>OZ012736.1:13214489-14541989 GCA_963859935.3 Lathyrus sativus
AAATTCATCTACTCATTATGAACAAGGTTTTATAAATAGATTTTCCAGAATGAATATGAATTTATCCTCAGCAAGGGGTTTTGTTAAAATATCAGCCCACTGGTGATCTATATCCACAAAATTTAATTGAAAAACACCCTTTTGAACATAGTCACGTAAAAAGTGATGTTTTATTTCAATATGTTTAGCCTTAGAATGCAAGATAGGATTTTTGGATAAGCATATAGCAGAAGTATTATCACAGAAGATAGGAATGTTACTCTCATATATCCGAAAAACCTTCTAGTTGATTCTTCATCTAGAGTATATGAGTGATGCACAATAATGCTGAGATATATCCTGCTTCTGTAGTAGATAGTGCAATGGTTGATTGTCTTTTACTAACCCAGGAGACGAGGTTGTTACCCAGAAACTGACAGTTTCCAGAAGTACTTTTCCTTTGTATTCTGTCTCCAACATAATCTGCATCACAATAACCAAAAAGCTTGTACTCTGATGTTTTCTTATACATCAAGCCAAGGTTAGTTGTTTCTTTTAGATACCTTAGGATTCTCTTAACAACTGTTAAGTGAGTTTCCCTTGGATCTGATTGGAAACGAGCACAGAGACAAACACTGAACATAATATCTAGACGAGAAGCAGTTAGTGTTGCACCCCAAAATTTGACCAACCGGTTCTCACACCTGGTTTATGTTTCGACTCATTTTGCATTCGCCTTCGCATACCGCATACAGTGCATATTCTAAATCATACTGGTGTTATCGGGATCACGGCCCTGTTTTCGCATTTCGGACGTTTCAGACCAGTTCGGGTGATCGGAGTTTCATTTTTGAGAAGTCACGCACTTCTCGGGTGTTGATGACGTTTCGATGTCCGGGTTTTACTGTTTATTCCGCTCTGGTCTCGTGTTCCCTTTTTTAATAGAATTTAATTGGATTTTATTGTTTTCTTTAGAATATAGATAATGGTTTCTTTTATATTAATTTTCCATAGCATAAATAGATATGGGTCTTAAATAAAATAGTTTAAAATAGTTTTTAAATGGTCCTTTTAGGTTTTTTTAAATCGTTTTTTAATATAGAGTTTAATAGATTTTTAGATATTACTAGTTTGTTTAGAATATAGATAATGGTTCTTTTATATTAATTTTCCATAGCATAAATAGATATGGGTCTTAAATAAAATAGTTTAAAATAGTTTTTAAATGGTCCTTTTAGGTTTTTTTAAATCGTTTTTTAATATAGAGTTTAATAGATTTTTAGATATTACTAGTTTGTTTAATATAGTTTTTAGTATAATAGAATAATATAGATTTTATAATAATGCTAGATTAGGTTTTAATGAATTGATTTTATAGATCTAGTATAGAGTTTAATAGGTTTTTGTTTTTATAGATTTTTATAGATTTTTATTGATTGTTATAGATTTAATTAGGATGTTAAATAGATTTTTAGATATTAAATATCTTTTTCTGGTTTAAATAGGATAATTAGGGTTAATTTCGTCTTTTTTTAGGAGTTAATTAGGGTTTACTGTTATTAATTCCGTTTTGGGTCTAAGGATTAATTAGGTCTGTGAGTTTAGTCAAGTGATCATCAATTAATCATGTTTAATGCACTAATCAGAGTTTAATCCATATTGGGCCATTTATCCAGAAAATGTTCAAAAGCCCAATTCCCAGGCCAGCGCCAGGTGTCACATAAATACCCTGCCACGCGTTAGTCCACGGGGCTAGCCACTTCATTATTGCATGCATTCAGAGTGTGCCACCTCGCCACTCTCCACTCACTCTCTCATGCCACTTGGCTTCATGCATGCATCCTCCAATCACACGTGGCTCCCTCTCCCTCACCCTCTGCGCCACTTGTCCACCCATCACCTCTCACCGGAGCTCCTCACCGGCCGACATGCAAGTGTCGGCGGCCACCCCAACCGCTCACCTCCGACCAACCTAACCATCTCCGACCGCCGTAACCACTCGCCGGAATCTTCAAGCTCGCCGGAAACTGCATTTCTTCATCATCTCCTCCACCTTGTTCATCCTTTTTCCAGAAGACTTCATCTTCTTCATCAATTCCGTCCAGAAAATCCTTTGCAAGAACATCGTCAACCTCATGATTCTACAGCGATCTTCAAAATTCGCAAACTCAAGGAACTCCATCAATCATCCAAGAACTTCTCCAGGAATTCTCGAATCTCCACCATGCTTATCATAAGGTTCATGTTCTTCATCAGAAACTCAATAGTTTCGAGATCTTCATAAAGAACCTCAGTTGTGTCAGATGTTCGTCAAACTACCTTCAAGAACATGTATCAATCTTCGGCCAGAAACCTTTCAAAATCTCCCTAGATCTTCACGCTGAAACCTTCTCCGCATACAACATCACGATCTGAGGCCACCGCCTTCGCACGAATCCATACTCAAGAACATTCAAGCTCCAGATCATCCGCTGAATGTCAAGATCTCCGTCGTTTGCTTCATGACGTCCATGGATCTTCATCGTCGTTCATCCAAAATCCAGCTTCTGCGCGTTTGAGTCTCCTCCAGGTTCTACTCTGAACTTTATGGCTTGATGTTTCTGAACTTTCTGGCTTATTTGTTTTAGTATAAGAACTAGGTTTTGGGTTGAACGAAGTTGAGGTAGAGGAGCGTTTTGAGCTGAGATTGCGTAGGTTAGTTTAGTATGAGCGTTGTTTTTTTTTTATGGTGAATGAGGTTGGGGGACGGGTTTAGAAGGAGGTTTGTGGTTTGAGTCATGGCGTTAGGTTTGTTTCAGAAGATGGAGAGGGGGAATGTGAGAGCGCCGCTAGGGCTTGACGAGGAAGGCGATGAACAGTGTGAGGGAATGGTAGTAGGATTAGGGTTTAGTTTTCACTAGTGCTGAGCGTGTGAATGGGATCTGGGCCTTAGGCCCATTGTGGTGGACAGGTGCTGATCCTACTCCCCGTTTTCCCTCGACACCCCCTCCCCTAGCGTGGGATTTTGTTTGCGCCTAGCCCAGATTTGCTATTCGCACCCCCTAGTGGGAGGTCCAATAGAATAACAAAGCGAATCTTCGCTATCTGCACCCCCCTGTTTGTTTTCCCTTAGTTTTTTTAGTTGTTTTTCTGGATTGGTAATGGGCCCAGCGCAGTGATATCTGCACCCCCTCCTGGGCCCAATGCATTTCTGCAGTGTAAAAAAATTGCTTTTGCCACCCCTGTTTTTAATTTTGTTTGAATTTTCATATTGTTTTATATTTGCATATAGTTTACTCAAAAAATCATAATAAATTCAAAAATAGTCATTTTTACATGGGTTTTTTTTCCTCATCCTAATTAATGTCTCAAGAAAATTATCAAAAAATAAAAGTAGCATTTTATTCATTTTTTCTATTTTTGGTGAATTTCTACATTTAGTCGCTTTTATTGCATTTTAGTTTGTATATCCATTTTGTTGAATTTTGTTTAGCCATTTCCTTTCATATTTTGATGTGATTATTTTTCCTATGGTTAGATTAGAGTATTAGGTTCCCTTATATATTTATCTCACATTTTTGTGATTTAATATTGTTTAGCTTTGAATAAAGAACATTAGGGTGACTAGAATTAGGGTTAAACTTGACGTAGGTGCATCATAACACTTAGATTTTGGGTTTTTAACTTGAATTAGGAGCTGAGAAATATATGGTATGTAGGATAGATGTATAAATCCCCTTAGAATTAATTTTAGGATTTTAAATAATATACTACTATTTTACTTGATTTTTGTAAATAGTGTGTTTGTTTGGTGTGGCCATTATGGGCTTTTGTATTGTTTGTTTGGGGTTGGGCTTTGCTATGGGGTATGGGGCTTGGATTGGGGGCTTGTGGAGAATGAAGGAGCATAAGAGAAGATTGAAGATGGAGATCAAAGTGGGATGCATGGATGTTCTTGAGATTGAAGATGTTTTGAAGACATAGGAAATAGGGATAAGCAGAGCCTTAGAATAGACTAAATTCTTTGTACAAGCATGGATAACTTCTTGTGCTTCTATTCCTCTCTATGACATAAAGTCCCTTTATGGTATTCACCTCCCTCCTTTGGAGGGAAAGTGGCTTATCTTAGAGGTAGAACTTTGAGGGAACCAGTCTTTCATGATGATAAACACTTATAGGCTTCCTTTGGTTGTCAATAAGCTGTTTTATCATTCCAACTTATTCTGTTAAGTGATTCTCTTCTGGAGTGCTTGCCTTGAAGATAGAGCTTACCTAAAGCTTGGAGGCCATTGGAGTTTGACCTTAGGGTTCACTTGAAGATGTTACTGTTTTGCTGTTAGTCAACTGTCAGAGTTGGATGTTTTTCAGAGCTGCTGCTGTAGGAGCTGGTGGACTGTCAGAGCTGGTTTTTGGGTTTATTTTCTTTGCTGTATTGTTTGTTATTCCCTTAGGTTTGAAGTGAAGCCTTTTCACTTTGCCTATTGTTTTCCAGGTTCGAGGTTGAGTGGGACTCCCTTGCCTCGCTTGTACTGCTGCATTCATGCATTTTACTACTTTACTGTATATATGCTGTTTCTTTTCCGTTTATCCCATAGGATCTCTGTTTCTCTCTGCGCAAGAGAGAAATATGACAGACAGTAGGTGTTAATCCATGCATGACAACATTAGGATAGTTTTGATTCCCATTTTAACCCTAGGTTTTAGAGTTCTTTCTCTTCTATCTCAAGATCATTCAAAACACAGTAATAAGATTTCAAACATCAGTAAAAGACAGTTCTTGCGTAAAAGACTGTAAACCAATCAAAGTGTCATTTTTGTCCGCTTGGACCCGTAATCAGGAGAAAACCTTTTTCAGAAGGATAAAAGATAAACAGACAAATCTGTGTATTCCGTAGCCCGAACTACGTTTGCTCTGATCTTTCATGCTGTATGAAAGTACGTAGGCATAGGATGCGATATCCTAGCGAGCAACCTTCCCCTCCTTTCCCGTAGGTAGGCGAACTACGTTGACTCTGATTTCTCGTTTCAAACGGGAATACGTAGGCATAAAGTGCGATACTTTGCCGAGTCATTTTATTTTCTTTTAACCCCATACCTGTAGAATAGATAGAATAACAATCCGTACTAGAAAACAAGCATGGATCCCGTCGAGTACGACGGACGTGAGGGGTGCTAATACCTTCCCCTTGCGTAAGCGACTCCCGAATCCAGGATTTGGTTGCAATGACCATTCCTTTCCCGTCTTTGCGGTAGGTTTACTGCGAGCGTTTCCTTTCCCTCCGTTGGGATAAATAACGCACGGTGGCGACTCTTCTGTTCAGCCGACGCCGATTTTCGCAGTAGCGACAGTTAGGTACAGAAGAGAGCCTATCATACCACTAAAGAGCTTCTGACAAACTTTTTACTTACTTCTTCTTTCTCCAGAATGCATGTAGAATGCATAGGTGTCTTTGCAGGTTTACTATCTGACATATTAAACTTCTTCAGAAGTTCTCTTGCATACTTGCTCTGATGAATGTACGTTCCTTCTGGATGTTGATCAATATGAATTTCCAGAAAGAATCTGAGTTCTCCCATCAGACTATTTCAAATTTAGTCTGCATTAACTTAGAAAGTTTCTTGCACAAGGAAGTATTAGCAGAACCAAATATAATATCATCAACGTAAATTTGCACAACCAAAATGTCATTTTTAAAGGTTTTGCAAAAGAGTGTTGTATCACTTTTCCTATGGTAAATTCATTTTCCAAAAGAAAGTAACTTAGCCTTTCATACCAAGCTCTGGGAGCCTGTTTCAGACCATATAACGATTTTTTAAGTTTGAAAACAAAATTTGGGTTTTCAGAACTTTCAAAACCAAGAGGTTGGTGCACATACACTTCTTCTGAAATATACCCATTTAAAAATGCACTCTTTACATCCATCTAATAAAGAATGATGTTATGATTAACAACAAAAGAAACTAATAAGCGAATATATTCTAACCTAGCAACTGGTGCAAAGTTTTCAGTATAGTCTATACCTTCTTGCTGACTATAACCTTGTGCTACCAGTCGTGCTTTGTTTCTCACAATCTCACTTTTCTCATTAAGCTTGTTTCTGAACACCCATTTTATTCCAATGACATGGACACCTTTAGGTTTCTGAACAAAATCCCAAACATCATTTCTGGTGAATTGATTCAGTTCTTCTTGCATGGCCAGAATCCACTCATTCTCTTGAAGAGCTTCATCAATTGTTGTTGGCTCTATTAGTGACACTAAACCCAGAAGAGTTTCTTCAGAAGGTTTGAATGATGAACTAGTTCTGACTGGATCAACTTTGTCTCCCATAATCAATTCTTCAAAATGAGAAGTCCTTAGTTTGTTTTTCTTCTGATGAGTTGGACTATTTGCTGTTTCTGGTGAGATTTTATCTAATTCTGTAGTTTCTGAATCTTTTTCTACTTCATTAGAATCTTCCTCCTTGGATTCTGATAAGGTAATCTTCAAATCTGCAAACTTTTCAACTAGCTTTGACTTTTTAGGGTCAAGCTTATCACCGAATCTGATATGAATTATTTCCTCAACAATTCGTGTTTATGTGTTATAGATTTTGTAGCCTTTAGAGCATTCAGAGTATCTTAACAATAAACATCTTTGAGCTTTGGAGTCAAACTTGCCAAGATTCTCTTTAGTGTTCAACATAAAACATATACAACCAAAAGGATGAAAATATGAAATGTTGGGTTTTCTATTCTTCCATGGTTCATATGGAGTCTTACCCATAATAGGTCTGATAGAAATCCTGTTTTGAATATAACATGTTGTATTTACTGCCTCTTCCCAGAAATGCTTAGCCATGTTAGTTTCTTGGATCATGGTACGAGCCATTTCTTGCAAAGTCATATTCTTCCTTTCCATTACTCCATTCTGTTGTGGAGTTCTATGACAGGAGAAATCATGGGAAATTCCATGGGAATCAAAAATATTCTCAAAGTATCTGTTCTCAAACTCTCCACCATGATCACTTCTGACTTTGACAATTTTGCAACCCTTTTCAGTTTGCACTTGTGAGTAAAAGTTAGAAAACATAGAATGTGACTCATCCTTGTGTTTCAAGAATTTTACCCATGTCCAACGGCTATAGTCATCAACAATAACTAATCCATACTTCTTTCCACTGATTGAGGCATTTTTCACTAGTCCAAACAAATCAATGTGTAGAAGTTTTAACGGTCTAGAAGTAGAAACAACATTTTTCTCTTTGGAGGAAGTTTTAGAGAACATTCCTTTCTGGCATGCTTCACAAAGAGCACCTGAAGAAAACTTTAGATTTGGTAAGTCCCTGACTGATTCAAGCTTATTTAGCTAAGAAATCTTTCTCATGCTAACATGGTCCAAACGTCTAAGCCACATCCATCGCTCCTTATAAACAGACATTAAGCATTTGATATTATGTTTCTTAAGATCAGAAAGTCTAATCTTGTAAATGTTGTATTTCCTCTTTCCATTAAAAAGGATTGAGCCATCCTTCTGACTAACAGCCTTACAAGACTTTTGATTAAAAAAGATATCATAACCATTGTCACTAAGTTGGATAATAGACAATAATTTATGCATCAAACCATCGACTAAAAGAACATTAGTAATAGAAGGAATTTTACCATTACCAACAGTTCCAGAGCCAATGATTTTACCCTTCTAGTGTCCCCTGAAATCGACGAAGCCTCCAGGCTTAAGTTCCAGACTTTGGAAAATATGCCTTCTTCCCATCATGTGTCACGAGAAACCACTGTCCAGGTACCAAGATTGGTGTTCAACTGAGATGCTAAGGATATCTGTAACATAGATAATATTATCCTTAGGCATCCACTTTCTGGGTCCTCTTTTGTTAGTTTTCCCAGAGTATTTAATAACCTTGGGCTTATGTTCAACAGGATCATCAAGTGGAATTTGTGCATGATACTTAGGTTTAGAAATAGATTTCTGTATCTGTGAAGGTGCTTTCGTAAGCTCAAAATAATCAAGCTCGGTGCCAGAAGGCACAAAATGATCATAGAGAGGTTTTGGTTTTACAGGTTGACTTTCTTCATATTCAAATGATTCTATACACCCCAAACCTTTCTTTCCATTTATGCTAACTCCATAGATCATGGAAGAAATCTTACTTCTATCTATGCTTTTAGCCAAAAAGTGTTGGAATGCTCTATCATACTTATTGACATAATAAGTATCAGAGACATTTGAGACTAATTCTTCTTCTAGTTTAGAAACTTTGCTTTTCAAGGCACAATTACTATTTTTTAAAGAAAAAACATTTTCATTCAAAGAAGAATTATTCTGTTCAAGCTTATCCCTGGCTTCAGAAGTAATTACATGAGATTTTTTAAGATCCTTGTATTTACTTTGAATAGCTTGAAATCTTTCCAGCATTTCTGAAAGACAAGACTCTAATTCACAAAGAGAGAGTTTAGATAATATCTCTGAGCCAGAGTTTGATTATGATTCTGATTCTAATAGCATTTTTTCTTCTGGTTCTCCAGAGACTTTAACATTAACTATTGTTTCCACTAGTGCAACGTTTTCCCGTTCTTCATCAGATTCTTCTTCTTCAGAATCAGAGTCGTCCCAAGTTGCCATGAGTCCCTTCTCGACTTTAGTAAAGTTCTTCTTTGGCTTCTTGTATTTAAGCTTTGGACAATCATTCTTGTAATGACCTGGCTCATTACACTCATAGCAGATGACTTCTTTTCTAGAGCTCTGCTTCTTCTGTCCAGATGATGAGTCAGAACGAATTTTGTTTCTTCTTAATCCTATGAACTTCCCTTGCCTATGTTTCCAGAGTTTGTTGATCCTTCTGGAGATAAGTGATAGCTCATCTTATGAGTCTTCATCAGAGTCTTCTGATTTTTCCTCAGCTTGATAAGCCTTCGCATTTTCATGTTTAGACTTAAAAGCAATAGATTTATTATTTTTCTGAGGTTCATCTTGTTTCAGTTCTATCTCATGACTTCTTAAAGAACTAATAAGTTCTTCAAGACTTATACTATTCAGATCCTTGGATAGTTTGAGAGCAGTTACCATAGGTTTCCATTTCTTGGGAAGGCTTCTGGTGATCTTTTTGACATGATCAGCAGTTGAGTATCCTTTTTCTAGAACTTTAAGTCCAGCGACTTGCATTTGAAACCTTGAAAACATATTCTCAACTGTTTCATCATCCTCCATTCTGATTGCCTCATATTTCTGGATTAAGGCAAGCGCCTTTGTCTCCTTAACTTGAGCATTTCCTTCATGAGTCCTTCTTAGAGAATAAAAAATGGACTTGGTAGTATCTCTATTTGTTATCTTCTCATACTCAGTATAAGAGATAGATTTAGCAGTATAGTTCTTGCCTTGTGATGATTCTTGTAATCTTTCTTTTGTTGGTTGGTCATAGCACTTTTTCATACCTTTACTCCTTCAGCATCAACTGGGTGAGTATAGCCATCAACTATGAGATCTCAAAGACCTACGTCATAACTAAGAAATAAACTTTCAATTCTATCTTTTCAATAGTCAAACTTTTCACCATTAAAGACTGGTGGTTTGGCACTATAATGATCTTTCTCATCTTGAATAAGATTAGTATTAACTGCAGCCATGATATCTCACACAAATACTGGATCAGTACTAAACACGGTGAAGTGTTGATAAATTTTTGTATCACAATCAGAACCGGAGCTCTGATGCCAATTGAAGGTGTGAGAAAACACAAGAAAGAGGGGTTTGAGTTGGATTTTCAAAAATGAAAGCTTTTTTTTATGACACTCAAACAAAGATCACAAATAGACTAATCAAGAAATAAAGACACACAATATATCCTAGTTCACTTGAAAACTATCAAGCTAATCCAGTCTACCCGCCAAGGTGATTCCGTCTTCTGCACAAGGACATAATCCACTATAATCAACAGATTACACTGCACTAGCAACATCTGGTGACTAACAACATAGACTAACCGTATCTTCTTAAGGATTATGACCTAACCGGTCCCTTAAAGCATTATAATCTGCACTAGCAACTGCTGGTGACTAACAACAAAGACTAACCATCTCTTCTTAAGGATTCTAACCTAACTGGTCCCTTAAAGAGTTACAAACAACAATTTGGACAAAGATGTTTACAATGAAATTGCTTATAATCAAGCAGATATAAACACTACTAATAGCTCAAATGTCTTAAAGACACTAATATAGTATGAACAACATTCTTTCTTTGTATTCTGGTACTTCAATATTGCAACTTCAGTTCTTCATAGATTTCTTTCAATCAAAGTGTAACCTTTGTATTAATCGTTATAAAAGCTTCTTAATTTCTTCAAGTAATTAAGTCCTTATATAGCCAAAAAACGATCCGTTGGAAGGTAGATCTGGAATATCCTTTAGGTAGATGGCGACCTGAAATAATGTCGTTACGCAGGGATGAAAATCATACACAAAAGTTGTCATTTGTACCACCAAATCAGAGTAGTGGAATGGTAGTGGAATGAAACGTTGAAACGTAATATATATTATCTTCCCTCATAAGCGTTTGAGCTTCTCTTCTTTACATCAGAGGCTTCTGAATAGAGATGATTGAAGCATGAGTAGAAGAGTTGACCACTAGGTCTTCAGAGTCTTGAGTCTTCAAAGTCTTCAGAACTTGTTCACCAGAACCTTGTCTTCAGAACTATAAGAACCCAGTTTTCAGAACCTTTGGTCACTAGTAACTTAAGTCTTCAGAACGTTGTTCAGCAGAACTTTATCTTCAGAGTCTTCAACATTTATTCTTCAGAAACTCAAGTCTTCAGAACATCGTTCAACAGAACCTTGTCTTCAGAGTCTTCAACACTTAGTCTTTAGAAGATAATGACTTCAGAATCTAGAAAGGCTTCAGAAGTAAAGTATCAGAGTCATGATCAGAAGCAGAAACTAAGAGAGCATTGCAGTAGCAACATATTGTCTTCTTAGAATCTTTCTGAGTGAGAGTAGATTAGAAGTAGACTTGCTTCTTATAACGCACAAGCGACTTTGGTCAGATTAGAGTAATCGTTGAATATGATCTCTATCAAAGTCAGAGCTTTCTCTATCAGAGTCAGAACCTATTTGTTAATTCTTCAGAAAAACAAACGTCAAAATACCAAAATTGTTCTCACACAAATACTACTTTGTTATTATCAAAACTTAGAGATATCTTGCAGAACCAAATCTTATTCTAACAAGAGGTGAATGTGAAATGCCCATCTATTTCTTTGTGAGTTGAGTTTCTCTATGGTCAGGCGACAATGTTATACCTTGGGGATGGTCATATTATATTAGCCATTGGAGTGCAACAAGGTGACCTATTAGGGCTGTTCCTTTTTTGTTTTGTGTTACACCCACTTATTCATCATAGGGGATTCAAATGAGGTGGCCAAATCACTGGACATCATTCGGGAGTCCGGTCCAATATTAGATCTTGAATTGAATATTCTTAAAATTGAGATTTTTTTTCCTTTGTGTGATGGTAGTAAACTTCACGAAGAGTTGTTTCCTTTGCATATTGTGAGGCTGATGTCGGGGATGAATTTGCTTGGAGGGGCTGCTAGTCGAGATGAAGGATTTAACGAGGGGTTGTCCATTAAGAGAGCGGTCAGGGCTGTTGAGTTAATTCTTCTTCTGCCATAACTAATGGATCCTTAGAGTGAGCTTCTTTTACTTTGTTCTTGCATGGGTATCACCAAACTCTTTTTTACCTTAGAACATGTCAACCGAATCATATAGAGAAATAAATATTTGGTTTGATAAAGAGAGATAAATGATGGTTGAAGACATCGTGGTTGGTGGAGGTCTTTATTTTGGAGATCTTCAATGGAAGGTGGCTTATTTAGCTATTAGATTTGGGGGGTTGGGTTTGTACTCGCCAGTAGAGGCTGCCTCATACGCGTTTGTGACTTTTAGGACCCAATCTTGGGGGTTACATGATCATATTTTGAGAGACAATGTGATATGTGTTACGGACCTTGATTTCAGAAGAGCTTTGGATGGTTTTAGTATTGTGATTCCAAATTTTGACCTTAGCATTTTTACTAGAAAGAACACCATCCCTCCTAAAGCACAACATATGTTGGCAAATGCTCTTTTTAGTAAAAGTGTTCACGACATGCATGTAAAGTTTGAAATTAGCACAAGAAGAAAGAAGTTTTTGGTTGTTTGCAAGCAACACATGCTCAAGATTTTCTCATTGATATCCTTATTGATGGTCTAGGCTAAAATATGTCCCCTTTAGAGTACCATACCATCCTTAAATACCGACTTATGATCCCCTTATTTTCTGTTGATGAGGTTTTCCTTGTTTGTCGCAAGGCATGCTTGGATGCGTTTGGAGAACACACCATTCATTGTAAGGAGCTTTCAGAATTCAAATATTGATATGACTTTGTTAGGAATGTCTTATTTGATATATTTAGGTGTGCCGAGATATCTCTGAAGAAAGAAGCACCTGTGAATTTCTTGACTGACACGTAAGAGGGAAGATCGACACTTAGGCCAACAGATATTATGGTATATGGGTGGGTAGAAGGGAAACATGCATGTGTAGACTTGACATAGATTTTTCCACTGGCGGGACTGAGGACCAGAGGTTTTATTATGGGGCAGGAAACTCTCAAAGCCGCTTCAATTAAAGTGGACAAACACAAAAAAACGTGTTCCGACAATCATTATACTTTCATACCATTTGTCTTTGACACTTTTGGTTTTCTAGCGCCATAAGCAGTTGATATTTTACAGAGTGCAAATGTTCATGTATAACAATGTTGTTGTGTATTCTAAGACAATAAATGTAATTGTTAAGAGGATTAATTTGCCATCCAAAAAAAATAACAGTGCAACTTATTGTTCATTTGTCAGCTCTTTCTGTATAATCTTAATTATATAAATTATTAATAATTTTTTCAATACATGCAATTTAGATATCAAATTAATACTCTTGTGTTGGTGTAAGCCTCGAACATTTCATGTCTACAATAGTGAGCTATTTTGTTAAATTTTTTAACTCTCCAACCTCATATATTAGCTCCAGCACTATGCTCAAACCTCATAAATGACATCAATCTCATAAGACTATTTTGTCACGTAAGATAATTCATCATAGCCCACTGGTTTAAGATGATGGAAATTTGTATGCATCTATCTTGTTATATGTATAATAAATTTGAGATCATTATTATAAATTATATAAGAATTTTTCTATAATTATGTGGCAATCAACTCTATGCTCATTTTCAAACTCTTTCAAATGACATTTGAGTTCACATATTTCTTCAAGTTACACAAAGTTTCAAAGTACACTAACATAAAAATAAAAAATACAAATTCAAGTTCTACATGCTAATTAAAAATTGAACACAAATCGAAGTTAAAATAGTCAAAATCACTAGTACTCACTTCCTACTATAGAAGCTAACTAAAAAAACAAGTGCTTCTAAATCCTAAATGTAAACATAAAAAGGACTAATTAAGTGTAACACTTGGTTGTTGTAGAATAATAACTAGAGGGAACATCACAAGGACAAAATGAAGTATCCCAAAGCAAATTTGACTTCCATGCATCACCAATATTGAAATGCATCAATTCTTGTTCATCAATACGAGGCACATTCACATTGTAATAAGGAGCCTTCACCAATGCATTATTATCATATTGGTTATCAAATGTACTTTGCAATTGCAGTGAGTAGTCACTAAATAATTGCTCTTGCAACCCACAATTGAAATTTGTAGTAGTTGTAACCTCATCACAAAGCATTGAGGATGATGACATATTCAACAACATTGATGAAACATCATTCATTTTGGAAGTGTTATCACATATATGTGGTTGAGATGGTGAGAATATCAAGTTTGTATTATGATACTCATTTGAAATAGGTAGGTGATTATCAAAGGCTTTGTGTAGTAATGGATTAACATCAACGTCAAAGTTATGGCTATCATTGTTGTTAGTGAAGAAGTTGTTTGATAAGGTTTCTTTCTTGGTTTGTGACATGTTGTCTGAACAAAATTGGTTGATTTCTTGATTTTTGGTTAGCATAGAGGCTCTTGTTTCAGAAAGAGAAGAAACCCAAGAGTGAGATAAAGCTCTTTGAGTTGTAGAATTTGTTTTCTTGAATATTCTGCAAATAGCCCAAGATTCCTGCATGTTAATCAAAAGACAAGTTAATGAGAGGCTTATAATGAGACAAATGGAGTGTCATTTAAACTGTCTTTGAGGGTGTATAATGCGGACTAAGAGTCTAAAATAATTATGTTGTTATGGTTGAACCCTCTCTGTCTAATCTACACCGACCTCTAAAAACATATGACGATTTTGAATATATCATGCAACCTTTGCATGAGTCTTTTTCTACTTTGAAACTCCATAATATCAAATCGCGGGTGCGACTGTTTAAAACCTCGTTTGAAAATAGCAACTTTGTTAAGATAAAGATTTAAGTTTTTTTACTCACATTAGCAGGAATGGTTTTGTCGAAGTACTTCTTTGACGAAAGCGGATCTACGAGAGAAGGTAACCTAAACTCATGCATCATCCAATCAGTTTTGAGTCCTTTAGCAGCTCTACCTTTGTAAAAGACTAATGATTTCTTCAAACCAATGCACTTGGAACCTTCTGAGGAATAGATAGGTCTATCAGTACCTGTAGCTTTCCAGAACCCAGCTCCAGTTACCCTATTTGGCCTTGCACTGTTTCTGTATTTTCTGTCTCTTGGACAGTAGAAATACCACTCTTTCTCTCCTGTACTAGCAAATTCTGCATACATAAAATCATAACTTATACACAAGTACTTAAGCTGTTTTGAAAAAAGTGCTTATAGAGATATATTGTCTTACTTGGAAGATCCCAAGGGTCATATTTATAGATATCAAGCTGCTTGATGAGTTCAATAGATAGAGGTCTTTGTTGAACTTTTCTCTTTAGGTAAAAACCAACAAGCTCTTCATCAGTTGGATGAAACCTAAACCCTGGTAATATAACTTCATCAACTTTCTCACTATCATTTATTTCTTCCATATCGTAAAACAAGACTAGAAAACAAGGTTGAAAAGTGGAAGATGGTTTCAAAGAGATGGTGAAAGTTTTGAAAAGCAAGAATAAAACCCTAGAAGTGCATGAAATGAGAAGTGTTGAAAACTTGGAAGAGAATGAAGTGTGAAATGAGAGTGAAGTTATAGAGTTAATATGAAGTGATTATATGCTTCCTGATAAGGGGTATTCCACCGAAGGATCAGCCACCTTTTCTGGTGACTTTTAAAGCATTGTGTGTTTTGCGAGGATTGCTTAGATTTGGTTGATCACAATAAGCAAAAGGCAATTACTCTTAATTAAAAATGAACAATTACCAAGAAAATTAATTAATTAAAAGTACTTACTACTATTCAAGTCAACAAGAGATCACTATACTAGAGATTTATCATACTTAAATTTTTTTAAGTTGATTCGAATATATTTATGAGATGGATCAATTAATATAAATGTTAGTCGTTGTCCGTAAGCAACATGATGTATAGTTCAAGTATGGTGTCAAAAGAGTAAGGGCCACTATATTGTCGCCTAGATGCAATGAAAAATAAACAAGAATTTCTATATTTTTGTGAACGGGTGTGGGTAAAGAAATTAGTTCATAGGAGTATGATTCGTTTTGGATCATGAAATGTAGGCACGTTTACTGAAAAATTTATGAAAATAGTTGACACTATAGTTAGGAGGAAGACCCGTTTAATATTGTGCCTACAAGAAACTAAGTGAAGAGGTGAAAAAGTGAAAGAATTAGACAACTCGAGATTTAAGCTTTGGTACACCTACAAAGTCAAATCAAAAAATGGAATGAGGATTATTGTGGACAAGGAGTGGAAGAAGGATATTAAGGATGTGAAAAGAGTAAGAGATCGAATCGTATCATTGAAATTTGTAGTAGAACAAAACACCTTTACTATTATTAATGTTTATGCACCTCGGGTTGGGTTAGTAGAACACCTCAAGATAAAATTTTGATAGGATTTAGAAGACTTACTTTAGAATATACCTCAAGGAGATAAGTTTTTTGTAGGAGGGGATCTAAACGGTTATGTAGAGAGTATGACAAGAGGTTTTGAGAGCATGGATGAAGGATATGACGGTGAATGCAGAGAGTAAATTCATCTTAGAGGTTTCATCGACTGTGGTTTCACCCTACTTTCATCTTATCATATATGAAAGTAGGGTGACATATTCTCAGATAGATTTCTTTCTTATTAGGAAGTCAGAAAGTAAGATTCGCTTGGACTGTAAAGATATTCTAGAAGAGATTCTGACTATCCAACATAGAGTATTGGTTATGGATTTAAGAATAAAGGGGAGAGAAAAGAGAATAAGTCACATGGGAATGCCACAGATCAAGTGATGTCATTTGAAGAGTGAAAAATAAGATAATTTCTAACATAAGATCTTGGAGAAAGAGTTTAGACAACCACAAGGAAGTCTAAATGATATGTGAAATAAGATGGCCCAAGATATTAGAAAAGTGGCTAAAGAGACGTTGGGAGAGAATTAAGAGGTTTTGCACATAGGGATAAAGAATCATGGAGGTGGAATAAAAATGTTTAGAGTAAAGTTAGAGTAAAAAAAGATTGTTTTAAAGAATGGTCTAGTGTAAAAATACCGAAACTTGGGAAAAGTATAAGAAATTTATGAATGAGACCAAGAAGACGGTGAATAAAGCCAAAGCCAAAGCTTTTAATAGATTATAACAATCTTTAGGAATCAAAGAAGAAAATCTATATATAGGCTTGCTAAAGGAAGAGAAAGAAAGACAAGAGTTTTGGATCAAGCAAAGTATGTTAAACATGAATGAGGAAAAGTTTTGGCTCAGGAAAAAGACATAAAGGATAAGTGGAAGAAGTATTTTTGCAATTTATTTAATGAACGATATGATATCTCACTAGACTCTAGCAGACTCGATATTAGAAAAGAGAATCAAAACTATAACTACTATAGATGGATTCAGAAATAAGAGGTAAAAGAAGCGTTGAAAAAGATGAGTTATATTAAGACGGTTGGACCAGACAATATACTGATTGAAGTATGGACTATTCTTGGAGATAGATGTATTCAGTGGCTCACCAAATTCTTTAGTGAAATCAAAGAAAATGCCGGATGGATAGAGAAGAAGCACTTTAGTCCCAATTTATAAGACCAATGGGGATATACAAAATTGTGAAAATTATAGAGAGATTAAACTCATGAGTCATACCATGAAGTTATGGGAAAGTGTGGTTGAACGAATACTAAGAAAAGAGACTCAAGTCATTGAGAATCAATTTTGTTTTATGCCTGGTAGGTCAACTATGGAAGCAATATATCTATTATAACGTGTGATGGAATATCAAATTGACCAACAAGACTTGCACTTAATTTTTATTGACTTGGAGAAGGCGTGTGATACAATACCTAGAGAAATTTTATGGAAAGCCTTAGGGAAGAAAGTGGTTATAATTACATATATTCGAGTTATCCAAGATATGCATGAATGAGTATCAACTAGCGTGCGGACACAAGGTAGAGAGACATACGATTTCCTCATTACAATAAGTTTGCATCAATGTTCAACCCTAAGTCCATACCTTTTTACCTTGATTTTGGATGTACTCGTGAAACACATTCAAGAGCTAACACTGAGATGCATGCTCTTTGCAGATAATATAGTCTTACTTGGAGAGTCGAATGAAGATTTAAATGAGAGATTTAAATATCTTGGGCCTGTAATACAAAATGATGGCAAAATAGAAGGGGATGTAAACCATCGAATTTAAGTTGAGTGACTGAAATGGATGAGGACTTCATGGGTTTTATGTGACACAAAGTTACCGCTCAAGGTGAAGGGAAACTTTTATTAGACTGCAGTAAGATCTATGATGTTGTACAATATAAAACATTGGGCGTTTAAGAATCAACATGCGAATAAAATAAGTGTAGCAAAGATGAGGATGTTGTGTTGGATGCGTGGTAAGATTATAAATGATAGGATTAAAAAGAAAATATTAGAGAGAGTGTTTGTGTATAACTTATAGTAGAGAAGATGGTGGAAAAAAGACTTTGATGGTTTGAGTATGAACAGGGTCGGCCCTGGGTCAGGGCAACCAGACCCATTGCCCAGGGCTTCAAATAAAATGGGACCTCAAATTTGGAATGATATGCTTTGTAAGTTAAATAATTATATGATTATATATATGTTATGTTAAGAATTTAATAAATATTACATCTATAGTATAGTGGAAAAAAGATTTTGCTACAAGATTGGGATCGAGTGTTTGAACCCTAACTTTAGCATTTTTATAATAAAGTTATTTCATATTTTTAGGGGTCTTTTTTATCATTTGTCATGGATGTCTAAAAAGTTAGGACTGAAAGTTATATCAGATGAATGAAAGTTAAATAGTTAGAGGAAGAGGAAGAACTAAAATGGCCATAACAGAATTATTAAGAAATATCTCAAGATTAAAAATTTGGATAGAAACATAGTTATGAATAGAATATTATGGAGAAAGTTGATCCATATAGTCAATCCACTTAGTAGAATAAGATATGATCGTTATTGTTGTTGATTTGAATATGATGCATAACCATCTTTAAAGATATGCAAGAGAAACTATTTGATATAGTCTAAAATTTAACCCGATTAAATTATAAGTAAATAGAATTCAAAAAATATTTCTCACACTTAAACTTTAGTAAAATAAACCTCTATTTATTTTATCATATAACCTTGGAAATGTGGAATCTCAATAAAATGGCTAATTTGAAGGTTTGGGGATTATGAATCACTTAATAACCCTTTAAACACATTAATGTCATGAAAATTATAGTCTATATCCACAACTACAAGTCAAGACACTGTAACAAAGTTCCATGAAATGAATAATATTTATGATGTTTGAAACTTTGAAATAACATTTGGAAACGTGGGACTGAACCAGATTCCAAAACAGACCTCAATATAAAATTGAACGGCAAATTCCACTTAGGTTTATATTATTATAGGCTTCTCGGAATACGAAAATCCCGTTTCTATTCCATTCTCAGAGTTTCTATTCTACTGAATTTACCAGGTTTGAATCAGTTGAATAATATATTATTATTAATCTAAGATTTCAAATAAAAACAAGCAAGCGTGTGATCTAAGTCTAAAATATATGCCTGAGGGGACCGCTTTGCCCTTATAGGAACATCATGTCCAAATTTTAACCTTGGAAAGATATTTAGCTAATTATTTAATCAATATCAATGTGTTAACATGAGAGTTAGGTGAAACCTATTTTCAATGTGGTGTTTCACACTGTTTTCTGAGTTTTTCTTCACCGTGTAGAGCAGTGATAAACTTTGTATTTTTTATTTTTTACAGATCCCTCATGTATACAACCAAAAGCTTTCAAACACCAACAAATCTATAATTAAGTAGGCTTAGTTTGTTATGATACAAAGATAAAACAAGGAAATTAGGAATGGAATCTCAGACAATATGAGAAGAGCTGGAAGTACCTATTGAGGCAAGCTTGTCTGCACAATAGTTGTCTTATTAGAAGATATGAGTGATGCACATAGACCTTGTTTTGACCATTGTGTTAAGCCACTTCATCTTGATATTCCAAGGCACAATTTTTGAATCTTGCACGGCAAGAATTACTATAGTTGAGTATGTTTTCAACCACAATTTCTTTCTACCAAATTGAACGGTTATGTTAATGACTCAAATGACCTAAAAAGTTCAGCATGAAAAGAAGAATTGTCGTCAACCAAGTCATAGTTAAACTATTTATTAATTTAACTCATAAAAGAAAGAGTTGTCACCACACCTTATTTATTTCAAAATGAATGGGAAAAAAGCGAATAAAACTCACAAAAGTTTTAAAACAAAACTAATAAAATAGAGAGACAAAAGGTAAGAGAGTTGATTGTGCAATGGGAAGGTGTTAGCACCTAAAACATCTATAGTACTTTATAAAAACCTCTTGAAAATCTATATTTGACTTAAAATCAGTTGTTTGCAAAAGATTGAGGAGATGAGAAGAGAAATATCTTTTAGATTTTTTGGTGTTTGACAAGACTTTGTAAGTCTCGTGCATATTTATCCACAAAGTGCAATGGAGGATCAAAACCTTGTAGTTCGTGGTAAAAATAATAAAATAGTGTTTTGATTGATTTGAAATGGAAAGACAATTTGTCATTTTAAGGAGAAAACTCAACTAATCACCCACAAGTATAAGGAAATGGATCTTTGCATCATTATTGAGAAGGACTCTAATTTAGATAGAAATCAATAAGTATGCTACAAACTCTCTCAAGTAGAAAAGAATCATCATTTCAAAAATTACTATGGGGATAAGACAATCACATTTCAACTATGAAAATGACTCATGCCTAATCCTTGAGAAAATGTTTTTAAAAGGAAAAATGCACAAATCACACAAAATAGTTTGAATGAGTTGTGTGTTTTTTGGTCTTTTGAAATAGTTTTGATATGCTTAAGATGAATTAACATTTATTCAAGAAAAAGAGTTTGAAAATCACTTGACAAAATCAAGGTTTATTGAGAAAGTGGTTCAAGTTTGAAAACAAGAAGGTTTTAAAAAAAATGGAGAAGATTTTGAAAATTTAAGAAGGGGATGAGATGAATAGGCTATCCTAAAGTGATAAAAGTTCATTAAGTATCAATCCAAACATCATGAACAAGATGGACAACGAATTCTCCAATTGATCAAGAGAAGAAAAAAAGAGAGAAGGAAAGATGAGAAGAGGAACCAAATCGAATCAAGACTTAAGATCCATTTATCCTCAATTTCAATCACTTTTCTTGGTGGATTAAGGCACTAAACTTATCATGAACCCAAAGCACCAAGAATGAATTAATTATTCATTCAATGTTAGATTTGAATTGATGAAGATTCATCAAACCTCATCAACACCCAAAGTCCATTGAAATTTATGAAAATTTTGATCAAGAAACCATGATTCAAGGCAACAACCAGCAACCAAGCTAAAATGCAATATTAAATAATTAAAAATGCATGAAAAATATTTTTAAATGATTTTTAAAGGGAAATGAATGAGAAAATTAAGATGAAGTCTCTAAACAAATATTAAATGCTTAAGAAAATTAAGATAGATCAGAATCAAGTCAAGGATCACAAAATAATTTTTAGAGAATTTTAAAATGCATAAAAGTATTTTTAAATAAATTATAATGCATGAAAATGAGAAAACTAATAAAAAAAATAACAAATCATGAAATAAAAATATGAAAAAATGCACATAAAATAGAAAATATTTTTAAAAAATTATAAAAAAAATTGGAGTGAAAAAGACTAAGAGAGCTATTTTTTATGATTTTTCAAAATTAAATGAAAAATAAAAACAAATAAAATGAAAATAAAATGGAACAAAAAAACACAGCCATCAGATTTGATAAAAGGCTAAGGATCAAGCACACGCATAGCCATTAGATTTCATTTAAAATAGATCCAAAGGTCCAGATCAAAAGAGAGACAGTGGACTCTAAATGAAATAACGCGCAAGATCAAATTCAAATCAAAACAACTTCAGGCCGCCGTGAGAGTTTCTCCGGTCATCTTCTCCGATGAGTTGTCACCAGAGTTTTGGCAAATGAAAACATTAAATCATGAGACCAATGTCATTGTGAGCGTCTCATTAAAGCAAACTCAACCATATGTTTCACATTCATTGGTTGAAAGTAAGCAGAGAGAATTTCAAAGAAAACTCAGCAAAACTGAAAACACAAAAAGAGAAATTAAATGCTTAATATGAAAAATCAACACAAGGTAATTTAGTCGAAACGATCAAAGAGAATGAGGCTACATTGTGGTAATTTGTTTGAGTCCAAAATATGCTCAGAACTACCTTGTCCAACTGGTGATCAGAGGTGTTAAAAGCTGGATCTGGTTAGAGAACTTAAGTGAGTCTTAGAGCTTGGTTTTTGTTGCAGAAGCTTCATAGAAGACCGAAGGCGCTAATGGGATCAAGAAACAAGGTTGAAAGAGCTTAGAAATTGAAAACGAAAACTAAAAAATTTAGTGCAAAATGGGAGCTCGAGCAGAGGTTCTGGGGGATTTCTAAGCTTGATTTTCAGTGCAAATGCTTCCTTTATTTATAGATGAGGTGAATGAATGATATACGTGTGAGAATTAATTGTAATTCGTGTGAATCAAGTGTGACAAAAGTGTGATCATACTTGCTTACAAAGTCAGCCAAAACGCAAGGGAATCCTCCCAATTTTGGATCGTTTTGCATCACAAATCATCACTTAACATGATCAGGTATTATCCACGTGCAAACATTGGATTCAAATTGAGAATTGAGTGAAATTGCAAAACTGATCATGAGCAAATTTCAGTTCCATGAGGCCATGTTCAAACCATTGGGAAATCTAGTACATTTGACCTTTACTGCTCATTCTTTTTGCAAAATGACCACGTCATAACAAAAAATACAATGTGTAAAGAAAGGTTTCATTTGGGTGCTTGGGCAAAAATTTACGAGCTTGCAAAGTTGGCACGATGACCTGTAATCAGAGCTCAAGAAAATTCTAAGTTCAAAATGACCTATAATGCTTCCAAACTTTTCATGGCTTTCCAAGCATAATTGGCCTTTGATCCTTGAAGGAAATTTGTATAAGGCATAAAATAGGATAATTGACAAAAAGAACCGCCCACAAAAGTTTAAAATTTAGAGAGTTATGATCTATGGAAGTTAGGAAAATATCACTTGAATTTAGGTCAAATTTCACTAAGTCCACAAAATAACCTATAATGTTTCCTAACTTTTGATGGTCTTCCAAGCACAATTGACTCTTAACTTATAAAGATACGTTGGAGGGGTGTCAATATAAGTCATTTTCCCAAAGAAGCATTAAAAAATTTTGAAGTATGAAGGAGTTATGAAATCTTAAACTTAGGCTTAAAATGTTGACTTTTTGATCAAACCTCCTTTGAACAAGCTTGTAATATTAGACTTTTCTTGCATTTCAAGGCGCATTGATGATCATATAAACTCAAAATGATATACTCTTGAATTTCCTTTTATGAAACTTACAATGTCTTGAGGAAACTTATTTATGAAGGCATGGAAATAAACACGTGAACCTTTGAAATTTCTTGAGAAATAAGCTATCAAACTTTGAAACATATTTGATAAGATGAAATTGAATAATACTTGAGACCCTATGGTTTGAGATTAGAGATCATGCTTTAATGAATATCCTTTAAAAATCAAGGGTTGGCCATATTTTGAATTGAGAAATTCAAATCCTAGATGAGGATATAATCATTTCATGCTCTTGATTCCAAACCCTACCTTGCAAAAGAAACAAAAGGGAAAAAACATATTTTTTGTATTTTGATTAATGGTTAGTGAATTATAAAGCATATAAGTATAAAAATGTAAAAGATGCACAAAGCGGTGCTTGATGATATCTGCAAGAGGTATACTCAAAGATGATAAGGTTAGGGGATAACCAAGTTTGTGATCTTGATGTATTGCAAATGAAAAATGAGGTGGAATCTTAGGGGTAAAAATTAGGGTATGATAGATGCCCCTATTTAAGTTTCTTCTATCTGGGGAAATTAAGATTGACATCTTTGTCTCGATGAGATTGAAGAGACTTAATACAGAAGACCCAATTTTTGGGTGATCTTCTTAATGTTCTTATTCGCAGCTTCAACAACCTCATTCATCTTAGGTCTGTAAGGGGAATAGTTATGATGCTAAATCTTGAAATCCTCGCGCAACTCTTTCATCATCTTATTGTTTAAATTTGATCCATTGTCAGTAACGATCTTTCTGAGAATTCCATACCGACATATAATTTGATTCTTGATAAACCTGACCACAACTTGTCTGGTCACATTAACTTAAGATGTTGCATCAACCCACTTAGTGAAGTAGTCAATGGCCACTAAAATGAAACGGTGTTCGTTTGAAGCTTTGGGCTCAATCATACCAATCATATCAATTCCCCGCATAGAGAAAGGCCATGGAGATGAGATACTGTTGAGAAGAGTCGGAGGCACATAAATCTTATCATCATAAATTTGACACTTATGGTTCTTCTTCATATATTTACATAAATCATATCCCATTGTCAACCAATATTAACCTACTCTTAACATCGTTTTAGCCATTTCATGTCTGTTTCCATGAGTACCAAAGGATCATTCATAAATTTTTTGCATTAACATGTCTGCTTCATGTCTATCCATGCATCTAAGCAAGACCATGTCAAAGTTTCTCTTATATATCACATCTTCATTCATAAAGAAATTTTCATCCAATCTTCTCAAAGTTTTCTTATCTTTGTCGGATTCCCCAAGTGGGTATTCCTGACTTTAGAGAAAACATTTAATATCATGATACCAAGGCTTATCATTTTTGACTTCTTCTTCCGCAAATACATGAGTAGGTCTATCAAGGCGCATAACATTGATCTTAGGCACGTCATTCCAACTATTCACTTTAATTATAGAAGACAAAATGACCAGAGCATCTGCCATGTGATACTCTTCACGAGGTATATGATGCAACTCAGCTTTATTAAGTAAAGTCAACAACCTCGTTGCATAGTCTTTGTAAGGAATCAAACCAGGTTGGTGAGTATCCCATTCACCTTTAATCTGATTAATCACCAAGGTTGAATCCTCGTATACATCAAGAGTTTTAATTCTCAAATCAATGGCTTCTTCAAGACCCTTAATACAAGCTTCAATGGCTGCCATGTTGTTTGTACACTCAAACATCAATCTTGCAGTGAAAAGGATATGAGAACCATTAGGAGTAATAATGATTGCCCCAATTCCATTACCATAAGCGTTAACAGCTCCATCAAACACTAAACCTCATCAGGGTTCAGAATCTGGTCCTTCTTTGGGTAATGGTTCGTCACAATCTTTAGCCTTTAAATACATAACATCTTCATCAGGGAAGTCAAACCCGATGGATTGATAATCATTAATTGGTTGGTAAGCCAAATGATCAACCAAAACACTTCCTTTAATCGCTTTTTGAGTATGGTACTCAATGTCATATTCAGATATGAATATCTTCCAACGAGCAATCCTTTCAGTCAAAGTAGGCTTTTCAAAAATCTACTTGATTGGATCCATTTTGGATATCAACCAAGTGGTATGATTTATCATATGTTGGCATAGGCATTTAGCATCCCAGGCCAAAGCACAACAGGTTTTTTCAAGCATTGAGTACCGAGACTCATAGTATGTGAACTTTTTACTCAAATAATAGATGGCATACTCTTTCCTACCAGTTTCATCTTGTTGACCAAGGACACAACCCATGGATTCAACCAACACAGTTAAATACATAATCAAAGGTTTTCCTTCCACTGGAGGAGGCAAGATAGGAGGTTCAAAAAGATACTCTTTATTGTTATCAAAAGCTTTCTGACAGTCTTCTATCCAAACACAACCTTGGTCTTTACGAAGAAGCTTGAATATTGGCCCACAAGTGGCAGTCATGTGAGATATAAATTGGGAAGTGTAATTCAAACGCCCAAGGAATCCTCTAACTTGTTTTTTTGTCTTGGGTGTAGGGATTTCTTGAATAGCTTTGACTTTTATCTCTTTGTGCATCATATTATGGAAAAGAGTAGTCATGGCTCTCTGGTACATTGCACCAGTATTTTTCAAACCGAAGGGCATCACTCTATAGTAGAATGTTCTCCATGGTGTAATAAATGTTTTTTTTTTTCATATCCTCGTGTTCCATTTCAATTTGATTATAGCCGGAAAAACCAAATTGTCCCACTGTGATGTCTTTGGTGATGTGGGCTTGAGTCAATATTTTCAAAAGAGGTTCCCTATGCGGGGGTGAACTGAGTAGTAGTGACATTACAAAAATCTTTGATGGAATTTGGTTCAGCTGATCCACCACTCTATAATCACTTTTGCGGATGATTCTTAGGAACTTTTCATCGTCTTCTTTTAATATCTCTTTTCCTTTCGTCTTGTCGGTGACTACTGTTGCACCCCAAATTTTGACCCCTTAGATCCTCATCATCATTGTAGGATCATTTTCATTCGATTAACTAACCTTAATCCAGTTCAAGTTTATCTTTGTCAAGATGCAGATGAATTAGGGTTTCGTACCGTCAAAATCGAGACTTCAGTGGTCCGATCAATCAATGTTTTGGATTGATCCAACTTCAAACAAGATCAAGGATGATACATTGGACCAAGAATGAGCGCAATTTGAGGTGGTCACCCGGGGTTCGAGAACAGTGCAATTTGAGACACCCGATTAGGGTTTTTGACTAGAAAAAGTCAATTGTAGTTTGACTTTTGATTCAAAGAGTATTTCAATGATGGGATCAAGGTCCATTAAGCTCCAATGGCTTAGTAAAGTCCATGCAAAGAGTTTCAAGTCCTCGGGGTGTCCAGATTACTAACGGGCGACTCGGTAGACACCGATCGATCGAAAAGTTGACCAAAAAGTCAACTCTCCAACAATAAGGAATTTGACATCAAGGTGTGAATGAAAAATGTTCCTTATATCATATTACACCTCCCCATAAAATTTCATGACCATTGGATCAAGGGCTAGGAAGTAATTGCAAAAATCGGGAATTAGGGTTTCGAAAGGGGCAAAACCATAACTCCTCAACCACACATCCAATTGAAGTGGTTCTAAGCTTGTTTGAAAGGTCTTGACAAACCCTACAAAAGTCCCACAGTGGTCCATATTCAAAAAATTCATGGAATTGGAGTTATAGCAAAAATCATTTTTCAAGGGTAAAGGACTTAGTGAAATTTCACAAATTCTAGCCATACAAACCACTTTTTTCAGAACTTTGAAAGGTTTTTCAACCTAGTTCCATCAAGAATTTGGAAATTCCCAAAACATGAAAGTTATAGAGCTACACAAGGACTTTCTAAAACGTGCAAGAACTCCCCAAGGAGATTTATGAGCTAGGAGTTATGGTGCCTTGAAGTTGGGTCTGTCACACTAAAAATCCACTTGGCCCAACTTCTCAAAATCAGAATTTTTCATCTCTAACCACTCTCCACCCTTGGATCATGCTACCAACTGATAAAGAGTGACTTGGATGAAGAGAAAACCAGAAAAAGAGATTGGAATGAGGAGGGAAGTAAGTTGTAGCCACTTGTCATTATTTTATTCTTTTTTGAGGAAGAGAGAGAAACTTTTCCCTCCCACATGTGGAAGCTGCAATCCTACCATGCTAGAACCTCTACAATCACCTCATTCCATCTCTCACACTGTCATTGGCTTGCCTAGAGCCTTGGAATTGATTTGAATTAAGGCTGTCCTAAAGATTTGGAAGGATTTTCTTCCAAACCTTTCCCTCCCAAAATGATAAACTTCAAGCTGCCCTCATCCTCATTTCTCCTATAAATAGAGACCTTGTCTTCCTCTTCAAACACACCAGAGCTATTCAGAATATCAAAGTATCATAGCTCTCCTCCTCACTCTCTGTTTGCTTGTAAGTGAAGAAAAGTTCAAAAACACCAAAATTGGTCATTTGGCATATTTCACACCATTTTCATTTCTACCCTTTTCAACACTCTCAAAACCATCCATACAATTTCTAAATAACATATAGAAGGTGTGTAATCCATCAAACCATCAAAAACCTCAAAAAATCAAAAAGTCAAACTTCTACCTATCATACTTTGACCAGAAGCCACAAAAATCACCAAACTTTGTTCCAAGCCTTTCCTTGAGGTTTTGATCATCCATACACCTCATAAATGATGTTTTTCAACTGTCAAGACCACTAGAAACCATTGGGAACTCTTATCTCTTCATTTGGCATCATAAGTACACATTGCTTAAAGTTGAAGAAAGGCTCAAAGGCAAAGAAGTGAAGTAGAGTTCTCTGGTTTTCTCAACTGTGTTATCTTGTTAAAAAGAGTTATCAAGAGGTATGTAACTGACCCTTATTGACTTTTGCATCAATTTTCATGAATTGGCATTTTTGAGCATTTTTGGTGAATCTAGTAGCTATGCACATTTGGTGATTTTCATGACATATGGCTTTAATTAGTGATAAGACTTTCATGAGTATTAGCATAAAGTGTTGAACCTATTCTTGTCATGTTTTCATATTGGTGTGTTGATGTAGTTGTTATACTGTCCCAAATAATTTGAGTAAAATGATTAAACTTCAATTCCTTACTAGACCATGCTTTCATGATTTGATTAGGGCTTTTGCCTTGGTTTGTTGTGTTGTATTTTGTGCTCATAAATGACATCTTGGATTTGTCCCAACCTAGTGTTTCTTTGTTTTAGATCTTTAGTCTGGTTTGTGGTTTGTACTCTTGGGGGGGAGTGGCTGTTTTAAACTTCTGCTGTTAGTAAACTTGATTGATGCCACA
This sequence comes from Lathyrus sativus, assembly GCA_963859935.3. Classification (NCBI taxonomy): domain Eukaryota; kingdom Viridiplantae; phylum Streptophyta; class Magnoliopsida; order Fabales; family Fabaceae; genus Lathyrus; species Lathyrus sativus. The sequence continues at coordinate 13,242,879 of OZ012736.1, forward strand.
AGACTGGTTTTGGGTTGACAAGGCCTGAAGTTAAGATCTTTAGGGAGACAAAGCAGTTATCAGTTTGTTTTGGTTTTAACAATTGAGATTTTGTTTGAACCTGGTGCACATATTAGAACTCATCTCCAAAAGCTGGCTGCCATATATGTTTCTAAGACTGTTTTGCTGTTGTATTCTTGTTCATGACCTGACTTATCACACTGCCCTACACTTCACACATACACCTTGGTATCTTGAAAGCAATTTCATACACCAGTTTGTTTCAAACTTAAACTTTTGATCAAATCCACTCTATGTGATATATGTGTTGTGTATGTTTGCTTGTCCTGACCTAAATATGCTCAGATTTAAAAATGAACTTTTCCATGAACTCTTCTATGTATTCAAAATCTGCCTGAACATGATTTGAAGTTTCTACTGCTACAAACACCAGTCTGCCTAATGTGTTCCATACCAAACCATTTTGAAGGCTTCTTGATACTGATTCTCACTTCTTATCATATGTGTGTTAGATGTATAGAATTGATTTACTTTGACTTTGCACCAAGTCTGATTTGACCTCCCAACTGCTCCACTTCACTAAAAATGGTTGCAAAATACACTTACACACCACTTACTGTTTTTCTACTATGAAATATTGTGCTTGAACTGGCTGTAGGAATTCATCTAGCATATCCTTCCTAAAATGTTCAAACTACCAGCAAAACTGTCTTGCTTTTTGTCCCTTGTATTCATGTTTTGAAATTTGTTTTGATATACTGCCACATGTTTATATAACTGGCATAAGTTGGTGAGTATGTGTTTTGAATTATTACCTTGAATCACTGAACTTCCTCTTCAAGCTGAGGGATTGGTACCAATATCAAAATGTTGCTTTCCTTAGACTGCTGTCTTTCATATGCTGTCAAAAGACCAAAACAGTTGGAAGGTCATTTTTAGCTCAAGCATTGAAAAACTGGTTTTTGGTACTTGAACATATGTGTATCCATGTTTGAAAATTGTATGAGGGATCTACTTTGCCAAACTTTGCATAAGGATGAGTTTCATGTTTTCATGCTCATATCAAATACTCATCAAGCAAGCTCATAAACCTTTTTCACATAAAGTTTGTTTCCACCAAAAACACTTTTGAAACACCTTATTTTGGTCATTTATGAGATGTTTGCATGATCATTAGGTATCAAAACACACTGTCCCAATTTTCACACATCATGATGCATTTTTCATAATATCACCAAGTGACTAACAGGCCATTTTGCACACACACTTGTTTTGCATCAAAATGCATATTGAGAAGCTTTACATTCATCATTGGTGAGCTGTTGACATAGCTGTTATGCTCCAAAACTGGCTGACATAAGAATTGATCTTTTCAAAATGCGCTAGTCATGAAAACACCACTTGGCATACTATTTTTTGAAACTGTTTGCATTGAGCATTCTTTGAGTGGTAAAATCATTCCTCATTATGTGTATGAACTGTTAGTAAGTTTGGTTTTGATTGAGAAAGGCTGTTGCAAGATTTACACCTCATGATGCATTTTTCAAAGTAACATCAAGCAACACCACATGCCACTTTTCATATAGGATTGTTTTTCATCAAAAACTCTTCTGAAACACTTCATATTAGTTATTTGAAAGTTGTTGGCACAGATCTTTGACCTCAAAAACCAGCTGTCATGAGTTTCCCTTTCCAAAATGCACTTTTCACATACACACCAAGCAACTCATGTATCACCTTTTACAAAACCCGTTTCTTCCTCAAAACCACACTTTGAACACTTCATGCTCATCATTTATGAACTGTTAGCATCATCATTTGAATTCAAAACTAACTGTCATGAACTTTTTACTTCAATATGCATTTTCCACCAAAATCTTGCATTTGACATATCAAATCCATACTCTGTTGACATTGAACATGTTTGAGTGGTCAGAATCATTCTACATCAATTATATGGTCTGTGTGTATGTTTATTTTGGGTTGAACATGGTTGAAAAAAAATGTCATGGATTACTCATTTTAAAGTGCATTTCTTTCACAATTTTGCATTGACCATGACACTTTTAAGTTTTGTTGACATCAAGTTCATTTGAAGTGATAGAATCATTTTACCTCATGTATGTGTACTGTGTGTGTGTTTAGATTGGTTTGAGAACATTTGAATTGGTTGAAAAATGTTAAAATGCATTCCAAAACATCAACTTGCAGCAGCCATCGAATTTTCCATTACAGTAAGAATTTTCAAAAACTACCACCACCATCATGTTCCTTGTTTAATTCTACCCCAGATGCATATAAATTTTATGTCGTTTCGATAAACGGTTAGGAAGTTACGCTAGAAAACATAAATTACTTTTATGTGTTGTTTTGCCCAGCCTGGTGCACATTTTACCCTTATTAATTATTAGGGGTGGCTTCATAAATGGATGTATAGCCACCCCAGTGGTATGACCATGCGCCTTGTACCCCTTGTGACCTGAGTTCGACCCCTGAGGAGGGCAATTCTTTTGTACAATTTTGTGATTTTTTGCCAAACTTCAAAAATTCGTATCTCACTCGTTTTTCATTGTTTTTCGTCCGTTCTTTTTCCGTTGTGTTCATATTTATGTGTAATTTCATGCCATGTTTTTATTTTTTATGTTTGATTATTTTATTACTTACTTTGTTTATATGCAAGTTGTGCGCGTTTTCGCGATCGTTTATGTAGTTGCAGATAAATGTTTATGTGGTTCCTTTCAATATTTTTCTTGAAACTTGCCTGAATCCATGTCCATACATGTTAGTTAACATGCTAGGGTTTCTTTCTTGGTTGTTACCATTTTCATCTGTTAATTTTCACTAAGTGCAAACTGTCGTCACAGTATCGGTCTTTTCCATCTGTTAACTGTTATCATCATGTTTTCTCATTATTTACTTGGTTGTCACCATGAATATGCTTCACCCTGATTGTCATATTGTTTAGAATTTATTTTCTTTTCCCCCCAAGTGATGGAACTTTCTAGTTCTCATCCAAGTTGTCTCCCCCCTCTCTCCTTCCAAAGGAAAAGTCTCTCCCTTGACCCTTGTGTCATTGGATAGCTCATTTACCCCTCTTGACTTTGTAAAGTCATCCTAACCCTAGCTTAGTTAAGTTAGAACATTTTAAACCATTTGACTTTGCTTTAAGTCTAGAAAACTCACCTACACTAGGAGTGTTCTTCAATTAGAACCCTAGGATAGAGTTTGGTTAACTCTATGTAAGAATCACAGTAATGATTACTTACTCCCCTCTTGAGTGTTATAACATAGATCTAGAGAGTTTTGTTAAACTCTACACAAGCATGAATATGTTTGTCCCCCTTGGAACCTTGATCATAATCAAGTTTTCTTCAACCCTAGTAAGGTGAACTACGATTGCTCCGATTCTATCCTAGTTAGGATACGTAGGCAGAGGACGCGACGTCTTTGCGAGCAAACTTAGAAACTTTATTTAGGTTTTAACCTATGCCCTTACCCAATCCCAATTCATAGCAAACATTTAGCAAGTATTAGCATGCAAACAAACAAAAGGTTCCTGTAGAGTACTACAGATGTTTAAGATGTGAAATACCTACCCTATGCATAACCAACCCCCGATCCCCGAATCTCTTAGCGTTGTTGTTACATCACGCAAAAGGTTCTTTCTTTCTTTAGACCTTTCCTTTGGATAAATTAAAGTCTGGTTGTGAATTTAAGAATTAAGATTCAAGTTAATCAATAGCTTGGTATCACGATTCTCACTGCAACAACTACCGTTTCTTTTGGAATAGTCTCTTTAGGAACAACCTCTTTGTCAGTAGGAATGACCTTAGGTGCTACTTTGGGAGTTTCAATAGTAACCTTTGGTACATAAATCCTCCCACTACGAGTCATCCGACTCCCTCCAATAATGTTAGTCACATCGGCTTGTTTCCTTCCAGCTTTCACGTCTCGCCAGGAACTGTCGTATTTCCACAGTACAACTTTGGAATTTTGCTTTCTTCGAGGATCAAATCTTGGCTGAGCCTTTCCAAATCTGGGTACTTGATCCTCACAGAATATTGGTCTAACAGTGCTGGATCGAGTTATCTTGTTATTACAGGTATTGAACACCACTATTTTCTTAGGTTCCTCTGGTAGATTGTACACTCAAACATCAATATTGCAGTGAAACAGATATGAGAACTATCAGGAGTAATAATGATTTCCCAATTCCATTACCATAAGCGTTAACAGCTCCATCAAACACTAAACCTCATCGGGATTCAGAATCTGGTCCTTCTTTGGGTAACGGTTCGTCACAATCTTTGGCCTTCAAATACATAACATCTTCTTCAGGGAAGTCAAACCCGATTGATTGATAATCATCAATTGGTTGGTGATCCAAATGATCATCCAAAACACTTCCTTTAATCGCTTTTTGAGTATGGTACTCAATGTCATATTCAGATATGAACATCTTCCAACAAGCAATCCTTCCAGTCAAAGCAGGCTTTTCAGAAATGTACTATATTGGATCCATTTTGGATATCAACCAAGTGGTATGATTTATCATATATTGACATAGGAGTTTAGCATCCCAGGCCAAAGCGCAACAGGTTTTTTCAAGCATTGAGTACTGAGACTCACAGTCTGTGAACTTTTTACTCAAATAATAGATGGCATACTCTTTCCTACCAGTTTCATCTTGTTGACCAAGGACACAACCCATGGATTCTTCCAACACAGTTAAATACATAATCAAAGGTTTTCCTTCCACTGGAGGAGGCAAGATAGGAGATTCAAGAAGATACTCTTTAATGTTATCAAAGCTTTCTGACAGTCTCCTATCCAAACACAACCTTGGTCTTTACGAAGAAGGTTGAATATTGGCCCACAAGTGGCAGTCATGTGATATAAATTGGGAAATGTAATTCAAACACCCAAGGAATCCTCTAACTTGTTTTTCTGTCTTGGGTGTAGGCATTTCTTGAATAGCTCTGACTTCTATCTCTTTGTGGATCATATCATGGAAAAGAGTAGTCATGGCTCTCTGGTACGTTGCACCAGTATTTTTCAAACCAAAGGGCATCACTCTATAGTAGAATGTTCCCCAAGGTGTAATAAATGTTTTTTTTTTCATATCCTCGTGTTCCATTTCAATTTGATTATATCCGAAAAAACCATCCATAAAGGAGAAGATACTGAACTTAGATGATTTATCTACCAACATATCAATATGTGGAAATGGAAAATCATCTTTTGGACTAGCTTTATTTAAATCTCTATAATCAACACACATCCAGGCTTTACCATATTTCTTTAGGAAAGGCACAATATTGGCCACCCACTGAGGATATTCAACGGTAACAAGAAAACATGCATTAATATGCTTTTGAACCTCCTCTTTGATTTTAACAGCCATATCAGGGTGAGTTCTTCTTAAATTCTGCTTGAATGGAGGACATTATGGCTTTAAAGGAAATCTATGCTCCAAAATATTTGTATCAAGACCTGGCATTTCTTGATAAGACCAAGCAAAAACATCCAATTACTCTTTAAGAAGCTCTACCATCCTCTTCTTAACATATGGCTGAAGCAGTGCCCCAATCTTGACTTCTTTCCCGTCCTTTTCAGAACCCAAGTTAATCACTTCTATTGGCTTTTTATAAGGATGAATGGTCTTCTCCTCGTGCTTAAGCAACCGAGAAATCTCATCAGGAATTTCCTCAATACTCTCTTCTTCAGCTTCAAACACAGGGAATTCAAAGTTAGGAGAGGGCATAAGGACATTGTTTTCAATGGGTTTATCATGAATCCATTTGCACAATGATATATGCTTAAATTTAGGAAAAAAATAAATGCGGAAGTATTATGCAGATATTGAAATTATTTTTATTATTTTTTTGGTTTTTTAGGTTACCATTTTCCAAAAATAAAAAGCAACAAGATAAAAAAAACACATATAGATAAGCAAAATAACATTTTATTCATGATATTAGAAATTGAAACAAATCCCACACATATTCACTTTCACCTTGGGCATAGTCAAAGGATCTTTTAAAACAAAAAAACAAATTACTTTAAAATGTGAACAATAGAAGGAATGTCAACAACAATCCAATTTTGGAAATTCCCTCTGTGAGTCATGAAGTTTGGCATGTCTTCTTCTGAATCATCTTCAATAATAGCAGCAACAGTTCGATCTCCAGAATGGATAAACCCAACACTGTGGAATATTTCTTGATTGCGCTTGAACTCTCTTCTAGCTGCACCAGGAAAAAATCCCAGACTAGCTCTATTTTTGTTCTCAGCAAGCTCAACAATTCAGCCTCAACCAACATATTGACCATTTTCCACAACTTGTTGCACATCTTTCAAAGAAGAAATGGATTCCTTATTCTTCTTATTAGCGTTTTCAATAATAGAGAGAGCTTGGAACAGAGTTCCTACAACCTCATCAACATCAATATAAGAGAAAGATGAAGGATGACTCACCAGCATGGCTTGCTCACCGCCTACTACAACTAGCTTCCCATTTTTATTTTATAAATTTTAACTTCTGATAGAGAGTTGAAGTGGCTAATCCAGCTTTGTGGATCTACAGCCGACCGAACAAGAAATTATATGCAGGATGGATGTCCATAACTTGGAATGTAATTTCGAAGGGTTGAGGACCTATCTTCACGGGGAGATCAACTTCTCCTATAACAGTTTTCCTGGATCCATCGAAAGCCTTGACAATAACCCCACTGTATCGCATCGGAGTGCCTTGATAAGAAAGCCTTAACAGAGTGGACTTGGGCATTACATTCAGAGAGGAACCAGTATCTACCAACATGTTAGATAATGCATCTTTTTGACAATTCATTGAAATGTGCAAGGCTATATTATGGTTCCTTTCTTCCTCTGGTAGCTCCTCATCACTAAAGCTCAAATTTTTGCTAGTAGTTATGTTGCCAACAATACCATTGAATTGATAAATGGTAACATCATGGTCTACATAAGCTTATTCTAAAACCTTCCTCAAATCCTCTCTTTGAACCTCAAAGTTCATCAGCAAAGATAAGACAAAAAATTTGGATGGAGTTTGAAGCAATTGACCAACAATCTTATATTCACTCTTTTTAATCGACTTTAAAACTTCATCATCAGAATTCTGATTTGAACCACTAGATTGCCCTATTACAAATCCAGATTCAGATTGTACAACAGGCGTTTCAAATTCAATTGGCTTATTAGTATAAACATCATCAACCTTCAAGGGAGATGCAGTAATAAATACATGACCACTTCGGGTCACCCTACTAACATCAAAAATATTTACAACAGAAGAGAGAGAGGGAATGTGCACCTCTTTGCCATCTTCAATCATAGTAGCATTATATCTGTAACACACAACCTTATCAGAATCATAGGGAGTAGGACCAGGTAGACAAATAACGAAAAGAGATACAGACAACTTTCAACTGTTATAAGCAATTTCAACTGGCTCAAGTATATCAAAATAAGGAACTATGACATCTGCTTCATGGTCAACATCAGCCCTTTCTCGAGTAATCTGAATAAGCCTCTGATCCAACATTTTCTGAATATCCCTCTTCACTACAGAGGGTCCTCGAGGATTTTTTGAACAAATTCGGCAAAGCAGCATGATCATGCTCATAATAACTCAATCTACACAAATTGACATACAAATCAACCAAAGATCTTCAAATAAAATTACCATCAAAGACACGATAGTTGCCAGGATAGCCATCTACCATGTTCACATTGGCACCTCCATATTTGGGCAATGTATTGGCTTGGACATTAGATCCAAGATCCTTGAAGGATAGAATACCACTTTGAATTAGTCTCTGAACTTCATCCTTTAGTGCAAAATAATTCTTGATGTCATGACCAGGTGCCCCTTGATTGTAAGCACATAAATGATCATATTTATACCACCAAAGGAGGTCTTTTGGAACAACTGATGGATCTCTAGTTTGCACAAGATTCTTTTGTGCCAGAGCATGGTACAATTTAGCATACGACATGGAAATCGGATCAAACAGGATTTCTTCTGAGTGTGATTCTGTTGATTATGTTGTTGATTAGTTTGTTTTTGAAATTGGGGTTGATAAGCTGGAGTCGCTTGAGCAACCGGAGTAGTGTTAATAATAGACGTGAGTGAGGCCACCTATTTTTGATTATGATTGTTCCTTCTTCGGTATCTTTCATGCCTTTCTTGGGAAACAACATTAGATTATACCTCTTTATTTTTAGAAAATCCACACCCATATTTCTTAGGATTACCAGTAAAACTACCATCTTTAACCAATCATTCTTCTCAGACTCCTTCTTCCAGACGCATACCCATGTTTACCATCTTGGTGAAATCACTGGGTGCACTAGCCACTATTCATTCATAATAAAACAAACTCAGAGTTTTCAAAAATATCTTGCTCATATCTTTCTCTTCCAAAGGAGGACTAATATGTGCAGAAATTTCACGCCACCTCTGAGCGTACTCTTTGAAAGTTTCTTTCTCATTTTGTGACATAGTACGGAGTTGATCTCGATCTGGTGCCATATACAGATTGTATTTTTATTGTTGAATAAACATTTCCCCCAAATCATTGAAAGTGAGAATCTAGGTGTTGTCTAACCCCATGTACCATTTAAGAGCAGAACCAGTAAGGCTATCTTGAAAATAGTGAATTAGAAGATGATGATTATCTGTATTAGTGGACATTTTCCTTTCGTACATCACAAGGTGACTTTGAAGACAAGTGTTTCCCTTATATTTCTCAAAATCGGGGACTTTAAATTTGGCAGGAATTTTCATGTTGGGAATGAGGCACAAGTTATGGGCATTCTTCCCAAATAATTATTTCCCTCTTAAAGCTTTAATTTCCTTCTGCATCTCTTGGAATGGGTCTTGGAATTCTTCCATCCTTTCATAAACACCCATGCTTTCATTGGGCTAAACATGAAAAATAGGCTATTCAGTTTGTGGAACAGCATGAACCATAGGTGGAGGAATAGTCATGACAGGTTATATAGTAGGAACCTCAATAGTGGGTATATAACCTTTAGAAACAAAATTCAGAGGCATGCCCCATGGATAACCATTGGGCATTTTGTATGGCAGAGCACTGATCAGGGCCACAAAACAGGCACTGACATAAGTTTATAAATCACAGTAATTTAAGGCTGAGTTGCCAGAGTAGTAGGAGGAGGATGAGGAGATTGATTCTAGAGAGTGACCAGAGATTCAAACAAAGGATTGAATTTTCCATCCCAACCCTGAGGGTTATCATTTTTTTTGCAGAGTTCACGATTTTCTTGCTCTAGATGATCCATTTTTCTTTGACAGTTAGCTCGAGTGTTGCACGAGTGAGACAACTTGACATATGAGAATACGAAGAGAAAAGCAATAAGACACCTGTAAAACTCTCAAAAGCAAGACCACACTGCAAAATGGTGCATGATATGCAATGAAAATGTTTTCATCTAGTTTTCAAGGAACTTTAAGATATTGTAAAGCAATTGTAAACATCATAAAGAAATAACACCTTTGAAATATTGAAATATTCCCATTTCATTGATAATTGGAAAGGATTACAATTGGAAGTACAAGTTTCAAAAGATCCTAAATAAAAGAGGAAAAAGCTAGATCCTAAGGATCCTAAGGAACCACATTCGATGACGAGCCAACTCCAAGCTGATACTTCCTTCTGAGATTCTTGATCTCCCTTTCATAAGTATCCTTCATAGTAACTTTCTCTAACACAAGTTGATCCACAATGTCCTTCCAAGCACCTGAGGTAGGAGGATGAGGTGATGGGATACTAGAGGAAAATAAATCCTCTCTCTGTCTCTTCACATCATATTTCTCAAGAAACTCTATCAAATCATCTTTTTCTTTCAACTGCTTTTGCAACTATATCTTCTCAAGGTTTGAAGCATGAAATTTGTCTTCCCAAATATCCTTATTTTGCTTCATCTTGGCTAAAGCTTTTTGAAGTTCTTTATATCTTCAGTAGGAATGGTAGGTGGTTTGGAAACCAGTAGAGACATAGGCTTCTCATAAGCGTAAGGCATCTTGAGCTCTCTTGCTCTCTCCTTCACCCAAAGAGTATAAGGTTCCAAAGCTACACAATTTTTCTTTCCAAGCTCACCCTTCCCCTTTCTATGGATATTGTGCCAAGCATGACCATTCTCTTCTTCAAACCTTATGTATCCTTCCCTTCTTGGAAAAATAAACCTTCCAACAGAATGTTATTAGGTTTATCTTTCAAGGTATACCCAAGCTGACGTCTTGTTAAACTAGGGTTGTAGATGATTCCACCTTATGTACTAAGAAGGGGTACATTATAAAACTCTCAGCAACTATCAATGATTTTAACATTATCATATAAAAAAGAATACCAAGTGATATCAAAATTGGTAAGGGAGATGATCCTTTGAGACCACCTCAAATAACTCTTGTTTTCCTTGAAGGTAGAAGATTATGACAAGTGCGAAATAAACCACTTATACAATAGAGGTGTAATGCATACAGTAATACCATTTCCATTGGAAGTCCTAATGGATTCTTAATCAAGAAGATCTAATAACATTAACATCAACAAAGTTGTCAAAGTTAGGAAATAAGACCAGTCTATAGATGAGTCAAGCCAAGATAGCCTCAAAAGCCATCATGCTACCAGCACTAGCAAAATAATTATCTCTCTCAATCAAGAACTTTGAAGTCAACCCTTGACTTCCTCCTTTGACCATAAGATTGGCATATATATCAGACTTCCTCAAGTGAATAGTTTATGCAATGACTTATGGTTTAGGAACCTCCTCCAAACCACTAAAAGGAACTTTGTCAAAAACTAGCACACCCACTAGATAAGCATACTCTTCCAAGGTAGGCATAAGCTGCTAATCTGGAAATGTGAAGCACCGGTAGATAGGATCATAAAACTCCACTAGAGTATTAACAATTCCATCTTCAACATTGGTGGGGACAATAGCCAAAAGTCTTCCATGGCAAGCTTTGAAATCCACAGGATCAACCACTAAGGATGCTAACTTTCTCAATTCTTTGAGATCAGGAGCTCTAAAATTGTACTTTTGAGTGTTCCTCCTTCCAATATCCATGATCATAATGCATGTGATTGTTGCAAAGATAATCTTTAAGTTCTTTGAAAATTGAGTGAAACAGGATGTTCATGAATACATGAGTGCATGATTATGCAACAATCACAAATAAGGTTCAAGGTTTTGACGTTGCGAGCATATAGTCAAGGGTAAGAACCACTCGTAAGGTATGTACTATAGGTAAATCACCTGTATAACAAGGTTCTACAAAGTTCCCAAAGTCGTGATTCCATCTTTTAGATATTACCGGCTTAAACGACTACTCGTCAGCCAATAATATTCTCAAGAGAAACTCGTCTGAGTGTAGTATCGTGTAACATCTAATCAAAGTCTACACCTGAATAGTCACCACACTACACCCTAAAAGGCTAAAATGGGTTAAAGGGTTCTAAGATCCTCAAATTCTTAGACTCTTAGGTTGAAAGTAAAATGTCTTCACAACTTACTTGTTCAACATATTTACCCTCAAGGAGGCCTCCATTGAGTCGGGGATCTCAAGTCAACTTATTAAGGATTAACTCCACGTAAGTCAAACATGACTATACCACCATCCTATCTCAAGTTCACTCAAGTCCGGGTATAGGACTTATCTCACCACTTAGAGATAACCAAGCACCAAAAAAACAAAGCAAACAACAGATGATAATAAAAGACAAATAAACAAGTTAGGTTATACCTTTTAGAGACTACTACCTAGTAGAGTCGCCAATTTTATGTAGTGGTGAAAAACTTGGGATTAAGATATTGATTAACTTAACTCACAAAAATACAGAGTCACCACATCACTTTATTTTTTCCAAAAGGAATGGGAAAAGAAAGAATAAAATCCACAGAAGTTTTAAAACAAAACTAATAAAATAAAGAGACAAAAGGTAAGGGGGTTGGTTATACAATGGCAAGGTGTTAGCACCCAAAACATCTACAATACTCTATAGGAACCTCTTGAAAATCTATGTTTAGCTTAACACCGGTTGTTTGCAAAAGATTGGGGAAATGAGAAGAGAAATATTTTTTTAGGTTTTTTGGTGTTTAACAAGACTTCCTGAGACTCGTGCCTACGTACCCACAAAGTGCAATGCAGGATCAAAACCTCGTAATTCATGGTAAAAAATAACAAAAGAGTTTGTTTTAATTGATTTTAAATGGAAAGACAATTTGTCATTTTAAGGAGAAAACTCAACTAATCACCCACAAGTATGAGGAAATGGATCTTTGCATCATTATTTAGAAGGGCTCTAACTTGGATAGAAATCAACAAGTATGTCATAACTCTCTCAAGTAGAAAAGAATCATCATTTCAATCATTACTATGGGGACATGAGAATCACATCTCAACTATGAAAATGGCTCATCTCTAAACCTTAAGAAAAGGTTTTTAAAAGGAAAATTTCACAAAGCTTACAAAATAGTTTGAATGAGTTTTGTGTTTCTTAGTTCTTTTGAAATGGTTTTGATATGCTTAAGATGAATTAGCATTTATTCAATAAAAAGAGTTTGAAAACTACTTGACAAAGTCAAGGTTTATTGAGAAAGTGCTTCAAGTTTGAAAACAAGAAGGTTTTAAAAAAATGGAGAAAATTTTGAAATTTTAAGAAGGGAGGAAACGAAGAGACTATCCTAAGGAAAGTAATAAAGTGAAAGTGTGTGCAAGTGTATTAACCAAAACTAGCCAGCACTTAACAATAGTCAAGACCAAAGTCTCATTCCTTTAGAGTAAGCCAACATCAATAAGCAAATAAACACAAGATGATCCAGGAAAATAAAGTCTCAGAGAACCAGATAAAGCATCCTAGCTTGATTCAAGACCTCATGTATCAGAGGAACTCAAGGTCTCGGGAAAAGCATGATATCAGATGAACTTCCTAGTTTCAAACTCCAAGCATGGGAAACCCAATTCTAAGTCCATAGATCAAACTCCAAGTCAAGCAAAGGATAATAGCCATAATCCAAGAGAGATTAAAATTTTTTAGTGGGTTTTCCTTTATTAATGTCTTTAAAGGAAAAGAAAATTCCAAGTGGACAAAGGAAAATAAGCATAAACATAAAAAATATAAAATTTAAATGATAAAAGCATAAGCATAATATAAAGAGCAAGAAATTAAATGACAATAAAGCAAAGGTGCGAGAAAAGTAAATGGCATAAAATAAAAGTTAGCACAATAATATTCTTAGTGTTAGTGTTAGAGTTAATGATCCGATTCGGGACAAGTTTAGCGCTATGTTAAGCAATCATAGAACAATCTATTAGGAAGATCATACTATGGAAGGTCGGTCAATAAACATTTATGTACCATACATGTTAGATATATGATAAAAATCATACTCCTAAAACATGTAGCACAAGTAAAAACCAAGGAGGGGTCAAGCACTAAGGCAAGGAGATTGGTCCATTATATTAATCATCATTCATGACAACTTAGGACAAACTTATGCATCAATCCAAAGCACCTCCAATAACCATTAATCAATTGAATGGTAGATTTAAAGTGATGAAATTTTATCAAGCATCAATTCAAACATCATGAACAAGATGGACAACAAATTCTCCAATTAATCAAGAGAAAAGAAAAAGAAAAAGAAGGAGAAGGAAAGATGAGAAGAGGAACCAAATTAAATCAAGACTTAAGATCTATTTATCCTTAATTTCAATCACATTTCTTAGTGGATTAAGGCACTAAACCTGTCATGAACCCAAAGCACCAAGAATGAACCAATTATTCATTCAATGGTAGATTTAAATTGATGAAGATTCATCCAACCTCATCAACACCCAAAGTCCATTGAGATTGGGGAAATTTTTTATCAAGAAATTATGATCCAAGGCAACGATCAGCAACCAAGCTAAAATGCAATATTAAAAAAGTCAAAATGCATGAAAAATATTTTTAAATTATTTTTAAAGGGAAATGAATGAGAAAAGGTAGATGAAGCCTCTAAATAAATTATAAGTGCTCAAGAAAATTAAGAAGGTTAAAAACAAGTCAAGGATCACAATAATTTTTTGGAGAATTTTAAAATGCATAAAAGTATTTTTTTTTTTAAAAAGTAAAATGCATGAAAAATGAGAAAAATAATGAAAAATAAAAAACATGAAATAAAAATGTAAAAAAAATGCACATAAAATAGAAAATATTTTTAGAAAGTTATGAAAAAGATTTTGAGTGAAAAAATTGAGGGTGCTATTTTTTTATGACTTTTCTAAATTAAATGAGAAATAAAAACAAATAAAATGAACATAAAGTGGAACAAAAAAACACAGCCATCTGATCTGGTCAAAGGCTAAGGATCAAATACGCCCGTAGCCATCAGAGTTCATTTAAAATATATTTAAAGCTCTATATGAAAAGAGACACGGTGGACTGTAAATGAAATAACGCGCAATATTAAATTCAAATCAAAACAACTTCAGGCCGCCGTGAGAGCTTCTATGGTCATCTTCTTCGGTGAGTTGTCACCAGAGTTTTGGAAAATTGAAACATTAATCATGAGACCAATGCCATTGTGACTGTCTCATTGAAGCGAAATCAACCATATGCTTCACTTTCATTGATTGAAAGTGAGCAGAGAGAATTTCAAAGAAAACTCAGCAAAATTGAAAACACGAAAAGAGAAATGAAATACTTATTATGAATAATGAACACAAGGTAAGTTATGAAAAACGATCAGATAGAGTGCGGCTACGTCGTGGTAACTTGTTTGAGTATAAAATATGTTCAAAACTACCTTGTCCAAATGGTGATCAGAGGTGTTGAAAGTTGGATCTGGTTAGAGCACTTGGTGAGTCTTAGAGCTTGATTTTTATTGCAGAAGCTTCAGAGAAGACTAAAGGAGCTAATGGAATTAAGAAACAAGGTTGAGAGAGCTTAGATTTGAAAATGAAAACTCAAAAATTCTGTGTAAAGTGGGAGCTCGAGAAGAGGTAATAAGGTAGGGGATTTCTAAGCTTGGTTTTCAGTGCAAATACTTCCTCTATTTTTAGTTGAGGTGAATGAATGGGATACATGTGAGAATTATTTACAATTTGTGTAAATCAAGTGTGACAAAAGTGTGATCCCCCTTTCTTGAGCCAAAACGCAGTGAAATCCTCCTAATTTTGGGTCGTTTTGCATCAATAATCAACACTTAACATGATCAGGTGCTAACCACGTGAAAACATTGGCTTCAAATTGAGAATTGAGTGAAATTGCAAAAGTGATCATGAGCAAATTTTAGTTCCATGAGGCCATGTTCAAAACCATTGGGAAATTTAGTACACTTGACCTTTAGTGCTCATTCTTTTTTCAAAATGATCACATCATAAAAAAGAATACAATGTGAAAAGAAAGGTTTCATTTGGGTGCTTGGGAAAAACGTTATGAGCTTGAAAAGTTGGCACGATGACCTGTAATTAGAGGTCAAGAAAATTCTAAGTCCAAAATGATATATAATGTCTTCAAACTTTTCATGGCTTTCCAAGCATAATTGGCCTTTAATCCTATAAGGAAACTTGTAGAGGGCATCAAATATGATAATTGGAAAAAAGAACCGCCTACAAAAGTTAAAAATTGAGAGAGTTATGATCTTTGGAAGTTAGGCAAATATCACATGAATTTAGGCCAAATTTCACTAAGTCCACAAAATTACCTATAATGTTTCCAAACTTTTGATGGTCTTCCAATCACAATAGGCTCTTAACTTGTAAAGAGAAGTTGGAAGGGGTGTCAAAAATGTCGAAGTATGAAGAAGTTATGAAATCTTGAACTTAGGCTTAAAATGTTGACTTTTTGGTCAAACCTCCTTTGAACATGCTTGTAACCTTAGAGTTTTCTTGAATTTCAAGGGACATTGATGATCATCTAAAATCAAAATGATGTACTCTTGAATGTACTTTGATGAAACTTGCAATGTCTTATGGAAACTTGTTGAAGAACCCGTGGAAATAAACTCATGAACCTTTGAAATTTCTTGAGAAACAAGCTATCAAACTTTGAAACATCTTTGATCAGATGAAATTGAATAATAATTGAGACCCTGCGATTTGAGATTAGAGGTAATTCTTTGATGAATAGCCATTGAAAATCAAGGTTTGGCCACATTTTGACTTAAGGTATTCAAACCCTAGCTGAGGATACAATCATTTAATGCTCTTGATTCCAAACCCTACCTTGCATAAGAAACAAAAGGGAAAGGGCATATTTTTTGTATTTTGATTAATGATTATTGAATTATAAAGCATATAAGTACAAAAATGTAAAAATATGCACAAAGAGGTGCTTGATGATCTCTGCAAAAGGTATACCAAAGATGATAAGCTTAGGGGATAACCAAGTTTGTGATCTAGATGTATAGCAAATGATGTAAATGAGGTGGCATCTTAGTGGTAAAAATTAGGGTATGACACACCCTCATAGGAAGACATCGAGTTTGTAGAAGATACATCTGTGTTACACTTTGTCCAACCCTAAGTTGGAGAGAGCCATATGAATTTCAAGATTTTTGGAGAATTAGGGGGTGGAAGTCAACTTTGAAGATTTTAGTTATTATGAAATAATGAATAGAAGAATTGGCATCTTCCATTGTGAGGTTGAAAATGAGAGCCACTTCAGCTTAGACCATGTTCAAAGCTTGCTTCCAATGCAAAGATTGTTGATTAAATCTCTTTTGATTATGGGTCAACCAAATGATATTGAAGATTGAAATAATTGAGAATCTAATGATGACTTTGCATTGTTGGCTCCAATTTCTATCACATATGTTGAGTGTTTCAAATACACTTGAGGTCCAAGAAACTTTTGTCTAGCTGAAAAACCAATGCCATAACTTGTAGGCAAACAAGCAAGAGAAGAAAAGATGATTAGAGAAATCTTCTTGAAAATTATATAAACGAGATGTTGCCATTTGCTCTGCATGGATATCTTACCTTGGTGCATACTTCAACCGGGGAAACTTCTTTCTCGCTGGTATATGGTATGGAAGTTGTCCTGCCATTAGAGGTTGAGATCCCTTCTTTGAGAGTTATGGCCGACGTCAAACTAGATGAGGCGGAATGGGTGAAGAATAAGTTGAATCAACTCAGTTTGATGGATGATAAGAGACTGGCATCCCTCGCGTACGATCGTCTGTATCAGAGCAGGATGAAGAAAGCCTACGATAAGAAGATGCATCCTCGAAGCTTTCAAGCAGGTGATTTGGTGTTGAAACGGATTGTCCCACCACAGAACGATCACAGGGGCAAATGGACTCCAAACTATGAAGGTCCATATGTCATAAAAAAAATTTTCTCCGGAGGAGCCTTATTACTATCAACTATGGATGGCGAAGATTTCACGTCCCCTGTGAACGCAGACGCAGTCAAAATATACTTTACTTAAAATAGACCCGCTGGAAAGAAAAGTAAAAATCCAGGCAAGAATGGGGCATCCCGACGGACCATAAAAGGATAGGTTCGAGCAAAATTAGAGATAAAAAGAAAAATATAAACCCGCAAAGTTGAAAACCTGAATGGGTGACTTTGGCAAAAATGGGTATCCCGGTGAATCAAAAACCCGCAAGGGCGATTTCGAAAAAAGTTAGGGATTTGAAAAGCAAATGTCTGCAGTCTGCATGTTGATCTTCAGAGCATAATGGATTATGGGAGAACTCGAGAATTAGCCATTCAAATCAATCTCTTCAGAAGACGGAGCATCGGAAAGGCGTCGAAGTCACGCGAGTCATAGCTGAGTCGTTTTATGGTGGTTGTTTGTGCCACATTACCGACATTTTTGTATATTCTTATGCATTTATGTATATTGCCTATGCAAGTTTCTCATTTCAGGAGTTTCGTCCTTTGTAAATTTGCCTATTTATAGGCCGTTTATCAATAAAACATACTATTCATAAAACATTTGTTTTTGTTTCAGCGTTTATCGTTTTGTTTGCAAAAGACGCCTGATGTTTTTGATAAAACTTTTCATACATATGTTTGTGGGCTCTGCCAACCATAATCGAAACAATGTTTTTGCTTGAATAATGTCACAGGTGATAATTAAGATAGTACCTACTGCATAAAACAAATTTGTTTGTTTGTTATTCGTAGGACACTCATCCTCGAGACTTTTCCCAGAGGTCCCTCATCTGAAGAAAGTGTGCAGGTTAAAGTATGTTCACGTCCTCAGCAGGTCGAGATTGGTATCTCCAGCAGAGTAGGACCATCCCCAGCAAGTAGATGTGGGATTATTCCTCAGCATAGAGAGTTTGGGACGGTTCCAGAGTAGATCTTATTCATGATCCCTAACAGATAGCAGAAAAAAATCTTCAGCAGAGCGGAATCTCTAGCAGAATAGAGTCATTCCTCAGTAGTCTGCCTTGATTCCCCAACAGATTTGTCTGTTTCTCGGAATGTTATATTCTGGCAGACCATCCAGGGATGATTTCCCCGGTAGAGTGGAGTTATTGTCTCCAGCCGAGTTGTTTGTTCCCTAGAAGAGTTGTATTCTGGCAGGCCATTCAGGGTAGTTTGATTTGATCCGCAACGGAGTGGATTTGTTCTTAGCAAAGCAGTGTTACCCAAAGGTTTTCAGAAGCCATTCAGGGTTTGTTTTCCCCAACATAGGTCTGTTTGTACTAGGCGTGTCTAGTCTTTCCCCAGCGGAGTTTGGTTGCCTCTCTTTAGCATTTATTTTGATAGGGTGGTTCCTTTGCATTTGCATCGTGCATAACATCCTCCCAAATGTGTAGCATTTCCATTACGTATGGAGCATTACTCCATATTCAAACATGTGCATTTTGAAACATAAGCCAGGTTGTTACCTCTTCGTTTTCAGGTGTATCTACAGCAATTATCGATATATTTCTCAAGCCTGTGTGGTATCCAGACCGCCAGCAGAATCATTGACAGATGTGTTCATCTTATCATTCTCTCCAACAGAGTCTATTTATTCAAGTTCATATTTCCCCAGCGGATTTCTTCACCCTGACGGCGAGGTCAGATGTTTTTTCCGACATGATGTCAATGACTGACAGCAAGGTCAGATGCTTTTACCGACTTGACATCGATGACTGACGGCGAGGTCAGATGTGTTTACTAACTTGACGTCGATGAATGACGGCAAGGTCAGATGTGTTTATCGACTTGATATCGATGACTGATCGCAAGGTCAGATGTGTTTTATGACATGATATCGATGACTGACGGCGAGGTCAGATGTGTTTACCGACATGATGTCGATGACTAACAGCGAGGTCAAATGTTTTTTCCGACATGATGTCAATGACTGACGACAAGGTCAGATGTGTTTACCGACTTGATGTCGATGATTGACGGCGAGGTCAGAGGTTTTTACCAACTTGATGTCGATGACTGATGACGAGGTCAGATGTTTTTACCAACTTGATGTCGATGAATGACAGCGAGGTCCGATGTGTTTACCGACTTGACGTTGATGACTGACAGTGAGGTCAGATGTTTTTACCGACTTGATATCGATGACTGATGGAGAGGTCAGATTTTTTTACCGACTTGATGTCGATGATTGAAGGCGAGGTTAGATGTCTTAACCGAATTGATGTCGATGACTAAGAACGAGGTGAGATGTTTTTATCGACTTGATGTCGATGATTGACAGTGAGGTTAGATGTGTTAACCGACTTGATGTCGATGATTGACGGCGAGGTAAGATGTTTTTACCGACTTAATGTCGATGACTGACGGCGAGGTCAGATGCTTTAACCGACTTGATGTCGAAGACTGACGGAGAGGTCAGATGCTTTTACCGACTTGATATGGATAACTGACGGCAAGGTCAGATGTGTTAACCGACTTGATGTTGATGACTGACAGCGAGGTCATATGTTTTTACCGACTTATTGTCAGTGACTGACAACAAGGTCAGATGTTCTTACCGACTTGATGTCGATGCTTTCTAATTGGTAATGAGTTAGCTCATTGTCTTTGCAACTATCAGATACAATTATTTCCGGGGATTTTTATTCCAGTAAATGAGCTTATTCAGTATTGTTTCTTTTGCGATTGGAAAATTTCCGGGTACTTTGGTATTCAAACTTCTTTTATCTTGAATGTTTGAAAGTCGTTCACGTTTCATCCCTTCAGGTTCAAGTTGCTTGAATTGGGGCAGCTGTTGTACCCTAAAATTTGACCAACTTCTTTTCTTAATCTTTGGCTTATGTTTCATTGCATTTTAGCATCTTGCATCTACATAGTATTGTTCTAACAGGGGATCAAGTGATTGTGTGTGTGCACCCTTCAAGAGGAAAGCTTTGTTGGTTTCAAGCTCAAGAAAAGGCATTGGTACAAGTCATCAAGTGGGTGTTGTTATCATGAAGTTATCAAAGCTCCTAGGGAGGAGAGGTGAGCCATAGTTCATTGTCAAAGGACCATCAGAGGGTTGTAAAGGGGTTCATGAGGTTTTATAATTGGAAGAAGCATGAGGTAGAAGTTTATTGAGTACTTTAGAGGTTATAGTGGAGTGGAAATGGTCACTCAGTTCATCTAAGCAATGCCTAGGCAGAAAGGAAGAAATTAGGGTTTCATTTTTAATCAGGATAAATTTGTTTCTTGAGGAAAAACTTGTTCCCATGGACCTCCATATGTCCTAAGGTGTTTAAGGATGGGATATTGATCATAGATTCTAATCAGAAGAGCTTCAATTGATCAGTCAATTGAAAATCAAAAGATTTGGGGGAAAAGTCAATTGTGCAGTGAAAAAGTCAACCCCTGACTTTTTAAGGTCAAGATCATGTTACTCAAGTTCAATATAACCCGTGGATGGAATTTTATCAAGAAAAGTCAAGGGAATCATGAAAAATCAAGAATTGTTGAAAGTTACCATTTTGGGGAATTAAGGTTTTAGAAACTTTCCAGTTATGGAAAGTTTCATGGTTGAAGCAGCCATCTTCAAGACCATTTTTCTTCATGATCAAGGTTCCAATTGGTCTTGGGTCAAACATAAAATTTTTTCCTTGTATTTCAAGCTTTCTTTTGAGTACCAATTCATCACCATATGATACTTGGAGCTCAAGTTATAATCAATCAAAGTTGAGGATTTCAATGATTTCAACATTGCCAAGATTGAATAGATTTTTGCACCTCTTTTGCAAGCCAATTTTTAGCATTTTCTTGATGTTAAATGAACCTTTGTCCCAAATGAAACTTGTAGACCTTGCTTCAAGCTTTCCAAAAAGTCCTAGAAGTCCTCCATATGATTTGTGAAGCTCAAGTTATGGAAGTTCAAGGTTGAGAAAAAAAAAAGCCAAAATTCATAACTTAGAATTTTTTCTAAGTTATTTGTAGACAGGTTGCATGGCCTGATTTTCACCATCATTTTTCATGTTCTTCCAATCCTCAAATCAAGATGAGTTCAAAATGAAAAGTGTTCTATGACATGCCCTCTTTACTTAGAGCTCAAGTTTAGGGCAAATTGATATTTGTGCACCAAGTTATCATTGTTCAAAGTTGATGGTTTGAGCAAATTACAAGACAGGAATTATGTGACATTTGGGCATGAGGTGAATTTCAGCATACAACATTTCTACACTTAAAAAACCATGCGCATGATGTTGGTCTTGGGGCACACCAAACACTTCCCAAACAAGCCAAACACCCAATGTACCTCTTTTGTTCATTTTTGAATTTCTTAGCAAAACAAGGAAAAGACAAGCAGTTGCCCTTTGTTCTGATTCTTGCAGCCTCTCCATTCTGTCGCTATCAGACACAAAAGCAACCATTGTTTTTGTCCAACTATAGCCTAGCCCTAGCAGCAGCTATTGTCCTTGTTCATCACACTCTAATGATGCAAGAAAAACATGAAAAATCCAAATCTGTCTATCCAATATTTACCATGGTAAAAGCTTGCCAATTCACCTTTCCATTTCACATTTAAGCTAAAGAGAAGCTTCAGAAAACCCTAGCCGCCACTGTTTCAGGAAACCAGAACTTGAGCTTTGAACTTCTCCAAAAACCACAAAAACGACCTTGTGCAAATTTCATACCAGCACCTTCTCCAATCATCCAACCACCCTAAAAATCATCCACATAATCTCAAAACCATTATTAGAAGGTGTTCCAACCATTAGTTTGGCCAAAAAAACCATAACACCAAAATTCAACTTCTCACACCTTAAAGTTTGACTTTTCTGCATAAGATAATGAAACTCACTGCCTAGAACAGTTTGGACCTCTTTGACACCTTTAACACCATCCATTTATGTTGTACCAACTGTCAAAGTCCTTAAAGAATAACTAGAACATCATTTGCTAGGACTGTCATCACTTGTCATTCATTACTTCAAGAGGAAGAAACTTCAAACTTGCATCAAAGGAGGGATATCTTGCTCACTCAAGGCTGCTAGCTTACTTTGGGAAGTCTACAAGAGGTAGGTGTCTTCAAATTCCCTCTTTTATAAGAATGAGTTGAAATATCATTAGAGCATGTTGAACTTGTTTGTGCTTGCTGTAATAAGGATGTAGCATCATATGAAATATGTTTTGGTTGATGGTTGACATTGTCATGTTAGTTTACTTTAACTGCTACTAGAACTTGGTTCTCATGCTAAAACTTGTTTGTGTTTGCTATCATGGAGTTTGTAACTTTCATTTGAAGCAATGATTTGAAACTTGTTAGATGTTGAGCCTGCTGTTGTGAGATGTACAACATTGTCATGTTGAATTTGTAAGCTGCTTCTGTTAATTGGTGTGTTAGATGTTTTGGTTGCAAAACTGTTAATTCTTGTTTAGGCATACAAGTTTTGCTAGGCTGCAGTTTAGGTCAATGTGTGTATGTGTTGCTTTTGTAAAAGCATTGTTGTTATACCCTTGATGTATCCTATTGAAACATGATACATTAGGTTACTGTCATGAGGTTATGTTTTGTCACATGGGACTTCTAATGAATTGATGCTTGACATTGCCATGTTAAACTGTTTGGACTAATTTTATGCTGAAAGTTAGTTTTTGTTTGCTTGCTGAAATGAACCTTATTGGATGTTGGCATTGTGATGACCAAATTGTTGTTGTCTATATCAGTTTGAGTCTTATGTGTATGTTTTGTCTTTTAAATGCATTATCGTTGGAACTCATCATAAGTGTTGTTGAAACATGATGCATTGATCTGCTGTCCAGTTTCTGTTTGGGGTTTGTCAACTCATTGGTCCATCAATTTCAGCGTGAATCTTTTAAAAATCATTAACTGTCTGAATTCATATTATGCTGAAATGTAAGTTCATGACATTGGTGATGTTGGTAAGGGATATTGGATCCATGACAGCTGCTTGCTCATGAAGCACCATTTGTAAGCCATGAATCCTTGTTGCTACTCATGTATGATGTGTTGATTTAATGTGAATTTGGATCTGCTTACTATCTGGAATCATTTAACTGTGTATTTGGAACATGTGCACATCTTTCATTGATCTTAAATGCCTCTGTTCTGAACCATGAATTCAAAAATGCATCTTTAAAACCCTCACTTGCACTTACATTCGTGTTTTTATTTGTGTGCATTATTTGAGAATTTGGATTGGACCATTGTAATCCCCTTGAAAAATCAGTCGTGTTTGGCTCAAGTTTCATCAGATTTGGTTGAGTTTTGAGTGAATTAGAATCAAATCGTTTTTGGTATTTTTCACTTGATGTTTGCCTTGGCTTGCCCAGCATGTGCGCCTTGTTTTGGTACATGTATTTATGGGGTGGCTTGATACAACGGATGTATCGTCACCCCAGTGGTTGAAACCTTGCCTTTAAGTGCCTTGCCATGCCTTGATCCGTGGTTCGACCCTCAGCGAGGGCGTTTTTTTGTGTTATTTTCATTATTTTCCATGTTTTAATTTTTCTTGTTTTCTTTCCATAATGTTCACAAGCGCGAAGTGGCTGAGCTGGCCATGTTTTGTGTTTGCAATCCCAAGGTCTTGAGTTCAAGCCTTGGGTGGGGCATTTCTTTCTTTTTAATACTTTGTTTACTTGTTTATTTTATTTTAGTTTCTTTTTTTATTTTATTTTATTTTAGTTATTTCTTGTTTTGTTTTATTTATTTAAAAATAGTTTTAGATATCATAAAAATCCAAAAAAAATCATATTCTCGTATTTTAATGTGTTAAATTATTTTTCATCATTTTTATTTTTTATTTTCCATTTTAATTGATCTTACAAATTAATGTACTTTGTGGCTTGTCACTTGTTCATTTCATGTTTTCCTCCCTCTATTCCTTGTTTGTTGCATCTTTTCTTTGCATCCTTTGTTTGCATTGTATGTTGACTAGTCCAAGTCAACTTCCTTTCTTTCTTATTTCATTTGTGATTGAGTTATTTATTGTTTACTTTGCCTTGTGCCACGATCCCCCTAGGATTCCTAGTCCCTCCGTTTAGGATGGGTGTAGGAGAGACATTAGGTGCTCAATCCTTTGCATGATAACATTATGATAGTTTGATTCTCTTTCATCCCAACTTTAGGAGCATTGTGTATGACAACATTAGGGTCCAGTTTCCCCTTTAGTCTGTGTCTTTCTCTTCTCGTCTCCTAAACAATTCAAAACACTTAATAAAGAATAATTTGTGTCGTACGCTACGAGCCTTAAGTACTTGAGGAATGATGGTTGGCGAGCCTCCTCTCAACTGTCTAGAGTGTTTAACGTATGCCCTTTGGGCGATATGTGACGCATTTGCTCTCGAGTCATAGTCTTTAATGGGACATGAGTTTCAAACCATAGCTCAATTCACTTCTTTTCATAAAAAACACAAAACAAAAAAAAACATCAAACCTTTTTATCCTTCGGGATTAATGGAAAATCATTTTCATAAAGAGAGTGTCGTTAACTCTTGGTTCTACCGCAAACAGGTAACGCCTAAGTCTCCAATGGTAGAGCTGGATACACCTAATTGCTAGAACTAAGGTTTAACCTTACTCGGTTTAAAACACTTGAACCAACTAGTGCTCAAGTCAGCTCGAACTACGTTTGCTCTGATTTCTCGTACCAGACGAGGATACATAGGCACAAGACGACAATGTCTTGGCGAGCAACCTTTCCCCACCTTCACCCGTAGTTTTCTGAACTACGTTGACTCTGACTTTTCCATTGCACGAGGGAATACGTAGGCATAGAGCGGCGATGCTCTATCAATTCTATTTTATTTTCTTTCGTCCTCGAGGCCAGGCTTATAGTTCAACACCTTTTTAGATAGATAACTAGCGTGGATCCAGTCGAGTACGACGGACGTGAGGGGTGCTCATACCTTCCCCTTGCGTAATTGACTCCCGAACCCGAGATTTGGTTGCGATGACCTGTCTTCTCCCTTTTTCATAGGTTTTCTATGATCGTTTCCTTTCCCTCTCTTTGGGATAAATAACAAACGGTGGCGAATCTTCTGTCTTCTGCCGGCCCTCTCTTCGCAGTGATGCAACAGCTGGAGACTCTGCTGGGGAAATCAATCTCGACCCTATGCGAGTCAATCCTAGCGCTTGTTTGTTTATGTCTTTGCATGTGTATATATGTGTATATGTGTTGCATTTTCATTTTTATTATTGCTTTTTACTTTCGGATTTGTTATATATATCATTTTACTGTGCTGTGGGGGGATGTTCCATTGAGAGATAAGCCAAAACCCAGGCTTGAGGATAACCATAGCACTAGAGTGGAAAGTAGTGACAAACTTGTATGTTTTAGCATGCATTAGTCCCCACAAAATTTGCGTTCAGACGAGGTTTTCTTTTGAAGACATCCTATCCTGTACATTAGTCGGGAGGGGGTGTTGGATCAGGAAATTGTCGACTCTGGAGACCGATCACTTGGGAGTCAACTAAGTGAGGCCGCTTTGTGAGGTAATGATGCCAAACCAGAAATAGTGAATGTATCATCGTGTCTCGAAAGTTTGTGACGCTGACGACCGCATAGGATGCCAAACCTTATTGGAGATAAGTTCATACCTATGAGTGGGAAGGTTTTGCAGGAAACTTTGACCCCCAGCCTACCCGGTTATCTTGTTAGTATGAACAGTTACAGTGGGATCCTTGTACTAATGCTATATGGTTTTCTCGCCAAAGCGAAGCGCTGATTCATCACCGTAAACAACATAACAACTTGATCCTCTATTGCATTTGCATACTCATTTGCATTTTCTTGCATTAACATGTATCTGTGTTTCAGGTGTATACTTCCTCCTTGATTCTAGTCACCCTCAATCCACTGCTGTCATGGGATCTGATTTGAAGAAAAGTGTGTTATACAAGTTCCCGACTCTTGAGATAGGATCTCTACTTAGGCTAATCTCTGCGGCTGATCGTAGTGTAATGGAGGACTTTAGAAGAGAGTATGGAAGAATCCTAAGTCTTGTTTGTAAAGCTTCTAAGTTTGAATTGGATGGTATTTATGCATTGCTGCAATTCTATGACCTCCACTTGCGCTGTTTCACCTTTCCAGGTTTCGTTCTGTTGCCCACCTTGGAAGAATTTTCTCAGTTGGTGGCGATTCTAGTGTTGGAGGAGATGCCTTTTGTGCATTCTGAAAAAGAACCTGAGTTGGTCAGGTTGGCTGGTGCTTTACATCTTGACATCTCTGAATTGGAAGGTAATCTTGTA
Organism: Lathyrus sativus; assembly: GCA_963859935.3. Classification (NCBI taxonomy): domain Eukaryota; kingdom Viridiplantae; phylum Streptophyta; class Magnoliopsida; order Fabales; family Fabaceae; genus Lathyrus; species Lathyrus sativus. The sequence goes on from OZ012736.1 coordinate 13,269,536, forward strand.
TGGAAAGTTGGAACTCCTAGTTTTCTACTGTCGTTTCTAGTGGGAAAAGCTCAGCACTTTGCCAAAGAGGGATGTTGGGTAGTCTTCAACGCCATTCTGGCCCTATGCATCTATGCGATAATCTTGTTCCCTAACTTGCCTGACTTTGTAGATTGGGATGCCTGTTGTATCTTCGCCTCAAGGAATCCGGTGCCAACTCTCTTGGGCGATGTTTACCATTATGTTCATTATAAGAATTAAAACAGGCGAGGCAATAACGTTACCTGCTGCCATCCACTGCTATACAAATGGTTCATCTCACACCTGCCAAAGTCTGGGCCCTTTGTTGACCTTGCAAAATCTGCAGAATGGCCCGAAAGGCTCATGGGATTAAGATTAGAGAATATTGTCTGGTTTGACAGAGACCTGTTGGGAATAGATGTTATTCACAGCTGTGTAGAGTTCCCTAACGTCCCTCTGATTGGAAGGAAAGGAGGTGTTAATTATAACCCAGCTTTTTCTGTTAGGCAGTTTGGATACGCTCTTAGGGGATCTCCAAAGGAAGAAGAAGTACAAGAATCCTTGTATTTCACCAGTTTGATTAACGATGAGACCTTAATCAAACTTGAGAAGGCTTGGGGTAAGATCCATCGCAAAGGAAAGCCTTTACTAGGAAAGAGCAATTCTAGAGCTTTTGAAACCTACATGGAATGGATTCAGGAGAGAGTCAGAAGACTGTTGATACCATTCCCAATAAGAGAACCTTTGTATCCCTCAGTGGTTATGGAACCTACGATAGTCGAGGTGCAGAAATATAGTCGACTATGAGCCGAGAAGGAAGAACTGCATAGGGATAATGGAGAGTTAAAGAAGAAAATTTTCCAGCTTAGGATTGAGAAGAGTCAAGTTGTCTAGTCATCCAAGAAGTAAACAGAGTTGGTAAACAAGATGGGTATGGAATTGACAAAGGAGATTAGCACCCAAGAACGAATAGGTAAAGATTTGAAGAGCGTCAGTGATGTCCTTAAAGGAAAGAAGAAGGAGTTAGAGAAAGCCCATTTAGAGATATCTAAGTTCAACACCCAGTGGAACGCTATATTAACTAACAACAAGGAGAGGGGAGATAAGCTTCGTCAACAGGTTGATAGCTTGAGAGCTCAGCTTCAAGTCAAAATTGCAAAAGCTCCAGGTGAATACATGCGCCTACTAGAATGCGATCGCAAACTCCATGAAGCTCTTGCAACGTTAGAGGAATACAAGCTGAGAATAGACTTGAAGAAACCTAGACTTGAAGACACTTTCGGGGAGGATGCTTGTGAGGACTATGTTCAGGGTCTGCAAGCCACAATCAAGAAGAGGGACTTGCTCATTCAAGGATTGATTGACAGGCCTGATCATCCGGACACAAAGGAGTTTCTAGAAGAGTTCCAGACTCGACACCGCTTCTGACGTTTTTTCTTTTATTTGTTGTTATTTGTATTCTGACCATCACCGGGGTTGTTGGATGAGGTCATGATGACTCTTATTGTATTCCTTTGGTGATGTATGATGATAATCTATGGTTCATTTTATTTATGAGATATTTTTCTGGCTACTTTTGTGGTTCTCCATTCTCCTACCATGACTGTGGAACTAGAATCAAGGGGAGAAATTTCCCTGAAATACATTTGCATGTCTGCATTTTGCATCATCCCTCATTTGCATTGCAGGTGTCCTGTTTCTGTTAACCTTACCTCTTTCTGTGGTTTTCTCCACTAGTTTGTTTCAGGATTGAAGGCCATCTGATTCACAGTTATTCTACACTAGGAAACCAACAAAGAGTTATGGATCAAGTTCAGCTCGAGCTTCAGGAATTCCGTGATAGGATGGCACAGTTCATGGAAATGATGCAGGGGTCGCCAACAGCCAGGAACAGTTAAGGACGTTGGTCCAGCCTTTGGTATCAAAGGTCGATGGAAATGGGGTTCTACATGGTGGAACCGCTGCTATGCCTCTAGTGGACAACAGTAGGCCATGAGCAGATGTTGTCCCAACAGTAGTTATCCCTCCGGGCGGAGGAAACCAGACTGGAATTCCTATCCCAGGTCCAATGGGCGCTGTGCAGGGTAACAATGGTCCCCATTGGGAATAGGACGAGCAAGAGTACATCTTCTCCATGGGAGACCTTGGGGAAGGATTACAATCTGACGCCGATAGAAGATTCAAGGCAATAGAAGAAAAGACGAGGAGCCTTGAAAACCAGAATGCTATGGGTCTTGACATGTCCAATTTGGGATTGATTCCGGGACTTAGAATTCCTCTGAAGTTCAAGGTTCCAGATTTCGACAAGTATAAAGGGACGATGTGTCCAAGGGTGCATATACGCTCTTATTACAAGAAAATGTCAGCATATTCCGATGATGAGAAGTTACTCATGCAATTTTTCCAAGATAGTCTGTTAGGGTCGTCCCTAGAGTGGTATATGGGCTTAGAGCCAGTAAATATCAAGAGTTGGAGGGATTTAGCAGAGGCTTTTGTTAAGCACTAACAGTACAGCAATGACTTGGCACCGAACCGAGTGCAGTTACAGAATTTATCTCAAAGGAGTAACAAATGCTTTAAGGAGTACGCCCAGATATGGCGCGAACTTGCCGCTAGAGTTCAACCTCCCATGGTGGACAGAGAACTGATTGACTTGTTTGTGGCAACGTTTCCCGGAATTTACTATGAGAAACTGGTAGGAAACATGTATGGAAGTTTCTCAGATTTGATCGTTATCGGCGAAAGGGTCGAAAACAGGATTAAGATGGGGAAGATACAAGCAGGGGAAGGGACCTCATCTGGAGGTGGAAGAAAAAATTTTGGTGCTAAGAAAAGGGACAATGAGACAAATGCAATGTCAAGTTTTAAGAACCGGAACAGGAATCAGAATCAGCGTCAACAACAACCATACTATCAACAACCACCACAAGTGGCTAGTATTGCCATCCCGACAGTGCAGCTCCAACAACAACAGCAACCACGTCAGCAACAACAACAACAACAGTAGTAACAGAACTACGCCCCGCGACAGTTTCAAGACCGTGGGAGAATGATGAACAGGCCCTTTGACACACCACCAATGCCCTATGCTCAATTATTACAACACTTAATGCAACTGCAGTTGGTCCAAAAAAGGACAATGGCACCTCTCACCAGCCCACCACCTCCCGGATATGACGCCAACCCTCGGTGTGATTTCCACTCTGGCGCTCCCGACCATCACATCGATAACTGCCAAGCCTTCAAGCATAAGATTCAGGACCTTATCGACAACAAGGCTATCAACTTTAATCATGATGCGCTGAATGTCGTCCAGAACCCCATGCCTAACCATGGAGGGGCTGGTGGTGTAAATGCTATTGTCAGTGGAGAAGTTTTGAACTTGGTGTCCAGTGTGAAGGATCTGAAGACTTCGTTAAGCTTTGTGAAGAGTAAGTTGTTAAAGGGTAGGGTGTTCCCTGGTTGTGGGAAGGATTGTGAAGATTGTGTAGCTTGTCCTAAAGGATGTTTAAGTTTGAAGAACCATGTGTAACGTATGATGGATGACGATATATTACAATTTGATAGAATCTAAGAAAAGAATGATGAAGAGATAATTAGTGAAGAGAAGGATGAGGTGGCCACCATCTCCATCCCTTACAAGACGATTACTATTTTCGCGCCTCCAGCGCGGCCTACTATCATATTTACGAAGGCGGGACCTATACCCTATAAGAGCTCCAAGGAGATCCCTTGGAACTATGATGCGGAGGTCTATTACAACGGACAGAAGCAGGAATTAAAGAGTTCGCTTTTAGACTCAATTGGCAATTTGGTAGGGGCTGGAGGAATGACCCGAAGTGGGAGAGTATTCTCACCTTCCGAAGTAAGTGTCAATAAGGCCGACAAACGAAAAGGAAAGGTGGTATCTGAAGAGAGTTTTCAGGGTGGAGAAAAGGAAGCTTTGCTGAAGGACGCAGAGGAGTTTATGGGTTTGATAAGAAAGAGTGACTACAAAGTTGTGGATCACTTACAGCAGACTCCTTCAAAAATTTCTATCTTGTCATTGTTGCTATGTTCTGAAGCTCATAGGAATGCTTTGCTCAAGGTTTTGAATAATGCTTACGTACCGCAAGAGATATTTGTGAATCAGTTGGAAGGGGTGGTGGCCCATGTCAATGTGGGTAACGGACTGGGATTCACTAATTTTGATTTGACACCAAAAGGAAGGAATCATAATTCAGCGCTGCACATATCCATCGAATGTAGAGGGGTTGTGTTGTCTCACGTGCTGGTAAATACTGGGTCATCACTAAATGTGCTACCCAAGAAAGCTCTGATGAAATTGGACACACAGGGAATAATTTGTACCCCGAGTGATTTGGTCGTGCGTGCTTTTGATGGGACTAAGAGGTCCGTGTTTGGGGAGTTGACGTTGCCAATCCAGGTAGGTCCTGATGTCTTTCATGCCATGTTCTATATCATGGATATCCAGCCAGTGTATAGTTGTCTTTTGGATCAGCCTTGGATACATTCAGAAGGAGCTGTGACATCAACCTTGCACCAAAAAATGAAGTACACGGTGGATGGCAATATTGTGACTGTTTGCGGAGAGGAGGACATCATGGTTAGCCATCTGTCTTCATTTAAATACGTAGAGGTCGACAGCGAAATCCATGAAACTATGTGTCAGGCCTTTGAGACCGTTCAAATCAAGGAGAAGGCACCAGATGAGGTCAAAGCACCAGAAGTTTCTATGTCATCCTACAAGGAAGCACAAGCTGTAGTGAAGTCCGAATCAACACAAGGATGGGGGCAAGTGGTGAACATCCCCAACAAATAAGATAAGTTCGGATTGGAATACATCCCATATTCGTCCTCTTCACAGAGCGCTGCGCGCTACAAAGGGCTCGTCCAGTTCACCGGCGATGGGGTGATCTTCGAGAGGATTAATGTCGTATTGGACAAGGAGGGAGACAGCGACAGCGACATGGATGCATGGATTCAACCATGTATCCCTGGCCAGAGCTTGAAGAATTGGACCGTTGAAGAAGTTATCTCTGTAACTTATGAAGAGTAATTTCTTTGTTTTGATTAATGTATTGTCCTATACTCTACCCGGAGAATAGTGGTCTTTATTTATAGGGCCCTATCTGTTATGTGTGTGAACAATCTTTTTTATCATCAATCAAAAAGGCGTCTTTTCATTCAAAATTTGTGATCCTTGTTTTTCTTGTTTTTTATTTTTCTAACAATAAAATGGAAATGTGGTTTGTGTTTGTTTGTTTACATATCATTTAAGAATAAAATCATCATCATTGCAGGTTACACATTTCAGATACCACCGACTCAGACTCGTTTATGACTCAGTGTGACTTTGATAATCCGATCTTTCAAGCAGAAGAAGAGATCTAAGAAGACGAAGACCTGCCCGAAGAGCTTGCAAGATTGTTAAGACAAGAGGAGAAGGTCATCCTGCCTCACCAGGAGGAAGTTGAAGTCGTCAACCTGGGAACAAAGGAGGATAAGAAGGAAGTCAGAATAGAGGCCGCATTACAAAGTGATGTCAAGCAAAGACTGGTTGAATTATTCCGAGAGTATAAGGATGTATTTGCTTGGTCATACGAAGACATGCCTGGACTCGACACAAATATTGTAGTTTATCGCCTGCCTCTCCGAGAAGAGTGCCCTCCTGTCAAGCAGAAATTGAGAAGAACCAGGCCAGATATGGCAGTGAAGATCAAGGAAGAAGTCCAGAAGCAATTGGACGTTGGATTTCTTGCTGTAACCAACTACCCTCCATGGGTTGCAAACATCGTGCCCGTGCCTAAGAAGGACGGAAAAGTCAGGATGTGTGTTGACTATAGAGACTTGAATAGAGCGAGCCCAAAGGATGATTTCCCGCTCCCTCATATTGACGTGCTTGTTGATAACACCGCACAATACTCAGTGTTTTCCTTCATGAATGGTTTTTCGGGCTATAATGAGATTAAGATGGCACCGGAGGATATGGAGAAAACGACTTTTATTACACCATGGGGGATGTTCTGTTATAAAGTAATGCCTTTTGGTTTGAAGAACGCAGGGGAAACTTATCAGCAAGCTATGGTGACCCTTTTTCACGACATGATGCATCATGAGTTTGAGGTTTATGTCGATGATATGATCACAAAGCCCTAAACGAAGGAGGGGCATCTAGTGAATCTTCTAAAGCTGTTTGAAAGATTAAGGAAGTTCAAACTAAGGCTAAATCCAAACAAGTGTACTTTCGGTGTACGGTCAGGGAAGCTGTTGGGTTTCATTGTCAACGAGAAAGGTATTGAGGTCGATCCTGTGAAGATCAAGGCAATTCAAGAAATTCCAGCACCAAAGACTGAGAAAGAGGTTCGTGGCTTCCTGGGTAGATTGAACTACATTGCGAGGTTCATATCTCACCTCACGGCCACGTGTGAATCAATGTTTAAACTATTGAAGAAGGATCAGGCGGTCGTCTGGAACAAAAATTGCCAGAAGGCGTTTGAGAGAATAAAATAATATTTGCAGGAACCTCCAATACTGATGCCCCCAGTGGCTGGAAGACTGTTGATAATGTACTTAATGGTTCTTGAGAATTCCATGGGTTGTGTTCTTGGTCAACACGACGAGACTGGAAGAAAAGAGCATGCAATTTACTACTTGAGTAAAAAGTTCACAGACTGTGAGTCCAGATACTCAATGTTGGAGAAGACTTGTTACGCACTTGCTTGGGCCGCCAAATGCCTAAGACAGTATATGCTAAACCACACAACCATGTTAATTTCAAAGATGGATCCAATTAAGTACGTATTCGAGAAGAAAGCGCTGTCAGGGAGGATTGCTAGATGGCATATGGTTCTGACAGAATATGACATTCAGTACGTATCCCAAAGGTTATCAAAGGGAGTGTTCTGTCAGAATATCTCGTAGAGCAACCAATCGACGACTATCAGCCTATGAAGTTTGAATTTCCCGATGAAGACATTATGTTCTTGAAGATGAAGGATTGCTACGAGCTGTTACCCGAGGAAGGTCCTGAAAAGGGCTCCCAGTGGAAACTGATCTTTAACGATGCTGTTAACTCCTACGATAGTGGAATTGGAGCAATCATCACGACTCCCCATGGTTCTCATATACCGTTCACTGCCAGGTTAACATTTTTGTGCACCAACAACGAAGCCGAATATGAAGCTTGTATCATGGGTATTGAGGAAGCAATCGATTTGAGAATCAAGAACCTTGATATCAACGGTGATTCAGCTTTAGTGGTCAACCAGATCAAAAGAGAGTGGGAGACCCGTCAGCCAAATCTGATCCCTTATATGAACTGCGCAAGGAGGTTGCTACCTTTCTTCGACCATGTAGAGTTTCACCATGTGTCGAGAGCAGAAACTCAGATGGCAGATGCCTTGGCTACATTGTCTTCAATGTACAAAGTGAATTTTTGGAACGATGCTCCGAGAATCGTCATCTCACGCCTTGATAGGCCGGCGTTTGTTTTCGCGATAGAAGAAGCTTTTGATGGCAAGCCATGGTATTACGACATCCAGAATTTTCTCAAGAACCAAGAATATCCGCCTAGGGCATCGGCCCGGGATAAGAAGACTTTGAGGAGATTATCTGGCAACTTCTATATGAATCTAGACAGTGTGCTCTATCGAAGGAACTTTGACTTAGTGCTGCTAAGATGTGTGGACGAAAAAGAAGCGAGACTGCTTATGGAGGAAGTCCACGAGGGTGCCTTTGGAACACATGCAGGTGGGCATGCCATGTCTCGAAAGCTATTTAGAGCAGGGTATTATTGGTTAACTATGGAGTCTGACTGCTTCAAACATGCCAATAAATGCCATAAATGCCAGATTTATGCTGATTAGATTCATGTGCCACCGTGTCCTTTGAACGTCATGTCATCTCCATGGCCTTTCTCCATGTGGGGCATTGATATGATTGGCAAGATCGAGCCAACTACATCCAATGGACATCGTTTCATCTTAGTAGCCATCAACTACTTCACCAAATGGGTCGAAGCAGCCTCCTATGCTAATGTCACTAAGCAAGTTGTAGCCCGTTTTATCAAGAGGGACATCATTTGCCGTTATGGAGTACCTGAGAGGATCATTACCGATAATGGCTCCAATCTGAATAACAAGATGATGAAGGAGTTGTGCCAGACCTTCAAGATTGAGCATCACAACTCGTCTCCCTATCGTCCAAAGATGAATGGTGTTGTGGAAGCGGCCAACAAAAACATTAAGAAGATAGTGCAGAAGGTGGTTTTGACTTATAAAGATTGGCATGAGATGTTGCCATTTGCTCTGCATGGATATCGTACCTCGGTGCGTACTTCAACCGGGGCAACTCCTTTCTCGCTGGTATATGGTATGGAAGTTGTCCTGCCATTAAAGGTCGAGATCCCTTCTTTGAGAGTTCTGGTCGACGTCAAACTAGATGAGGCAGAATGGGTGAAGAATAGGTTGAATCAACTTAGTTTGATGGATGAGAAGAGATTAGCATCCCTCGCGTACGGTTGTTTGTATCAGAGCAGGATGAAGAAAGCCTACGATAAGAAGATGCGTCCTCGAAGCTTTCAGGCAGGTGATTTGGTGTTGAAACAGATTCTCCCACCACAGAATGATCACAGGGGCAAATGGACTCCCAACTATGAAGGTCCATATGTCGTGAGGAAATTCTTCTCCAGAGGAGCCTTATTACTCTCAACTATGGATGGTGAAGATTTCACGTCCCCTGTGAATGCAGACGCAGTCAAAAGATACTTTGTTTAAAATATACCCGCTGGAAAGAAAAGGAAAAATCCAGCCAAGAATGGGGCATCCAGGCGGACCATAAAAGGATAGGTTCGAGCAAAATTAGAGATAAAAAGAAAAATGTAAACCCGCAAAGTTGAAAACCTGAAAGGGCGACTTTGGCAAAAATGGGTATCCCGGTAAATCGAAAACTTGCAAGGGCGATTCAGGCAAAAGTTAGGGATTTAAAAAGCAAATATTTGTGGTCTGCGCGTTGATCTTCAGAGCATAGTGGATTATGGGAGAACTCGAGAATCAACCATTCAAATCAATCTCTTCAGAAGACGAAGCATCAAAAAGGTGTCGAAGTCACGCGAGTCATAGCTGAGTCGTTCTATGGTGGTTGTCTGTGCCACATTGCCGACATTTTTGTATATTCTTGTGCATTTTTGTATATTGCCTATGCAACTTTCTCATTTCAGGAGTTGCGTCCTTTGTAAATTTTCCTATTTATAGGCCATTTAACAATAAAACATACTATTCAGAAAACTTTTTTTTTGTTTTAGCTTTTACCGTTTTGTTTGCAAAAGACGCCTGATGTTTTTGATAAAACTTTGCATACATAAGTTTGTGGGCTCTACCACCCATAATTGAAATAGTGTTTTTGCTTGAATAATGTCACAGGTGATAATTAAGATAGTACCTACTGCACAAAACATATTTGTTTGTTTGTTATTCGCAGGACCCTCATCCTCGAGACTTTTCCCAGAGGTCCCTCATCTGAAGAAAGTGTGCAGGTTAAAGTATGTTCACGTCCTCAGCAGGTCGAGATTGGTATCTCCGGCAGAGTAGGACCATCCTCAGCAGGTAGATGTGGGATTATTCCTCAGCAGAGAGAGTTCGGGACGGTTCCCCAGTAGATCTTATTCATGATCCCTAACAGATAGCAGACTAAAATCTTCAGCAGAGCGGAATCTCTGGCAGAATAGAGCCATTCCTCAACAGTCTGCCTTGATTCCCCAACAGAGTTGTCTGTTCCCCGGAATGTTATATTCTGGCAGACCATCAAGGGCTGATTTCCCCGGTAGAGTGGAGTTATTGTCTCCAGCCGAGTTGTTTGTTCCCCAGAAGAGTTGTATTAAGGCAGTCCATTCAGGATAGTTTGATTTGATCCCCAACGAAGTGGATTTGTTCTTAGCAAAGCAGTGTTACCCAGAAGTTTTCAAAAGCCATTCAGGGTTTGTTTTCCCCAGCATAGGTCTGTTTGTACTAGGCGTGTCTAGTCTTTCCCCAGCGGAGTTTGGTTGCCTCTCTTTAGCATTTATTTTTCTAGGGTGGTTCCTTTGCATTTGCAACATGCATAGCATCCTCCCAAATGCGTAGCATTTCCATTTCATATGGAGCATTACACCATATTCAAACATGTGCATTTGAAACATAAGCCAGGTTCTTACCTCTTTGTTTTCAGGTGTATCTACAATAATTATCGGTATATTTCTCAAGCCTGTGTGGTATCCAAACCGCCAGTAGAATCATTGGCAGATGTGTTAATCTTATCATTCTCTCCAACAGAGTCTATTTATTCAAGTTCATATTTCCCCAACGAATTTCTTCACCCTGACAGCGAGGTCAGATGTTTTTTCCGACATAATGTCGATGACTGACAGCGAGGTCAGATGTTTTTACAGACTTGACGTTGATGACTGACGGCGATGTCAGATGTGTTTACCAACTTGACGTCGATGACTGACGGCGAGGTCAAATGTGTGTTCCGACATGATGTCGATGACTGACAGCGAGGTCAGATGTGTTTACCGACTTGATGTCGATGACTGACGGCGAGGTCAGATGTTTTTTTCGACATGATGTCGATGACTGACGACAAGGTCAGATTTGTTTACCGACTTGATGTCGATGACTGACGATGAGGTCAGATGTTTTTACCAACTTGATGTCGATGATTGACGTCGAGGTCATATGTTTTTACCAACTTGATGTCGATGACTAACGACGAGGTCCGATGTGTTTTATGACTTGACGTCGATGATTGACGGCGAGGTCATATGTTTTTACCAACTTGATGTCGATGACTGACAACGAGGTCAGATGTTTTTACCGACTTAATGTCGATGACTGAAGGTGAGGTCAAATGTCTTAACCGACTTGATGTCGATGACTGACGGTGAGGTCAGATGTTTTTACCGACTTGATGTCAATGACTGGCAGTGAGGTCAGATGTGTTAACCGGCTTGATGTCAATGACTGACGGCGAGGTCAAATGTTTTTACCAACTTAATGTCGATGACTGACAGCGAGGTCAGATGCTTTAACCGACTTGATGTCGAAGACTAACGGCGAGGTCATATGCTTTTACCGACTTGATATCGATGACTAACGGCGAGGCCAGATGTGTTAACCGATTTGATGTCGATGACTGACGGCGAGGTCAAATGTTTTTATCGATGTATTGTTAGTGACTGACGACGAGGTCAGATGTTCTTACCGACTTGATGTCGATGCTTTCTAATTGGTAATGAGTTAGCTCATTGTCTTTGCAACTATCAAATACAGTTATTTCTGGGGATTTCTGTTCCAGTAAATGGGCTTATTCAGTACTGTTTATTTTGCGATTGTTAAATTTCCGAGTACTTTGGTATTCAACCGTGTTTTACCTTGAATGTTTAAAATTCGTCCGCTTTTCATCCCTTCAGGTCCAAGTCGCTTGAATAGGGGCAGTTGTTGTACCCTAAAATTTGACCAACTTCTTTTCTTAATCATTGGCTTATGTTTCTTTGCATTTTAGCATCTTGCATCTACATAGAATTTTTCTAACAGGGGATCAAGTGATTGTGTGTGTGCACCCTCCAAGAGGAAATTTTTGTTGGTTTCAAGCTCAAGCAAAGGCATTGGTACAAGTCATTAAGTGGGTGTTGTTATCATGAAGTTATCAAAGCTCCTAGGGAGGAGAGGTGAGCCATAGTTCATTGTCAAAGAACCATCAAAGAGTTGTCAAGGGGTTCATGAGGTTTTATCATTGGAAGAATCATGAGGTAGAACTTTATTGAGTACCTCAGAGGTTATAGCGGAGTGGAAATGGTCACTCAGTTCATCTAAGCAATGCCTAGATAGAAAGGAAGAAATTAGGGTTTCATTTTTAATCAGGATAAATTTGTTTCTTGAGGAAAAACTTGTTCCCATGGACCTCCATATGTCCTAAGGTGTTTAAGGATGGGATATTGATCATCAATTCTAATCAGAAGAGCTTCAATTGATCAGTCAATTGAAAATTAGAAGATTTGGGGGAAAAGTCAACTGTGTAGTGAAAAAGTCAACTCCTGACTTTTTGAGGTCAAGGTCATGTTCCTCAAGTTGACCCATGGATGAAATTTGATCAACAAAAGTTAAGGGAATCATGAAAAATCAAGAATTGTTGAAAGTTTCCATTTTGGGGAATTAGGGTTTTAGAAACTTTCCATTTATGGAAAGTTTCATGGTTGAAGCATCCATCTTCAAGACCATTTTTCTTCATGATCAAGGTTCCAAATGGTCTTGGGTCAAACATCAAAGTTGTTCCTTGTATTTCAAGCTTTCTTTTGAGTACCAATTCATCACCATATGATACTTGGAGCTCAAGTTATGATCAATCAAAGTTGAGGATTTCAATGATTTCAACATTGCCAAGATTGGACAGATTTTAGCACCTCTTTTGCAAGCCAATTTTCATCACTTTCTTGATGTCAAATCAATTTTTGACCCAAATGAAACTTGCAGACCTTGCTCCAATATTTCCAAAAACTCCTAGAAGTCCTCCATATGACTTATGAAGCTCAAGTTCTGGAAGTTCAAAGTTGAGGAAAAATAAGCCAAAATTCATAACTTAGAATTTTTTCTAAGTTATTTGTAGACAGCTTGCATGGCCTGATTTTCACCATCATTTATCATGGTCTTCCAATCCTCAAATCAAGATGAGTTCAACATTAAAAGTGTTCTATGCCATGCCCTCTTTACTTAGAGCTCAAGTTTAGGGCAATTTGATCTTTGTGCACCAAGTTATCATTGTCCAAAGTTGATGGTTTGAGCAAATTACAAGACATGAATTATGTGACATTTGGACATGAGGTGCATTTCAGTATACAACATTGCTCCACTTACAAAATCATGCGCATGATGTTGGTCTTGGGGCACACCAAACACTTCCCAAATAAGTCAAACACCCAATGTACCTCTTTTGTTCATTTTTGAATTTCTTAGCAAAACAAGGAAAAGACAAGCAGCTGCCCTTTGTTCTGATTCTTGCAGCCTCTGCAATATGTTGCTATCAGACACAAAAGCAACCATTTTTTTAGTCCAACTATTACCTAGCCTTAGCAGCAGCTGTTGTCCTTGTTCATCACACACCATTGATGCAAGAAAAACATGAAAAATGCAAATCTGTCTATCCAATCTTTACCATGGTAAAAGCTTGCCAATTCATATTTCCATTTCATATTTAAGCTAAAGAGAAGCTTTAGAAAACCCTAGCCACCACTGTTGCAAGAAACCAGAACTTGAGCTTTGAACTCATCCAAAAACCACAAAAACTGCCTTGTGCAAATTTCATACCAGCACCTTCTCCAATCATCCAACCACCCTAAAAATAATCCACACAATCTCAAAACCATTTTAGAAGGTGTTCTAACCATTAGTTTGGCCAAAAAACCATAACACCAAAAGTCAACTTCTCGCACCTTAAAGTTTGACTTTTCTGCATAAGATAATGAAAGTCACTGCCTAGAACAGTTTGGACCTCTTTGACACCTTGAACACCATCCATTTATGTTGTACCAACTGTCAAAGTTCTTAAAGAACAGCTAGAACATCATTTTCTAGGACCGTCATCACTTGTCATTCATTACTTCAAGAGGAAGAAACTTCAAACTTGCATCAAAGGAGGGATATCTTTCCCACTCAAGGCTGCTAGCTTACTTTGGGAAGTCTACAAGAGGTAGATGTCTTTAAATTCCCTCTTTTATATGCATGAGTTGAAATATCATTATAGCATGTTGAACTTGTTTGTGCTTGCTTTCATGAGGATGTAGCATCATATGAAATATGTTTTGGTTGATGGTTGACATTGTCATGTTAGTTTACTTTAACTACTACCAGAACTTGGTTCTCATGCTAAAACTTGTTTGTGTTTGCTATCATGGGGTTTGTAACTTTAATTTGAAGCAATGATTTGAACCTTGTTGGATGTTGAGCCTGCTATTGTTAGATGTTCAAAATTGTCATGTTGAATTTGCAAGCTGCTTCTATTAATTGGTGTGTTAGATGTTTTGGTTGCAAAACTGTTAATTCTTGTTTAGGCATACAAGTTTTGCTAGGCTGCAGTTTAGGTCAATATGTGTATGTGTTGCTTTTGTAAAAGCATTGTTGTTATACCCTTGATGTATGTTGTTGAAACATGATACATTAGGTTGTTGTCATGAGGTTATGTTTTGTCACATGGGACTTCTAATGAATTGATGCTTGACATTGCCATGTTAAACTGTTTAGACTAATTTTATGCTGAAAGATAGTTTTTGTTTGCTTGCTAAAATGAACCTTATTGGATGTTGGCATTATGATGACCAAACTGCTGTTGTCTATATCAGTTTGAGTCTTATGTGTATGTTTTGTCTTAGTAAATGCATTATCGTTGGAACTCATCATAAGTGTTGTTGAAACATGATGCATTGATCTGCTATCCAGTTTCTGTTTGAGGTTTGTCAACTCATTGATCCATCAATTTTAGCTTGAATCTTTTAAAAATCATTAACTGTCTGAATTCATATTATGCTGAAATGTAAGTTCATGACATTGGTGATGTTGGTAAGGGATATTGCATCCATCACTGTTACTTGTTCATAAAGCACCATTTGTAAGTCATGAATCCTTGTTGCTACTCATGTATGATGTGTTGATTTAAAGTGAATTTGGATCTGCTTACTATCTAGAATCATTTAACAGTGTATTTGGAACATGTGCACATCTTTCATTGATCTTAAATGCCTTTGTTCTAAACCATGACTTCAAAAATGCATCTTTAAAAACCTCACTTGCATTTACATTCGTGTTTTAATTTGTATGCATTATTTGAGAATTTTGATTGGACCATTGTAATCCTCTTGAAAAATCAGGTGCGTTTGACTAAAGTTTCATCAGATTTGGTTGAGTTTTGAGTGAATTGGAATCAAATCATTTTTGGTATTTTTCACTTGATGTTTGCCTTGGCTTGCCTAGCATGTGCGCCTTGTTTTGGTACATGTATTAATAGGGTGGCTTGATACAACGGATGTATCGCCACCCCAGTGGTTGAAACCTTTCCTTTAAGTGTCTTGTCGTGCCTTGATCTCCGGTTCGACCCTCAGCGAGGGCGTTTTTTGTGTTATTTTCTTATTCTCCATGTTTTAATTTTTCTTCTTTTCTTTCCATAATGTTCACATGTGTGAAGTGGCTGAGCTGACTATGTTTTGTGTTTGCAACCCGAAGGTCTTGAGTTCAAGCCTTGGGTGGGGCACTTCTTTCTTTTTAATACTTTGTTTACTTGTTTATTTTATTTTTGTTTCTTTTTTATTTTATTTTATTTTAGTTATTTCTTGTTTTGTTTTATTTATTTAAAAATAGTTTTAGATATCATAAAAATCCAAAAAAAAAAAAAATCATATTCTCGTATTTTAATGTGTTAAATTATTTTTCATCATTTTTATTTTTTTATTTTTCATTTTAATTGAACTTACAAATTAATGTGAATTTTTTCAATTGGCGAAATAGGCAAAAAAAAACAATTTGGGCTGAAACAAATTCGCCAATTCATTTGGCGAATGAGGCAAATGAATTGAAATTTGAGCTCATATTTTGTTTGTTTTTCATAATGAATTGAAATTTAATAGTATGGAGACTTCTTTCCCTTTTGCCTCATTCGCCAAATGAATTGGCGAATTAGTTTCAGCCCAAATTGTTTTTTGCCTATTTCGCCAATTGAAACGGCGACAGCCTGCTGAAACCTAGTTGGATTCGTAAATTTTTTGAAATGGCTTTTAAATAGTAATTTGTTTATAATACATGGCTAGTTCAAAAAAATCAATTAATGTACTTTGTGGCTTGTCACTTGTTCATTACATGTTTTCCTCCCTCTATTCCTTGTTTGTTGCATCTTTTGTTTGCATCCTTTGTTTCCATTGCATGTTGACTAGTCCAAGTCAACTTCCTTTATTTCTTATTTCATTTGTGATTGAGTTATTTATTATTTAATTGGCCTTGTGCCATGATCCCCCTAGGATTCCTAGTCCCTCCGTTTAGGATAGGAGTAGGAGAGACATTAGGAGTTCAATCCTTTGTATGATAACATTAGGATAGTTTCATTCCTTTTCATCCCAACTTTAGGAGCATTGTGTATGACAACATTAGGGTCTAGTTTCCCCTTTAGTCTGTGTCTTTCTCTTCTCGTCTCCTAAACAATTCAAAACACTTAATAAAGAATAATTTGTGTCGTACGCTACGAGCCTTAAGTACTTGAGGAATGATGGTTGGGGGGCCTCCTCTCAACTGTCTAGAGTGTTTAGTGTATGCCCTTTGGGTAATATGCGACGCATTCACTCTCGAGTCATAGTCTTTAGTGGGACATGAGTTTCAAACCATAACTCAATTCACTTCTTGTCATAAAAAACACAAAACAAAAAAAAACATCAAACCTTTTTATCCTTCAAGATTAATGGAAAATCATTTTCATAAAGAGAGTGTCGTTAACTCTTAGTTATACCGCAAACAGGTAACGCCTAAGTATCCAATGGTCGAGCTGCATACACCTAACTGCTAGAACTAAGGTTTAACCCTACTCGGTTTAAAACACTTGAACCAACTAGTGGTCGTGCCAGCCCGAACTACGTTTGCTCTGATTTCTCGTACCAGCCGAGGATACGTAGGCACAAGACGGCGATGTGTTGGCGAGCAATCTTTCCCCACCTTCACCCTTTGTTTTCCGAACTACGTTGACTCTGACTTTCCCATTGCACGAGGGAATACGTAGGCATAGAGCGGCGATGCTCTATCGAGTCTCTTTTCTTTTCTTTCGTCCTCGTGGCCAGCCTTATAGTTCAACACCCTTTTAGATAGATAATAAGTGTGGATCCCGTCGAGTACGAAGGACGTGAGGGGTGCCCATGACCTGTCTTCTCCCTTTTCCATAGGCTTTCTATGATCGTTTCCTTTCCCTCTCTTTGGAACAAATAACAAACGGTGGCAATTCTTCTGTCTTCTGCCGGCCCTCTCTTCGCAGCGATGCGACAACATGGTATCAGATGAACTTCCTAGTTCCAAACTCCAAGCATGGGAAACCCAATTCTAAGTCCATAGATCGAACTCCAAGTCAAGAAAAGGATAATATCCATAATCTAAGAGAGATTAAAGTCTTTTAGTGGGTTTTCCTTTATTAATGTCTTCAAAAGAAAAGAAAAGTCTAAGTGGACAAAGGAAAAATAAGCATAAACATAAAAAATATGAAATTTAAATGATAAAAGCATAAGCATAATATAAAGAACAAGAAAGTAAATGACAATAAAGCAAAGGTGCGAGAAAAGTAAATGGCATAAAATAAAAGTTAGCACAATAATATTGTTAGTGTTAGTGATAGTTAATGATCCGATTCGGGAAAAATTTAGCGCTATGTTAAGCAATCATAGAACAATCTATTAGGAAGATCATACTATGGAAGGTCGGTCAATAAACATTTATGTACCATACATGTTAGAGATATGATAAAAATCATACCTAAAACATGTAGCACAAGTAAAAACCAAGGAAGGGTCAAGCACTAAGGCAAGGAGATTGGTCCATTACATTAATCATCCTTCATGACAACTTAGGACAAACTTATGCATCAATCTAAAGTACCTCCAATAACCATTAATCAATTGAATGGTAGATTTAAAGTGATGAAAGTTTATCAAGCATCAATTCAAACATCATGAACAAGATGGACATTAAATTCTCCAATTGATCAAGAGAAAAGAAAAAGAAAAAGAAGGAGAAGGAAAGATGAGAAGAGGAACCAAAATAAATCAAGACTTAAGATCTATTTATCCTTAATTTCAATCACATTTTTTGGCGGATTAAGGCACTAAACATATCATGAACCCAAAGCACCAAGAATGAACCAATTATTCATTCAATGGTAGATTTAAATTGATGAAGATTCATCCAACCTCATCAACACCCAAAGTCCATTGAGATTGGGGAAATTTTTTATCAAGAAATCATGATCCAAGGCAACGATCAGAAACCAAGCTAAAATGCAATATTAAACAATTCAAAATGCATGAAAAAGATTTTTAAAGGGAAATGAATGAGAAAAGGTAGATGAAGCCTCTAAATAAATTATAAATGCTCAAGAAAATTAAGAAGGTTAAAAACAAGTCAAGGATCACAATAATTTTTTGGAGAATTTTAAAATGCATAAAAGTATTTTTTTTTTTAAAAAGTAAAATGCATGAAAAATGAGAAAAATAATGAAAAATAAAAAAACATGAAATAAAAATGTAAAAAAAATGCACATAAAATAGAAAATATTTTTAGAAAGTTATGAAAAAGATTTTGAGTGAAAATATTGAGGGAGCTATTTTTTTATGACTTTTCTAAATTAAATGAGAAATAAAAACAAATAAAATGAACATAAAGTGGAACAAAAAAAACACAGCCATCTGATCTGGTCAAAGGCTAAGGATCAAATACGCCCGTAGCCATCAGATTTCATTTAAAATATATTTAAAGCTCTATATGAAAAGAGACACGGTGGACTGTAAATTAGAGGTCATGTTCACTTTTGAAATTTCACTCAATTCTTTTTTATTACTTTTAGAGGTCATGTTCACTCAATTCAAAAGTGAAATTTCAAAAGAATTGAGAATGAGGCCATGTTCAAAACCATTGGGAAATTTATTACACTTGACCTTTAGTGCTCATTCTTTTTTCAAAATGATCACATCATAACAAAGAATACAATGTGGAAAGAAAGGTTTCATTTGGGTGCTTGGGAAAAACTTTATGAGCTTGAAAAGTTGGCACGATGACCTGTAATTAGAGGTCAAGAAAATTCTAAGTCCAAAATGATATATAATATCTTCAAACTTTTCATGGCTTTCCAAGCATAATTGGCCTTTGATCCTATAAGGAAACTTGTAGAGGGCATCAAATATGATAATTGGAAAAAAGAACCGCCTACAAAAGTCAAAAATTGAGAGAGTTATGATCTTTAGAAGTCACAAATTTACCTATAATTGTGGTCTTCCAATCACAATAGGCTCTTAACTTGTAAAGAGAAGTTGGAAGGGGTGTCAAAAATGTTGAAGTATGAAAAAGTTATGAAGTCTTGAACTTAGGCTTAAAATGTTGAATTTTTGGTCAAACCTCCTTTGATAATGCTTGTAACCTTAGACTTTTCTTGAATTTCAAGGGACATTGATGATCATCTAAAATCAAAATGATGTACTCTTGAATGTCCTTTGATGAAACTTGCAATGTCTTGTGGAAACTTGTTGAAGAACACATGAAAATAAACACATGAACCTTTGAAATTTCTTGAGAAACAAGCTATCAAACTTTGAAACATTTTTGATCAGATGAAATTGAATAATAATTGAGACCCTATTGTTGCACCCCAAAATTTTCTCAACATCTTTTACCTGGTTTATGTTTCATTGCATTATCATTTGCATAGTTCTATCATTTGCATATCATGGCATATCATTCATCCAATAGGGGATCAAGTGTGATTCTTTCTCAAGAGAAGCCTAGCAAGAAATCTTATCCAAGCTTGAGAAGTCATCCAAGTCATCAGAGGGTGGTTTGAGTGCCTAAGGGTTTAGATGTTTGAGTATGAATCTTCTCCTAATTTGAGGATCAACTGAAGACCATCAGAGGGTTGTGAAGTGTTGAATGTGAGAAGAGAATGTGTGTGGAGCTCATAGAATTCCTAGAGAGCCATGTTGGAGCTAAATCAAGTCATTGTGTCAAATGCAAGAGCCACAGTTGAAGTGCAGATAATTAGGGTTTCATCTGGATCAACCCTAGGTCAATTATGCAATTGAAAAGCATTCAAGCCTACTTTGAGGTCATGGAGTTCATGGAATGATGTGATAAGACATTTGTGGTGTTGTGCCAAGATCAAATCAAGAAGAATCAAGAATGTGGGAAGTTACTAAATTAGGGTTTCAGTGTAAATTACCCTGTTTAGTGCCTAACTTCAAGGCCACATAAGTCAAGATACAAGTTTCAAATGGATCTTTGGCCAACATGAAACTTGTAGAGCATCTCAATACCTTTAATTTGAGTATTAGAAGTCCTCTATTGGATTTATAGAACTCAAGTTATGGTCCAAGCAAGTTACAAGTCCTCAGATGCCACTAAAATTTGTATGTGAAAATCATCTGACTTCAAAGCTATTTTTAACCTAGAAGGAGGTTTCACCTGAACTTTTGGCCAACATGGACGTTGTTCCGCATGATCATAGATTTCTAAATTGTACTAGAAGTCTTCCATATGATTTGTAGAACTCAAGTTATGAGGTTTACAAGTCAGGGGTATTTTGGGAAAGTGAGATTATAGGTCATTTTCAAGCATATGCCAAAATCTCTAACTTGCACTTGTCAAATGCAATTTTGTTCAACATGAAAGTTGTTCAAAATATGGTTTTTAGGCTATCCAAGAGGTCATGATGGATTTATTGAGCTCATATCAAGAGTTGGTTTGAATTGGTTTCAAAAAGGGGAAAATTCAAATGTGTAAAGGAGGGAAAAATGCAATTTTGTGTTACAAGACCAAAACACGTCAAATGAGTACATTTTCTGATTGGAAATCACATTTTAAGCACTTTGGCATTACCATATTTTTGAGTTTAGGTCAAGATTTGTGAGTTACCATTTGATTTCTTCATTTGCAAGTCACATATCAAAATCTCTTACCAAAGCAATTCAAACACTCCTTTTGGTCTGAACACATTCACAAGGGAATTTGCAAGTGAAAGGGAAGCTTCTAGAGCAATTCTCATGGCCAAATCGTGACTGGTACAATGCACATGTGAGGAGAAAAACAGAAATTTGGATTGGCTGGATTGGGCCTCAATTGAGTTGCTAAAGCCCATAGACATGTTCTATTTAAGTTCTTGAATGATTTTAGAATCATTTTGGGTGCAAGTTTCATGGCTGAAGCAGAGATAGCAATCAAATTTTCAGAGCTGCAACTTCAAATCGTGTTTTGAGATTCAGACCAATTCAAGCCAAATTGAAGGTTGAAACATCATCCTCTTGCATCCTTGAAAGATTTTGGAAGGTTTTGGAGGTTGAATCAAGCTCTAAGCATCTCTGTTAGTGGATCTACATCAGGTTAGTAAACTTCAAATTTCCACATGAACTAGCATGATGTAGTTAGAATTGAACTTGTGGTTAGGATCTAGACAAGGTATAGATCGTTTTAGGATCAATTTGGAAGCAATGGGTGATGTTTGATCATGAGGTGCCATTTCTGTTTTGATTCGAGTAGATCTGATCTTAAGGCCATGACATGATTTGGATAGATCAATTTGATGTATAAAACATGAGGAACTTTTCTATGTCATTAGTTTTGCAAATTGTGCTGATCAAATTGGATGTGTGTTCTGAACATTGCTTCGAATTTGAAAATCCATGGAGAGTTGAATAATATGGATAGGATATTTGAATTCCTATTGAAATTCTGGAGAGATTGATGTAAGGATGAGTATTGTTTGATCACCTGCAACCGTATGCTCACCGAAGAAGACGACCGGAGTCTTCTCCGACCACCGTCTCTGATCTCACTCAGGCCAGGTTGAATTTTGGAGAAGACGAGTCCATAGCCATTAGATCATGCTTTGACCAAAGACTTTCCACCAGATCCTAGGGTGGTGTTTTAATCTGAAAGTGGAGAGTTTTAATCCAAAACGCAGGCGTTTCACTTAATGTGCTGGCAAGCTCTAGCGCGTTGGATTGCTTGACCAATCTCCAGATCCAATGGCTCATGTTTTATTTCAGCATTTTATTTCTTTTATTCATTTTTGTTTTATTTTAAATTTTGTATTGCTTCCAAAAATCATATTAAATTCATTCTTGATCATAAAATTATTTTAAAAATACCTGCATGATTTTGAGAGAATTTGTGATTTTCTGAAATCAATAAAATGCATTTTCATGCATTTTTCAATTTAATTTGATTTTTCTTATTTTTGTTAATTCTTTTAATTTTGCATATTTGACCATCTGTTTTGCTGAATTTTGTTCGTCCAATTGGTGCTGAGTTTGGCTTTGATATTTTAGTATGTTTTAGGGTAGATATTCATGTTCACCTAGCATTTTTATTAGAATTTTAAAACAACATTAGGTTCTGTTTTAGGTGTTGAGATTAGGACCCTCCCAAAATTGTGGATCCCCTTGACCTATCTCAATGTAGGAATTGTTTAGATAACTTAGAAGTTGATTTAGGCTTCAATCTTTTTACACTGGGTTGTTCAAACATGTATGTTCCCCTAGGAATTTTATTAGAATTTTTCAATTTCATTTTCTATTTTAGTTGTATTTTGGAAGTGGCTTGTATTTGTGGTTTCCTCTCTTGAGTGCTTTGGATTGTTTGGTTTGGTTGGTTGCTTTGGAGTGGGTTTAGGCTTGAGTTATTTTTGGTGGAGCTTCTGGATTCATTGAAGATGCTTGGGATTGAAGATTGGAGCTTGGAGTTGAAGCTTTCTTCTCTTTTAGGAGCTTGTTAGGAGCTTAGGAATTAGGGTTTTAGGAAGTGCTTTAGACCTAGTTTTGATTCTTTCTTCAAACATGGAGTGCATTGTTTGCCTCTATTCTATCCAATGACATAAAGTCCTCCTTGGGAAGCTCCATCTCTCCTTAGGAGGGATGAGTGGTATGTCCAAGTGAGTAGAACTTTGAGGATACCTTTCATTTGCAATGTTGAGTTCTTAGTGATTTCCTTTGGTTGTTATTAAGTCTCATAACATTATAACTTGATCTTGATGATTATTCCTTCTCTTGGAGTGTGCTTGTTGGAGCTTGAAGATTGATGAAGCTTGAAGGTAAAAGCTTTCTTGAACCTGTCAACTTTGCTATCTATCCAACTTTGCTGTTTAGAGCTGTTGTTGCTATTTGTTGTAGGAGTTTGGTAATGCTGCTTGGGCTACCCCCTCTGTGTCTTTTGTTTTTCTCTGTATTGTTTGTTGGCTTGTGTTGCTTTCCCCATAGGTTTGAAGTGAAGTTGATTCACTTGGCCTGTTGTTTTCTCTAGGTTTGAGTTGGAGCTTGTCTCCTCTTGCCTATTGTTTTCCCTCTTGCCTATCTGGTACTGTTGCATAGCATGCATTTTACTGTTTACTGTATTTGCTTGTTTTCTTTTGTTGTTTATCCCCTAGGATCTCTGATTTCTTTTGTGCAAGAGGAAATTATGACAGACATTAGGCTTTGACCCATGCATGATAACATTAGGCTAGTTTCCCTTTCAACCATAGGCTTTTTAGAGAGTCTTTCTCTTCTCATCTCAAAACAATTTAAAAATACAGTAATAAGGATAACACGTGTTGTACGTTACGAGCCTTAAGCTATTTGAGAAAAGGTTGCTGGAGGGTCACTCTTCAGTAATCTGGCTGCTTAGTATGGTACGCTTAGGGTGACATGCGACGTAGTCACTCTCAGACCACAAGTCTTTAGTACAGTACAAGTTGCAAACATCCCAAAAAACAGTTCTTTCGTAAAAAACTGAAAACAAATTTCAAATGTCACTTTTTTTGTCCTCTTGGACTCTTAATTAGGAAAACCCTTTCTTCAGGAGATAAAAACTGTCAGACAAACTTGTGTCCTCCATAGCCCGAAATACATTTGCTCTGATCTTTCATGCTGTATGAAAGTACGTAGGCATAGGATGCGATATCCTAGCGAGCAACCTTCCCCTCCTTTCCCGTAGGTAGGCGAACTACGTTGACTCTGATTTCTCGTTTGAGACGGGAATACGTAGGCATAAAGTGCGATACTTTACCGAGTCATTTTCTTTTCTTTTTAACCCATACCATTAGAGTAGATAGAATAACACACCCTTAGATAGAAAACAAGCGTGGATCCCGTCGAGTACGACGGACGTGAGGGGTGCTAATACCTTCCCCTTGTGTAACCGACTCCCGAATCCAGGATTTGGTTGCGACGACCATTCCTTTCCCTCTTTGCATTAGGTTTACTCTGAGCGTTTCCTTTCCCTCTTGTGGGATAAATAACGCACGGTGGCGACTCTTCTGTCATAGCCAGCGCCGATTTTCGCAGTAGCGACAGCTGGCGACTCTGCTGGGGACTCCAACGGTTCCCTATGCGAGTCAATCCTAGCGCTTGTTTTCCTGTCTGGGGTTTGTATGTATTTACCTTTCTGCCTTTACTTTCAGTACTATAATATTGTTGTTGTGCTGGGAAGGGGGTTAGTTTGAGAGATAAGTCGTACCTGGGCTTGAGTTTGCACATAGACTTAGAAGTAGAGAGTAGTGGTTAGCCTGCTTGCTTAGCTCGCACCAGCTAGCCACGAAATTTGCGCTCGGATGAGATTCTCTTTGATGCTTCTTGCCTGGCCCTTAGGGCTCGACAAGTTGTCGGACCCGAGGATTGTCGACTCTGGGGACCTATCAATTGGGATTCAGCTAAGTGAGGTCGCTTCAAGGGATGATGATGCCACACCCTCTGGGTATCGTATCATCGCTCTTGAAAGTCTGTGACGTTGAACCCGCATAGGATGTCGTACCTCGTCTGCGAGTTAAGTACATACCTGTGAGGGGTAGGTAGGTCTGTTTGCAGGAAACCTTTGACCTCAGAGTACATGGTTTATCTCTGTCAGTGAGATGTGGTTACAGGGTTCTTTTGAGTGGTTGGTTTGGTTTGAGACGAAGATTTGATGGTTCTCAGGCTTCAGTACAGAGCAGCACAGTTCATCAGCATTGCACTTGATCTCCTGTTTGCATATGCATGTGCATTTTCATGTTTGCATTTCATTAACGTGTATTTATGTTGCAGGTGTGATCATTCCTCTCTGATTCTAGTGTATCTTCTGGCCAGACATGGAGTCCATGAAGAGGACAGTTGCTTACCGGTTGCATTCGCCAGATATCAGTACTTTGCTGGGATTAGTTGCTCTAGCAGATGAGGGAGTGAGGGTTGAGTTCAGAGTATCTTATGGGAGATTGCTTAGTTTGTTGTACAGACCTTCAGCATTTGAGACGACTGGGGTGTATACTTTGATGCAGTTTTATGAGCCTCAGCTGAGATGCTTCTTATTCCCTGACTATATTCTGGCACCCACTTTGGAGGAGTATTCTGCTATGTTGGGAGGTCCTGTGTTAGACCAGATGCCCTTTATACATGTTGATGCTGAGCCTGCGATGGCTACACTTGCTGAGATTGTCAGTTTAGACGCTTCTGAGTTCCCTGGAGGTTTGGTCAAGCTGAACGGAGCTTATGGTTTTCACCTGTCTGTCCTGGTTGAGAAGGCTACACAGTGCGCGAAGAGTGGATGTTGGGTTGCCTTCAGTGCTATTCTAGCTGTCTGCATCTATGGGGTTGTCTTGTTTCCCAATGTGCCAGATTTTGTTGACTCAGATGCCTTCTTGATTCTTGCCTCAAAGAATCCAGTTCCTACTCTCTTGGGCGATGTTTATCATTCTATTCACTATAAGAATGAGAAATGTCGTGGCAAGAATGTTTCTTGTTGTCTTCCTCTCTTGTACAGGTGGTTCCAAGGGCATCTTCCGAAGACAGGACCTTTTGTTGATGCTGTTGATACTTTGGATTGGTCTTCCCGGTTGATGGGGATGTCTACTGAGAACATCATTTGGTTTGAGCGGAGTATGCTTGGCACTGATATTATATATAGTTGCAGTGGCTTTCCGAATGTCCCTTTGATTGGACGGAAAGGCTGTATCAACTATAACCCTTCTCTGCTGGTGAGACAATTTGGTTATGCCTTGAGAGATGCTCCTATTGAGTTTGAGATACAAGAATATCTGTATCTCACGAGCTTATTAGATGAGGTTGTTTTGATCAGGTTGAGACATGCATGGGCTAACATCCATAGGAGAGGGAAAGCTTTGCTTTGTAAGAGCAACAACAAAGTTTATGATCCTTATTTGTCTTGGATCCACGAGAGAGCTAGGATTTCCTTGATGCCATATCCTGCTGTGGAACCTCTGTATATTTCGGTGGTTGAGGTACCTACTTCGGTAGAGATTGAGAAGTATAACAAATTGTTGGCTGAAAACGAAGAATTGAGAAAAGCCAATGATGAGTTAGAGAAAGAGATCTTCCAGTTGCGTCATGAGAAGAATAAAGCTACCTTCACGGTGAAGGAACAGATTGAGTTGATTAATAGGTTGGGTTCAGATTTGACTGAAGAGACCAACAAGAGAGAAAAAGTGGGAGTAGCCTTGAACGGTGTTAGCAAGGTGCTTGCTTCCAAGAAGGAACTTGTAATACCCCAAATTTTACCCTCATATTTAGTCGGTCATTTCGCATATCGTCTCATATGTGCATTCGCTAACCACTAACCAGTCATAAAGTGCGTTTTGTTTTGCAGAAAATACCCCAGGGGCGTTTTGGTCATTTTGAAGCATAACTCATAATTTTGGGTCTAATGAGGTTTTATTCCTGAGGCGTTTATTTACGTGGGTTGATATCAGTTTGGTTTGGAAAATCTGATCTGAGGAGCAGGGTTTAGCAAGAAATCATTCTTCTTTCTTCCAGAAGGAAAACGGTGAAAACTTCGACTGATTAATGGAACTTATTCATGCAAGGGTGGGATCAAATTAATTCCAGGATATTTGACTAGCGAGGTTTAATCGGATGTTGAGGTGTTTGCAAAGTAAAGCATGGAGAAGCAATTGGGAAATGATTTTAATAGAATATGTGAATTTTATTCATAATATTTTATTATCATTATTACAAGTTCGCAAAGTGAATTACAAAGAAGAAATGATTTGGATAAAAAACGTTATTGAATTTATTCATAATTTTTTTTTTGTTGTTACAAGTTACAAGGAATGGCATTAAAGTTCTAAATCCTAAGTCCTAGAACTTCTAAGTGTCTTCACGCTGTCTTTAAGGTTCTCCGCAAAATCTTCGGCTAACCTGCACATCAAAAAGAAAACAAACAGTGTAGAAAAAATGTTAGAAGTTTTTTGACACTCTCAGAACAATGTCATCATCGAGTGCCGGGAGTGGCACAACCGAAGCTGCGACCTACCCCGTTACCAACCCGCACCGTTGGTGTCAGATCAGGTAATACATGTTCTTATCGTTACGGGACATCCGAGAGATAGAAGTAATAAAAGAAGCGGGATTGATTCGTTTTGCCGCAATGGGATTTCCGAACTGATACGAGAATAAGGCAACATAGGCAAATTCTGAATCAGACCCGGATGCCGGCAGGTCTGAGCCCCCTTGGTTTCAAATTTCCCAACACCTGAAAAGCCACAAGCATCATCAGAACCCAAAACATAAACAATTCATGAGCAGTATTAATCCTGAACCAGTAGGTGAGGTCATGAAAACCAAACAGAGGATTGAAATGCAAGCCAAAATTGCAAACAGAACGCCAGATGCAGACTGAACTGCATCAAAACAATGCATCAGGAGGCAGATTTATGCGCAAGAAGACATAAGAAAAGGTCCTACAAATCTGTCATGACAGAAAAGTATTCAGCAGTATCCAAAGAAACAAATCTGCATCTGCAAATATCCAAGAAAAGCCAATCAAACCAAATCAGAGCTAAGCTGCATCAAGCAACTGGTGTCTCAACACAAACTATCGATCATCAGGGAAGTACACCAGCAACATCAATATCTGCAAAGCAATATCAAGAGGTTTCAATATCAAGCATCACGAAAAACATAAGAACAAGACTACTGCTAAAATGTCACAGAAAGATCCAATTGCTGGAAATCTAAACTAAGCCATCAAGGCGGGTCACAAACATCATAGAAAAACAGACATTTGCAAGCTATGTCAAAGAGGCCAAGAATCATCAGCAGCGGGACAGGAATGACCACACTAAACTGAACATCGAAATGAATCCACAAGTTTAATCACAATACAAAAGCAGGGATTCACGCCACAATCACGCATGAGATACCAGGCCAGCCAATCGGTTCAAACTGCATAAAAACAATGGTGTGAAGGCAAAGTATCTACCAACACAAGCGTGCCTCTGGTTTTTGATGATGACAACTTGCTAAGAGATATCCTTCTTTCGTTTAAATCATTCACGCTACTTATGATTCAATTTTTACAATGACGTAATGCACAAAAAGCTGTAGAAATTTATGTTTTTGCAGATTTTTGAACCATGAGCCGACCATACCGTCAGCACACAGTTTCATTCAGTTCACACGGCTCAGCGCATGAAGGTCATGCGTCGACCGTTAACTTGGCGCATGCAGGTTTAAGAATCTGACGGCTCAGCGCATGAAGATCATGCGTCGACCGCTGACTCGGCGCATGACAGTTTGAGTGTCACACGGCTCAGCGCACGCCGACCCTATGGTCGACCGTTCGCGCGCAGAAACAGAAATTCTGCTATGTTTCATTGATCTGTCAACTGTCTGTTTTGTATATTACTATAAATAGCTGTCTTTTCAATTTTAACAACTAACATTTTTTTGAAAGCATTGTGAGAAAGTGTTCAGGTCAAGAAACGTGAAAGAGGTGCATCAGTGTTCTTCATCTTCATCGTTCAATCAACTCACAAATCCTCAAATTACAGATAATCAATTTTTTGCTGCGGTTTGTGGTTTGCTCGACGGTGATAAGGTTCGAACGCGTGATTGAAGATCCGGTTCGAGTGGAAGCTGGTGCAGGTGTTTCTTGGGAGAAAACCTTTGAGGTTTTACCTATCAAGACTACAGGTTTTGAAGGCTTTTGTTACGGAATCGTCGGTTCAACAATCAAGCGAGTGCGAAGGTGATTGATTAGCGGAAGGTTGATCAATCTAGTAGCTAGGGCGTTGAAAGGTTGAAGACGTTCCGGGTTCAATTTGGGTGTGTCTAAGATCAGCCGTGCCGAAGGTTTGATCAACGGAAGAGTTGTCAATAAGGTGGCTGCAATCGGAGGTCATTCACATCAAATTGGAGGACTTGATTCATCTTGAATCAAGGGGCAAGAAGTGGTAGAAATTATCAGCAACATTAAGATTGTTTGTATCAATTGTCTATCGATTCTTGTGTATAACTGTTCTACCAAACAGGTGATATCTATTCAATACATATCTCAATTCTCATTGTAGAATTGAGGGCAGACGTACCCCAACGCGAGGACGACTGGGGGAACTGCCTCATCAAATCTTGTGTTCCTTTATTTTCTGCATTTTCAATTACAGCTTAAAAATTAAGTGATTCTAGAATAAGTGATTTTGTCAAATTGTAGTATTGATTGAGTGAGTTGGTGAAACACTGTTTTTTAACTACTAAGTACAATAGAAATACTGTACTAAGGCTTTTTCAATCACTCATTCAACACAAATATCATTTAAGGTATTTGTGCACACCAACTGTTCGACAAAAGTG
The DNA here is from genome assembly GCA_963859935.3 of Lathyrus sativus. Lineage (NCBI taxonomy): Eukaryota > Viridiplantae > Streptophyta > Magnoliopsida > Fabales > Fabaceae > Lathyrus > Lathyrus sativus. The sequence goes on from OZ012736.1 coordinate 13,298,883, forward strand.
CTGAACTAAAATTGCCTTAAATATCATTTAAGGTATTTGTGCACACCAACTGTTCGACAAAAGTGCTGAACTAAAATTGCCTTAATTTTGCTGCTAGTTTTGGTGTAATTTTTTATCATTGGAATAAGGAAATAGTACGAGTGAATCACATCTGAGTTTTGCATAAAAGTGTGTAGTGATTTACTATCCGTTATCGTCTTAAATTCATCTGCTTAACGCATATCCGGCTCTCCAATAGTTGTTCGTTTTAGACTATATTTTCCAAGGCCGCTTCCGCATTTGAAAACAATTTTGAAAACCAATTTTATTGGTAGCGCCACTCAAATTTTTAAAAGGGATCTATTCAACCCCCCCTTCTAGATCCGTGCCTTAGTCTAACAAGTGGTATCAAGAGCTCCGGTTCTCCGGTGCTTCAAATACAACATTGATAGAATAATGGCTAACGAACCAAAAGGGGCGTACAATAGAGCTCCCGTTTTTAACGGTGAAAATTATAGCTATTGGAAAGACTGTATGCGGGTGCACATTAATTCCATAGATAGAAAGATATGGAACGTTATTCTCAATGGTCCGATTGAAATAACCATGACAAATGAGAATAACGAAGTTGTGCCAAAGCCCGAAGCACAATGGACCGACGACGATGAGCGAAAGTATAATTACGATTGGAAAGCTAAGAACATTCTAATCTCCTCATTAGGTGTAGATGAATACTACCGTGTATCCCATTGCCCTACGGCTAAGACTATGTGGGATGCACTACAAATTGCCCATGAGGGGACAAACGATGTTAAGTTGGCTCGAATCAACACTCTTATACAAGAGTTTGATCTTTTTTTCATGGAGCAAGGGGAAACCATTGCTGACATGCAAAAGAGATTTACTCACCTCATAAACAGATTACATTCACTAGGAAGACCTATTTCCAATGATCTTGCTACTAATAAAGTTTTGAGATGTCTTAGCAGGGAATGGCAGCCGAAAGTGACCGCCATCAAAGAGGCAAATGATCTTACGGTATTAGACCTGACTACATTGTTTGGCAAACTACAAGAGCATGAACAGGTACTCTTGAGTCTTGACCAACATGAAAGGAAAGAAAAGAAGGACAAAGTAAAGATGAGTGAAAAGGAGTCCATAGCTCTTAAGGCTTCTTCCTCGAAGTCTAAAGCAAAAGAGCAAAGTGATTATTCTTCAAGCGACGACGAAGAAGAAGACATAAATGAGGACATGGGGCTGTTCGTTAAACGGTATAACCGGTACGTGAGAAAGAACGGCATCCAACATTCGGAGAAGAACCTGGTAAATTTCCGAAGGCAATCAAGGTTCTCCAAAGATGACAATCAAAAAGGCAAAAAGACTAGAGGAACGTGCTATAAATGTGGAAAGCCCGGTCACTACAAACCGGACTGTCCAATGAACAACAAGGGAAAAGAAAAGGAACAATCGAAGTCACATAAGAGAGCATCAAAGCCTAGGAGGGCGTACATCGCGTGGGAAAGCGACAGTGATTCTTCCTCCTCTAATGAAAGCTCTAGTGATGAAGAAGAGTCCGTGAATCTATGTCTCTCCGCAAATCAGAAAAAGAAAAAGAAACAGGTACGTCACTCTAGATATAATATGTCATCTAATATGTCTCATTCCGAATTACAAACCGCATTCGATGTTTTACACAAGGAAGCAACTGAAGCCTTTAAGAAACTTGCTTCTAATAGAAGAATTTTTACATATTTAGAGCACAAAGTCTTAGAGTCCGAAAAGAAATTAGAGGACCTTAAGGCTTCCATTGTGAAAGATAATGAATCGGATTGTAAGGACAATAGTAATCCTTTCAACTTTGGTTGTGATACTTGTCATATTTGGCAAGGTGAGGTTAGAAACCTTAAGGCCAAATTAGACAAGGCACTTGAACCTAAAATTACATTTGCAATCGATAAAAAGGATTTTAGAAAAAGTATGATAAACCCATATCAAAAATATGCATATGTAATTAGGGATCAAGCAAGTGAAAGTGATTCTAATGTCGACTTTGTATGCTTTTACTGTTGCAAGAAAGGCCACTCCATTGGTAAATGTCGATTTAGGAGATTTCTTGTTCCTAAAGGCATCTACCAATGGTTGCCCAAACGCAACCGTCTTGTCGCTAACCTATTAGGACCCAATATGCCATTGGGTACCTCCCTTTTGTAAGTTATATTTTGACAGGTGAAATGTGTCGAGTCCACCGAGAGAAGATGGGTTCTTGATAGTGGGTGCTCAAGGCACATGTCTGGAGACATATCCTTATTCATAGACTTCGTGGCTAAGAAGAAAGGGTATGTAACATACGGTGATAACAACCGCGGAGCGATACTAGGTAAAGGTAGTATAGGTAATCCCTCCTCTACTACAATTTCCGATGTGTTGCTTGTCGAAAACCTTAAACATAATCTCCTTAGCATTAGCCAATTATGCGACAAAGGTTACAATGTTTCCTTTTCAAAAGATTGCTGCAAAATTGTGCATGAAAGTGATAAGAAGAATGTGTTTATTGGTTTTAGAGTAAACAATGTGTATATGCTTGACTTGAATGTGGTATCCCCAACAAGCGATCAATGTCTCATATCTATGAGTGAAGACTCATGGCTATGGCATAGGCGCTTAGCGCATGTCAACTTTGACTTACTCAATAAGATTGTCTCAAAAGATCTAGTACTAGGACTTCCCAAAATTAAGTTCACCAAGGATCACCTTTGTGATGCTTGTCAAAAAGGAAAACAAACGAGGATCTCCTTTAAATCCAAAAAGATTATTTCAACAACGAGACCTCTTGAACTACTTCATATGGACTTGTTTGGGCCGTCTAGGATCAAAAGTCTAGGAGGAAACTATTACGGATTCGTAATAGTGGACGACTTTTCTAGGTTCTGTTGGACCATCTTCTTAGTGAGTAAAAGTGACACGTTTGCCGCTTTTGAGAGATTTGCCAAGCTCTCCCAAAATAAGTTAAATACAAACATTGTGTCAATAAGAAGTGACCACGGAGGTGAATTTGAAAATCATTTATTTGAAGAATATTGCGGTAACCATGGCATCGATCATAACTTCTCGGCTCCACGAACTCCTCAACAAAATGGGGTTGTGGAGCGTAAAAACAGAATTTTAGAAGAATTGGGAAGAACAATGATTAATGATAGTGGTTTACCAAAATACTTTTGGGCCGACGCCATTAGTACGGCATGTTATGTTTTGAATAGGGTACTCATCCGCCCCATTCTAAACAAAACTCCGTATGAACTTTTAAAAGGGCGAAAGCCTAATGTTTCTCACCTTCATGTTTTTGGATGCAAGTGCTTTGTATTAAACAATGGAAAGGAAAACTTGGGCAAGTTTGATTCAAAAGCCGATGAAGGCATTTTTCTAGGGTACTCGCAATCAAGTAAAGCATATAGGATTTATAATAAAAGATTACTAGCTGTTGAAGAGTCTGTGCACGTTACGTTTGATGAGTCCTATCCGAGAAATGTCGGAAAGGATAGTGTTGTTCATGGTGCAGGTACATCCACAGAAGACATACTCAAAGGTGGCGAAACGGGGATTGATCAACCCGATAGAGTCAAAATTGAGGAGGATAAGGATGCACACCATGAGGTAACTGAGGAAGCTCATCCGCCTACAAACGATGATCTCCCTCAAGCTTGGAAGTCGTGTAAAGATCATCCAATTGACAATATTCTCGGAGACATCACAAAGGGAGTCACCACTCGATCTAAGCTAAGTAACTTTTGTTATCACTTCGCTTTCGTTTCACAAATAGAGCCTAAAAACCCCAAAGAGGCCCTACTCGATGAGCACTGGTTTTTATCGATGCAAGAGGAACTAAATCAGTTTAAAAGAAACGAGGTATGGGACCTTGTCCCTCCTCCGCGAGGCCATCGAGTAATCGGCACCCGATGGGTGTTTAGGAACAAGTTGGACGAAAACGGGGTAATAACCCGTAATAAAGCGAGATTGGTCGCTCAAGGGTATAACCAAGAGGAAGGCATCGACTATGAGGAAACTTATGCGCCGGTTGCCCGACTCGAGGCTATACGCCTTTTACTCGCCTTTGCATGTGCAAAGGATTTTAAGTTATTTCAAATGGATGTTAAAAGTGCGTTCCTTAACGGTCACATAAATGAAGAAGTATATGTGTCTCAACCTCCCGGTTTTGAATCTCATGAATACCCTGAACATGTTTACAAGTTAAAAAGAGCTTTATATGGTCTCAAACAAGCTCCTAGAGCTTGGTATGAGCGACTAAGTAAGTTTTTACTTAATCAGGGGTACTCACGAGGAAAGGTTGACACTACACTATTCATTAAACGTCAAGGAAAGCACTTGATTTTGGTGCAAATCTATGTTGACGATATTATATTTGGATCCACTAACATGAATCTCGTGAGAGAGTTTTCTGACCTCATGCAGGGCGAATTCGAGATGAGTATGATGGGGGACCTCACATACTTCCTCGGCCTGCAAATTAAACAACTCCAAGAAGGGACATTCGTGAGCCAAACAAAATATTGTTTGGACTTGATCAAGAGATTTGACATGGCAAAATCCAAGGCCATAGACACCCCAATGCCTACATGCGTAAATTTGGATAAAGATGAAAATGGCAAGGACGTAGAGGTAAAACGATATAGAGGGACCATGTTGAGAAAGGTGATGTTGTATTTGAACACGTTGACACTAAAAACCAACTAGCGGACATTTTCACAAAGCCGCTAGCAACGGAACCTTTCTTTCATATCCGCCGAGAACTTGGCATCCTCGACATTTCGGAACGGGAATAATATTTGCTGATGTTATCTTATTTCATTCAAATAATCATGCTGTTGTACTTCTAACAATTTGATATTCGTGTAAGTATAAGTATGTTGTGTATCAAGCAAATCAGGCATCAAGGTGATATTGTTCTTTCTCTCTCTCTCTTTGTTTGATAATCCTGTTGATCTCAAATCATATCGCTTATACTACGCTAAATTTGTATGACATCTACTGCATATGTATATAGATATTTTTTTTCTTATATGTCATGACATCATTTTTGCATAGCATGTACCTCTGAATATGGTAAAATACAAAAATCTGCTGTTTGTTGCATATTGAGTCGACCATAACAGGGCAGCGGTCACATAACATGACATCAGTTCAAAGGTCTTTGCTATGATGGGATATGTGTGGGATCAGTCGCTCAAAAAAGTACAGATTTTATCGGCGCTCAACCATGGCTGCAGCTGCCTCCTCGAGTGAAGAAAGTGCTGATGAGTCAGAGGGTGGAGAAGATGAAGAAGCAGAAGGAAGCTCAAGTGAAGATGAAGACAATCAAGGTGACAATGCAGGAGAGGCACAAGAAACCGCTGATGAGACTCAGCTGGACCACGATATTAATGAAGGTCATCAACCATACGTGCCTTCTGAAAACTATCAACAAACATATCAAGATGACAATCAACACAATAACTGGTCTGCCTACTCAAACCAACAGGAAAATGAGGATGAGGAGAATAACCAAGGCTGGGGTGAATGGCAATACACCGGGTGGACCACCCTTGGCAAATTCTATCAGCCGTATCAACCAAGCACTGCAGACCCACCTTCTCCTCAACAACCGTCAAACAATTCGGAGATTTTAGAAATGATGCAGTCGATGCAGTTGGAACAGCGAAATTTTATGACCAATATGCAGGAACAACAGCAAAAATTCATGAGGGATCAAAATGAAAGAATGGCACAAATTCGTTCTGAACTGCATAACCAAAATGAACGGATCAGTGGAATGTCGACTCAGCTGGACGCTCGATTCGAGACTCTAACTCACTGTCATCAAGCTGAAGAGCGCGCCATTGTCGACAGTCTTGACTTTTTGAAGAACATCACAGAAGAATTTACTGATCTAGCTCATCCCCAACGCCATCCTCATTACTATGACAGGCGTGGTTGTGGTCGCGGACGTGGACGGGGCTATTAGCATGCGTTCATATGTCATTTGTTGTTTCCTGTTTTGGCTTGCATTCATTTTGTTTGTTGTGTTTTGCTTTTCTGCCCAAACTCACTATGATTGTTGCTTACTTCTATGTTGCTATCATGACATTTTTGTGGTTCTGTAATCTATTAACTGTTATCTCCATCGTATGTATAATTGTTGTTTACTTCTCATCTGTTGGTATCTCATTTATGCATGATTCAATGTGTTGTTATTGTGTCACGAGTTTACCTCTTTTTGATGTTGTCAAAGGGGGAGAACCGAGCAGTAGATAGACGATGATTACGACCGCTATAATTGTAAAAGAAAGGGGGAGCATACCTATACCTATCACGTGTTGCGTAACAGGTAACAGTAGGTTGCCATCATCAAAAAGGGGGAGAATGTGAAGGCAAAGTATCTACCAACACAAGCGTGCCTCTGGTTTTTGATGATGACAACTTGCTAAGAGATATCCTTCTTTCGTTTAAATCATTCACGCTACTTATGATTCAATTTTTACAATGACGTAATGCACAAAAAGCTGTAGAAATTTATGTTTTTGCAGATTTTTGAACCATGAGCCGACCATACCGTCAGCACACAGTTTCATTCAGTTCACACGGCTCAGCGCATGAAGGTCATGCGTCGACCGTTAACTTGGCGCATGCAGGTTTAAGAATCTGACGGCTCAGCGCATGAAGATCATGCGTCGACCGCTGACTCGGCGCATGACAGTTTGAGTGTCACACGGCTCAGCGCACGCCGACCCTATGGTCGACCGTTCGCGCGCAGAAACAGAAATTCTGCTATGTTTCATTGATCTGTCAACTGTCTGTTTTGTATATTACTATAAATAGCTGTCTTTTCAATTTTAACAACTAACATTTTTTTGAAAGCATTGTGAGAAAGTGTTCAGGTCAAGAAACGTGAAAGAGGTGCATCAGTGTTCTTCATCTTCATCGTTCAATCAACTCACAAATCCTCAAATTACAGATAATCAATTTTTTGCTGCGGTTTGTGGTTTGCTCGACGGTGATAAGGTTCGAACGCGTGATTGAAGATCCGGTTCGAGTGGAAGCTGGTGCAGGTGTTTCTTGGGAGAAAACCTTTGAGGTTTTACCTATCAAGACTACAGGTTTTGAAGGCTTTTGTTACGGAATCGTCGGTTCAACAATCAAGCGAGTGCGAAGGTGATTGATTAGCGGAAGGTTGATCAATCTAGTAGCTAGGGCGTTGAAAGGTTGAAGACGTTCCGGGTTCAATTTGGGTGTGTCTAAGATCAGCCGTGCCGAAGGTTTGATCAACGGAAGAGTTGTCAATAAGGTGGCTGCAATCGGAGGTCATTCACATCAAATTGGAGGACTTGATTCATCTTGAATCAAGGGGCAAGAAGTGGTAGAAATTATCAGCAACATTAAGATTGTTTGTATCAATTGTCTATCGATTCTTGTGTATAACTGTTCTACCAAACAGGTGATATCTATTCAATACATATCTCAATTCTCATTGTAGAATTGAGGGCAGACGTACCCCAACGCGAGGACGACTGGGGGAACTGCCTCATCAAATCTTGTGTTCCTTTATTTTCTGCATTTTCAATTACAGCTTAAAAATTAAGTGATTCTAGAATAAGTGATTTTGTCAAATTGTAGTATTGATTGAGTGAGTTGGTGAAACACTGTTTTTTAACTACTAAGTACAATAGAAATACTGTACTAAGGCTTTTTCAATCACTCATTCAACACAAATATCATTTAAGGTATTTGTGCACACCAACTGTTCGACAAAAGTGCTGAACTAAAATTGCCTTAAATATCATTTAAGGTATTTGTGCACACCAACTGTTCGACAAAAGTGCTGAACTAAAATTGCCTTAATTTTGCTGCTAGTTTTGGTGTAATTTTTTATCATTGGAATAAGGAAATAGTACGAGTGAATCACATCTGAGTTTTGCATAAAAGTGTGTAGTGATTTACTATCCGTTATCGTCTTAAATTCATCTGCTTAACGCATATCCGGCTCTCCAATAGTTGTTCGTTTTAGACTATATTTTCCAAGGCCGCTTCCGCATTTGAAAACAATTTTGAAAACCAATTTTATTGGTAGCGCCACTCAAATTTTTAAAAGGGATCTATTCAACCCCCCCTTCTAGATCCGTGCCTTAGTCTAACAAATGGAAACAACGAAGAAATTCGAAGTTACATCAGCCCTCAGCTAATCATCATCGGGCATAAGCGTTCGAGTGGCTGGGAGAGCCACGGCCGGAGCCGCTACTAATTCCCTACCAAACATCGAACTACGGGACATACGGTAATTGTTGTTCACGCTGAAGGTCGTTACCACTAAGGCATCCAAATCAACTGACTCAGACCCTAAGGTCATCATCGCCAATAACCTTCACTCGGCCGCTCTAACTTAAGTCGAAGCATCAGCATCCATTCTCTGAAAGAAGAAGAGGAAAAGAATCTGAGCTGCATCAAAGAGCGAACCAATCAAAAAACGAATCAGTTCGAGATCAAAACATCAAACAGAGATACGAATCCATTAAGGAATCCTGGGAATTAAAATCAAACATCAATCAATCCAATCTGAAGGCAAACCATATCAGAAAAATAGAGAGATTTTGATTTGATAATTAATCCCAAAGTAGATCAAAGCAAATCAGTTCAGACCAATAAAAGTGAATCGAATCAGGAAATCATATCAGCTCAATCAGGTTCTAAAAGAGGAAATAGAATATGATTCGATCTCACCAAAACCTCAATCAGGATTCCAAGAGAAGAAACGAGATCCCAATCGTATCAGAAAGCCCCTATTAGAACTCAATCTGGAAAAACCAAAGGGAATCAAAATCAAATAATATCAACACAAAATCAAATCAGATCAAGTGCATATCTCAGAAAAAACGCAAGTCCAAGGCCCAGAAGTTAGTTATAAAAAGGAAGGTACAACCTGATGAAAGGGGGTAGCCGTGAGAGGAGGTAGCCGTGAGAGGAGTTGAAACCCTAGACGGAGAGTACCAGAAACGGCGAAGAATCCACATGCGAAAACCCTAAACGGCGCGAACTCAGACGAAGAACGATCGTCATCATCGTTCAAAACATCACCGCGCATCAATATCATCTGAACAATCAATATCATCCGCGAAGCACCGACGAGAAGATCGCCTTCGCCGTTGGCGGGCAATCAACGCCAAGCCTCAGATCACCTCATCATCGGCTGTTTCGTCATAAATGTGAGCTGTGAGACATTTTCCTCACCATATTCATGTTTTATTTCAGGAATGAAGAAAATCGGAAGAGGATCGCGAGAGAGAACGGAGAATCGAAGAAGAAAGACGAGAGGAAGAAGAACGGCGCCGCAAATGGTGTTAGGGTTATGAAACCCTAAAAAAAAATCCTTTTGTCATTTTCGTTTCCACCGGGTTGGGTCCGGGTGTGATGACCGGCCCAACCCCTTTATGTTTTATTTTTTTATTTTGTTTTTTAATTATTGTTTTAATTGTTTTTAAATTGTTTTTATAATTTAAGAAAACTGTTTTAAAAAACCTTTTTTGTGAAAATATAATAAAAATCTTAAAAACCTTTTTATAGTAAAATAAAAAACCTCTTTTTTTTAAAAAAATAAAAATTAAAACTTTTTTATAAAATTAAAACTTTTAAAAATGAAAAAACTTTTTTAAATAAAATAAGAAAAACTTTTTTTAAAAATACAAAAATAAAACTTTTTTAATTGAATTTCTTTTGCAAGCTAACATTTAATTATTAATATTTTTCAAATAAAACAATAATAAAATCTCAAATTTGCATCTTTTTCTTAACTCATTTGATCACCGCCTAACTCTGCCTACTAATGCCATTTGTTCATTTTGCAGCTCATTACCTTTACCGTTACTTATCACATTTTATTACTATATTGTAACTGCTTCTCATATGTAACCCCGCGAACCAATAATCGCGCTTTAAGTTCCTGCCTTTAAATTTCTGTTTGCATGACTTTAACTTCTGTCTTATTCTCTGCTTGCATGATTCAATCACCTCACCTCAATATTCCAGTCACACTACACCTCCGAAGGAATTAGGTCTAGCATTTGACCGCCGTGTCAATAGTCCTCAACCTCAACTTCAAACCCTTACACCTACAAACCCTAATTTTCATACATGCCTCGCCGCAGGCAAAATTACAATTTTACCCCTAGCATTAGGTCAAAGAGCCGCCGCGCTCATTTTAGGGTTTCCCGCCGTGGAATCCCTAACTTAACCTAATTTAACCCTCATTACAACTTAACATTTCAACGTAGAGATTTGGAGTTTCTACACTCCACGTAAGCGTGTCCTTAAGATGCGTTTATTCCCCTTGAGACCTTGACCACAGTCAAGAAGTCTCTAACCTCCCTTTTGAGGGGAACTACGATTACTCTGATTCCATTCCCGTAAGGATACGTAGGCACAAGATGCGATGTCTTGCCGAGTAAACTTAGAATTAACCCCTTAGGTCTCTTTTCTCACTTGTAATCCCTTTGCATATATACCTTAAGCAAAATAAATAAAGCAAATAGTAAACATTTGAACAAAAGGTTCCCGTAGAGTACTACGGAAGTTTAGGGTGCTAATACCTTCCCTTAATTTAACCAACCCCCGAACCCTAGATCTTTCCCCGCATTGTGTTTACGATGCAAAAATAGGTTTTCCCTTTTTGACCTTTTCCTTCGGATAAATCAAAGAGCGGTTGTGAATTGAATTGCGATTCAAACTCATTAATAGTTTGTGATCCTATTTCCACCGCAACAGAAAATGGCGACTTCACTGGGGACTTTCTAAACTTTTGAGGGTTACCCCTAATTTGTTCATATTTATTACTATTTGTTTTAATATTCATTTGCATGTATATATTGTACTTTGATTTTGGGACTGTTCCTTGTGTTGTGAGATAAGTCCTACGCCCGGACTAGTGACATTATTATAGGATGGGGATATATTCGATGAGGCTTATAGGGAGTTGAATTCCGACCAAGCTGATTCGAGAATCCCCGCTCAGTTGAGACCTTTTCGAAAATGGTTCGGTTGAACGAGTAATCGTGAAAACTTTTTCCATGGTCGATTGGAGTCTGTGATATTGGGAACCGTAGTACCTTTACACCACCTCGGCCTTATTTAGGACGTAGTGCGGGAGCTATGTGGGAGTAATCCTACAACGGCTGCTACGCGATACTACACTCAAAAGAGGTTCTCTTGAGAATATTATTCACCCCCGAGTCAGTCGGAAGGTTGATAATATCCGAAAGATGGGCTGATGACTTTGGGCACTTTGTAGAACCTTGTTCGGCAGGTACAACTAACCTATAGTACACTCCTTTTGGGATGGGTAGACCTTGACTCCGTTCACGTTCCTTTAACCTAGGACTTTGTGTGTTTTCATGCATTGCATCCATAAAGCATCTCATTGCATTGTATTTCATGGAGTTCAAATATCATTTATGGATATCGCGGGATACCATAAATAGAAAAACAAGATGAAAAACAAGAAAAAGATTTCCTTGGTACCCCACGACATTCGTCAATGATTGAATTCCATGAAATCTTCATCACAACATTCATTTATTACATTGCATGTGTCTTCCGTTTTCTCACGTTCGGTTCTCTCGCCTTCCAGTTTCGTCACCCTGAGTTCTCGGCACCAGTACAACACCAGAGCTCAAACTCGGAAAAGAATGGAGGATCAGGCGAAAGAGATTGATCGCCTTAGCAATGAACTTGAAGACCTTCGAGGGGGTATGGGGCGTATGATGGAATTGTTACATGTCATGAATGCTAAAATGGATGCCCAGCCCACTGTTGTTTCTGAGATTACCGGCGTTACTGTGGACCCTCCACCTAGTGTGACCGTAGCAAGGGACCCACCTTATGGTCTCGCTCCCGGTTTTGTGCCTCCTCAAGCCACCGTTCCGATTAATCAGCCTGTTCAGCAAGCCGTGCCTTTATTCTCTGAAGTTTCTAGGGGGGCTCCTATCTTTGCACCACCTGTTGTACACACTCGTGCGCAACCGTATTTCAATGAGACAGTTTTTGATAATCTTGATGAGAATGTTGAGGGTTATGAGAAACATGATAAGCTTCGTGAGGAAGTAAACACCATCATCCAGAGATTGAAGAAAGTAGAGGGCGATCAAATTTTTGGGACTGCTGCAAGGGATGTTTGTTTGGTCTCGGGTTTGGTTATTCCCCCGAAGTTCAAAACTCCGAACTTCGATCGTTATGAAGGTGCCACCTGTCCTAAGAGTCATCTGATTATGTATTATCGCAAAATGGCTGCCCATGTTGAGAATGACAAACTGATGATTCATTGCTTCCAAGATAGTTTGAAGGGTGCTTCATCCAAGTGGTATTTAACTTTAGACCAGTCTCGCATTAAGAGCTTTCAAGATTTATCTGACGCTTTCATCAAACACTACAAGTACAATATGGATCTGGCTCCTGACAGAAGACAGTTGCTGAGTATGTCACAAAAAAATTCTGAGTCATTCAAAGAGTATGCCCAAAGGTGGAGAGAGACTGCTTCGCAGGTAGAACCTCCTTTGACCGAGAAAGAGTTAGCTGATTGGTTCGTCGACACGGTCCGTCCAGAATTTTACGAGAGAATGGTGGGTAGTGTGACTTCAAATTTCTCCGACATCGTTGCTGTGGGTGTCAAGATTGAATTGGGTATGAAAAGTGGTAAAATGACAAATAATCATGGTGCTTCTAAGGATCAGCCGAAGAAACCTCCGTATAGCTCCCAGAAAAAGAAGGAGGGTGAGACTAATGCTATATCCTCTGGTAGACCCAGAGAACGCTTTTATCGACATCCGCAAGGTTATGCTCAACCTCAAGGGTACCCGGTCCAATATGCTCAACAACCCTATGTGGCAGCTATTACACCTTCTTTCAACCAACAGGTTCCCATGTATCAACCTATGCAACAACCTCCTGTTTATCCGCCTCCTGTCAACTATCTACAGGCGCCCAACGCTCCTGCTCCTCAACAGCCAAAGAGTCCGGCTCCTCGCCAGAATGTGCCGAACAGAAGAACGTATAAACCTTGTCCGCCGATTCTGATGACTTTTACCGAGTTGTATCCCTCTTTGGTCAAGCAGGGTCTCATCACTACCCGGGCTTTGGGTCCGCCTCCTAATCCTCTACCCGCCAATTACAACGCCGCCGCTCATTGTTTATTTCATGAGGGTGCGCCTGGTCATGATCTGGAGAATTGTTATGCTCTCAAAAATATTGTCAGGGATTTATTGGAAAAGAAGATTTTGTCATTTGAAGATCCTCAACCGAATGTTAAGAAGAACCCTTTCCCTAACCATGAGAGTGTCAATGCCATTAGTGTTGATTCGGGGGAAGGTTATGCCCTTGACGTTGGACAGATTAAGACTCCTCTCAAGATGTTCCATTCAAAACTGTTTGAAGCTGGTTTGGTAGATACTTCCCACGTTGCATGCGTAAGTTGTGAAGCCAGTGTTAAGGGTTGTGTGTGGGTTCAGAATGATGTTCAGAGGTTAATTAATGAGGGTGTTTTACAAGTGACAAGCCAATACAAGAAAGATGAGGTCGCTGTAGTTGAGCCTGTCTTCCATCAGCCTGAATCAAAGGGTAAGGTACCAGTGTTTAATCTATCAGGGGCAGGCTCCGCCAATCTCGTGTTCGATATACCGAAGTCGTATATCCCTGAAGTGAATCAGCCTAAGCCTATAGTTATTCGAAGACCGAGTCCGTTTCCTTTCGGTGATCCTAAAGCTGTGCCTTGGAAATATGACGTGACGATGATTGACAAGGAGTCTGGGAAGGTTATTCCAAATGAAGAGGCTAAGGGTGCGGTGACCAATATCGCAGAGGTAAGCAGGATGACTCGCAGTGGCCGTGTGTATACTCCCCATTCCAACGAGGTCCCACCCAAGGAAATAACTAGTACTCCAGTACCTGCCAAAGACAAAGGTAAAAGAGCCGTCACGAATGATGAAGATGCCGAATTTTTGAGGATCATCAAGAAAAGTGACTATAAAGTTATCGATCAACTTCATCAGACCCCCTCCAAGATTTCGATTTTATCTCTGTTGATGAGTTCACCCGCTCATAGGATGGCCTTGCAGAAGGTTTTGACTCAAGCACATGTGGATCAAGATATTAGCACCAGTCGGTTTGATAGTGTGATTGCCAATTTAACCGCCTGTAACACCCTCAGTTTCAGCAATGAAGAGTTACCGAAGGAGGGTCCGAACCATAATCGTGCTTTACATATATCGGTAAAATGTCAGGAGGACAATTTAGCGAGAGTGCTAGTGGACACCGAGTCTTCTCTGAATGTGCTACCCAAGAGGGTTCTTGATAAGTTGGCTTGTAAAGAGACTGTGTTGAAACCTACTCCTTTGGTCGTCAAGGCTTTCGATGGCTCTCGCCGGTCGGTAATGGGGGAGGTTGAGCTTCCTATCCTGATTGGTCCGCAAGTTTTTAATACCACGTTTCAAGTCATGGATATTAATCCCAATTACAGTTGTTTACTCGGAAGGCCGTGGATCCATGCCGCTGGGGCAGTAACCTCAACTTTACATCAGAAGATGAAGTTCGTGATCGATGGAAAGTTGGTTATTATACACGGCGAGGAGGATCTGATGGTCAGTAACCTGTCTTCTTTCCGTTACATCGAGGCCGATGAGAATGCTTTAGAAATCCCCTTTCAAGCACTTGAGATCGCCAATGCCGTTCCGCTAGAAGTCGAAGAGACAGTGGGTCCGGGTAATCCATCTTTCGCATCACTGAAGAGTACCAGATCAACAATTGACAGGGGTATTCCTGAAGGTTGGGGAGAGGTAATCAATGTCAAGACCAAGACTGATCGCTCTGGGTTGGGTTACAAACCAACTCAGAATGGAGCTACCACAACTGTCGAAGGGCGTCCGAAGGTTATCCAAGAGGTATTTGTCAGCGGAGGTTTCCAAGTCAACGCCATCAGCGACTGTGAGGAACATGAAGAGCTGAGCAACCTGGTGTTTAAGGGTGATGCAGTTTTGAACAACTGGGAGGCCGTAGAGATCCCTGTTATTTTTCCCTTGTCAAAGTAATTGTTTTTTTAAGTTTCATTTACATTTTCAAATAAAAATCCGTAGCTCTGCCCAAGGCTATAGGGTCGCTTTTATTGGGCCACCTTTCATTTCTAAAAAGATATTAATAAAAGCATTTTGTTCAATTCCACCTTGTTTCATTTGCGTTTTTCGTTTTCACCTTTAAAAATGAAATTGGCAACCTTTTTCCCAAAAAAATAAAAAAAACAGCATTTCATTCTTACATATCTTCGAGCATTTTAATTAAGTAAGCCTTCCATCATGCAGAGACGTCGTAAACCTTGTTGGATCCAATGACTTTACTGACACTCCTGACTGGGATGCACCCATCAATCAAGCTGAGGACGAGGGTGAAGAAGATTTTGAAGTACCCACTGAACTGACGAGATTGATTGAGTACGAGTACACAGAGCTTCAACCGCATAAAGAGCAGGTGGACTTAATTAATCTCGGTACAGATGAGAACAAGAAAGAGGTCAAGATTGGTGCAATGCTTGGGACAGAGATTAGGCCGAGGTTGGTTGAGTTGTTAAAAGAGTATATTGATGTGTTTGCGTGGTCGTATCAAGATATGTCGGGCCTGAACACAGATATTGTTGTTCACAAGTTGCCACTCAAGCCAGATTGTCCACCTATCAAGCAGAAACTCCGAAGAACGAGACCCGACATGGCTTTGAAGATTCGAGATGAGGTTAAAAAGCAGTTGGATGCAGGTTTCTTGGCAGTCGCAAAGTATCCAGATTGGGTTGCCAACATCGTGCCAGTGCCTAAAAAGGACGGTAAAGTTAGGATGTGTGTAGACTACAGGGATCTGAACAAAGCGAGTCCGAAAGACGACTTCCCTCTGCCACATATCGATACGCTGGTAGACAATACAACCAGTTTTGCGTTGTTCTCATTTATGGATGGTTTCTCTGGCTATAATCAGATCAAGATGGATCCAGATGATCGAGAGAAGACTACTTTCATTACTCCTTGGGGAACCTTCTGCTACAAAGTCATGCCCTTCGGTTTAAAGAACGCAGGGGCAACTTACCAACGCGCTATGACCACTCTTTTTCATGATATGATGCACAAAGAGATTGAGGTGTATGTGGACGATATGATAGCCAAATCTCAGAGTGAAGAGGAGCATCTAGACCATTTGGTGAAATTGTTTGAACGACTCAAGAAATATCAGTTGAAATTGAACCCTGCTAAATGTACCTTCGGTGTCAGATCTGGAAAACTGCTTGGTTTCATTGTTAGCCAGCGAGGGATTGAGGTGGATCCTGACAAAGTCCGAGCCATTCAAGATATGCCGGCTCCGTGAACCGAGACGCAAGTTAGGGGTTTTCTGGGACGTCTGAATTACATTTCCAGGTTTATCTTTAATATGACCGCTACTTGTGAGCCGATATTCAAGTTGCTTTGCAAGGGGCAGACAGTTGAGTGGAACCCTGATTGTCAGAAAGCGTTTGAGAAGATTAAGGGTTATTTGCAAGATCCCCCTATTCTGATCCCTCCCGTACCTGGAAGACCGTTGTTTATGTACCTTACTGTTCTCGAGAAGTCTATGGGTTGTGTGCTTGGGCAACATGATGAGACTGGGAAAAAGGAACATGCGATTTATTACCTGAGCAAGAAGTTTACCGATTGCGAAAACAGATACTCACCATTGGAGAAAACTTGTTGTGCATTGGCATGGGCCGCTAAGCGCCTTCGGCAATATATGGTCTGTCATACCATGTTATTGATTTCTAAAATGGATCCGATCAAGTATATTTTTGAAAAACCTGCTCAAACCGGGAGGCTAGCCCGTTGGCACATGTTGTTATCCGAATATGACATCCAGTATGTACCCCAGAAGGCGATTAAGGGTAGTATCTTATCTGATTATCTCGCAGACCAGCCAGTTGAAGATTATGAACCTCTTAAGCTCGGTTTTCCTGATGAGGATATTTTGTTGATTAAAAGAGATTGTGAAGAGCCAGATCCGAGCGAAGGTCCAGAACCAGGTCTTTGGTGGAAGATGATGTTTGATGGCTCCTCGAATTTCAATGGGCATGGTATAGGCGCCGTTTTGATGAACCCAAAGGGCAGATTCACTCCATTTACAGCGAGGTTGGACTTTGAGTGCACTAACAACGTCGCAGAATACGAAGCATGTATTCTTGGCCTCGAAGCGACGATTCACCTCCGAATCAAACTTCTTAAAGTAAGTGGTGACTCAGCCTTGGTTATTTACCAGGTACAAGGCAAATGGGAAACGAAGAATGAGAAGCTGATCCCTTATAAGGACTACATTATTGAGCTGATCAAGTATTTCGACGAGATAGAGTTCGAGCATGTTCCTAGATCCGAGAATCACGTAGCTGATGCTTTAGCCATGTTAGCATCCATGTGGAAAGTTAAATTCATTAATGAAGCACCTCTTATCCATATTGAGCGCAAGGTTGAGCCCGCTTATTGTCAGATGGTCGAAGAAGTTGAGGTGGATGAAAAGCCTTGGTTTCATGATATCAAGAACTATCTCGTCAAGCAGGAGTATCCCGATGGTGCTACTGGTCTGGACAAAAAGACATTGAGAAGACTGACGTCCAAATTCTTTATCAGTAATGGTGTGTTATACAAGAGAAATCACGACATGGTTCTGCTCAGATGTGTTGATAAACGGGAAGCGGACATGTTACTACAGGAAATTCATGAGGGGACCTTCGGAACTCATGCCAATGGCTATGCTATGACCAAGAAGATGTTAAGGGCTGGGTATTATTGGTTAACCATGGAAGCCGACTGCATCCAATACGCTAGAAAATGCCATAAGTGCCAAATTTATGCTGATAAAATGCACGTACCTCCGTCACCGTTGAATGTGTTGTCTTCACCATGGTCGTTCTCTATGTGGGGCATTGACATGATTGGGGCAATCGAGCCGAAAGCTTCTAATGGTCATCGTTTTATCCTTGTTGCCATTGATTATTTCACCAAGTGGGTAGAGGCTGCCTCCTACACCAACGTGACCAAGCAAGTGGTTGCCCGATTCATCAGGAAAGAGATCATCTGCCGTTATGGAGTCCCAAGCCGGATAATAACTGACAATGGCACCAATCTGAATAACAAGACTATGAAAGAGCTGTGCGATAGTTTCAAGATCACTCACCACAATTCTTCTCCGTACCGTCCTAAGATGAATGGAGTCGTTGAAGCTGCGAATAAGAATATTAAGAAGATCCTGCAAAAGATGGTTGTGACTTACAAAGATTGGCATGAGATGTTACCGTTTGCTTTGCATGGATACAGAACCTCAGTGAGAACTTCGACAGGGGCAACACCTTTCTCACTGGTATATGGAATGGACGTCGTGCTCCCCATCGAAGTAGAGATACCTTCGTTAAGAGTGTTAATGGAGGCTGAACTTGAGGAAGCTGAGTGGGTTCAAGACAGACTGGATCAGTTGAATCTCATTGACGAGAAGCGTTTGACAGCCATGTGCCATGGGCAATTATATCAGAAACGGATGAAAAGAGCGTTTGATAAGAAGATTCGTATCCGCGAGTTCCGTCAAGGAGAGCTCGTACTCAAAAAGATCATACCAGTACATAAAGATATGCGTGGAAAGTGGATGCCCAATTATGAAGGCCCATTCGTTGTAAAGACTGTCTTCTCCGGAGGGTCTCTGATACTTACGACAATGGACGGTGAAGAACTAGCACATCCCGTGAATTCTGATGCAGTCCGAAAATATTATGCCTAAAAACCCGCTAAGTCGAAAACCTGCAAAAGGCGACTTAGGCAAAAGTAAGGGTTGAAAAAAAAGAAATAATAATAAAAAGCTCGCTAAGTTGAAAACCCGAAAGGGCGGCTTAGGCAAAAAAGAGCGTCCCGGTGGATTGAAAACCCGAGAGGGCGGTCCAGGCAAAAGTTAGGGACAAAGGCATTTCATTGCATCAGAAGACACTGATTATCTCGAACACACTTTCCGCATAAGAACCATGTTTCAGTTCTTTCATCCTTGCCCAAAGCAGGATTCTGGATTAGTCTTAGTTATTAGTGTCAGTAGGTGTCATTGGATTCGATGTAACTTTTTCCCATGTTGCCAATTTCAAAACATAATCATCTGTGGAGCTATGCCTTCAGCGAGCTACCGCCCTTTAAATAAAAGAAACCATCTCGTTACTTACATTCCTTGTTGCATTGCTCTTTGTTTTCTATTTGTTATGCAAAATGCGTTTATTCTTAAAATTTGAAAATGAAAGGTGCATTGTAGATTTTTCAAAACTGTTTTTCAAAAACAAAACAAATTTGAAATGTAATAAATTACTTTGACTAGTGGAAATTCCGAAAGGATCTCTTCATTCCCCGGAAATATCATTACTGCAGAAACACTTTCAAACCATTGCTCTAACACAGTCCCCAGAGAGACTATAAGCTGACAACTTTTTCTTGGGTAACTCGAAAGTATCCCTCAGGTGTTCTTCTCCCCATGTGAAGACATAATACTGTGCACCTAAGCAATTTACTTCCTCCCCAGAGAATTCAGAAACCAGAGTTGATCCTACCATTCTCTCCCGTGATTGACGTATTGGTTGCAGAGAACGCAGGGTATTTCCGTCGAGATGTTTATTTCATCTCTCGTCCCGTCTCTAGTCTGTTTCGTCAGCATACGCAAGGGCATAAGCATCACATGCCTATTTCATTACATATTCATTACATACTCATTACATATTCATTACATGCTCATTACATACTCATTTCATAACATCCTGCATATTTACGTACATAGACATCAACATACATTCATATTAACATACGCATTAACATATGCATTAGCATTCACAGGTTCATTGTGTCTCTATCACTGGTCGTCACCGCCGAGTAACTGGGTTCGTCCGGTCTCTTCAAATAGATTGTCAGCCCTAAGCATAAAATACTTACTTGTTTCCAGTTTCCCCACAGAGCTCGATCCTCGTGGATGACGGTTACTTCAGCTATCTTTCCTCACCAGGATAAGATATTTACCCTTCGAGTTCATTCCCTCGATGGAGTCTTGATTACCAGTCTTCTTTCTAGCTCGATCCTAGATTGAATCTCAGTCATGTCGGTAGTCAAGCCCAACCGGACGTGCATTTATTTTGCACCATCTAAAGATTTTCACCATACCATGACAGATACGCGACTATCTCGCTCGAGAAGTTTACCACTGTACCCGGACGTGCATTTATTTTGCACTATCTTTCAAGAAAATCAACTACAATCCTTTACAGATACACGCCAGTTCACGCCTGGAAAATATATCAGTACAACACTTTACAATCCTACATGTTACAACCCTTTACACTTTACATCTTACAGCATCAACATACGACATTTCTCACCTAAGAAGTCGATCCTATCCTCGTTATGACTCGCAGCAAATGGCCATCTCCATGGAGCAGTTGGGCTTCCATTTACCTGCCGTCTTGAGGTATGAACCAAATCGTATTCAGGAGAGCACGATCTTGAGATACGGGGAGGTTTGAGCGGAATCATATTCAGGAGAGCATGATTCTGAAGTTATGAAGAAGTTCATTTATCCTTTAGTAAAAGAAGGAGCGGAATCATATTCAGGAGAGCACGATTCTGAGTTATGAGGAAGTTCAGTTGGCCGTTTTTCAGGAGTGCACGATTCTGAAAAATGAGGAAATTTCAAGAGCCGAATCATATTCAGGAGAGCACGATTCTGAGTTATGAGGAAGTTCGATTATCCATTTTCATATTCAGGAGAGCACGATTCTGAAGTATGAAAAAATTCATTTACAACCAAATCATATTCAGGAGAGCACGATTCTGAAGTATGAGTATATTCAGTCATCCAGTTTCATATTCAGGAGAGCACGATTCTGAAGTATGAGTATATTCAGTCATCCATTTTCATATTCAGGAGAGCACGATTCTGAAGTATGAGTATATTCAGTCATCCAGTTTCATATTCAGGAGAGCACGATTCTGACGTATGAGGAAGTTCAGTTTACCCTTTTCATGTTCAAGAGAGCACGATCTTGAAGCAGTTTATTTATCCTTCAGTAAGAGAAGAATCAGAATCGTATTCCAGGCGCCGACCTTAAATGCGAGAAGATTTATTTATCAGATAAGCAGCAACCTCTTTATTTGAGTGTTTATCCATTTTTGCACATAAGTCCCTTCCAACGATAAGTGACAGTTCTCCCTCGAGAAGCTTATCAGGGCATTTCCCATTAAAGTCCATTTATTTTGGCATACAGCCGGTCTTTACTCTGTATATTTGATACGGATTTCCGAAAAGTCCGTCCGATCCCATCACGAAGGATAGTTTATAGAAGCTTGGATGTTATTCTTTGCTCAATGCTCCAGCATTCTATAATTGATCTTGCAACCGTGTAGATCCAATTTTATTATTAAACATTCCCAAATGGAGGTCATCTCATAGGAGCCATCTCCATTTAAGGATTTTATTCTTAAAAAGTCCATCTATTTTGGCATACAGTCGGTCTTTACCCTGTATATTTGATACGGATTTCCGAAAAGTTCGTTTGATCCTGTCACGAGAGATAGTTTACAGAAGCTTGGATGTTATTCTTTGCTCAATGCTCCGGCATTCTGTAATCGATCTTACAATCGTACGTGATCCAGTTTTATTTTTAGATTCCCCAGTGGAGGCCGTCTCATAGGTACCATCTCCATTTGAGGATCTCGTTCCTTTTCTAAAAGTGACAATTGGTCATTCGCACCAGTTGACTATCATTTTTAGATTTCCCCAGTGTTGTACTGTGTCTCAGCGCGTCATTTTCCCCAGTGAGTTCTTCTCGTGGCGTCTGTCCCGGTGTCGTCATGTTCGTCAGCATTTTCGCATTCATACGCATCATATCATATTCATGGCATCATCTGCATTAAGCTGTTCCCGTTTTGTCCATAGCATTGCATATCGTCGCATATAAGGGCAAAATTTTCGGTTATCTATATTTAAATCTCTCCACCACGATTCCTCGAGTCTCTGTCACTCAAATCGTCCGGTGTAGCTATTTAAATAGGGGCAACTGTAATACCCTAAATTTTACCCTCATATTTACTCGGTCATTTCGCATATCGTCTCATATGTGCATTCGCTAACCACTAACCAGTCATAAAGTGCGTTTTGTTTTGCAGAAAATACCCCAGGGGCGTTTTGGTCATTTTGAAGCATAACTCATAATTTTGGGTCTAATGAGGTTTTATTCCTGAGGCGTTTATTTACGTGGGTTGATATCAGTTTGGTTTGGAAAATCTGATCTGAGGAGCAGGGTTTAGCAAGAAATCATTCTTCTTTCTTCCAGAAGGAAAACGGTGAAAACTTCGACTGATTAATGGAACTTATTCATGCAAGGGTGGGATCAAATTAATTCCAGGATATTTGACTAGCGAGGTTTAATCGGATGTTGAGGTGTTTGCAAAGTAAAGCATGGAGAAGCAATTGGGAAATGATTTTAATAGAATATGTGAATTTTATTCATAATATTTTATTATCATTATTACAAGTTCGCAAAGTGAATTACAAAGAAGAAATGATTTGGATAAAAAACGTTATTGAATTTATTCATAATATTTTTTTTTGTTGTTACAAGTTACAAGGAATGGCATTAAAGTTCTAAATCCTAAGTCCTAGAACTTCTAAGTGTCTTCACGCTGTCTTTAAGGTTCTCCGCAAAATCTTCGGCTAACCTGCACATCAAAAAGAAAACAAACAGTGTAGAAAAAATGTTAGAAGTTTTTTGACACTCTCAGAACAATGTCATCATCGAGTGCCGGGAGTGGCACAACCGAAGCTGCGACCTACCCCGTTACCAACCCGCACCGTTGGTGTCAGATCAGGTAATACATGTTCTTATCGTTACGGGACATCCGAGAGATAGAAGTAATAAAAGAAGCGGGATTGATTCGTTTTGCCGCAATGGGATTTCCGAACTGATACGAGAATAAGGCAACATAGGCAAATTCTGACTCAGACCCGGATGCCGGCAGGTCTGAGCCCCCTTGATTTCAAATTTCCCAACACCTGAAAAGCCACAAGCATCATCAGAACCCAAAACATAAACAATTCATGAGCAGTATTAATCCTGAACCAGTAGGTGAGGTCATGAAAACCAAACAGAGGATTGAAATGCAAGCCAAAATTGCAAACAGAACGCCAGATGCAGACTGAACTGCATCAAAACAATGCATCAGGAGGCAGATTTATGCGCAAGAAGACATAAGAAAAGGTCCTACAAATCTGTCATGACAGAAAAGTATTCAGCAGTATCCAAAGAAACAAATCTGCATCTGCAAATATCCAAGAAAAGCCAATCAAACCAAATCAGAGCTAAGCTGCATCAAGCAACTGGTGTCTCAACACAAACTATCGATCATCAGGGAAGTACACCAGCAACATCAATATCTGCAAAGCAATATCAAGAGGTTTCAATATCAAGCATCACGAAAAACATAAGAACAGGACTACTGCTAAAATGTCACAGAAAGATCCAATTGCTGGAAATCTAAACTAAGCCATCAAGGCGGGTCACAAACATCATAGAAAAACAGACATTTGCAAGCTATGTCAAAGAGGCCAAGAATCATCAGCAGCGGGACAGGAATGACCACACTAAACTGAACATCGAAATGAATCCACAAGTTTAATCACAATACAAAAGCAGGGATTCACGCCACAATCACGCATGAGATACCAGGCCAGCCAATCGGTTCAAACTGCATAAAAACAATGGAAACAACGAAGAAATTCGAAGTTACATCAGCCCTCAGCTAATCATCATCGGGCATAAGCGTTCGAGTGGCTGGGAGAGCCACGGCCGGAGCCGCTACTAATTCCCTACCAAACATCGAACTACGGGACATACGGTAATTGTTGTTCACGCCGAAGGTCGTTACCACTAAGGCATCCAAATCAACTGACTCAGACCCTAAGGTCATCATCGCCAATAACCTTCACTCGGCCGCTCTAACTTAAGTCGAAGCATCAGCATCCATTCTCTGAAAGAAGAAGAGGAAAAGAATCTGAGCTGCATCAAAGAGAGAACCAATCAAAAAACGAATCAGTTCGAGATCAAAACATCAAACAGAGATACGAATCCATTAAGGAATCCTGGGAATTAAAATCAAACATCAATCAATCCAATCTGAAGGCAAACCATATCAGAAAAATAGAGAGATTTTGATTTGATAATTAATCCCAAAGTAGATCAAAGCAAATCAGTTCAGACCAATAAAAGTGAATCGAATCAGGAAATCATATCAGCTCAATCAGGTTCTAAAAGAGGAAATAGAATATGATTCGATCTCACCAAAACCTCAATCAGGATTCCAAGAGAAGAAACGAGATCCCAATCGTATCAGAAAGCCCCTATTGGAACTCAATCTGGAAAAACCAAAGGAAATCAAAATCAAATAATATCAACACAAAATCAAATCAGATCAAGTGCATATCTCAGAAAAAACGCAAGTCCAAGGCCCAGAAGTTAGTTATAAAAAGGAAGGTACAACCTGATGAAAGGGGGTAGCCATGAGAGGAGGTAGCCGTGAGAGGAGTTGAAACCCTAGACGGAGAGTACCAGAAACGGCGAAGAATCCACATGCGAAAACCCTAAACGGCGCGAACTCAGACGAAGAACGATCGTCATCATCGTTCAAAACATCACCGCGCATCAATATCATCTGAACAATCAATATCATCCGCGAAGCACCGACGAGAAGATCGCCTTCGCCGTTGGCGGGCAATCAACGCCAAGCCTCAGATCACCTCATCATCGGCTGTTTCGTCATAAATGTGAGCTGTGAGACATTTTCCTCACCATATTCATGTTTTATTTCAGGAATGAAGAAAATCGGAAGAGGATCGCGAGAGAGAACGGAGAATCGAAGAAGAAAGACGAGAGGAAGAAGAACGACGCCGCAAATGGTGTTAGGGTTATGAAACCCTAAAAAAAAATCCTTTTGTCATTTTCGTTTCCACCGGGTTGGGTCCGGGTGTGATGACCGGCCCAACCCCTTTATGTTTTATTTTTTTATTTTGTTTTTTAATTATTGTTTTAATTGTTTTTAAATTGTTTTTATAATTTAAGAAAACTGTTTTAAAAAACCTTTTTTGTGAAAATATAATAAAAATCTTAAAAACCTTTTTATAGTAAAATAAAAAACCTCTTTTTTTTTAAAAAATAAAAATTAAAACTTTTTTATAAAATTAAAACTTTTAAAAATGAAAAAACTTTTTTAAATAAAATAAGAAAAACTTTTTTTAAAAATACAAAAATAAAACTTTTTTAATTGAATTTCTTTTGCAAGCTAACATTTAATTATTAATATTTTTCAAATAAAACAATAATAAAATCTCAAATTTGCATCTTTTTCTTAACTCATTTGATCACCGCCTAACTCTGCCTACTAATGCCATTTGTTCATTTTGCAGCTCATTACCTTTACCGTTACTTATCACATTTTATTACTATATTGTAACTGCTTCTCATATGTAACCCCGCGAACCAATAATCGCGCTTTAAGTTTCTGCCTTTAAATTTCTGTTTGCATGGCTTTAACTTCTGTCTTATTCTCTGCTTGCATGATTCAATCACCTCACCTCAATATTCCAGTCACACTACACCTCCGAAGGAATTAGGTCTAGCATTTGACCGCCGTGTCAATAGTCCTCAACCTCAACTTCAAACCCTTACACCTACAAACCCTAATTTTCATACATGCCTCGCCGCAGGCAAAATTACAATTTTACCCCTAGCATTAGGTCAAAGAGCCGCCGCGCTCATTTTAGGGTTTCCCGCCGTGGAATCCCTAACTTAACCTAATTTAACCCTCATTACAACTTAACATTTCAACATAGAGATTTGGAGTTTCTACACTCCACGTAAGTGTGTCCTTAAGATGCGTTTATTCCCCTTGAGACCTTGACCACAGTCAAGAAGTCTCTAACCTCCCTTTTGAGGGGAACTACGATTACTCTGATTCCATTCCCGTAAGGATACGTAGGCACAAGATGCGATGTCTTGCCGAGTAAACTTAGAATTAACCCCTTAGGTCTCTTTTCTCACTTGTAATCCTTTTGCATATATACCTTAAGCAAAATAAATAAAGCAAATAGTAAACATTTGAACAAAAGGTTCCCGTAGAGTACTACGGAAGTTTAGGGTGCTAATACCTTCCCTAAATTTAACCAACCCCCGAACCCTAGATCTTTCCCCGCATTGTGTTTACGATGCAAAAATAGGTTTTCCCTTTTTGACCTTTTCCTTCGGATAAATCAAAGAGCGGTTGTGAATTGAATTGCGATTCAAACTCATTAATAGTTTGTGATCCTATTTCCACCGCAACAGAACTCTTAAACAAAGCTTATTCCCGACTCGGCAAGTGGGAAACATTGTGGAATACCACGCTTACCAAGTGGAAGGAGCGTGAGGATGAGCTGAAGCTGCAGATTGCCACGCTAGAGGCGCAGATTAGAGCCCAGGATGCCAAGATTGCTGAAGAGACATCACTTAGGAACGTTGTTGAGCTTAGAGTAAGTGACCTTGGCAAGGAGCTGAGAGGTTGTGAATTGAAGGCCGACTTCAAGAGATGCAGACTCGACAAGTGTTTTGGCGAAGGAACCGGCAAGGACGACGCCAAAAAGCTGAGATCCACTGTTGAGCGACATGCATTACTGATACAAGAGCTAATCTCCAAACTAGGTCATTTGGAGACGTTGAGGATATTGGAAGATGTCAGAGCGCGCCATTTGGCCTGATTTATCTTTTCTTTGCTTTTGTTATCTGTGCTTGTATTTTGACCATCGCGAGGCTTGTTGGCCGAGGTCTTTTCAGCTGTATTCAGTTATATCTTTGTACTTTGCCTCTTGGCATTTGTTTATGTATGAGGTTTTTCTGATTCCTTGCTTGCTTGATCGGGACTCCATTGTCGTGATGGCCTCCTCTCTGAAACTAGAATCGGGGGGGGGGGGGGGGGGGAATATAACCTGTAGCATACTTATACATTTGCATCTGCATACTCATATTGCATGACCGGTATTTTTTGAACCTGTATCTTATTTCCTGCATCTCTCAGGTTTCAGGATTGACAACCAGAGAACGCATTGTTATTCTACCAGGAACAACTGCAAGAGAATCATGGATCAAGTTCAAGTCGAGATGTAGGAAATTCGTGAGAAGTTGGCACTTTTCATGCAAGCAATGGAAACTGTGGTCAAGGGCCAGGAGAATCTCCAGACTCTGGTGCAACCGCTGCTGGTGCGGACGAATGGAAATACTGATTATCACTCTGTTGGAACTCCTCGCAGGGAGGATGGGATACCTACAGTGGTCGTTCCCACAAGTGGTGGAGTTGGTGCCGGTGATGGCAATGGCAATGGAAATACTGGCATTGGTGCTGGTAATGATAACACTGGTATTGGTAACACTAGTACTGGAAACGCTGGAAATGGTGATGGGAATATTGTTAACGATGCTGGCAATGCTGGAGATGCTAATCAAGGGTTCCGTGACAACACTGGTTTTGGAAACAATAACTAAGGGTTTGGCATTGGTAATCATGATGGTAATTTTGGTTTCAACAATCAAGGCCTTGGCTACGATGGCTATGGTAACAACAATCAAGGGTATGGATACGGTGATGTTGGCTTTGGTAACATGAACAACAACGGTGCTGGGATGGTGCCTTTCGACACCGGTTATAGACTAGGTGGGGTCAATCAAGGATTCGGTAACAGAGGACGGGATCCTATTTTCAATCAACAGGGATATGACCGTAACGCTGGTTACGAGGGATATGGCAATGAGAATCTGAACTGGGGCGAGGATCGCCAGGAAGACGCTTTCTCCGGACAAGGCGTGGGATTTGAAAGGCCTATTGATAATGATAGGAGGTTCAAAATGCTGGAAGAGCAGATCAAAGGGATAGCCAATCAGAACTCTGCTGGGTTAGATGTGACTACCATGGGACTAGTGCCTGGGCTGAGGGTGCCTTTGAAATTCAAAGCTCCAACATTTGACAAGTATAAGGGGGATACATGCCCTAGAAATCATGTACGTTCTTATTACAGAAGAATGTCTGCATACTCTGACGACGAGAAGATGCTTATGCATTTCTTTCAAGACAGTTTATCGGGACCATTGCTGGAATGGTACATGGGACTGGAGCCCACCCAAATTAGAAGCTGGAAAGAATTGGCTGATGCTTTTGTTAAACATTACCAATATAATAGTGAATTGGCGCCAAACAGGGTCCAGCTGCAGAGTTTGTCTCAGAAAAATGGTGAGAGCTTCAAGGAGTATGCGCAGCGCTGGCGTGATATTGCGGCTAGGGTTCATCCCCTTTTGGTTGAAAGAGAGTTGATTGATATGTTTATTGGAACATTCTCTGGAATGTATTACGACAAATTGCTCAATGTCTCGATGGGTAGTTTCTCCGACATGATTCTCATGGGAGAACGGATTGAAAACAGAATTAAGATTGGGAAGATTCAGGCAGGTGAATCCACCTCAGCTGGAGGTGCAAGGAAAGCCTTTGGTGGAAGGAGACAAGGCGACGCCAGTGCGGTATATGGTGGTCGAGGTCGTGAAAGAGGTAGGAATCAGTATCAGCTACAGCAAGTTGATAGTGTTACTATCCCGATACCTCAGCAAAAACAACAACAACAACAACAACAACAACAACGACAACAACAGCCGCAGCAACAGAGAATGCACCCTGCTCAGCATAGAATTCAAGAGGGTAGGCCAAAGAGAGTATTTGAAGCACCTTCTTCAACTTATGTTGAACTACTTCAAACGCTGTTGGGTTTGAATCTGGTTGAAAAGAGAACGATGGCCCCGTTGACGGGCACTCCTCCATTTGGTTTCGACGCTGGTAAACATTGTGATTTTCATTCCGGGGCGCCCGGACATGATATTGAAGGTTGCCATGCTTTCAAACATAAGGTTCAAGATTTGCTTGATAGTAAGGCCATTAACTTTGGTCAGGATGGTCCCAATATTTTACAACAACCCATGCCAAATCATGGAGTGAATGCTATCCTAATGGAAGAGAATTTGAACTTGGTTATGGATGTGAATGAATTGAAGACACCGTTGAGTTGTGTTAAAAGTAGACTGTTGAAAAGGGGAGTATTCCCTGGATGTGATGAATATTGTCTGGATTGCTGGACCCAACCAGGGGGTTGCGCTGATTTGAAAAGAGGTATCCAAGCTATGATAGATGAGGGGATTTTGCAATTTGATCGGACTGCTGCTGAGAAGCCTGTTGAGGCATTGTTTGAAAAGCAGGATGAGATTGCAACGGTTACAATCCCAAGGAAGACTATTACGATATCGGCGCCCGCCAAGCGGCCGACTATCACAATAACAAAAGCAGGACCTGTTCATTTTGAGAGTACAAAAGCTGTTCCATGGACATATGGGTTAGAAGCATATTGTAATAGAGAAAAGATTGAGGTGAATAGCCGGCCGACAGGGGCAGTTGACAATGTTGTTGGAACGGGAGGCATGACCCGTAGTGGAAGAATCTTCACCGCACCTGAAGTTGAAGCAGAGAAGATTGCTAAAGGCAAGGCCAAGGTGAATGAAAGTGGATCATCCCAGTTGAAAGAGAATGACACGTCGCTCAAGGACATAGAAGAGTTCATGAGGCTAATTCGTAAGAGCGATTATAAGATTGTTGAGCACTTACAACAAACACCCTCAAAAAATTCAATCCTATCTTTGTTGCTTTGTTCTAAGGCTCACCGAAATGCTTTGTTGAAGATATTGGACACGTCATTTGTACCTCAGGAGGTTTCTGTCAACCAGCTAGAGGGGGTACTGGCGCATGTCAATGTTGGACATAGTTTGGGTTTCACTGATTTTGATCTAACACCCAGAGGCCGAGAGCATAATATGGCTTTGCACATATTGGTGGAATGTCGGGGCACCGTAATGTCGCACGTTCTTGTGGATACCGGATCATCTCTGAATGTATTGCCTAAGAAGGCTATGATGAAGTTAGATATCCGGGGAATTATTTGCGCGCCAAGTGACTTGGTTGTGAGGGCGTTTGATGGAACGAGAAGGTCGGTGTTTGGATCGATAAGGTTACCGTTGCAGGTCGGGCCGGAAATATTTGACACTGAATTTTATATCATGGATATTCATCCAGCTTATAGTTGTTTACTTGGGCGTCCATGGATACACTCTGCAGAGGCTGTGACGTCCACGCTGCATCAGAAGCTTAAGTTTGAAGCCGGTGGTGGTATCGTTACTATTTGTGGGGAAGAGGACATCTTGGTCAGTCATCTCTCATCATTCAAGTACGTTGAAGTGGATGGAGAAATCCACGAAATGCCCTGCCAAGCCTTCGAAGGGTTACAAATCAAAGACAAGTCCAGTGTTCCCAGCAAAGTGCCAGAGGTTGTTGTGGCTTCGTACAAAGACGCTCAAGCGTTGGTGCAGACTGGTGAGACCAAGGGTTGGGGTCAAGTGCTGGAAATTCCTGTCAAGATGGACAAGTTTGGTTTAGGGTATCGCCCTACATCGTCACCTTCTGCATCAGGCGCGCCCAAGTTCAAAGGACCCGTGGTGATTACTCCAAAGGGAGTCTAATTTGAGACGGTTAATGTTGTTTCCGACTCTGAAGACGGAGATAGTGATTGCAATATGGACGCGTGGATCAAGCCTAGCGTGCTAGTACAAAGTCTCTGCAACTGGTCCATCCGGGAAATTATCTCAGTGACTACAAAACAGTAATGATTTGTTTTCTTGATTATTATATAATCATGTGTCCTACCCGGGGCACAGTGATTTTGTTTTAGGGCCACCTGCTTATGTGTATGCACTGTTTAATCATTGAATAAAGGCGTTTTTCTCATACAAATTTTGTGTTCCCTGTTTTTCCTGTTTTTATTTTAACAATAAATGGCAACGTGGTTATGAGATTTGTTTGCACTCATTTGAAGCATTTAACCATTTCCTTTCCAGGATTCATATTTCAGATGACACCGAACACGAACTTCCTATGACTCGCTTTGACTTCGAGCACTTGGTATTTCAAGCTGAGGAAGAGATTGTTGAAGATAGTGACTTGCCAGAGGAGTTGACTCGATTGTTGAAACAGGAAGAAAGAATCATTATGCCTCATCAGGAAGAGATTGAGATTATCAACGTGGGGTCCGAGGGAGTTGTCAGGAACATCCGGATAGGGGGTTGCACTGCAAAGCGACATCAAGCAAGGTCTGATTAAGATGTTGCAAGAGTACAGTGATATCTTTGCTTGGTCGTACGAGGATATGCCAGGATTGGATACTGACATGGTTGTTCATCGTCTGCCATTGCGAGAAGAATGTCCGCCTATTAAGCAGAAACTCAGAAGAACCAGACCAGATATGTCTGTGAAGATTAAGGAGGAAGTTCAGAAACAGTGGGACGCTGGTTTCCTTGCTGTTACAATTTATCCCTCATGGGTCGCCAATATAGTACCGGTACCAAAGAAAGACGGTAAGGTGCGGATGTGCGTAGACTATCGTGATTTGAATAGGGCGAGCCCAAAGGACGACTTTCCGCTTCCTCATATCGATGTGATGGTCGATAACACTGCTCAATTCTCCGTGTTCTCCTTCATGGATGGCTTCTTGGGTTACAATCAGATAAAAATGGCGCCAGAAGACATGGAGAAAACAACCTTCATTACTCCCTGGAGAACAGTTTGCTACAAAGTGATGCCCTTTGGTTTGAAGAACGCTGGGGCAACATATCAACATGCTATGACGATGCTCTTTCATGACATGATGCATAAAGAGATCGAGGTTTATGTTGATGATATGATTTCCAAATCCCAGACGGAGGAAGAGCATTTGGTTAATCTGCTGAAATTGTTCAAGAGGCTTAGGAAATTCAGGCTAAGGTTGAATCCTAACAAGTGCACCTTCGGGGTGAGATCTGGTAAACTATTGGGGTTTATTGTGAGCGAAAAAGGAATTGAGGTTGATCCTGCTAAGATAAAAGCAATACAAGAAATGCCAACGCCTAAAACAGAAAAAGAAGTGCGTGGGTTTTTAGGGAGGTTAAACTACATTGCTCGGTTCATATCTCACCTAACCGCTACATGCGAGCCATTATTCAAATTGTTAAAAAAGAATCAGGCTGTGACCTGGAATGAAGATTGTCAAAGGGCGTTTGAAAAAATAAAAGAATATTTGCAGGAACCTCCAATATTGATACCCCTAGTAGCCGGGAGACCATTGATTATGTATTTGACGGTTCTTGAGGAAAGTATGGGTTGTGTTCTCGGTCAACATGACGAGACTGGACGTAAAGAGCATGCGATTTACTACTTGAGTAAAAAGTTCACAGATTGTGAATCCCGTTACTCAATGCTCGAAAAGACGTGTTGTGCGCTAGCTTGGGCTGCCAAACGTTTGAGACAATACATGTTAAACCATACAACCATGCTAATTTCAAAGATGGATCCGATCAAATACGTATTTGAAAAGCAAGCACTCTCCGGGAGGATTGCTCGATGGCAGATGGTGCTGACAGAATACGATATTTAATATGTTTCTCAAAACGCTATCAAAGGTAGTGTTCTGTCAGAGTACCTAGCGGAGCAGCCAATTGAAGATTATCAACCAATGAGGTTTGATTTTCCTGACGAGGATATCATGTACTTGAAAATGAAAGATTGTGATGAGCCGTTACCGGATGAAGGTCCAGAGTTGGGTTCCAA
The DNA here is from genome assembly GCA_963859935.3 of Lathyrus sativus. Lineage (NCBI taxonomy): Eukaryota > Viridiplantae > Streptophyta > Magnoliopsida > Fabales > Fabaceae > Lathyrus > Lathyrus sativus. The sequence continues at coordinate 13,331,699 of OZ012736.1, forward strand.
ATGGCAATTGATATTTGATGGCGCTGTTAACTCCTACGGTAGTGGAATAGGGGCAATTATCACTACTCCTCAAGGGACGCACATTCCCTTTACTGCCAGATTGACCTTTCCAGTTACCAATAATGAGGCTGAATATGAGGCGTGCATCATGGGTCTTGAGGAGGGTATTGATTTGAGAATCAAATATCTTGATGTATACGAGGACTCTGCTCTAGTGGTCAACTAGATTAAAGGAGAATGGGAGACGCGGTAGCCCAATCTGATACCCTATATGAATTATGCAAGGAGATTATTGCCTTTCTTTGACAAAGTAGGATTGCATCACGTGCCACGAGCAGAAAATCAGATGGCCGACACTCTCGCGACTTTTTCTTCAATGTATAAATTTAACTTCTAGAATGAGGCCCCCAGGGTTGTTATCTCTCGCCTTGATAGGCCCGCCTTCATATTCGCCATTAAGGAAGTATCCGATGGCAAACCGTGGTATTTCGATATCCAGAATTTCCTGAAGAACCAAGAGTATCCGGCTGGGGCGTCCAGTCGAGATCAGAAGACTCTTAGGAGATTGGCTGGCAATTTCTATTTGAATCTGGATGGCGTCCTGTACAAGAGAAACCACAACTTGGTGTTGTTGCGATGTGTGGACGAGAAAGAGGCTAAGTTGCTCATGGAAGAGATCCATGAAGGTACATTTGGTACGCATGCTGGTGGACATGCAATGACGAGAAAACTGTTGTGGGCCGGTTACTATTGGCTAATGATGGAAACCGATTGTTTCAAATTTGCAAAGAAGTGTCATAAATGCCAGATCTATGCGGACAAGATTCATGTGCCTCCGAGCCCTCTGAACGTTATGTCGTCGCCTTGGCCTTTCTCCATGTGGGCAATTGATGTGATTGGAAAGATTGAGCCAACGGCATCCAACGGACATCGTTTTATCTTGGTAGCTATTGATTACTTCAGCAAATGGGTTGAAGCGGCATCGTATGCTAATGTTACCAAGCAGGTGGTAGCCATATTTATCAAGAAAGATATTATCTGCAGATATGGGATTCCGGAGCGGATTATCACCGACAACGATTCAAACTTGAATAATAAGATGATGAAAGAGCTGTGTCAGAATTTCAAGATCGAGCATCACAACTCTTCTCCTTATCGGCCCAAGATGAATGGCGCTGTCGAAGCGGCCAATAAGAACATAAAGAAGATTGTTCAGAAGATGGTTGTGACTTACAAGGACTGGCACAAGATGTTGCCTTTCGCTTTACACGGTTATCGTACGACGGTACGCACATCAACCGGGGAAACTCCTTTTTCATTGGTATATGGTATGGAGGCAGTGTTACCATTGGAGGTTGAGATTCCTTCTTTGAGGGTTTTACGCGATGTCCAACTTGATGAGGCAGAATGGGTAAAAGATAGACTGAATCAGTTCAGTTTAATGGTTGAAAAGAGACTGGCTTCTCTCGCATATGGTCGTTTGTGTCATAGCCGGATGAAGAAAGCTTACGATAAAAAGGTATGCCCTCGAAGCTTTCAGACGGGCGATCTTGTGTTGAAAAAGATTCTCCCACCGTAATCGAATCATAGGGGCAAATGGACTCCCAACTACGAGGGTCCATATGTCGTCAGAAAGGTTTTCTCTGGAGGAGCCTTGTTGTTATCCACCATGGATGGTGAGGACTTTACGTCTCCTGTGAATTTGGACGCAGTTAAAAAATACTTTGCTTAAAGTGACCCGCTGGACAGAAAAAAAAGAGTCCAGGCAAAAATGGGGCATCCCGGCGAACCATAAAAAAGGAATAAAAGGTTTGGGCAAAAGTTAGGGATAAAATCGAAAAATGTACACCCGCGAAGTTGAAAACCTGAAAGCGGCAACTTCGGGAAAAAAAGGGTATCCCGGTGAATTGAAAACCCGCAAAGGGCAATTCACGCAAAAGTTAGGGATTGAAAAAGCAAATGACTGCGGTCCGAGTTTGATACTGCATTACTTGGTGGTTTGGGAATACCTGAGGGTCGTTCATCTAAAACAATCTCTTCCGAAGATCGAGTACCGAGAAAGTGCCAGAGTCGGGCGAGTCATAGGAGAATCAGCTCATGGTGTTTGTCTGTACCACGTTGCCGACATGTATATCAAATTTGTTTTGTATCTTTCTTTGTGCTTCTTGTGCATATATTATATTTTTCTTGTGCGTAACTTCCTCTTTTCAGAAGTTACATCCAGTGTACAAAGCTTTGCCTATTTACAGGCCCATTCAATAAAGCATGTTATTCAGTACTTGATGCTTGTTCTTTACTGTTTTGTTTGTGAAAAACGCCGATGTTTTGATGAACTTGCACTTGCATAAACTTGCTGGCCCTTGCCAATAATTGCTAAAACTTTGAATTGACTGAATGAACGTCACGGATATTAACTCGGATAGATTTTGTTGTGTAGTTTTGTTTTGTCTCGTTTGCGTTTTGCAGGGTCCTTAACTTTGAAGCAAACGGCCAGGAATTGTATTCCCCAGCCAAAGTCTCTTAACGTAGGGCCTGACTTCAGTTGATGTCGTTCCTTAGCAAGTCGTATCTTATCCCCAGAGAGCGGAGACGGCGCTTATTCCTACCAGATGTGGAATTATCCTCCCCGAGGGAGTATCACCAGGAATGTCGCCTGAAGAGTATCCTCATGGAAGTTGTCCATAGGATATCCCCAGCAGGTCAAAATCAATATCCCTGGCAGAATACGCCTCGCCAGAGGATGGTTATTCCCTTTCCCCGCAGGTCATCATTCTTTCGTCAGGATGGTTATCCTCAGCAGAGTTTGTAGCTTCGAGTTTGTAGACTGTGTCCCGACAGTGTAGTTCTTCCCCCAGAAGGGTCGCATCTTTCCCCAGCAGAGTTGGTTGTTGTTTCCGGCATTTATTTTGCCAGAATACTTTGTGATACCCGTTCATCCCCAGCGGAGTTGGTTTTGTTCTTAGCCATTTCATACCAAAGTGTTTCTCAGTAGTTTGAGCCTGCGTTAGCATTTTCATATATCATCATATTCGCATCTACCCAAACGTGTAGCATTTCCATGTCGAATGGAGCATTACGCCATTGTCAAACATATGCATTTTGAAACATAAGCCAGGTTGGTTAACCTTTTATTTTCAAGTGTTGTTTTCCCTACAGGTGGAGGGAGCTCTTGCTCAGATTAATTACCAGATAAGCAAGGTCTCGGCGTGAGACGTATAATGATAATGTTGGTCTTATTCACCAGAGTTGCTTGGATTAGTTTCTCTTACCCTTCCAGCGGAGTATTTCTTCAAAATTGTTGTTATGACAGTATCAAAAGATTTCATGAATCAATTTTCGGAAGTTTCCGCCTATGTCGAAATAGGTGTCTGGCAGTTTGGGTTCAGAAAATTCCCAGTAGAGTCCTTCTCAGATTTGCTGCCATGTCCGTGCTAAAAGTTTGAAGATTGGACCATTATTTTGTTACCCATTTGATTGATGGAGTTAGCTACTGCAAAGATAGGCAGAGAAGCTGTATTATCGGAGCTATTTTTCCCGTAGTGGTGACGGAGTTAAACCGGAATAGGGTCCAACAAATTTCTGTTTTTCTCCTCACATGTGCATTGTACCAGTCACGATTTGGCCATGAGAATTGCTCTAGAAGCTTCCCTTTCACTTGCAAATTCCCTTGTGAATGTGTTCAGACCAAAAGGAGTGTTTGAATTGCTTTGGTAAGGGATTTTGATATGTGACTTGCAAATGAAGAAATCAAATGGTAACTCACAAATCTTGACCTAAACTCAAAAATCTGGTAATGCCAAAGTGCTTAAAATGTGATTTCCAATCAGAAAATGTACTCATTTGACATGTTTTGGTCTTGTAACACAAAATTGCATTTTCCCTCCTTTACACATTTGAATTTCCCCCTTTTTGAAACCAATTCAAACCAACTCTTTCTATGAGCTCAATCAATCCATCATGACCTCTTGGATAGCCTAAAAACCATATTTTGAACAACTTTCATGTTGAAAACAATTGCATTTGACAAGTGCAACTTAGAGATTTTGGCTTATGCTTGAAAATGACCTATAATCTCACTTTCCCAAAATACCCCTGACTTGTAAACCTCATAACTTGAGTTCTACAAATCAGATGGAAGACTTCTAGTACAATTTAGAAATCTATGATCATGCGGAACAACGTCCATGTTGGCCAAAAGTTCAGGTGAAACCTCCTTCTAGGTTAAAAATAGCTTTGAAGTCAGATGATTTTCACAAACAATCTTATACGGGAATTTGTTTGACTCCGGAAAATCACGGACGACTGGTAAGGCATCAATTGCCTCACTTTCACCAATACTCAAAGTTGCCATCAACATAAATACCCTTGCACCATCTTGCACTGCTTCTTTCACTCGCTTAGCAGTCATAAACAAATTCCCTTCATCACCCGGTTCAGGAAAAATAACCGTTTTATCAAAACAGTTAATATGAACACGATTGAATTTTAACCAATTCATTCCAAGAATGACATCAAGTTGATCTAAGTGAAGACACACTAAATCAATCCCAAAGTCTCTACCGAAAATACTCAAAGGGCAATTCAAACACACATACGGGATAGTTACCGAACCCATAGCAGGAGTATCAATAACCATGCCACCACCAATAACAGACATTTCAAGATTCAACCTTCTAACACTCTTCAGAGAAATAAAAGAATGCGTAGCTCCAGTATCAATTATAGCGATTAAAGGTATACCATTAATAAAACACATACCTCTGATCAAGCGATCATCACTAGCAGTCTCAAATCCAGATAGAGCGAACACTTTTCCGCTCCCTTGATTCTTCTTCGGCTTATCACATTTGGTACTAATGTGCCCTTGCTCACCACAATTGTAGCAAGTCACACCCGTAACGCTTCTGCACTCAAGAGCCTTGTGGCCTGGCTTGCCACACTTGAAACACGTTTTCTCAACACTTTTACGTTCGCTCTTCACCCAGTCGGGTCCAAGCCGTTTGAATAGGGGCAGCTGTTGCACCCCAAAATTTGCTCAACATCTTTTACCTGGTTTATGTTTCATTGCATTATCATTTGCATAGTTCTATCATTTTCATATCATGGCATATCATTCATACAACAGGGGATCAAGTGTGATTCTTTATCAAGAGAATCCTAGCAAGAAATCTTATCCAAGCTTGAGAAGTCATCCAAGTCATCAGAGGGTGGTTTGAGTGCCTAAGGGTTTAGATGTTTGAGTATGAATCTTCTCCTAATTTGAGGATCAACTGAAGACCATCAGAGGGTTGTGAAGTGTTGAATGTGAGAAGAGGATATGTATGGAGCTCATAGAATTCCTAGAGAGCCATGTTGGAGCTAAATCAAGTCATTGTGTCAAATGCAAGAGCCACAGTTGAAGTGCAGACAATTAGGGTTTCATCTGGATCAACCCTAGGTCAATTATGCAATTGAAAAGCATTCAAGCCTACTTTGAGGTCATGGAGTTCATGGTATGATGTGATAAGACATTTTTGGTGTTGTGCCAAGATCAAATCAAGAAGAATCAAGAATGTGGGAAGTTGCTAAATTAGGGTTTCAGTGCAAATTACCTTGTTTAGGGCCTAACTTCAAGGAAACATAAGTTAAGATAAAAGATTCAAATGTATCTTTGGCCAACATGAAACTTGTAGACCATCTCAATACCTTTAATTTGAGTACTAGAAGTCCTCCATTAGATTTATAGAACTCAAGTTATGGTCCAGACAAGTTACAAGTCCTCAGATGCCACTAAAATTTGTCTGTGAAAATCATCTGACTTCAAATCTATTTTTGACCTAGAAGGAGGTTTCACCTGAACTTTTGGCCAACATGTAAGTTGTTCCTCATGATCTTAGCTTTCTAAATTGTACTAGAAGTCTTCCATCTGATTTGTATAACTCAAGTTATGAGGTTTACAAGTCAGGGGTATTTTGGGAAAGTGAGATTATAGGTCATTTTCAAGCATAAGCCAAAATCTCTAAGTTGCACTTGTCAAATGCAATTGTTTTCAACATGAAAGTTGTTCAAAATATGGTTTTTAGGCTATCCAAGAGGTCATGATGGATTGATTGAGCTCATAGCAAGAGTTGGTTTGAATTGGTTTCAAAAAGGGGGAAATTCAAATGTGTAAAGGAGGGAAAATGCAATTTTGTGTTACAAGACCAAAACATGTCAAATGAGTACATTTTCTGATTGGAAATCACATTTTAAGCACTTTGGCATTACCAGATTTTTGAGTTTAGGTCAAGATTTGTGAGTTACCATTTGATTTCTTCATTTGCAAGTCACATATCAAAATCCCTTACCAAAGCAATTCAAACACTCCTTTTGGTCTGAACACATTCACAAGGGAATTTGCAAGTGAAAGGGAAGCTTCTAGAGCAATTCTCATGGCCAAATCGTGACTGGTACAATGCACATGTGAGGAGAAAAACAGAAATTTGGATTGGCTGGATTGGGCCTCAATTGAGTTGCTAAAGCCCATAGACATGTTCTATTTAAGTTCTTGAATGATTTTAGAATCATTTTGGGTGCAAGTTTCGTGGCTGAAGCAGAGATAGCAATCAAATTTTCAGAGCTGCAACTTTAAATTGTTTTTTGAAATTCAGACCAATTCAAGCCAAATTGAAGGTTGAAACATCATCCTCTTGCATCCTTGAAAGATTCTGGAAGGTTTTGGAGGTTGAATCAAGCTCTAAGCATCTCTGTTAGTGGATCTACATCAGGTTAGTAAACTTCAAATTTCCACATGAACTAGCATGATGTAGTTAGAATTGAACTTGTGGTTAGGATCTAGACAAGGTATAGATCGTTTTAGGATCAATTTGGAAGCAATTGGTGATGTTTGATCATGAGGTGCCATTTCTGTTTTGATTTGAGTAGATCTGATCTTAAGGCCATGACATGATTTGGATAGATCAATTTGATGTATGAAACATGAGGAGCATTTCTATGTCATTAGTTTTGCAAATTGTGCTGATCAAATTGGATGTGTATTCTGAACATTGCTTCGAATTTGAAAATCCATGGAGAGTTGAATAATATGGATAGGATATTTGAATTCCTATTGAAATTCTGGAGAGATTGATGTAAGGATGAGTGATGTTTGATCACCTGCAACCGTATGCTCATCGGAGAAGACGACCGGAGTCTTCTCCGGCCACCGTCTCTAATCTCACTCAGGCCAGGTTGAATTTTGGAGAAGACGAGTCCATAGCCATTAGATCATGCTTTGACCAAAGACTTTCCACCAGATCCTAGGGTGGTGTTTTAATATGAGAGTGGAGAGTTTTAATCCAAAACGCAGGCGTCTCACTTAATGTGCTGGCAAGCTCTAGCGCGTTGGATTGCTTGACCAGTCTCCAGATCCAATGACTCATGTTTTATTTCAGCATTTTATTTCTTTTATTCATTTTTGTTTTATTTTAAATGCTTTATTGCTTCCAAAAATCATATTAAATTCATTCTTGATCATAAAATTATTTTAAAAATACCTCCATGATCTTGAGAGAATTTGTGATTTTCTGAAATCAATAAAATGCATTTTCATGCATTTTTCAATTTAATTTGATTTTTCTTATTTTTGTTAATTCTTTTAATTTTGCATATTTGACCATCTATTTTGCTGAATTTTGTTCTTCCAATTGGTGATGAGTTTGGCTTTGATTTTTTAGTATGTTTTAAGTTAGATATTCATGTTCCCCTAGAATTTTTATTAGAATTTTAGAACAACATTAGGTTCTGTTTTAGGTTTTGAGATTAGGACCCTCCCAAAATTGTGGATCCCCTTGACCTATCTCAATGTAGGAATTGTTTAGATAACTTAGAAGTTGATTTAGGCTTCAATATTTTTACACTAGGTTTTTCAAACATGTATGTTCCCCTAGGAATTTTATTAGAATTTTGAAATTTCATTTTCTATTTTAGTTGTATTTTGCAAGTGGCTTGTATTTGTGGTTTCCTCTCTTGAGTGCTTTGGATTGTTTGGTTTGGTTGGTTGCTTTGGAGTGGGTTTAGGCTTGAATTATTTTTGGTGGAGCTTCTGGATTTATTGAAGATGCTTGGGATTGAAGATTGGAGCTTGGAGTTGAAGCTTTCTTCTCTTTTAGGAGCTTGTTAGGAGCTTAGGAATTAGGGTTTTAGGAAGTGCTTTAGACCTAGTTTTGATTCTTTCTTCAAACATGGAGTGCATTGTTTGCCTCTATTCTATCCAATGAAATAAAGTCCTCCTTGGGAAGCTCCATCTCTCCTTAGGAGGGATGAGTGGTATGTCCAAGTGAGTAGAACTTTGAGGATACCTTTCATTTGCAATGTTGAGTTCTTAGTGATTTCCTTTGGTTGTCATTAAGTCTCTTAACATTATAACTTGATCTTGATGATTAATCCTTCTCTTGGAGTGTGCTTGTTGGAGCTTGAAGATTGATGAAGCTTGAAGATAAAAGCTTGCTTGAAGATGAAATCTTGCTGTCAACTTTGTTGTCTATCCAACTTTACTGTTTAGAGCTGCTGTTGCTATTTGCTGTAGGAGTTTGGTACTGCTGCTTGGGCTGCCCCCTCTGTGTCTTTTGTTTTTCTCTGTATTGTTTGTTGGCTTGTGTTGCTTGCCCCTTAGGTTTGAAGTGAAGTTGATTCACTTTGCCTGTTGTTTTCTCTAGGTTTGAGTTGGAGCTTGTCTCCTCTTGCCTATTGTTTTCCCTCTTGCCTCTCTGGTACTGTTGCATAGCATGCATTTTACTGTTTACTGTATTTGCTTGTTTTCTTTTGTTGTTTATCCCCTAGGATCTCTGATTTCTTCTGTGCAAGAGGAAATTATGACAGACATTAGGCTTTGACCCATGCATGATAACATTAGGCTAGTTTCCCTTTCAACCATAGGCTTTTTAGAGCGTCTTTCTCTTCTCATCTCAAAACAATTTAAAAATACAGTAATAAGGATAACACGTGATGTACGTTACGAGCCTTAAGCTATTTGAGAAAAGGTTGCTGGAGGGTCACTCTTCAGTAATCTGGATGCTTAGTATGGTACCCTTAGGGTGACATGCGACGTAGTCACTCTTAGATCACAAGTCTTTAGTACAGTACAAGTTGCAAACATCCCAAAAAACAGTTCTTTCGTAAAAACTGAAAACAAATTTCAAATGTCATTTTCTTTGTCCTCTTGGACTCTTAATCAGGAAAACCCTTTGTTAAGGAGATAAAAACTGTCAGACAAACTTGTGTCCTCCGTAGCCCGAACTACGTTTGCTCTGATCTTTCATGTTGTATGAAAGTACGTAGGCATATGATGCGATATCCTAGCGAGCAACCTTCCCCTCCTTTCCTGTAGGTAGGCGAACTACGTTGACTCTGATTTCTCGTTTCAGACGGGAATACGTAGGCATAAAGTGCGATACTTTGCCGAGTCATTTTCTTTTCTTTTTAACCCGGACCATTAGAGTAGATAGAATAACACACCCTTAGATAGAAAATAAGCGTGGATCCCGTCGAGTACGACGGACGTGAGGGGTGCTAATACCTTCCCCTTGCGTAACTGACTCCCGAATCCAGGATTTGGTTGCGACGACCATTCCTTTCCCTCTTTGCGTTAGGTTTACTCTGAGTGTTTCCTTTCCCTCTTGTGGGATAAATAACGCATGGTGGCGACTCTTCTGTCATAGCCGGCGTTGATTTTCGCAGTAGCGACACCTATGATTTGAGATTAGAGGTAATTCTTTGATGAATAGCCATTGAAAATCAAGGTTTGGCCACATTTTGACTTAAGGTATTCAAACCCTAGCTGAGGATAAAATCATTTAATGCTCTTGATTCCAAACCCTACCTTGCAAAATAAACAAAAGGGAAAGGGCATATTTTTTGTATTTTCATTAATGATTATTGAATTATAAAGCATATAAGTACAAAAAATGTAAAAAGATGCACAAAGAGGTGTTTAATGATCTCTGCAAAAGGTATACCAAAGATGATAGGCTTAAGGGATAACCAAGTTTGTGATCTAGATGTATTGAAAATGATGTAAATGAGGTGGGATCTTAGTGGTAAAAATTAGGTTATGACACACCCTCATAGGAAGACATCGAGTTTGTAGAAGATCCATCTGTGTTACACTTTGTCCAACCCTAAGTTGGAGAGAGCCATATGACTTTCAAGATTTTTGGAGAATTAGGGGGTGGAAGTCAACTTTGAAGATTTTAGTTATTATGAAATAATGAATAGAAGAATTGGCATCTTTCTTTGTGAGGTTGAAAATGAGAGCCACTTCAGTTTGGACCATGTTCAAAGCTTGCTTCCAATGCAAAGATTGTTGATTAAATCTCTTTTGATTACTGGCCAACCAAATGATATTCAAGATTGAAATAATTGAGACTATAATGATGACTTTGCATTGTTGGCTCCAATTTCTATCACATATGTTGAGTGTTTCAAATACACTTGAGGTCCAAGAAACTTTTGTATAGCTGAAAAACCAATGCCATAACTTGTAGGCAAATAAGCAAGAGAAGAAAAGATGATTAGAGAAATCTTCTTGAAAATTGTATAAACTGCACCAAGAGGGGCCATAAAACCTCTTTTGCACGAGTTATCATCATTTGGGAGCTTACTGTGGCAAATCCTCTTGATTGTGAATGCTCTCGATTGAGGCATCTCAACATTCCATAAATTATTGGCCCACGATTGAAGAGGTATATCAAATTATCTAGCGAGATAAGCATCTTAATTGACATTTCCCCCTTTGTGGAGTGAGACTAAATACAAATGTCATCCGTAAGATCCAAAGGAAGAGGGATTTGTAGGATCCGAATTGGGAGGTTATGAACTATATTGATGATGTGGTATGGGAAATTCCAAGTGCCCTGGTGAAGAAAATTGGACACGATGATGGTAGTGTTGATAGAAGTCTGATTTTGGATACTATGGAGAAGGGTAGCCTAATCCAAGTATTTAGCTAGAAGTTGGTAGTAAAACCGTCTCCAATGATGAATTTATATTTTTGGGTCACAAAATTAAATCCTCTCTTGATGATACTCCAGATGGAAGAGGAAATATGATGAGAAATCAATTTTCCATTCTTGAGAAATCTAGCTTTCAGCGGCATGGCCTAAGACTCTTCGGAAGTATGAATGTACCAGTAAAATTTTAAATTTGAGGCTACATTCATGGTGGAAATAAATATCATATCAAGGTCGCCTTGGCTTAAGGGACTGTAGATCTTACCCCAAGAAACTGTGACTAGTTTCCTTTTCATAATATTACCTATCTAAATGAAGTTTCTGATGCATTTTGCAACACCCTAAATCCCAAACACCCATTTAATAAAATAAAGTGGAAATAATTAACTCAAAAATAAGGTGTCACATTTTCACAGGATAAACATATTTCTCAATTAATAAATTATATCAACAAAACATATAATAACAACTTAACTTAATTGTCTCATAATTAAAAGCAACTTCATTTTAAATAATGAAATAAGTGGTTCAATTGAACAACTTGCAGAACACAAACAAAAAGGTAACCCTTCCCAGTGTTAGACTATCAGAGTGACACGCCAAAACTAAAACAAATTCAAAAGCAATAAACCATTAAGAATACCATTACACCATCCTTCAAATCAACAACAACTAAGTCTCCCCTATCTGAGTATCAGTACCACCGGAGTAAAGAACAAAATAGAAACAAACAGGAATGAGAATACATTCATATATGTTATTGGTGCATAAAATAACAATGATAGTTCAAGAATATCAATCATCAATCACATACATAATCCAAAACAATAATCAATCATAAATGTGGTTATGTATGAAATGTATTCATATCCTCTACTCTAATGCATGTGGTAATATATATTTGAATGTCAGAGTTATGTTACTGACTAATCCACTTGTCACTGGTTCCTCTCTGAACCAAAAGCTCGTCATGGATCCCCTCTATGAACCTGAAACTCGTCAACAGACCAAAGTCCCAAACTCATTACTGATCCTCTCTCTAAACCATAAACTCGTCACTACACCAAAGTCTGTACACCTATCTCCGATATACATGATATATGAATGCGACAAACAATACAAACATAGTACTCGTCTCAACCTCCAACTCCCATACCCGTCTTAAGAAACTGCACCAAATTATCAAAATAGTTGATAAACACATGGTTTAACTCCAACCAATTCATCCCCAGGATAATACTAAGATGAGTTAGAGGCAATCACACTAAGTCCATCTAAAATATCTACCATAAATTATAAAAGAGCAATTATGGCACACCAACAAAGTAGTAACTGACCCATTGGCAAGAGTATCAATAACCATGCTACCATTCATAGCAAACACTTCCAAATTCAACCTCAAAACACATTTAGTAGATATAAACAAACATGTTACACTCATATCAATAATAGTAATCAAAGGAATATTATTGATAAAAACACATACCTCAAATTAAGTTATCTGACGCATTAGCCTTTGGTCCAGACATTACAAAAAAATACCCTCCAGACCGAGCTTTCTTAGGTTTCTCACACTAAGTATTAATATGACCCCACTCTCAGAGGTAAAGCAAGTCAAATTATTACTCCTACAACCAGAACTGCGGTGACATAGCTTCCTGCACTTAAAGTAGTTCATAGTTGTGCTCTTGCACCCAGAAGCATGTTGTCCATACTCGCCATATTTAAAGCATCTCATAGAAGTAGAAGTCACCCCCCCCTCACACACACACACACACACACACACACACACACACACACACACACACACACACACACACATTTCACTTCTTCTAATTTGGAATTTTAGGTTTCCCTTTATTAACTAGAGTACCATACGACTTCCCACGAATTTGACTCTTCCCTTTCCTTTCAATAATACTCTTATAGTGAATGTGGTGCATTTTTTGGTGAATAGGGAGACCAAGCTATTGGGTTAACTTGACTCGCAAATAAAAACATCGCCACCAGACTTTAATTTATCTATGGGAAGGGGTAAAGAAAGAATAACCCATAAATATGCAATGTGAAATAATGCAATAAGAGATTTAAGGTTTGGGGGTTGGTTATACAAATAGAAGGTACTAGCACCCTAAGTATATATAGTATCTTACAGGAACCTCTTAAAGTAAGTGTGGTATCTGCTTAAGTTATTTGCTATTGATTGGGAAAGTTGATTGTTTTGAGTGAGTTAATTGCAATCATACGCCTACATATCCCTAGAGGAAGTTTGAGCATTTGTAGTTCGGGGAACTACGGGTAAAAGCCATGTTTGTTGGGTTTTTAGGAGAAAAGACAAGTTGTCATCCTAAGAGGGACTGCTCAACTATACCACACCAAACATAGAAAGATAAAGGATCTTTGCATAATAAGAGAAGGACTTTAACTTGGATACAGAATCAACAAGTTTTCCACTTACATCACTTAAATGAAAGAATGTCTATGTACCATAATAAGAGAGGGATGTCAACTTGGATATGGAATCAACAAGTAGGCCACTTACATCGCTTAAATGAAAGAGAAAGATGTAAAAGTTTGATTTATATTATGGGGATAGAAGAAGTATTTCTTCTGTTGAAATGACTCATGTGTAATCTTTTAGGGAAGAGTTTTGAGTTTAAAGCCAAAGGTGGCTAGGGTTTGATTGAAGTTGAATTTTTGAGGGGAATCCTAATGTTTGAACTAAGTCTAAACAAAGGGTGAGTGGAATGTAATAACTTATATGTATGCTTATGACATGAAGTCAACAAATATCCTTTCCCTTGGACCTGCTATAATTGAAGTGTTATAGCCCAAGATTAATCAGTTTAAATGCTAAGAGGAAAATTATATAGCAATATGATTCTATCAGATTAAGGTTTTGGGTATGATGAACCTAAACACTAATGTTAAGAGAAACTTAACATACAAATTTTATCAAGTGTACAATAAGTATAACATCAAGAATGAAATGAGTATACAAGTATGATTAAGCATACTACCAAGACATGTGTATAACAGGCAAAACATAAGACAAATAAACAGGTTTGACATTGTGGAAGTTTATGAAGGAAATGCTTGAACATATGCACAAATATTTAACCAATTTGAAACATCACAAACAATTTTAAACAAGTATATGAATCATGATTTAGATGAACATCGTAAGGCAAAAGCAAAATCCTAAAGAAAGTTTATGAAGGAAATACTTGATCATGTCAACAATTTTCACATATTAATCAAGGTAAGCATATGAACAAGATATTTAACATGGTTGAATCAAGGGTTAAAGGAACCAAACTCAAGTGAAAGTCTTAGTCATGCATCCAAGTGTTTTAAAAGATGAAGCAAGACTAAACCCTAAAGATACCATTCAAACAAACCATTTAATAAAAGATTTTTCCAAAAAAAAAGGCACTTAAGCATGGTACAGTTCATTAAAAAGACTTGAAAAAAGCATACTATAGCCACATAAGCACCTATGTTCAATTAGATCAAAGAAATAATCAAACGAACATCATTAAAAGGTTTAAAAAACACATAATAAGTACATGTTTTCAACTACACAAATATATAAAATAAATATTATTTTTGGTGTTTTTGATGTATTCTCAAAATAGAAGGGATAAATGGCAAGTGTGCAAAAAATCATTCAAAAATAATTAATTTTGCGTATAGAAATAATTGAAAGAAAATGGGAAGAAAAGCATGAAAACTAGGTGTTAAAAAAAATAAAGGATTGTAACCAAAGGGACTTGAACTCGTGCCCTTATGGTTGCAGGCCCAAAATCTTACCATTGGGCCATGTCCTTTAGGTTGAAAGGTAACACTTGTGTTAAAATAAATATGAAAGTTCAAGTTGAAAAAATTGTAAAAAAATTAAATACAAAAGGTCTGGGGCGAGGGGGATTCAAACCATAGACCTAGAGCTCACTACACACACCAAACACACACACTAACCATTATTGCGCAAGGCATACTCAATACATATAATAAAAATAAAAAAATATATATTAAAACTTCATTTAAAATATGAATTTCACGCCAGCATCATCTTCATCTTCTTCCCCGAGTTCATCATCATCTTCATTTTTTTAAAATGCTAACTTCTTTATTTCTTGATGAAATTGGACGATGTAAACACCAAAGTTGTTTGAAATTTTGCAGGAATTCAATGGTATTAATCAATTATATTTATTTTTCCTAGAATTTAAATTAACATGCAAGAACATAAAAAACCTAGAACTAATATCAACTATGAAATCCTATATGCTACTGATTCATGGAAATTATCATGGGAAAAATGATCCTTACATCATGACAGGTAGGTTTGTAACTCAAATGATCAAGAATGATGTATGAATCATAGAGTTTGAGGAAGAGCCACTTATCTCCAAAAGTGAAAATTGTGTTTCTGCTTAGAGGTGTTCCAGATGCAATTTTATGATTCTAAAAGCTTCCTTAGCCTCAAAGGAATGTGTTGAGTGGTTGAATTGGATTGAAACCCTCTAGAACACCTTGACCAAACTCAACTGCAATTTAAGAACGTGAGATGTGCTCTTATGGGTTGAGGTGTTACAGATGTGTTTCAAGGTTTTAGATCACTTCTATTAAGTGTATAGAAGGTGTTTGGCTGGATAAGTGGAGTGGAAAGTGATTGCAATGAATAATTTGAATGTTCTTGCAAGTTGTGCAACAGTGGTGATATGAAAATGAAACTTCTGGTTATGGATGATTTGTTGATGTTTAAAGTGTTTCATAAGCTTAGATAAGTTTCACGATATGTGTTTGAAGTGTTAGAATGAAGGTTTATGGACTGGTTTGTGAAATTCAAGTTTTCACTTTGATGGATTTTGAAATTTGCAAGAATGTGCAATTTTGGTATGGAGAGGTTTTGAGGTATTGCTATTTTTTTGTGTGTTCTATTTGATCAGAAATGATCTATATTTATAGAAAAATAAGTTGGTTTTTTGGAGGAAAAGTTTTAGACTAGGACGCATCCTATTATCTAATGTATCATGTCATGTGCCTAAACTTGAATGAAAAGTGCAAGTAGCTTTCTTTCTAAGCATGATCAAATTTTGACAATATGGACCATCATCATTCAAATTTTTACTTTAGTCTTGATGTTTAGAACAAAGTCTTGACTTGGTGGGCAAGTTTCTTGACTATTTGGCATTTCACTTAATGCACCAAAACAAAACTTAAGTTCATGCCTTGGGATGAGGTTTGCTATTTTGCAAAGGGATAGAAATTAAAAAAAAAAAATTGGCACTATCTTGAAGATCTTATGTGATACTACAAGATTCGTGTTGATCTTGTGCAGAGATAAGGTTGGGAAAGTGGTCAAAAGTGTGTCCAAAATCAAGTGCTACAAGAAATCTGTCTTGAATTTCAGCTTCCTCAATGCTTCTTGCAAAAATTATAACTTCTAGATCAAATAAGATAAATCTTTATTATTGGACTCTTTGGAAAGCTTGAAATATCATCTACAAATTTCATGTTGTCAACTTTCCTTTATTCAGTTGGGATCATGATGAAAAATGCTTGCAATGTTAGCTTCATGACATAGGCATATTTGGTTTAAACATTTTCCAAGTTTTTTTGTTCCAAAAGTAGTGAACCCCTATTAAAAAGTTGTAGTATGTAGCCAAATCTTAAAATTGGTCTTTGGAAAATAGTTGCTTGAGTAGGAAGTTATGGACTTGGGAAGTAGGGCAAAAATCATAGGATTTCATAACTTAGTGAAATTTCTCAAAACCCTAATTTTGCAATTTTGATCCTTTCTTTGATTTTCTTTATTGATCATGATCAAATGCATTCATCAATCATATTTTTATGATATTTAAATTGAGGAAATCATGTTTGACCCAAAGATGCCAAAAGTCAGGCTTTAATTTGATTAATTGTTTTACTTTGTATCAGACGAATTCAACTTTGCAATTGCCAATGAATCAAGCTTCTTGGCAATTAGGATCTTGTGAATGGTATTCAAAGATGTATTTGAGGTCCTTGAATCATGTTTTTAAGTGTAGGATCATCCTCATATAAAAAAAGTCAATCCAGGGACTGAGTTAGGTTAAAACCCTAATTTGGATGCACCAGATGACTTGGGACTTGTTGATCTCGATTTAATGCCATCTTGCACTTGATTATTGGTGAGAGGAGACCCTTGATCGATGTTGAATGAATTAGGGCTTGAGAGGTTGAGGATCATACCAATCCTTGGCTAATCATCAGCTTGAACATCTTAAGGCACAACCTAACTTATAAAGCAAGCAAGCACACATTTCTTGTATTTGTAAGGGGTTAGTAATGCATAAAGACACACACATGTAATGCTAAATGTCACGTAAATGATGTGAATGAGGTGGAATCTTAGGGATAAAAATTAGGGTATGACAATGAGCATATTGGGTTTGTTATCCTCATCATAGATTCTACACTTATTCACCAGTACAGAAAAGGTGTGGATCGTCTGATAACTGATACCTTGTTTGATCTCGGGACACAGGTCGCTCTCAAACTTGATGCACTTTCAACCCTATGTAGAAACACTATTATAATGTGGAAAAAATATCAATAGCATCTCAAACTTGGCAGCATACTCTACAACCATCTAATTTCCTTGCTTCATCTCAAGGAACTCAATCTCCTTCTTGCTACACACATCCTCAGGAAAGTACTTCTCCAGAAATTGCGCTCTGACTACGACCCAAGTAATCTCAATACCAACCAACTCTAACCTCTGACGTCCATTATCCCACCAATCTTCAGCTTCTTTAGACAACATATAAGTACCAAACAATACTTTCTGCTCCTCACTACATGCCATCACTCGAAATATATTTTCAATCTCTTTCAGCCATGCATAAGCATCCTCCGGGTCATACCTGTAACACCCATTTTAATTATTTAGTCATTTTATTATTATTTTAAAAATTATACGTTGGTGTGCCCTTTGGTGGGAGGGTATTTGACGATGTTGGGTGGGTGTCTCTAATGTGGGAGGACTATTGGTGGTATTTTGGTGTGAAATATAATAATATAAAAATAATAGTAACATTGGTGGGAGTGTTATTATTATTATTATTATATTTATTATATTTGTTAATATTATTAATATTATGATTATTTTGGTGAAATAATGATATTAGCATTATTATTATTATTATTATTATTATTATTATTATTATTATTATTATTATTATTATTATTATTATTATTATTATTAATGAGTATTATTATTATTATTATTATTATTATTATTATTATTATTAATAGTATTATAATATTATTAGTATTAATAATAATATTGTATTATTTTATTAAGTTATTTTATTAATTGGGATTAGATTTAATAAAGAAAATAGAATGTGAAGGGGTGGGGAGAGTGGTACAATACATTTTAGAATTGAGAAAAAGGGCGATAGAAAAGAGAGAAGAGAAAAGAACGAAAGAAAGGAAAAAGGGAACGAAGAACGGAAGAGAAAAGGGGAAGGCCAAGAGACCAATTCTAGGAGGATTTCTATCAATCAACCAATTGATAAGGTAAGGGGGGAGAAACTTGATTGGGAATGGTTTATACATGTATAGGGTAGTTGGGGATTCCTTAACCCCGTAGGAAATTGATCGATATATGATAATATATATATTGATATGTTATGATTGATGATGATTGTTGTTAATTGTATAGTAATCGTTAATGAATTGTTGTTTTTGGTTGAGTTGGCATATAGGGTATATAGGGTGTTTTACGGTTTTTAGGGAAAGTTCTGTATGGATTTTGAGGTATCGATAGTGTGTAGGTGATGATTTTAGGAATAGGAATTAGAAACCGATTGTTTACGGTAATAGGCAAGATTGGTACTAGAATAGGCTGGGAACCTGAGTTGAGATGATAGGCATAATTTGGCCTAGAATAGCACTGCAGAATTGTGAGGAAACTGACGAATCGCAGCATTCGCTGGGCTTTGCCTGGCGAATGTTGGCGAAGGGGCAGCGAATAATTTAGAAATTAAATCCCAGACTAAAAACACAAGAACTTCGCCTGGTGAATGCCAGCGAAGGTTCGCCAGAAGGGTTCGCCTGGCGAATGCCAGCGAACGTAGCAGAACCAAATGAATTTTTGTGATGTTTTGGATTCGAGCGTTGGTCTCGTGTGATCCTTTTTAGCCTTGTTGCAGTGTGAAAATGATGAGTGTGGGATTTAACTTGTGTACTTGGTGATGGCACGCGTTTCCCTTAATATTGTTGGTGAGCAATTAGTTGATGTATATGTGTGTAGTGATCAGTAGGATCGAGTATCCCCGAGTGGTGGGATGTAGTTATATCTGGTGTTATAGTATGAATTTGTTTACCATCTGATTGATTTATATGGTGTTGGTGTAATATATCTATACATTTGCATTGATGTATGATGATATGATCAGGAGGATCGTGTGCACTTAGTGTGCCAGAATATAATAGTTATGCATTGGTGTCTTGCATATCATGGTATTTTGGTGGGATGAATCATGTCTCAGGAGGAGCGTAAGTGATCTATCCAGGTTCGATTGAATGAACCAATGAGTCGGTACCACATGCATGGTGTTGAGTTGTATTTTTGCATTATAATATGTTATATTGTAATTTGAACAGTAGGTCCGTTATATGGCGTTGTTGGGGTGAATAATTGATGTGTTGGTGTGTTTCACTGCCTTATTTACATGTATTACATTACCATTATATTTTTGATCATGATTTCTCACCCCTTTGCTGTTGTTGTGTCTGTGCTTCTCCGGAAGTACAGATAATCCAGGTACTTAGCTAGCTTGGATTATGGTGTGACAGTCGAGTCTAGGATGCTCTGATACGTAGCACGGGACTTGGGCGTTTTTATTTGTTTTCTGAAGAACTTATATTTTATTTTCCTGTGAACGTATCAAACTTTTATTGGATTTTAATATTTTTAATATTCCGCTGTATTTTGGAGGAAAACCTTTTATAAAGGAAATGTTGATTTTATGTGATATCCTACTGGGGAGAAATACTCTGATGTTTATTTACGATGTTTATTAATTTAATTGATTTTGGGAAGTGGGGTGTTACAATTGGTATCAGAGCAGGTCGGTCCTTCCGGCCAGTGTTGTTGAGTCGAGTTGAGTCTGTCCTTTGGGATGGAGTTGAATATCTTTTAACTTGGTGTTGTTATGTTTTGAGAAGTATGGCAGGAAGGAACGATGTTGCATTGGCTGCTGCTATGCAAGCAATGGCGCAGGCGGTTGCTAATCAGAATCAAGCTGCAGATGCCCAATCCAGGAGTTTGGCGCAGTTTCGGAGCAATAAGCCGCCGACATTCGAAGGAGGAGTTTTGGATCCTGAAGCTGCTCAGAAGTGGCTGAAGGAAATTGAAAAGATCTTCAGAACGATGGAATGTACTGATGAGCAGAAGGTGAGGTTTGGTACTCACATGCTAGAAGGTGAGGCTGAAGCCTGGTGGGACAATAGTCGCCAAAGATTGGAAGCTGCTGGAACCGCCATTATGTGGGAGGTGGTTCGGAAAGGTTTTCTGGAAAAGTATTTTCCGGAAGATATTCGAAGCGCTAAGGAGATTGAATTCTTAGAGCTGAAGCAGGGTAGTATGACTGTAGCAGAGTATGCTGCTAAGTTTGAGGAGCTGGTGCAGTATTGTCCCCACTATAATGTGGAGGGCGCAATGACTTCTAAGTGCTTAAAGTTTGAGAATGGACTGCGTCCAGAGATTAAGTTGGGGATTGCTTGTCAGAAGATCAGGAGCTATCCTGAGCTGGTAAGCAGAAGCAGGATTTATGATAACAATAACCGAGCAAGGATTGCACACTACAAAGCTGTTAATGACCGTAAGGGTAAGCAGAGGTTTAGTGGTACTCCTTATAGTGGTACTCAAAGAGATGCTTTTCACCATGATTCACTATACTCCTTTTTTACTCGTTAATTGACTTAACCATTGGAGTATTAGTCTTGCAAATCCACTCTCACGTTACCGCATCAGAGACTCAAACCATCACGCTGAGAGTCAATCTCATCAATTCATCAACAATTTTGATTCTAGATCGGAACATCATTCATAAATTGTATAAATTATATTGAAAAAAAATTAAAAAAAATTAAAAGAATGACAAATAATAATAATATAATCTATAATCTATAACATATATAAAGGCAATACTTGGTTTTGGTGTAGCTTTTTTTTATACCAAATTTACCCTTATTTTAAAATATATAACTTACACAATAACTTCCATTGAATTACTACTATCATCTTTCATATAACTCTCTACTAATAACTTCCCACATAACTTCCATGTAAAATTAATATTAAATAAAAATATATTATTTATATTTATATGTGTGCAATAAAAAAGCGGACAGACGGGTAAGTTACAAAAACAAATAACAACTACCACATTATTTTATTTTCTATATATGTCTTTTTTTATTGACACAAACATCGAGTATAAAAAGTAATAGTAACATTATTAATGTCTTTTATGGTAAAATATGTGAATATTAATTTTTTTGTTATTTTATATCCATTTATAATTTGTATGATTTCTACATTGTGATATTATTAAAAATTTAAGACATTAAACAACATACATGGGTTGTTTTCTTACTTTTATTTTTTTAAATTGTGTAAATAATATTATTTTATATAACATTTAATGTATTGATAAGTTTTAATTTTCACATTCTAATCTTTAGATTATTAAATTAATTTTAAGTTTACATTTGCATTGTTAAATTGGTTTGGAGATATTTTTTTTATTGCTAAATTGGTCTAAAGACATTACTAAAACATATTGAAAGTTAATATGAATCTTTATATTTTGATCCGAAGACATTACTAAAACATATTGAAAGTTAACATGTATCTTTATATTTTTATTTTTATTTTTATAATTGTTCCTAAATAATATTATTTTTAATGGAATATATGTCAAAACTTAATTTCTATGATTAAATAAGAATGACTATTTTTATTAATTTTTTAAATTTTGGTTTCCTCTCTTGAATCTTTATCTATTATTGTTCCAATTTTACCTGTGTAATTTGCAAAAAAATTTAAAATATAAACAATATCTTAATTTTTAAATTGTATAATTTCTACAATGTGATGTAAACATTAATTTATATCTATCTCGATAGACATTCATGATGGCATTAACTTCCTGTCCCACGCATCATTCTCATCCGTCAAGTCACTTACTATAACATCGTTCAACTCCTTAGGAATACAAACTTGAATTATATATTTTTAATTTTTTTTCCTTTTTAATCAATGCATCAGAAAATAATTAATCATTTTTAAAATATCCAAATATATATATATATATATATATATATATATATATATATATATATATATATATATATATATATATATATATATATATATATATATATATATATATATATATATATATATATATATGATACTTAATTATATTATGTAGGTTGTTATTGAGAATAACCTGTAATTTTGTCATCTATAAGACTCACATTCACAAACAAAATTACAGTTTGTATCAGATAATGTTAAATACAGGCTTTATGGTTTTTTTTGTATAATGTCATTGATACATTAAACTACAGTTTGTATAACATAATGTTAATGATATTAAGGGTTGAATATTGTTTAAAGATTGAAGGTATTTGTGTTTATATTTTCATCATGATTTTTCGTTGAATGATAACCGGTCATTAACTACTTAACAAAATAAAGAAATAGGAACAAATGAATGTCATGTGCAAAGGAGATTGAGATATATAGAGAGGTAGAGAGACTGATAAGTGATATAAAAAAAAGAGTTAGAGAGAGATGAAGAGGAAGTGACAAAAAGAGAGAGAGGAAACATGTATTAGTGCCAACATTCATAAATAAGTTATAAGAAACGGGTAGGTTACAAAAACAAATAACAACTACCACATTATTTTATTTTCTATATATGTCTTTTTTTATTGAACACAAACATCGAGTATAAAAAGTAATAGTAACATTATTAATGTCTTTTATGGTAAAATATGTGAATATTAATTTTTTGTTATTTTATATCCATTTATAATTTGTATGATTTCTACATTGTGATATTATTAAAAATTTAAGACATTAAACAACATACATGGGTTGTTTTCTTACTTTTATTTTTTTAAATTGTGTAAATAATATTATTTTATATAACATTTAATGTATTGATAAGTTTTAATTTTCACATTCTACTCTTTAGATTATTAAATTAATTTTTAGTTTACATTTGCATTGTTAAATTGGTTTGGAGATATTTTTTTATTGCTAAATTGGTCTAAAGACATTACTAAAACATATTGTAAGTTAATATGTATCTTTATATTTTGATCCGAAGACATTACTAAAACATATTGAAAGTTAATATGTATCTTTATATTTATATTTTTATTTTTATAATTATTCCTAAATAATATTATTTTTAATGGAATATATGTCAAAAACACCGTAAAAAATTGCACGCGTTAGCACAATAAAAAAAGCGGACAAACGGAGTGCCCGTTTGGACGCTAGTATTTTGTAATGGCAAGAAAAAATATTGTGATACAAAATTGGACATATATTAATTCAAGGTAGATGATATTTAGAAAATGGAAAGTGAGAAATACTCTCAAATTCATCTTAATCAAGCTTTATGATTTTTACCAAAAGCAAATTTTATTATGAATAACACGGTTTGAAAAATATAAACACTTATTCTATTTCAACTTAAAAGTATTCTTATTATTAAAAAAACATAAGCAAAATATAAATGGAATAAAAGAGACTATAGAATATGCAAAAGAAAATATCACTGTCACTATGAATGACTGTATTTTTTTTTAAAAAAAGTTCTTCGTTAAAGACTTATAAATTTGTATAGGATAATCCATTACAACTTAATTAAATATAATTATTAATTTTTTAAATAATTCAAATAACTGCTCTGTAATTGAATGAATATTACATATGATTGATAATTTTATTATTTTTAAGAGTATTTTCAAGTCAGCACTTTGATTTTATTTTTGCAAGAATTATCTAATTGTATATGATGAAATAATACATTGGGCTGTCAAAATATATGATGAAATAATACACTGGGCTGTCAAAATCATAGAAATTAACTTATCATAGTCATATTATAGTGTGTTAAAATTAATGGTAGCACGTATAACTTCTGCCACGGAATATCATTTTTGATATGTTTGTGACTTTCGGCCGTGATGGGAATGTTTTCTTCGTCCAGGTGAATGTGGTCTTAATTGGAAATAAGCTTCATTTTCTCTTCAAGAATAAAAGGATCATTGATCAAAATTGAATAAATGAAAAAATTATAGAATGGAAAAAAAAATTTAAAAAATAGTATGTTGATTGAGAAAGAGGTGGAATTTAGTAAAAGAAATAGAAGATGTTTCTTAATAAATAAAATTATTTCATCATTAAAATTAATACAACTAATAATTCTTAGTAGATTTTTCAACACCAATAAAAACCACCATTTGTAATTCATAGATATAGTATAAACTACATTTACCCACAATTCTTCAAAGTAGAACCTCAAAAAACCTTAATTATACCACTATCTAGATATTCTCCAATTTCTTGCTTTGCCAAATATGTCTAGTGATTGGATAACAAGGGCCGTACCACTGATTAAATGCAAATTTAGAGCAAGTCAAATGAAAAACTTGGGACTCAAAAGTCAGTGAAAGCTTCATGCACCCCAAAATCTAGCCCTCGATTTGAACCACTATTTGACCTTGGGTTCACAACCCAAGCATGTAACAAAAGTTAAGGAGCATAGTCAAACTCTCATAACCCTCTTTCTACGTGCAACACACCACCAACTCTCTTAATAAGAGGCCAAAGTCCAATTACTAAAGTTTCATGAATAACTTCAACAAATTAATGCTAACAACGAGTTGCCTCATGGCATCATTTAAACATGTTACGAAAATGAATGCACCTTAAACTAATAAAATAAATTGGTTTGTCATGTGTTTCTCGTTTTTGGTCGGAGATAAAGACTAGAGAGGGGGAGTGAACTTAACCAAAAAATTTGAATTAGAGAAAACAATTAAAGAAGATTAAAAAAAACATCAAGTGTATCCTTACTAGTGGCTTTAACCCATGATTTTTTGGTTAATTTTCTTAGTATAAATTTTGATGTACTAGTAGTATACTAGACGTTGCGACGTTCTTTATGTGTAATAAATATATAGAGTAAGAAAATTTAAAATTTTATTTATTTAAATTACATTATACAACTTATAAAGAGTGTCATTTAAAATATTCAAAACTTTTAATTATAAAAATAGCAAAACATTTTAATTAGTCTAACACAACTAATATATATATATATATATATATATATATATATATATATATATATATATATATATATATATATATATATATATATATATATATATATATATATATATATATATATATATATATATATATATATATATATATATATATATATATATATATATATATATATATATATATATATATATATATATATATATATATATATATATATATATATATATATATATATATATATATATATATATTTATATATATATATAAAACATTTTTTTAAAAACAAACATATACTTATTTATGTATAAATTAAAAAAAAAACAACTTCTTTTGAATGGAGGAGAAGTTTGTACATAAAGTCCTTTGTTTTCGCCGTTTCTACGCTGTCGTCGCATGTCATGCCATTGGATAAAGGTGCACTTAAGCCTCCTAGACCGTTGTTTCGAAATATTATCGTTGTCGCCACAAGTCACGCCACCAGATAAAAGTGTATTTAAGCCTCCTAGACCGTCGTTTTGAAATATTCTCACTGAAGGTCAAGGAGCCACTACTGTGAGAAAGAGTGGACCTAATTAAAAAGGGATTTATGAAAGTCTCTCTTGAATAATGAGCAAATTGATTGCTACCTAAGATCACGATGGATGATAAATTTTTTCATGAATTGTGCAACCCTTAGAAGGAGACGTTAGTCATTAAACTCTTTGGAAAGAACATTGGCTATCAATTGATAAAGAATAGATTGAAGAAGATATGAAAACTTAACGGAGATTTTAAGATCATGGAGGTTGGCAATTGTTTCTTTATGGTCAAAGTGCGAATTTCTTGCAAATATGGATAAACTTGTGTCAGAATGTTCGTGGGTGTTGATTGACCATTATTTGGTAGTGGCTCAATGGGATCCAGACTTTGCATCTTCTCTTGCAAAAGTGGAGAAGACTCTAGTTTGAATTTGATTTTTAGGACTAAATTTATTGTATTATGATGAAAGTGTCCTCATTGATTTGACATGTGTTGTGGGAACTTTTGTTAAGGTAGATACTAATACCCTAAATGTATAGTGGGGAAGGTTTGCAATAATTTATGTGGAGATTGATTTGACCTTGCAAGTTATCAGAAAGGTCAATGTAAATGGTCACTGCTACAACGTGAAATATGAAGGTTTTCACATTATTTGCTCCAATTGTGGGTGTTATGGACATCACGCCCGTGATTGTAAGAAAACACCAAATAATCTGACACATTCTGTCATTCCTACGCTGGCGCAACCAAGAGTTCAACGGAAAAACGACGATGTTTGTGAACAAAGACTAATAGATCTGCATCAGAAAATAGGCGATGATAGCGTCGAAATTGTTGCAAAATAGTCTGAAAAAATAAATGCAGTTCATAGTGATTGGCTGGTGGCACAGAGGAAAAAAACACAACAAAAGAGTCAATTATTATCTAGGAAAATCTTTATCCAATATTGCGCCTAGAAATTCGGGGAGTTATAAAATCAAAGGAATTAATGTTTTCTTAAAAGGAAAAAACGCTGACATCAAAATTGTTGGGCAAAATCAACTTGATAGAATTAGAATTCCTACTTGTTGAAAATCAACTCATAGCTCTAATCATAATTGAGAGTTCAAAATAAAAAACGGATACAACTTATAACAAGCGAGTTAAAATCAAATAATGCATTAAAGAAGAAATAGTTTGGTCAAAATTAAAGATTTTAAGTTTGGGAAATGTTCGCCAAGTAATAAATTCTTTATTTTTGGTAAGGTTTTTAGCGGACAACCTTATTTTCTAGTGAATATGGAACACTAAGAATTAAACACAAGCATAAGTGATAAATATTTGAAGAAATAATATCCTACTATTTGATAAAGCATTGAAGAACAATGATAAAATCTCAATGATGTATAAAAATAGTGATATCCCTAAGTTAGTTTTCTAGCCGACTCAAATATAAAATACATAAACAACTTCTTTATGTTGTTGAGTATAAACATTTTCTACAATAATACATACCTCATCTTTATGATTTTATTCAGTTTCAATCATTCATTTTGAGGGATTTCTAGTTGTCTAGACATAGAAGCCTTTTATTTCTCCATTGTAGGATCTACCTCAAGCTCAATTATTGGATGAGGAGATGGTTTGGTCAAAGGAATTGGTGCTTACTCCTTATCTTGTTGCAAGGAAACCTTAAGATATTCATAGGCTTGGCATTTAAGTTTTAAACCCTTTGTACTATTTCCTAGGCTTGGCATTTAGGTTAAAAACCCTTTTTACTAATTTTAAAATCCAATATGAGACTTGCCTTCTAAGCCATAAAGATTTTGAATAGTTATTAACGCAAGTGGATTTGGTATATAAATTGATTCTTCAGTTTTTGAGTACATGAACTAGAGAACAAGAGAAATGAAAAAGATTATAAAATTATTGAAATGTTCATGTATACATTTGATCTATGTTGTTTCTCAATTGATGCCAAGGATACATTTGCTACCTGTTTTATGGAATATGTAGAATCTTTAAGATCAATCATCTCATCAATATGAATATTCTTGGAACTTGAAATTTTCTTTTGAATCAAAGGTACTTTGTGTTCCTCACATCATTTCTTATCTCCCAAATGAATCTTATCAAATTCTTTTCCTGCAAAAGGAAATGTTTAGAAAGAAAAAATTGAATGACAAGAGGACATTAATTTTTTTTTTTTATTAAAGTTACTTTCTTGCTAGTCAATGACATATGAATCCTAGTTTAAGGTTTGGTAGAAAAAGGACACGCTATATTGACATGCCACACTTGTTTAACTAGAGCAATTTCACTAACTCTTTATATAGTTCATATATAAGGCGTTCCATGTGAAACTTGAGGTATCATATCTCTAACGCATAACTTACTTTACTCTTTATTCTCTTACTAATTTAGGTGTTGGAGTGCTAACCTTGCATGTTCCGCTCTGCACCGTTGTACCAGAGATCAATTTTACTGCATTAAGACTTTACTTTATCACTCCACGAAGCATTTATGGTTCCCCAATGGAACATATTCATATATATTTGTATTTATGTATCTCATATTATAACTACATATCTGCTTTCAGACATCGACTGTCTAATCGATGTCAGGCTACCACACGTTAAGTTTCATGGACGCCTACTCAAGATACAATCAGATTCGGGTGGACCTCCTGGATGCGTCCAAAACCTCTTTTATTCCAAACCATGACCGTTGCTACTACAATGTCATGCCCTTCAGCCTCAAGAATGTTGGCGTCTCATACAAGCGACTTGAGGATGCGGTCTTAGCCCATCAGATTGGACAGAACCTAGAGGTATAAGACTGGGGAAGAACACAACCACGCTAATGACCTAGAGGATATCCTACAAGCAATAAGAAGGTATGATATGCACCTAAACCCCGCCAAGTTCTCTTTTAGGGTTCAGGCGGGGAGATTTCTAAGTTTTATGCTAACAAGAAGAGGTATTGAATCCAATCAAGACAAGTGTCGAGCGGTTGTCGACATGAGGAGTCCCACGAACGTGAAGGAAGTGAGACAACTTACTAGACGCCTTGCCAACCTTTCTTGCTTCCTCTCTTGCGTAGGTGATAAGGCTTTCCTTTTCTTCGCCTCCTTGAAGAAAAATGATAAGTTTGAGTGGACCACCAAGTGTGGGGAGGATTTCACCAAGATCAAGGAGTTTCTCACATCTCCCTCAATTCTCACTTGCCTAAAGAGGACTTTCCTTTGCTCCTCTACCTTTTGGTTACAGAGTGGGCAATGAGCTTAGTCGTCGTCCTAGAAATAAACAGGGAAGATAGGCATGTCTATTTCGTAAGCAATGCGTTCAAAGGCACCAAGATATGATACTAGAAGATTGAGAAACTGGAACTGGTCGTTGTTATTGCACCGAGAAAGTTTAGACCATACTTCCATGTGCACACCATCCTATTAAAAACCAACTATCTCGTTCTATAAGTTTTGAAGGAAAAAAAACCTGACCTGGAAGAAATAATGGTGACGTGGACCGTAGAGCTCTCGGAATACGACATCTAATATGTTATAGGAGGAAGCATAAAATCTCAAGCCTTAGCTGACTTCGTAGATGAATTCAGCTCGCCCATAGACGATGACCCCTTTTAGATTGGGCGTCATCTATAGATGGTGTCTCTAACATAAAATAAAGTGGTGCATGAATACTTCTAGAGGGACCTGATGATATAGTCATGGAGCAGGCGCTGAAGTTCGGGTTCACTGCCAGTAATAATCAGGTCCAATGATATAGTTATCAAGCAGGGGCTGAAGTTCGGGTTCACTGCCAACAACAATCAGTAAGAATATGAGGCCCTTATTGTTGGTATGACCCTCACCTTAAAAATGGGAGCCATTGAAGGCTAAGAGTGACTCCCAGTTAGTATCCAACTAGGTCTCGAGGCAATATCAGGCCAAAGAGCCACAACTAATAAAATATCTACTGAAGGTAAAAAATTTATCCTCGTGTTTCCTCTCTTTTGAAGTAGAGTACGTCCCCCACGAGCAAAAATTTAGGGTGGATCTTCTATCTAAACTAGTCACCTCGAAGATCCTAAGGTTTAATAGAACAACCAAACAGGAGACTCTCGCCTCCCATAGCATCAAGGGGATAAAGTATACTCTTTAGAACCCGTCCCTGCCACCAGCTGAATGTCACTCATACTACACTACCTACAGTCGGGCGAGCTCCCACCAGACAAGGGAGAAGCGAGGAAGATCAGAAAACAGGTTCCAAAGTATACCTTACTCTCAAGGAAAATTTGTAGAATGGGAAATGCTACCCTCATACTGTGATGCCTAGGTGTTGGTTAGGGTGATAGAGTATCGAGGTTTGTTATCGTCTCCACAGGAAATTTGTGATATCGCCGCTGTTCGACAGTTTTTAAGCTCTTAACTTGTAGTAACAAGGGGGGTTTTGGTTTTTCATTACAGTAGCTTGCATTAAAAGAAGTTATAAATTGCGGTAAAAGTTTTTGTTTTATGATTTGAGAAATATTGTCAAAGTTAGGGTTCGACGATCACTTTGCATGTAAATGTTCGATCAACAAAACTCATAAACTCCGTTAGATGATAAATAATTTCACAATATCCTCTCAATATGTTTATTTCTAACACACATTGTGATTTTTCCCATTTTGATACATTGTTGATTTCTCACACAATCTATCAAAATGACAACTTTTAGGGTTTGATATTTTAGTGAACAACCAGATTCAAGACTATCTCTAGCTCAAGAACATAGATGGATGAAAACCTAGGTAAAGAGTTGGAAAATATCTTTCAATCATAAACCAACACAAAGAGTTATCAATAAAACAAAGTTTTCACCATATATTCATCATCAAAGTGTTTACAAATGAAGATCATCCCATTTACATACAAAGCTTATGATCATCTACATCTAACCTTGACAAAATGAATAACTTAGCTACTCATTTTCATGGTAGC
This sequence comes from Lathyrus sativus, assembly GCA_963859935.3. NCBI lineage: Eukaryota > Viridiplantae > Streptophyta > Magnoliopsida > Fabales > Fabaceae > Lathyrus > Lathyrus sativus. Next base: position 13,362,519 of record OZ012736.1, read on the forward strand.
TTGCACAAGAAGTTTCGGAAGACGGTTGATTAACATCCGAGTCGAAGAATCGAGTTTGGATGAGAATCCACCTTCTTTTTGGAAGATCTTGTTAAGAGATGAAGAAGAATGTGTTTTTGGGTTTCTAGGTCACAAAAATCACCTCTAGAGCAAAAACTAGTAAGAAAGAGAAAGTACAAGAAAAATAATTATTCCAAAAAGTAGCCCCTGGTACTTATAGATAATTGTTGATCTGCCACGCTCGCTACCATGCTCGCCTAGCGAGGTCATAGCAAGCGTTCGCTACCTGCTCGCCTAGCGAACATGCTAGCGAGGTCTGGGATGATGCTACTGGAAGCGTTTGCTGGCTTGCTCACTAGGTGCTCGCCTAGCGAGTCCTTCGCTGCCTTCCTCACCCCAAGTGAAGCTGATCAATTTGATTTTGTCCAAGTCTGGGAGTGTTCGCTAGCAGCTCTCTACGAGCTCGCCTAGCGAACAACTCGCTACCTCACTCACCTAGCGATCGTGCTAGCGAGCTTGCTTTTGCTTGCCTTCTATCTTGATTCCCTTGTCAACTTTCTTGTGTCTTCCAATTCTACTCTTTCATGCCTGATTTCTGCACATTAACACAAACATTAAAGGGACCAATCTCATTTCAACCACATATTGTAACTTAAACAAAAGCAAGGGCGATTTTGACATTTTCTGGACAAAACGGAGTGTTGATGCCCACATCTGATAGCTCAAATAAGCAATATTGGGCATCTAACACTAGGCGAAGATGAAACTGTCTCGGTACTTACAGAAGTCCATAAGGGAGTCTGAAACAGCCACATTAACAAAAAAGTCACTCACTCACAAGTTATTGAGAGCGAGATATTTCTAGCCCACTTTAATGAAGAATAATGTCACTTTTGTTAAGAAGTACGATAAATTTCATATGCATGCTGATCTTCACCATGCCCCAACAAAACTTCTCCAATCGCTGACCTCGCTCTGGCCTTTATACCAATCTGGCATGGACATCATATGCCCATTCCCCTTGGTGTTGAGTCAGTTACAATTCTTGATAGTGGAATTCAATTATTTCACCAAAAGGATAGAAGCATTAGGAAATATTACTGCGAAAAGAGTGTGTCGTTTCTACTGAAAGAAGATTATGTGCAGATATGGACTCCTTAGGGCCTTTGTCTTTGACAATGGGACCTAGTTTGTTAGTGCCACAATCACTGACTTCTGTAAATACTAGGGTGTCTAGACGAAATCCGTGTCCATGGTGCACCCTCAAGCCAACGGTCAAGCGGAGTCAGCAAACAAGGTAATTCTTAAGGGACTCAAGAAAAATATTGATGATGCCAAAAGCCCGTGGGTGAAACTTCTCCATGAAATACTATGGTCATACAATACCACACCACATCCCACTACTAAGGAGACCCCGTTTTCCATGGTCTACGAGGCAGACTATTTGCTGCTCATAGAGATTGAGACGACTTCGTGGCGACAAATACAGCTCAACAAGGAGGCGAATGAGATAGGCTCGAAATGCACAGTAGATCCGAGAATTTTTCGCCAAACACAGAGCTACCAGGAGATATAACTCCAAGGTTAAACCGAGAGAGATGCAGGAGGGTGACCTTGTCGTAAAAGATGTAGTTCTACCTACACAACGGCAGAAGCTGAAACCTAACTGGGAAGGATCATACCACATATATCAAAAGCTCCCACACGGAGCATACAAGTTGCAGGAACTTGAAGGGTCACTTCTTCTCAAGACCTGGAATGCTCTTCATCTTTGATATTATTACATTTATAATTATTTGTAATTCTCTGATAGATACCATGCTAATGTACTTCTATACGATTATTTAAATATTTTATTTCCAAAAGGGGTATCCCCTCTCTAAAAAGCTTCTTATGTTAGATAAATGTCCTTGCATCCCCTCGAGGTGATACATTGTGATGGGATTCTTGACGAAGGTCCTTGTCTCCCCTCGAGGAGATACATTATGATGGATTTCTTGACGAAGGTCCATGTCGCCCCTCGAGGCGATACATTATGTTGGACTTGTTGACAAAGGTCCTTGCCACCTCTATAGGTGATACATTTTGTTAGACTTCTCGACGAAGGTCCTTGCCGCCCCTCGAGGCGATAGATCATGCTGGACTTCTTGACGAAGGTACTTGTTCCCCTTGTTGCTATGCGAAAAAATCACAGAGTCGCCATCGAACCTAATTTATTCCAAAACGAAGGGGAAACATTGAGAAAACCCCAAGAGGATGGATAAGATGGTCTCACGACCAAGAGATGGGTTCAGAAGTCGGTTATGCAAAGGAAAGGTATTAGCACCCCTCACATCCATCGTACTCGATGGGAACCATTCGTTTGTCTTATGTGTAAGGATGTTTCTAAAGGTATTATGCTTTCTAAGAATACTTCAAAAGGGAAAGAAAAGGTTAGAAACAAAATGCTCGCAGATGACTAGGGCTCTCGTGTCTACGTACCCTCTGTCGCTACTGCGAAAAAAGGTGCTGGCAAAGACAGAAGAGTCGCCACCTATCGTTATTTATCCCAAAGAAGGGAAAGGAAACAATCAGGAAAAACCTAGCGAAAAGGATAAGATCGGTCATCGCAACCAAATCTATGGGTTCGGGAGTCGGTTACGCAAGGGGAAGGTATTAGCACCCCTCACGTCCGTTGTACTCAACGGGATTCACGCTTGTTTGTTTATCTGACGGGTTTTTTATCTATCTACCTATCAAGGCTGGCTCAAAAGAAAAGAAAGGAGAAAAATGATTCGATAGAACTTCACAGTTTTGGGCCTACGTACTCCCTCGTGCAATGGGAAAGTCAGAGTCAACTTAGTTCGGCTAACTACGGGTGAAGGGGGAAGGTTGCTCGCCAAGACATCGCGTCTTGTGCCTATGTACTTTCATCTGGTATGAAAGATCAGAGCGAACGTAGTTCGGGATAAAATGGAACACAGATTAATTCACGCGTCTTTTACCCGAGTAAGGTTAAACTGCAGTTCTAGCAGTTAGGGACAACACCTGTTTGCGGTAGAACCGAAGCTTAACAGCACTCTTTTCATCAGAAAAGGAAGTTTGATTAATCCCGAAGGAAAAAGGTTTGAATTTGTTTTTTGTCTTTTACGAGAAGAAGTGTTTTTTATGAATGTTTGTAATTCATACTGCACTAGAGACTATGACTTAGGAGCGAATGCATCGCATATCGTCCTAAGGACATATGCTAACACTCTAGATAATTGAGAGGCAACCACCTAATCATCATTTCCCAAGTAGCTTAAGACTCGTAGCGTACAATACAAACTTGCCTTTACTAAGTATTTTACTGTTGTTTGAAGATGAGAAGGAGAAAGAACTCTACAGGGGAAACTATCAAGCATCCTACTGTTGTCATACAATATGGTCCTAGTGTTGAGTTTGAAAGGGAATCTACCCTACTGTTATCATGCATGGATTCATCCTAAAGGTCTATCATCACCATCCTTGTCAAAGGAAGTGAGAGCCCTAAGGGAACATGTTAAAGGGAAACAACAACAACAACAAAACTCATTAAGCAGATGAGTAAAGCTATCAAGCAGATAAAATGCATGTAATGCAGCAACACAAGTAAAGGAGGACCACCTCAACCTTAGATGCAAACATGGAATGCAAACATAGATGCACAGAGAGAAAGGAACACACAAGCAGGGGAGGATCACCTCAACCTTCAATGCAATCAAGCAAGGGCAGGTATGAAAGCAGATAAACAACCAAGAAAATGGAGGCATACCTCAACCTTTAATGCAATCATGCACCTAAACAAAAGTATCTACTCATGCAAATCTATCCTAATGCATCACAGCAAGCAAGCAATCAAATCAATCCATCTGGAGAGAGATAGACTAGATGAGCAACAAGGAAGTCATCCCAAGGCTACATCAGGTTTAGATGTGTATCAACACAAGAGTCCATCTGGGGCTCAAACTCCTCATGGAATGCACAGAGTTCTTCCACGGGAAGGACTAGGCTCTCACAAGAAGGATCCCTAGAATGTAGGACAAATGAGAATGGTGGAACCTAGATGTCAATCTAAGGTGTCTGGTTAATGTGTATCAACACAAGAGTCCTCAAGGCTCAGACCTCTCATGGAATGCACAGAGTTCTTCCATAGGAAGAACTAGGCTCTCACAAGAGGGATCCCTATGTCATGGGACTGGGAAGGGAAAAGGGGAAACATAATGAAAACCAAAGGGATTTCACCATGTTCAATGTGCATCAGCATAAGAGTCCATCAGAGGCTCACACTTCCTATGGAATGCATAAATTTCCTCCACAGGAGGAACTAGGCTCTCACAAGAAGGATCTTGAGAATGCAGGACAAGAAGGAGAAAGTGTGTACAAAGTACTTGAGTACTCAAGGCTCAACTCTTTATGGAATGCACAAAGTTCCTCCATAGGAGGAACTAGGCTCTCACAAAGAGGATCCTAATTGACATAGGACTAGGAAAGAAAAGAGGAGGATGAGGATGGGAAGCAAAGTAAACTCCACAGGAGCTTACTAAGGCACTCAACCAATCTCAACACATTCAAGGAGTGGCCCTCAGTTGCTCAACTTCTTCATGGAATGCACAGAGTTCCTCCTGGAGGAACTAGGCTCTCACTAGAAGGATCCAAAAGAGGCCTAAGTTGTTGAGGTGGAAGGGACAGGGCAAGGCCAAGAAAAGAAGCCACACAAGGGAGAGAAATCATCACACAAGCTTCTAAAGAAACCCTAATGGTTAGGCTCTAAAGGAAGTTCATCCTAAAGGAGTTAATAACCTATTGAAAGCTTGGAAATCACCCTACAAAAGTCTCAACCTATGTAATAAGGGTCCATGTAATGAATAGGTGCTTAAGGTTTGCTACAATATCACTTAAAGGCAAAACTATGAGAAGGTCATGTGTAGGACACACAAAAAACAGCCATAAGGTAAAATCTAAGAAAAATAGGAAACCACTCCTAAAAAATCTAAGAAAAATTCTAAAGATCACTTAAGATCTTAAGAGTCTAGGGCTAAAATCTTGGATCAAAATTCTAATCCTAAGGACATTAACAGAGAGCAGCATCCTAAGGTGTGCTATGGAAGGTGTAAATGGGAAGGGTCCTAAAGATTCATTTCTAACCCTAATCAAACAGCTCCTAAAAATCACGATAAAAATACTAAAACATCATATAATGTGCCTAGAACCAGAATTTAAAAAATCAGGAACTCATTCCAAATATCTATCAAGATATAAATTCTACAAGATGAACATACAATTTTTCACATTTTAAATGGCTATTTAAATGAACAATATGTAATTAAATGGAAAATGAACCAAAAATGGAATTAAAAAATACAAAAAATTAAAATACATCTCAATTCATGTTCATGATTTTTTTTAGCATTTATTGGCATTTTTTACTATTTTTACTGAATTAAAATGATCAGGCAATAAAACATAAAAAATAAAGAAAATGAAATGAAAATAAATAAACTGGTGTGGCAAATAGCAAGAAAACAAGTTCAAAATCTCCTATGGGCCCTAAAGGGGGGTGTGAATATCAATTGTAGCCCAAGTCCATCAGGGATTAAACATGATCACATGCGCTCCGGTCAAAGTGAGCCTATGGTACGTCTTAATCACGCGCGTACATTCATTAAGTATTCAGATCCTACTCATGCTATAGCACCACATCAACAGTCAATGGTCAATAAAGCTGAAACTTATTCTCACGCGTTGGATGAGGAGACTCAGTCAAGTAAGTCTCAGGATCCAAGGGTTATGGACGCGTCTTCTTCATTTAAATCTGAGAAACGGAGGGAACACGCAGTGGTGGCCGGAGAAGACTTTGGTCGTCTTCTCCGGCAAGAGCTACAGTAGCTCTGTTGCCAAACTTCATGAAATCTCAAATTCTTGGTATCAATCGACTCCTTACACTCCCTAGATCACTAATCCACAATCAAAACTCATTTTCATCCATGGAATCATCCAAACCGAATCAATCTCATTCTTGTGCTCTGCTAACAAATATCACCAAATCCAGATTTCTTTACAATAATCGAATCCTCATGCTATGTACATCCTTAATCCATGATTAAAACTCAATTCTAACATAGGAATAGCTCAAACCGAATCAATCTAAATCTTGTGTCATGGAAAAAATTCTCACGAACAGTCTCCAATTCTAACCTAAATCCAACTAGGAGTCTCAGGGATCCTAACAACATGCATAATAGGTTCTACTTCCTCATAATTTAAGTGAAAAATGGAAAGAAAGAAACCTATAGAGAAGCTTCAACAGAGGCACGATCTTGTGATGAAACTTGCTCAGATCAATCCAGAAACACTCTATGATTGATGATGAAACTTTCTTGATGCTCGAATTTGCTTGAAGAGGCCTGAATCTTGGAACTCGATTTTCACCCTCAAGCTCACTTTTTCTAACTGCTTCTTACCTTTTCTTGCACCAAAATTCACCAACCCTCATCTGGAAATGATCTAGGGCTTATATAGAACATGTTTGGATACATTTCAGGCCCAATGGAGGTCCAAACAGCCCAATTGGAAATTCAGTTTTCTTCACTTTTTTTGCTTTGCCATATGAATGAAAATAGAGCTAATTCACTTCCAAATTGATCCATTTTGCTTGCTGGTGATGTAAGGAGTGTGGATGGATGAGATTAGTTCCTTACTTTTGCATCAATGGTTGATTTGTATTTTGTTTCTTCAACCTTAAGAAACATGAGGAAAGACCATGTAAATGACTTCAATTCTCAAATGTGGTAATTGCATTGTTCTTAGAATGCAATGGTGACTCAAAAAATGCACTCATATGCCTTGAAATGGTTCACTTTGAATTAATTTGAATTTTTGACTTTAAATGCCTTTAAAGTTCCTTTTTATGAAATTTTCTTCAACCAATCCTCAATCCAATCTATATTAATGAATTCTTGGTGTTTGAATTAATAAATAACCCCATTTTGATCAACTTTCAAGTTGGAAAAATTTGCATTTGAAGTATGCAAAGTGGTGAAATGGACCTATAATCCAAAATGACTTATAATCTTACTTTCCCAAAATACCCTTGCCTTGCAAGCTTCATATCTTGAGTTCTACAAATCTAATCAAGGACTTCTAGTACTCTTTGTAAAGCTACAAAGATAAGGAATAACATTCATGTTCACTTGAAGTTGAGGAGAAGCTTCCTTCTAGGTCAAAAATGGCATGGAAGTTGGTTGACTTTCAAGGACCAAAATCACATTCATCTGACGACCTGTAACTTGTCTGCTTCATAACTTGAGTTCTATAAACCCTATCAATGACTTCTAGTACTAAACTTAAAGCTATGAACATGCTCTACAAGTCTCATGTTTATGTCAAGATGATATGAAACTTTCATCTTGAGTTATGTGGTCTTGAAGTCATGCACTAAACCAGGGGATTTTACACTGTCAAGCTTAGAAACCCTAGCCTAGGCACTTCTCTCACTCTTGAATATTGATGGGTTGGTCTTGGAATTATCCCTTGGGTTTCTCAACACATCATTCCATGATCCCATGGCCTTGAAATTAGGTCTCAACCTCCTTCAATTCATCTGTTGACTTAGGGTTGACCAGATGTAACCCTAATTGCACCAATCTTGGTTGTAGCTTCTTATACCTTGCACACTGACTTACCCAAGCTCCATAATGACTCTCAAGACATCCCATGAGCTCTATCAATGCTTGACATCCATATCCATGAATTCAAAATCATCTGATGATCTTCCACAACCATCAAGTTAGGAAATGTGCACATTTGGTTTCACCCACTTCTCTGGGGATCTTTGACTTCTTTGATGAGGATAAAAACCCTTGAACACTTGAATAAAGACTCTTGAATAACCTCAGAACATAGTGGTAGCCCCTTCTTGGTAAGCACACCTCTCGATCCCTGCACACATGACAATGCAATGCATATGCTAATGCTACAATGAATGCAATGAAACATAAGCTAGGTAAAGAAAAAGGTTAGGCAAATTTTGGGGTGCAACACCCTCATGGTGCAATGAGGTAGTCAGAGCCCCGTAGTTCGCAAAACTAGAGGTGATAAGGAAATAAGGGTGTGAAAGAAGGTTGCTCGTCAAGATCTCACAATCTCGTGCCTACGTATCTTCATTGACCAATGAAGAATCAAATGGTTCGTAGTTAGTGGAACCACGAGTTTGTTGCTTTTAGTGGATGACATTAACATTCATATTCTAGCAATAGTTTTTGTCGCTCGCATGCAAGGAGACTTATGATTTATCCTGTTATGCAGTAGGATGGAAATAACGTACCCTTTTGAAAAGGCTTAAGTTTTCGCCATCGAGGTAAGATGTCACATTTGATTTGTGATTGTTGCACCCCAAAATTTGCCTAACCTTTTCCTTCTTGTTTTTGCATTAGCATAACATCATCATAGCATTGCATTAGCATTTATGCAGAGGATCAAGTGTGATATACATCAAGAGAGACCTATCTAGAGGTTTTATTCGAGATTGAGGAGTTACTGAAGTCACCAGGAAGTGGTTCATGCCCTTGAGAAGTTCAGATGCTTGTGTGGGGTTCATCCCCTGACTTAGAGGCCAACTGAAGATTATCAATGAGTTGGGAAACTATGATTACAGGTCATAAAATTACAGGTCAAGTTCAATACTTTGCATAACTCAAATGGACTTTTTTCCAACATGAAATTTGCTCCAAATGGGGTCATTTGGTCAACTAAACCTCAAGGTTTTAAAGGGCTAGCTCATGGTTGAAGATTGATGAAAGTGATTTTGGTGAAAACATGTGAAAAGGCCTAGTTTGGTATTTTGTCAAAATTTAATCAAACAAGTCCATATTTGTGCTTATTTTGAATGGAAATCATGTTTTAAGAACAATGGCATTATTACATTTTTCATTTGAAGCTTTTATCATGGCTTATTTCAAGCTTTCTTCATTCTTAAGAAACACTTTGAATCTAAGCCCTTAAGATTGAAACAAGGGCTAATTTTGGACCATTTGATCATTCTTACAATGCAACATATATAAACATTTCAACCCAAGGCAAAAGGGGATTCATGATCATTTTTCTCACATTCTTCACCACTTTTCACATTTTCCATATTTGAAATTCTCAAAATTCAATTCCTTTTCTCTCTCATTTTTGTGCATTTTTCTCATCAAAAATCAATTACACAACAATTATACAAATTGCTCATCACTTTTTTGAGAGAATTGAAGCAAGAATAGCATTGTAGCAACATGAAAAAGTGGTGAAAAACTCAAAATTTGATTTTCAAGTTCCACTGCAATTCAAGGCTGTTCTTCGATTCAAACATCTCCACCAACAATTTTAGAACGTGTTCATACAATTTTCTTGAAGGTTTAGCGGTTGTGTGAAGCTCTAGGAAGTCAAATTCGGAGGTAATGGAAATTCAAGTTTTCTCCCTAATTATGAGTCTCTTCCATGCCATTTTTACAGTATTGTATCACCCTTGAGTAGTACATCGTTTCTGGTAAAGAAAGATCCATTTTTATGACATTTTTGTGTTCTTGAAAGTTTGAGATTCATACACGGTTTTTGAGTTAGAGGCCATTTCAATGAAAAATAAGTACATATTTGGATTCCTCTCGAAAAATCTCACAAGATTGGTCTAAAAAACATTAGATTTGGTTGAGAAACAGAAGAGATATGTGCTCCCGAAGAAGCTCCGGCCGTAAGCCCTTCCGTCGGCGTCGACCGCTGCATTTCTCACGGTCTAGCCAAAGCTTAATGAAGAAGACAATGCTCACACCGTCGGATCGCTCAAGACTCTTTGACCGGCCATCTCATCTAGCGCCCAGGAATAAGCCACGCAAGCAGCCACATAAGCCTCATTAATTGAGGTGGCGCGCCACATCAGCCTAGGGACCTTCATGTCTCCTGTTCGAATCCCCGCCATGACATTTCCATTAATTCACCTTGTTTTATTTATTTCCTTATGTTTTCTCATATTGTCATGTGTTCATTTTATTTTTGTTTTTTATATGTTGACTTCAAATAATCATAAAAAATAGTATACTTAGTCTTTTTAATCCCCATTTTTTTGTGCTGAATCTTTAAGATGTCTAGAATTTAATAACGATGGAATCACGATTTTATCACGTTCTGACATTTTATTAGAATTTTTTACATTTAAGTGGTCATAAAAAATATCCTAATCGAGTCATGATCTTGTGAATTTTCTTTGACCCATCAATATATCATTTCAAGGCCTAAACTTTTGCAGGGATCTCATACACATGTTGAGGTATTGTGATATATTTTTGTGGGAATTTTATTGTACCATTTTAGTTGGTTTTGGATGCTTTCTTTAACATGCTCCATTTTAACCTTTCTTTTGGTATACATGACATAGTTGCATCTTATTTGACCATTTCTCTTTGGATATTTTTGTTGTATCTCTCACCCCTGGTTTTTGGCTTGATGTAGGGCATTGGAGATTTTTATTTGAATTTTTTAGCACCATTTACTTTTTTTCTTCCATATTTTGTATTCGGACTTGTAAATTTGGACTTTCGAACGGACTTTGCTTTTCTTTCGGCTCCAACGGCCTCGAATTGTTTGTGTGATGAACGCTAGGGTTCTTATTGCTTGTTATAGACATTATATAGGATATGTAGATCATTGATTGGCTGGTTTTATCATACAAAATTGCCCATTAGGTTCCATATTTCCATGATAGCGCGTTATGATTCCAAATTGTGGTATACGTACGTCATTCATAGGTTTCTATTGCCTTGTATCTCTTTATATTCACTTGTGGCCAAGATCACATGTTTAGCATAGGCCACCTTCCATTCATTATGGGCTTGAGGTTGAGATGGTTCTTCCTCCCTCACTTGCATTGCATGTTTACCTTTCTACACTTTGCATTTCATGTATGCTGTTACTTCATCTGTTTTCTGTTGCTTCCTTTGCCTTTCCCTTAGGATCTCCATTCTTTCTTGTTGAAGATAGAATGTGATAGACATTAGGATTTTCAACCATGTATGACAACATTAGGGTAGTCTTCCCCTTTGCAAACTTCAATCATAGGACGAACATTGCATGATAACATTTAGGGCTGTGTAGTTTCCCTTAGAGGTCTGTTTCTTTTTCTCATCTTCAAATATTCTTAAAATACTTAATAAAGGATAACGCGTGTTGTGCGCCACGAGCCTTAAGCTACTTGAGAAAGAGTTGTGGGAGGGTTTCCCTCACATAACTTGAATGTTTAGTGTGACACCCTTTTGGTGACATGCGACGCATTCACTCTTAAGTCCAAGTCTTTAATGCAACACGAGTTACAAACAAAACTCAAGACACTTCTTCATAAAAGACATAAAAACAAACATTCAACTCCTTTTTGTCCTCTTGGACCTTTAATCATTAGAAACCATTTTCATAATGAGAGTTTCGTTAACTCTCGGTTCTCTCGCAAAACGGTAAACGCCTAAGTCTCTAATGGTCGAGCTGCATACACCGAACTGCTAGAACCGTTTGTTAACCCTACTCGGGTTAAAACATAATAAACCAAACCTGTGGTCTAGTTAGCCCGAACTACGTTTGCTCTGATCTTTCATGCTGTATGAAAGTACGTAGGCACAAGATGCGATATCTTGTCGAGCAACCTTCCCCCCTTTCACCCGTAGTTAGGCGAACTACATTGACTCTGATTTCTCGTTCCAGACGGGAATACGTAGGCATAAAGTGTGATACTTTGTCGAGTCACTTTTCTTTTCTTTTGTCCTTAAGCCTTTAGCTAGATAGTATAAACACACCCTTATTAGATAAACAGCAAGCGCGGATCCCGTCGAGTACGACGGACGTGAGGGGTGCTAATACCTTCCCCTTGCGTAACCGACTCCCGAACCCAGACAATGGTTGCGATGACCATTCCTTTTCCCTTTTTCGTTAGGTTTTCTCTGGGCGTTTCCTTTCCCTCCTTTGGGATAAATAACGCACGGTGGCGACTCTTCTGTCATTGCCGGCGCCGATTTTCGCAGTAGCGACAGTGATGATTGATTTTAGGGGTGAAATAAGTCCTCGAATAGGAACCCCTGCAAGAAGTACCCAATTCGTTATCTCAAAAGATTTGCTTTGAAAACGGTGTGGCGAATATAGTCATGTCTTTGTATTGAAAGAAGATTATCGAGACCACATACTCCAAAGTGATCATCCTAATACTCAGAGAGGAAGACATTTTCACTCAATGCCATGTCTTTAGTTCAATACAAAGAGGACCTTATTCATTTTATTTAGGGATGTTTTACTTTGGATGGTAAGTGTTTTTAGACAGTAAACCCTAAAGGTAGTGTCAAAAACTCGGGATAGAACAAGGCCTTCTCCTAATCACTCTACAACCATACAAGTTTATTGAGAAAAAGAGTTTGAGAATGCACTTGGTACGAGACCAAGGTTTTTGTTTAGGAAGAAAAGATGATGAAGGGTAATTATTAGGTGAGGGTAGGTTGATGGCAATGTGTGAAGCAATCGACTTATAAGGGTGAAAGCATACAAGGTTTTCTTGGGTTTAATGGAATGATTTGGATAAGGGTAAATGAAGAGAGAGAGAGAGAGAGAGAGAGAGAGAGAGAGAGAGAGAGAGAGAGAGAGAGAGAGAGAGAGAGAGAGAGAGAGAGAGAGAGAGAGAGAGAGAGAGAGAGAGAGAGAGAGAGAGAGAGAGAGAGAGAGAGAGAGAGAGAGAGAGAGAGAAACCCTAAGGTGATGTATGAGAAAAATCCAAGTTAATAAGTTTGAAAAGTGACTTGATGTTGGATCAAGCCTTATTTATATTTTTTTGAAATTGTTTTCTAAAAGCTTTCAATATTATCTTTTCTAACCTACGCACAAGCAAGCAATCAATAATAAAAAGAAATAAGACCCTAACTGTTACATTGTAAAGGGTAGAGGGAAGCATGATAAACCCACCAAGGGGGGATGACATGAGTAAAAGGAATTAAAATCATAAAAATACAATAGGAAGAAAAAGGATTAATTTCTAAGGCTCTATCCAAGACCTCCAAATGATATCTCATAAGGAAGAGAAATGATTAGTGCATGAAATGATATAATGAATGTAGGAGATGCACAAAATGAAAATAAAAGCATGAATATTAAAGTTGAATCATAAGATCAATGGCAAATAAGCACAATCATGGATGAAATGCACATAAAGCATAATGAAGGAATGAAATGTGTGAGGTCGCTCCCTCTAACAACTTTTTTCCAGCTCACTATTCTAGCCGTTGGAGTGAGAAATCACGTGCTATTTTGAGTGGAAATGATAGTGGAATGATTTTCCAATGATTTCCAAAGATGGGTTGTCCTCAAATCTAGAAGATTCTCATTTTTGTCTTATCTGAATTCATTAGTGCAGGATGAGTTTTCGTGCATTTTGTAGCTTTCTCATGTGCTTGATTCTCCACCCTTTGATCTAATCTTAGATGCTTTGTAAAGTGTGATGTGTGTCGCACCTCAAAAAATCACATCGAGAAACGCGACCCTCACGCTAAAGGCGTGGAAATGCGGTTCGACAGAGTCGCCACCGAACTTTATTTATCCTAAAAAGGGAAAGGAAAATATCGAGAAAACCTTTTAGAAAGAAAGGAAAGGAACACGGTCATCGCAACTGATGCTCCGGGTTCGGGAGTTGGTTACAAAGGGGAAGGTATTAGCACCCCTCACGTCCGTTATACTAAACGGGAACCTCTTAATTCGAATTGTGATGAACGTTAGCTGACCTTAGTTGTTTTCTTCTCAATAATAAATGTGAAATGGTACTATAAAGGGATAAAGATGCTAAGGAGAAATGGATGGTTATAGGATAGGGTGCTCAGCAAGGATTGGGGCCCTTGTTCCTACGTATGCTCATTCGGACGAGAATGAGAAATTAGAGCTCTCGAAGTTCGACTACAGGAAAAGATAGGGGGAAACAAAAGATGGATAAAAGTTAGCTCGCCAAGATCATCGCAATCTTGTGCCTACGTATCTTGCATACAAAGAAATGAATGAAGAATCAGAGCGTTCGTAGTTCGTGGAGATGATCACGAAAAGATGGGGTTGAATGGGTTGAAGTTGGGGTACCGATGATGATTACTCGAATCTTAAGAAATGCTCCCCGGACCCAACTAATTGGGAGACTGATTCAAAGACCTGACTCTCTCTCTTTTTTATCTTGAAATGAAGTTGTGTTTGAGCGGTGTTTTGAATGATGAGTGGTTGGAAGATGGGTGAACGTTGTCGAGTTTGAAACGTTTTAGAGGCATCAATTACTCACACACGAGTAAGATAACTCGCATCTAAGCAACTGAAGGGAGATCAAAGGCTTAATCCCCTTCTTTTCACCTTGAAAAGAATTAAATAGTTGTTAATTGTGTTGATAGTTTGTTGAGAAAATCCACTTGACGTTGGATCAAGGGTTTGACTTATATTTGCGTGCAAAACCATGGTGAAATGGAAGTGGATTTGAAAATGGCTCGACGATGAGTCGGAGGTTTGGTTGAAAATGGAACCGGCTTGACAAAGAATCAAGGGTTAGGTTATGAGAAATGATACTAGTCACTGAAAGTGTGTGCAATAGGTTGATGGTGAATGCGGACAAGCACTCGAATTACGAGGTGTGTTTGAAAATGGCTCGATGATGAATCAAGAATTAGTTCGAAAACAGTTTACGTAAGCGTACATTGAAATGGGAGAGGGGTACATGTAAGTTACACGGGATTGCACGAAATAAAAGGATTCATTGTCAGGTAGCCCAAGAGGAAGTCGTGTGTGCGCAATATGTCCTAAACTAAGCCTTGAGCAAAAGTCGGACAAAACTCCAAGCTAGGGTTTCTGACAAAGTCCAATAATCTGTTGCTCGGATGAGTAACCAACAGTCCACCAATTTAGGATTTTATTGTTTCGATAATTGTTAAGTATTTTCGGAAAGAATGTGAATAAGAGATGAACAAGATGAATATGAATGTGAACGATATGAATATTAATATGAACAATTATGAATAATATGGCAAGATATATAATAATATAATCAAGATAATATTCACAATAGTATAATCAAGATAATGTTAACGAGTATATGAACAAGATAATAAAATCAAGATATAATGACTGAATTTAAAACAGGAGTATATTGACTGAAAAGTAAAACAAGAATATGTTGACGGAAAGTAAAGTTAGTCGTTAGTTGATTTGTGAATTGAATCGGGACAAAATGTAGCGCTAAACCGTCGTAGCTCGATCTATGACGAAGATCAAGCTATAGGAGGTCGCGCAAATTGATATCCGTGCTAAAATCAAGATAGAGAAATGATATTGAGGATCATTCTCTAAAGTAATCGTGTCACACGGACCGAAAAAAAGGTGATCTTGTCTTAATCAAAAACTCATGTTAATTAATCGAAGGCAACCTATCACGATCCCAAAGTATAGAAAATGATCCCAGTGATCATTTTCTACAGATTTGACATAATGAAGGTTATCGACTTTGATAAATCAACGTTTACGAATAAAAGACTTTCATTGATCGAAATGAAAAGAAAATAGGAGATGAAATAGATGGAGAAGAAAATGAATAGAGAAAACGGTGCTCTCATCTAAATCACTCTTTTATCGATAAAATCGATAATAATGATTTTTGGCTTCTTCATTGACCATAAAAATTGAAAAAAAGGAAACATAATCGAGAACGGAATGAGAACAAAGATTGTGGAAAAACAAAAGTAATTAGACAAAATATTGATAATGAAAAATTTAAAAACTAAATGCTAAAAATTTATAAAATTGTGAAAACAAAAAAATAAAAAATAAAAAGGGAAAGAGGCGTAAAAGAAATAAAAAGGGTATGAATATAGTAGAATCATTTAGGCTAGAAGCAAGCCCATCATCCACCAAAAAATCAACAGGGGGTAAATAAAAAACAAAGGGTGCAAAAATTCAGACCCGTGGCATGAGGCATCGGATGAGCTCTAAGCCCGTATCATCATTAACAACGGATTTGCCAAAAAAAACATAATAATATTGGGTCATGTGAGTGTGTGGGTAAAATGATATATGGGCTACAAAGGCCTGATAACAACATGTCAACTAGATCTTTACTTCTAAACAAAAACACCCCATGAGAACCATGTAAACAGGACTAGGTATTTCACGATGATATCCTAAATGCTTTCTTGAAACAACGAGTCAAAATAGCGGTTTATCAAAGGAAAACTACTTTGAGCGAACTGATCAAATCTCAAAGTCATGGCCATGGTGTAAATCAAAGACGAAATTGCTCATGAAAATATAACGAGTTCAAATCGAGAAAGAACAAAGCCATCAATTTTGCAAATTAACTCAACCTTTCCTTGTTTCAGTTCATATTGTTCTGATTCATTTAGCTTCTCAAATCCATTACTCAGGTTCATACTGTTTATGAGGGAGGAGATTAAGGCTTTGTTTTTTTTTTTTGTGGCTTCTGCAGCTTGTTTGTGACTGAAAAATAAGGTGGATTTTATAGGAGTTTGGAAAGGGTATTTGTGGAAGAAGTGAGAAGAGATTGTTGTGTTGAAATCATGCTTGCAGTTTTGTGATTTTTGTGTGTTTTGCTCAGTGTGTCGCTTCGTTGTGCAAGGTTCGTGTGGGCTAGAAGTTAACAGTTTTACATTGTGTAATGGGTGTGGCTTGTAGTTGTGGGACCTGCTTGAATTAAAATTGGTTGCAGGTTGGTGGAAAGTTTTATTGTCATTGTGGGGTCGAAGAAGCTGGTGGCTTGTTCAAGCGGATGGCTCGCAATGTACATAGCAGCAATAACTCCCAATGGTTTGTATTGTTGGCTCTGGTATTTGGGCTTTTGGTGAGACACAATATTTGCTTCCATATTTGTTTTATTTTTATTTTTGGAATTTTTGAAGGAAGGTTGTAAAAATGTGTAATGTGTAATGGTGGCTTATTGAATCATGGGAGACTTGGACATTGGCAATGGAAAATGGGTCGTGGGTTCACATATCACATGTTAATTTTTCTGACTTTTTTTGTTCAGGGGATATTGCAATATTGGGCTAAAAAAACAATGGGCATCAAATTAATGTTTTGTAGGAATTTTTTTGTATTAATGGGCTTTAGTAAATGGATAAATAATGACGAGCTTTGATCATGACCTTTTATTGTAGAAATTTTGTAATGTATAAATGGACAATAGACCTTGTAAATTTAAACATGGATATAGGAATATCTTGAATTAAAAATGGAATTTGGAAAATAGATGTAAAATGAATGAATTATGAAAAAGATAAATGGATAACTAAAAATAGAGAAAAAGATAATTGGATATGAATTTAATTTAATTTGGATTTGAAAAAGGATAAAAATCAAGAACTGGTTATTGACTTTAAGTGGAAATGAATATGATTTAGATTAGAGAAGATGGACTAGCCCTTGAGAAGTCACAAACCAATCTTTGAACCTTGAATGAATTGGACTACTACATCAGAATCAATCTCAAATTAACCTTGAACTTAGAATAATCTAAGACCTTGAATCAATGAAACCATCTTAACTTGGCCACTTGAATACCAATATTCTGGATTTGAAGTGTGAATTCTACTGCATGAAACCCTAATCTGGCTCCTGAACTGAATTATGCACACCCTGGCCCTGATCATGAAACAAACTTGCTTGACCAAAAATTAGGTCAAAAACCAACATAAATTGTCTTGAAAATCCAATTCAACCTTACAACAACTTGGAGTTAGATGGCAAAAGCAACATTTTTTTTTATTTTCTGGACAATGGTTGGTGGATGAATATATAGATGAAAAGTATACAAGTAAGACAAATTTGGGGTATGACAGATGCCCCTATCTAATTGACTTAAACGTAGTAAGATGAACTGTCATGACATTCATCCTTTCGAGGTAAAATTCGATTAGATATGAAGAAGATTCTGAATTTTTCCGAAAAGAAAGAAAGTGTTGGGGATTGATATAACGGTGGATCAATGTCAACCCTAGAGTGAATACTGAAAAATTGGCAAAGGTCGTTATCACCAAAAGGATGATAACAGAGACAATCTGACACCAAGAGGATGACAGACCTATCACCGAAAGGATGATAGTAAACTTACGCACATGATCCCAACATCAAAGGGATGCATGGCATATCACCAAAAGGATGATAGTTAATCACACACACACAACCCTGACACCAAAATGTAAGGGTCCATTATCAAAAGGATAATGGAGAATGCTTGCACAATCTAGCACCAAAAGGATGACAGACCTATCACAAAAAGGATGATAAAGCGACACACACACACGACCCTGACACCAAAAGGATGTAGGGGTCCATTACCAAAAGGATAATGGAGAACACTCGCACAATCTGGCACCAAAAGGATGACAGACCCAACACCAAAAATATGATAGAGCGACACACACACACACACATAACTCTAACACCAAAAGGATGTAGGGGTCCATTACCAAAAAGTTAATGGAGAACACTCGCACAATATGGCACCAAAAGGATGACAAACCCATAACCAAAAGGATGATAGATCGAACTCACACACACAACCCAGACACCAAAAGAATGCAGAGGTCCATTACCAAAAGGATAATGGAAAACACTCGCACAATCTGGCACCAAAATGATGACAGACCCGTCACCAAAAGGATGATAGAGCAACACACACACACACATAGAGCCCTGACACCAAAATGATGTTGGGGTCCATTACCAAAAGGTTAATGGAGAACACTCACACAATATGGCACCAAAAGGATGACAGACCCATCACCAAAAGGATGATAAATCGAACTCACACACACAACCCAGACACCAAAAGGATGCAGAGGTCCATTACCAAAAGGATAATGGAGAACACTCACACAATCTGACACTAAAAGGATGACAGACCCATCACCAAAAGGATGATAGAGCGACACACACACACACATAGCCCTGACACCAAAATGATGTTGGGGTCCATTACCAAAAGGATAATGGAGAACACACGCACAATCTGGCACTAAAAGGATGACAGACCTATCACCAAAAGGATGATAGAGCAAACTCACACACACAACCGTGACACCAAAAGGATGCAGGGGTCCATTGCCAAAAGGATAATGGAGAACACTCGCACAATCTGGCACCAAAAGGATGATAGACCCATCACCAAAAGGATAACATAGCAACACACACACACAATCCCGACACCAAAAGGATGCAGGGGTCCATTACCAAAAGGATAATGGAAAACACTCGCACAATCTGGCACCAAAAGGACGACAGACCTATCACCAAAAGGATGATATAGCGAACTCTCACATATAGCCATGACATCAAAAAGATGTAGGGGTCCATTACCAAAAGGATAATGGAGAACACTCGCATAATCTGGCACCAAAAGGATGACAGAGCGACACACGCACACAATCCCGACACCAAAAGGATGCAGGGGTCCATTACCAAAAGAATAATGGAAAACACTCGCACAATCTGGCACCAAAAGAATGACAGAGCGACACACACACACACACACAATCCCGACACCAAAAGGATGCAGGGGTCCATCACTAAAAGGATAATGGAGAACACTTTCACAATCTGGCACCAAAAGGATGACAGACCCATCACCAAAAAGATGACATAGTGACACACGCACATAAGTTGCTACTACCAAAAGGATGATAGAACAACATTTGCACAATATGGCACCAAAAGGATGACAGGCCCATCACCAAAAGGATGATGGAGCGATACACGCACACAAGTTTATACCACCAAAAGGATGATAGGAACTTCCCAAATTTGAAGGTCACCAACACCAAAAGGATGTCGGCTAGGTGATATTGACGAGGTTTGGATATCACCAAAAGAATGATAGTAAGGCAATTAAGAAAAGGTCAAGTTTACTGGAGATATGATAAGTGAGGCTTATTTGAGACATCAACAAATGGTTAAAGCAAATAAGTTACTAAGGAATACTACCTTATCAACAAAAGGTCGCAAGGAGCCAACTCACTGGGGGACGCCCAAGAGGAAGATTGAATTGAAACAAATCAACAGGGAATGCCTGCTGACTCGGAGAAGTGCAACTGGTCGAGCTGGGGATGCCAACTTCAACAACAAAAGGTTGTGAACAACTCAATGAGGAACGCCCATTGACTTCCTTGGAGGTTACAACTTTGACAACAAAAGGTTGGAAGTGATTCCATGAGGAACGCCCATGAACATTGAAGAAGATGCCCTTGACTGGGCTGAGTTTTGCTTGATGTCTTGTCTTGGTCAACAAAAGGTTGAACAACTTCGTGAGGAACACTCACGGATTTGCAGAAGATGCCCCTGGCTGGGCTGAATGTTGCTTTGAAGCTCTTGAACTTGACCAACAAAAGGTTGATACAACTTCGTGGGGAAGCCCATGGTCTTGAATATCATGCCCCTGACTGGGCTGAATTGAAATTCTCATCAACCACAAGGTTAAAACAACTTTGTGGGGAACGCCCATGGTCTTGAACAAACTGCCCTGACTAGGTTGCAGATCGTCTTGGAAAACCGATCAACCACAAGGTTGGAACAACTTCGTGGAGAACGTCCATGGTCTTGAATAAATTGCCCCTGACTGGGCTAAATCTTGTCTTGGAAATCTCAAGATTGATCCTGGACCTTGGCTTGCGCATGTGAATGCTTGATGTTGGAAATGGTGCTCCATATCGAATGGGAATCCAAATGCAAATGTGGACGCGCGGAGATGCAAGTGCTGGGGAAGTATGATTGATCTAGGTATGCACATGATACAAATGATGCTTATGATATCGAATGCAATGAAGGTGAGAAAATACTTAGAAGGGGGGTTGAATAAGTATGACAGAAAATAATCAAAGATAAAAACCCAAGTATTTTTATCCTGGTTCGTTGAACTCAACTACTCCAGTCCACCCTTTTCAAGAGTGATTTGCCTTTCTCAACAAGGACTTAATCCACTATTCAAATCAACTGATTACAAATAGCAACACCTAAGAACAACTGTTCTTAGTCTTCTCAAGAGCTACTGATCTAACCTAGATCCTCTTAAGGAAAACAACACCTAAGAACAACTGTTCTTAGTCTTCTCAAGAGCTACTGATCTAACCTAGATCCTCTTAAGGAAAACTTCCTTTACAAATTAATGTAATACAATGTAAGAGTAAGAAATTGCTTCTATGAAAGCTATAAACACAACTGTGTTATTTCTCTAAGTTTAGAACAATGTATGAACAGCAAAGAATATGAGAGCTTGAGAGTTTTTCACGTGAGAGTGTTCTTGCAATGATTTCGTCACTTGAAGAATGAGCTATGATGTCCTTTATATAGCCACTTGAATATTGGAGAGAATATTTTACCGTTGGAGAAGATATTTCCAATATCAAATAGTACTGTCCTTTGTACTATTGCAGCAGAGAGACGGCGCACAAAATGTGGGTGTAGCAATTGTCTGCTGAGCTGTGAATTTACCATATCTGGAATGTATCAGAGGAATAATCTTCTTGCAGAGATTTATGTCTATCCCAATTAAGGAAAGATTTGCTGGCATATTCCAACGGATATATTAAAATAATCTTCTTCAAATAATTCTTCAGATAGTTCAGATCAACAATCAATATCAGAGTCTTCAGTCTTCAGAATCTTCTGGAAACTTCAGAGCCTAAGATGTTCTTCAGATGTTGATGAATCAGAGTCTGGTGCAGCTGTGTGCTTGAAGCGTAACATGCTCTTGGATCAGAGTCTTCACTCAGATCAGAGTCTTCTCTCATTCAGAGTCTCTTCACTCAGAGTCTTCTCTCATTCAGATTCTTGATAATATATGCAGCGTGTTGTATCTTCAGAATCTTGATGACTAAGCTCTTATACTTCAGATTCTTCTAATCTTCAGATGCTCTTGAGCCATTCAGAATTTATTGTTCACATCAAATTTGCTCTTTAAGATTAAAATCTTTTGTGCCTGTAGAAAACAGTTTAGAACAAATTTAGAGAGTATAATTCTTGTATACAAATTATCATTAATGTTATCATCAAAACATAGAGATATTACTAAGACACAATCTGTGCTCTTACATGCAATACGTTTGATGCATATGATTGCAGACGAGTGATTGGATATGCAGGTGGAGGTGCCAGCGCGGTGGACTTTGGGTAGTTGCCAATATGGATTGGACTTTGGGTGGTGGGAAGGTTTGATTTCTTCGACACACAGTTTGCTAAAGACGCCATGATTGAAGCAGGCGAAGATGTTCTTGATGCCTCAAGTCTGACCACTTGTTGGCTTCTTGTGAACTTGCTTCAGAGAAGAATCACAACTCTGTTTGATGGTTAGAATGACCTGGTCCTGCCCCAGTTTGAACATGGTAACGGTTTGCCCCTAATTAACCAGTTCTGAAGTTGAAGCTAAACTTTGATGCTTTGAGATGGTTTGCTCCTGATTGAGCAGTTGAGTGATTTGCCCTAGCATGTGGGTTTTGAAGTAGCCTCTCTTCGTGTTAGCCGCTGAAATTTCATGTTCCTCATTGGTTGCCCCTTGTTGGAGTGTCTTGGATGTCGAGCACTAATTTGCAATTAAAATTGTACCTTCATAAATGCTAATCTTAATGCAGAGTTCATGCAAGTTTTAAAAAAGTGTCGTTTATTGAAGTGTCGTGATAGTGTGAAATGAATGAACCGTTAGTCTAGATGTTGTCCTAATTTGCTAGTGTGTAAGATATAGCAAGGAAAATGACACTGATGCTGATGATTAGTAAGTATGTGAGGAGTCAGTTTACGTAACCTTGCAATAGTATGCTTTCAGAATAAACCTCGCCTCAATTAGTTCTTTCGAGGGTTGTAACATGGTCTAATTCACGGTTTAGGAAACAAAGGAAATTAGGCTCAAAGTATGATTTGTACCCACCCCCTTTTCACGATGATCTTCAGTCCTACGTTCAGTAAATTCTACATATATTTGATGGTGTGAGCTTGATGGTTCAAGGTTTGCTCGAAATGGCAGTCACCTTATTTTGTTTTGATGGATGTCAGTAACCCTTTTGATTTGATATGAGGTTATTGAATCCTATTTTGTTTTTGTTGAGGGTTTAAGGGCCTCTTTTGATTTTTTTTTCTGATCCTTAACTTTTGCATGGACTGATTTTGCTTGTTAAATCCATCGAAGTTGGCTTGATTTTTTTTGCCTAAGTCTTCATTGAGGTGCTTGATGTAACACCCCGTTCCCCAAAATAACATAAATGCAATTAAAATAAACAATTATCAAAGTATTCATACCAACATGGGATGTCACATAAATAAACTCAGCACAAAACACTTTCATTAAATGATTTTCAACAATTATCAGGTGTGTAGCTAGCTTGGTTTATGGCGAGTCGTAGGGATGCTCTGATACGTAACACCTGGATTATTTGTACTTTCGAAGAAGTATAGACCACAACAAAAGCAAGGGGTGAGAAGTCACGATCAAAATATAATGGTAAAAACGTACATGAATAAAAGGCAGTAAACATACAATTATCATTTCACATACGTCAACCCGGACCTACTGTCCCATACCAACACAACATATAAACAATGCAACAGATGCAACTCAACACTATGATATGCGGTACCGACTCAAACTCAGGATAGATCGCATACACTCCACCTGAGCAACGATCTATCCCTACAAGCTCCCCTTTGGAGTACGGGCAAATAACCCAGAATAGATCACATACACTCCACCGAGCAATGATCTATCCCTATAAGCTCCCCTTCGGAGTACGGGCAAATAACCCAGAATAGATCACATACACTCCACCGAGCAATGATATATCCCTATTACGCTCCACTGAGCACAGTTAATCTCAGGATAGATCACATACACTCCACCGAGCAACAATCTATCCCTACCACGCTCCTCCTGAGCACGCGAGTGAATCACATACACTCCACTGAGCAATGATTCACCCCGTCAATATGCATATGCAAGACCCAATGCACACAGCAAACACCAGCACACACGATGCACACGATCCTTCGATCATATTCCATCATGTATCATATATATATATATATATATATATATATATATATATATATATATATATATATATATATATATATATATATATATATATATATATATATATATATATATATATATATATATATATATATATATATATATATATATATATATCACACATCACCACATTCATATGAAATCACATGCACCGAATTCAATCATTCAAATTAAACGAACATCAAGGAAATCATATCCCACACCACACACATACTCCCTATAGTTCAATACCAACATCATAATCAATCATGACCAACAAGGGTCCAACAGCACAAGAGAACAGTACAACACAACACAAAAATACAAAAACACTGTCATGCTCGCGGCTCACTCGCTAGGCGAAGCATCAGCGAATGCTCGCTACTAGCTCACTCAGCGAACTTCTTAGCGAAGCCAGACATTGGCTACTGGAAGCATTCGCTACCCAGTTCGCCCAGCGAATCCCTAGCGAAGATTCGCTACTCGCTCGCCCAACGAAGCAGCTGGCGAACGTCTGCGATTTCAGAAAAATAACACTGCTCAGAGTCGGCAAAACGCTCCGAACTCAACCGATTCTGCTCAAACCAGTTCCCATAACATCGGCTCAACATTCAACAACTTAATTACAGAATCTACTCTCGATTTAACCCGATTAAATGTCAGCTCTACTCAATTAATCAATTTTGGCATAAAACTTCGAACTACCCGGAAACCCCCAAATCGATCAACAGCACATGCAATGGTCTCAACATATCAGCATCAAATTCAGAATCGCAATGTCATATAAAACATAATCATCAAACCTATGGGGTTAAGGGAAATCCCCTCTATAACTTGAATAATCTGATGAAGCTCTGAAATTCTAGCTTCCTCTTGCTCCACTTCACCTTGTTCTTCTTCCTTCCAATTCCTCTTCTCTTGATCGTGTTCTTGTTTCTCTCCTCTTCTAACTTGTTCTTCTTTCTCCTTCTTTTCCAATATCCCCACAATACCCTTCATCCCAATTCTTTTTATTCCATTTCCTTTTTATTCCTATTTTCTTATTCCCATTCTTATCTCCATTTACTAATAATAATAACATTAATAATAATAATAATAATAATAATAATAATAATAATAATAATAATAACAATAATAATATTAATACTAATAATATTACTATTACTCATTTAATTATCATTACCACTAATAATTTTATTATTAGTCTTAAAGTCCAAAATTATTAATTAATTCCAACTTAAGGGCTACACACAATCGCACTCAAACACCCCCACAAAACACGCAGAAAATAAAAGAACACGGAAAAATGAGATAATTAAAATGGGCGTTACAACTCTCCCCCACTTTAATTATTTTCGTCCCCGAAAATACCTGATGGAAACAATTCTGGATACACATCCCGCATCCTGCTTTCCAACTCCCAGGTCACACTGCCTCGTGCAACACCTCCCCAAACCACTCTCACCAAAGGTATCTCTTTCCCTCTGAGTCGCTTCATCTTGCGATCCTCGATCCTCGACGGCATTGTCTCAATAGTGAGATTCTCCCAGACTTGCACTTCATCTCTTTGAATCACATGAGACGGATTCGCAACATACTTCTGAAGTTGAGACACATGAAACACGTCATGCAAATTCGAAAGCTCAGGCAGCAACGCCACCCTATAAGCCACATCACCAACTCTCTGCAAAATCTGATACGGCCCAATAAACTTCAGATCCAATTTCTTGGACTTCAATGCTCGACCTACACCAGTCACTAGGTTAACTCTCAGGAACACGTGATCACCTTCAATGAATTCCAACTCTTTCCTCTGGTTATCATGATAACTCTTCTGCCTATCCTGAGATGCTTTCATCTTCTCACGGATCATCTGAACTATCTCAGTAGTCTGCTGCACAATCTCTGGTCCCAACACAACATTCTCACCTGACTCATACCAACACATAGGAGTTCTGCACCTTCTACCATAAAGAGCCTCAAAAGGTGCCATCCTGATACTGGAATGGTAACTGTTGTTGTACGTGAACTCAATCAATGGTAAATGAGTATCCCACGTACCACCTATTTCTAACA
The DNA here is from genome assembly GCA_963859935.3 of Lathyrus sativus. Taxonomy (NCBI): domain Eukaryota; kingdom Viridiplantae; phylum Streptophyta; class Magnoliopsida; order Fabales; family Fabaceae; genus Lathyrus; species Lathyrus sativus. Next base: position 13,388,674 of record OZ012736.1, read on the forward strand.
CACAAGCCCGCAACAAATATTCCAACGTCTGAATAGTCCTCTCCGACTGACCATCAGTCTGTGGATGATAAGCTGAACTCAGCTTCAACTTGGTACCCAAGGCTTCCTGCAAACTCTTCCAGAATTCTGACGTAAACCTTGGATCTCTATCCGACACAATACTCGACGGCACACCATGAAGCTTCACAATCACCCGAATATAAATCTCTGCCAGTTTCTCCAACGGAAAACTTATATTAACCGGCACAAAATGTGCAGACTTCGTAAGTCGATCCACAATTACCCAAATGGCATCAAATACTCTCGCCGTGCTCAACAATCCTGTAACAAAATCCATGGTGATACAATCCCACTTCCAAACTGGAATCTCTAACGGTTGCATCAATCCACTAGGCCTCTGGTGCTCCACCTTCAACTTCTGACACGTCAAACAGGCATAAACAAACTGAGTTATATCCCTCTTCATACCTGACCACCAAAACATCTTCCTTAAATCATGATACATCTTCGTAGCTCCTGGATGAATACTCAAACTACTACGATGTCCTTCACTCAGAATCGACTTCTTCAACTCATCATTATCCGGTACACAAATCCTACCTTGGAACCTCAACACACCTGAACCATCCAACTGGAAATCACTATCGGAGTCTCTTCCCACTCCAGACATCACATCCACTAGCTTCACATCAAACTTCTGACCTTCTCTGATCATATCCAAGAAATCATTGTTCACTTGCAACTTGCCCAACATCACGCAATCTGCCGAAGTTTCACAAACCATGCTCAAATCTCTGAAATGCTCAATAAGCTCCATCTCTTTCACCATCATAGCCGACATATGAATCATCTTCATGCTCAAAGCATCGGCTACTACATTAGCCTTTCCCAGGTGATAACTTAGGCTAAAATCATAATCTTTCAAGAATTCTAACCATCTCATCTGCCTCATATTCAGCTCTTTCTGATCAAACAGATACTTCAGACTTTTATGATCGTTGAATACCTCAAATATCGAACCATACAAATAATGTCTCCAGATCTTCAACACAAAAACGACTGCAACCAACTTAAGATCATGAGTAGGGTAATTCCGCTCATGCACCCTCAGTTGCCGCGAAGCATACGCCACCACTTTACCATTATGCATAAGAACTCCGCCTAATCCCATCTTAGACGCATCACAATACACCACAAACGGTTCACTCAGAGTCGGTAACACTAACACCGGTGCCATAGTCAACCTCTTCTTCAATTCCACAAAACTCTCTTCACAAGCGGCATCCCACACAAAAGCTTGATTCTTCCTCGTCAACTGAGTCAACGACAACAACAACGTAGAAAATCCTTCAATGAACCTTCGATAGTACCCTGCCAAACCCAAAAAGCTTCTAACCTTCGATGCTGTTTTCGGCGGTTCCCATTGCAATATTGCACTCACCTTCGACAGATCTACCGATATACTATCACCAGAAATCACATGGCCTAAGAAACTCACCGTCTTCAACCAAAACTCACACTTGGACAGTTTCGCAAACAGCTTATTATCCTTCAACACTTGCAAAGCAATTCTCAAATGTCCTGCATGTTCTTCCTCAGACTTCGAATAAATCAGTATATCGTCAATGAACACAATATAAACTGATCTAAATACGAATAGAAGATCCGGTTCATATACTTCATGAACACTCCCGGCGCATTAGACACTCCAAAAGGCATTACTGCATACTCGTAATGTCCGTAACGAGTTCTAAACGCCGTTTTCTAAATATCACCTTCCTTCACTCTGATCTGATGGTAACCCGACCTCAAATAAATCTTACTGAACACACGAGCTCCCACCAACTGATCCATTAAATCATCAATCCTTGGAAGAGGATATTTGTTCTTGATGGTCACTTTATTCAACTGACGGTAATCGATGCACAGATGCATACTACCATCCTTCTTCTTCACCAACAACACTGGAGCTCCCCACGGCGACACACTTGGCCTGATAAACTTCCTATCCAACAACTCTCCAATCTGAGACTTCAAGTCAGCCAATTCCACTGCTGACATCCTGTACGGTGCCATAGATATAGGCCTCGTACCAAGTACAAGACCAATGCTAAAATCAACTTCTCTCTTCGGAGGTAACTCTATAATATCCTCAGGGAACACTTCCGGAAATTCTTCCACCACCGCCAACTCCTTCAGTGACACTTTTCCATCAACAGTTAATGTTGCAAATAAAGCAAACATTTTAGCTTCACCCTCCAACAAGATCCTCAATTCCTTACCATACAAGGAATCCGCCAAAGCTTCCTCCTTCGGCGTAAGAAATAACAACACCTTCCGAAAACAATCGATGTAGACTCGGTTGAACTCCAACCAGTTCATACCCAGAATAACATCCAACTTACCAAGAGGCAAGCAAATCAGATCCACCCCAAAATCTCTACCAAAAATAGTCAGTGGACACTTCAAACACACCAAAGAAGTAGTCACTAAACCAATAGAGGGAGTCTCAATAGTCATCCGCCGCTCAAGAATAGTCGGCACCAAACCTAACTTCTTCACACAATCAACACAGATGAACGAGTGGGTCGCACCCGTATCAACCATAGCAGACAAGGGAACATTATTGATGAAACAAGTACCTTGGATAGAACGATCATCACTAGCAGCTTGAATTCCCACCACCGCAAACACTTTGCCACAGGTCTGAGACACCTGAGACGGCTTCGGCTTCTCGCAATGCATACTGATGTGGCCCTTCTCACCACAGTTGTAGCAAGTAGGCATAGCAGTCCGACAATCAGCCATCACATGGCCCGACTTACCACACTTGAAGCACTTCTTCACTTCATGAGGACAATCATTGGCATGATGACCCGCGCCACCGCACCGGAAACACTTCCCACCAGCAAACGATCTCCCATCTCTGGGCTTCTTATCAGCAGGACCCTTAAACTTCCCCTTATCAGTAGGAACACTGTAAGAAGTACCACCAAACCTTTGCTTACCCTTACGATCATTTGCAGCCTTGTAATGCGTGATCCTCCCCCGGTTATCATTATCATAAATCCTGCTTCTGCTTATCAGCTCAGGATAATCCCTGATCTTCTGACAAGCTATCCCCATCTTCACTTCTGGACGCAGCCCATTCTCAAACTTCAAACACTTGGAGGTCATCGCTTCGTCAGTATTGTAATGAGGACAATACTGGACTAACTCTTCAAACTTGGCCGCATACTCGGCCACTGTCATATTGCCTTGCTTCAGCTCCAGAAACTCAATTTCCTTAGCGCTCCTGATATCCTCCGGAAAATACTTCTCTAGAAAACCAGCTCAGACCACATCCCAGGTAATTGGAGTTCCTGCAGTCTCCAACCTCTGGCGACTGTTGTCCCACCAAGCTTCAGCTTCTCCCTCTAACATGTGAGTACCGAACCTCACCTTCTGCTCATCGCTGCAACCCATCGTTCTGAAGATCTTCTCAATCACCTTAAGCTACTTCTGCGCTGCTTCAGGGTCCAAAATTCCTCCTTGAAACGTCGGCGGCTTGTTACTCTGAAACTGCGTCAAATCCCTGAATTGCGCACCCGCAACGTGGTTCTGATTAGAAACCACCTGCACTATTGCTTGCATAGCTGCAGCCAACGCAACATCATTCCTTCCCACCATACTGCTCAACAACAACAACACCAGGTTAACAGAAAAACAAACAGACTCTATCCTACAGACAGACTCAACTACTACATTGGCCGAACGAACCGACCTGCTCTGATACCAGCTTGTAACACCCCGTTCCCCAAAATAACATAAATGCAATTAAAATAAACAATTATCAGAGTATTCATACCAAAACGGGATGTCACAGAAATAAACTCAGCACAAAACACTTTCATTAAATGATTTTCAACAGATATATAACACAGCGGAAATTTGTCATCGTATATATATACATATAAACATCGTGCTCGGCCAACTACCCAAAATATACAAGATATGTTCACCAAAAATATTCATCGAAACATGATACGCCACAGAGGCACACAGAATCATCAAATAAACATAAAACTCCCCAAAGCCCCGGTGTTACGTATCAGAGCATTCCTACGACTCGCCATAAACCAAGCTAGCTACACACCGGGATTATCTGTACTTCTGAAGAAGCACAGACCACAACAAAAGCAAGGGGTGAGAAGTCACGATCAAAATATAACGGTAAAAACGTACATGAATAAAAGGCAGTAAACATACAATTATCATTTCACATACGTCAACTCGGACCTACTGTCCCACACCAACACAACATATAAACAATGCAACACATGCAACTCAACACTATGATATGCGGTACCGACTCAAACTCAGGATAGATTGCATACACTCCACCTGAGCAACGATCTATCCCTACAAGCTCCCCTTCGGAGTACGGGAAAATAACCCGGAATAGATCACATACACTCCACCGAGCAATGATCTATCCCTATCACGCTCCACTGAGCACAGTCAATCTCAGGATAGATCGCATACACTCCACCGAGCAATGATCTATCCCTACCACGCTCCTCCTGAGCACGCGAGTGAATCACATACACTCCACTGAGAAATGATTCACCCCGTCAATATTCATATGCAAGACCCAATGCACACAACAAACACCAGCACACACGGTGCACACGATCCTTCGATCATATTCCATCATGTATCATTTATATATATATATATATATATATATATATATATATATATATATATATATATATATATATATATATATATATATATATATATATATATATATATATATATATATATATATATATATATATATATATATATATATATATATATATATATATATCACAAACCACTACATTCATATGAAATCACATGCACCGAATTCAATTATTCAAATTAAACGAACATCAAGGAAATCATATCCCGTACCACACACATACTCCCCATAGTTCAATACCAATATCATAATCAATCATGACCAACAAGGGTCCAACAGCACAAGAGAACAGAACAACACAACACAAAAATACAAAAACACTATCATGCTCGCGGCTCACTCGCCAGGCGAAGCATTAGCGAATGCTCGCTACTTGCTTGCTCAACGAACTCCCTAGTGAAGCCAGACAGTGGCTACTGGAAGCATTCGCTACCCAGTCCGCCTAGCGAATCCCTAGCGAAGATTCGCTACTCGCTCGCCCAGCGAAGCAGCTGGCGAACGTCTGCGATTTCAGAAAAATAACACTGCTCAGAGTCGGCAAAATGCTCCGAACTCAACCGATTATGCTCAAACCAGTTCCCATAACATCAGCTTAACATTCAACAACTTAATTACAGAATCTACTCTCGATTTAACCCGATTAAATGTCAGCTCTACTCAATTAAATCAATTTCGGCATAAAACTTCGAACTATCCGGAAATCCCCAAATCGATCAATAGCACATGCAATGGTCTCAACATATCAGCATCAAATTCAGAATCGCAACGTCATATAAAACATAATCATCAAACCTATGGGGTTAAAGGAAATCCCCTTTACCTAGAATTCATGCACTATACCAATTTGACCCGAATCCCCCCCTTACCTCGATAACTTGAATAATCTGATGAAGCTCTGAGATTCTAGCTTCCTCTTGCTCCACTTCACCTTGGTCTTCTTCCTTCCAATTCCTCTTCTCTTGATCGTGTTCTTGTTTCTCTCCTCTTCTAATGTGTTCTTCTTTCTCCTTCTTTTCCAATATCCCAACAATACCCCTCATCCCAATTCTTTTTATTCCATTTCCTTTTTATTCCTATTTTCTTATTCCCATTTTTATCCCCATTTACTAATAATAATAACATTAATAATAATAATAATAATAATAATAATAATAATAATAATAATAATAATAATAATAATAATAATAACAATAATAATAATAATAATAATAGTAATAATACTAATAATATTACTATTACTCATTTAATTATCATTACCACTAATAATTTTATTATTAGTCTTAAAGTCCAAAATTATTAATTAATTCCAACTTAAGGGTTACACACAATCGCACTCAAACACCCCCACAAAACACGCCAAAAATAAAATAACACAGAAAAACGAGATAATTAAAATGCGCTTTACACTTGACTTAGCTGGCTTTTTGATTTTTTTTTGTTTTTTTGTTGTTGGAGGATTGTGACTGCCAAGTCATGGGTCTTGGAAGAACGTCTGTCATGTCTTTTGGGATTTTATCTTGTGATTCGAGTGCACACTTGAATTAATTGAACACTACCCTGCCCCAGGTTGAGTGTAAAGGTTTGTAGATTTGAAGGAAACTACTACTTCTAGGCCAGAAGTGGTTTACTAGAGATTAACTCCTTGTCTCTCCAGTGTTTGGGGAATTGAAAAAATGCATTTACATCATCGACAAGATTCTGTCTGAAAGCATATAATTTGAAATTATGGGTATTTCGTTTTCATCATCCTCCCTCCAATCATGTTAAACAACAGTTGATAAAGAGGGTGAAGTGGATAAATGTGTCAGTGATTTGTGATAAGTGAAAATAATGAGTGAATACGACATAACTAATTCAAAACATGCATAAACAATACATTAATGAAAACCAAATATGAATGGCAATGTTTAAAGCGTACAATACTAAAATAAACAAAGACAAAATACAAGAATGGAAACAACGAAATGGCAACATGACTGCCTTCTTTAGGGAGATGAACTTGACTTGACTTTATTTGACTTGATCTGATGCTGGCACTAGCTTGGCGGCGACATAGGATTGTTGATGACCTTTGGAGTCTTCCCATTGAAGTTGATAGTATTCCTATTGATCATGTCCTGAACTTTGTGCTTGAAAGCTCTGTAGTTCTCAATTGTATGCCTTGGAGCGCCCTTATGAAACTCACAATGGGCGTTTGCATCATAGTCGGCAGAAATGATAGTTGGGGGAGCTAAATCTCTCAAAGCAATGGCCTTTTTCTCCAGCAACTAAGAAAATATATTAGCATATGGCATTGGTAGATGATCAAAAACTCTATCTGGCTTCCACGTCCTCTATTGATTAGGATGACGCTGTTGTCGAATAGATTGTTGTTGTTGAGCAGCTTGCAGTTGTTGATGCCCTTGCTGATTGTAGGACTGTTGCTGAGGAGCTTGCTGATGAGGCATTTAAGCTTAAACAGCTTGAACCGCTGGATGATAAGGCATTGAAGCGTATTGTGCAGCAGCAACATACGGATATTGGAAGTAGGGGATTTGATAAGGCATAGGAGTGGGAGCTTGTTGAGGAGCTTGCCCTTTCTATGCAGAGATGACATTTTTTCGCCCTCTTTCTTCTCGTATTCGTTGAAAGGCTTCTTGGCACCAGCCTGGCTACTAGAACCTCCTTGAATCTTTTCGCTCTTCAGACCTTCTTCAATTATTTCACCGGCAATCACCAATTCAGAAAATCCAGCAGAGACACAACCAATTAGCTTTTCATAGTACTGGTATTGCAAGGTACCCATGAAGAGTCAATCAGTTCACGGTCAACAAGAGGTGGATGCACCCTTGCAGCTAGCTCTCTCCATCCTTGTGCGTACTCCTTGAAGGATTCGATGTCCTTTTGAGCCATACTCTAAAGTTGAGTACGATTCGGAGCAAGATCGGTGTTGTATTTGTATTGCTTGACAAATGCATCAGTTAGCTCAGCCCAAGTTTGCACATCGCTACACTCTAGCTGCATATACCATTCGAGGGATGCCCCAAATAAGTTGTCTTGTAAGCAATGGATCATAAGCTTTTCGTCTCTAACATAGGAAGTCATCTTGCGACAGTACATCTTCAGATGAATGTTTGGGCAACTGAGGCCTTTGTATTTTGAGAATTCTGGCGCTTTGGACTTGGGAGGAATGATGACATCCGACACCAAGCACAATTCCAGAACACTGAGAGAAGATGAATTGTGTCCCTTCATGACTCGGAGTTTTTCAGCTAAACCACGACACATCTTAATAGCTTCAAAATCCTGAGCAGCAACAAGACTGACAATGGGGATAGCAGCTTGATAGTTTTGAACGTCATCATACTGGTCTAGCAGATTCTCTTCAGCATGAGGAATGGAGATCTGAACGACAGTAGATTGGGCTTGTAGGATGGCTCCATCGGTGACTCCAGGTATTAGGATCGAAATTTTCATGAAAATTTCATATATATATATATATATATATATATATATATATATATATATATATATATATATATATATATATATATATATATATATATATATATATATATATATATATATATATATATATATATATATATATATATATATATATATATATATATATATATATATATATATATATATATATATATATATATATATACTTGTTTCATTAAATTAATTTACTTTTTCTCTTTCTTGATTAGTATTTTTTACTTTAAACATGTTACTATTTTAGATCAATTATTTATATGTTCTTACATACATGGAACTATGGATATATAGAACTAATATATAAATGTCAAATTTCTAAAGAGAATAAACTTCAATTTTCCAAATTCTAAATGTGTCAGGGTGCTGAATTATTTTGTAGACATATATGTTGATGAATGGATGCAGTCTCTAAGAAAACGATGGAAATCTTTTTTTGTTTATTGACAAAGTAAAAATAAGTATAATCAATTTGCTATACCTCCCTTAAAAAGAGAATCACAATGAAAGAAAAAACAGGGATTCACAACAAACTAAAACAAGATAAAATTCATATAAATGGGTTTCTAAAGAAGAAAGAGGAAAACAACTAAAATACAACAGCAATGTTAGAAAAACTCCTAAATCAATCTTATATTCAAGTAACATATATAGAGGCAGTGTAGAAAATGGAAAAAAAAAAAAGACTAACTGATTCGTGTCAAACTTGCAAACCAATAACTCGTCGATAAAGCCATGCATGTTTCTAAGGAGATGAACAAGGCATATGTCGGTGAACCGCCAAGCTGTTGTTGTCGTAGATTCACTTTTCCTCCGCTAGATTAGGTTCCAGTAACGCTTTTTCCTTCGTAGAGTCTATAAATGGGTTATGTTACATTCGATGCCTTCCTTGAGCAATCCACTTAGATTCCACCACATGTTTGCTTTCTGAGCTTTTTTAGAAAGTTCATTATGAAAAAGTATGGTCAGTAACGGTTAAATACCAGCTAATGCAGTCGCAATCATGATTAATACCACTTTTTAAAACTCTAGTATATTTGAAAAAACCGAATGAGACAAAATAACTTGTTACCTGTAGGAAGTCATGACTTCACAATTTCTTAAGAACCGATGTCGATGTGAATGGAGAGGGTGTTTTACTTCAAATGTATTAGAGGTACTACTTGACTTAACTTCCCTACTTCACATATCCAATTCATAACAATAATCTTCTTCTGAGTTTGTTACCTGTAACAAGGATTTTTAAAATAATAGTTTTATTAACATATAAGTAAAATTCGAGCCATTTGTGATCTGCTAATGCATTGGAATCTGCTCAAATCCAAATACATTTAATGCATACATTATTAAACTACAAACATATAAAAGAAAAGGGTGGACATGATATAACTAATTGATAAATAATCTACCATGTGGTTTTAATAAATATTAACCTCGTAGCCACTCTAAGCCTTATCAGCTATCTTCTGCAGTAGCATTAAAATTTGTGATTGAAAAAAAATAAACAAAGTTACTTGATTCCAATGATCATTCAATCCGAAATGCATCAGAATTGAAATATATCTCTAGAATTACAACTAGTCACTCATTATATTATTTTTAGCAGGTAAAGTTCTAGTTTGCATACCAGTAAACAATTGGCGTGCAATGATTTTGTTCCACATTTTACAACAATAACATTGAATCTCATATTTAATTATTTACTACGAAGTCTATATACACACACCTTGTTTATGTTGTCTTTATTTTTCAATGGCACTAAGTGAAAAGATACAAATAATATACCTTTCAGCTGACATTTCTCCAACATTCCCACCTCTAGAGCTGCCTTCGGCACTTATCGCGGACTTAGAGTGTTAGTCGGATAGAACTGCAAGCATATATTGTATCGCATAGTTTTAAAAGATTGTCGAACCCACGGGGATTAATAATCAACCTAAAGTGGTCTATATTACTTTGTAGAGCTAAGGCTTAATGTCACGGAATAAAAAAGGGCAGAAAAATAACTAGTACTGACGGGTTTAAAACAAATAACGGAACGAGACCGAAGAATGATTTCCGCGCTCCTAAGGGACTCTATAGATTCCGGGTGCTAACAAGGGTCTCAAGAATAGTTCTGTAGGAATTGCCAGCTTAAAAACTCAATCTCACACTCTTGCGCTATTGACCAAGCCACACCTAATAACCCCAAGATTTTGCTGTCGCTCGCTCGGTAGTTAAAAGACGTATTTTGAAAACTAACAAAGCCTAAAGTGCTCTCGCTATATTTAAGTCCAGTGCTTAGTGTCTACTATCCAGTGATTACCTCAAACTCTCGCTCTATTGGACACACTTTAATATGTTTCTCACTCTCGTGACCAAACGCTGTTAAGCGGCTTCTCACTCTCACGATAAAGCAACCTAAATTAGAACTAGACGCTAAAGCCAGATTATAAGACATGCATAATTAACACAGATGGTTTCAACAGAGTTCTGTCAAAACGACGGTCCTTAAACTATGGGTTCATACAAATTTAGCCTAACATATTGAATCCTAAGACTAACATGTTAGCATTGTTGGAAATTAAAACATACATGTTAGTTAATTTGAGTGAAAATTCAGAATTAAGTTTTCGGAGTAAAACTCAATTATAAAGTAGACACGTGCAAATAGGAAAACAGTAAATAAATGAGAGACATAAATAACCTGTAAATTGCAAGGAAGGTAGAATAAATTGAAACTTGTATTAAATTAAACTTTGATCCAAGTACATCAGCACAGTAGAAAGAAAGAAAATACAATGGTGTAACAATTGATACTGTGGAAAGTGAATATATGGTTCGGGTGATTTCGGCAGCACTTCCACAGGTTTCTTGGATGAAAAATACAGGTCTCTGCTGTCCTATTTATAGAAGAAAATAGGCTCCAAGAACAGAGGTTTAAATTCGAATTCAAACCAAAGAAACTGTCTGAAACTGCTTCTGAAAAACTGCTCCAATTAACAACGGTGATCGCTGTCCCCTAATGGCGAGCGCCATTTGCTTGAATTGGAATTCTCTCCTTTTTTGAACATGGCGAGCGCTATTCAGCTAGGATGGGCCAGAACTTGTGATCTTCTTCACTTTTCCTTCATTTTTCAGCTTACTTTGATACTTTTCTTCTACATGACTGAAATGGCACTTGTCAAAGCAAAGTAAAGGAAAACATAAGCAAATAACAGAGAAAACGGTAAAGACTCGATAAAACAATAAGTAAATATACGCAAATTGAATCGAAATAAACGATTCGAAATTGAGTCATCAAACTCCCCCACACTAAGACTTTTGCTTGTCCCCAAGCAAACTCCTAATGGAATAAAAAACAGTAAGCACAATGTTTGACTCATAGGCATGACGAAAACAATCTAAGCACAAGGTCGCTAGGCTAAAGTAATATAGATAGGTACGAAATAATGAAAACAAGGACACCGTAACGATACGATTCCACAAAAGCGGACAAAGAGTTCCTTTCTATGCGATACCGGTTTAAATCATGATATTATAACTTGACCTATGAACTTTGTTCTTATTTGCCTCTCTTTCATTCTAGTGCAATCACATTAATCCTGTTATTCTACGTATTTACATGGTAAGTGAATCTGTTTGTGTCATCTGATCTCTTATTCAACAATAATTTTTTTTCTCTTTTTTTTTTCCTTTTTTATTATATATATATATATATATATATATATATATATATATATATATATATATATATATATATATATATATATATATATATATATATATATATATATATATATATATATATATATATATATATATATATATATATATATATTTTAACTGAGACCAACACATATTTGCATCGGTTCATTACTTAGTTCATACGTGAGGATAGTGCTGACTGCTAATATAAACTACTAAAGAGGCTACTTCTAAAGAAACTGAGAATAAGGTCTCGGTATAATATGTAGTTAAACTAATATCGCATATTTAGGAACTCTAGGGTGTAGGAACGGTACCGACGTTAATCAAAACTTTCCAAATTCTGACTATCTAGCCTGAATCATAAAATGAAACAACCCATACTAAATGTGTCATGCCATTGGGTCAAAACTAACAAATTTTTTTATGGTGGATCAAAATAAGGAAGTTTATTAGACAATGCGAAGACGTAGAGTAAAAATGACTCAAATGCGCATATGACTCGATAACGAAAACAAACTAAAACTAAAAAGAAGGAAATGACATGAAATAAATAAAGTAGTAAATGACTCCTCCCTCACACTTAAACTGAACATTTTCCTTAATGTTTTAACTTAATTTGAAAGAAGGAGCGATGGAACCTGATGTAGATCAGTGGCGGCGGGCACGGCCTCGACGCTGATGCTGGTCTCCTCGGGGATCTGGTTCATCTTGCGGAATGTGATGAATGTGATCTTCAATGCGTTACACCTCTCTATGTAATCTTGCCATACCAGATACAATATTCCTCAAGTCAAGCTGAGTCCTCTCCATGAACTCCAACTTCCTCCTCTGCATATCGTGCAAGGTCACGTCATGCTCGTCCTCTCTTACTCTCTCTCTCTCTCTCTTTGCTGCCTGAGCTCTTATAGAATCTGGTCTAATTCGTGTGCATACCTGCAAAATCATCAGACAAAGGTGCGGTGTATGGTGTGGTACTCGGACCGGGTGCGCCAGAAGCACGACTACGGGAACGAGACTGCGAAGCAGCCTGCCTCCTAACATCAACATTTTCTACCTCTAAATCACGTGCATCTAAATCAAACAACCAATTACTCCGAATGCGCATATTAATGCAATCTAGGTTAGGCAAGGAGAAACTGCGGACCTCACTGGTATGCACCATGATATGATACTTGCCATTGGGCGAGCTTTTGATAAGCCACATATTACTGAAGTAATCAAGATCAGCAAAAGACAAGGGGTATTGTCGGCATTTTCTAAAGTAGGCTCTAAATCTAGAGAGTTAGCTATGGTGGTAATGATGTCACCGACACAGATGGATCCACCGGCTCTATTCGAAACACTAATAAGGTGGGCTAGAAGTAATGATGTAGGATCCACTGGGGTTTAGTGGAGAACACAGTGAATAAAGAATAGATTTTTAGAGTTCACATTCCATGTGTTCTCGCATCTAAATATGGTGGAAGCAAGAATACGGTGTAGGTAACGGATTGTTGGGTTATGAATGGTAGCGGCCTTTAGGATTTCCCATCGGTCAGTGGTGATGTTGGTAATATTTCTCCAAAATTCAAAGCACTGGCTTACCACTCACTCTCAAGGGGTGCTATGGTGGCAATGTAAGAACAGAGTATGCCTAAGAGGGGGGGTGAATTAGGACTTTTGAAATTTTTCCGGTTTTTATATGGTTCTTGGAAATATACTGGATGGTGTTCTTGGTTATGGAAAGCAGTAAATCAACAGAAAGAAAGAAAAGACACAGGATTTATAGTGGTTCCCCTCACAATCCGAGAGTACTCCACTCCCCTTTCAACATGAAAGAGAATTTTCACTATTGTTTAAAACAGTACAACCTATCACACCATCAACCGGTGAGGCCTACTATCAAACAATAAAACTCACAAGTGTACAAGAACAATCCTCTTGTAAACACTCACCCTTGTGTCCAACAATCCTGGATCACAAGTCAAATACAAAATAATTTTAATGAATTTGGATTGAGTATAATTGTCAAAGTGATCTTCTCCAATGAATCAAAATTCACTCTTTGTAATTTTTCAATACAAGTGTTCAATGAATGTGAAACTTTCAATGCAAGTATGAACACTTTTGAAAAAATGAATTTGATTCTAAGATAATTTTAAAAATGAGTATTGGAGATTGAAAAGTTTTGAGTTATGTTCTATTGGGTTGTTTTTCAAAAATGAAAAACTCAGAATTTATATGAGTAAAATAACCTTTCACAAAAGGTATGATTTTAAAAGATTCAAACCATGAAAAGGTATGATTTTAAAATAATTTTGAACTCAAAACAAAGCAATTTTTCACTGCACGTTCAGTGTTAATCGGTTAACCCATATGGTTAATCGGTTAACACTGGTACGTTAGCCCAGAAAATTCAAAATTCAAAATGGTTAACCGGTTAACCCATATGGTTAATCGGTTAACACTGCTAATTTTCAGAAAAATGCTTTTTAAAATTAATGTTATACCATTTTTAAAGTTTCAAAAACATGCTTATGTATTATGCACAAAAGATTGATGTTTTTGAACACTTGTATATCAAAATTAAAAAGGTGGATTTGATATACCAGTAATGCAGGCAAGTCTGGAAGAATCAGTTCCATATGTAGCTTGACTTGAAAGATAGCTTGATGACTTTATCTTGATGACTTTGAACGGCTTGTCTTTTTGCAATCAAGAGATGACCTTGAGTAGTGTTGACATCATCAAAACTTGAGACTGAAGCCTGCTTCTACAGGCAACCCCTTTTTGATGATGGCAATCAAAAAATGTGGTGCGGTATCTCTTGGTTCTTGATCTGGTTCTCCCCCTATGTCTAGCAACTCCCCCTATCTTAACAGAGGAAAAAAAATCTGCACACAGAGAGACATTAATAGAACCAAGCTTTTCTCCCCCTTTGACATCAGCAAAAAGGAAGAGCTTTCAAAGAAATCACAAGATAGCAACATATATAGTAATAAGCACATGCAAAGCCAAGTAAACACAAAGCACAAACATAGTACATATAAAATGCAGCAAATAGAAATTGTACTTGTTACAATAAAACATAGTTCAAATGAAAGCATAAAAACTTATAACTAGAAAGCAAAGCAATAAAAACAACAGCAGCAGCATATTCTCTAAACATCCTCATCCGCCATATCCTCCTCCTCTTCTTCCTCTTCATTTTCTTCATCAGATACAACAGGGCTGTCAGGGTTGGTATGGTGAGAAGAAAGGACAAGGTTCCGGAGGGAAGCAATGGCCCGGGAGGTTTCTCTATGCTGAGTCATGATAGTTTGGTAAAGGAACTCGTTGGTGATGCCTCCTGCAGGTACGGGAAAGGCCTGGTTAGCATTGGCTCCTTCTTCTGAGTACTTGTAAGTACCGTCATTATCCTTAAAAATTCCAGTATTCTTGACAATTGTAATCTCGTTGATCTCATTGGTGGTTGATTTCATCTTGATGGTTGGTTCACGGTTGAGATCCAAAGTAGTCAATTCCAAAATTCTTGATATCAGCCGTGCATAAGGAAGACGGGTCGACAGAGATAGTTGTTGTTGAAGGTGATACATGATGGTCAGAATCCAATTGACACGAATCTTGTTCTTGATGACGAAAAGAAGTTGCATTTCCAGATCATTAATTTGTGCATGATTCGAATCCTTGGGAATCAGCACATAGCAGATTATGTAGTGAAGCATCCGATCAGAGACGGTAAGGTTCTTTGCATAGCACAACAGACGAGCAGTACGTTGGTTGGCGATAATCATCTCCTTTGGAAATCTGCAGATCTGATAATAGAACTCCATCTTGTCGTAGTTGGACCACGGTCCTTCCACGTGGTTAACTCCCTTTCTCAGAAAATACCCAGATGATGGTATGTTCAGCATTGCAGCAACATCAGACAGATTTTCTTCAACAACACAGTCTCTAACAATTGTTTTCATAATATGCTCATCATTTGCATTTAGAAACACAGACAATTTATGCAAAAAGGATTTGACAAGGTCCGGGTAGCAGTTTCCAGAATCAGACACAAATTTATCGATCCTCTGATATTTGAGCAAAGCAGGAAAATCAAAAGATGATGCAGGAAAAGCCTTAAGATTCACATACTTTACCGGAAGGATATACCAGTAATGCAGGCAAGTCTGGAAGAATCAGTTCCATATGTAGCTTGACTTGAAAGATAGCTTGATGACTTTATCTTGATGACTTTGAACGGCTTGTCTTTTTGCAATCAAGAGATGACCTTGAGTAGTGTTGACATCATCAAAACTTGAGACTGAAGCCTGCTTCTACAGGCAAGTCCCTCAGCAGTAGGAAAACCGAAAGCTCATGGGACATCAAATAATCTTCGTTAAACATCCGGAAATGAATGGTTCCAGAGGTACGGGAAATGTCATAGACATAGAGGAGCGAACTAAGAAATTCATAAGTTACCCTAACACAAGTATTATTAGACATAAAGCAAAAGCGAGTCATACCTAGATTCCTTAGCATCCAAGAGACGCTTTACATGAGACCTAGGGAATAAAGGGCTTCTGGGTCAGGATACCTCGTTGCATCAACAGATCTTTTAAACACTCGGTGATAGTTTGCGTGCTGAGTGTTTCTGATTTCTCCCTCCAGAAACTCGATACCCATGTAGTCAATCTCTTGATTGGCTTCCATTGTTGATAAAGAGCTTTGAATTACAAAGAATGCTAGAGATTTTGAATTTTGAGGGGGGGTTTGTAGTGATGATGAAAAGTGATGGATTGAAGGGTTTAAATAGGGAAAATTTAAGGAATTTTGGTGGTTGGGAAGTTATGATAAGTTAATGAGGAGTTAAGAGGGTGGTTATGGTGCATTGGAAGGTGAAAAAGGTGTTTTTATGGGAAAATGGAGTTAAAAACGCGTGCAGAATTTGAATTTCTCGCCTCTGTCCTCCCAAGAACAGAGGGCGATCGCCACACGTCGAAGACTTCTACTTCCAAAATACCTCTTTATGACATCTCATCGCGTCTAGAAATATTTTCAGCGCGTTGGCACTGATCACAGTTCAAAATAGCGATATGTACGTCTTTCCAAAGGTTAGGCCAAAATAGGCCGGATTGCAGAATTTTTGCACAAGTCTTAGAAGTGCTCGCATGCCCTCCATATGGTGCAGCATGGCAATGAGATATGACATCATTAACTTCAGATTCAGGAACACATTAACGAAAAATTCCATCGGCGCCCCTCTTGAAAAGCAAGGGCTCATCCCAATAGTAATGTTTAAGATCATGAAAGAATTTCTTCTTTTGTTGGTAATTTAAGTCTGGTGGAAGTACCTCAGATGCTAGGTAGTTAACAAAGTTAGCATACCAAGGCAATGTGGTTTCTGTACAAATTGCTTCTATTGTTTCAATAGTTTCTGCATCGTTAAATAATAAAGGATATTTGATCGTCTCATTTTTGCTCTCTAACTGAGCTACAAGTCTATCATAGGGAAAATCATCATTGATGGGAACTTGTTTGGGTTTTTGGTCCTCAATTCTAGAAAGATGATCTGCTACTACATTATCGGTTCCTTTTTTATCTTTAATCTCCAAATCGAATTCTTGTAAAAGCAGGATCCATCTTACAAGTCTTGGTTTAGCATATTTTTTCTCAATAGATACCTAATTGCAGTGTGATCGGTATAGACAATTATCTTTGCTCCTACCAAGTAAGAACGAAATTTATCTAGAGCAAACACAATAGTTAAGATTTATTTTTACGTAGTTGCATAGTTCTATTGCGCATTGTCTAAGGTCCTACTTGCGTAGCAGATAGCATGAAGCTTCTTATCTTTTCTTTGTCCTAAAACAGCACCAATGACAAAATCTCTAGCATCGCACATTATTTCGAACGGCTCATTCCAATCAGGTGGTTGCATAATAGGTGCAGTGATCAGAGCATTTTTAAGGAGCTCAAAAGCTTTCAAACAATCTTTATCAAATATGAATTCAGCATCCTTCATTAATAAGTCAGTTAGTGGTTTAGTGATTTTAGAGAAATCTTTAATGAATCGTCGGTAAAAATCGGCATGTCCAAGAAAACTACGAATTTCTCTAAAAGTTTTCGGAGGTTGAAGATTTTCTATTATTTCTATTTTTGCTTTATCTACTTCAATTCCTCTTTCGAATACAACATGTCCTAACACAATTCCATCCCGGACCATGAAATGACATTTTTCCCAGTTTAGCACAAGATTGACTTTAACGCATCGCTCAAGCACCAATTCTAGGTTCGACAAACAATCTTTGAAACTTCGCCCACAAACAGAGAAATCATCCATAAATACTTCCATTATATCATCTATAAAGTCAGCAAAGATCGACATCATGCGTCTCTGAAATGTTGTGGGAGCATTACATAACCTAAACAACATTCGTCGATATGCGAATGTACCATATGGACAAGTGAAAGTTGTTTTCTCTTGGTCATCAGGATGAATAGGAATTTGAAAAAAAAAATCCTGAATATCCATCTAAATAGCATAAATAAGAGTGTTTGGCTAATCGTTCAAGCATTTGATCAATAAAAGGTAAAGGAAAATGGACTTTACGAGTGGCTTTATTTAGCTTTCTATAGTCTATGCACATCCTCCACCTAGTGTGAACACGTTTTGTAACGGATTCGCCTTTTTCATTGCTAACAATTGTTATACCACCTTTTTTGGTACGACATGTACTGGACTAACTCAGTTACTATCCGATATCGGGTATATGATTCTGACTTCTAACAGCTTTTGCACCTCCTTCTTGACTACATCGCTTATGATAGGATTTATCCTCCTTTGATGTTCTCTAGAGGTTTTACTATCATCTTCTAGCATAATGCGGTGCATCCAAATGGATGTCTTATTCCTTTTAGATCAAAGATATTGTAACATAGTGCTATTGGATACTTCCTGAAAATGCTAAGTAACTTTTCAGTTTCTATTTGTCCCAAGTTAGCATTGACTATCACTGGTCTTTCAATCTCGGCACCTAGGAATTCATACCTTAGATTTTTCGGCAGTGTTTTTAGTTCTATAGCGGGTTTTTTTAGGCTAGGCATTGGATCGGGTGTTAGTGCAAGACATTCTCTTAGACTGTCATCGGTGAATGGTATTTTCCAATCATCATCTTCGAATATAGGAGGTTCTAGAATTTTAAGCGCATCACAGTATACGGATGGTTGCATCTCCATTTATTTGATGCATTCATCAATAACATCTAATAAACAACATGAATCATCAATAGTTGGAGCTTTTAGGAATTGAGCCAGAATAAATTCAACTTTTTCATCACCAACTTCAAAAGTCAACTTCCCTTTCTTAACATCAATTATTGCTCCGGTTGTTGCTAAAAATGGTCTACCTAATATAATAGGGATATTTGAGTCCTCTTTTATGTCCATTATCACAAAATCAGTAGGAATGTAGAACAAACCAATGCAAAACAGGCACATTCTCTAACATACCCACGGGATATTTAACAGAATGGTCCGCAAGTTGTAAAGACATCTTAGTTGGTCTCGGTTCACCTAACTCGAGTTTCTTACATGTGGTCCTTGAGCCATGATTTGTTCTAGTTCGGCTTCGGTTTCCGAATCTAAGTTAGGAACGATAGGGTCTGAAAGGTTATATCTAATATGAAATTCTTGAATTCGGCACCTTAAGCTAATAAAGCACTCAATTTCGTCAATTGGTTGCTCTAACTCTTCGCCTTGAGAGCGAGTGGTTGGCATACAATCGACGGATTGAAAAGAAAAATAGTTGCCTTAGTCTATACTGTGCAATAAAGAAATCACAATATTGACTAAAATTAATCCCCGACAACGGTGCCAAAAACTTGATCGCAGACTTAGAGTGTTAGTCAGATAGAACTGCAAGCATACAATGTATCGCGCAGTTTTAAAAGATTCGTGAACCCACAGGAATTAACAATCAACCTAAAGTGATCTATATTGCGTTGTAGAGCTAAGGCTTAATGTCATGGAATAAAAAAGGGCAGAAAAATAACTAGTACTGACGGGTTTAAAACAAATAAGGAAACGAGACTGAAGAATGATTTATGCGCTCTTAAGGGACTCTATAGATTCTGGGTGCTAACAAGGGTCTCAAGAATAGTTTTGTAGGAATTGTCGGCTTAAAAACTCAATCTCACACTCTTGCGCTATTGACTAAGCCACACCTAATAATCCCAAGATTTTTCTCTCGCTCGCTCGATAGTTAAAAGACATATTTTGAAAACTAACAAAGCCTAACTGAAGCCTAAAGCACTCTCATTGTATTTAAGTCCAGTGCTCAGTGTCTACTATTCGGTGATTACCTCAAACTCTCGCTCTAATGGACACACCTTAATACGTTTCTCACTCTCGTGGCCAAATATTGTTAAGCGGCTTCTGTAACACCCTTTTTCTACCCCAAAATTATTAAGGCAAAATAACACCAAAATCAGAGTGAATAAATAAATCTCATTTAAAAATCCACCAAAAGGGCGTACATTTCTCAAAGTCATCAAAATAGGTCCATACTCCGTAACCACGGGTTTTCTCCAAAATACATAAAAACATCATAAAACAGCGGAACCCAAAGCAATAAAGTCAAGGTTTCCTCAAAAGGAAAAAATAAGTAAAATAACCCACTGATATATAGTTTAGCTCCAAGAACCCAACCCAATATTACATATCAGAGCAAGACCCTCTAAGTTAACCATAAAGGCTAACAACTCTAAAACTTCAAAAATAACTCCTCGACGGCATCCACGGCTAAACTTAGACATCTGCACATTACCCACGTGGAGGTAACATTCAAACAGGCAGGGTGAGTAAAAAAATTCATAATAATCAATGTATAACAATTAATGCATAAACAACATCATAATTATATTCAACACATTCATATTCCTCAAATATGCCTCAAAGGCCACAACGTCATAATTTATACAAAAAGACTCATAAATGCAATGCGACACAACTCAATGCATGTGGTACCAATCATCACAGCTCGATGGACACTAGGTCATCAACCCTCCATAGATCCCCATCAATAGGATCAATTCTACTAGAGAACCGGAGTACATCAAAATATTTTACATCCGTACAATGGGATTGAAGCCAAAGTAATTGAGGTCCTGAACCGAAGTCCGGATGCACATGAATGCATGATGTACACGTCACAAATCATCCTCATAATAACATCATAGGTGCATCATCATTCATCATATTCATCATATTCATCATCATCAAATGGCATAGCTCATCATCATAATCATCATCATACATCATGTCATCACAGCTCATCATAATAATCATCATCATTCATCATGTCATCACAACACATCATAATACTCATCATCACACATCATTTCTTCATATAACTCATCATAATAATTAATCTCACACATCATGTCATCATATAATTCATCATAATAATCATCATCACACATCATGGAAATCGTCATATAATTCATCATAATTAATCTCACATATCATGTCATCATATAATTCATCATAATAATCATCATCACACATCATGGAAATCGTCATATAATTCATCATAATAATTAATCTCACACATCATGTCATCATATAATTCATCATAATAATCATCATCACACATCATGGAAATCGTCATATAATTCATCATAATAATTAATCTCACACATCATGTCCTCATATAATTTATAATATTATCCCATATTATCTCATATTAATTCATAATATTATTCCATATTATCATATTAATTCATCAAATTATACTCGCGGTAATCCTCACACTATCGCGCTATCAATCACATAATTCCTCACGGTCATACTCATGTTAACTCATCTCAGAAATCTCAGAATCAAACATCAAGGCATCGCTACACACGATCAACATTCGTGAAACTCTGCTACGTTCGCTGGCATGTTCGCTAGGCGAGTCTGGGGGGAGTGTTCGCTAGGCGAACAACGCGATGACAGCAAAATCTGCTACGCACCAGAACTGATTTCTACCCAAAAACTCATACGATTCGCACACCCCATGCCCCCCAAATATCCCTAAATCATCCCTAAGGTCATATGGCGATAACGGCACAAAACCTGCGGTTTATTAAGCCAATCCCGTAACATATTCATGTCCTAAATCACAATTTCCCTACCATTTCCCTGAAGGCATTAGAGTTATTTCACATTTGAATATTCCTATTCCTTATGGTCGAACACATAATAATCTAAGGTTTTTGGCCACGGAGGCCAAAGATCATTATTTCTCATCTCTACCCTTAGAAGCCTTACGGTTACCACCTCCATAATAGATCTAGGCCACGAAGGCCATATATCACTTGTTCTCATAACCTTCCAATCTTTTCATGGTCAAAATCTCAATGATAAATTTTGGCCACGAAAGCCAAAATCCCTTTTTCCCATAATTCTCCCTAAAACCCACAAATCAACCATAAACACATCGAAAGGTATACATGGAAAATCATGAAAAGCTATACTCCTCATACCTTAGTCTATTCAAAGCTTTCACGATTATCTCCGGGATCTTCCGAAGCTTTTGCCTCCACTTCTCCCTCCTCAGAGCTCTGGCCTCCATTCTTTTTACGGTTAACCAAATGAATCCTAAACCTTCAGAATTTTATTTTGTCAAACTTAGTCTTGGGCCACACAATTGGGCTTTTCCCATAACATCCTTACTAACTCCTTTTAACGCCCAAATTACCCTTATTCCTCTTATATTTATTTTAATTCATAATAATATTAATAAATCCATATTACATACTATTATTCCAAAATAAATACTCCAAAAAGCATAATTCCTCAATAATTCACAAAGTCACCAAAAAACACCAAAATTGAATATTCTCAATTAAATCAATTAATTAAAATATTCCAATTAAAATTTGGGGTGTTACAGCTTCTCGCTCTCACGAAAAAGCAACCTAAATTAGAACTAGACGCTAAAGCCAGATTATAAGACATGCATAATTAACACAGATGGTTTCAACAGAGTTCTGTCAAAACGACGGTCCTTAAACTACGGGTTCATACAAATTTAGCCTAACATATCGAATCCTAAGACTAACATGTTAGCACTGTTGGAAATTAAAACATACATGTCGGTTAATTTGAGTGAAAATTCAGAATTTAGTTTTCGGAGTAAAACTCAATTATAAAGCAGACACGTGCAAATAGGAAAACGGTAAATAAATGCAAGAAATAAATAACCTATAAATTGCAAGGAAGGTAGAATAAACTGAAACTTGTATTAAATTAAACTTTGATCCAAGTACATCAGCACAACAGAAAGAAAGAAAATACAATGGTGTAACAATTGTTCAGTGTAAACAATTGATACTGTGGAAAGTGAATATATGGTTCGGGTGATTTCGGCAGCACTTCCACAGGTTTCTTGGATGAAAAATGCAGGCCTCTGGTGTCCTATTTATAGAAGAAAATAGGCTCCAAGAACAGAGGTTTGAATTCGAATTCAAACCAAAGAAACTGCCTGAAACTGCTTTTGAAAACTGCTCCTGCTAACAACGGTGATCGCCGTCCCCTAATGGCGAGCGCCATTTGCTTGAATTGGAATTCCCTCCTTTTTTGAACATGGCGAGCGCCATTTGGATGAAGGGAGACACATGATGAGTGCCATTCAGCTAGGATGGGCCAGAACTTATGATTTTCTTCACTTTTCCTTCATTCTTCAGCTTACTTTGATACTTTTCTTCTAAATGGATGAAGTGGCACCTGTCAAAGCAAAGAAAAGGAAAACATAAGCAAATAACAGAGAAAACAGTAAAGACTTGATAAAACAACAAGTAAATATACGCAAATTGAATCGAAATAAATGATACAAAATCGAGTCATCAGGCACCACCTAACAAATCAAATGGTTTCAATGAACCTGAATTTGGATCATCACTTATGTGAGAAACATAAAGAACTCGTACATTGTTCATAAGCAAATAAAACAAACATGCCCTATTTCGAATTTTGGAGTGGAAACAACATCAAAATCAAGCATACATCATAGACATTCACATAGTAGAAAGGTTAAATTAGGATAGTCTAGACTATAAACTAGACTTTGCCTAAATAAGCCAACACTTATTTTACAAAATAATAGCCTGATCCTCAACAATTCCTATAAAAATGTTACATTCTCTAGAGCTAAAAAAAGGCATATACATTAATAGTGGAATCTATGGAGTCTTCTGTATAATACTTGAAACAAACTTTGAAACAAAGTTTTGAGCTTAGTACAATCCTCAATCACTTTGAAACAAGAAAACAAAATAGGTCATAAGTTGTGACAGTGTTAGGAAACAAAACTAAATCCTTACCAATATGAAATCCTATTCATGTTTCAATGAGTGTAAAATACAGAATTTTGAATGAAAATGGAATATGAGAAGACAATATCAATTTGATATGGATTTAACCTTTGTCCTTAGCATAGTTGGAAAAGTATTGAAGTCAGAGCACTAAGTGAATCCAGTGAGACTAAGATTCTAGCATTCCCCAAAGGTTAGTTGCTCTCTTAAAACACTCAAAACACATCCAACACTAAATGTAAGCAATCAAACACACAACTAGCACTAAATGTATGAAGGAATTAGGAAGTTGATAGATTAACCTCTTGAGTTTCTTTGGAGATTTTAGTTTGCATTCTCCGGTTTAGGGTTCCAATTTCGCTTTGCATTTTACTATTGAGAGCGACGTTTTTGTTTGCATCTTCAATTTCAAATGGGTTGTTCTTTCTTTACCCAACTTAGTTCCAAACAGATTAGAACACAGTAAAATTCATACCTGAGTTGAAATAACATCAAATAAGAAAACCTAAATATACCTAAAAAGTAAGAAGGGTGTATGGTGATCTCCAACGTACTTCTCTCCTTCCCATGTCAGCTTGGTGAATTAAGGGACCAATGTCGTTAACAAGCTACAGGGAGGAACAAAGTGAATAATACAGTAGTGAAGATTGACAAAAAAATATAACTCATAAGAATACGATGGATGTAGATAAGAAGAGGATATTATAATGAAGAGATAGAAAATTACAATTATGGAGAAGAAAAAGATCGTAGTGATGAATAAGAAGGTTGCAAGGAAAATCACTTGAAGTAAAGAGGGAAATTTTGGTTCCCTACTCAAACTTTAGGGTTTATTTCCCAAAATAATTTGTAGGAAAGGAATAGATTGTGCGGCTGTAGGAAATTGAACACGGGTACTAAAAAATGGATCAGAAACAAAGTATTTCTTCTATGCGACGATTGAACAAAACTATCTACAGAACTGTCGCAGTCAAAAATCACCGACTGGGTTAAAGGAACCGTCGTAAGCCTTATGTAAACCTTATGTAACAAGTGTAGATTTTCATGTAGACTTGCGATGGTTACCTAAAACATCCGCATAAATCATCACGGTTATGGACTAGAGGCAGTTTTTCATGAACTGCCGTAAATCAAGTGAGGCAAAACTGAAATTTTCTTGTAGTGAATATATATATATTTCAATTCCAATGGGTTACTCCAAATATTGAATGGGTCTCTATAGTATACCAACATATCAATCTCAAACACAATTAAATTAACACATCTCAAAGATTATCACTAAAACCTAATAATTTCAAATTCATGAAAAATTTAGGGGTTTCAACCTAAACATATTTATATCCATTAAACACTATCAAATAGTCCCAATAAATATGTAAAAACTCACCCTTACCTTGATTTTTTTTATGATTCTTGAGCTTTCTCTTCGTTCTTCTTCTCTTCTCCTCTCTTCCCTTCTAGCCTCTTTTACCAACTTCTATTTCTCTATTATATCCACTTTCTCTTATTTTGTTAAACCTTAATCATTCATAACAACTCTAATTTCTATTGGGATCACTAACCCACTCTCTCACTTACTATTCACACTCCTAATTAAGCCGAATTAATTATTCTTACCAAATCTATATTATTCCATCAAATAAAATAAATCAAATAATTAAATTAATCAAATAATTCAATTAAATCAAATAAACCAAATAAATCAATTATTTCAAATAAGTCCAATAAATGAATTAATTAAATTAATTCAAATAAATCAATTAATTTATATAATCAAATAATCCAAATATATCAAGTAATTCAATTAATTCAAATAAATCACATAAATCAATTATGCACAAAATCACTCAATTAATTAACATAAATAAATAATGACTAAAATTGGGGTGTTACATTCTTGCCATCACTAACTGGGAGTGGTGTAAAGGAGCAAGAATTGTGGTGTCTTCCTCTGAAGGATCGTCCTATGCTGCTTGGAAGACAGGGTCAACCGGGTACCATGAAGGGTAGCCCAAGATAATTGAGTCCTGTCTCAAGTGCACTCACAAAGACATTTCTAAATGTGTTCAGAAGAGAAAGGATGATATTCTAAGGAATATTTATGCCTTGAAGATTTCTCTCTAGGTTGTTGGTTAAGTGTCACTTATGAAGGTGCATCTTCAGACAGTGCATGTTCTCAAGATCCAATGATTTGTTCATGGGAAAAGGACCTGATGTTCTACCAGATGTTGAAACATCACTTCTGAAGAGTGTGTGCAGAATCTTGTTGATCCAAGGAGTGAACTTCTTGGACAAAGGAGAGATGTAGCATATGTTCTCGAGTATAAACAAATGTGTGTTTATCAATAGTGTTGGGAATCTTCTTCAGATTGGTCTTGAAGAGTCTTTTGGTTTGTAACCTAGAAAGCCTCTATCCAAGAGTTTTGTCTTGTATATGTATACTGGTGAAGATGAAGGTCAATACATCATCAGCTTTGGTGAGTTATCTTTAGGTTAGTTTATTTCTGATCTAGAGATAGGCGTCTGGTTATCCTTTGAAGGAGCTTGTGGCCTAACTTATGTTGAAAGGCTGTGAAGACATCTCTACCAGATTATATGCATATGGAAGTCAAGGAAACATGTCTAGGACATTCAACCTGACATCTTAGAGACTTTTCTAGTTGAACCTCGGTGGTCTTACAGATAGTCGTCTATCCTATGACTACCTCCTCTATTAGGTTTGGTTTTGGTGTGGACTCTGATCTTGTGTGAATGATTCCCTTGGAGAATTGTGCTTGAAGCAGACTTTTATCAAGGTATTTGTTCCTTCTCTTGAGTCATCTTAAAAAGGACTAGTTGTTGTTTTTCCGTTTATATACAGGATGGAGGTTTTTTACTCAAACTTTATTTCATGATCAAGTCTATGAGAACATGGAACTCTTATTCTGTTATGGTGGAAAATACTTTCAAGGTGGGATAATGCCTAGAAGTCTAAGGGGTGTGTGGTCTCATCAGTTGGCTAGTTAAGTCATTGATGTAAATCAAATGTTTTGACATTGTACTAAACATCAAAATGGATGGTGCTAAAGTCTATCTCAACTTTTGTGAATCATGCAATGGCAAAAGCTCAAGGGAGTTGATGATTTCTTGGTGTATTCATATCTTTTTCTTGAAGTTTCATCTAAGATGTTTGATATGAGTTTTCCAAAGTTCTGTCCGGGGTAAGGGGATGTTAGTACTGGATGCTCTAGTTTTGTTATTCCCACATGATCAAGGACCTTGTGAAAGGTATTTTGATTGGTTACCTTGGAGGAAAGTGTCTGTTGAGTGAGCTATAAGGAAATATTTGCTTAAGCTTGTTACTTGATAGTGTTGATGTACTTTGGCTTGGGGTGAGTTGTGCAAAGTGGAGGATAGAAGATTGAAGGGCATTGGAGAAGCAGACCTCGCATAAAGTATATTTTTGGTATGATTCTCAATCTATACCTTTATGCTTATTATCATTCATACCTGTATCTGTCAGAGGGAATCTCCTCTTTGGATGCTTAAGGATGGGTACTATCTTTGTAATATCAGACAGGAAGTCTGAATATTGTGCTTCTACGATGAAGCTCCCAGAGGCTTGAGAGAGTTTATTTCTCTTTGTGGTATTATGCCTCCTATGATGATCTATGAGTTGCTGCAGTTACGATCTTTTGAGATCCTCATGTGTTCTTTGCAAAAGGAAGTGTATGGATTACCATGCAAAAAGTTATTCCGATGGATGTTGACTCCAGAATCAAAGCAGTTGAGAACTTTATTTGAGGATGATGTTTTAACTAGTGTTTGAAACATCATTTCAGTAAACTATCTCTTTAGAAAGGAAAGTTTTTGGTTCTCACCAGTTGGATTAGAAGTGAACTATCTATTCGTTATGAAGTATGGTCAAGACTTTGTGGATTTTGATTATCTATGTGTAGATGGTTGGTTCTACTAGAAGTATCTCTAGAAGAGAGTGTATCAGGCTGAATCTTAGAAGGAAGCAGGCTGAGAATGTATCTCTTTTCATATGAAGAAGAGCGGTGATGTCTTCCAAGTGTGGATGACATCTTGGCTAACCAATGAGATGAGAGATTATGGGGATGTGAGCATCCCAGATTTGATTGGTTTTATTCTCAAAGGTTAAGGTTGTCTATGGTTGTAAGATTCAAGATGTATATGTATAATGTGTGGATGTGTTCAGGGGGAGAGTGATCAATAGTGTTAATTGATCTCAATCCAAGTGTATACTAGTTACGGTTCAAGATTTGTGATTTGTTTTTTTCTCTCTTATGAGCATGAAGGTGTTCGTGTGAAATTGTGATGTCAGACTAAATGTCTTAACATCATGATGTGTTGATACTTTAGCATAGTAAGTTCTGATTGTGAGCTTGACTTGTTAAGGTTTTGAATTATTTCATCGATGTTCATGTTTCTTAGAAGATACCTGAGAAACAGGATTGGATATAGTCTGGGAGAATTTTTTCTCTGCAGTATGGAATAAGGTCCATGGAAGCTTCTTTTGATAAATGGGAGATGTTCCAGACACTTTCTTGACATCATGGTTAGGATCTTCTTATTCTAGCTGAATGGAGTATGTGTGGAGTTCGTTAGAAAACATTGTGACTATACTTCAACATTTTCTATAAAAAAAAGAGTAAACAAGGACTGACTGGATGTTAGGATATTGTTTAGGACTTGTTTTTGTTTCCAAGTAGATTTATTTGGACGGTGTTCCTTGGACAGTGGGAAGCGTGCCTTAAAGAAGGCGTGCAAAATATGTTTCCTTGGTACATGCATAGTCTTTGGACGATTCTCGTTAAATAAGAAACAGTCAAATTTGAGTTGGCCGGTGCGTATTCATTTATGTTGAAGTTTTCCTCTCAATTTACTCTTCTATTGAATTATCCTTCGGTTATATCAACGGAACATTAATTCCTAACGAAACCGCTAATCGGTGGTTTTTATGCTTTCTCTTACCGTTAATTTTTGTTAATCTTGTTATATGTTTAGTCGCTTTATTTCTCTTTTTCCACATTTTATGCTTTTGTTGTGTCTCTTTAATGTTGTTAGGTTTAGATATGCATTCTGGAAGAACTCGATGCGAGAAAAAGGAAAAATACGCAGTTTCAATGGAAATTTGCCCATCCTACAAGAGACCTAACACGGCCACCCGCGTCAGCTGACACGTGTCGTGTCAGGAAGCTTGGTACTTGCTTGAAAATGTTAAGAAAACAGAGGGCTGACACGGGCACCCGTGTCACCTGACATGGACCGTGTCAGCATGCTTGGAGCCTGAAGTGAATGTTTGAAGGAAACAGCAGGGCAACACGGCCACCCGTGTCAGCTGACACGGGCCGCGTTGGCTCAGACGCTAATTTTTCTTGCTTTGCTGATTTTTCACTGAGTATTGACCTGTGAGGGTATTTTTGGCATTTCCCAATGCTATTATTGGATTTTGACTATTTAAATGCGTTTTGACGATGAAAGAATGGACTTTTGACTGAGAAAAAATACACGATTGAAGATTAGAGAAGAGAAGGTTTTTGGAGAGCGAAAGATTTTCATGAGTGGAAGCAATTGACAATCCAAGTTCATTCTAATCCTTGTAACGTCTAATTTTTATATTGTATTTCCTTTGAACACTATGAGTAGATAAACCCCCCCCCCCCCCAATGCTAAGGGGTGTCCCGGATTTGGATCTGTAATGACTCTGATATTAGTATTGCAATAACAATCTCTCTTTTTTCATAATTGATTTGACCTCTAGCTATTCTTAATGTTTGTCCTGTCGGACAAATAAAGTTTGATTTTCGATTAACAATTAGGTTGGACCTCCGTTGATAATGTTTTGCTTTGGATTATTCTATAGTAGATATCACCTAGGACAAGGGATACCCTATGGAAACTGGAATATTCTTGATAATTGATTGTTTAATTTTATCTGTAATTCTCTATGAACATAGGAAGTAGGGTGGATGATTAAAGGTTTTCTCGCTAAGGACTTAGGAGTAAACATTATAAAGAACCAGTAATTAATTAGTTAAAAACAAGTTGTTGCAGTGTTAATTTAGAGTTGTTACTAAGTCGGATCACACACCATCTCTAACATAGTTTACTCATATATTTTCTAAACCAATCAATTACTTCCTTTATTTTTTATGCAATTGTTTTATAATTTCACCTAATAATTCAAAACCCCTAAGCTTTTGTTTAGTTAAATTGAATCAGAACTTTATATCCTCAAGCAGTCCTTGAGATTGATATTTGGGACTTTATCCTTTATTACTATATAGACAAAATAGTACACTTACTATTTTCTGATCAAGTTTTTGGCACCACTGTGGGGACTGTCAAAGATAACAGAATTCGTAGATTTAGTTCAATTGAAATTTTGCTACTCTGCAGCTAAAATTTTGAATTTTTTCAGTTTTAAAATTTTGATTCGTTGCGGATAATTTTTTTTATCATTTAATATTTTTACTAATCTGTGTATGCGAGGAAATTCCTTAGCTGATTTTACTTTTGACGCTGAACCCGAACGATCCTTGCACGCTAGATGCAAACGAGCTAGGCAAGCAAAGCTGGCAGCTTCAAGAGCAGAAAACTCAGGCGCCGAGCTAGACAAAGAGGAAGAGGTTTCAATGCACTTTGACACATAATCTGACAAAGATTTAGAAGATCCACCAATAGCTGAACAACAAGAAAGACTTCTTGGAGATTATGGAGGGGCAAACGCTCCTTTGGGTCATTTGACCATTGTCAATCAACCAATGAATGTCTCAAACTTTCAGTTGCACCCATCAACCATTCGTCAGTTGGAGAAAAGACCTTTCACAGGAAGAATCAATGAAGATGTAAACAAACTTCTGCAAAGGTTTCTTACCATGAGCATCACACTCAAGATTGATGGGCATACCGAAAAAGCGAAAAAAATTGAGGGCGTTTTCGTTCAGTCTAGCCGAAGATGCCGAAGAGTGATTTTACTCATTACCTGCTGGAAGTATTGCGACATGGGAGCAAATGGAAACAAATTTTCTAAATGAGTATTTTCCTGCTTCTGTTTATATTCGCAAAGATATGACATTGTGAATTTAAAGCAGAAGGAATGGGAATCACTGGGTGATGCATACAAGAGGTTCAAAAGGCTATTACTGGCATGTCCCACTCCCAATATGGATTAGACTGAACAAATCCAGATGTTTGTAAATGGCATCCGAATAAAGACTAAGCAACTTATTGATACAACTGTTGATGGCTCATCCAATTTTACAACAGCCACTGGTATCAAAAAGGACATAGAAGCCATTGCTGCAAATGAACATCTAGAGTTATATGACCAAAGTGTGAGTAAACCCGAGGGTGTGATTAACTTGAAACTTGCAAATCAGGTTGTTAAGATAGAAGACCAAGTGGCTACTGAAGTAGAGAGAAGAATCAAGTTCAAACCGGTCAAGCTGTGAGTTGTGAGATTTATAGTGGACCCCACTTTACTGCACATTGCGTTATAACTGTGCAACAAATTAAAGAGATAAAGTTTCTGAAGCAGAATAATCCCTATTCTCAAATTTATAATCCAGGGCGGAAGAATCATCTTAACTTCTCCTGGAAAGATCAGAATCAACCCCATTACCAACAGCAGCAACAGGCTCCTCATAAAGCAAAGTGGGAGATAACTATTAAAAAGATGGAAGCTCACAATATTCAATTCCAAGAAGAAACCCTAAATAATCAGAGGAACACCATAGATTCTATAAAAAATCTTGAGGTTCAGATGGGAAAAATAACACAACAACTCTCCATGCAAACTCAAGGAAACTTACCGAGCGCGACAGTACCAAATCCAAAAAATCATGAGAATGTTAATGTTGTCACAACAAGAAGTCAGAAAGTTGTTGAAGAAGAAGAAGAAGAAAGGGAAACAAATGACTATCATTGTATAGAGGTGGATCTGAAAGTGAGAGAAAATAAGAGAGACCAGAAGAAGCTATACCACCCGTAAAGCCAACTAAAAAGAAAAAGAAAGAGGAGGTTAAACCCAAAATCAAGCTACCTTACCCTCCAAGAGTGACGAAGAAGGATCCAAAGGAGAAAGACTTTAAGAAATTTATCACAATGTTCAAAAAGTTAGAGATCAATATGCCTTTATTTGAAGCACTCGGGCAAATACCATTGTACAAAAAATTCATGAAAGAGGTAATCATGAAAAAGAGACTAATCGGAGAGGAGCATAAAATTTTAACTGAGCAGTGTAGTAAAATATCACAAGGTAGGAGAATCCCCATCAAGCAGAAAGATCATGGATCTGCAGCCATCCCATGCACTATAAAGAACAGAAATTTCAAGAAGGTCCTAATTTATTCGGGTGCTAGTGTAAGTCTTATGCCATTATCTATTTTTAAAAAGCTGGGTATTGGAAAGGTGAGTGATACAGAAACAAATTTAAAATTTTCCGACCACACGGTTAAGTGGTCATATGGGCTAGCAGAAGATGTGTTGGTGTCAATTGATAAATTTAGCTTTTCAGTTGATTTTGAGATCATGGACATTCTAGAAGATGAAGAAACTCCTATCATTCATGGTGGACCATTCTTGCACACAAGTCGATGCAACGTCGATGTGGAAAAAGTAACTATGACTTTGAGATCATTTGATGAAGAGATAACATTGAAAGTGTTTGAGATTAAGAACAAAGGGGAAGAAAAAGGTAATCTCTCTCCTATTGGCATGATTAGAACGTATGGGGGAAACCAAATCCCAAAACCTCCACCAGAAAAAGTCTCAAGCATAAGCTCTCAAAGGGTGTCATTGTCATCAGCTTCACCAAGCATGGCAACTCAAAGATTCATTCAAAAATCAAGAAAAGAAAAGGTAAGGATATGGAAGTTGGAGGTGATTTGAGGCACAAAGTTGCTCTTATCTCTGAACCAGACCAGTTCTTTGTTGCAAAAAGGTCAAGCAACAAGGTGCGAAAGCTGAAATACCCTCCATAAAATGGAGAGTGAGCCGTCGGGCCATGCGATGTTAAACGAAGCGCTACGTGGGAGGAAACATGCACTATTACGGACTAAGCATTTTCTTTTTGTTGTTTGTTTTGTTTCGTCTGCAGGTAATAAATAAGACCTTACAGGTGCAAGCTATGATGCAGGAGTTGGTGTTGTATTACCTTCCACCTCCTCAATAAGGATCTCTATGAGTAACCATTCTCGCTCTTGTTCTAACACATTGGGGCCAATGTTTAGTTCAAGTTTGGGGGAGGATTTACTGTTTTTAGTTTTTCCTTTTCGTACTTATTATTTCTATTTTTGTGTGTTGTTTTATTGAAACCACTTTCAATTCTCCCCAAATTAAGACCGTAAAATTTTTGTGTAAATACTGTGATTTTAAGGTAGTTGAGAAAGTATATAAGGCTTGAGGGAAGAGAAGCTAGAACTAGGGACATTGGGAAAGTTTGAAAAATTAGGTATGTCCTGAACACCATAGATTCCTCAGAGTAAAGAAACAAGTCCAACGTGTAGATTTGAGCCATAGTACTTGGATTTGAGAATTATTCCCCAATTAGTTCATAGTGATAGTCCAGTATGATTAAAAAGAATTGCATGTATATGGTTGATTGAGAGAACGACTTAAGGCACCGAAAAAATTGAATAATGGCGATAAAGACAACGAGTCCTTCTAAGTTTAGTAACCCTCACCCGGTTACTTAGCCTAATGGCGGTTGAGTCTCAATTATCGTCCCAAAGTGGACTAATAAATGCCAATGCGCGAGAGAAAAAAGAATAAAGGTTCCTAGAAAAAGTATCGATCAATCTTGTACATGTGAGGGAAAACGATCAAAAATGTCTTAATCTGATTATTCGAATGAAAGGGGTAAAAAAATCGAAGAAAAGACTTAAGCCCAAAGCATAGTTGAAGAGGTAACCAAAAGGGGGATTTAGGTCTGTGGTTTTACCGCGGTATGTGTTTGTGTAATACCTTCGTTAACGGACGATTACCAAGAGAACTAGTTTTAGCCGATCGGAACAAAGGCTCACGTATGAGTATCGACACACCTTACCTTCACAAGTCTTTCATTTAATGTATACGGTTTGATCTGAAAAATCTTTATGCAAGCTTGTTGCTTGAGGTCAAGAAACAACTTAAGTTTGGGGGAGTTTGATTGGTGGTCTTTATGCTTTCTTTTACTGTTAATTTTAGTTAATCTTGTTATATGTTTAGTCGCTTTGTTTCTCGTTTTCCACATTTTAGGTTTTGGTTATGTTTTTTTAATGTTTTTAGGTTCAGATAAGCATTCAGGAAGAACTCGGTTTGAAAAAGAGGAAAAATATGTAGTTTCGATGGAAAATTTCCCATCCTACAGGAGACCTAACACGGCTGCCCGTGTCAGGAAGTTTGGTACTTGCGTGAAAATATGGAGAAAACAGAGGGCTGACACGGGTACCCGTGTCACCTGACACGGGCTGTGTCAGCATGCTTGGAGCCTGGAGTGAAAGTTTGAAGAAGTAGGGCAACACGGCCATCCGTGTCAGCTGACACGGGCCGTGTTGGCTCAGACATTAATTTTTCTTACTTTGTTGATTTTTCACTGAGTATTAACCTGAGAGGGTATTTTTGGTATTTCTCACTACTGTTATTGGATTTTGACTATTTAGATGAGTTTTGACAATGAAAGAATGGACTTTTGACTGAGAAAAATACACGATTGAAGATTAGAGAAGAGAAGGTTTTTGGAGAGCGAAATATTTTCATGAGCGGAAGCAATTGACAATCCAAGTTCATTCTAATCCTTGTAATGTCTAATTTTTTTGTATTTCCTTTAGTAGCTAAATCCCCCAATGTTAGGGGTTGTCCCTGATTTGAATATGTAATGACTCTAATATTAGTATTGCAATAACAATCTCTTTTTTTTCATAATTGATTTGATCTCTAAATATTCTTAATGCTTGCCCTGTCGGACAAACAGAGTTTGATTTTTTATTAACAACTAGGCTGGACCGCCATTATTAATGCTTTACTTTGGATTATTCTATGGTTGATATCACCTAGGACTAGGGATACCCTATAGAAACCGAAATATGCTTGATAATTGATTGCTTAATTTCATATGTAATTCTCTATGGACATAGGAAGTAGGATGAATGATTAAAGGTTTTCTCACTAAGGACTTAGGAGTAAACATTCTAAAGAACCATCAATTAATTAGTTAAAACAAGGTGTTGCAGTGTTAATTTAGAATTGTTACTGAGTTGGATCACACACCATCTCTAGCATAGTTTACTCATATATTTTTTAAACCACTCAATTACTTTCGTTATTTTTTGTGCAATTGTTTTATAATTTCACCTAACAATCCAAAACCCCTAAGCTTTTGTTTATTTGAATTGAATTCAGAACTCTATATGCTCAAGAAATCCTTGAGATCAACATTTAGGACTTTATCCCTTATTACTACATAGGAAAAATAATAAACTTGCTATTTTTCCGGTCAACTACTCATTCATTTAAAGAGGGTCTTGGCTTCTTTTATTTTAGGTTGTGCTTATTTTTTATGTGTTGATTCTTCATGGCTTTTGTTCAGGTTTGGGTAAGTATCATGTGGGCATGGACCTGTGTTGGGAATCTTTGTCAGTTTTTGTCTAAAAAGGGGGAGATAGGTTGTGTGTCTATCCCAGTTGTGCGTTGCACCTTACAAGACATAACTGATCTCTGGTTGGGGTCTGAGTCTATTCTTGCAGTTGTTTCGCAAGGATGTTGGATAGGAATCTCTAACATCCGCTTTGTGACTCAGTTCCTATTGTTCTGAGTATTCTTTTTTTTCTTGGTATCTGAGTTATGAACAC
The DNA here is from genome assembly GCA_963859935.3 of Lathyrus sativus. Lineage (NCBI taxonomy): Eukaryota > Viridiplantae > Streptophyta > Magnoliopsida > Fabales > Fabaceae > Lathyrus > Lathyrus sativus. The sequence goes on from OZ012736.1 coordinate 13,424,733, forward strand.
AATTGTGTCTTGTGTTCAGAACTAGAGTCTGCTCCTCTAAGCCCGTGTTCTGGAAAACGGATGATGGTAAATTGGGACTGGTTTTGAGGGGGAGTGACTTGCATCTTCTTCCTCATGTACACCAGGGTTCAGGATACACGTCATACAATTGATGGTGCATGATGTAGATGAAGAATGAAAGCTTTCAGGAGGCTCATTATTTTCTGCTAGACTTGTCACAGGCTGGCTGAAATGACTTCAGGACTTTCTACTATTCTTCTCCTTACTTCCTGGGTTTATTATGCAAAAGGAGTTTTAGCCAAAATTTGTCAAAAGGGGGAGATTGAAAACTCTAAGATTTGAGAAAATTTTGGTAAGACATCATGTTGCACAAGATGTTCTAACAAGAAGAAATCTGTAAAGAAAAATATATCAGACAATATGTCCTAGCTTGTGGATTCGACATCTTGGTCTGATACTGCAAGTTTGTTGTAGATATGTTCCAATTTTTAAGGTGTAATCAGAATATGGATCAAGGAAAGATTGGACAGAGGCTTCGAAGCCCATGGACTATTGAAGGCTTGATTGGTAGCAAGTGTACTATTCTACTGATTGTAGTTAAAATAGGGGTTTTATCCCTAGTATTGATCTCGAGGACTGCGTCAGACAATACAAGCTTTATGGTAATTCAATCAAACAAAATCAATTGGGGGTTTTGAAAATGGTTTTACTATTAAAATTTTCAATACTAAAAATAAGGGAAAATATAGAATAAGATTCTAACAGATATGAGAGCACACTAGGGGTAGTGTATGAATTGGCTTGTAACAATATAATCCTTATTTCAAAGACATAACTCAAATTTTATCAAGTTCTTGACTGGAAATTTGTTTTACTCCTAAACTCTTAGTGAGAAAACCTCTTAATATCATAACCTAGTTACTATGTCCATAGATAATTAGTTTGAAGTCAAGCATTAAAAATAGTGTCAACAGTGTCCAAGTGCAACTGGGTATTCCTAGTCCTAGGAAATATCTCCTGAAGCATAATCGATCAAATTGAGATAACGATGGTTTATCCGACCTAAGGTTAACCATAAATATAAATCAATTTGTCCGGTAGAAAAAGCTGTAAGAACAATGAACGATAAAACTTGATTAATAAAATAAGCACTTATGTCATTCAAACAAAGGAAACAATATCAGTACATAAGCAATTCAGGGACACCCCCTAGCATTAGGGGGTTTAGCTACTCATAATATTCAAAATAAATTCAACAATTAGAGTAAACATTACAAGAATTTTGGATTACTTTGATCTTCAATTTCTCCTTGAGGCTAACGGGATTATACCTGAGTGAATCACACACTCAAAGATACAACAGAGTCGCCATCAAACTTTATTTAGTCCCAAAGGAAGGGGAAAATATCGATAAAACCCAAGGGGAAGAGAAACGGGAAAGAGGGTCGGTTATATGAAAGAAAGGTACTAGCATCTTAAGCATTTATCGTACCCGATGGGAACTATTTCGCTTGCTTCTAGGTATGGATGGGTTATCTATCTAGAGGCTTCTAGCTAAAGAAAAGAGAGAAAAAGAAAGAGAAAGAAAGAAAGTGATTGCTGAGGATTGGGGCCCTCGTGCCTACGTATCCTCATAGTGCAATGAGGAAGTCAGAGCTTCATAGTTTAAGGAACCAAGGAAAAGAAGAGGATCTAGACGGACCAGAAAAACAGAAGAATGGAAGACAACAGAGGAAGGTGGCTCGCCAAGATTTCACAATCTTGTGCCTACGTACCCTCATAGTGCAATGAGGAAATCAGAGCCTACGTAGTTCGGGAAACTAACACTGAGAAAGAAAAGAAAAAGGAACAGCGTCAAAGCCAAGAGCTAAAAGAGAAAGCAAGACCCAACTGGGGAATGCAAAAGGAATAGTGTCAAAACCAAGAAAAAAAAGAAAAGGAAAACTCTGCTGAGGAAAGGAGAAGCAAGGTAAGAGCTCTGCAGGGGAATGCAGAAGAAAAGAGATAACTCCACTAGGGAGAAAACAAAAGAATGGCGTCGGAGCCAAGAGAATAAAGAAGTAACGGATAAGAATCAAAATAAAGGTAAGATCCACAAGGGACTCGGTGCATTAACTGGTAAGCAGTGATTAACCGAAGAAAGATAAAAGTAAAACTTTGTGGGGGAGAGCAAAAAGGTTGGTGTCAACAGACGGACTGCGACGAACCAAGAGAAAGAGAGTACTGAACCAAAGGGAGGTGTCTGACTCTAGGGTCAATTGGCATATCAATTGATAAACAGTGGTTAACAGGAAGGAGAAAGGAACTGATTTTAATCGATAAACGGTGATCAACCAAGAGACAGGTGTAGAACCAAGCAAAGGTTGTGACCCAAAGAATAGTACATTGACTAAACAAACAACACTTGACCAAAGGAAAGGGTATTTGAACCGAACAAAGGTTAATAACCCAAACCTGGCAGTATTTGAACCAAAGAACGGTTACTAACTGCAGGGGGTTTGGTGCTTACCAGACGGACTGTGATTAATAAAAAAGAATGAGTGATTAACCAAAAGAAGGTGATTAACTCAAAAGAAACTTAGTATCTTAACAGACAGACTATGGTTAACTGAGAAAAAGGGCGGTTGGTTCAAACAGACGGACTGTGGTTAACTGAGAAAAAGGGTGGTTGGTTTAAATAGGTGGACTGTGATTGACCAAAAGGTGGGTGATTAACCAAGAGAAGGTGATTAACCCAAAGAAAATCTAGTTTTAACAGGCAGACCATGATCAACCAAAGATCGTGTGATTAGCCGGAAGAAGGCGATTAACCCAAAGAAAGTTAAATATTAACAGACGGACTGTGATTAACTGAGGAAAAGAACAAACCGATGCTTAACTGTCAGGCAGTGATTAACCAAACAAGAAGGAGAGAGAACCTAGAGAAGGTTGCAAACTCCGATGGGGATTAGGTTTGAATAGGAAGACTGTGGAAACTGGAGAAGAAAGATTTACTTTGTTGGGTAAGAAAAGAATTGGTTTTAACCAAAGAAACGGTTGATAAACCTAGCAAAGAACTGACTACAAGACTCTAGGTGAACCAAGAATGGATTGGCCTCAAGAGAAAGGAGTGTTGAATTGAAAGGTGAGAGTCACTTCTAAAGAGGAGATAAGGGTGCAAGTGATCAAGGATCGACTCGACTGGAGAAACAGGGATACCACAGTAAGGAGATAGAGGCAACTATTCCAGGCACAGGGTCATTCATCCCCTACCCAAAGTAGTCATAATGAGTGTAGGAATTCTCCACTCTCATTCCTTCTCTAACACCAAAGTGCGGTGCAAGAAACGAACAAACAACACAATAAAGAAAAATTTGTACATTGCTCCAATGTGTTGCAAATCTTCAACTCCATGATGGAAATGAGAGGACAAAGCTCTAGAAGATATAAAGGAGAAGAAAAGGGGAAGGATTGACTAATCGAAACAAAGTTTCGATTAATCAATCGAGAGGGGAAGATGCTAAAAATTTTCCAAAGGGATGAAAATCATTGAAGCAAAGGATGAATAGTTGATTATACAAAATTAAGTTTATTCCAATGAGGAACAAACTTAATGCAAACATGAATAGAAGTGTAAAACAGTAACAAATGTGATTTTGTATGCATCACGAGTCATATAGCATGTGATCCAAGAATGTGCAAGAATGATCATGATCATACAATAATGTCAAAAAATACGAAAAATCGAGAATCGACAAATTGTACATTGAAAGTTTGTATGTATGCCTCAAAAAGAATTTAAACAACTCAAAAAACATCCACAAATATCAAGCATATCAAGCCATGGAAGTTACATGAGGAAAGGATAGCAAACAAGCTTGAAAATAGGCACACAAAAAAGCCATTATGTGACAGTGGTAATCGATTACCACATGCATGTAATCGGTTACCTGCTAAAAAATGAAAAAACACGTGAAAATTGTGCAGGGTAACCGATTACCACATATAGGTAACCGGTTACCACTGTAAAAGTGGTAAAAAACAGCTTTTGAAAAAGCACTTTCAGCAACCAAAAGACTTATCCAATCATCCACATGCTATTATTAACATTTGAGCACGAAAAAAAGAAGTTTAAAATCACTTAGGCATCAATTAAACATCAATTGAAAGTATTAAACATAAAGATCAAAGATCAAACAATCACATGATCAATCCACACCAAAAAATGATCGAACTACATCGTAAACGCGCGAAAGTGATCAAAACAGGAAATCAAGTGCGAATTCCCAACCTACAAGGCGGAGGATTGCCTTAGCGATTGTTGCTATTGATATGTGATGAGAATAAGAAAAGAAAACCAGAAAATTTCAAGCTTGAGATCAAATCATAGCGAAACCGATAGAAACACAATAAATTCTCCGAATACCGATTTGCACCGAAGAAGCTTGAGATGATTACTTGAATTGGAGAAGAATCTACTGTAAATCCAGAAATCCAAGTAAGAATATGGTGGAATGAGGTTTAGCTCAAGAGAATAATAATTTCGACGTGAAGATTGTTACACTCTAATGGTAGAAATTGAGCTTTTGTGAGGTTTTGGGAAGATGATGGAGATGAATGTGAGAAAAAGTTGTAAACGATTCAGAGAGAATGTGGGAGAATTGAGAGTGATCAATGGAGAATTTGGGAGAATGGTTGAGGGTAAAGAATGTGGAAATTGAGAAAATTATTGAAGGTAGAAAATGGTTAAGGGCCCTTGTGAAATGGTGGTGATTTGCTTATATAGAGTTTTGCTTCGAAGTTGCTAGGTTCAGAGTGAGCTTTGGATGTAGTATTGGAACTAGCCTTGAAGTTAGTTAGCTTCAACTAACTGAGTTGGAGGTTAACTAAATTAGTTAGGTAGTTGACTCAGTAACCATCCTAATGCAAACTTGAATCTAAGGGATCACATGCTTGGGAATGAAGCAACATGGTGGTCTTAATCCAAATTGATGTATTGGAGAAAATTCCTTGAAGTGTTTAGAAAGGTCTTGAATTGTCTAGAGATGTCTAGAATGTTCCACATAATGCTAGAACCAAGTAGACCCTCAAAATGTAGAGTAAAAATGGTTGTCACAAAAAATGCAGCAAAACTGCATTTTTACACAGGGTAATCGGTTACCCTACTTTGCCTAGCAAAGTGGTAACCGATTTCCACAGGAAAAATTTGCATATTTACTTGAAAAATGGTGTTGTGGCCACGGTTCCGGTTTTCGACCTTTTTCTTTGATTAATAGGCATAGAAACCTTCATTTTGTGCTTGTTTTGGTGATGTAATATCTTTGAGAGGATGTGATTAATCGAGCTTGGAAAATCTGAATATTCTTGTAATAAAAATCACAAAGAAAAAAATGTGAATGTGCATGCCAATGATGTGAATGCACATGCTTATGCAAAAGGCAAAAGGGAGGTCAAGTTTTGGGTTACGACAACTACCCCTATTTAACATTCTTGTTTCTGAATGTTCGAATTGCGTCAGCTTTTTGATTATTCAAGGTGGAAGGAGATTAAATAAAAGAGTAGCTCAAAAGATTTGGCCGACAGCGACTGATGGGGGAAAAAGGTAAAGATTTTCTCAAGAGAAAGGTTTGGCTGAGACCCGTTGGGGAGATAAATCAGTTAAAGGGAAGTATACTATGATGCATATGCTATCATGTTCAACATACATGATGCTTGATATCATGTTATGCAACGGAAAAGGTTAAGATGCGGTTTCTCTGGCGAACAGAGATTGTAACAAAACAAACTCGACATCTTCAGCTGGGGGAACTCGACGATGTTGCTAGGGAAAGAGCTTAGGAATCTCAGATTTCCAAATTATTACCAACACTGCTGCTGGAGAGAAAGGAATTTTTTTAACCATAGCTAACCCTGGCTAGAGAATGAAGGAATCATGGCTGATCTTCAACTAACCGACTCTTCCTGGGGAAGAATAAAGTCAAGATGATCAATTTTTCCTTAATTTTTCCTGGACATTTCTATTTTTTCCATCCACCGGGATACCCATTTTTGCCTAAGTCGCCCTTTCAGGTTTTCAACTTAGCGGGCTATTATTGTTTTTTGCTTTGCCTCTAACTTTTGCATGGACATTTCTTTTCTTTTAGTCCATTGGAACGCCCACTTTTGCCTAGATTGTCCTTGCGGATGCCAACCTAGCAGGTTTTTTATTCATTATTTTTTTCAGGCATAATATTTTTTGACTGTATCGAAGTTCATGGGATGTGGCAACTCCTCCCCATCTATGGTGGTGAGGATCAGGGCTCCTCCTGAGAAGGCTTTCTTAACAATGAAAGGTCCTTCGTAGTTTGGAGTCCACCTGCCGCGTGGATCCAAATGAACAAGAGAATACTCTTGAGCACGAGTTCGCCTGCATGGAATGCTCGAGGAAGAAATTTCTTGTCAAAAGCTCGCTTGAGACGTCTCGGATATAATTGACCGTGACAAACGGCTTTCGGGCGCTTCTCGTCAATGAGATTCAGCTGGTTGTATCTGGATTAAACCCATTTAACTTCATTAAGATTTGTTTCCATGATGACTCTGAGTGAAGGAATTTCAACTTCAATAGGTAAAACAGCCTCCATACCATATACAAGCGAATACGGAGTTGCCCCAGTGGAAGTAGGAACTGAAGTTCTATAGCCATGTAGTGCAAAGGGAAGCATTTCATGCCAATCCTTGTAAGTCTTGACCATCTTCTGGACAATCCTCTTGATATTTTTGTTTGTTGCTTCAACAACGCCATTCATCTTGGGCCGATATGGTGAAGAGTTGTGGTGCTCGATCTTAAATTCTTGACACAACTCTTGCATCATCTTGTTGTTCATATTGCTTGCATTGTCAGTGATAATGTTGCTAGGAATACTATAGCGACAAATTATCTCTTTCTTGATAAATTTGGCAACCACTTGGCGTGTAACATTTGCATAAGAAGCAGCTTCATCCCACTTGATGAAATAATCGATAGCAACTAGAATGAAGCGATGACCATTAGAATTTTTTGGCTCTATCATTCTGATCATACAAATACCCCATATAGAGAAGGGCCAAGGAAAAGTCAGAACATTCAATGGAGTTGGTGGCACATGGATCTTGTCTCTGTAGATTTGGAACTTGTGACATCTTTTGACAAAGTTGTAACAATCTACCGCCATTGTTGTCCAATAATACCCAGCTCGAAAGACCTTTGACACGTACGCCCTCACAACCTTCATGTATGGACCTTATGATTGTGTCTGCTTCGTGTCGATCCACGCATCTGAGCAACGCAGAATCATAATTCCTCTTGTACAGTACACCACCACTCAAGAAGAACTTAGCGCATAGCCGTCTGAGAGCTTTCTTATCAGTGATAGTGATACCCTCGAGATATTCCTGTTTTTCCATATATATTTTTATGTCATAGAACCAAGGCTTATCATCAGACTCGTCCTCGATTGCCAAACAGTGCGTTGGTTCATTCAAATGATCAATGCGGATAGAAGGAGCTTCATTCTTCCACTTGACTTTGAACATGGACGCCAGGGTGGCAAAAGCATCTGGTAGTTGATTTTCTTCCCTAAGAATATGATGAAAAAATATTTCATCAAAGTAGGAAATCAATTTCGCGATGTGTTTCTGGTACGGAACCAGCTTGGAATTCCGAGTTACAAATTCCCTCTGACTTGGCCAATCACCAGGGCAGAATCTCCGTAGACCTCAAGAATCTTGATTGTCATGTCAATTGATGCTTCAATACCGTAGATACATGCTTCGTACTCAGCCATATTGTTGGTGCATTCAAAGTGTAATCTGACGATGAAGGGGAGATGAAAACCTATCGGAGAGATGAGGATAGCCCCAATTCCACGACCTTTAGCATTGGCATCACCGTTGAACACGAGTGTCCATCGCGCCCCTGGTTCTTGTACTATATCAGGTTCTGGAGTCTCATAATCTCTGATGAGCATAACATCTTCATTGGGAAAGTCAAACTTCATCTGTTGATATCCTTCCACAGGATGATGAGCAAGGTAGTCAAACAAGACGCTCCCTTTTATTGCTTTTTAGGTAACATGTTGGATATCATACTCAGTCAGTAGCATTTGCCACTGGGCAATTCATCCAGAAACAGCAGGCTTTTTGAAAATGTACTTTATCAGATCCATATTGGATATCAATAAAGTAGTATGGCAAATCATGTATTGTCTCAGGCATCGAGCAGCCCAAGTCAGAGCACATCAAGTTTTCTCCAATAATGAGTATCTGGTCTCACAATCATTGAACTTCTTGCTCAAATAGTAAATTGCATGTTCTTTTCTACTAGTGTCATCATCCTGACCTAATACACATCCCATTGATTCATCGAGAACAGTGAGATACATGATTAAAGGCCTATCAGGAACCGGAGGTACTAAGATCGGTGGTTCTTGCAAATATTTTTTTATCTTGTCAAAAGCTTCTTGATAGTCATTGTTCCATTCGACCGATTGATTTTTTCTTAGTAATTTGAAAATTGGTTCGCAGGTAGCCGTTAGATAAGAAATGAATCTGGAAATGTAATTAAGTCGGCCCAGAAAGCCATAAACTTTTTGTTTTATTTTTGGATGCAGCATGTTTAGAATTACTCGAACCATGTCAAGATCAACTTCGATGCCCTTCTGACTCACAATAAAGTCCAACATTTTCCAGATCGAACTCCAAAGGTGCACTTTGTCGGGTTCAACTATAGTCTGAACTTTTGGAGTCTGTCAAACAGATTCTTTAGATGGTCCAGATGATCATCTTCAGTTCTAGATTTGGCAATCATATCGTCCACATAAACCTCAATCTCTTTATGTATCATGTCATGAAAGAGGGTTGTCATGACACGTTGGTATGTCGCCCCTACGTTTTTTAGACCAAATGGCATGACTTTGTAGAAATATGTACCCTAAGGCGTGATTAAAGTAGTCTTCTCCATATCGGTTGGGGACATCTTGATCTGGTTATATCCTGAGAAACCATCCATGAACGAAAAGACAGAGAATTGTGTTGTGTTGTTTACCAAAACATCAATATGAGGCAGAGTAAAATCATCTTTTGGGCTCGCCTTATTGAGATCTTGATAGTCCACACACATTCAGACTTTCCCATCTTTCTTCAAAACTGGAACGATGTTGGCAATCCATTCAGGATACTTGGAAGTGGCTAGGAACCCAGCATCAAACTGCTTCTTTACCTCTTCTCTAATTTTAAGTGTCATGTCGGGTCTGGTCCTTTTGAGTTTCTGCTTGACAGGAGGACAATCAGGCTTGAGTGGTAAGTGATGTTCAACGATTTTGGTATCCAACCCAGGAATACCTTGATAAGACCAAGCGAAAATATCAATATACTCTTTCAATAACTTGATCAACTCGGAGTGTACATGCTCAGCGAGGGATGCCCTAATCTTGACTTCTCTCCTGACTTCATCAATACCAAGATTGATAACCTCCACGGGCTCTTTTTGTGGCTGAATCTCTTTCTACTCGTGCTCAAGGAGCCTTGCTAGTTCAGCCGGTAATTTACAATCTTCCTCACCATCTTCTTCGGCTTGGTTAATCGGAATCCTAGAATTATAACAGATGTTTGCCAAGATGTTATCAATGCAATTATTTGTTTTGCATGTTTATGAATTATGTTTAGAATGAAACTATTTGAAAGGTGAAAAAAACAAAGAAACTTTTGCCATTTATTTATTTGTGAAAAAGTAAAATAAAGAAAGAAAAAAGAGCATGATCTGAACGCAAAAAAACTTTTATTTATTAATCACATAATGTTTCAAAAACGCAAGGCCCTTACAAGCTATCCATTCGTCTCAGGTGAGGACGAGGGAACAGGAAAAAAATGCATTACATGTTTGTGGGAAAAACCACGGGAATCGCGGTAGATGTCCAATTCTGCTTGAAACCTGACGGACATTTGCGTACAAAGCTTGTACTTCGGCTGCTAGGACCTGCATCGTCAATGGCTGACACAAAATCCCTCTTTTAGAATCCAACGCTCATGAACTTGATCAAGTTGTATTTCTGATGACTACATGAACTAACTTGTTGATCAGGATGATAACCCAGTCCAAAGCGATCATACTTTTCAACCACATTCAGGATTTTCCCCCAGCCAGGTAAGGCACCATTCTCAATGGTCTCTTTAGCATTCTTGACATATGACATGGCCATTTTTGGTAGTCTACCATAATTGACAGAAACAGTGTTGATCTTCAAATTTGAGACATTGCAACGGCACTTCAGCTATGCCTTCATCAGTCTCGACATATCAGAAGGATGATAACTCGCCAACTAGAAAATCGTATTCACCATAGGCGATGACCATCTGATCTTCAAACATGAATTTCAGCTTCTGATGTAACATGGATGTAACTGTCCCTACGACATGGATCTAGGGTCTACCCAATAAACAACTGTATTCAGGATTGATATCCATGACTTGAAAAGTAATGATAAACAAATGCGGCCCGACTTTAATGGGTAAATCCACTTCGCCAATGACTTGCCTTCGAGAACCGTCAAAAGCTCTAACGATCAAACCACTTGGCCTCATCTCACTCCCCTATACAAATAGTTGACTTAATGTACCCTTAGGTATCACATTGAGAGAAGAACCAGTATCCACAAGAACACGAGATAGCAAAGAGTCCATACACGTCACTGAGATATGCAAGGCTCTATTATGGGCAGTACCTTTAGGAGGCAACTCTGACTCGTTGAAACCCAAGTACCGACTAGCAGTTACGTTTGTGACGACATCGTCAAATTATTCTACTGGAACGTCATGCATCACATGAGCGGTGTTCCAAACTTTCAACAAAACCGATATGTGCGTTGGTAAGCTCATGAGCAAAGACAAGATAGAAATCCTTGATGGAGTTTGCCCTAGCTGATCCACAATCTTAAAGTCACTCTTCTTGATCAACTTGAGGAACTCTTGATCATCCATGACTTCTTTGCTTTTGGTGACATCCGTAGACAGAGTGACTGGAACTGATGCTGCAATTGGTGCCCCTTGTTGTACAACAGGAGTTGCTGAAGTAGATTTCTCCTTAGGAGGAACAACAGTTGGAATTTGCACTGGCTTAGATAAGACCTTCGGAGCAAACACTCGCCCGTTGCGAGTCATCCCTCTAGTGGCGGTTACGTTCACGATTTCAGATTCTGAGAACTGGATTTCACGACCTCTAAAGAACACGGTTGGACCGTACTTCCAAGGAACCTCTTTTGAATTTTGATATGGGAATGGCTTAGGAACACAAACAGTGATAGGCTGAATATTCTTTTTAGAAGTTTCCACAGGTACCTTCCTATATACAATCATGAACGGCTCGATAGTAGCTACCTCTTCCACAGACTTGGCTCTGGAAAACTGAACTGCACCTTATTTCATCAAGATCAGAATGCAGCCTTTCAACTTTTGACACTGATTAGGATTATCGTCGTAGATCTGGGACTTCCCGTGAAGACGTTTAAATAACCCTTGTTTTTTCAACTTCTTGATCATAACAGTCATTGGAGTTTTCACTTCGTCAACATCTCTGATCAACTCAGTATCTTGGTCATCCTCAATCATATTAACCATAGGTCAACCATGGATAAGCAAGGGATTAGTTTGTATATTAGGACACTCCTCAAAAAATGTCAAGATTTTCTGATCAATAAGCTGATGAACTTTGGCCTTGAGAATAATACAATCTTCAGTAGCATGTCCTATGTACCCAGCATGGTAAGCACATGATGCATTCAGATTATGCTTCGGACCAAAAGGAGGAACTGCAGGTGCAATCTCTCTGGGGACTATTTCCCCTTGATGAATCAAATAAGGCATAGGAATTCTGTCAAAATTCCTTCGCTTATTGTTGTTATGATTGTTGTTATTTTGTTTGTTCTGATGCTGATTTTTGTTGTTTTGCTGAGACTCTTGACGTTGAGGATGGTTCTGATTTTGAGAATTTTGAACTTGTTGTTGTAGATGATATTGATGCGGCGGTTGTTGATACTGAGCAGTAACAACATAAGGATAGGGATAATATGGCATGAGAGCCATGGGAACCTGATACCGAGGAGAGGCCTTCGCCATCACAGCATTTGCTTCACCTTCCTTTTTCTTTGAATGACTACTCTGAGGTTTCTTGGTTGGTTTTTGAACAGCGAAACCAGTAATCCTACCAATTTTTAGCCCGTTCTCAATCCTTTCACCAATAGTCAAAATATCAGCAAAATTTATTGAATAACTGCCCACCATTTTATCATAATACAACCCTTGCAAAGTACCCATGAAAATGTCAATCAATTCATTGTCAGAAAGAGTAGGTCGCACCCGAGAAGCCATCTCTCGCCACCTTTGTGCATATTCTTTGAATGTTTCAGTTGAACGTTGAGACTGATTCTGCAACTGCAATTTGGTTGGAGCCAGATCAAGATTATATTTGTATATTTTAAGAATTCCTCTGATAGGTCTCTCCATTTGCGAATCTTGCTACGTTCTAAACCCTAATACCAATCTAGAAAAGCTCCAGACAAGCTATCTTAAAAACAATGCACCAGTAGTTCCTCATTGTCAATATAGGACGTCATCTTCCTACAGTACATGGTCACATGACTGCGAGGACAACTCAAACCCTTGTACTTTGGTAGCTCGGGAATCTTGAATTTCTACAGCAACGCGACATTGAGAACCAAACACAAGTCTTTGGCTTCCATGCCAAAAGCAGAATATCCTTCAATCGCATGGATTCTCTCATCCAACAACTTATACCCAGTAGGTTTGTTATGATCAGTGGGTCTGACAAGAGCATGAGGATTTGGAAGCTGTAATGTAGCTGGAGTAGGTATCTGTGGAGAAGCAAACTAAGATGCATACACCAACCCAGAATTTACCATCTGACCAACATTTTGATCCATCTAAAAACCATACGGATAATCGGTAGGAAGTACCGCAGTAGCAGAAGATGCCCCAGAGTAGGGCATAGAATGAATATTCTGAACCATAGATTGAGTAGGTTGAGACAAAACTGGAACACGAATAAGAGGGCTCCTATACACATGCTCGTCTTCCTCAGGAATCTCAACATCAGTAGACACAGGAGTCTGGCAAACATGCATCTGAGGAATCTTGTGATCATCATGATTCACCACAGGAGGTGGAATCGGAGTAGGCATGCCCCAAGGATAAGCAGCAGAATTACCATTGGGCATGGGCGCAACAAAAGGTTGATACAGAACAAAAGCACTACCACCGGCAACCTGAGATGTGAAATTTGGAGGCATTCTCCACGGGAAAGCAGCAAGCATTATATTCAAACCAGGCTGAATAGAAGGTAGATTGACAGAAGGCTGAACAACAATCTCAACTAGTGCTTTAGAAGTAACTGGAGAAGAAGTAACGACAGGAGTAGGGATCACCATAGGAGTGATCACTATGCCAAAAAAGGCCTTTAGCAGCGCTTTTTTTTTACCTTTAGCAGCGCTTTAAAGCGCTGCCTAAAGTGGCGCTGCTAAAGGTAAAGGCAACGCTTTTTTGTGTGGAAAAAACGCTGCTAAAGGCATCACTTTTAGCAGCGCTTTTTTACCCCTTTAGCAGCGCTTTACAAAGCGCTGCCTATTCTCCCTCCCCCTCCCCCCCTTTAGCAGCGCTTTATGAAAGCGCTTTTGTAGACCACCCTTTAGCAGCGCTTTTTTAAAGCGCTTTCTTAGACCCCTCCTTTCCTAACCTATAGCAGCACTTTTTTATGCCTATTTTTCCCCCTTTAGCAGCGCTTTCTTGTAAAAGCGCTGTCTATACTTCCTGTTTTTAAAATTTTTTTTTTTTGAAAAATCACATTTTTTATATATTTTTAGACAAACCTGCTTATAACAATTAAATTCCCTGCTTATAATTCAGGCCTTAAATATAACTTGGCCTTTAAACATTGTAATTCAACACTTGGCCTTTAATTCAACACAATATAACTAAACATTGTACATTATACAATAACACTTTGCAATTTACACATAATTAACTCAAGTATAATTTACACATAATTTAAACATTGTACATTATACAATATACAATATACAATATACAATTTACACATAATTACAAATCCAATATACATTATAGAATTCTTAACTCAATCATAAATTGACACCATTCTTCCTTAATTTCTTCCAATTTTACTTTCGAGTACGTAGCGCATTTGAATTCATCAAAATACTACATAATATAACAGAACAAGCACGATTTAATACTAATTACTCAGATGAAATATTAGTTAATTATCAAAATGAATCATATAACTCATGAATTGATCCATACCATGATTGGAATCTCTAATTGACCAGAAAGAATGATTTCCTTCATAAAGCGCAGTACAAAATATCCGCAGTCAATCCCACCACGCTGACGAGGACACTATATTAGGAAAAAAGCGAACAAACATTTATCACGATATATAGTTTAAATAGTTTTATAAGTAGAACCACTATAACAGTCAAACATGGGAAAATATACCTCCACTCAGATCCAGTTGATGTTGCTAGCCCTGCTTTTTGGCACTGTTGCATCTCTCTGTGCTCTGTATATTTGTATAACTCTAACATAATATAAACACATATTTAGAACAATGTCACATAATAAATAAACATATATAATTATTCAGAACACTATATATCATCACTTACGTATCAACCATGTTCTTCAGATTTTCATATTTGTTTGTATCGCCATCCAATGAATCTATATAATACACTATTTCTTTAATCGAATTAATTGCGACCAACAACCAGTGACCACTATAAAATAAGACAACAGTTTAGACGGAAATGTTATATAATATGGCAAAAATCGAACAATTATAATAAATGAATTTAGAATAAAAACTAACCCATGGCCAGTATTATATGGCAACATAAACAACTTCTCCGTATTCGCACCCATAAATCTCTGGACTGTGTACTCTTTGACTGCTTCTGGTGTCTGGTCTATTGTCCGTGAGTTGACACTGCTAGCAGATAAGAATGCGAATACTGAAGTCAAATCAGCGAGGACCAACAACTTGTCATACAAGAGCCTAAAAAAAATATAATCAACATTAGATTATTCAGTTAAACGAGCGAATTTTAAAATGTTCAATTATCTAATTAAAATGGATCGAAGTACCTGATGTAGGAATGCATAACCCCGACGCCCAATTCTAAATGTTTGAAAACCTGGTCGAAATCCTCCTTAGCAAGTGTTTCGGGATATTCAAAACCGAAAATACCTTGATCCATATGTATTAGACGGATGCCGCCCTCAGGCACGTCTGTTGTCCCTACATATGTTTGAAGGCACATCCTAAATTGAGGAACAAATGCTCTTTTTGTCTCGACCTTTTTTTTGGGCACCTTGGAAGTTTCAGGCATGTTTCCCTTGCTGACTTGTTGCGACTGCTGATCAAGAACCTAAAAGTCATATATAAGTTCAGTAAATAATTTATAATAAAATAATCACTTAAACTGTAGTACTAGTACCTGTAACTTTGATGCAGCTGAATCGGTATCCCGCACAATAATTTTATCATCTTTTATTTTGGATTTTGTGGGAGTCTAAGATCATCATGTCAATAAGAAAGTGTAAATGTCAGAATAACTTTCATGTATGGGTAATAAAACATTGGAATATTACAAGGTTCAACCTACCTCATCATCTATGAAAGTGAGATTCGCCGGCCATGCTACATAAGCTCCTATCGCGTCTCCCACCATTGTTGCGTCTGATACATCGTCTGGTATAGGCAACAACACCCCCCCCCCCTCTAATGCAATATCAACAGATACTTTCAAAAATCCAGCAGGGAGGGGTTTATGGTGAAGTAAGTCTCCCAGGGTGTTATGCACCTTTCCCTTGCCAACCATGCGATAAGTCGGCGACGATAAATATAGTCGACAAGGTGAAATGCCCTAAACAAATAATGATCAGTTAATGTGTCAATTAAGAAAAATGTGCTAAATTAATTTCAATGTAATATATACAATTACCTCTGGAAGCTTATGCGGACAACCGATACTATCTTTGTCACTAGTAGCTTTACCGGCCTCTGGAGCGCGCCTTTCAGACATGTATCTCTCCTTATCCTTCTGTAATTCACGAATTTGAGCTTTCATTTCCTCCAAAGTAGCCATCACTTCTTTATTGGTTGGATTTTTTTTCCTTGGCTGCTTATACAGTTTGGATGGAGTGACACCAAATCCCTTGCCCCTCACACGCCCAGAGTACTCAGGAATATTCAACAGCCGACTCAATAAACTCCTGCAATCATCGTCTTCAGCAGGAGTTATAGTCTGGGATAGGGACTCCTGAAATATAGATAAAAGCATATTTAAATATTTTATACACTTTGTTCAAACACTTTGTTCAAAAACTAATGTTGTACTTACACATTGTTCAAACACTTGTTGAACTTCTTCTTGGACGGCTCCATCTCTTCCCACCCGGGCAGCCTTCCATACGACATGGTCCGGAAGAGATGTCGCATCACTTTTCTCCTCTTCCAACTACGCATTAAGACGAATAATAAAGCATTATATCCTATTATGTATACTTACTATTTTTTTGTAAATAGATCATATTAAAGCATATATATGCACTTACTAATTTTTGTTCTAAGCGTGCATATCCCAAATGCCCCTTTCTATATGGATACGCAGGGTTTGATGCCCGTTCCCGATTTACGCCACTCTTAACCTGAAAAAACAAGTTTAAGTCATATCAGTTTGTTTGTGGAATAGGTATATATACTATACATTGTTCATGATAAGTTGTACTTACTTCAAATTCTTTGGTTCTTCGCTTCGCAACAAATGTCTCCCATTCTGCATCCGAAATCAAATCAGCGTACTTCGCTGGACGCTCCGAGTTTACAAAGTTGCCATCAGAATATTTAAGAAATTTGTTGGTTAAAAACGCTCTAAATCCCCTCAAGCGTTTTCCGGCCAACTGAATACAATATTTTCTCCTAGAATCCTCAATATTAAAAGATCTCTGCAAACAAATACACATACATATAACATGTTAGTATAATTAATTTAAAGATGTAACTGTCAACATAATTAAAAATGATCAAATCTCATACTTGAATCTCGCTCCAAATTTTATCCTTAGCCGCTTCTAATGCAGGAATTCTCCAGTTATCGCAAGTAATCGGAACTTGCGAACGTACAACTGCTCCAATATAACTTGTCAGCAGCGCACCATTAGGCTCAACCAACTGATCTCTTTCATTCCAATGGACATCGTACTTTACACCTCTATCTCTCGCACAGATGATTCTTTTCATTATCGTTATGCCTCTTTTAATTTCGCCTTCAACGTCTTTGGGTGTTTCTTTTCCATCATGTGATGTTTCCTCGTTGCTTGCCATAATATACCTGTAATTCAGAATAACAACAACAACAACAAATATCAACAACAATAACAACAAATGTCATATTAAACAACAACAACAAACCATCTATATTAAATATAAACTATATCTCATATCTATAATCAACAACAACAACAAATATCATATTAAACAACAACAACAACAATCTATATCAAATATACACTATATCTCATATTTCATATCAACAACAACAACAAATATCATATTAAACAACAACAACAACAATATATATCAAATATATATATCTCTCATATTTTACATCAACAACAACAACAAATATCATATTAAACAACAACAACAACAACAATATATATCAAATATATATATCTCATATTTTACATCAACAACAACAACAAATATCATATTAAACAACAACAACCACAATCTATATCAAATATAAACTATATCTCATATTTTACAACAACAACAAACAACAAATATCATATTTTACAACAACAACAAACAACAAATATCATATATCAAATATTAAACTATATCAAATATCAAATATCAAATATATCTCAATAACACTAAAAACATCAAATATTATATATCAAATATCATATATTAAACTATATATATATCAACAACAACAACAACAAAAACAATCAGAACAACAACAACAACAAATAACACAACAACAACAACAACAAAAACTCAAATATCTCATATTTTACATCAACAACAACAACAATATCATATATATCTCATATATCATATTAAACCTTCAATATCATATTTTACATAAACCAGCAACAAAAACCATCAGAACAACAACAGCAACAACAAATAACACAAAACCTTCAATATCATATTTTACACTAAACCTTCAATAACTCAGATAACACAAAACCTTCAATAAAAACAACAACAACAACAATATAAAACCATCTATTATGTTCAAATACCATCTATATAAAACCATTTATATCATCAGAACAACAATGGTGAAAAGATAAAAAAAAAATAAGAAAAGCAGAGCAAGCTTCACGTACCGTAACAATGGTGGACCGACAATGCAGACCGATGGATGAACTCAAAAACGGACGGTGAACGATCGGTGATGGTCGGAAGGATGATCGTACGGAAGAAGACGATGGTCGGACGATGAACAGTGGGTGGTTGGTTCGTGTTTTCGTTCGCCAGAGAAAGAAGAAATAGTTAGCGTGACTGTTCTGATTCTATTAAAATTCTAGAGGGTATTTTAAAATTATAATATGAATACCTTTAGCAGCGCTTTTAAAGGACTTTAGCAGCGCTTTTAAAAGCGCTTTCATAGGGTGCCTTATCAATTCCATATAGCAGCGCTTTATATAAAAAGCGCTTTCTATGGGTCCCCCTTTAGCAGCGCTTTTAAAAAGCGCTTTCTTAGGGCCCCCCTTTAGCAGCGCTTTTTAAAAGCGCTTTCTTAGACCCACCATTTAGCAGCGCTTTTTTAAAAGCGTTGTCTTAGGTAGGCGCTTTTTTTCTTTTTTTATGGCCCTTTAGCAGCACTTTTGTAAAAAGCGTTGTCTTTCTATGCGCTGCTAAAAGTGATTTCTGGCGTAGTGGATGATAATAGCATTAGTAATAGTTGCAACAACAGAAGTAGCAGTAGCAGCGTCCTTCTGAACATGAAGGAACTTCATAATAACGTCCATGTTAGTCTGCAACTGATCCATACGACCTTGAAACTGAGCCAAAGTCTCCTTGTAGGCAGCATTCTCTTGTTCAATATCAGCCATGATCCTGGTCATGTTCGAGCGAGTGAAATAGCGATGCCAAGTCGTCGTCTTGCTATAAGGCATGATGGACAGTGTAAACACGTGGTTTCTAGATGATGGGCATGCATATGAGTATGATTGGATGCAAAAATAAAATTTTAAATTCCAGGAATCCGTGAGCTTTATCTTTATTAGCAATAATCATAAAGCATACAAGTAAAGGCACAAAGATAAATTGACAAGAGAACAACTTCATTCAAATCAATGAGATAAATAAGTACAAGCTCCAATACAACTCAAATATCTGCCTTTTGGACTACAACAAGATCAACATGAATCCTATCAAATACAACCCTACTAACAGACAAGAAGTGGAAAACAACCCAAGGAGTCTGGTGTGGTAGCACATCAGCATAAGCATCCCTCAACAACCCTGGTAAGTCTTCCAAGCATGCTCCATAAATTTGGCTAGATGACCATGCCTCTCACTCTAATACTTTGCATCCTTCATAAGGTTGCGCAATAAAGAATGATTAGGTCCTTGAAGAAGATCCTGCAGAAATGCCTCCTTCTGATCCAAGAGGACTTGCAGATGACAGCTCTGACGCTCCCAATGAGTACTCTCCAAGTGAGACTTATTAATCTCCTCTTGTCCCTGATGTACCTAATCCTGTAGCTCCTGAACATCACTGAGGACTTTGTCAAGCTCGACTTGACATTGAGAAAGGTATTTCATCAACTGGTCAACACGATCCTGTTCACTCTGCAGCTTTGCCCTGTACTCTGATAATTTTGCTTGAAGATCTACAAGTTGCTTCTTGTAGCTTAACTCATCCTAATGGGCTTGATACTGGGTGTCAGCAAGTTGTCTCTTCTTTGAGGCAAGCCCGTTGTAAGTACTCTTCAAAGCATCACCTACTTTCCGGCGTTTGTTCTGCTCAACCTCCACCTCTTTGCTCATGAGCTCTCTCTTATGGCGAAGATCCATCTGTAAGCTCTCCTTCTCGAATGCGGTTTTGTCAAGGTCGATACAAAGATCAGCATTCTCCTTCTTCAACTTCTCAATAACCTGCTTAAGTTGATCAACTTCGGAAGGAGGAACAATGGTAAGTTTAGAAAGCTTGACATGCACAGAAGACTTAGAAGGAAATGGTAGCAAAGTCGCTTGAACTCGTCCCTTGGCCCATTATGTGTAGGCTTCTTTTGCAATATAATTCTTATTACCTAACTCATTTCTACCCTCACGGTGAATGTGTACCGATGCAACACTGAATCTCTTTAGCAAACCCGTGTCATCAACCCCTTCATGAAAGATGAATTCTTCCACTACCTCAGGATTTAGTTTGTCAAGCATCGGATATCCCAACTGACGAAAGGCAAGCCTCAAATTGTAGTTAATTCCACCCTTTGTACCCAAGAGAGGCACATTAGGGAATTTACCACAACGAAGAATGATCTTGGTACCATCGTAGGCTCGAGAATACCAAGAGATGTCATCGGCAGTAAGAGACGTGATCCTCTGAGACCACTTGAGATTCCCACTATTCTCCACAAAGGGACCCTTTTGAGGAAGATGAGACATGAACCATCGATACAGCGTAGCAGCACAACATACAATAGTTCCTTTCTTCTTCTCATTCTGGGAATGAATAGAATAATAGGTGTCAGCAAGAAGTGTAGGAACATGATTCCTGGACAAAAAGATACTGATGGCAGCCTAATCAATAAAATCTTCCATGTTCAGAAACAAGATGATCCCATATATCAGTAAAGCAAACATGGCATTAAAAGCCTTCCAGCTTCCAGCATCAGCAAGAGAAACAACCTTATCTACTAGAAACTTCGAAGCTAATCCTCGAATACCCTTTCCTTTAGTCTTGAGATTGTCTTCCACATCCTTCTTACTAAGGCCAAGAGCTTTAGCAATAAGAGGAAACTTTGGACAACTGTCAGTGTAGAAGAACGGAACCTGAGTCTTGATCTCAACCCCTAAGATATGAGAGTACTCCTCAAGTGTAGGTGCTAGCTGATAAGCCTGAAATGTGAAACAACTTAGTGGTGGGTCGTAAAACTGAACAAGTGTATGAATGGTAGTAATGTTGACTTCAGTGTTGAGAATGGCCAAAAGATTCCCATAATCATCTCTGAAAACACCCCTGTTATCTTCAACCAGACAAGATGCCAAACCTCTCAAAGTCTTCAACTTAGGCTCCACAAACTTGTAACTGAAGATACCTCTACAACCAGTACTCGTCGTCTATGACTATGCCAACAAAGAAATAACTCTCAAATAACCTGGAAAATGCACATGAAAAAATTTTAATGATGAAATGACATGCAACACACAAATCACGAAGCCAAGCACAAATCCGATCAATCAAATCTGCACAATCCGAATATCCAAATCTGCATAAACTGAATATCTGCGTAAATTTGTGTCGGTGCAAAAATATGATGTGCGTGAGAGAAAAAAAGGTATGAAGAGTCTTGGTTTCTTGCAAAAACCCATATCTCTCTCACAGGTGTGATTTAGACACAACAAGGAGGTCCCTAGAATGATCGCCCAAACCATAGGACTCAAATGAAAACCCCCTGCCGTAGCGAATTCTCGCAGGAATGAAGTATTCTCAAGAGAATCATGATCTGGGATGTGGCTCTTGTGACAACCCAATGTGCAAAACGCATGCGTCACGACTATCCACGTTTTATCCTATCTGTATGCTCAAGCCCGGTGATATGACTTATCTCTCCAATAATATCTACCCATCCTAACAACAGCAAAATATAGCAGATATCCAAAATATGCAACATATGAATATTTAAAGCAATAAAGAAATGCAGTAAATAACATAAAGAAAAAGGGAATAAAGCATAAAGATAAACATGCAAATAAGCAAGAAAAATAAGTAAAGTTAGGCGAGACCCCAACTTGGAAGAGAAAGGACTCCCCAGGAGAGTCGCCAGCTGAAGCTGGGGAGTCCTAGCTAGCCAGGAAATAAACAAAGGAAGGCGAGACTCCAACCTGGAAGATAAAGGACTCCCCAGCAGAGTCACCAGCTGAGACTAGCGGGATTATACTTGAGTGAATCGCGCGCTCAAAGATACAATAGAGTTTCCATTAAACTTTATTTAGTCCCAAAGGACATGGGAAATATCGATAAAACCCAAGGCGAAGAGAAACGGGAAAGGGGGTCGGTTACGTGAAAGGAAGGTACTAGCACCTTAAGCATCCGTCGTACCCGACGGGAACCATTTCGCTTGCTTCTAGGCTTGGATGGGTTATCTATCTAGATGCTTCTAGTTAAAGAAAAGAAAAGAGAGAGAAAAAAGAGAAAGAAAGAAAGTGCTCGCTGAGGATTGGAGCCCTCGTGCCTATGTACCCTCATAGTGCAATGAGGAAGTTAGAGCTCCGTAGTTCAAGGAACCAAGGAAAAAAAGAGGATCTGGACATACTAGAGAGACATAAGAATGGAAGACGACGAAGGAAGGTGGCTCTCCAAGATTTTGCAATCTTGTGCCTACGTACCCTAATAGTGCAATGAGGAAATCAGAGCCTACATAGTTCGGGGAACTAACACTGAGAAAGAAAAGAAAAGGGAACGACATCAAAGCCAAGAGCTAAAAGAGAAAGCAAGACCCAACTGGAGAATGCAAAAGGAATGGTGTCAAAATCAAGAAAAAAAAAGCAAAGGAAAACTCTACTGAGGAAAGGAGAAGCAATATAAGAGCTCTGTCGGGGAATGCAGAAGAAAATAGATGACTCTACTGGGGAGAAAACAAAAGAATGGCGTCGGAGCCAAAGAATAAAGGAGTAACAGACAAGAATCAAAATAAAGGTAAGATCCACGGGGGACTCTATGCATTAACTGGTAAGCAGTGATTAACTGAAGAAAGATAAGAGTAAAACTTTGTGGGGAGAGCAAAAAGGATGATGTCAACAGACAGACTGCGACGAACCAAGAGAAAGAGAGTACTGAACCAAAGGGAGGTGTCTGAATCTAGGGGAAATTGGTATATCAACTGATAGGCAGTGGTTAACCAGAAGAAGAAAGGAACTGGTTTTAACCGATAAATGGTGATCAACCAAGAGACGGGTGTGGAACCAAGCAAAGGTTGTTACCCAAAGAACGGTACATTGACTGAAGAAACAGCACTTGACCAAAGGAAAGTGTATTCAAACCAAACAAAGGTTACTAACCCAAAGCTGGCAGTATTTGAACCATAGAAAGGTTGCTAACTTCAGAGGGTTTGGTGCTTACCAGATGGACCGTGATTAACCGAAAAGAATGAGTGATTAACCAAAAGAAGGTGATTAACTCAAAAGAAACACAATATCTTAACAAACGGACTGTGGTTAACTGATAAAAAGGGTGGCTGGTTCAAACAGGTGGACTGTGATTGACCAAAAGGTGTGTGATTAACAAAGAGAAAGTGATTAACCCAAAGAAGAGCTGGTTTTAACGGGCAGACCGTGATCAACCAAAGATTGGGTGATTAGCCGGAAGAAGGAGATTAACCCAAAGAAAGTTCAGTATTAATAGACGGACTATGATTAACTGAGGAAAAGAACAAACTGGTGCTTAAGTGTCAGACAGTGATTAACCAAACAAGAAGGAGAGAGAACCAAGAGAAGGTTGCGAACCCCGATGGGGATTAGGTTTGAACAGGAAGACTGTGTAAACCGGATAAGAACAATTTACTTCGCTGGGGAAGAAGAGAATTGGTTTTAACTGAAGAAACGATTTATCAACCAAGGGAAGAACTGACTACAAGACTCTGGGTGAACCTGTCGCACCCTAATTTTTTACCTTAAGATTCCACCTCTTTGTGCATTTTTTCTTGCATATTATCTCCTCACTTTTCTGTGCATATTTTATCATAACTAACCAGTTTGTGCAGGAGCAGCAATGTCAAGGTATAAATTCTTACAGCCAAGAATCACAAGGACGTGACTAATATATTCGAGTTCAAAGTTCACCTTTCCAGAAGTCAAGCTTAGTTTAAGAAGATTGTGCATGTGGACAAGTCTATTAGATTCAACTCAAAGATTCAAAAAGCACCAGTCATTTTAAGACTCAATTCTACGAGGGATATCGTTATGACTACAAGAAGGGATTCAAACCACATCAATAGCTCTGCCTTCCCGTATCCACTAATCTACTCGCGTTTGGTTTCCGCTTACTCTGGATAGTGTTGGGCATTCGCGTTGGAAAGTGTTGGCGTTTCATTCAAATGATTGCTAAAATAAGGACGTTATTATATCAATCACTAGTTTTGAGGTTGACTCGCCACAATTTCGTTTTCCTTACTTCAAAGTTCAAATTCAATAAAAGAATTTAGGGAAACGAGACTCAAGCCTTCGTGATTCAAAGACTCAAGAGTTTTAAGACCAAGTTACAAAGTCCGCAAGCTTTATGCCTTTGCGAATTTTCAAGAGCTCATGCAGGTTGAAGAGCCAAGTTAATTCCATTTTTGGAGCCCAACTCTTTGGTCATTATTTTCTATCTACCATCTTCTACGTATGGCTGTTTGGACAAAGGATTTTTTTAATCATTGCAAAACGGAAGTATAACTAAGTGATGATTTGTATTCAATACATTGCAAATCTCATTAAGTACAAGATGTTCATGAATTACAAGTAAGACTAACGTGGGAAATAAAATTGACAGTGCTGTTTACTTATTAAACTCAAGACCAGTTACAAACTCCTATCTAAGACTGGACGTATACGAAGCAAATCCAAGGCCCTAATATTACTAATGACTAGAGTCTCCATTGCTAAAACTCAAGCATGCCATCAACACAGGCTGCAAAGCATCGTAAACAAGAGTGAATATGAAGAAGCTCGCAAATTGTCTCTTCACTAGAGTGCTCCACGCTTTAGCAGCAGCCTGCGCCTCCAACTTCTGATACCATGGCCTCGACACCAGCAATACTACCACAAGTTATGACCTGCTCAGGTAAAACATAAAGCCTGCATCAAATATCAACACCGTTAAATTGTGGTTAGGCCCAGAAAGTGTGCAGATTCAGACTTAAGACAACCATATGAAAACCTGTGTGAGGAGAGCAGGAAACATCCAATTGGTAAAAGAACAACTCAGATTGAAGACGACATTGGTATCAGCAGAGAACGTCGTTTTCATCGTAGAGGTGAATTCTGATTGAAACAACAGTACCTATCCTACAAAAACAATAAAATGAGATGCATCAACATCAAGAAGGAGGAAAGTAACTGAAGAATTTGAAGGTGTTTCGAACAACTTACCATCTTTGTTTCTGAAGCAAGCGCGCTTGATAGCTGCCAACAAGCTTCAGACTTCCGCCGGCACGACTCAAACATGCTTTCACAACCTGCTTGCACAACATAAAAGGATCAATTTCATAACGTAAAATGAATTCACAGCACGCCAGAGCTCGTATTATAATTCAAGGGATAATCAAAACAATGTTACCGTTCAAGGCACTCGAACTATGAGCCACCAGACAGAGATAATGGAAGACTTATGAGATAAACCTACACGATGTTACCATTGTATACAAGAAGAAACATAACCAATAAAAGCACATCCTGCAAGAGATAGATAGCATTTAGATAATGGATGGAAGGAGTAGAAAGAGTAGTCGTCGCAAAACCAGTTGCTTCAAGACCAATTGACCTATTTTCAAACCTTTCTCAAAGTTTCTAGCAGGTGCTACCAGTGCATCAAAACTTCTCAAACAACTGCTGCAATTAGACTCATCCAGTAGTATTCAAGCCGTTTCATCTTGCAAAAATAGAGGCGTTGCTTCAGTGTTACCAAGTTGAGAAAATTATCCTTCACCTCTGGTCTTGACCTCAACCATCACCATAGGCACAACGACAACAATACCTGCAAAATCCGACAGAAGTTAATACACAGGTGTGGGAAAACGCATTTTGGGGTACCATGGTATAACCACTCAGGGGTTTTAACAGAGATTGATTTACGGTATAAAACCAGATGGAAGTTGTTACATTTTTACCTCCTAATTGAGAAGATTCCCCAATCCATAGCTTCAGGACATTGAGAGTCGCTCAAGAACTCTTGGGGGCGCAAGTATTCGAAGCTCGGGCCTCAAGCTTCACGTCTGAACAATTCGCAGCAGCTCCCGTTATCCAGCCATCTGGACGCCCTCATCACCATAAGCACATGAAATGCAACAGAGAAATAGTTATCAAACTGTTACAGACTTGAAGTAAGCAAACAAATACATAGGTCCTAGAAATTCATAACAGGGTAGCTCCATGGCAGCACACAAGACAAGCAAGAGTGATATCAAAACAAGTGTGGAAATCATACTTACCATCAATTATCACCAACTGCAACATTCTGCAGCAGTGAATCTGCAGCTTTGGGCTCACCGGTTCCGTTACCGCCATTACTCTGGGCTGTTAACTTCTCTGGGCCCAAAATCATTTTCTATCCACCCCTGCCAAATCACAAATCCAGAGTTAGTAAATCCTTGAGGAATATACCTTTTTGAAAAGAAGATTCAATTCAAGACATCTAGCAATTTTTGGTTAATCCAGAACATTGAACCTGGACAGTCAGGGCATTTAACGTGAATGATACAAAATCACATTGATTGAGATTTTCATTAACAAGCATCAATGAAATCATATGAAAAAGGAAGTTATTTCAAAACTTGTCTGAACCAAAATGGAAGGCCCAATCAAGCATTCAAAACGGTTTAATCAGATTTCAAAGCAGAGATTCTCAGTAAAGCATATAAAAGGGGAGAGACATGAGAGATGAAAAAGGAGGGGGGATCGATAATCATCACAAATAAAAAAACTAGATTTCGTAAACCTAAGAGATTGAAGAAAAAGAACTCATCTCTTCAGTCGACGAAATCATCACCAGCCGCCGCGAGTCCAAACCGACGAAGCTTCCATTTCATCATCTCAAGCTCCGCCGCCACCAACCTTCGGTAAAATTCTTTATACGTGTTAAAATTATTGAACTGTTTATGCTTCGATTGATGTTTCAGGTGCGATAATGGAGAACGAAGCGATGAAGAATCGAGGGAGAGTGAAACAGAGATCGAAACAGGGATTGAAACGAGAGAGGAGACCGAGCGAGCGGGCGATTTTTGGGCTTAGGGTTCCATCTTCGTTTCTCTGTTCTTTCTGTTTTAGTCTTTTGTTGTTTTGTATTGGCTTATATGTGTGCACGACCACGGTAGTACCGTGGTCCCTCGTCACAATCACCACACACTTCACTTACCTCATGATCACACGATCCTTATTGCGTGCCCACAGTAAATCCAATGCACCACCGCACACCAGATCCAGCTCCCCCCTTTTTATTAATCTAATTAACTTTAATTAATCATTTTTTAAACTAATAATCTGTTTTTAATATAATGTTAACTTTTTTAGATTTAATCAACCTTTAATCCCTTCATTAACCTTAAGCATTTTATTAAAACAATAACTTTTAAGTTAACCTCATAATTAATCCTTAAACTAATTAACTATATTTTATGTAATTTAATTAAGACCATTTTTTTTATAATCAACTCTCAATTTTATTAATATTTCAACATTATTAATTTACATATTTTAGCAATTCAATTAATAATCTTTTTTTCTCTCATGTCCTAAATAAACTTTTTTAAACAAAATAATTTATCCTATTATACTTTAAAAAAAAACCTTTTTTCTAAATAATTTAATTTGTATTAATGGCTAAAATATTTTAATAGTAAAACCTTTCATTAAAATTAATATAATTAATTTAACTTTCTTTTATAAAATCAATTTCACTAAAAGAATACATTTTCTTACAAATCGACTCAAATAAATTAATATAACCTAAAAAAAATCCAATACAATATTTCTCTTAAAATTAATCTCACTCAAATCAATCCAACTTTTTAATAAAATCAACCTCGTCTAAAATCAACCAACATCATAAAATTTAATCAATCGTGCACGCTTGCACCCCACTCCACTCACGTATTCACTTACACTCACTTAGCGCTTTCATGCATTTGTGTATGTTTTATTTACTTGCTTTTATTTTCCGCAATTTATCATTTCCGCACTTATTTTAATATTGCATTCCGTCCAAAGAAAGAACTTGCACATAACGTAAAACTTGCACGTAACGTAAAACTTGCGCGTATGCATCCCATTTGCATCATTTCCCCATGATCCTTGATCCCCTTCAAGTCGATCTTCTAAGTTAGATCCTACCCCATAGGAAGGACCTTTATCTTTACAACTTAGATACAAACAAAATAATTCAATTCAAACATCATTCAAACACATTAGAGAATAAGATGTTAATCATCTTAAGCGAGATAAAACTCCTACCCCACAACAATTCAATCAATATGTAGGGACTTTGCCTTAAGAGAGATAATGACATACTTGTCGATTAATTTCCGAGTACTTGAGCCTTTCTCTTAAGATGATGCAAAGACTATTTTCCTACAAAGTTGTGGCAGTTAAACCAAAGTAATCTCCCTTAAAATGATAACTCATCTTTTCTCCTAAAATCAATCAATCAACTACCCTAAACTCGTAGGAACTTTGACCACAATCAAAGAACTCCTCAAACCCTTTAGGGGAACTACAAATACTCTGATTCCACTCCCGTAAGGATATGTAGGCATAAGATGCAATATCTTATTGAGTATACTTAGAAATAAACCCCTAGGTCTTTCAAACTTAAGCAGATAACCCTTAGCAATAAACTAACATTAAAACAAGAGGTTTCTGTAGAGTACTACAGAAACTTAGGATGCTAGCACCTTCCCTAAGTTTAACCAACCCCCGAACCTATAACTCTCTAGCTTGCATTTGCATTGCATTGTGGGTATTTCGATCTTTTTCCCTTCCTTTGGACAAATCAAAGTTCGGTTGCAAATGAATTAGATTCAAGCTCATAAATAGCTTGGTATCCAAATTTCACCACGACAGAACCAAGAATGGATTGTCTTCAAGAGAAAGGAGTGTTGAATTGAAAGGTGAGAGTCACTTCCAAAGAGGAGATAAGGGTGCAAGTGATCAAGGATCGACTCGACTGGAGAAAAAGGGATACCACAGTAAGGAGATAGAGGTGACTATTCTAGGCACAGGGTCATTCGTCCCCTACCCAAAGTAGTCAGAATGAGTGTAGGAATTCTCTACTCGCATTCCTTCTCTAACACCAAAGTGCAGTGCAAGAAACGAACAAACAGTACAATGGCGCAAAATTTATACATTGCTTCAATGTGTTGTGAATCTTCAAATCCACGATGGAAAAGAGAGGACAAAGCTCTAGAAGATCTAAAGGAGAAGAAAAAGAGAAGGATTGACTAATCGAAACGATGTTTCGAGTAATCAATCGAGAGGGGAAGATGCTAACAATTTTCCAAAGGGATGAAAATCATTGAAGCAAAGGATGAATTGTTGATTATACAAGATTAAGTTTATTCCAGTTAGGAACAAACTTAATGCAAACATGAATAGATGTGTAAAACAGTACCAAATGTAATTTAGTATGCATCACGAATCATATAGCATGTGATCCAAGAATGTGCAAGAATGATCATGATCATACAATATTGTCAAAAGATGCGAACAATCGAGAATCAACAAATTGCACATTGAAAGTTCGCATGTATACCTCAAACAAAAATTAAACAACTAAAAAAACATCCACAAATATCAAGCATATCAAGCCATGGAAGTTACATGAGGAAAGGATAACACACAAGCTTGAAAATAGGCAAAAAAAAGTCAGTATGTGACCGTGGTAATCGATTACCACATGTAGGTAATCAGTTACCTGCTTAAAAAATTCAAAAACACATAAAAATTATGTAGGGTAACCGATTACCACATATAGGTAACCGGTTACCACCGTAGCAGTGGCAAAAAAAACAACTTTTGAAAGAGCACTTTCAGCAACCAAAAGACTTATCCAATCATCCACATGTTATGATTAACATTTAAGCACGAAAAAAAGAAGTTCAAAATCACTTAGGCATCAATTAAACATCAATTGAAAGCATTAAACATAAAGATCAAATATCAAACAATCACATGATCAATCCATACCAAAAAATGATCGAACTACATCGTAAACGCGCAAAAGTGATCAAAACAGTAAATCAAGTGCGAATTCCCAACCTACAAGGCGGAGGGTTGCCTTGGTGATTGTTGCTATTAATATATGATGAAAATAAGCAAAGAAACTAGAGAATTCCAAGCTTGAGATCAAATCATAGCGAAAATAATAGAAATACGATAAATGCTCTGAATACCGATTTGCACCGAAGAAGCTTGAGATGATTACTTGAATTGGAGAAGAATCTACTATAAATCCAGAAATCCAAGTAGGAATATGGTGGAATTAGGTTTAACTCAAGAGAATAACAATTTCGACGTGAATATTGTTACACTCTAATGGTAGAAATTTAGCTTTTGTAAGGTTTTGGGAAGATGATGGAGATGAATGTGAGAAAAAGTTGCAGAAAATTCAGAGAGAATGTGAGAGAATTGAGACTGATCAATGGAGAATTTGGGAGAATGATGAAGGGTGAAGAATATGGAAATTGAGAAAATGATTGAAGGTAGAAATGGTTACGGGCCCTTGTGAAATGGTGGTGATTTTCTTATATAGAGTTTTGCTTCAGAGTTGCTAGGTTCGGAGTGAGCTTTGGATGTAGCCTTAGAACTAGCCTTGGAGTTAGTTAGCCTTAACTCACTGAGTTGGAGGTTAACTCAGTTAGTTAGGTAGTTGACTCGGTAACACATCCCAATGTAAACTTGAATCTAATGGCTCACATGCTTGGGAATGAAGTAACATGGTGGTCTTAATCCAAATTGATGTATTAGAGCAAATGCCTTGAAGTGTTTAGAAAGGTCTTAAATTGTCTAGAGATGTCTAGAATGTTCCACATAATACTAGAACCAAGTAGACCCTCAAAATGTAGAGTGAAAATGGCTGTCACAAAAAATGCAGCAAAAACTGCATTTTTACACAGGGTAACCGGTTACCCTTTTTTGCCTATAAAAGTGGTAACCGATTACCACAGGAAAAATTTGCATATTTGCTTGCAAAATGGTGTTGTGGCCACAATTCTGATTTTCGACCTTTTGCTTTGATTAATAGGCATAGAAACCCTCATTTTGTGCTTGTTTTGGTGATGTGATATCTTTGAGAGGATGTGATTAATCGGGCTTGGAAAACCTGAATATTCTGGCAACAAAATCACAGAGAAAAAATGCAAATGCACATGCCAATGATGCAAATGTACATGCTTTTGCAAAAGGCAAAAGGGAGGTCAAATTTCGGGTTACGACACTCCTGCACATAAAAATCTTGGGTTCTCCCTTTTCTCTTGATCACTCAATTCTTGATCCTGATTTTCTTCCTCTGTCAAAAGTCCTCTTTTCTTTCTTAGAACGCGTCTAAAATACCCCTAGGTCCAATACAACAGTAATAAATTCTCTCAGGAGTCAGAACAGTCAAAAAAATCAGGAAAATAGAGGCTGACACATCCATGCCAACATGGGCCGTGTCAGGCGACACAGGCAGCCGTGTTGGCTCCCTACTCTCAACATAAAATCAACGTTTTTCCCTAACTTGCTGACACGGGCATCCGTGTTTGCCCTTTGTCAACACCTACACTTCATTTACACATGCTTCCTCATGACACGGCCCGTGTCAGGTGACATGGGTGGCCGTGTCAGGCTACTGGTTTACCTCTAAAATTTCCTCCAACTTCTCGGAATCTTTAATTTCTTCACCCAAGTCTTGTGCCCTTTTCTGTATGGACCTGAAATCATCAGAACTACCACCAAACGCGTAAAATGTAACAAAACATGACATAATCACTAGAAAACATAAAATTCGAGAAAAACATAAAAACCGCAGTATTTACTCAAAAACAATAAAAAGACTAAAACAAACATTACCGGTTCGTGGATGAAATGTCGAACAAGTGACAGAAACACAATAGGAATGGTGACTAATCGCAACCCCAAACTTAGCTAATTGCTTGTCGTCAAGCAATGCTCGAGACAGCAGACAGGTCTCCCCCAAATTTCAAAGTCGACTTACCACAACCCTGCTCATGTCTTTCGCGACTCTCGTTTCAATTTTCCATCAAGTTTCCTGCTTCCCCGATCTAAACTTTCTGCTACACTTCCACATCAAAGCACTTTTTTACCTGTCAGCTTTTTCACACTCTCACCAAAATCTCTCTGGGTTAAAGTATTTATACTCAAGTCAGAGCATGCAAAGTCAACTCATAAACTTGAATACCATTTATCTTTATCTCACACACACATACACCACACACACCTATTGAGGTATTTTATGGTTGTAATGGGGCTTAAGGTTATGGTGGGATAAACAAACAAAATGGGAAAGCAATTGGTTATGGCTCAGAGTCGGTGTCGTCATTTTCTCTGTGTACTTTGCACCGATTAGGGGTATTCGATATCTTTTCATCGGAATTCATTACTTTCTACTTAAATGATCTTCTTGAGCATGTATTCTTGATTTTTCAAACTAACTTCTTCTGCTAGGTAAGTCCTTTATATTTTTTTTTCACAATCTCTTTTCTATACATTTTTTTCTTGCACTTACCTAGTTCTTTTTGGTAACTCCACCCCAAACTTAGAATTTTTTCCACAGGTTATTCTGACTACACATATATGAGCAAGGTGGGGAACTATTTAGGCTAATGGTTCACATAACGTGGTTATACAAACAAAGGGGAAAAAGCTCAAACTGGGTTAACAAAGGGTAACATACAAAGGGTGGCTAGAACGACTATGGGTTAACAAAAAGAAAGGCCTTGGTGTGTGTAGCTGTGTAGTGAAATTTAAACAGTCAGTATGCAAGCTCAGAGTGAAAAAGACATACTTGAATCTCTTTTATGATGACTAATGTGTTTGGATTTTTTTTGTTCCTCGCCATGTTTGGTCTAACTCGACAAGTTCCAAAGTACTTCTAGTATGGTGCAGTTTCCTATCCGGCTCGGGTGCACAGTACTACAAAAATAGTCCAGTATTGCAGAGTCGCGTCCAATCATTATACTCAGCAGCGTCACCATTTTGGGGCTTCCTGGAGACCCAATAGAGGTTGAATCTTCTCATCCACTAGTACATGTTCCATCACTCAAACAACATTAACCCACGAATCTGTAACAAACACAACATAAACATACCAACATCAAAGTAAAGATGAATAAAAAATATTGGGAATAACAGAAACAATTACAAATACTGAAAAACAATAACCCCCCCCCCCCCCCACGCACACACACACTTGAACTAAACATTGGCCCCAATGTTTCAGTACAAGTGAGAGAGAAGAATGTACAGGGCCTTACTGCGGAGGATGGAATTGCAACATCATTTGTTGCGTCATGGCATGCATCTCGTCCATGACCGCCCCTTGGAGAGCTTGTTCTTCGCCCTGTCGGGTTTGCTCTGCCTGGAGGTACCCAATCTCATTGCGCACCCACAAACAGTTATCTTCAGTTGTGGATGATGATCCAACACCTGCATAGGTAGGCCCTTCATAAGAAGGAACAAACTGCTCCTGCTCTGGGACATCCTCCTCCTCTTGCTCACCTGCAGACATAGGCTCAACATTATACTCGTCCTCATCTTGGACGGTACTATCATAAATCCAATTATTTTGTTTAAGCTCATCACAGCATAATAAGTATGAGTAATAGAAAGCATACCCTATTAGACTAGGGCAGCCATATCCAATATGTTCTTACCTGCCACTAGTGTATCACCCAGTGCGGAAAGGTCATAGCCGAAGTGTTCAGCTATTTGAGTTATCATCCATCCAACATATATACCTCCTTGGGTTTCCCTTCCTACTCTTCCTAAATAATCTATTGCAAAGGCAGCTACACTCACCATTTCAGAATTAGCCATAACATAAAGGAAAAATAGCTCTCTCTTAGTAGCAACCTCTGTGCTATCCCCCTTCTAAACAAAGTGTATGCTAAACCTTTATGAGCATACCTGAAACAAGGATTTTGGATCTCCGACGCTTTGGCACCATTTACGATATAATCAGTTTTACCTATCATGGCCGTCCAAAATGCCTTAGCATCAAAACTATTCGAAACAGCTCCGGGGCCATATAATGGGAGTCGGAGGATGCCTCCTAACTCCTCGACACTTAATTCATGATCGGTGTTAAACAATCGGAACTTCATCGATCCATAGAAATACCTCATCGTCCCTATCCATCTTTTCTTTAAATGAAATTCAATAGTACTTAAAAATTCCAAAGTTATGGGCTCAAAAGTGGGAGCTTCTAAATGCATAAACTCTAACATTCCTAGGACATAGCATTCTATCGACTTCAACGGTTAGGTGTAACTCAGAGAGAGTTTTGTTACAAATAAACCTGGTCGGCATTATCTTATGCTTGACGTGGTAGGAGTAACGTTTCTCATGTTCTGGGTTATCGAAGATGATGTCGTGCTCATTAGGCGTCCGACTGACCCTTTTTCTCGACCTCGATGGTTCTGTATCCGGTTGCTTTCCTTTTATCAAACGTCTGGGAGACATTTGTTTCGTGTACCTGCAACAAGGAAAATCAAGAAAATGAAATAGAGGGTTAATGGAAAGAGTTTGCGGAACGGGATAGAGGGTGGAAAATGGAACACTTTTTGTGAAGGTGGAATAGTGTTTAGGTGAACGGAAAGTTGAAAGATGAAAGCTTTTATGTATAGTGGTTATGAAGTTTTAGAGAAAATGGGGAAGTATGAAGGTTGAAGATGAAAGGTGATAGAAATATGGTGAGAGAATATGATGTAAAGAGGTTTAAATGGGTGTAATTGCGTGATTAAGAGGTGTGGGTCGTATGGGGTCCACCACACGTTTTAAAAAAATTTCAAAATTTTGGTTCAGCAAAGCCTGTCACGGGCGATCGTGTCAGGATTCTATTTTCCATAATCCTGCACAAAAGAAATCCACTAGTTCCCAGTAGGTCTGACACGGGCCGTGTCAGCCTACTTGAAGTCATCAAAATTCAATTTTTCTTCTACCAATGTGCCCATCATGACACAGGCCTTGTTCGGTGACACGGGCAGCCGTGTCAGGCCCTTGTTTTTCCACAACTTTGCCACTTTTTTCAACCGTTTTCCATTTTTTCTCAAGTGTGCTTGATTTTTCATATGTACGCTCAAGAGTCTTGTTCCTTGGGACGTCTTCACTCTTTTGTGAGGGCTCTGCACAAACCTAACAATCCTAACAAAAACAAAATAAAATAAATGGTTATATATAAATGTGTGGGTTTCCTCCCATGAAGCGCTTTGTTTAACGTCACATGGCTCGATGATCGTTCATCTTATCCTGTAAGACGAACATCTTCTATCCGACCACCCTCTTGGCCTTGATAATAAGGCTTAAGCCTCTGTCCGTTAACCTTAAAGGTGTTTCCGTTTGCTTGATTTTTGAGTTCTATAGCTCCATGGAAAACACCTTATTCACAATAAACGGTTCTGACCATCTAGATCTTAACTTTATGGGGAACACCTTCAACCTGGAATTGAATAAGAGGACCAATTGTCCTTCCCAAAATTCATTTTTTTGGATCCTACGATCATGCCATTTTTTTGTTTGATCTTTATAAACTTTGGCATTCTCATATGCTTGACCCCGAAATTCTTCGAGCTCATGAAGCTAAAGGATTCAGGAATCTCTTGCTTTTGTAAGATATAAATTAAGAAGTTTCGAGGCCCACAAAGCTTTGTATTCCAGCTCCAAAGGCAAATGACAAGTTTTTCCATAAACAAGTTGGTAGGGAGACATACATATGAGTGTCTTGAATGCAGTTCTATATGCCCATAGTGCATCGTCCAACTTGGTTGCCAATCCTTTTGAGATGCACTAACCATCTTCTCTAGGATTTGCTTGAGCTGTCAGTTGGAAACTTCAACTTGGCCACTCGTTTGGGGATGGTATAGAGGTGCAATTATGTGCTTCACATTGTATTTCTTCAGTAGCCTTTCCATAAGGTGATTCAGGAAGTGAGTTCCCTCATCACTAATGAGCGCTCTCGGAACTCCAAACCTAGCAAAAATGTTTTCCTTCAAAAATTTAACCACCACCTTCGCGTCATTAGTCGGTAAGGCCACTGCTTTGACCCATTTTGATACATAGTTCACTGCCACTAGAATGTAGTTCTTTCCAAATAATGGTGGAAATGGACCCATAAAGTCTATCCCCCAAACATCAAACAACTCAACCTCTAGCATGGAATTCTGAGGCATCTGATTCCTTTTCGAAATATTTCCTATTCTTTGACATCTGTCACATTTCTTGACTATGTCCCGGGCATCCTTGAACAAGGTGGGCCAATATAATCCCAATTAGAGGACTTTTGCTGCGGTCCTATCACCACTAAAGTGTCCTCCATATTTTGAGTCATGGCAAGCTTTCAAAATGTCCCTCTGTTTATCCTCCAGAACACACCTTCTCACCAATTCGTCTATTCCTCGTTTGTACAAGAATGGGTCATCCCACAAGTAGAACTTGCAATCATGCAAAAACTTTTTCTTTCTGTTAGAATTAAAATCTTTCGGGATTACCCCACCTACCAAATAGTTTGCATAATCTGCTAACCAAGGGACACCAATAACAATGAGGATATATTCTTCAGCAAACTCATCCTTTATTGGTCTCTTGTCCTCCGTTTCTTCAATAGGAGGCATGCGAGATAAGTGATCAGTAACTGTGTTTTCACACCCTCTTTTATCCCGAATCTCCATGTCAAACTTCTGTAGCAGCAAAATCCATCTTAGAAGTCTCGACTTAGAATCCTGTTTAGAAAATAAATACTTCAAAGCAACATGGTTAGTATAAACAACTACTTTGGATCCTAACAAATATTGTCGAAACTTATTAAAAGCATAAACCACTGCTAACAACTCCTTTTCGGTAGTTGCGTAATTCATCTGAGCAGGGTTCAACACATGACTAGCGTAGTAAATAACATGTAAAAGTTTTTCTCTTTGCTGTCCTAAAATTTCCCCCACTGCAATATCACTAGCATCGCACATGATTTCAAAAGGAAGAGACCAATCGGGGGTAATCACAATTGGTGCCGACACTAATCTTTGTTTTAATGTCTCAAATGCATCGGCATACTCTTTATCAAAAATAAAAGCCTTATCTTTAACCAAAAGAGTGGTTAAAGGTTTGACTATCTTAGAGAAGTCTCTTATAAACCTACGGTAAAACCCTGCATGGCCTAGGAAACTCCTTATACCTTTTTCATTAGTTGGAGGAGAAATCTCGGATATCACTTCGACTTTGGCTTGGTCCACTCCGATTCCCTTGTGGGAAATCTTGTGACCAAAGACTATTCCTTCTTGTACCATGAAGTGGCACTTTTCCCAGTTGAGAATCAAATTGGTTTGCTGGCATCTTTCTAAAACAAGAGAAAGGTTAGTCGAGCAATTATCAAAAGAAGATCCAAAAACAGAAAAATCATCCATGAACACTTCCATATGCTTTTCTAACATGTCCTCAAAAATGAATGTCATGCATCTCTGAAATGTGGTCGGTGCATTACGCAACTTGAATGGAATTCTTTTGTAAGTAAAAATCCCATAAGGGCATGTGAATGTTGTCTTCTCTTGATCTTCAGGAGCAACCGCAATCTGATTATACCCAGAATATCCGTCAAGAAAATAGTAGTATTCATGACCAGCTAATCTTTCCAACGTTTGGTCAATGAATGGCAAAGGAAAATGGTATTTTCTTGTTGCAAGATTCAGCCTTCTGTAGTCAATAAATACACGCCAACCAGTAACTGTTCTTGTAGGAATCAACTCATTCTTCTCATTTCTGACCACTGTGGTTCCCCCTTTCTTTGGTACCACATGCACTGAACTAACCCATGAGTTATCAGATATAGGATATATAAGGCCTGCATCTAACAACTTCACCACTTCTTTTCAACCCACCTCTTTCATAATAGGGTTAAGTCTCCTTTTTGGTTGCACAACTGGTTTATGTTCATCTTCCATGAGAATCTTGTGCATGCAAACCATAGGACTAATGCCTTTCAAATCTTCAATTGCCCATCCAATAGCATTTTTGTATTATTTTAGCACATGGATAAGTTTGTCCTCTCGGACACTCTTGAGGTTTGAATTTATAATGGTTGGGCATTTTCCTTCAGTGTCGAGGAAGACATATTTGAGGTTCTCCGGTAGTTATTTAAACTCTGTTCCTTTTTTTTTTATCTCTTTACTCTCTTCTAACGACTGAGGTTTCCTAAGATCTTCCCACCGATATGGTCGAGATCCTTTCCACTGAGGTTGTCCCTTCAATATGGCTAGCATTTTTGCCTCTTTGCTGTCCACTTCGTGATCTTCTTCAAAAATAGACAAACTTAATACTCATTCCAACGGTAATTGTGGTGCATTTAGAGGACTCTCATAAGCAACCACTTGATCTATCGCCTCTATTGTATGACTAATGCCCACATCATCCTTGTACTTTATAGTGCTTCGAACATCAATTTTTAATTCCTCATCATAGACTTTCAGAGTCATAGTATCCTCCTCTATGTCTATTAAGCATATTCCAGTTTCTAGAAATGGTATTCCGAGAATGAGAGGTATCTCTTCGTCTTCCGGCATCTCTAAAATAACAAAATTTATAGGGAACATAAACTTATCAATCTTCACTAGAACATCTTCCATTATCCCATATGGTATCTTTACCGAATGATCAACAAACTGAAGTGTCATCCTAGTATCTTGCATAATACATATACCCAATTTTTTGTAGATGGATAAAGGCATGAGACTCACACTTGCTCCCAAATCAATAAGCACCTTTTTAAAAGACCTGTTGCCAATAGTACATGGAATAGTGACTGGACCTCGATCCTTTTTCTTCCTCAAAATCTTCATGCCCTACAAAATAGCACTACAAGTTTCAGTTAGGATAATCGGGTCAGTATTAATGGTCCGCTTCTTTGATATAATGTCCTTCATGAACTTGGCATAAGTGGGAATTTGTTCGAGTTCCTCCAAGAATGTGATATTAAGTTCTAGCTTCTTGAACATCTCTAAGAATTTCTCAAAGTTCTTTTAATGCTGCCCCTTTTCCTTGTTTCTTGTATGGAATGAGAGCTTTATGACCGGTTTTGGCTCACCAGCTTTCTCTTTCACTACCTGCTTAGGTTCAATAACTTTTTTTTATGTATTATCTCATTCTCTTTAATCTCAAGATTCACTTCGAGAAGTTGGTCTTCTTTTTCGACTTGTTTTTCTAGACTTTCAAGAGATTTTGCACTTCTTGTTGTCACGACGCTAACATTATTATGATCCCTAGGATTTGTAACTGTTGAACTTGGAAGGGTGCCTTGTGCTTGAGAACTTGCTGTTTATTATGCTATT
Source organism: Lathyrus sativus (assembly GCA_963859935.3). Lineage (NCBI taxonomy): Eukaryota > Viridiplantae > Streptophyta > Magnoliopsida > Fabales > Fabaceae > Lathyrus > Lathyrus sativus. Next base: position 13,464,285 of record OZ012736.1, read on the forward strand.
TGACTCACCTTCACTTCAAGATTCTTTATAGAACCAGTTGTGTTCCTTTGATTACTTCTCGTCTCTTCTTGGAATTGAGAACTTTAAGTGGCTATCTTTTCAATGGCAATTTCCCAATCCGCCTTCTTTGGTGCTTCTTGTTGATATTGTTGCTGAGGTTGTTGATATTGTTGTTGATATGGTTGTTGCTGTTGTTGCTGAGGTTGATATTGTTGTTGTTGTTGTGGTTGTTGCAGTTGATTCTGGTACTTAGTAGGTCTTTGTTTCTGTGCATTCCCTTGTTGGTCTTTCTAGGAAAATTTTGGATGATTCTTCCAGCCCAGATTGTAGGTATTCGAATAAGGGTTGTTCTTCTTCAGAAAATTAACCGTTTCAATTTGTTGAGCAGTGGTTACACAATGCATAGAAAAATGAGGACCCCCACAAATCTCACAACTAATAGCTTGTACCGGTTGAACTTGTGTTATAGTTTGGGTACCTATATTCATAGCTTTCAGTCTCCTCTCAACTTCAGCAACAATCTCATCTTCCATCTTCATCGCTTGATTAGCTAGTTTCAAATCAATCACTCCTTCAGATTTGCTCACACTTCGGTCATATAATTCCAGGTGTTCATTTGCAGCAGTGCCTTCAATGATCTTTTTGATACCAGTGGCTATTGCAAAGTTGGAAGAGCCACCAACAACTATATTAATAAGTTGTTTTGTCTTCATCCTGAGGCCATTTACAAACATCTGCATTTGTTTCGTTTGGTCTATGTTATGAGTGGGACAAGAAACCAGTAACCTCTTAAACCTCTTATATGCATCACCAAGTGAATCTCCTTCCTTCTGTTTAAAATTCACAATATCATATCCTTTGTGAATATAAATAGAAGCTGGAAAGTACTCATTCAAGAAAGTCGTCTCCATCTCCTCCCAAGTAGTAATACTCACGGCAGGTAAAGAGTATAACCACTCTTTGGCATCTTTGGAAAGAGTGAATGGAAACATTCTTAACTTTTTAGCTTCTTCAGCATACCCCTCAATCTTTAATGTTGTACTCATTGTAAGAAACCTCTGTAAATGCTTATTTGCATCTTCATTGATTTTTCCAGTAAAAGGTCTCTTTTCGAGCTGACAGATGGTTGTAGGGTGCAACTGGAAGTTTGCTACATTAATCGGTTGATTCACGTTGGTCAACCGACCTGCTGGAGCATTTGCTCCTCCATAATCACCCAGAAGTCTCTCTACTGGTGGAATTCCAGCCATTATCAAAACTTCTGGCTGCGTTTTTGTATCTATGTTGGACTCTGAATCAGAATTCTGAAATGAACCGAAATTTCTTCTTCTGACATTGCCAGTCTTGCCTGTTTCACTTGACGGTGTCTCGCATGCAGTGCTCTTTCTGGCTCTGTGTCAAAAAGAAACTCATCCGAGGGCTTTCCTCACATACACAGATTAGACAGATATTAGTTATAATAGAAATTAATCTAAAAACAAACAGAAAATAAAATTTTAGCTGCAGAGCAATAAAATTTCAATTGAATTAAAAATTCAGCTTATATCTTGGCAGTCCTCGGCAACGGTGTCAAAAACTTGATCGGTAAAATAGCAAGTGTATTATTCTGCCGGTTGTAGTTAAAATATGGGTTTTATCCTCAGTATCGATCTCGAGGACTGCGTCAGACAATACAAGCTTTATGGTAATTAAATCAAACAAAATCAATTGGGGGTTTTGAAAATGGTTTTACTATTAAAATTTTCAATACTAAAAATAAGAAAAAATATAGAATAAGATTCTAACAGATATGAGAGCACTCTAGGGGTAGTGTATGAATTGCCTTGTAACAATATCAATCCTTATTTCAAAGACATAACTTAAATTTTATCAATTTCTGGACTGGAAATTTGTTATACTCCTAAATCTTTAGTGAGAAAACCTCTTAATATCATAACCTAGTTACTATGTCCATAGATAATTAGTTTGAAATCAAGCATTGAAAATAGTGTCAACAGTGTCCAAGTGCAACATGGTATTCCTAGTCCTATGAAATATCTACTGAAGCATTATTGATCAAATTGCATTAAAGATGGTTTATCTAACCTAAGGTTAACCGTAAATCTAAATCAATTTTTCAGATTGAAAAAGTTGTAAGAACAATGAACGATAAAACTTGATTAATAAAATAAGCACTTATGTCATTCAAATAAAGGAAACAATATCAGTACATAATCAATTCAAGGACACCCCCTAGTATTGGGGGGTTTAGCTAATCGTAATATTCAAAATAAATTCAACAATTAGAGTAAACATTATAAGAATTTTGGATTACTTTGATCTTCAATTGCTCCTGCGCATGGAAATCTTCAGTTCTCTCTTTTCTCTTGATCGCTCAATTCTTGATTGTGATTTTCTTCCTTTGTCAAAAGTCTCATTTTCTTTCTTAGAACGCGTCTAAAATACCCCCAGGTCCTATACATCAGTAAGGAAATTCCAAAAATACCCTAAGGAGTCAAAACAGTTAAAAAATTAGGAAAAATAAGGGATGACACGTCCATGCCAACACGGTCCGTGTCAGGCGACACGGGAAGCCATGTTTGCTCCCTGTTCTGAACATAAAATCAATGTTTTGCCCAGACTTGCTGACACGGGTCGTGTTAGATGACACAGGCACCTGTGTTAGCTCTTTGTCAACACCTACACTTCATCTGTACAGGCTTCCTCCTGACATGGCCCGTGTCAGGTGACACAGGTGGTCGTGTCAAGCCACTGGTTTGACTCTAAAATCTCCTCTGACTTCTCAGAATCTCCAATTTCTTCACTCGAGTCTTGTTCCCTTTTCCGTATGGACCTGAAATCATCAGAACTACCACTAAACGCGTAAAATGCAACAAAATATGACATAATCACCAGAAAACATAAAATTCGAGAAAAACATAAAAATTCTAGAATTTACTAAAAAACAATAAAAAGACTAAAACAAACACTACCAATTCGTGGATGAAATATCGAGCAAGTGACAAAAACACAATAGGAATGGTGACGATCAAAGGTATAAAAGTAAGACCAATACCTAGAGCATTGGAGTAGACCTTGTAATGAATGCATGTAATTTAACTATAAGGGTTTAGGGTTTTGAGAGTCGTGTACTTTCTTGTGTTGTAAGTCACCCTTTGTATCAGTTGATATTTTGTGGCAGACATAGGTTTACATATTCAGAAACTTGTAGGTAATGAATTGTATATTGTTCTTGGATGAAGCTATTAAGCAAATTCAAGTATTATTGTTAGTCAAGAGTCTTGACTGAATTTTGTATTGAGAGAGGTATCTTTCAATTGAAAAGTTTGATACAGTCACCAGAGGTTGTAACTGTTAGATATCACTGAGGTGATTTAGGAATTGAGATGAGTTTCTCTTATCTAGATGGTGATTTCTAGGTAGAAGTTGCACTGAATAGGGATTAAGTGAGGAGTTGTACAGCAGAAGTTGTTTAGCTCTAAATTAATACTACTAATAGTGAATTCATTCTTGGCTTGGTAGCCTCCAGATGTAGGTGTTGTTATTCACCGAACTGGGTCATCATATCTTTGTGTTTTTTTATCATTCTGTTATGAATATTTCAGTTTTTGTCTCTTGCTGTAAAATACATGTGTTAACAGATGTTGAAACATCTATCATTACACTGTTTTGTTTTTGACATATCAGTTTGTTCTGGTATGTTCTGTTATGTCCTTGTTTAGTTATGCGGAGATCAATTTCTCAATATCTCTTTGGACATCTGTGATTTGCTCACCAGAATTTCAAAATCAAATTTGACTTCCCAGATGAAGATGTGATGTATCTAATAGTAAAGTTCTGTGATGAACCCTTTCCAGATGAAGGGCCAGAGCCAGGATCCTATTGGGGTTTGATATTCGATGGAGTTGTCAACACTTATGGAAATTGAGTTGGGGAAATAACTGTTACACTTCAAGGCTCCTATATTCCTTTTACCACAAGGTTGACATTAAAATGTACAAATAATGAAGTTGAGTATGAAGCTTGCATCATGGGTCTCGAAGAAGTCATTGATTTGGGGATCAAGATTTTGGATGTATACAGAGACCCGACTTTAGTAATAAATTAGATCAAAGAAGAATGGGAAACACGCCAACCTGGTTTGATTCCTTATAAAGATTATGAAATAAGGTTGTTAACTTTCTTCAATGAAGTTGAGTTTCATCATATTCCCCGTGAAAAAAATAGCATGGCTGGTGCACTGGCTATATTGTCATCCATGATTGTTATGAAACAATGGAACAATATGCCTAAGATCGATATTATGCGCCTTGATTGGCCCGCTCAAGTGTTTACAGTGGAAGAGTTTGTTGATGATTAACCGTGGTATCACGACATTAAATGCTTCCTTCAAAAACAAGAATACCCCTTGGGGCATCAAGGAAAGATAAGAAGACCCTGAGAAGATTGGCTGGAAATTTCTTCCTGAATAGTGATGTGTTATACAAGAGAAACTTTGATATGGTCTTGCTCAGATGCGTGGATAGACACAAAGCAGACATGTTGATGAAAGAAACTCATGAAGGATCCTTTGGTACTCATTCCAATGGACAAGCAATAACAAAGAAAATGTTAAGAGTAAGATATTATTGGCTATCAATGGAATCTAATTACTGCAAGTATGTGAAAAAATGTCACAAATATTAGATTTATGCCGACAAAATTCACGTACATCCAACTCTTCTCAACATTCTTTCTTCTCCATGGCCTTTCTCTATGTGGGGAATTAACATGATTGGCATGATCGAACCTAAAGCTTCAAATGAACATCGTTTCATCCTGGTGGCCATTGATTATTTCATCAAGTGGATTGAAGCAACATCATACGCCAATATAACCAATCAAGTGGTTGTCTGATTTATCAAAAACAATCTCATATGTCGTTGTGGTGTTCCAAGAAAGATCATTATTGATAATGGATCGAACTTGAATAACAAAATGATGAAAGAGATGTGTGCCAAGTTTAAAATTCAACACCATAAATCTTCTCCCTACAAACCTAAAATGAATGGGGTTTTTGAAGTTTCTTACAAGAACATTAAAAAGATCATCCATAAGATGGTTTTGACTTACAAAGATTGGCACGAGATGCTCTTGTTTGCTCTATGTGGGTATCGTACATCCGTCTATACTTCAACATGGGAAACCCCTTTCTCCTTGGTATATAGCATAGAAGTAGTGCTCCCCATAGAGGTTAAAATCCCATCAATGAGAGTCTTGATGGAAGCAAAATTAACAGAGGCTGAATGGTGTGAAAGCAGATATGATGAACTAAATATGATTGAAGAGAAAAGAATGATGACTCTATGCCATGGTCAGTTATATCAGCAAAGAATGAAAAATATTTTGACAAGAAGGTTCGACCTCGTGTATTCAGAGAAGGGGACCTCGTGCTCAAGAATATCCAATCTTTCCTTATTGATTTTAGGGGCAAGTGGACTCCTAATTATGACGGCCCATACATTGTTAAGAAAGCATTCTCAGGCGGTGCCTTAATTCTTGCCACTATGGATGGTGAAGAGTTCACTCGTCTTACGAATGTTGATGCAGTTAAGAAATACTTCAGCTAAAGAATAAAACAAAAACTCGCTAAGTTGAAAACTTGAAAGGGAAGCTTAGGCAAAAAAGAGCGTCTCGGTATTGAAAACTCGAAAGGGGGGTCCAGGCAAAAATTAAAGAAAATAAACAAAAAATAATCATCCCGATAGATTGAAAACCTGAAAGTGCAATCTAGGAAAAAGTTAGACATTTATGGCAAGTAACTGCATCAAACCAGATTGGATTATCTGAAGCAGCCATGTCTATCAAAGAGTTCTCAAATCAAATCAGTTTCGTCGAAGCTCAAGAACATTTGGAATTCAAAGTTGTTAGGGAGAATATTGGTCATGGTATTTTAATGTAGCCTTTTCCTTTTAAATTACCATTTTCCAAACTTGTAATGATCCATGGAATCATGCCATTTGTGGGTTACCATTCTATCAATAAAATTTGAGATTTTGTCCATTTATTTGCAAATTCTTATTGTATTCTTATCTTGCAAAATGATATTTTTACTTTTGGTGGAAATTCTTGAAACAAAAAAGTTAAAATGTTTACTTTTGCTTTTAAATGAGTGTGTTTACTGTCCTTTTATTTGTGAACATTAGAAGGAAATATCAATAGTTACTCCGAGAAACGATTAAGACTCGAAATACAAAATCGAATGTTCTTATGGTTTACCTTGTGAAGTATCTCCAAAATAATGGACCTTTACTCTAGATTGTCGTGATGTGTTAGACGTATGTTCCAATATTCCCATTTGAATTTTCAACTTGGTGCTCTCTAGTGAAGAATTAAACCTGGTATCCCCCATTAAGCTTTAATTCAGGTTTCTTCAACTGAATATGGTTATCTCCCTAGCAGAGTACAAAATTACTTTACCTCCAGTCAAACACAGATTGTATGGTTATCTCTTCAAACGGGTTATTGATATTAGAAGATTATCTGGGTTTCTCCCCAAGTGAAGTACTTTCCTCTTCTCAGAGAGACTTGAGCCTTGCAGTAGGACTTTGTTCCTTTAAATGGCTCTCTTTCTCCAATATCCCATTATGTTTCCATTAAGACTGGCCGAATATTCGGTTATAGTGTGATGTTTATTTCATCACCATTTTATCTCTTTCGCCTATTTTATCAGCATAAAACATAACACGCATTCATTCATACATACATCATCATAGTTGAATTCATATTGCACTTATTAATAATGTTTACCTCATTTACCTTGGTTTTGTTTATCCCTAAGAAATGTCTTTCCTCTCTCCGGTAAAGTTTTTCAACCTTAAGTAGAAAATGTATGTCCTTTCTAACTCCCCACTGAGTTTAATCCCGTGGAAGTTTTTTCTTTGGTTCTCCTTTCGACTCTTGGATAGGATGAAACCCCGGTTCGAGTTCATCCCTCGTTGGGTAGAGTCTTGTTAAACAATTTCTCTCTAACTTATTTCTAGATTGAATTCAGTCTTTAACCATTTTGATAACTTGAACCTCTAAATTGAAAGGATATTTATTTTGCACCCTTTGAGTGGTTTATCTCCACCAGAAGGAATCTATTGAAGGTTCCCCAGTGAAGATAAACTTTATACCTTAACAATATTGTTATAACATTTCCTTGGAATTTATACCTGATAGCAAATGGCAGTCTCCTTCTGAGCAGTTTGTCTATCCGCAATAAAGTGATCAGCATATCAATTATTTTACATCAGATGACATCTCTCCGAAAAAGTCTCGAAGGGAAGTTTGGTGCAGCTATTTTCTAGAAAATGACATTTCTCTAGTTTATCCTCAGTAGAGAAGTTTGCTATGAACCCTTATTTTCCATCACATGGAATCTCTCCGAAAAAATCTCGAAGAGAAGTATGATGAAGAAATGGTTGCCTCTCTGAAAAGGTTCCATCGGAGAAATTTATTGAAGATTATTACAAGTGTTTATCTCCTTATTTGAAACAATTGTTACAAGTGATTTTTATCTTCTCAAAGCAACGTTAACAGCAGCCAATGGCAATTCCCTAGTAAGTCTAGTACCAAATTTTGCATCATATGGCATCTCTCTGAAAAAGTCTCAAAGAGAAGTATGATGAAGTTTATTCAAATGGAATCTCCCTAGTAAATCCCTGTGAGAAGTTTGATAAAGATCCTTACAAGAAGTTTTTCTCTTTATTTGAGAAATTCGTTTTACAAGTTAATTAGTCTGCATCTCCTTTAAAATTTGGTACAAAATATATTGGCTCTAAAATATAATGAGTCAATACATTAGCTAAATGAGTCAATATGAGGCCAAATAGAGTCAATACATTGGAGGCAGTAGCCAATTTGTAAAAAAAAGTTTCAGGATGAGTCGACTCCAAGTATAGGAGAGTCGACCCATTCCTTCAATATATCAATACATTGAAGGCAGTGGAAAATCCTTGAAAAATACTTTTCAGATTGAGTCGATCCAACCGAGAATGAGTCGACACATTCGAAGAATGTATCGACTCATTTCTCCTTCGTATCGACACATTATAGGCATATCAAAATTCTTTGACATTCCACTTAGTATGTATCGACCCATACTAAATATGTATCGACTCATGCATGGACTTTTGTGAAAAAGTCATATTTTAGCATGTGATGACTTATGTAATCTAGTTTTACATGTACTATGATGATGATGCACATTTAGACAAAGATTGTTTGGTTCAAATACACAAATATCTAAGCTACCTAGTTTTGACATCATACAAAACCTATCTAAGAGAATATTGCACTCACATACTTCCCCTTTTTTATGATGACAATATTAGATTAATTATTTAATTAATCAAATATGGATCGATATAATTAATTATTAATTAATTATATTATGATCTATTATTATTAAACACTAAATAGATGAATTGTATGATTGAGTTTTACGCCTGAATAGACCGTGATTGGTTGAATTATTCAGTTAAGTCCAATGAGAGGTCTCTGTCCTCAGCCATTTAACTATTTAAGTATCTCTCCATTAGACAATTAATATACTCTAAAAATCCTAGACGACAATGAGGACAGTAATCCTCTCATACTCATTCTTACCGTCGATAACTTCTCTAATCTTACAAGGTACACCGTTCTTATAATATTTGATTATTCTTTGATATAATAGTATACTATAATTTATATTTATCGATTTAATTAAACTTTTATCTATTGGTATCAGAGCCTCGTTAAATACGTATTATAACTATTATAAAATATATGAATCTTGTTTTTAAAAAACAACCTTTAGTCACAAATCAAATAGATGACTTTAACTTTAAAATTTGAAATTGATTTGTGATTTCAGTTTTCATCACACATTGTACTTTGATTTGATTCTGGGATACCACACTCCACAAATCATAAATCGCATTCAAAACACTTTCATATGATTTAGCAACCCTTTTTTTCTTTCTTTCAAAAGGTGTTAAACAATTAATATAAATTATATTGTTGTAATCTTTAACGTGATAATAATACAATTAGTTTGATATTGGAATTCAACTTGAACTATCATATCGGTACTAATTCTGATGCTTAAATTATTTAACAGAGCTTTGAATTTTTTCATATGTGTCTCTGTTGTATAAATATTGATCTCATTTGTATATAATTATATATTGATAATCTTGCCATAAAAACTAAAAGCAATATCCGAATAACCACTGTAGTATTGCTCGATGATAGATTGATTTTCAAAAATTTTAATGATTTAATTTTGTATTTTGTTTGTCGACGGGGAAGTATATAATTGTGTGTGACTAACAACATTTTTTATTGTTGAGTTTTCCTAAAAAAGAAACTTTAGAATTAATATTTTAATAGAATTAACATTCATATTTCTAATAATTTTAAAAATTTATTGAATTTTTTCATTATTGTAAATTTTATATCTAAAGTCAAAGTATATATTCTAGTGTATCGTTTGAAGTTATAACTAATTGCTACCTTGATTGTCATCGATTGAATCAAGATAAATATAATATACTTGCATGAGATAATATATTTGCAACTAGTGGAAACATAAATTGGCAGATATGAACTATTAAGCATTAGCTTTTTGATTTAATTTAGTTGATTTTAACACTAAGTATTATATTTTTAATTTTATAATAATTAATTTATACTATTATATTACATATTATCTAATTCTCTACGCGTTCATTCATAAAATATTAAATTATTTTGAGTCATTTTTTAGAAAAATTAAATTGTATTTATTTTTTACTATGTTGATTTATAATTAGAGTCTACAAGTATGATATAACGATTTATTCATTAATTATGAATGGTTCTTTTAGATGACATTGCAATATTTTACAAGTCATTAAAGACTTAAAGACTTTATAAAAGAATCAAAAACTCTATAAAAAAATACAAGTCAAACTCTTTGAGGTTAATCGTAATTTGATAATCATTTTTTGAATCTCGTATGACTTATTATATAATTGCATCTATGAATAAATCTGTTTATAATATTATTATTCAGTCTTTTATTTTAAAATTAAAATTATGCAATTATATATAAATTAAATGTTGTTAATTTTTCAGAATATTTTCAAAATTAAAACTCTCTATAATTTTCATAAATTATATATATATATATATATATATATATATATATATATATATATATATATATATATATATATATATATATATATATATATATATATATATATATATATATATATATATATATATATATATATATATATTTGAAATCTAATTTTAATTTAAGAGTTTTATTATGAATAATTAAATAATAACTTTTAATTTGTATAATCGTAATCTCACCTATCGTACATACAATTATACAAAAAAAAAATTATTTTAAATAGAATATAATAAATCTTAATTTGCATGATTGTAACTTACCTATCATGCATATATTTATACAATTTTGTGTCTAAAATAATTAAATTTATTTTAATTATAATAAATATTATATTAATAATAGTTATACTCTATCAGAATGTTATTATTAATATAATTTATTTTGTTCAATGTATTTATGATTTATAATTATTTAATTTATAGTTTGAGTACCCTATTGGTATTTGAATTTTTTTGTGACATAATATTTGTACATTGTTATATTTTTTATTCAATAATGTTGAAAGTATTATTTAAGAAATAAAATATTATTTTAAAGATATGTATTACTTTATGAAATTCAATTATTTATTTTCAGTATTTTTTAAAATTGATTTCAATTCTCTTTGTATTATGTAAGTGATGGACATATCCTATTGGTGTGACACTATTTGACAGGATTATTGTGTAATAGTGAAAATAATTGAGTATTTATTTAAATATTTATAAAATTCCTATATTAATAATTCAATTAATTTTTCTATCAAGTGAGATAATTAAACATGTCAATTTTATAAAAAATGACATTTTTATAAAATAAAAAATAAATAAACATTATTTGTTTAGTATAGAGATTTATATTGAAGATAATATAGTCTTATGTATATACGAAAGTCTATGACTATTTTGTTGTATCTTCAATAAAATTAAAATTAAAATTTCTTTTATTTCCGGGTAACCTAGCTATGTCTCATGTGCGTGACTTTAATTGTAACACTTGAACTTTGAGTGAACTATTAAAATAATCCATATAATCTTATTTTGTAATTTAAAATACTATGAATTTAATCTCACTCATATGATGATAATTTTGTTTTATATAATTATCATACTATTTTATGTGAATATTATTTTGTTTATGAAAATTCTCTTAAGAATTTTATTTGTTATAAGGAAATTTTTCATTATAAATTGTATGTGAAAATTAACAATCTCCTTAATTCTAAATGCAGAATATGTGGTTAGCTATGAAACTCAAATTTTGATTAAAAAAAAAATATGCCATTGATAAATATTGAGTTTCATATTGTTATTTTGTAACCACTTGTGTTAATAGATCTGCTATATTCATGTGTAAAATAAGTGGTTAAGTTTTTTGAAATATTGATAAATTGTACAATCACTTTTGCCGATAATTTTGCACTATCAATTAAGTATCTCACTGTTGAGTATTATATCATTAAATTATGTAATACTAGCAGACTATGGTAAATTCTTATCCTACTTACTTACACCTCTAGATTAGTAGGATTGCATGTGTACAAAATCATATAATCTAAAAAAATTAGATTATTATTCTCTTATTGCATTATAAAATATGACATATTCTAAGAAGATTTCAAAATATATAATAACTCTAAGAAGTCTTATTCTATTATATTGAGATATATATTATTCTCTTAATCTCAAGAAACATCATAATTTGATATTTATCAATATTAAAAAGACGCAATAATTCTTTAGCATGCAATAATATTGTGTTATCCTATCTTGAATAGTCCACATTTGTCAGGTCATAATATGAAAGTACAAGTAACTATCAATACTCCTATCGAGTATGATATTGTGTTATGAAGGTACTTATGATTAAATGTAATTACTCTCGTAATAGGGCATCCTATATGTAATTACTATTCTTAAACTTATGTGGATATTCTATGACATTTAATTTAAAAACTCATTAGTATAATCATTAACCAAAGAGTAAGTCTTATGATATTTTGGATTAGTAGGAGTTTATCAATAGTATTTTCATATGCTTGAACCATTCTTTATAACATACTACTCTTTACTTAAATATGTTACTCTAAATTCATCAATTTATATAAAGTTGTGAGTTTTAATATGTATGATTTGTCTTCCCTATCGGATACGATTTCTGCAGCGTTGAAATTTACTTCTTTTTTATTGATTAGTGTTTTGACCATTATTGATATTCTAAAATTAAAATAAATATTTTTTAATAATTAATTATTTTCATCCAAGTAGGAGATTGTTAGATTAATTATTTAATTAATCAAATATGGATTGATATAATTAATTATTAATTAATTATATTATGGTCTATTGTTATTAAATAGTAAATAGATGAATTATTTGATTGGATTTTGTGCCTGAGTGGACCGTGATGAGTTGGATCATTCAGTTAAACTCAATGAGAGGTTTATGCCCTAACCCGTTAATCTATTTAAGTGTCTCCCCATTAGACAATTAACATACTATGAAAATCTTAGACGATAATAAGGGTAGTAATTCTCTCATACTCACTCTTACCATCAATAACTTCTCCAATCCTACAAAGTACATCGTTCCTATAATATTTGATTATTCTTTAATATAATAGTATGCTATAATTTGTATCTATTGATTTAACTAAAATTCTATCTATTAACATACTATGAACTCTTGATGCCTTTGGCAAAGTCCCCCCTGAATATGTGCATCATAAACCTTGTGTTTCTCCCTCTTTTACAACATCAATAAGAGGCAAAGACGGAAAACGTGTGGAGCATCATGAAACAGTACACAACAACATATAGAAATAAACATACTCAGAGGCGTTACAAAGATTAAATGAATCAATTTAGAAAAAACATTCATATAGAATCATGTCTTAATTGAAAATGAAAATTATAGATGATTAAACAACCAAATATAGCAAAAGAGATGATATTCATTACATTATTTTCATAAAGGGTTGGATCAATAAAACATAATAAAGATAAAAAGGTCCACAAAACTGAAGACATTAAAATAAAATTCATGCATAAAAAAATAAGTCCACAACAATGCCTTATAACGGCCACGACCACGACCGCGACCTCTACCTCCATGACCACAGTACCAAGCAACACCATGCTCACCATCCAACACATCACACATCTCTCGGTAAAATTGAAGATAGTGATCACTGTTGTCATTTTGATCATGAATCATTTGACGAATACCAACTTGAGTTGCAACATGGTTTGCTGCCATATTTTGACGAATCACATTGAATTGTCATATAACATACAAAGCAAAACTATTAAAAGTGTCATCTTGGGCAGTCAAATGATCATGAATGACTATGAAACACTCTTCTTGAGCTGTCTCAAACTCATCACGCTGACATGAATCCTTTTCATAGAGCTACCATCGCTCGACATGCATGTTCTCGAGCATAGTAAGAATATATGATTCTTCACTAGACAAGCCAACATCGAAGGGGTTCGTATAAGTAGTGTCATGTGTGTGTTCATGAGTTTTGATGCCACTGACCTCAACCTTGTTATTCATCATGTGGACCTGCAAAAGCTTTCTGCTAAAGAGGAATTTAATGAGCATGCAGAAAATTTACCATGTTTACATCCGTTTTCTGATCTGGTTCTTTTACCTGATGTTCATCAAACACAACAATGCCAAATTCAACATGGTCATCATAGTTATAATGACCTTACCTGAGCCTTTCATCTTATAGTAGTACACCTTGAGATCCTTATCCCAATGGTATCCCATATGCTTCATGGTACTTGAATTGAATTCTTGAGCCGATCCAGGAGAGATAGTCACAAGATTTGGTATACCAATATTGAAATGCTTTAAAACGTTAGCAATTATAGAAACATAGTAAAAGGTAGACCCTCGATTACATTCCTTAATAGAAAACATTCTCTAAGTGAAGTAATTAGGCCAATTTAAATGAAATTTGTTTTGAAGGATATACATCAAATGAATCTCGACAATGTTAATCCATGAGTGACCACCATTTCTTGGACGCAACACATGAGTCACGATCTAATAAAAGATACACGGATCTCTCTTCTAATAGCCTGTTGAGGTGTTGGCCAATTGGTCTTCTGCTCTGGGAGCTTTGAGACATGAATTTAGGTAACTTTTCACTTCAAAGTTAGGGCAAAAATAATAATCAATGAAGGTAGAGTAATGAGAGAACATAAGAGTTAAACCAAATACGTCCTTCCAAGTGTCTCCCGTAACATGATAGGCGAGCTAGCCCATCTTAAAGTAAAATGTACACCATTTTTTTTACTCTAGCCCAACATAAAAGACTCAAATCAAGTCTTCATTGTATTCAGTTGAGACTCAAAAAATTATTGATCTCTTGAAACTTCATCATATCAACAATTTTAGGGATGTGTAACCCATTGACAATAGCAAGGTCATACACATGTTTCTTGACCTTAATCATATTTATAAAGGATTTCTCAAATTCATCAGCACAAGATGGAGGAAAATAAATAGAGCACTCACAGGGGCTGAGAAAGATGTTCCTGCAACATATTTTCCTCTACTCAACTTTGGAGCCATGAGTTCTTGATGTTGAAAGACTACAAACCAAGTGTTTAATGAAATGTGTGAATGAAAGTGAGAAGAATTTGAGTAAAGTTTGAAAGACCCGCTAACCCAAACTATGGAAATAAAAAGGCAATCACCAAACTTGAAGAATTAAGATGAGAATGATTAATTTTGAAAAAAATTAATAAGATAGGTTTTGTAGGGAAAAAAGAATGATGAAGAGTAAATGTAATTTTGGAAAACCAAAATTGTCTTAAGAATAGAAGGAATAGTTGAAAGGCAATGAGTAAATGAGATTAGATGGGAGTTTAGGAAGATTGATCAATTAATCAAAGAGGTATTATGATTCTTGACACATTTAAGGAGGAAGAAACGTTGTCTTTGATGTGAATTGGTCGACCCATTTGGCCTTGGAGCCTTGATGGAGCGAAACCCATATGTCAAAACCCTAATTTTTACACCTAAGATCCCATCTCATTTGCATCTTCATAGTGCATCATGATCACAAACTTGGTTACCCCTTAACCCTCTCATCCTTGGGTTTGCTTTTGTAGAGATCACCAAGCACCTCATTGTGTATCTTTCTTTTTGTACTTATATTCTTTATATTTTACTAACCTCTAATCAAAAATATAAAAGTATGTGCCTTGTCCTTTTGTTTCTTTTGCAAGGTGGGGTTTGAAATTAAGAGCATAAAATGAATGTATTATTAGCTAGGGTTTGAGATCTTCAAGTCAAAGTGTGATCAACCATTAATTTTAAGGATAATCCATTAAATCATAACCTCTAATCTCAAAGCATAGAATCTCAAGCATCATTCAACCTCATTTTATCAAATATATCTCAAGATTGGATGGCTTGTTTCTCAAGAAATTCCTAAAGTTCATGTGTTTATTTTCATGCCTTCATCAATAAGTTTCATCAAACCATAACATGATTCATCAAAGTAAAATCAAGGATATATTATTTTGGGTCCATATGATCACCAATGAGCTTTAAAGTTCAAGAAAAGTTCAAAGGTCACAAGTTTATCCAAGGAAGTTTGACCAAAAAGTAAACATTTTAAGCTCAAGTTCAAGACTTCACAACTTCTTCATACTTCAAAATTTTGTAATGCTTCTTTGGGAAAATGACTCATCTTGACACCCTTTTCAGCTTCTCTTCACATATCAAGAGTAAATTGTGCTTGGAAGATCATCAAAAGTTTGAAGAGAGTAAATATTGGGCTTAGAAAATTTTAGCATAAGTTCAAGCTTGGCATGCATAACTTCTAAAGATCATAACTCCTTAAATATTCAACTTTTATGGGCGCTTATTTTTGCCAAATATCCACTTTGATGTCCTTTACAACTTTGCTTTATAGGTCAAACACCAATTCATACTCTAAGGAACTCCAATTTTAAAGGCCAGTGGTGCACAAAACTAGGTCATGATATGTTTGACCTAAAGCCTGACCATATTTTCAATGTCAGGACCCCAACTTTCACCTCATTCTATTTTCACCTCAAGCATCCTTTTGGATTGATTCCTTTTACATTGTGTTCTACTCCATGAATAGATCATCTGGCTCAAAGAAAATCAAAGAATGCACGAGTAGATTGTATTTGGCCTCATCATGAACATGGCTACCTGAAACTGAGCTTTGGTCATGGCCAGATTTGCAAAATCATCCAATTCTCATTTTTAAGCCAATGTGTGCATGTGATTAGGACCTGGTGATGTTAAGTGATGTACAAGGATCAAAACGACCCAAAATTGGAAGCATTCCACTGTGTTTTGATGACTTTCCGTTCAAGCTTGGTCACACTTTGTTTGCTCATAATTCCACATGAATTCAAGATAAATCTCACACGTATGAATTCCATTCTTCTTAGCTATAAATAAAAGGCTCATTTGCACTAAAAACCAAGCTTAGAAAGCCCCCCATAACCCCTTCTCAAGCTCACACTTCCCTCTAAAATTTTGTGATTTTGTTCTGAATTTCTAAGCTACTTCAACCTGATTTCTCGATTTCATTAGCTCCATCATAATTCTCTGAAGCTTCTGCAACAAGAATCAAGCTCTAAGACTCCCTGAATCATGCTGCCAGATCCTCCTTGTAAGCTCTTTCGATCACATTTGGACAAGGTAGTTTGATGCTATATTTTCACTCAAACAAGTTACCACGATGTAGCATTTTACCTTCTGATCGTTTCCCCTAACTTACCTTGAATTGATAGTTCATATTGATCATTTAATTTTTGTTTTTGTGTTTTGTTATTTCACTGCATTTCTCTGAAATTCTCCATGCTCACTTTTAATAAATGAAAATGAAGCATGTGGTTGAGTTTGTGATGAGCTAATGGTCACAATGGTGGTGGTTTCATTCTTTAATGTTACCATTTTCTAAAATCTGACGAGCATCTAACCAGAGAAGGCGACCGGAGAAACTCCACGGTGGCCTGAGTTTGCTTTTTTTAAATGGATCACGTGTGTTATTTCACTTAAGTTCCACTATATTCATCATGATATGAGCCTTTGGATTGGTTTTAAGTGATATCCAACGGTCACACATGTTTCTGTTTACAACCTTTGATCAGATCTAAGGATGTGGTTTTTTATTTCATTTTCCTTATTTTCTTTTTCTCATTTTATTTTAAAAATTCATTAAAAAATGTATCCCTTAACATTTTTCATTCCAATTTTTTTTCATAGTTTCATAAAATTATTTTCTATTTTCAGAGCTATTTTTCATATTTCAATTACATCATTTGTTATTTTCCATTATTTTCTTCATTTTTCATGCATTTTAAATAGTTTAAAATTATTTTTATGCAATTAAAAATTCTCCAAATATTTATATATGATTCTTGATTTGTCTCTGACTTGGAGAAATTTTCTTGAGCTTTGTTTGATTATTTAAATGCATCTTTCTCATTTTCTCTTTTATTTTGGTTTTAAAATTCATTTTATACATTTTTTTATTTGCATTTTTGTTATGTTGTGATTGGTTTGCTAGTTGTATCCTTGAACTATAACTTGTTGATTAAGTTCCTCCTTAATTTCAATGGACCTTGGATGTTGATGAGGTTGGATGAACCTTCATCAATACAAATCTATCACTAAATGAATCGTTTGATTCATTTTTGGTGCTTTGTGATGATGATAAGTTTAGTACCTTAATCCACCAAGAAAGGTGATTAAAATTGATGATGAATTGATCTTGAGTAGTTATTTAATTTGGTATTCTCTTCATATTTCCTTCTCTTTCTTTTTCCTTTTATTTTTCTCTTGATCAATTGGATGATGTGTCGTCCATCTTGTTCATGAGATTTGGATTGATGTTTGATGAACTTTCATCATTTCAAATCTATCATTTGATTAATCATTGATCATTGGAGGTACTTTAGATTGATGTATAAGTTTGTCCTAAGTGTCATAAAGGAGTGATTGATGTAATAAACCAATCTCCTTGCCTTAGTGTTTTATCCCTCCTTGGTTTTGACTTGTGTTATATGTTTTAGGAGTATGATCTCTATCATATCTCTAACATGTATGGTACATAAATTGTTATTGACCGATCTACCATAGTATGATCTTCCTTATAGATTATGCTACAATTTCTTAACATAGAGCTAAATTTGTCCCGAATCGGATTACTAATTCTAACACTTGTACTAACCATATAATTGTGCTAACATTTATTTTTTATCCATTTACTTTTATGCACCTTTATTTTGATGTCATTTACTTTCTTGATCCTTATATATATTGCTTTATTATTATCATTACATATCATATTGCTATTGTTTATGTTTATGCCTTTTTTCTTTGTCCACTTGGACTTTTCTTTTTCTTTTTCTTAAGACATTAATAAATGCTAAACACTAAAAGACTTAATATTCCCATTGGAGTATTGGTTACTATCCCTTACTTGGATGATGGACTTATGGATTTAGAGTTACTTTCTTGATCTTATGCTTTAGAGTTGTGACTTGAGACCTTGGAGTTCATCTGCTACCTTGATCTTGAGTTGAATTTTGGACGACTTGGCTGTAACAGCCCAAATTTCATTAAATAATTAATTATAGTAATTAATTGATTTAGTGGGATTTTTATTAATGTTGGAAATTAATTTTTATTAATTGGAATTAATAGAGAATTGAAAGGAAATTGGAAGGAAAGAAAATAAAAGGAATATATAAGTGAGGAAGAAAAGAAAAGAAAGTTAGAAACATTTGGGGAGAAAGAAGAAAGAAAGAAGAAAGAAGAGAAAGAGAGGAGAAGAAGAGGAAAAGTGGAAATCATCAAGAACCAACATCAAAGCTCCGATTAATCGAGGTAAGGGTGAGAAATGTTTCTATTTGATCATTGCATGATGTTATGTATGTTAGGTTGGGGTTTTGGTAGAGTTTTCATCACTTTCCAATTAGGGCAAATGTTGGATTAATCGGTAGATTGATGATTTAATCGGTTGGAACTGAGTAATAATGCCGTAGAATAGTCGGGTAACATGTATTGATGCTATTTGTACTGATTTGGATGTTCAAGAGTTGGTGGATGGTGGAATGGTGAAGGAGGAACAGAATAGGGTTCTGTTCTGCGCAGGTTCGCTGGCTCTCGCCAGGCGAGCGAAGGCGAAGCCTAGCGAATGTTGGCGAGTAATTATGATTAAGTCCCAGTGGACTTCGCTGGCGAGTTCGCCAAGCGAAGTTGGATAGCGAAGGTTCGCCCAGCGAAGGTGCTGGCGAATGGTGGCGAATGAAGTCAGTAGCTACTGACTTGGCCTCGCTGGGAAGTCTCGCCAGGTGAAGCCTAGCGAGTGTTCGCTGAGAGAGTTCGCCAGGCGAAGGCCAAGTGAAGGTTCGCTGCGAGGGTTCGCCAGGCGAACGAAGGCGAATTTGACAGCATTTCTCTTTTGCTGTGTTGCTCATGTGGTGATAGTTTGGTGGTTTCACATAGATTGATATTCTTATGATATGATATAGATATGATCTATTGTGATGATGTGTGGTGTGGGTAGCCTCCGGGCGTGAATCCTAGTTGATATGCAATGCGCATTAATTGTGATAAATAGAAATACATGTGAATACAATGATGAATGTATGTGTATTGTTTAATGAATTGTGAGTGCATATTTATATGCGATTGTTGTGGAAATGCATGGGAACATATGTGGTATGTGTGCATTGTTGTTGAGTATGATGATGATGATGTGTGAAATGAATACATTGATAAATGTTTGATATATGTTGTATGTGCAATCATGATGAAATTCTCGAAGGGGTGAATTATTCGAATGCATGGGATTAAGACGCGGAAACGGTCTTAAGTGCATTTATTGTGATTGGTTGATTATACATGCATCATTCAGTCAAGAGGCAATGTCTGTTAGTTTCGTGGAAACTAGTGGCTTGTCTCAAACCTAGAAGGGTGGGTTTGAAGTCTAGGGGACGGGCTTGGTTGTTATCGGTCTAGAAGGGTGGACCCGGTTTAAAGTAAAAACCGAAAAATGATAACGAGTTATCGGTCTAGAAGGGTGGACCCGGTTTAGAGTGAAAACCGAAAAAAGATAACGAGAGTCGGTACCGCATAGCATTGAGTTGTATTGGATATGTTGAGTCACATTGCATAATATTGTTGTTGTATAAATGTGCTTGTGAATGATTGTGAAATTAAGCATGAAGGGATGTGCTTGCGAATGTTCATAATGTTGATATATGTGAGCATGATATAATTATGATTATGGGAATGAAGTGTGGTGAGAAATGTGAATATGTGTTACATGATTACCTATATATATAATCTTATGCTTTGATTATTATGGTTATATTTCTCACCCTTCTGCTGTTTTATAATGCTCTATGAGGCATTGCAGATTAGGATGCTGGAGTCCTTTTGTGAAGTTAGTCTTCATTCTTTTGAGTCGGCTGCTCTGATATGTAACACCGGGTAGTTAGACTAGTATAGTCATTCTTTTGTGATACATTGCGATGTATCAGTTGATGTGATTGTGTAATCTAACTGATATGATGTATTAATTTGGATTATCTTGTGTGTACGTGGATTAATATTTTGAAAACGATTAAATGATTTGATCTTCCGCTTAATTTTGAAAATGTTACATATCTCATGGAGGAAAATGTGTAAGTGGTTTATTGGTGAAATTGTGGCATTCTTCTTTTATACCTTATTATAAAACCTTTTTACTCTGATAATTTGTATGTGCTTAATTGTTTTATATGCATTTATTTGGGGTATAGAAGGGGGTGTTACAATAGTGGTATCAGAGCAGGTCGGTCCGTCCGGCCAAGTTGTTAGAGTGTTTTTCCCTGTGTGTTATTGATGTGCGTGTGATGCATTATCAATATTGGTTGTTCTTACGTAGTTCTGTTGTTGGAATTAGTAAGATGGTTGCAGGGAGGAACGACGAAGCGATTGCGGAGGCATTGACGAGATTGGTGGGAGCGATTGGGCAGAATCCTTCGGCCAATGTGAATGTGAGGAATCATGCTGATGATGGATTCCGTGCTTTGGGGAAATTCCAAAAGAATAACCCTCCGGTCTTCAAGGGAACTCATGAACCGGACAAGGCACAAATTTGGTTGAAAGCTGTGGAAAAGATTTTTCGAGTTATGAATTGCTCGGATGCACAGAAGGTGTAGTTTGGGACGCATATGCTCGAAGAAGAAGCTGAAGATTGGTGGGGTAATACTCGCCAAAGATTTGAGGAAGATGATACTGTGATCACGTGGGATTTGTTTAGAGAAACTTTTCTAGAGAAGTATTTTCCAGAGGACGTGCGGGGGAAGAAAGAGATCGAATTTCTTGAGTTGAAGCAAGGTAATTCGACGGTTGCTGAGTATGCGGCAAAATTTGAGGAGTTGATCAAATTTTGTCCTCACTATAATACTGGTAATGCTGAGAGGTCTAAGTGCCTCAAGTTTGTGAACGGTTTGAGACCTGAGATTAGACAAGCTATTGGGTACCAGGAAATCAGACGGTTTTCTGAGTTGGTTAACAAGAGCAGAATTTATGATGAAGACAGTAGGGCTAGGTCTAGCCACTACAAGAGCCTAAGTGATAAGAAAGGAAAAGGACAATTCAGAGGAAAACCTTACGTAACTCCTGCCGATAAGGGGAAACAAAAGGTTGGTTTTGGCAAGAAACCAAGTGGGGGAGTTTCTACTCCGGTGAGATGTTATAGGTGCGGTGAAGAGGGACATCGTGCTCTTGAATGCAAAAGTGTTGAAAAGACGTGTTTTAAGTGTGGCAAGCCAGGCCACAAGGCTCTAGAGTGTAGAAGCGGTGCGGGTGTTACTTGCTATAACTGTGGTGAGCGAGGGCACATCAGTACCAAGTGCGATAAGCCGAAGAAGAATCAAGGAAGCGGAAAAGTGTTCGCTCTATCTGGATCTGAGACTGCTAGCGACGATCGATTGATCCGAGGTACGTGCTTCATTGATGGTACACCTTTGATCGCTATAATTGATACCGGAGCTACGCATTCTTTTATTTCTTTGGATTGTGTTAGAAGGTTGAATCTTGAGTTGTCTGTGATTGGTGGCGGTATGGTTATTGATACTCCTGCTATGGGTTCGGTAACTACACCGTATGTTTGCTTGAATTGCCCGTTGAGTATTTTCGGTAGAGATTTTGGGATTGATTTAGTGTGTCTTCATTTAGATCAACTTGATGTCATTCTTGGAATGAATTGGTTAAAATTCAATCGTGTTTATATTAACTGTTTTGACAAAACGGTTATTTTTCCCGATTCGGATGTTGAAAGGGATTTGTTTATGACGAGGAAACAAGTGAAAGAATCGGTGCAGGATGGAGCTAAGGTATTCATGTTTATGGCAACTTTGAGGATTGGTGGAAGTGAGGAGATTGATGCCTTGCCCATTGTTAGAAATTTTCCGGAAGTATTCCTTGAAGAGATAAAGGATTTACCGCCGGAGCGAGAAGTGGAGTTTTCGATAGATTTGATTCCTGGAACTAGTCCGATATCGATGGCTCCATATCGTATGTCGGCCTCGGAGTTAAAAGAGTTGAAGAGTCAACTGGAGGATTTGCTTGAGAAGAGGTTTATTCGTCCGAGCGTGTCACCGTGGGGTGCACCAGTGTTGTTGGTTAAGAAGAAAGAGGGTTCTATGAGGCTCTGTGTGGATTACAGACAGTTGAACAAGGTGACTATTAAGAATAAGTATCCACTTCCAAGGATTGATGATCTGATGGATCAGTTGGTTGGTGCAAGCGTGTTCAGCAAGATTGATTTGAGATCTGGGTATCATCAGATCCGTGTGAAAGCTGAGGATATTCAGAAGACGGCCTTTCGGACGAGGTATGGACACTATGAGTATTCCGTGATGCCATTTGGTGTGACTAATGCACCAGGTGTATTTATGGCGTACATGAATAGGATTTTCCATCCTTATTTGGATAAGTTTGTGGTGGTGTTTATCGACGACATCTTGGTTTATTCGAAGAGCGAAGGAGAGCATGCCGAGCATCTGAAGATTGTGTTATCTGTGCTGAGAGAGAAGCAGTTGTTCGCGAAGCTTTCTAAGTGTGAATTTTGGTTGAAGGAAGTTAGTTTCCTTGGTCATGTGATTTCTAGTAATGGTATTGCGGTCGATCCGTCGAAGGTTGAAGCGGTGTCGCAATGGGAGACTCTGAAGTCAGTTTTTGAGATAAGAAGTTTTCTTGGTTTAGCCGGTTATTATCGGAAGTTTATTGAAGGATTTGCTAAGTTATCGTTGTCGTTGACACAGTTGACTAGGAAAGGTCAAGCCTTTGTTTGGGACGCCAAGTGTGAAGCGAGTTTTCAAGAACTTAAGCGAAGGTTGACGACAGCTCCTGTTTTGATTCTGCCAAATCCAGAAGAACCATTCGTTGTGTATTGTGATGCTTCTTTTATGGGTTTAGGAGGTGTGTTGATGCAGAATAACCAAGTTGTAGCTTATGCTTCGAGGCAACTCAAAGTGCATGAGAAGAATTATCCAACGCATGACTTAGAGTTGGCCGCCGTTGTGTTCGTGTTGAAACTTTGGAGGCATTATTTATTTGGCGCAAGATTTGAAGTGTTTAGTGACCACAAGAGTTTGAGATATATTTTTGATCAAAAGGAATTGAATGCGAGACAAAGAAGATGGCTTGAACTTTTGAAGGATTTTGATTTTGGCTTGAACTACCATCCGGGTAAAGCGAATGTAGTAGCGGATGCATTGAGTCGGAAATCATTGCATATGTCGGCATTGATGGTGAAAGAGTTGGAATTGATTGAGCAATTTCGGGATTTGAGTTTGGTATGTGAGAGGACTTCTTTTGGATTTAAGTTGGGTATGTTAAAGCTTACGAGTGGTATTTTGGACGAAATTCGAGAAGGATAGAAATCGGATTTGAGCTTAGTTGATCGGTTGACTTTAATCAACCAAGGTCAAGGTGGTGATTTTCGGATTGATGAGAATGGTATTATGAGATGTCGGGATCGAGTTTGTGTTCCGAACATGGTTGAGCTTAAGAAGAGCATCCTTGAGGAAGGACATCGTAGCGGATTGAGTATTCATCTGGGTGCTACTAAGATGTATCAGGATTTGAGGAAAGTATTTTGGTGGCCTAGTATGAAGAAGGATATCGCGGAATTTGTATATTCTTGTTTGACTTGCCAGAAGTCAAAGATTGAGCATCAGAAGCCATCGGGTTTGATGAAGCCGTTGTTTATTCCTGAGTGGAAATGGGATAGTATCTCCATGGATTTTGTATCGGGTTTGCCGAGGACGCCGAGTAATTTTGAGGCTATTTGGGTTATCGTGGATAGGTTGACTAAATCTGCTCACTTTATTCCTATGCGTATGGATTACCCTTTGGAGAAGTTGGCTAAGTTGTATATTGAGAGGATTGTGTGTCTGCATGGTATTCCGTTAAGTATTGTTTCGGATAGAGATCCACGGTTTACTTCGAGATTTTGGGAGAGCCTGCAGGGTGTTTTGGGTACTAAGTTGCGTTTGAGTTCAGCGTATCATCCTCAGACAGATGGTCAGACAGAGAGGACGATTCAGTCGCTTGAAGATCTTTTGAGAGCTTGTGTATTGGAAAAAGGAGGAGCTTGGGATAGCTACTTGCCTTTGATTGAGTTTACCTACAACAACAGTTTCCATTCGAGTATTGGTATGGCACCATTTGAGGCGTTGTATGGTAGGCGGTGTAGGACACCATTGTGTTGGTTCGAGTCCGGAGAGAGTTCTGTTGTTGGACCCGAGTTAGTTCAACAGACTACTGATAAGATCAAGATGATTCAAGAGAAGATGAGAATTACTCAGAGTCGTCAGAAGAGTTATTATGACAAGAGGAGGAAGGCACTTGAATTTCAAGAGGGAGATCATGTGTTTCTTCGAGTCACTCCGATGACAGGTGTTGGTAGGGCACTGAAGTCGCGCAAGTTGTCGCCGCGTTTCATTGGTCCTTATCAGATTTTTCAAAGGATAGGAGAAGTGGCCTACCGTGTGGCTTTACCACCGTCGCTTGCTAATCTTCACGACGTATTCCATGTATCTCAGTTGAGGAAATACATTGCGGATCCGTCTCATGTAGTCCAAATAGATGATGTGCAGGTGAGAGATAACCTGACTGTTGAGACATCACCTATGCGGATTGAGGATCGGAAATTGAAACAGCTTCGAGGTAAAGAGATTGCTTTAGTGAAGGTCGCTTGGGGAGGACCGACTGGTGGAAATGTTACTTGGGAGCTTGAGAGTCGGATGAAAGAGTCTTATCCAGAGCTGTTTGAATCAGGTAACATTTTCGAGGACGAAAATTCCTAAAGTGGGGGAGAGTTGTAACAGCCCAAATTTCATTAAATAATTAATTGTAGTAATTAATTGATTTAGTGGAATTTTTATTAATGTTGGAAATTAATTTTTATTAATTAGAATTAATAGAGAATTGAAAGGAAATTGGAAGGAAAGAAAATAAAAGGAATATATAAGTGAGGAAGAAAAGAAAAGAAAGTTAGAAACATTTGGGGAGAAAGAAGAAAGAAAGAAGAAAGAAGAGAAAGAGAGGAGAAGAAGAGGAAAAGTGGAAATCATCAAGAACCAACATCAAAGCTCCGATTAATCGAGGTAAGGGTGAGAAATGTTTCTATTTGATCATTGCATGATGTTATGTATGTTGGGTTGGGGTTTTGGTAGAGTTTTCATCACTTTCCAATTAGGGCAAATGTTGGATTAATCGGTAGATTGATGATTTAATCGGTTGGAACTGAGTAATAATGCCGTAGAATAGTCGGGTAACATGTATTGATGCTATTTGTACTGATTTGGATGTTCAAGAGTTGGTGGATGGTGGAATGGTGAAGGAGGAACATAATAGGGTTCTGTTCTGCGCAGGTTCGCTGGCTCTCGCCAGGCGAGCGAAGGCGAAGCTTCGCCAGGCGAAGCCTAGCGAATGCTGGCGAGTAATTATGATTAAGTCCCAGTGGACTTCGCTGGCGAGTTCGCCAAGCGAAGTTGGATAGCGAAGGTTCGCCCAGCGAAGGTGCTGGCGAATGGTGGCGAATGAAGTCAGTAGCTACTGACTTGGGCTCGCTGGGAAGTCTCGCCAGGCGAAGCCTAGCGAGTGTTCGCTGAGAGAGGTCGCCAGGCGAAGGCCAGGCGAAGGTTCGCTGCGAGGGTTCGCCAGGCGAACGAAGGCGAATTTGACAGCATTTCTCTTTTGTTGTGTTGCTCATGTGGTGATAGTTTGGTGGTTTCACATAGATTGATATTCTTATGATATGATATAGATATGATCTATTGTGATGATGTGTGGTGTGGGTAGCCTCCGGGCGTGAATCCTAGTTGATATGCAATGCACATTAATTGTGATAAATAGAAATACATGTGAATATAATGATGAATGTATGTGTATTGTTTAATGAATTGTGAGTGCATATTTATATGCGATTGTTGTGGAAATGCATGAGAGCATATGTGGTATGTGTGCATTGTTGTTGAGTATGATGATGATGATGTGTGAAATGAATACATTGATAAATGTTTGATATATGTTGTATGTGCAATCATGATGAAATTCTCGAAGGGGTGAATTATTCGAATGCATGGGATTAAGACGCGGAAACGGTCTTAAGTGCATTTATTGTGATTGGTTGATTGTACATGCATCATTCAGTCAAGAGGCAATGTCTGTTAGTTTCGTGGAAACTAGTGGCTTGTCCCAAACCTAGAAGGGTGGGTTTGAAGCCTAGGGGACGTGCTTGGTTGTTATCGGTCTAGAAGGGTGGACCCGGTTTAAAGTAAAAACCGAAAAATGATAACGAGTTATCGGTCTAGAAGGGTGGACCCGGTTTAGAGTGAAAACCGAAAAAAGATAACGAGAGTCGGTACCGCATAGCATTGAGTTGTATTGGATATGTTGAGTCACATTGCATAATATTGTTGTTGTATAAATGTGCTTGTGAATGATTGTGAAATTAAGCATGAAGGGATGTGCTTGCGAATGTTCATAATGTTGATATATGTGAGCATGATATAATTATGATTATGGGAATGAAGTGTGGTGAGAAATATGAATATGTGTTACATGATTACCTATATATATAATCTTATGCTTTGATTATTATGGTTATATTTCTCACCCTTCTGCTGTTTTATAATGCTCTATGAGGCATTGCAGATTAGGATGCTGGAGTCCTTTTGTGAAGTTAGTCTTCATTCTTTTGAGTCGGCTGCTCTGATATGTAACACCGGGTAGTTAGACTAGTATAGTCATTCTTTTGTGATACATTGCGATGTATCAGTTGATGTGATCGTGTAATCTAACTGATATGATGTATTAATTTGGATTATCTTGTGTGTACGTGGATTAATATTTTGAAAATGATTAAATGATTTGATCTTCCGCTTAATTTTGAAAATGTTACATATCTCATGGAGGAAAATGTGTAAGTGGTTTATTGGTGAAATTGTGGCATTCTTCTTTTATACCTTATTATAAAACCTTTTTACTCTGATAATTTGTATGTGCTTAATTGTTTTATATGCATTTATTTGGGGTATAGAAGGGGGTGTTACATTGGCTCTGTTACCTCATCTTTGTTCTTGGCTTGAATTCTCCTTTATTTGATGCCTGATTATTTTACTGCTTATTTGGTTTCTTGTTGCTTAATCTAAAGGATGAGAGTATTGACTTGTGCCAAAGCTTGCTCTTTGTTAGATCTTTCCTTCCTTAGCTTTAACTTTGTGTTTTAGGATAGTCACTTCATCTCTCTCCCCTTCTTAAATTTTCAAAATCTCCTCCCTTTTTCAAAACCTTCTTGTTTTCAAACTTGAAGCACTTTCTCAATAAACCTTGACTTTGTCAAGTGATTTTCGAACTCTTTTTCTTGAATAAATTCTAATAAATCTTAAGCATATCAAGATCATTTTCATAAGACATAAAAAATGCATAACTCATTCAAACCATTTTGTGCCCTTTGTGTACTTTTCCTTTTAAACTTTTTCTTAAGGTTTAGACATGAGTCATTTTCATAGTTGAGATGTAATTATCCTATCCCTATAGTGATGTTTAATGTTGATTCTTTTCCACTTGAAAGAGCTAGTGGCATGCTTGTTGATTTCAATCCAAGTTGGAGCCCTTCTCAATAGTGATGCAAATGTCCATTTTCATACACTTGTGGGTGACTAGTTGAGTTTTCTCCTTAAAATGAAAACTTCTCTTTCCATTTAAAATCAATCATAACAATTTTTTGTTGTTGTCATTTTTACCATGAACTACGAGGTTTTGATCCTCCATTTTATTTAATGGATACGTAGGTACGAGGCTCAGGAAGTCTTGTGAAACAAAAAAAATCCTAACAAATATTTCTCTTCTCATCTCCACCATCTTTTGAAAATAACTCTTTTAAGCTAAACATAGATTTTCAAAAGGTTATTATAGAGCACTATAGATATTTTGGATACTAACACCTATCCGTTGCATAACCAACCCCCTTACCATTGTCTATGTTTTTATTAGTTTTGTTTTAAAACTAGTTTTGGATTTTGTTTGTTCTTTCCCCATTCCTTTGGAAAAATAAAAGTGCAGTGGTGACTCTTGCTTTATGAGTTAAGTTAATCAATAACTTAATCTCAAATTTTCCCGCTACACCAGCACCAATATATCGACCCATTTAACAATGGAGTCGATACATACTAAAACGAGAGACCGAAAATTAACGAATGTATCGACCCGCTCATGTTTAGAGTCAATACATTCAATGCAGAGACAGCCATATAATTTTCAATTTTGTGTAATGGATTAACTTCTTTTCACATTGAAGTCGATACACACTACAAGTGTATTGACTCATACTAAATGTATTCGTACATTAGAAAGGATTAGAGAGATGGGGACACTTTCTAGACATAGGATGAATGCATACATTATGGACATGATAAATTTTATGCATAAATGATATTCTTCATCTAGAGTGAGTAAATCTCATGTTCAAACATATGATGAAGAAATGAATGTCATAACATACATGAGATGAAAACTTCAAACTCATGATGTCACTATATTGAAAACACTCAATTGTCGTCAATAAATTTATTAGAAGTGAACACACATGAAGTTCATCATTCGTCAAATGTATCATGCCATTTTAAGCATAAAAGACAATAATTATAGGGCATGGTATATAAGTCATACATGTAGTTTAAAATAAACTTAGGCACAAGAGAAGTGAAACAATACTACCTTTTGGACGAAAAACCGAGGAAGTAATCACTTACACTTCTTCTACTTGTATATCCAATGATGAAATCCCTTAGTTATCAACTTAATTTTGTCCAATTCGTTTTCACAAATACACTTGGTACCTATATATTAATGATCTCGTGAATGTAGGACAAAAGTCCCACATAATGATTTTAACTCAAATAACACGCCCTTAGGCCAATGCTCATCAAAGAGTATAATAAAATGATTTAAGATAAGAGTTGAAACAAAATTTAAGAGATAACATAAAATATTTATCTAAAAGCGTATAGTCACACTTTTGGTCAAGATTCCAAGACGTTGTAGAGGACTTGTTTTCATTTGACTTGTGGTCATATTTTTACGTCCTTAAGTTCTACCATTCCAGAGTGATCAATCCATCTTTTGTAGCTTGATTATGTCTTCTAAAGACTCATCTGCATCAAAAGAACTTTCTCGACATTTCTTGAATGCAATACATCACAAATGATGTATATAACCTTAATAATAGTAAGTTTTCTCAAGCAATTGTAATATTAAAGATAATAGTGAAAGGGGATTTACTTACACTACCTTTTTCATGATTTAGCACTTATATTTGTTAACTTCATAGGAAACAACCTCCTTATTCTTTGCCACAAAGTCACTGAATAAGGAGATGTTACCTTTTATATGCCTTGAGCTTTCCTTATTGAGATTTCATACTGTCTTCAAGAAGTCAAGACATTTTCCCTATAAAGTCAATAAATAATGCTAGGTACCCAATTTTCATTGAGCCCATGAGAGTGAGTGAAAATATTGTTGCACTTGGGCAACCATTGAAATACACCTTTAGGAACCAAAAATCTCCTAAATTTGCATTTAGCAATGGTATGGTCTTTCTTACAACAATAGTGACAAATCAAATGACGATGAGAATGAATTTCGCTAATTGATTCTTTTGCAATAAAATTATAGTTTATGCATGGTTCGTATAAAGGTCTTTTGAATTTTGTTGGATCAACATCGAAAATGAGTTTCGGTTCTAAGGCCTTGCTTAATTTGGCCTTTAGACTATTAACATCTTTTTTCCAAATATGACAAGTCTCGCAACCAAACCAAAAAATTTTCTCATCCTCAATCTTATCCTTTTGAACATATAACATGATTTGCTTAAGCGTTTCGATTTGTTTTTCTATTTCTAAAATTTTAGCTTTATAGTACGAAAATATTTTCTTATTTGAAGCCATCCTTTTAAAAGCATATACCGCTTCACTAAATAAATTTCCAAAAGCAACTTTTAATTCAGAATAAGACACTTCATCATTAAGTTCATATTTAGAATGACTTACATTTTTCTTTTTATGATGATGGGCCATGGGACAAAGATTTGTTTCTTCGTCACTTTCACTTGAGCAACCTTCACTTGCGAATTCACTATCACTTTTCCAAGCTATGTATGCTCTTCTAGTCTTTCTAGACTTCTTGTATTTACCTTTGTCTTTGTCATTCTTAAGTTGCAGGCAATCCGGTTTGTAATGTCCAATTTTACCATAATTGAAGCATGCATTCTTTCTCTTTACTTTCTTATTCTCATCATGTTTTGAGGAGTCAACTTGTCTTGTAAAGATGATGAGATTGTTGTCGGAGTGCTTTACCCCGTTTCTTTTCATGTAGTTATGATATCTTTTAACAAACAACCCCATTTCTTCATCATCCAACTTTTCATTGTCACTAGATCCAATTTTATCATGCTCTTTTGTTAAGGACTTTGAACTAGAAGCAACAAGAGCAATGGTCTTCTTTTTCACCTCTTTTTATTTGTTCTTTTCTTTATTCACTTTCTACTAATACTTATCTAAGCAAATGGGCTCTTTCTCATGTTCTTGAAGCTTACCAAACAAAGTAGTTGTATCTATTATCAATAGGTTGTTAGCTTCCTTAATGGCGGTCACCTCAGGTTGACATTCCCTATTAGAACATCTTTAAAAAAATTAGTAGCAATATCATTGGAAACCAGCTTACAAAGTGCATTCAAACGATTTATAAGATGAGTGAATCTCTTTCATATTTTGGCAATGGTTTCACCATGCTCTATGTGAAAGAGTTCAAACTTTTGATTCTTGCTTGTTTGACTTCATTATACCCTCTTAGGCAACTTGTAATGTATCCCACATAGCTTTAGCGGTTTCGCAATGAGAAACACGATAATATTCATCAACTCTTAAAGTGAAGATTAGAATATTCCTTTCTCTCCAATTACTAGACCATTTTTTTAATCATCTTTCTCATTCTATTGTACTTCCAACTTAGGTACAACAACATCATCCGCACTAGTCATGGTAATTTCAAATGGACCATTTTGGATGGCGCTCCATACTCTTCTATCAATAGAATTGATATGGATACACATACAATCCTTCCAATAACCATACTTTTCACCCTTGAAAACCGACGCTTTATTATGCGCCCCCTTTGGTTCAGAAGCCATAATCTAATAATCGAATTTGAAACACAAGATAAATCGGTGCTCGTGATACCACTTGTTAGATGAGGGAAGTGATCTAGAAGGGGGTTGAATAGATCTCTTAACGAAAATTTTCTTATTAAATGTTTGATTTGAAAAAAAAAATTTATGATAAGTGTAAGCGAATCCAGATCGAATCTTATCTATCCAAACCGCTATTGGTAGAATCGGATATGCGTACAACCGTAGTAGAATGTATGCCAAAGATGAGAAAATTTAATCAACAAGTTCAATATAATTTGTTTGAATATAAACCACACTTAAGATAAACGATTTCCAATGACAAGTAAAATAAAACTTCACTAAGGAATTTTGTCGAACACTTAGTGTATAGTAATTTTATCGAACACTTAATGTGAAATACACCAAGCTTTATTCTCTTTATGTTGAAGTTATAACAAATCAATTGCAATGGCTTATGTTGCAATCTTTTCACAAAAACAATTTTAAACTCTTCAACACAACCATAATTTTAACAATTCAAATTACTCACTAATTGTTCTCAAAATAGAGAGAGAGAGAGAGAGAGCTATGATGTGAAGTAAGTTAACAAAACTTACTCTTAGAGTAAGTTGATCCCCAATTATATATATATATATATATATATATATATATATATATATATATATATATATATATATATATATATATATATATATATATATATATATATATATATATATATATATATATATATATATATATATATATATATATATATATATATATATATATATATATATATATATATATATATATATATATATATATATATATATATATATATATATATATATATATATATATATATATATATATATATATATATATATATATATATATATATATATATATATATATATATATATATATATATATATATATATATATATATATATATATATATATATATATATATATATATATATATATATATATATATATATATATATATATATATATATATATATATATATATATATATATATATATATATATATATATATATATATATATATATATATATATATATATATATATATATATAGAGAGAGAGAGAGAGAGAGAGAGAGAGAGAGAGAGAGAGAGAGAGAGAGAGAGAGAGAGAGAAAGAGAGAGAACACTAATATTTGTTTAGGAAGCTTCCCAATTATCCTCATTATGGGTACGTTTGCCTCAATTTAAAATCGAATTGAGATATTATAATTAACCATTGCAATATCAATTTATTAGAGAAGTAGTAGAAATTCAAACCCCTAAACCCTATGCTTGATATTGATCCTAGATCATTCTCCACCCTTGATTTTAACAAGATCAAATCACACAAGATCTCCAATATGATCCTCCGGTTACCGCTACTCCTTTGATCGAACTACTGTTCTTTAAAACTTTCACTCGGCTGAATCCAAATTGTGAAAGACACAACGATCATATTGACAAACTCAAATATAGTCTAAGCATCAAGCATATCGATGATGTTGACAAACTCAAAAGTGAGATAGAGCACCTATTAGAATGCAACTACCCCTGAAGATATACAATAAGCTTCTTCTGAGCTGGTGATAAAGACTTTCAAATAGATTACCTGTACACCATCAATTTCTATAGTAATACATTTTGAAAGGATATTATATAGACCTTCAGAACCCCTTTTATCAAGAGCAGTGAGTTAAAAATATGTTTTGATTTTCCATTAGTTAAATTTAATAGAATCACCATTTGAATATGGTAGGAAAAACAATATAATATTTTTATATGACACTTGATTCCTTTTTTGAAGAAAAGTCTTTGAAAGACATATTTTTCTTATTGGATTATTATTTGTGCCACTGTTAAGTGTTAAGCACAAACCAGACTCTGATACGATTTGAAGGTGAGAAAAGTATACAAGAAGGGGGGGTTGAATTGTGTTTTTCGTTTTCTTAGTTTGCATCTGATCAGAGTTTAGAATCTAAATTGATGTTCAGATTCTTGTTAATTCTTAGAAGTGGAATATTAACAGAAGCAAATAAATAATAGCAAAAGACACAACAATTTATACTGGTTCCTCCTAAATTGAGAGTAGTTCAGTCCCCTTGTGATAAGTGGTTTTTATACGTTATTTTACCATGAGTTTTAGTTAATCGTCTTATGTTTTTAGTTGCATTTTATGTCCTTTTATCGCATTTTATGCGTTGGTTTGGTATTTCCGTTGTTTTTAGGTTTGGGTAAGCAATCAAGAAGAACCAGAGTAAAAACCGGGAAAAATAGCAAGAACGCAGAAGAGTTTTTGGAAGTGAAACAGGGGCCTGACACAGGCACCCGTGTCAGGATGGTACCAAGATGTAGAAAGTTATGTGTTAGACAGTGGGCTGACACGACCCGTGTCAGCAAGTTTGGAGCAGACATTTTTGTTATCTGATAGCCAGGGGGCCAACACGACCTCCCGTGTCAGCTAACACGGCCCATGTCGGCTGATGCTCTTCATCTTCAAATTTTCTTATTTTTTGGGCCTTTGTGATCCCTAAGGGTATTTTGGATATTTTCCTATTACTGCGTTGGACCTGGGAGTATCTAAGACAAATTTTGAGAAGGAAAAAAGGACTTTTTGGCCAGAGAAGAATTACGCGCTCAATATTGGAGAGATCAAGGTTATTGGAAAACTGAAGGTTTTCATGAGCGGAAGCAATTGAAGATCAAAGAATCCTATTATCTTGTAATGTCTAGTTTTTACTTTGTATTTTCTTCGAATATTATGAGTAGCTAAACCCCTCAATGCTAGGGGGTGTCCCTGATTTGAATCTGTAATGACTCTGATATTTTTATTGCAATAACATTTCCTTTGTTTTCATAACTGATTTGATCTCTAGCTCTTCTTAATGCTTTCCCTGTCGGACCAACATGGTTTGATTTACGATTAACAATTAGGCTGGACCACCATTGTTAAGGCTTTGCTTTTGATTATTCTGTAGTAGATATCACCTAGGACTAGGGATACCATATAGGAACCGAAATAATTCTTGATAATTGATTGCTTAATCTCACTTATAATTCTCTATGGACATAGGAATTAGGGTAGACGATTAAAGGTTTTCTCACTAAGGACTTAGGAGTAAACATTCTAAAGAATTGGTAATTAGTTAGTTACAATAAGTCGTTGCAGTGTTAATTCAGAGTTGTTCCTGAGTCGGATCATACACTTCCCCTAGCATGTTACTCATATCTGTTTAAACCAATTAGTCAATTTCTCTTTTTTTTTATTTGCAATTAAGCAAACCATTTTTAAAACCCCAAGATCTTTTGTTCAACTGAATTATTTTAAAGCTTATATTTCCTATGCAGTCCTCGAGATCGATATTCGTGGAAATTTCCCTTATTACTCCATTGGCAAAATAGTACACTTGCTATTTTACTGATCACTTTGCTTCACAAGAGATTTTCACTATAATCCAAACATGATTACAATCGCTTATCCATTCTGCATAAGACTTTTACTCTTGCTCAGACCCAAGGTCCAAGACTTCTGCTTAAGCTCTTCACTCGAGACTTCTTGCTCAGGTTCCACGAACCCAAGACCTCCTTGCTCAGGGCCTCAGCCCAAGACTTTTGCTCCAAGTCCCATGAAACGAGCCTTCCTGCTTGCACCCCTTAGGTCAAGACTTACTGCTCTAAATTTCATGTATTGAGCATTCCTGCTTAAGCCTCTCTAGCTCAAAACTTCAGCTCTAGATCCCATAAAACGAGCCTGCCTGGTTGTACCACTCAGATCAAGACTTACTACTCCAAATTTCATGTACCGAGTTATCCTGCTTAAGCCATGTTGGCTCAAGACTTTCCGGCTCAATCAATTTACTTGATTAAGACTTTCACTACTCAAGCATAAAGCAAGAGACCTATGTGGCTCAAGCATCTTGGCTCGAGAATTCCTTGATTGTATCCCAATGATACAAGACTTCTGCCCAATCAATCCATTAGATTAAGACTTTCGCTGCTCAAACACATAACAATAGACTTACGTGGCTCAAGCATCTTAGCTCGAGACTTTCTTGCTTATATCCCAATGTCACAAGACCTTTATTTAAATTGCAGAACAAGCTCAACATAATAGAGAACAAGGTGTACATGATATAAGTATCAGAGGTACGAGAAGCCATCATAACAAATACCTAAAACACTTAAGATTTCTAAGTTATTCGATGTGTAAGAAATCTTAAGGCTTTTACAATTACAACCTACATCTGAAAAATCTGCAAATACAATGTGTTGATAATTGCTTATCTTTTTACCCCTTCTTCTAGTTAATCCTTGCTAAAGATTCAGTTTGAACCTTCAGCCATATTTATAGCTTTTTCAGAAACTAGTCATTGAAGAGGTAACTTGATCAAGAATCTTTGTTGTTACTCCATAGTACAAGAGTCATTGAAGATAGATACACCAGAAGATCTTAATCCAATGTCTAACATGTTTAACCTTCTAGTCTTCAAGAGATTTTATACTATTAGAGCCGTTGAGAGTAGATATCCATAAAGAATTTCAGCCTTTCTTGAGCCTTGCAATTTGTGGGCTCTAGCTGACAAACTAATTTAATAATACAACTTGCTTTTTATAGTATGGACAACTTCAGCTTTATCACCAACTCTGAATGGTACGAGAAGCCAATTTGCATTCACTAAGTGTAGAGACAGTAATGTTGCTTCTTCTGATGCTAAGACCTTCAACTTCAGGTTCTACGCCAGACATCACTTAACAAGTGTTCTTCAGATTATGCCACAAGAAGCTAGCAATTTCGCAACTCTCAAAGTGTGCTTAATGTAGGATATATTCTAACTATAATATTACAAGTATTAGAACCTGCATACATGTAACACACATCAAATAAACCAATGTTCTTTCAATACTTTGTTATCATCAAAACTTAAGGAAAATATGTCATAAATAAATCTTGTTCAAACAAATTAAACACATATCAGTTCCACGAGATTAGAGTTTATGCTCAACTTAACCGTTAGATCATTCTGAAATTTCGGCACACTATTTGTCAATCATAGAAGTACATTCTGAAAGGTGGAAATAAGATTATGAGCATTCTAAGTCTGCCCGACGAGCCCATTTGTGAGGTACAAACTTCTTAGTGTTTTTTTGGGTTATTTCTCTCTCTTGATTCTTGTTGTATTCCAGGATTGATTGTAGATCTTGATGATATTTGTGTATACCTCTAAGTAGTGTTAGAGAGAACATTGCTTATTGTCATACCCTAATTTTTTACTCTAAGATCCCACGTCTTTTTGCATCATCTATATAATTTATCGCGTATTTTATCTTGCATAATACCCAATTTATCAGCTGGAATAAACTTGTTGAATTTACAGCCGAATCGGTCAAATTAAAAGTCAATTATGCGTAAATCAGTGGACGAAAAATTTCAAAATCGAGCCTGTAAACATCGGAGATATTAATCTACATTTCGCGTAGTTTAACCTGGCGTGCTCATTTGAATTTTTCAATTGATTTTCAGTCGCATTTTGGACAATTTAAGCCTTTTAACCGAGTAAAATTTATTTCAAAATTTGACCAAACGCTGTATTTTCTCAATATGTATATTTCGCGCTGATCATTTTGGTGTACTCATTTTATTTTTCTTAGCACTTCGATACCGGTCCAATTATTTGTTTTCTTTACCGATTTTTTATTTCTATTTTTAAATAATTTTTTTAATTAATCATTTTTTCTTTTTAGATTATTTATTTTAATTTTTTTTACCTTATTTATTATTTTTGTTCTTATTTTAATATTAATTTTTTTGTTTTATTTTTTTATAGCAAAAACGTGTTGATCAAGTTTAGAAAAGTCTTTTGTTTTTATCCATTTTGGTAAAATAATGTAGCATGCATGCACACATATACTACTTTCATGTTATTTCTCTCATATACTCCTCCATCATGCATTGCGCATGGGAGACTGAGCCATATTTTTTCCTTTATTTGATTTCTTTTTCTATTATTTTCCTTGGGCATTGTAACATTGAAAAGACCACCCTTGCGTCTTTTCGGTAGAGGCCTTTCTCTCTCTCGTTGGCTTCACATGTACACTACCCCTTCCTTTTATTTTAAACAGAATATCACCATTTCAACTAGAGAGGATCACCAACTTTCCTTGTTTTTTTTTCTTTGGCCATACAATACAACTTGTTGTATGATAGCCTTTCTACTTCACGCCTTTCTAACCCACCTCACCTTCCGACAACTTTCACTCTTATCACAACCATCTCACAAAAACTTCAACACCACACTCTCATTTTCATAAAGGAAGGCTTTTTCCAAGCAATATGCTTTTTTATATCTTTCAATTTCGTTGAAAAATGAAGAAGTTATGGTAGGTGGAAGTTTGGTAGAAACCTTAAGGTGCAGTTCTGGTTTCTTCGTGTCTTTCTGATATTCTTCCAGAAACCTCTTCGTGTCTTTTTTATGTTCTTCAAAAACGACTTTGCTTTCTGATGTTCTTCTAGAAGCGTTTTTCCTGTCTTTCTGATGTTCTTCCAGAAATGACTTTGCTTTCTGATTTTCTTTCAGAAGCCTCTTCCTGTCTTTCTGATATTCTTCCAAAAACGAATTTTACTTCTGATGTTCTTCCATAAACCTCTTCCTGTCTTTTTGATGTTCTTCCAGAAATGAATTTGCTTATGATGTTCTTTTAGAAGCCTCTTCCTGTCTTTCTGATGTTCTTCCAGAAACGACTTTTACTTCTGATGTTCTTCCAGAAGCCTCTTCCTGTCTTTATGATATTCTTCCAGAAACGACTTTTACTTCTGATGTTCTTCCAGAAGCCTCTTCCTATCTTTCTGATGTTCTTCTAGAAGCCTCTTCCTATCTTTTTGATGTTCTTCCAGAAATGACTTTTATTTTTGATGTTCTTCCAAAAGCCTCTTCATGTCTTTCTGATGTTCTTCCAGAAGCCTCTACCTATTTTTCGGATGTTCTTCCAGAAGCCTCTTCTTGTCTTTCTGATGTTCTTCCAGAAACGACTTTGCTTATGATGTTCTTTCAAAAGCCTCTTCCTATCTTTCTGATGTTCTTCTAGAAATGACTTTTTCTTCTGATGTTCTTCCAAAAGTCTCTTCCTGTCTTTCTAATGTTCTTCCAGAAACGCCTTTTACTTCTGATGTTTTTCCAGAAGCCTCTTCTTGTCTTTCTGATGTTCTTTCAGAAACAACTTTTACTTTTGATGTTCTTCTAGAAGCCTCTTCTTGTCTTTCTGATGTTCTTCTAGAAACGACTTTTTCAGAAACCCTTTTCTTTTTTCATTTTTTCTTCACAACTTTGAAAGGTCATAACTTTGTGCTCCCTAAGCCTTTTTGAGCCACTCTTTTTGCAATGTGTTCATAATTTTTCATATTTTATGATGGTATAAAGAAATTCCAAAATTGATTAAATTTTCATGCACTTATGCTTATTCAAAGTAGACACCTTTTTAGGTTTGTTTTGGGTTAGTTCCTCGATTAATTCTTGATTCTCTCCCTTGATTAATTGATGATGCTCATGATGTTTTTCCATGTGTATTCTGTGATATCTTGTCTGTCGGACCATGCATGATGTTCATGTTGTGCACTGTGTCTGTGCTTTTATTTGCTTGTCATTTACATGATGTTTTCCCATGTATCTATTGCTTTCTTTTGATCCTTGTTGACCTAATCCAATAGGAGGGATTGCATGTTGACTTATCGTTATTGTGCATATCCTTTATTTGTCTTTGTTGTTGTTTTGGTTCTTAGAACCCTAACAATCCGTGGTTCCACGAACTACTGACACTCTGATTTCTCAAATTTCCTTTTGAGAATACATAGGCACATGGCCCCGATCCTTGGCGAGCTCACTTTTCTTTTTTCCACATGTAGTCTCTGAACTACGATTTGCTCTGACATCCTATACATGATACGTAAGCATAAGATTGCGAAGATCCTAGCGAGCTACCATTTTATTTTGTCTACCTTTTTATTTTTCTACCTTTTTTTCCCATCTTCTCTTTATTTTACCCATCTTTATTGTTAGCAAACAACTTTAGCATAAACACAAATATTTCAAGAGGTTCCTGTAGAGTACCACAAATGTTTAAGGTGCTAGTACCTTCCCTTAGTATAACCAACACTGTACCTTTGATCTCTCTTTGCTTATCTTTAGGCCTTTCTTTTTGCTTTGCATTTTTACTTAGGGTTTTTGTTCGATCTTTTCTCCCTTCCCTTGGATAAAATAAAAGTTCGGTGGTGACATCTTTGTTTTGCAAGCCAAGTTAATACGATAGCTTGATATTTGATGCTCACCAAGACACTTATACCCATTGTTGATTATAGTGGAGATATTAAGTGACATACATGTCCGTGGTTTTTTACTCCTAGTTAATGAAGGTTTTTCCACGCTAAAATTGTGTTGTGTTATTTGGTGTGTTTTTGTTAACTGTCATTGCATTTAATATTTGGGAGAAATGGTATGGCCTTTCTTACAATAATAGTTGCAAATCAAATGATGATGAGAATACCTTTCGCTAATTGATTCTTTTCTAACAAAATCATACTTTTTATATGGTTCATATGAATGTCTTTTGAATTTTGTTACATCAATGGCGAAAGTGACTTTTGGTTCTAAAGCCTTGCTTAATTTTCCATTTAGAGTATTAACCTCTGTTTGCCAAATCTGACAAGTCTCAACCAAACCAAGAAAGTTTCTCATACTCAATCTTATCCTTTTAAACATATAATATGGTTTGCTTAAGAGCTTCCATTTGTTTTTATATTTCTAAAATTTTAGCTTCATAATACGAAAATATTTTCTTATTTGAAACCAACCTCTTAAAAGCATCTACCGCTTTACCATATAGATTTCCAAAGTCAACTTTTAATTCATAATAATACACTTCATCATTAAGTTCATATTTAGAATGAATTACATTTTTATTTTTATGATGATGGACCATGAGACAAAGATTTTCTTCTTCGTCACTTTCACTTGAGCCACCTTCACTTGCAAATTCACTATCACTTTTCCTAGCTATCTATACTCTTATAGTCTTTCCAAAATTCTTGTATTTACCCTTGTATTTATCATTCTTAAGTTGCAGACAATCCGGTTTGTAGTGTCCGGTTTTACCAGATTTCAAGCATGAACTCTTAGGTTTTCCTTTCTTATTTTCATCATGTTTTGAGGAGTCAACTTATCTTCTAAAGTTGATGAGATTATTGTCGGAGTGCTTTACTCTGTTTCTTTTCATGTAGTTATGATATCGTTTAACAAAAACCCTATTTCTTCATCATTTGACTTTTCATTGTCACTAGATCCATTTTCATCATGCTCTTTTGTTGAGGACTTGGAACTAGAAGCCACAAGCGAAATGGACTTCTTTTCCACCTCTTTTTATTTGTTCTTTTCTTTCTTCACTTTCTTCTCTAAGCTAATGAGCTCTTGCTCATGTTCTTCAAGCTTACCAAACAAATTTGTTGTATCCAATGCCAATAGGTTATTAGCTTCCTTAATAGCGGCCCCTTGGGTTGTCATTCCCTATTAAGACATCTTAAAAAAATTAGTAGCAATATCATTGGAAACCGACTTACCAAGTGCATTCAAACGGTTTATAAGATGAGTGAATCTCTTTTGCATTTTGGCAATGGTTTCACCATGCTCCATGTGAAAGAGTTCAAACTCTTGATTTAAAGTATTGATTCTTGCTTGTTTGACTTCATTTGTACCCTCATGAGCAACTTGTAATGCATCCTACACAGCTTTAGCGGTTTCACAATGAGAAACACAGTAAAATCCTTCAACTCCTAAAGTAGAAATTAGAATATTCCTTACTTCTAATAACTAGACCACTTTTTCTTATATTTCTAATTCCATTGTGCTCCAAGCTTAGGTATAACAACACCATCCGAATTGGTCATGGTAATTTCAAACGGACAATTTTGGATGGTGTTCCGTACTTTTCTATCAATATAATTGATATGGATAGACATACAATCATTCCAATAAATATAGTTCTCACCATTGAAATCGACACTTTATTATACGCCTCCTTTGGTTCAGAAGTCATAATCTAATAAGCGAATTTGAAGCATAAGATAAACCGGTGCTCGTGATACCACTTGCTAGACGAGGGTAGCGATCTATGGGGGGGGGGGGGGTTGAATAGATTGCCTAATAAAAATTTTCTATTAAAATTTTATTTTGAAAAGTATTTTTCTATGGCAAGGGAAAGAGAATTCGGATCGAATCTTATCTATCCGAACCGTTATTGGTAGAATCAGATTTACGTACAACCGTTGTAGAATGTATGCAAAAGATGGGAAAAGCCAATCAACAAGTTCAATATAATTTTTTTTGAATATAAACCACACTTAATATAAACGATTTCCAATGACAAGTAAAATAAAACTTGACTAAGGAATTTTGTCGGACACTTAGTGTGCAGTAATTTTATCGAACACTTGGTGTGCAATACACCAAGCTTGATTCTTTTTGTGTTAAAGTTATAACAAATAAATTGAAATGACTTAGATTGCAATGTTTTCACAAAACAGTTTTAAAATCTTCAACACAACCATAATTTTCAACAATTCAAATTCCACACTAATTATTCTCAAAATAGAGAGAGAGAGAGAGAGAGTAGAGAGAGAGAACACCAAGATTTGTTTAGGCAGTTCCCCAATTGTCCTCACTATGGGTACGCCTGTCCTCAATTCGAAATCAAATTAAGATATTATAATTAACCTTTGCAATATCAGTTTATAAGAGAAGTAGTAGAAATTAAAATCCCAAAACCTTATGTTTGATGTTGATCCTAGCTCATTCTCTACCCTTGATCTTAACAAGACCAAATCCTACAAGATATCCAATATGATCTTCCGGTTACTGTTACTCCTTTGGCCAAACTACAGATCTTCAAAGCTTTCACTCGGCTGATCCTCTGGTTACTGCTACTCCTTTGCAAGAACCTCCGTTCTTCAAAGTCTCCACTTGATTGAATCAAAGTTGATAAGACTTATGCAAAAATCTCCAAATCAACCTTTAATCTTGGAGTAAAAACCCTAGAGGTTTTATCCTTGAATCCCCAAAGAAAACGTTAATCCAATTTGATTACACAAACCTAAATTGGACCTTATCAATCTTATCTTGACAATAAACAATAAAAAATGATTATGTGTAGTTGATGAATACGTCAAAGAAAGGTTGATGATATTTTTTTGTATCTTTCAAGTTTCAATGCTTAGAAAATGATGCATGAATGAGTATTTATATGTATGTGTGTGTGTAGAAAAGAAATGAGCAAAACAAATTTTTAGCCAAAATGCTATTTAGAATTTGGTACAGAATGTATTGACTCTAAAATAAAATGAGTCAATACATCAGCTGAATGAGTTAATACAAGGCCAAATAGAGTCAATATATTGTATGTAGTAACCAATTTGTAAAAAAGTTTCAGGATGAGTCGACTCCAAGTACGAGAGAGTTGACCCATTCGCTCAATGTATCAACCAATCCCTTCAATGTATCGATACATTAAAGACATTGACAAATCCAAGAATGAGTCGACCCGTTTGCAGGATGTATTGATCTATTTTTCTTTTGTATCGACACATTAGAGGCAGATCCAAATTCTTTTAAATTCCACTCAGTATGTATCGACCCATACTAAAGATGTATCGAACCGTGCATGACTTTTTGTGAAAAACTCATATTTTGGCATGTGATAACTTATGTAATATAGTCTTACATATTTTATAATGATGATGCACATTTAGACAAAGATTGTAAGGTCTAATTACACAAAAATCTAAGCTACATAACTTTGACATCATACAAAACCTATATAAGAGAATATTGCACTCACATATGCAATCTATTTGAGTGGTTCTTGGGCTAGCCACTAGTCTTGATTTGGAAATAGAGCAAATGGATGTGAAGACAACTTTCTTTCCTGGTGATCTACATGAAGAAATTTACATGGAGCAATCAGATGGATTCCAAAAGAAGACTATGTTTGCAAATTTATAAGGATTCCTTATGGTTTGAAACAAGCACCTCACCAATGGTATCAAAAGTTCAATTTAGTGATGATTGAACATGGGTAAAAGATGACCAAAGCCGATCATTATGTGTTTTTCTGGAATTTCTCTGAAGGTGATTTCATTATTCTCTTGCTTTATGTGGATGATATGC
Organism: Lathyrus sativus; assembly: GCA_963859935.3. Taxonomy (NCBI): domain Eukaryota; kingdom Viridiplantae; phylum Streptophyta; class Magnoliopsida; order Fabales; family Fabaceae; genus Lathyrus; species Lathyrus sativus. The sequence continues at coordinate 13,508,433 of OZ012736.1, forward strand.
TAACTATTGAAAATAATATTTCAAGAATTAAAGAGTTGAAGAACACTCCGAGTGAATCTTTTGCTAAGAAGGATTTAGGAGAGATTTAGAAAATTTTTGGTATTGAAATTGTTTGAGATCGAAATGAGAAAAGGTTATACTTGTCACAAGAAATGTATGTGGAGAAAGTCCTGCAGCGTTTTAGTATGGATAAGGCTAAAGCAGTGAGCATTCCACTTGCTTCTCATTTAAAGCTCAGTCATAAACTATGTCCATCTACGAGTGAAGAAAATTTAAGTATGAAGAACATTCCGTATTCGTCGGCCATTGGTAGTTTGATATATGATATGGTTTGTACAAGACACAATATTGCCCATGTCGTGGAAATGACGAGTCGTTATCTCTCAAATCCAGAAAAAGATATTTGGGAGGTCGTGAAGTGGGTGATGAAATATTTGCGCGGCTCGTAAAATTTGAAGCTAATCTTGGAATGTAAGAAGTCTATGTTGGTTAGGTATACAAATTTAGATCTAGCCAAAAACTTAAATGTTCGAATCCCTTTCATTAACAATTTTAAGTATTTGAAAAATTTATGATCACGTAATTTTTGTAATTTTTTTTAAGTTTAAATTGGTCATGTTTGTCAAAGTAGGAAAAACACATTTCTTTTGACATCATTCTCTTCTCTGTGTCTTCATAATACAAATCAAACATAACTAAATTTTTGATTGTTTGACTTTGAACCACTAGTTAAAATCTTTAGCATTTTAAAAATTAAAATGTAAGGGAATCTAAGTAAGAACATATCTTAAAACAAATTGGAGAAAATCATGACTTGCAATGATGAAACTCAGAAAGAAGATAACTTAAAAAAGAAAATAATGAAAAAGTTAAAAATGGATGATGTTGAAATTTTTTGAAGGAGCCCAATAAATTTTCCACTAAAAAGAATGAGCAAAATAGTTTGGAAGGAAGTGGTAGATCACATTAATTCACTATGCAATTTGTCACATCAATGTAAGTTAATGTTTTAAATCAAAGTTTAAGGGAAAAAAAGATCAAATTGACTAACATACTTGTTTTGGAAAAATTTAAAAATAAAATTTATTAATTAAAAAATCAAAGTAAAACCCTAATTAAGTAAAAAGAACACCCAACTCATTAAAAATAGGATAGAATTTCCATTTCTTTTTTTCTTCTAAAACTCTTTCAACTTTTTTCCTTTTCCTCTTTCCTACGTTGTTCATTTGAACATGACTGGTGCCGTTGAATTGTAGGGTTTTAGATAGAGACTGACTCCTCTACCTTTTCGCACAGCATCAAACTCCAAAATAAAACCCTGATTTGTTTCTCATTCCTTTTATAACTTGAAAACAAATCCCAGATCTTCTCAAACAATTGCTCTCTCCACCTTCATGTGATCGGTAAAACTAACCTTTTTCTTCTCCCCATCTTGCTTATTCTATAAAAAAAATGATTTTTTTTCGAAATGGGTATTAAAAAAAATGATTTTTTTCGAAATGGGTACTGATAAATTTGAGTTTTTTAGGTCAATTTTGTTTCACTTGTAATTTATGTTTAGTAAGTTTTGGTGGGTCTTCTTCATTTATAGCTCTGGATTTGTTCATTAGTGTGCATCTTACATTTTGGGTTGCAAGTAGTGTAGCTTGATCCCATTTGATTCACTCAGGACTATTGCACAATCTTGAGTGGATAGTGTAGAAGTTAAAGTTAATTTTTGGAATTTGTTAATCTTCTGGTTTATGTGATTCTTATTAGGAATTGTTCTTTTTCAGATTCTTTATGGCAAAACCAAGTTTAGCTGATAGTAGGACTAGAAGATCTGTGCAGATCTTTATAGTCGCCGGTTTGTGTTGTTTCTTCTACGTATTGGGCTCGTGGCAGCAAAGTGGTTTCGGAAAGGGAGATGGTTTGGCTTTGGAGATTACTAAGAAAGGTGTTGCATGTGATATAGTTCCGAATTTAAGTTTTGATTCTCATCATAGTGGAGAAGTTAGCAAAATTGATGGGGTTGATTCAAAACCTAAGGTATTTAAACCTTGTAAAGCTCGATATGCTGATTACACGCCCTGCCATGATCAAAAGCGAGCCATGACTTTTTCCAGGGATAACATGATTTATCGAGAGAGGCATTGCCCCCGTGAGGAAGAGAAGTTACATTGTTTGATCCCTGCACCAAAAGGGTATGTAACACCGTTTCCATGGCCGAAGAGCCGTGATTATGTTCCGTATGCGAATGCACCTTACAAGAGTCTTACAGTTGAGAAGGCTATTCAGAACTGGATCCAATATGAGGGAAATGTGTTTAGGTTCCCGGGTGGTGGAACCCAATTCCCTCAAGGGGCTGACAAATATATTGATCAAATTGCTTCTGTGATACCGATAGAGAATGGAACAGTCAGGACAGCATTGGACACTGGTTGTGGGGTACGTTTGTCATTTCAAATTCCTTAGGGCTTGTATGAAATTCTTTTGTTGACTTTGTTCATGTTAATTTGATTAGCATCGTAGTTAGAGTTCAGGGTTGTCAAAGAGTGGCTATAGCTGCGCTATGCCGTCATAGCATTGCAGAATTTGAACAAGTTGCCATTGTTCTTCAATACACCATTTAGTATAAAGTGTTGTCGAATAGTGGTTATAACGCCACTATAACATTAAGTTAGTTTGTTTTAGCTATGTATCCATAATAATGTATGGTTGTTTCGAACAGGTTGCTAGTTGGGGGGCATATCTTTGGAGCAGAAATGTTATTGCCATGTCATTTGCACCAAGAGACTCTCATGAAGCACAAGTACAATTTGCACTTGAAAGGGGTGTACCTGCCGTTATTGGTGTCCTAGGAACCATAAAACTGCCTTATCCCTCTGCAGCCTTTGATATGGCGCATTGTTCTCGTTGCTTAATTCCTTGGGGATCAAATGGTGAGAAATTGACCTTAAGATCTATAATTTATTTTGTACGAAATGCTTATCTTCACATTCTTATTCTGTTTGATTTGGCACCATATATCACACGACTTGTGATAAAAGCTATTTGAAAGTGTATTTTGGGTTGTGATTGGCAGGTGGAATTTATATGATGGAAGTTGACCGAGTTCTAAGACCTGGTGGTTATTGGGTGCTTTCGGGGCCTCCAATCCATTGGAAGGTTCATTACAAAGCTTGGCAAAGACCTAAGGAGGATCTCGAGGAAGAACAAAGAAAGATTGAAGAGGTTGCTAAGCTCCTTTGCTGGGAGAAGAAATCCGAGGAACATGAGATTGGTGTCTGGCAGAAAACTATTGACTCTGAAACATGTCGAAGCAGACAAGAAGATTCTGGTGTAAAATTCTGTGAATCAACCGATGCTGATGATGCTTGGTATGCACTTTCTTTCAGTGTCAATTTGTTTTACACACTTTAACATCCATTATAGGTAGTATTCAATTTATTTCCACTAACTATGAAGTCATTTGAAGAAAAAATTGTGCACGAAAGTTGTGAGAATGAAGAGGAAAATCTGAGTATTTATTTTTGTAGGAATAAGAAAATGGAGGCATGTGTTACTCGTAATCCGAAAGTCCACGGAGATCTCAAGCCTTTTCCACAGAGACTTTATGCCGTCCCTCCTAAAATTGCCAGTGGCTCTGTTCCTGGAATTTCTGCTGAAACATATCATGATGATAACAAAAACTGGAAAAAACATGTAACTGCTTACAAGAAAATAAATAAACTCTTGGACTCTGGAAGGTATCGCAATATCATGGATATGAATGCTGGTTTGGGTAGTTTCGCTGCTGCGATTCAATCTCCTAAGCTATGGGTTATGAACGTTATTCCTACTATAGCTGACAAACATACTCTGGGTGTTATATATCAGCGAGGACTTATAGGCATTTATCATGATTGGTATAGTTTCCTAACTTCCTCCTTCTATTTTATATACTTAAGTTGAAATGCTTGTTAGAATCTCAGATAATACTAATCTTGTATGATTTCATTTCTTTTCTTGATTAATAATATGAAAATGTCGGCACTGTCTTGTATTGTTTTGCTATGGCCCAGGTGTGAAGCTTTCTCCACATATCCCAGGACATACGACCTCATTCATAGCAATGGTCTCTTTAGTCTGTACAAAGACAAGTGAGTATTTTCTTCGGATACTTGGTTATTCAATTATCCTTCAGTTATTTTTAATTCTTAATTTGAATGAACTTGATAGCAAATCTCAGTCACTAGTTTATAGCCCTTGCGTATAATGCGATGTAGATTGTTGTCAAGATGGTATTAAAATGATTTCTAGATAACGAGTTTAAAATGCAGATGTAACATAGAAGACATTCTTCTGGAGATGGACCGTATTTTACGACCAGAAGGTGCTGTGATATTCCGCGATGAAGTCGATATCTTAATCAAGGTAAAGAAAATTGTTGGAGGAATGAGATGGAATACTAAATTGGTTGACCATGAGGACGGGCCACTTGTTCCAGAAAAGATACTAATTGCTGTTAAGCAGTATTGGGTTGCTGATACGAATGCCACATCAACAGAGTAACCACTCAAAGACGAATTCGAAGGCTTGTCCTAAGTTTACTAGTGTCTTTCTCAATACAATCCTAATAGAGTTCATATAGTTTTATCATATGAGCGCACGTTGGCTTGAGTATCGACACACCTGTTATACAAGGAAAGGCTGATCTACGTAGCACCAACGCTTTGGATTGAAAGCATGGTTGATGTTCGACACCGCACATGCATTTATATTCAATGGTGTTTATGTGTCGGTGTCACGTCTTATGTCTTGCGTCTGTATTAGTGCTTTATCGGTGCTGATAAGTTATGCTCAAGTGTCCCTTTCCCCTCACAATTTAGTTTTGTTATAGGATGTTGTTACATTCAAAAGTCAAGCAAACACTGGCTTTTAAAGTCGAAGCCTCGCCACTGATCTTTGTACTTCTTGCATAGATTTCTTTCATAGCTCGCAAGTAAGATTAAAATTGAATTGCTCTTTGATTAAGCTATTCCTAAAGGTTTTGATCTTGTGAAAATGGGTGCAAGGTTGAAACCATTCTCTCAGAATTTGTGATCAATAATGGTTTGATTAAATTAATTGAATTAAGTAAGAGTTTGGAGTAATTTTTTTTGAAAAGGATGAGTTTGAAGTGAAATTTGGTGTGATATTCTTAATCTAATATAAATACAGGTTTTTATTAATACTGAGGTTTAAAGGTGAAATCAATTTTCGGTTATGATTATAAGGGTTGGTGAACCACTTTTGGGCCACTATTAAGTTATAACATATGCGTGTGTGTAGGGGTGTTTGTGGTGCGATTTTGATGTTAAAAATCATTTGAACTACAAGAGAAAAAAGTACGCGATTCAGTTGACTTTTAGAAATAAAATCAAATTAAACAAAACTAAACTAATGCGGTTTGGGTTGGTTTGATTTTTTACAAGATTTTTATTAAGGCATACATACACCTATAGAGGAAAACATAACTTTGTGTTTAGTTATTCATACAAAATCAAATAACAAATTTAGACAAAAACTTCTCATTCAATATACAAATATAAAATTAGACAAAAGGAATAAAAAACATAAAATAGTAGCATAAAACAATATCAAAAATATTATAAATATAAAATTAGACAAAAGGAATAAAAAACATAAAATAGTAGCATAAAACAATATCAAAAATATTATAATAATAAAAAAAGAAGGAGATGAGAGATAGAGAAGATGAAAAAGAAAGAACATAAGAGATGCGAGATTAGAGAAGAAATGTGCAATAAAAACGTAATTGAAAGCGGAAACTATAACATAAAATGAGAAGATGAAAAATAAAGAACATAAGAAGGGAGAGAGATTAGAGTAGAATAGGTGAGATGTAATATGACAAAGAAGATGAGAAGAATGTACGATACTACTAGGAGAGATTTGAGACAGTTGAAACTAAAACTCTAAGTGTGAGTAAAAGAATACTTCTAAGGTTAAGGCATAATAGGTTTGGGTTTTTGGTTGGATGTGAGATAAGTGAAGTTTGGATTGTAACATAATGCAGTTTGGTTTGGTTCCGTTCCGTTTGCAAAATACAAATCGCAAAGCAAACTGAACCGCACGATTTTGTTGAGAAAGGCCCTTTCGCACATATTGGAGATTGAAATTCAGAAAAACCAATTATACATCAAATCTCTTCATCACAAACTCAACCCCATTCAAGTAAAAACGTATCTGAATTTTAATTTTCGGACTATTCCCTAGAACAATGTTTTGTTTGTGTGTGCTAAACAAATGTGTGAATCCGAAGTTCAAAATCCGGACACACTCCCTGGACAATATTTTACGTATTGTATGGGTCTTTACTTCTGGACAAAGGGGTGGATCCAAGTTTCAAAATACAAACAAACCCCTGAACAATATTATGAACCCCTTGACTGTAACTAGGAACAAATTTTCATATCATTTGAAAACCATACATTATTCACACAATGAATCATACACATAAGTCAGTCATAACTAAGATCAAATTTTCATAAAACACGTCTAACTATACAAAATTTCAAAATGTTCACAAAATACAAATAATAATACAACTACTGTGTATCTAACGCCCCTGTTCCTCATATACCTTATATACTGCAATGCGTGCCATGTCTCTGCTAAGATTGTCTGTAAAGTGATCCTCTTAGGAGTGCCTTCTTGAAACTCTTTTTTAGCTATGAACTCTCCTAATAGTAACAATACGGAGAAATATAGACAATACATCCACAACATGGTCCACCATTGTCTTATCCTCTTTTAGTAACTCCAGATGAGTTGGCATATGAGGATCTTCTTATGGCTCTAGTGTCATGTAAGGATGAGACACTCTATACAACCATTGGATGTAACTATATTTTACACTCCATAGACGAGAAGGTGGAACACTATGTACATTCTTTGGTATCAAATGCTCATGGTAATCTGTAAGTATGAGAAGCAATCTAGGAAGGCGGGTTGGGGGAGGGGTGTTGAATTAGATATTTTTTGGGTTTTTTCTATTTTTTATGCAAAGTTTCTTCTCTTTTAATTTTTCTGGAATTGTGTAATAAATTTTATCTTGAACTTGAATGTAAAGGACATAAAATTAAAAGAAAGAATGTAAAAGATACACAAGATTTATACTAGTTACCCTTATCAACCAAGAGTACATATAGTCCCTCCACTCCTTTGAGTATTTTTCATTATGGTCAGATCTTTGTATAAGTCTTCAACAAGACCTTCTTACAATCTTCTAATCACAAACCCGAGAAAGAACCTTACTTTCTTTATAATATCTTATCACTATAAACCTAGTGATTAAGATACAACAAACATTTTGAATAACTTTGAATATTTTGGTCTTTGACTTAAATCCAAGTTTGATCCTTTGATATTCTCTTTCGCAATGTTACAATCCAAGCTTAATGTATTTCAAGTGCTTAGAAAGTCTAAATTTCTTTTGTATAATTTGAAATTGATGCAAAAAATTTCTACTTTAAAAATGACGAATACTTAGAGAAGTTTCAATTGCTACAAAAATAAATTTTGGAAAAAGGTAGTTTGTATTTCTAATGCATAGACACTTATATACATCATAAGACACCCCTTTGTAATGGTGCATAAGTTTAAAAATAAACCATGATGCATTGCAATGAGTGGCATCATTTTAAACAGGAAAAGAGACAATGTTTCATCTTGGTAGTCGAATACCAATATGTGGTAGTTGACTACCACTTGTCCAACATTCAAAATTTCAAATTTAAACACGGGTAGCTGAATACTAATATGTGGTAGTCGATTACCACCTCTTCCAGAAGTGAAAATATGCCATTTTTTTACCTGATAGTCGAATACCACTTCTTGGTAGTCGATTATCACTTTGCCATTTTGCTTAAATTTGAATTTTAAATGTATGACTTCAATTATGATCATGAATTATTATGAAAAAAAAGTTTAGATGAAGTGAGAGATGAGTTTTTTGAGAAATTGAACTTGTTAACATGGATTGCAACATGTACCTTAGGTTATGCTTTCTTGTCTCAAACATCACTTAGATTCCAACGTTCATTCAATATTGATCATATTCGTTTATGATATGCATGATGCTACATGATCTTCATTTCTTGATCATGAGCATGCACAAATATGATTTCCATATCTTGTTTAAGAACATGATTTCTAAGGAAATGATGTCTGATGTCTATGTGCTTTATTATTGAATACATTACTGAGTTTAAATTTATGGCACTTGTGTTGTCACACCTTAGGGTAATTCAGCTTAGGTTTAAACCATAATCACATAACTGTTTCTTTAATCAAAGTACTTACGCACATCAATTTACAACAACAATATACTCTGCTTCTGCGCTACATAGAGAAACACATGCTTGCTTCTTACATGAACAAGAAACTAGTGCATTAACTAATTTGTGACATATTCCACCTGTGCATTTTCTATCAGTTTTGCATCCAACATAATCAGAATCAGATATACGACCAAATCACACAGACTACCTTTTGCATACCATAATCATACGTTTGTGGTTCCTTTATGATATTTCATAATCCTTTAAACAGAAGAGAGATGAGAAATTTTTTATAAGCTTGATAATGGGCACATAAAAAAACATTAAACATTATGTCAGGTTTACTAGCAGTAAGATAAAGTTACAAACCAATCATACCTCTATACATTGTTATGTCAATTAGAATTACGGATTCATCTTGATCAAGATATGTACTTTAACTCATTAGAGTGGAAATTTATTTAAATTTATCCATGTCAAACTTATTCAAAAGTTCTTTGCAATACTTGGATTGATTTATGAATATGTCATTCTTTTCTTGTTTGATTTACAATTGAAGAGAATAATTTAGTTTACCCATCATGGAAATTTCAAACTCTTCTTGCATCATGCTTGAAAATGCTTCACATAAGGTTTCATTTGTGGAGTCTAAGATAATATCACCAACATAGATTTGAAATAGCAAGGTGTGATTGTTAATCTTCTTGATAAATAATGTTATATCCACCTTTACTTTGTTGAAACCTCTTTCACATAGAAATTTGCTTAATCTATCATACCAAGTCCTTGGTGTTTGTTTCAAGTCATAAAGAGTCTTATTTAATTTGTACACACGAGAAGGATTCTTAAAGTATTCAAAGCTCGGATGTTAACTTACATAGACTTCCTCTTGAATATATCCATTCAAGAATGTAATTTTAACGTTCATTTGGAATAAATAAAAATTCAAAGAACATGCATATACAAACAATAATCTAATAGCCTCTAATCGTACAAAAATATCAAATGTTTTATCAAAATAAATACCTTCTTCTTGATTGTAGTCTTGGGCTACCAATCTAGACTTATTTCTAATATTATAACATTTCCGTCAAGTTTATTTTTAAACATCCATTTAGTACCAATGATGTGTTTACGATTAGGTCTAGGAACAAGTTCCCAAATGTTATTTCTTTCAAATTGATCCAATTCCTCTTTCGTAGCAAGAATACATTGTTCATCATTTAAGGCTTCATTGACTTTGGAAGGTTCAATTTGTGAAACAAAATTCATGTTTAAACAAGCATCTTTAAGATTGAGTCTAGTAGACACTGACTTACTTATGTCTCCAATTATGTTATCAATAGGATTATATATATGAGTCCTCCCTTATTGAGGTAGATTATTGTGATTTCGCTCTTGTTGAATCACTTCGTTTTGCTACCCCATTTGCTATTCATTGTGATCACCATTGTTATTAACACCTTTTGATGCATCATCTATCTCATTTTCATCAATGTTAACAACTTTATCCTTCTTGGAGGGGTTAGATTTATCAAAAGAGACATGTACAAATTCTTCAACAACAAATGTTCTTTTATTGAAGATTCTATATGCTTTACTAAAAAGAGAATAACCAAGAAATATGCCATCATCGGATTTTGCGTCAAACTTATTAATGTTATCCTTACCATTTTTTAAGACAAAGCATTTGCATCCAAATATGTGTATATGTGAAATGCTTGGCTTTCTTTATTTGTAAATTTCACATGGTGTCTTCTTCAAGATAGGTCTAATCATAACTCGATTACTTACATAACATGTTGTACTTACTGCATCTGCCTAAAAATACTTTGGTAAATTTGTTTCACTTAGAATTATTCTTACAAGTTCCTCCAATAACTTATTCTTCCTTTCAAATGCACCATTTTGTAGTGGTGTCCTTGGTGCCGAGAATTTGTGTGATATACCATTCTCATCACAAAATTCTTCAAATGATGAATTTTGAAACACTTCCCCATGCTCAATTCAAATTGATACAATCTTCATGAATTTTTCATTTTCAACTAGATTTTCATATTTATTAAAGGCATTACATGCATCATGTTTATGAACTAAAACCAATGTTCGCGTAAATCTTGAAAATTCATAAAAAATAATCAATGCATAATAATTTCCACCAAAGCTTCTAGTCTTCGGGGGACCAAATAAATCCATGTGAATCAATTGAAGAGTGTTGCACCCCAAAATTTGACCAACATGAATTTACCCATCAAGAGTTGTATGAGACTTTGAAGCTAACCAAGAAAGTTATTCAAGTGTTCAAAGGTTGATATCTTTATTAGAGAACTCAAGAGATCCTCAGAGAGATTGGTTGAAACCAAGGTTGTGTGCCTCATAACTTGAGAGTTGTGGGAGTTCCTTAGATGATTCTGAGCCTATGAGGATGGACTTGAAGCTTTGAGAAAGCTTATGAGATGTCTTGAAAGCCATCATGAAGCCTAGAGAGGTCATTGTATAAGTTTAAGAAGACTAAGCCATGAATGGTGGAATTAGGGTTTGACTGGGTCAACCCTAGGTTAACTGATGGATTGATGCATTGAGATGCTATAAGGATGATTCCTAGACCAACTCATCATGATTGAGGAGTTTGAGAAGTTTTAAGCTAGGGTTTCTAGGGCTTGACAGTGTAAAATCCCCTAGTTTGATCCCTATCTTCAAGGCAGTTTAGCTCAAGATGTGAGTGTCATCTCATCTTCCCCATAACATGAATGTTGTAGAGCTTGTTCTTAGCTTTAATTTAAGTACTAGAATTCCTTTATAGGATTTGTAGAGCTCAAATTATGGCTTTGACAAATTACAGGTCATCTGAGGTATGTGAATCTGGGTCCTTGAAAGTCACCCAGCTTGCACCCAACTTTTGCCCTAGTAGGATGATTCCTATGAATTCTTGGTCAACATGAATGTTGTTCCTCATCTTCTTAGATTTCTAGAGAGTACTATAAGTCCTTGATAGGATTTGTAGAACTCAACTTATGGCTTTGACAAGTCAAGGGCATTTTGGTCATTTGGAGGTTATAGGTCATTTCAAGCATAAGGCCATATCTCCTAGTTCCAAGCTTCAAATGGAAAAATCTTCAACATCAAACTTGCTTAGAATGATTTTTTAAGGCTAGTAAGGAGGTCATGAGATGTTGAAAAGGCTTTTATCAAAAAGTGATAAAAATGACCTAAAATGGAGGCATAAGTTAATTAAGTTGAAACTGAAAATTGGAAATCACAAGTTATACATCCAAACCATGTCATATAATAGGTCATTTTGACTCCAAAGGAAATTCTAAGAACAATGGTTCAGCCACAATTTTGATTTGAGGCTTAAATCATAGGGCTGCTTTGGAAAAGGCTTACTTGCATCTTAAGGTACCAAAGCAAAACTCAAGAAAACTCAATAAGCAAGTTGGTTATGCATTGTAACACATCATAAATCTCATATGGGGAGAATTTCAAGTCAGAATTGAAGGGTACAAGGACTATGGCATGAGATAGCATGTGGAGAGAATTGAAATCAAAATGTCATGACATGAGAAGTCCAAATACTCATTGGAAGGTCCTAGATGGTTCTAGATGATTCTAAACCACTCTATATAACATATATAACTTGCTCAGATGCAAGGTTGGTGAGAATTGGTGCAGAAAAGAGAGAGTGAAATCGAAAATCTTCCATTGCAAGTCAAGTTTCATTTCTTCATTCTTCTTCATTTCCATTCCTTTTTTCTTCACAAACACATTCCATAGATCATAGAGAAGCTGTGCAGATTGATTTAAGAACCAATCCATGGTGAATTGAAGAGTTGGTGATTGAACTTTCAAGGTTTCAAGTCAGAATCGAATTCTGAGATTGAGGCTTCCTCCATCAAATTTGTTGCAAACAGTAGCAAGATTGGCATCTAGGGAAACTTTCTGAAGAGTTTCAAGGTCTGAATTGGAGGATTTCATCATCTGTTCATCAAGATTAACCCGGTTTGTAACTTTCACTCTACACCATGTTTTATGCAAAATTAGGTTAGTTTGTTAGTGTAGAAAGGTTAGAGACACATATGTGATGGATTTTAGAGAGTTTGAAGAGATTTTGTGATGATCAACATGATGGCACCATTTCTGTTTGACCTTGTATCTTGCTAAATCTTGAGGGATAAGCTTAGTTTAATAGCAAGAAATGTTCAGGGAAGCATGAGGATGAGATTAGGGCCTTTAATTTTGAGAATTGTTAAGATTGGTTCTTGATCAATTATTTGAAGTTGCTATCGGGTTCTAGGTTTGAGAGGGTTTCAGTAAATTCTGATGCCATGGCTAGACTCCGGATGAAATTTGGAGCAATCTAGGTTTTTAATTGCTGCAATTGGTGAGGTATTGAGGGAGTTCGTATGGGAGGAAGATGAAGCTCAGGGTTCTGCATTTCTATGGAGGTTACAAGAACCTTAGCTGGAGGAAGAAGACAACCTCCCAGCCATTAGATCAAGCAAGACTGGTTGACTGAGAATTGGATCTGAGGGCCATGATTCAATTCCATTTTGAGAGGGAATCTGAACTACAATGAAACGCGGCGTTTAATTAAAAGGTTTTCTTGGGCTTGAGTGATTTTTTTGATATCAACACCCCCCACACGAGGCCCATTAGATTTTGAACTGAAAACCATGACTATTTGCACCGTGTATTTTTCATTTTCTCTATGTTCTTGATTTAATTTCTGATTAATAAATGGGCCTAGTGCACTTGCTTTTTGTACCCCCCATTCTGGGCCCATGCGCGTATTGAACTGCATCTGTTTGCTTCCTGCACCCCAGTTTCATATTTCATTTTTATTTTCTCCCATTTTATTTCAATCTTGGAAAAATCATATCAATTTGAAAATTAAAGATTTTTTAATGGGAGTTTTTGCTCCCATTTCATATTGATGTCTAGAAAAATATCAAATAAAAATATTTTTCATTTCATGCATTTTTAATATTTTTTTGTGTATTTTCTATTTTAATTGCTTTTATATTCTTTTATGTTGATACATGAATTTGTAGAATTTGGTTTAGGTAGTTCCCTTAACATTTTCAAGCCATTCTTTTTAGGATAGTTAGATAATAGATTTAGTTCCCCCCTGGATTTATTCCATGATTTTGTGATGAATTTTAGGTTGATTTTGTTTAGATGACATTAGGTTGTGTAGAATTAGGTTAATCCTTAACATAGGCACCATAACATTAGAATTTTGGGTTTATAGGTCAAGATAGGTATTGGGGCATATAAGGGTATTAAGGGTAGGTATGTAGGATCACTTAGAAATTATATTAGGTTTTAATATAGTAGTCTACTATTTTTAGATGATTTTTGTATGTGATGATTGTTTGTGTTGCCCTTGTGGGCTTGTATGTTTGTTTGCTTTGCTTTGTGGGCTTGGAGAGCTTGGTTTTGTTCTAAGGAGCATTGAGGAGCATAGTAGAAGACTTTAAGATGGATTGAGGAGCTTGAGAGCTTGATCTTATTTGTTTTGTTGATTGTTTTAGGGTTAGGGATTAGGAAGAGTTTATACCTAGTGAAGTTCTTTCTTAAACATGGATGGTATCTTTCACCTCCATTCTTCCCTATGATTCAAAGTCCTTCCATGGTATTCACCTCTCTCCTTTGGAGGGATAAGTGATAATACCTAGGAAGTAGAACTTTTGAGAGAACCATTCCTTTGATGTTGAACCCTTATAGGTCACCTTTGGTGGGTAATAAGCAGTTCAATATCCCCAGCTTATCCAGTTAAGTGATTTCCTATGGTTTAATTATCTTGAGAGATGTTGAGCTTGAGTTTGAAGATGAATACTTAATTGAAGAGTGTAGAAGAGGATGAATCCTTGAGCATTACCATTCCAGCTGAAGCTTGAAGAGCAACAAGAGCAAGTTGATACTTGGAGACCCCTGAAGATGAAGTAAAGATTGAAGGATGAAGTTGATACTTCTAAGTGACTGTAGATTACTCTGAGTAGCTGAAGCTTAAAGGAGAAGATAAGTTGAAACTTATGTTGAAGGGTTGAAACCTGGAAAAGCAAATTGATATTTGTCAAGAATGATTAAAGTCTGAAGACTGAGTTGCTGTTGGAAGAGCTGAAGCTTGAAATGGAGAGAGGAGTTGCTTTCTTTTCTTTTTCTTTGTTGTATTGATGTGTTTTGTTTGACTTGCTTGATGCATTAGAATAGGTCCATATCTAGAATAGGTAGACTCTAGGAGCATGATTGCACTAGAGGTTGAGTTGCTCCCTCTGCTGGTACTGTTACTGTGTGGCTTTGCTTGCGGGTATTCGGTAGAGCCCAGCTCCCTTGCCCAGGTGGCTTTTGTTTGCCTGATGGCATTTCACTTTATTTCTTCGGTATGATTGCAGTTTACTGTATTTTGCTTGATAGCATGTTGTTTTATTTCAGTATGATTACTATTATCCATTCTGGCTTGAGGTTGAGATGAGCTTGTGGAGGCTGAAGCCCCACACACATTTCCTCCCTCACTTGCATTGCATGCATTTTACTGTTAAGTTGATGCTTTGTCTGTTTTGGTGTATCATTGACATGATCCCTTAGGACTCTCATTTCCTTTGATAAGGAACTGATGATAGAACTTTAGGTTGAAACCTATGCATGACAACTTCTAGGAGTTCCCTGTTCAAACCTCAACCATAGGATGAATCCATGACATGACAACAGTAGGACTTGATAGTCTCCCTCCTAGTTGGGCCTGTTCTCTTCTCATCTTAAAACAGTTTAAGATATAGTAATCATGAATGATTTCTTTCGTACGTTACGAGCCTTAAGCTATCTGAGAAAGGATTGTGGGAGAGTTTCTTTTCCACAGTTTGGATGTTTAGTATGGTACCCTTTGGGTGACATGCGACGCATTCACTCTCAGGTCATAGTCTCTAGTGCGATTGAGATTGCAAACACAATAAAAAACACTTCTTCCGTAAAAGACAGGAAATAAAGTGTAGTTTCCCGAACTACATAAGCTCTGATCTCTCATACCTGTTGAGAGTACGTAGGCACAAGACGGCGATGTCTTGGCGAGCTACCTTCCCCCATAACCCGTCGTAGGCCGAACTACGTTGACTCTGATTTCTTGTTCTCTGATGAGAATACGTAGGCATAAAGCGCGACGCTTTGCCGAGTCATTTTCTTTTCTGTTTTAAGCCAGCCTTGATAGGTAGATAGAATAAAACCAACCCGTCCAAGTAAACACAACAAGCATGGATCCCGTCGAGTACGACGGACGTGAGGGGTGCTAATACCTTCCCCTTGCGTAACCGACTCCCGAACCTAGACAACGGTTGCGACGACCTTGTCTTACCCTTTTTCGTTAGGTTTTTCCGATCGTTTCCTTTCCCGTTCTGAGGGATAAATAAAGAAAGGTGGCGACTCTTCTGTTGTGCCGGTACCTTATTTTCACGCAAGCGATAGCTGGCGACTCTGCTGGGGACCAAACCCAGAATCTCTGGTTCTCCGGTTCCCTATGCGAGTCAATCCTAGCGCTTGTATGTCTACTTGTTAGGTTGTGGTTATTTATCGCATTTTACTTCTCGCCTTTTATTTCCCGCATTTTATTTTCAGTATAATATGATTATCGGTGCTGTTGTAGGAAGGGGCATTCTGATGAGTGAGAAGCCAGACCCAGGCTTGAGTGCACCATAGACTTAGAGTGGAAATTAGTGGGCGCGTGCTTGCTTTGCAGGCACTAGTGTCTCATGAAATCCACGCTCAGACGAGGTTCATCCGGTTGGCTTATTTTTCAACCCTTTGGGTTGAGGGGGTTGCTGGTTTGGTGGATTGTCGACTCTGGGGACCGATCATTTGTGATTCAGCCGAGTGAGGCCGCTTCATGAGCTGGTGATGCCACACCTTCTGGGTATCATATCACCCCTCTTGAATGTCTGTGACGCTGATGAACGCATAGGATGCCGAACTTGAGTCAGTTTAGGGCCATACCTGTGAGAAGGGTTGGGTTTATTGCAGGAAACTTTGACCTTTAGATTACCTGGATTTCTTGACAGTGAATCAGTCTTGTTGGTACCGGGGTTTCTCAGTTGCAGATTTGTCTGTTCTTGATAGAGCAGGTTTTGATCAGAGGATCTTACCATCAGACGTTGTTTGTTCTTGATAGAGCATATTTTTGATTGGGGTCTGAAGATCTCATCAGCAGATGTTGTTTGTTCTTGATAGAGCAGATTTTTGAGTGGGGTCTGAAGATCTCATCAGCAGATGTTGTTTGTTCTTGATAGAGCAGGTTTTTTGGGGTCTGAAGATCTCATCAGCAGATGTTGTTTGTTCTTGATAGAGCAGATTTTTGAGTGGGGTCTGAAGATCTCATCAGCAGATGTTGTTTGTTCTTGATAGAGCAGATTTTTGAGTGGGGTCTGAAGATCTCATCAGCAGCTGTATGTTTGTTCTTGATAGGGCATATTTTTGACTGGGGTCTGAAGACCTCATCAGCAGATATTTCTTGATTCTACACCCGAGGTCCTTATTATCAAACCTTTGTTCTTGACAGAGCAGAACTATGATCCTATGTATATGGCCCTATCAGATGGTTGTTCTTGATAGATCAGATTTGTGGTCCTACACCGGGGTTTTCTTCTTATCAGTAGTTGTTGATACAGAGCCTCCACAGCACAGTTGCCTTGACCTCCTGCTGCATGATTGCATTTTGCATTAGTTTGCATATTCATTTGCATTTCATTAACGTGTGTCTGTGTTGCAGGTATCGTTTTCCCCGATCCAGGATTTCTTGCCTCCTATTGTATTATTATGGGATCTCTGAGGAAGACCGTGGCTTACAAGTTCCCTACCCCTGATGTGGTTAAGCTGACTGGTTTGATAGCTTTAGCAGATGATTCTGTGAGGGATGAGTTCAGAAAATCTTACGGCAGGTTGCTCAGTTTGGTTCGTAAACCTTCTGCGTTCGAGTTGAATGGGTTGCACGCTCTGCTGCAGTTTTACGACCCTTCGTTGAGATGTTTCACTTTCCAGGATTTTGTTCTCGCACCCACGCTGGAAGAGTATGCTGATTTGCTAGGTGCGCCTGTCAAGAGGTAGATGCCTTTTGTTCATATGGATGCTGAGCCTGATCTGGCTAGTTTAGCTCCGTCACTTCATTTGGACGCCTCCGAGTTAGTATTGACTAGTTGGAACAAGGTTCCTGGGTTCTCCTTGCAGTTTCTGGTAGGTAAAGCTCAGCAGTGCGCTAAGGACGGATGTTGGGTCGCGTTCAATGCCATCCTCGCTTTGTGCATATATGGTGTAATACCCCAAATTTTACCCTTATATTTAGTCAGTCATTTCGCATAGCATCTCATATGTACATTCGCTAACCACTAACAAGTTATGGAGGTGTTTGTTTTGCAGATTTGGTTCCAGAGGTATTTTGGTCATTTTACGCAAATTCTGCTAACTCCTTGAAAACGGGCTGTTATTAAGTTCTGAGGCATTTATTTGCCACTTGGGTCAAGGTGCCGGTATGTTTTGTCAGAAATATGATTGGACTCGGGGCCGTGCTTTGTTTGATTTTGAAACATTTTTAAACAGTCTGTTTCTTCTTAATAAGATGAAGTTGGATTGAAAAGGAAGTGGATACTGTTAAGGTTATTTTGAGAAGTGATGTGATCAACGAGATTTTAATTTGAATTTGTTCAAATATAATCATATGGCGGGATATCATTTATAAAAGGCAAAGGAGAAGAAAGTTTTAAATATTTTTGAACTTTTGTTCATAAGTATTTATAAGTTACAACTCAAGGGGGAATTTAAATGGTTCTGAATTATTATTCATGGATACTTTGAATTTACAATTGATAAAGTAAATATGAATATTTGTTGAATTTCATTTCATAAATATTTATAGTTTACAATTTGAAATGGATAAGTGAATTTGAACTTTATTCAAGAAATGCCATTGGTTTACAAAAGGATTCGTTTACAATAAGTATCTATCCTAAGGAAATTCTAAACATCTAAGTGGGTCTTCATGATGCTCCTTCGATGCTCTTTACGAATCTCCCATTAACCTGCACAACAAAAAGAATACAACACAGAATAGAAAAATGTTAGAGTTTGTTTTTGACACTCTCAGAACAGTGTCATCATCGAGTGCCGGGAGTGGCACAACCGAAGCTGCGTCCTACCCCCCGTTACCAATCCGCGCCGTTGGCGTCAGATCAGGTAACACCTGTTCTTATTATTACGGGACATCCGAGAGATAGAAGTGATAAAAGAAGCGGGGCTGATTTCGTTTTGCCGCGATTGGATTTCCAAACTGATACGAGAGTAAGGCAACATAGTCAATCTGAATTCAGACCCGGATGCCAGCAGGTCAGAGTCATTTTGTTTTCGAAGTTTCCAATACCTGAAAGTCCACGACAGCATCAGTACAAATTGATGACAGAAACTCAAAAGCAAGACAATTCATAAGATGCCACAAGTAAATGGAAATCCAAACTGAAATGCGAGCCAAAACTGCCTCAAACTGCATCAATTCTGAACCACATAGGCAAGTTCATGAAAACCAAGTTCAAACAGAACAAGAAAATGAAATGAAACCAAACTGCATTGAATGGCCTCAACAAAGTATCAGAAAAACGAAGTGCAAATCACAACAGAATCATACGCTGTATCAAAGTTCAGAGGCATCGATTAATGTCAAGCTTCATGCACAACAGCATCAAACATGGTTTAGCAGCATGTTCAAAATCAGACCATCACGAAAACCGAACCAGTTCAGGATGCAAACAGCCAAATCACAGCATAAAATCATACCAGAAAAAGCAATCAACGATGGCAAGTCATCATGACAAACCAGCAACCAGATGCCATTCTGCTCACAACACGAGCAACAAACATGAGATCATAGCATCTTCTCCGAAGGGCTCAGTCAGAGCATCATTGCCCTAAGAATCAAGAAACAGAAAGTTTAAACGTCGCAGTTGGGTACAAGCAGCGGACCTGAGGATTAAGAGTTGAAACAGGTTAGGTTATCACAAGACAAAACTCGTGTCCAAGCATATCAGTGCAGAAATAAAACAGGTCACGAAACCATATCATGATTCAAAGTAGCAGCCCAGCTCATGTTCTGAATCAAATTCCATGGAACACAGCAGAAGGCAACTGCGACATCATCGAAGAACATCCCTCGAAGGCTCAGAACGATGTCATCATTGCCGTATACCTTCCTCGGCAGCGTTTGACGCAACCGAAGCCGAAGTACCTATCCTGAAAGAAGAAGAGGAAAAGGTAATGTAGGTTTCAAAACCGAAATCCAGAAATCAAAAGCAGATATCCAACGAAAACCCGAACTGCATCAATGATAATACAAATCAGTTCGAAATCAATCAGATAAAATCCAAGCGAATCCACGTCCGAAATAGGGTCAATCAAGAAACCCCAAAAATGGAAAGCTTTGAATCGAATCAGAAAAATCATATCAGATGGAAACCCCAATCAGGTTCTAAGAGAAGAAACAAGATCCAAATCGTATCAGAAAACATCCCATTGGAACTCAATCTGAAAAAACCAAACAAAATCAAATCAAATCGAATCATCAAAATCAATCTCAGCCAAAAGTAGCGCAAATCCATCACGGATTAAAGGCCCAAAAAGAGAAGTATAAAGGAACGATCTCACCTCAGAGAAAAGGAGGACGAAATCGCGTACAAACCCTAACGAGAAAATCGCGAAAGGGAGAACATCAAAGCGACGAAATCGCGTACAAACCCTACGAACGAAATCGCGTAAATCACCAGAGCAACAATCCGACGCCGCGACCTCAGAATTTCTTCATCATTGGCCGCTAATCGCACGCAGGAACAGCACCGTGAATCATCAATCTTCGGTCACAAAAGAACTACCGCGAGTGCGATCAGAGACCGCCATCGCCGTTCATTACGAACGGCGGGCAATCAAACCATCCAGCCTCAGTTCGAAACATCATTGGCCATAAGAATACCGTCATCATCGTTCGCAATCCAAGAACAAAACGTAAATCACCCATCTTTTCATAAGTTATCTTGCATGTTTGTTTTTCATTTGCAGAAAAGTGAAAGACGAAGAAGATTATGGTGAACGGAAGAGAAGTGAGAGAGATGAGAGAAGAAGAAGACATGAATGGCGCCGCAAGGAACATTAGGGTTCCCAGAACCCTAATTGTTTCTTAGTTAAACCACTAACCGGGTTGGGTCCGGGTGTGATGACCGCCCCCCCCCCCCCCCCCCCCCCCCCCCCCCTTTTTATTTGTTTTATTTTGTTTTGTTATTTTTAAAATTTTGTTTTTTGTTTTTTTAAATTGTTTTTTTTAACATTTTATTTTTATAATTCAAAAAAACTGTTTTAAAAATAAATAAAAAACACTTTTATGTGAATATTAAAAATAAATAAAAAACTTTTTTTAAAATAAAATAAGAAAAACTTTTCTTAAAAATATTAAAAATAAAACCTTTTTAAAAGAGTAAAATATTTTTAAATTAAATTTCTTTTGCAAGCTAACATTAAATTATTTAAGAATTTTTTAAATAAAACAATAATAAAATCTCAAATTTGCATCTTTTTCTTCATTGTCTCGTAACTCATTTGATTGCCGCCTAACTCTGCCCACTAACGTCGTTTGTTCATTTTGCAGCTCAGTACATTTACCATTACTTATTTCATTACTATATTGTAACTGCTTCTCATATGTAACCCCGCGAATCTAATAATCGCGCTTTAAATTTCTGCCTTTAAATTTCTGTTTGCATGACTTTAACTTCTGTTTCTATTCCCTGTTTACAGTTCAATTATCTCACACCTTCATTAATATTTCTGTCACATTGCACACACATCCGAAGGTTAGGTCTAGCTTTTGGTCGCCATGCTAATAGTCCTCAAACCCTCAAATTTCACACATTCAACTTCAAACCCTTACAACCTCACAAACCCTAATTTTCACAAATGCCTCGCCGCAGGCAAAATTACAATTTTACCCCTAGCATTAGGTCAAAGAGCCGCCGCGCTCATTTTAGGGTTTCCCGCCGTGGAATCCCTAACCTAACCCTAATTCACTTAACAATTCAACGTAGAGATTTGGAGTTTCTACACTCCACGTAAGCGTGTCCTTAAGATGCGTTTATTCCCCTTGAGACCTTGACCACAGTCAAGAAGTCTCTAACCTCCCTTTTGAGGGGAACTACGATTACTCTGATTCCATTCCCGTAAGGATACGTAGGCACAAGATGCGACGTCTTGCCGAGTAAACTTAGAATTAACCCCTTAGGTCTCTTTTCTCACTTTTAATCCTTTGTACATATACATTAAGCAAATAAATAAAGCAAATAGTAAACATCTGAACAAAAGGTTCCTGTAGAGTACTACAGAAGTTTAGGGTGCTAATACCTTCCCTAAATTTAACCAACCCCCGAACCCTAGATCTTTCCCCGCATTGTGTTTACGATGCAAAAATAGGTTTTCCCTTTTTGACCTTTTCCTTCGGATAAATCAAAGAGCGGTTGTGAATTGAATTGCGATTCAAACTCATTAATAGTTTGTGATCCTATTTCCACCGCAACAGAAAATGGCGACTTCACTGGGGACTGTCTTAATTTTTGAGGGTTATCCCTAACTTGTTCATATTTGTTACTATCTGTGTTATTATTCATTTACATGTATATATTTATGCTTTCATGGTGGGACTGTTCCTTGTGTTGTGAGATAAGTCCTACGCCCGGACTAGTGACATTATTATAGGATGGGGATATATTCGATGAGGCTTATAGGGAGTTGAATCCCGACCAAGCTGATTCGAGAATCACCGCTCAGTTGAGACCTTTTCGAAAATGGTTCGGTTGAACGAGTAATCGTGAAAACTTTTTCCATGGTCGATTGGAGTCTGTGATATTGAGGACCGTAGTACCTTAACACCACCTTGGCCTTATTTAGGACGTAGTGCGGGAACTATGTGGGAGTAGTCCTACAATGGTTGCTATGCGATACTACACTCAAAAGAGGTTCTCTTGAGAATATTATTAACCCCCGAGTCAATCGGAAGGTTGATAATATCCGAAAGATGGGCTGATGACTTTGGGCACTTTTTAGAACCTTGTTCGGCAGGTACAACTAACCTATAGTACACTCCTTTTGGGATGGGTAGACCTTGACTCCGCTCACGTTCCTTTAACCTAGGACTTTGTGTGTTTTCATGCATTGCATCCATAAAGCATCCCATTACATTGTATTTCATGGAATTCAAGCATCGTTTATATCGCGGGATAAAATAAAAATGAAAAAACAAGGAAATTTTTTGGTACCCCACGACATTCGTAAATGTTGAATTCCATGAAATCTTCATTTGCATCATAGCATCATTTACTTTCTTGCATTGCATGTGTCTTCCGTTTTCTCATGTTCGGTTTTCTCGCCTTCCAGTTTCGTCACCCTGAGTTCTCGGCACCAGTACAACACCAGAGCTCAAACTCGGAAAAGAATGGAGGATCAGGCAAAAGAGATTGATCGCCTTAGCAATGAACTTGAAGACCTTCGAGGGGGTATGGGGCGTATGATGGAACTGTTACATGTCATGAATGCTAAGATGGATACCCAGCCCACTGTTGTTTCCGAGATTACCGGCGTTACTGTGGACCCTCCACCAAGTGTGACCGTAGCAAGGGACCCACCTTATGGTCTTGCTCCCGGTTTTGTGCCTCCTCAAGCCACTGTTCCGATTAATCAGCCTATTCAGCAAGCCGTGCCTTTATTTTCTGAAGTTCCTAGGGGGGCTCCTATCTTTGCACCACCTGTTGTACACACCCGTGCGAAACCGTACTTCAACGAGACCGTTTTTGATGATCTTGATGAGAATGTTGAAGGTTATGAGAAACGTGATAAGCTTCGTGAGGAAGTAAACACCATCGTCCAGAGATTGAAAAAAGTAGAGGGTGATCAAATTTTTGGGACTGCTGCAAGGGATGTTTGTTTGGTCTCAGGTTTGGTTATTCCCCCGAAGTTCAAAACTCCGAACTTCGATCGTTATGAAGGTGCCACCTGTCCTAAGAGTCATCTGATCATGTATTATCGCAAAATGGCTGCCCAAGTTGAGAATGATAAACTGATGATTCATTGCTTCCAAGATAGTTTGAAGGGTGCTTCCTCCAAGTGGTATTTAACTTTGGACCAGTCTCGCGTTAAGAGTTTTCAAGATTTATCTGACGCTTTCATCAAACACTACAAGTACAATATGGATCTGGCTCCTGACAGAAGACAGTTGTTGAGTATGTCACAAAAGAATTCTGAGTCATTCAAAGAGTACGCTCAAAGGTGGAGAGAGATTGCTTCGCAGGTAGAACCTCCTTTGACCGAGAAAGAGTTAGCTGATTGGTTTGTCGACACGGTTCGTCCAGAATTTTACGAGAGAATGGTGGGTAGTGTGACTTCAAATTTCTCCGACATCGTTGCTGTGGGTGTCAAGATTGAATTGGGTATGAAAAGTGGTAAAATGACAAATAATCATGGTGCTTCTAAGGATCAGCCGAAGAAACCTCCGTATAGCTCCCAGAAGAAGAAAGAGGGCGAGACTAATGCTATATCCTCTGGTAGACCAAGAGACCAATTTTATCCATATCCGCAAGGTTATGCTCAACCTCAAGGGTACCCAATCCAATATGCTCAACAACCCTATGTGGCAGCTGTTACACCTTCTTTCAATCAACAGGTTCCTATGTATCAACCTATGCAACAACCTCCTGTTTATCCGCCTCCTATCAACTACCTACAGGCGCCCAACGCTCCTGCTCCTCAACAGCCAAAGAGTCCGGCTCCTCGCCATAATGTTCCGAACAGAAGAACGTATAAGCCTTGTCCGCCGATTCTGATGACTTTCACCGAGTTGTACCCCTCTTTGGTCAAGCAAGGTCTAATCACTACTCGGGCTTTGGGTCCGCCTCCTAATCCTCTACCCGCCAATTACAACGCCGCCGCTCATTGTTTATTTCATGAGGGCGCGCCTGGTCATGATCTGGAGAATTGTTATGCTCTCAAAAATCTTGTCAGGGATTTATTGGAAAAGAAGATTTTGTCATTTGAAGATCCTCAACCGAATGTTAAGAAGAACCCTTTTCCTAACCATGAGAGTGTCAACGCCATTAGTGCTGATTCGGAGGAAGGTTATGTCCTTGATGTTGTACAGATTAAGACTCCTCTCAAGAGGTTCCATTCGAAACTGTTTGAAGCTGGTCTGGTAGATACTTCCCACGTTGCATGCGTAAGTTGTGAAGCCAGTATTAAGGGTTGTGTGTTGGTTCAGAATGATGTTCAGAGGCTGATTAATGAGGGTGTTTTACAAGTGACAAGCCAACCCAAGAAGGATGAGGTCGCTGTGGTTGAGCCAGTTTTCCATCAGCCTGGATCAAAGGGAAAGGTACCAGTGTTTAATCTATCAGGGGCAGGTTCTGCCAATCTCGTGTTCGATATACCAAAGTCGTCTATCCCTGAGGTGAATCAGCATAAGCCAATAGTTATTCGAAGACCAGGTCCGTTTCCTTTCAGTGATCCTAAAGCCGTGCCTTGGAAATACGACGTGACGATGATTGACAAGGAGTCTGGGAAAGTTATTCCAAATGAAGAGGTTAAGGACACTGTGACCAATATCGCAGAGGCAAGCAGGATGACTCGCAGTGGCCGTGTGTATACTCCCCGTTCTAATGAGGTTCCACCTAAGGAGACCACTAATATCCCAGTGGCCGTCAAAGACAAAGGTAAGGGAGCTGTTACGAATGATGAAGATGCTGAGTTTTTGAGGATCATCAAGAAAAGTGACTATAAAGTTATCGATCAACTTCATCAGACTCCTTCCAAGATTTCGATTTTATCTCTGTTGATGAGTTCACCCGCTCATAGGATGGCCTTGCAGAAAGTTTTGACTCAAGCACATGTGGATCAAGATATCATCACCAGTCGGTTTGATAGTGTGATTGCCAATTTGACCGCATGTAACACCCTTAGTTTCAGCAACGAAGAGTTACCAAAGGAGGGTCCGAATCATAATCGTGCTTTACATATATCGGTGAAATGTCAGGAGGACAATTTAGCGAGAGTACTAGTAGACACCGGCTCTTCTCTGAATGTTCTACCCAAGAGGGTTCTCGATAAGTTGGTTTTCAAAGAGACTGTGTTGAAACCTACTCCTTTGATAGTCAAGGCTTTTGATGGTTCTCGCCGGTCGGTAATGGGGGAGGTTGAGCTTCCTATCCTGATTGGTCCGCAAGTTTTTAATATCACATTTCAAGTCATGGACATTAATCCCAATTACAGCTGTTTACTTGGAAGGCCGTGGATTCACGCCGCTGGGGCAGTAACCTCAACGTTACATCAGAAGATGAAGTTCGTGATCGATGGAAAGTTGGTTATTATACACGGTGAGGAGGATCTGATGGTCAGTAACCTGTCTTCTTTCCGTTACATCGAGGCCGATGAGAATGCTTTGGAAATCTCCTTTCAAGCACTTGAGATCGCCAATGCTGTGCTGCTAGAAGTCGAAGAGACAGTGGGTCAGGGTAATCCATCTTTTGCATCTCTGAAGAGTACCAAATCAACAATTGACAGGGGCATTCCTGAAGGTTGGGGAGAGGTAATTGATGTCAAGACCAAGACTGATCGCTCTGGGTTGGGTTACAAACCAACTCGGAATGGAGCTGCCACAACTGTCGAAGGGCGTCCGAAGGTTATCCAAGAGGTATTTGTCAGCGGAGGTTTCCAAGTCAATGCCATCAGTGACTGTGAAGAAAACGAAGAGCTGAGCAACCTGGTGTTTAAGGGTGATGCAGTTTTGAACAACTGGGAGGCCGTAGAGATCCCTGTTATTTTTCCCTTGTCAAAGTAATTTTTTTTAAAAAAAAAAAGTTTCATTTACATTTTCAAATAAAAATCCGTAGCTCTGCCCAAGGCTATAGGGTCGTTTTTGTTGGGCCACTTTTCATTTCTAAGAGGATATTAATAAAGGCATTTTGTTCAGTTCCACTTTGGTTCATTTGCGTTTTTCGTTTTCACCTTTAAAAATGAAATTGGCAACCTTTTTTCCAAAAAATAAAACAAAAAAACAGCATTTCATTTCTTATCTTACATATCTTCGAGCATTTTAATTAAGTAAGCCTTCCATCATGCAGAGACATCGTAAACCTTGTTGGATCCAATGACTTTACTGACACTCCTGACTGGGATGCACCCATCAATCAAGCTGAGGACGAGGGTGAAGAAGATTTTGAAGTACCCGCTGAACTGACAAGGTTGATTGAGTACGAGTATACAGAGCTTCAACCGCATAAAGAGCAGGTGGACTTAATTAATCTTAGTACAGATGAGAACAAGAAAGAGGTCAAGATTGGTGCAATGCTTGGGACAGAGGTTAAGTCGAGGTTGATTGAGTTGTTAAAAGAATATATTGATGTGTTTGCGTGGTCGTATCAAGATATGTCGGGCCTAGACACGGATATTGTTGTTCACAAGTTGCCATTTAAGCCGGATTGTCCGCCTATCAAACAAAAGCTTCGAAGAACGAGACCCGACATGGCTTTGAAGATTCGAGATGAGGTTAAAAAGCAGTTGGATGCAGGTTTCTTGGCAGTCGCAAAATATCCAGATTGGGTTGCCAACATTGTGCCAGTGCCCAAAAAAGATGGTAAAGTTAGGATGTGTGTGGATTACAGGGATCTGAATAAAGCAAGTCCGAAAGATGATTTCCCTCTGCCACATATTGATACACTTGTAGACAATACAGCCAGTTTTGCGTTGTTCTCATTTATGGATGGTTTCTCTGGCTATAATCAGATTAAAATGGATCCCGACGATCGCGAGAAGACTACTTTCATTACTCCTTGGGGCACCTTCTGCTACAAAGTCATGCCCTTCGGTTTAAAGAACGCGGGGGAAACTTACCAACGCGCTATGACCACTCTTTTTCATGATATGATGCACAAGGAGATCGAGGTGTATGTGGACGATATGATAACCAAGTCTCAGAGTGAAGAGGAGCATCTAGACCATTTGGTGAAGCTGTTTGAACGACTCAGGAAATATCAGCTGAAATTGAATCCTGCTAAATGTACCTTCGGTGTCAGATCTGGAAAATTGCTTGGTTTCATTGTTAGCCAGCGAGGGATTGAGGTGGATCCTGACAAAGTCCGCGCCATTCAAGATATGCCAGCTCCGCACACCGAGACACAAGTTAGAGGTTTTCTGGGACGTTTGAATTATATTTCCAGGTTTATTTCCAACATGACCGCTACTTGTGAGCCGATATTCAAGTTACTTTGCAAGGGGCAGACGGTTGAGTGGAACCCCGATTGTCAGAAGGCGTTTGAGAAGATTAAGATTTATTTGCAAGACCCCCCTATTCTGATTCCTCCCGTACCTGGAAGACCGTTGTTTATGTACCTTACCGTTCTTGAGAAGTCTATGGGTTGTGTGCTTGGACAACATGATGAGACTGGAAGAAAGGAGCATGCGATTTATTACCTGAGCAAGAAGTTTACCGATTGTGAAAACAGATACTCACCATTAGAGAAAACTTGTTGTGCATTGGCATGGGCCGCTAGGCGCCTTCGGCAATATATGGTCTGTCATACCACATTGTTGATTTCTAAAATGGATCCGATCAAATATATTTTTGAAAAACCTGCTCAAACCGGGAGGCTAGCCCGTTGGCACATGTTGTTATCCGAATACGACATCCAGTATGTACCCCAGAAGGCGATTAAGGGTAGTATTTTATCTGATTATCTTGCAGACCAGCCAGTTGAAGATTATGAACCTCTTAAGTTTGATTTTCCTGATGAGGATATTTTGTTGATTAAAAGAGATTGTGAAGAGCCAGATCCGAGCGAAGGTCCAGAACCAGGTCTTTGGTGGAGGATGATGTTTGATGGTTCCTCGAATTTCAATGGGCATGGTATAGGCGCCGTTTTGATGAACCCAAAGGGTGGATTCACTCCATTTACAGCAAGGTTGGACTTTGAGTGTACTAATAACGTCGCAGAGTATGAAGCATGTATTCTTGGCCTCGAAGCAGCAATTCACCTCCGAATCAAACTTCTTAAAGTAAGTGGTGACTCAGCCTTGGTTATTTACCAGGTACAAGGCAAATGGGAAACGAAGAATGAGAAGTTAATCCCTTATAAGGACTACATTGTTGAGCTGATCAAGTATTTCGACGAGATAGAGTTCGAGCATGTTCCTAGATCCGAGAATCACGTTGCTGATGCTTTAGCCATGTTAGCATCCATGTGGAAAGTTAAATTCGTTAATGAAGCACCTCTTATCCATATTGAGCGCAAAATTGAGCCCGCTTATTGTCAGGTGGTCAAAGAAGTTGAGGTGGATGAAAAGCCTTGGTTTCATGATATCAAGAACTATCTCGTCAAGCAAGAGTATCCCGATGGTGCTACTGGTCTGGACAAGAAGACATTGAGAAGACTGGCGTCCAAATTCTTTATCAGTAATGGTGTGTTATACAAGAGAAATCACGACATGGTGCTGCTCAGATGTGTTGATAAACGGGAAGCAGACATGTTACTGCAGGAAATTCATGAGGGGACCTTCGGAACTCATGCCAATGGTTATGCTATGTCCAAGAAGATGTTAAGGGCTGGGTATTATTGGTTAACCATGGAATCTGACTGCATCCAATACGCTATAAAATGCCATAAGTGCCAAATTTATGCTGATAAAATGCATGTACCTCCATCATCGTTGAATGTTTTGTCTTCACCATGGCCGTTCTCTATGTGGGGCATTGACATGATTGGGGAAATCGAGCCGAAGGCTTCTAATGGTCATCGTTTTATCCTTGTTGCTATTGATTATTTCACCAAGTGGGTAGAGGCTGCCTCCTACACCAACGTGACCAAGCAAGTGGTTGCCCGCTTCCTCAGGAAAGAAATCATCTGCCGTTATGGAATCCCAAGCCGGATAATAACTGACAATGGCACCAATCTGAATAACAAGACTATGAAAGAGTTGTGTGACAGTTTCAAGATCACTCATCATAATTCTTCTCCGTACCGTCCTAAGATGAATGGAGCCGTTGAAGCTGCGAATAAGAATATCAAGAAAATCCTGCAAAAGATGGTTGTGACTTACAAAGATTGGCATGAGATGTTACCGTTTGCTTTGCATGGATACAGAACCTCAGTGAGAACTTCGACAGGGGCAACACCTTTCTCATTGGTGTATGGAATGGACGCCGTGCTCCCCATCGAAGTAGAGATACCTTCTTTAAGAGTGTTGATGGAAGCTGAACTTGAGGAAGCAGAGTGGGTTCAAGACAGACTGGATCAGTTGAATCTCATTGACGAGAAGCGCATGACAGCCATATGCCATGGGCAATTATATCAGAAACGGATGAAAAGAGCGTTTGATAAGAAGATTCGTATCCGTGAGTTCCGTCAAGGAGAGCTCGTACTCAAAAAGATCTTGCCAGTGCATAAAGATATGCGTGGAAAGTGGATGCCCAATTATGAAGGCCCATTCGTTGTAAAGACCGTCTTCTCCGGAGGGTCTCTGATACTTACAACAATGGACGGTGAAGAACTAGCACATCCCGTGAATTCTGATGCAGTCCGAAAATATTATGCCTAAAAACCCGCTAAGTCGAAAACCTGCAAAAGGCGACTTAGGCAAAAATAAGGGTTGAAAAAAGAAATAATAATAAAAAGCTCGCTAAGTTGAAAACCCGAAAGGGCGACTTAGGCAAAAAGGAGCGTCCCGGTGGATTGAAAACCCGAGAGGGCGGTCCAGGCAAAAGTTAGGGACAAAGGCATTTCATTGCATCAGAGGACACTAATCATCACGAACACACTTTCCGCATGAGAGCCATGTTTCAGTTCTTTCATCCTTGCCCAAAGCAAGATTCTGGATTAATCTTAGTTATTAGTGTCAGTATGCGCCGTTGGATTCAATGTAACCTTTTCCCATGTTGCCAATTTCAAAACATAATCATCTGGGGAGCTATGCCTTCAGCGAGCTGCCACCCTTTAATACAAGATACCATTTTGTTACTTACGTTCCTTGGTGCATTGCTCTTTGTTTTCTATTGTTATGCAAAATGCGTTTATCCTTAAAATTTGAAAATGAAAAGTGCATTGTAGATTTTTTAAAAATTGTTCTTCAAAAAAAAAAACAAATTTGAAATATAATAAATTACTTTGACTAGTGGAAATTTCGGAAGGATCTCTTCACTCCCCGAAAATATCATTATTGCAGAAACACTTTCAAATCATTGCTCTAACCCAGTCCCCAGCGAGACTATAAGCTGACAACCTTTTCTTGGGTAACTCGAAAGTGTCCTTCAGGTTTTCCTCTCCCCATGAGAAGACGTGATACTGTACACCCAAGCGATTTACTTTCTCCCCAGAGAATTCAGAATTTTGAAACCAGATTTGGTCCTACCATTCCCTCCCATGATTGACGTATTGGTTGCAGAGAACGCAGGGTATCTCCGTCGAGATGTTTATTTCATCTCTCGTCCTGTCTCTAGTCAGTTTCGTCAGCATACGCAAGGGCATAAGCATCACATGCCTATTTCATTACGGACTCATTACATATTCATTACATACTCATTTCATAACATCTTGCATACATGGACATTAACATACATTCACATTAACATATGCATCAACATATGCGTTAGCATTCACAGGTTCATTGTATGTCACCATCATTGGTTGATTACCGCCGAGTAACTGGGTTCGTCCATTTCTCTCCAAATAGATTGTCAGCCCTAAGCATAAAATACTTACTTGCTTCCAGTTTCCCCACAGAGCTCGATCCTCGTGGATGACGGTTACTTCAGCTATCTTTCCTCGCCAGGTTCATTCCCTCGATGGAGTCTTGATTACCAGTCTTCTTTCTAGCTCGATCCTAGATTGAATCTCAGCCTTGTCGGTCGTCAATCCCAACCGGACGTGCATTTATTTTGCACCATCTAAAGGTTTTCGCCATACCATGACAGATGCGCGACTGTTCTCGCCCAAGGAGTTTATCACTGTACCCGGACGTTGCATTTATTTTGCACTATCTTTCAAGAAAATCAACTACAATCATTTACAGATACACGCCAGTTCACGCCTGGAAAATCTAACAGTACAACACTTTACAATCCTACATGTTACAACATCGGTACAACACTTTACATCTTACAGCATCGATATACAACATTTCTCACCTAAGAAGCCGATCCTATCTTCGTTATGACTCGCAGCAAATGGCCATCTCCATGGAGCAGTTGGGCTTCCATTTACATGTCGTCTTGAAGTATAGGGGGTTTTGAACCAAATCGTATTCAAGAGAGCACGATCTTGAAATACGGGGAGGTTTGAGCGGAATCATATTCAGGAGAGCACGATTCTGAATTATGAAGAAGTTCATTTATCCTTTAGTAAAAGAAGAAACCAAATCGTATTCAGGAGAGCACGATCTTGAAATACGTGGAGGTTTGAGCGGAGTCATATTCAGGAGAGCACGATTCTGAAGTATGAGGAGGTTCAGTTTACCCTTTTCATATTCAGGAGAGCACGATTCTGAAGTATGAAGGATTTCATTTACAAGAAAGAGCCGAATCATATTCAGGAGAGCACGATTCTGAAGTATGAGGAAGTTCAGTTTACCCTTTTCATATTTAGGAGAGCACGATTCTGAAGTATGAAGAATTTCATTTACCCGAAAAAGCCAAATCATATTCAGGAGAGCACGATTCTGAAGTATGAGGAAGTTCAGTTAGCCATTTTCATGTTCAGGAGAGCACGATCTTGAAGCATGAAGAAGTTTATTTATCCTTCAGTAAGAGAAGAATCAGAATCGTATTCCAGGCGCCGACCTTAAATGCGAGAAGATTTATTTATCAGATAAGCAGCAGCCTCTTTATTTGAGTGCTTATCCATTTTGGCACATAAGTCCCTTCCAACGATAAGTGACAGTTCTCCCGCGAGAAGCTTATCGGGGCATTTCCCATTAAAGTCCATTTATTTTGGCATACAGCCGGTCTTTACCCTGTATATTTGTTACGGAGTTCCGAAAAGTCCGTTTGATCCTGTCACGAGGGATAGTTTACAGAAGCTTGGATGTTATTCTTTGCTCAATGCTCCAGCATTCTGTAATCGATCTTGCAATCGTACGTGATCCAGTTTTATTTTCCCCAGTGGAGGCCGTCTCACAGGAGTCATCTCCATTTGAGAATCTCGTTCCCAAAATGACAATTGGTCGTGTTCGCACCAGTTGACCATCATTTTTAGAATCCCCCAGTGTTGTACTGTGTCTCAACGCGTCGTTTTCCCCAGTGTGTTCTTCTCGTAGCGTCTGTCCCGGTGTCGTAGTTTTCGTCATCATTTTCGCATTCACCATTCCAGCATACGCATCATATCATATTCATGGCATCATCTGCATTAAGCTGTCCTCGCTTTGTCCAATAGCATTGCATATCGTCGCATGTAAGGGCAAAATTTTCGGTTATCTATATTTAAATCTCTCCACCACGATTCCTCGAGTCTCTGTCACTCAAATCGTCCGGTGTAGCTATTTAAATAGGGGCAACTGTAATACCCCAAATTTTACCCTTATATTTAGTCAGTCATTTCGCATAGCATCTCATATGTACATTCGCTAACCACTAACAAGTTATGGAGGTGTTTGTTTTGCAGATTTGGTTCCAGGGGTATTTTGGTCATTTTACGCAAATTCTGCTAACTCCTTGAAAACGGGTTGTTATTAAGTTCTGAGGCATTTATTTGCCACTTGGGTCAAGGTGCCGGTATGTTTTGTCAGAAATATGATTGGACTCGGGGCCGTGCTTTGTTTGATTTTGAAACATTTTTAAACAGTCTGTTTCTTCTTAATAAGATGAAGTTGGATTGAAAAGGAAGTGGATACTGTTAAGGTTATTTTGAGAAGTGATGTGATCAATGAGATTTTAATTTGAATTTGTTCAGATATAATCATATGGCGGGATATCATTTATAAAAGGCAAAGGAGAAGAAAGTTTTAAATATTTTTGAACTTTTGTTCATAAGTATTTATAAGTTACAACTCAAGGGGGAATTTAAATGGTTCTGAATTATTATTCATGGATACTTTGAATTTACAATTGAGAAAGTAAATATGAATATTTGTTGAATTTCATTTCATAAATATTTATAGTTTACAATTTGAAATGGATAAGTGAATTTGAACTTTATTCAAGAAATGCCATTGGTTTACAAAAGGATTCGTTTACAATAAGTATCTATCCTAAGGAAATTCTAAACATCTAAGTGGGTCTTCATGATGCTCCTTAGATGCTCTTTACGAATCTCCCATTAACCTGCACAACAAAAAGAATACAACACAGAATAGAAAAATGTTAGAGTTTGTTTTTGACACTCTCAGAACAGTGTCATCATCGAGTGCCGGGAGTGGCACAACCGAAGCTGCGTCCTACCCCCCATTACCAATCCGCGCCGTTGGCGTCAGATCAGGTAACACCTGTTCTTATTATTACGGGACATCCGAGAGATAGAAGTGATAAAAGAAGCGGGGCTGATTTCGTTTTGCCGCGATTGGATTTCCAAACTGATACGAGAGTAAGGCAACATAGTCAATCTGAATTCAGACCCGGATGCCGGCAGGTCAGAGTCATTTTGTTTTCGAAGTTTCTAATACCTGAAAGTCCACGACAGCATCAGTACAAATTGATGACAGAAACTCAAAAGCAAGACAATTCATAAGATGCCACAAGTAAATGGAAATCCAAACTGAAATGCGAGCCAAAACTGCCTCAAACTGCATCAATTCTGAACCACATAGGCAAGTTCATGAAAACCAAGTTCAAACAGAACAAGAAAATGAAATGAAACCAAACTGCATTGAATGGCCTCAACAAAGTATCAGAAAAACGAAGTGCAAATCACAACAGAATCATACGCTGTATCAAAGTTCAGAGGCATCGATTAATGTCAAGCTTCATGCACAACAGCATCAAACATGGTTTAGCAGCATGTTCAAAATCAGACCATCACGAAAACCGAACCAGTTCAGGATGCAAACAGCCAAATCACAGCATAAAATCATACCAGAAAAAGCAATCAACGATGGCAAGTCATCATGACAAACCAGCAACCAAATGCCATTCTGCTCACAACACGAGCAACAAACATGAGATCATAGCATCTTCTCCGAAGGGCTCAGTCAGAGCATCATTGCCCTAAGAATCAAGAAACAGAAAGTTTAAACGTCGCAGTTGGGTACAAGCAGCGGACCTGAGGATTAAGAGTTGAAACAGGTTAGGTTATCACAAGACAAAACTCGTGTCCAAGCATATCAGTGCAGAAATAAAACAGGTCACGAAACCATATCATGATTCAAAGTAGCAGCCCAGCTCATGTTCTGAATCAAATTCCATGGAACACAGCAGAAGGCAACTGCGACATCATCGAAGAACATCCCTCGAAGGCTCAGAACGATGTCATCATTGCCGTATACCTTCCTCGGCAGCGTTTGACGCAACCGAAGCCGGAGTACCTATCCTGAAAGAAGAAGAGGAAAAGGTAATGTAGGTTTCAAAACCGAAATCCAGAAATCAAAAGCAGATATCCAACGAAAACCCGAACTGCATCAATGATAATACAAATCAGTTCGAAATCAATCAGATAAAATCCAAGCGAATCCACGTCCGAAATAGGGTCAATCAAGAAACCCCAAAAATGGAAAGCTTTGAATCGAATCAGAAAAATCATATCAGCTGGAAACCCCAATCAGGTTCTAAGAGAAGAAACAAGATCCAAATCGTATCAGAAAACATCCCATTGGAACTCAATCTGAAAAAACCAAACAAAATCAAATCAAATCGAATCATCAAAATCAATCTCAGCCAAAAGTAGCGCAAATCCATCACGGATTAAAGGCCCAAAAAGAGAAGTATAAAGGAACGATCTCACCTCAGAGAAAAGGAGGACGAAATCGCGTACAAACCCTAACGATAAAATCGCGAAAGGGAGAACATCAAAGCGACGAAATCGCGTACAAACCCTACGAACGAAATCGCGTAAATCACCAGAGCAACAATCCGACGCCGCGACCTCAGAATTTCTTCATCATTGGCCGCTAATCGCACGCAGGAACAGCACCGTGAATCATCAATCTTCGGTCACAAAAGAACTACCGCGAGTGCGATCAGAGACCACCGTCGCCGTTCATTACGAACGGCGGGCAATCAAACCATCCAGCCTCAGTTCGAAACATCATTGGCCATAAGAATACCGTCATCATCGTTCGCAATCCAAGAACAAAACGTAAATCACCCATCTTTTCATAAGTTATCTTGCATGTTTGTTTTTCATTTGCAGAAAAGTGAAAGACGAAGAAGATTATGGTGAACGGAAGAGAAGTGAGAGAGATGAGAGAAGAAGAAGACATGAATGGCGCCGCAAGGAACATTAGGGTTCCCAGAACCCTAATTGTTTCTTAGTTAAACCACTAACCGGGTTGGGTCCGGGTGTGATGACCGGCCCAACCCCCCCCCCCCCCCTTTTTATTTGTTTTATTTTGTTTTGTTTTTTTTTAAAATTTGTTTTTTGTTTTTTTAAATTGTTTTTTTTAACATTTTATTTTTATAATTCAAAAAAACTGTTTTAAAAATAAATAAAAAACACTTTTATGTGAATATTAAAAATAAATAAAAAACTTTTTTTAAAATAAAATAAGAAAAACTTTTCTTAAAAATATTAAAAATAAAACCTTTTTAAAAGAGTAAAATATTTTTAAATTAAATTTCTTTTGCAAGCTAACATTAAATTATTTAAGAATTTTTTAAATAAAACAATAATAAAATCTCAAATTTGCATCTTTTTCTTCATTGTCTCGTAACTCATTTGATTGCCGCCTAACTCTGCCCACTAACGTCGTTTGTTCATTTTGCAGCTCAGTACATTTACCATTACTTATTTCATTACTATATTGTAACTGCTTCTCATATGTAACCCCGCGAATCTAATAATCGCGCTTTAAATTTCTGCCTTTAAATTTCTGTTTGCATGACTTTAACTTCTGTTTCTATTCCCTGTTTACAATTCAATTATCTCACACCTTCATCAATATTTCTGTCACATTGCACACACATCCGAAGGTTAGGTCTAGCTTTTGGTCGCCATGCTAATAGTCCTCAAACCCTCAAATTTCACACATTCAACTTCAAACCCTTACAACCTCACAAACCCTAATTTTCACAAATGCCTCGCCGCAGGCAAAATTACAATTTTACCCCTAGCATTAGGTCAAAGAGCCGCCGCGCTCATTTTAGGGTTTCCCGCCGTGGAATCCCTAACCTAACCCTAATTCACTTAACAATTCAACGTAGAGATTTGGAGTTTCTACACTCCACGTAAGCGTGTCCTTAAGATGCGTTTATTCCCCTTGAGACCTTGACCACAGTCAAGAAGTCTCTAACCTCCCTTTTGAGGGGAACTACGATTACTCTGATTCCATTCCCGTAAGGATACGTAGGCACAAGATGCGACGTCTTGCCGAGTAAACTTAGAATTAACCCCTTAGGTCTCTTTTCTCACTTTTAATCCTTTGTACATATACATTAAGCAAATAAATAAAGCAAATGGTAAACATCTGAACAAAAGGTTCCTGTAGAGTACTACAAAAGTTTAGGGTGCTAATACCTTCCCTAAATTTAACCAACCCCCGAACCCTAGATCTTTCCCCGCATTGTGTTTACGATGCAAAAATAGGTTTTCCCTTTTTGACCTTTTCCTTCGGATAAATCAAAGAGCGGTTGTGAATTGAATTGCGATTCAAACTCATTAATAGTTTGTGATCCTATTTCCACCGCAACATATGGCATCGTTCTGTTCCTCAATATGCCCGATTTTGTAGACTTTGATGCGTTTCGTATCTTTGCTTCAGGGAATCCAGTCCCTACCCTGATCGGAGATGTCTACCATTATATCCACTACAAAAACGAGAACAGGAGAGGCAAGAATGTCTCATGCTGTGTAACCTTGCTTTATAAATGGCTTGATAGTCATCTGCCCAAGAGGGGTCCTTTTGTTTCATCTGCAACCACGACTGAGTGGTCCGAGCGTCTGATGAGTTTATCTGCAGAGGATATTGACTGGTTCGACAGAGATAGGTTGGGTACTGAGGTGATCTTCAGTTGCAGCGGGTTTCCAAATGTGCCTTTGATAGGTAGGAAGGGCTGTATAAACTACAATCCATCGTTGCTGGTTCGACAGTTCGCGTATGCATTGAGAACTCCGCCGAAGGATGAAGAGGTACAGGAATCTCTGTACCTCACTGGTCTTCTAGAGGGGGATCTGTTATCAAAGCTTCAGCATGCCTGGAATGGTATCAGTAAACGGGGAAAGCCATTGCTGGGAAAAAGCAACAATCAAGCCTACCCTCCGTACGTGACTTGGATCAGAGCCAGGGCAAATGCTATAGGGATGCCGTTTCCTCATGCCAAGCCAGAAAGCCCTCCAATGATTGAAGAGCCTACTACTGTGCCCATTCATCAGCATAATCAGGTATTGGCTGAGCGAGATGAATTGAAGCGGGAAAATGAGGAACTGGAGAAGGAATTGGCTCAGCTTCGAAGCGAGAGGAACGAAGCTGTTCATTCTTTCAAAAGGCAAACAGAGCTGGTGAACCGGCTGGGGACAGACTTGACTAAGCAGATCGCCGAGCGTGAGCGCATGGGTCAAGACTTCAAAGTCGTCAACGACGTACTGGCTACGAAGAAGCAGCACTTGGACGAGGCATATCGGAGGATATCCAAGTTCAACCAGAACTGGAAGGCTTCCCTGGCCACCAGGAAAGAGCGGGAGGATAAGCTGATGCTACAGATCTCCAAGCTGAAAGCCCAGATGAAGATCAGTGAGAAACGGTTTGATGAAGAAACCACCCGCAGATACGCCGCCGAAGGCCAGCTCAACAAAGCTCTCGCTAACCTGAAGGAGCGCAAGCTGACGTTTGAGTCCAAGAAGCGGAAGTTAGAGGATTGCTTCGGCGAAGGAGCATGGGAAGATTCGGTCGAAGGTCTTCAGTATACCATTGTGCAGAGAGAGTTACTCGTCGAGGGGTTACTTACGATGCCAGATCATTCAGAAACGAAGGAGTTGTTGGAAGAGTATTGCGCCCGTGGCCGTACTTGACTACTTGTATTCTTTTTGTTTGGATCATTGTTGTACGCTGACCATCACCAGGCTTGTTGGCTGAGGTCACGCTGTTGATTCATCTTGTACTCGCTGATGCTATGTACTGCCTTGATAGGCTTTCTTTATATATGAGATTGTTGTTTCCATGATTGGACCCGGACTTCTTCTTCTTATTATTATCAGCACTGGCACTCAGGCACTAGGATCGGGGGAAATCTCCCAAACACACAGACACACGCATGCATTTGCATGGCGAGCATTTTGTTGTTTTCCCTAACCCTTTAGTGTTTACAGGTTTTTCAGGTTTACAGGTGTCCCAGGCCGTTTCCGGTGGTTCCAGGATTGATCAGAGACCAATTCACCGTTATCCTACTAGAGCTAATCAGACCAGAATCATGGATCAAGTGCAAACTAATGTTCAGGAGCTCCGCGAAAGGATGAATCGCTTCATGGAGCTCATGCAAGCGGTCGCCAACGGCCAAGATCAGCTCAGAACATTGGTTCAACCTTTGATCTCCAGGGTTGATACCAACGGCGTGCTCCACGGTGGGACCGTGCCTACTCCTCCACCAGTTGAGACTCCACAGAATGGTATCCCCGGGACCGGGGTGAACGGCAGTGCTCATGGCAATGTGATGACCAACATCGGACTCAATACGACGGGCGTCGGTAATGGGAGTTTGGGAGCTAATGTCAACGTTGGGCCGGGCAACGGCAATGCAAGCGTCGGGAATCTGTTTGTGCCTCAGCCATGGCTGGAAGATCATCAAGATGATGTGTTCTCTCAGAAGGGTGCTGAAGGAGAGCTGAACGCTGAAGCGCGGCTTAGATTCAAAGCACTTGAAGATAAAATGAGAGATATTGAGAATCAGAATACTTTGGGCGTTGATATGTCTAAACTGGTATTAATTGCTGATTTCAAGGTACCTCCTAAGTTCAGGGTACCTGACTTTGAGAAGTATAAGGGCACCACTTGCCCTCGTGTCCACCTGTGATCGTACTACAGGAAGATGTCTGCCCATTCCGAAGACGAGAAGTTGCTGATGCACTTCTTCCAAGACAGTCTCTCAGGGCCTTCCCTCGAGTGGTACATGGGTCTGGAGCCCGCTAGCGTGCGCACATGGAAGGATCTCGTTGAAGCGTTTGTGCACCACTATCAGTACAATAGCGACTTGGCCCCGAATCGAGTCCAGCTGCAGAACTTATCGCAGAAGAATAATGAAGGGTTTAAGGAGTACGCCCAGCGGTGGCGTGAGTTGGCAGCCAGGGTTCAGCCGCCGATGGTTGAACGTGAGCTCGTGCAGATGTTTGTAGCTACCCTTCCAGGGGTTTACTATGAAAAGTTAGTCAGCGGTATGTCTGGGACGTTCTCAGCTCTCATTATCATGGGCGAGCACGTCGAGAATGGAATCAAGATCGGGAAAATTCAAGGTGAGTCATCCTCAGCTGGAGGAGGTGGTAAGAAGCCTTATGCTGGTAAGAGGCGAGAAGGAGAAGCGAGCGCTGTGACCAATGCTCGAAGGAAAAGCAAAGGCCCTCAACAGCAGGTGGCCAGTATAAACATCCCGGCAGTTCAACAGCCACAACAGCAACCAAATCAACAGGGATACAGAAAGTACCAGAACCGGACATCTTTGGCAAACCGTCACTTC
The DNA here is from genome assembly GCA_963859935.3 of Lathyrus sativus. Taxonomy (NCBI): domain Eukaryota; kingdom Viridiplantae; phylum Streptophyta; class Magnoliopsida; order Fabales; family Fabaceae; genus Lathyrus; species Lathyrus sativus. The sequence continues at coordinate 13,548,582 of OZ012736.1, forward strand.
GAGGCACCGCCCATGTCGTATGCGCAACTCTTGCAGATCTTGCTTCAGCTTCAGTTGGTCCAGAAGAGGACGATGGCTCCCTTGACAGGGGCACCTCCACCAGGGTACGATGCAAATGCCACTTGCGATTTCCACTCAGGGGCACCAGGCCACACGATTGAGAACTACAAAGCCTTCAAGCACAAGGTGCAGGACTTGGTGGATGCCAAGATCATTAACTTCTCCGACAATGTGCCAAATGTCACGAAGAATCCTATGTCGAATCATAGGGGAGGCGGAGTGAACGCCATTATCAAAGAAGAGAGTGCAGATCTATTGACTGATGTCAGAGACCTAAAGACGCCGCTTAGCTTTGTCAAAGCTAAGTTGTTGACAAGAGGGTTCTTTCCAGGTTGCGGAGAGCTATGCATGGACTGTGCCACACGTTCTGATGGATGTGAGCAGTTGGTAGAAGGAATTCAAAGTCTGATGACTGAAGGGATTCTGCAGTTTAGCCAGAGGGCTGAAAGTGGATCAGGAGAGGTAGTGCTGAAGCAGGCCGATGAAGTCGCCACCATCACCATCCCTCGCCGGCCAATAACTATTTCTGCGCCCAGACCGCCTACAATCACCATTACCAAAGCTGGGCCAATACCCTTCGAGAGCACTAACGCCGTTCCGTGGCATTATGGGGCTGAAGTCTATTGCAACAGACAGAAGTTGGAGCTAGAGCCGTATGGGTCGACTGTAGAGAATCTTGCGGGCATCAGTGGTATCACTCGCAGCGGAAGAGTGTTTGCACCGCCAGAGGTTGTGGCAGATAAAGCGGTCAGAGCTGATGCGGTCGATAAAGGTAAAAGTAAAGTCGTCGAAGAGGTCCCGTGTGGGGTAGAAACAGATTTGCTTGTCAAAGATGCCGAGGAGTTTATGCGGTTGATTAAAAAGAGTGACTACAAGATTGTAGACCATCTCCATCAGACGCCCTCGAAGATTTCCATTCTCAACTTGTTGCTGTGTTCTGAAGCACACCGCAATGCGCTGCTGAAAGTGTTGAACGCTGCCTACGTACCGCAAGAGATATCGGTGAATCAGCTAGAAGAGGTTGTAGCCCACGTTAATGCTGGCAATGGGTTAGGTTTCACAGACTTAGAGCTGACACTAAAAGGGAGAAATCATAACAGCGCCCTGCACATCTCGATAGAGTGTAGGGGCACAATCATGTCGCACGTGCTGGTGGACACGGGTTCGTCGCTTAATGTGCTTCCGAAGAAGGCCTTAATGAAGTTGGATACTCGTGGAGTGATCTGCACACCCAGTGATCTGGTTGTGAAAGCGTTCGACGGAACTAAACGCCACGTTTTCGGGGAGGTGACCCTGCCGATCCAAGTCGGTCCGGAAACGTTCAACGCGGTCTTTTATATTATGGACATCATGCCTGCCTACAGTTGCCTCTTGGGCCGGCCATGGATCCATGCTGCTGGTGCCGTGACCTCCACGTTGCACCAAAAGCTCAAATATGCTGTCGGAGGAAGCATCGTGACTGTGAATGGCGAGGAAGACATAATGGTGAGCCATTTGTCATCCTTTAAGTATGTTGAAATGGATGGCGAAATCCATGAAACTCTTTGTCAAGCGTTCGAGGCTGTCAAAGTAAAAGACGTGGCTCCTGTGGTCGCTGAAAAGCTAGAGATGAATCTCTTCTCGTTTAAGGAAGCTCGGGCCGTTGTCCAAGCCGGATCTACCCCAGGCTGGAGGCGAGTTCTGGAGATACCTAACAAGCAGGATAAGTTTGGGTTGGGGTATTCTCCTGAAGCTGAAGCTTCTTCTTCTACTTCTAGCAGTGCGTCTCGAGGTAAGGGGCCGATCCTGTTTACCAGTGGCAGAATGATTTTCGAAAGCATCAACGCGGCGTCTGAAGACAGCGGGGATAGCGATTGTGACCTCGACTCTTGGATTCAGCCAAGCAAGCCGGGCGAGGGCCTCAACAATTGGACCATCAAGGATATCATCCAGATGACAAGTGAAGAGTAATGATTTACTTTTTCCAATCATTGTATGACCCTATGTCCTACCCGGGGCATAACGGTTTTATTGTCAGGGCCTTGTTGGATTATGTACATGCATTTTGTTAATAAATCAAAGGCGTTTTCTTCGTATTCAAATATTGCGATCTCTATTATTCCTGTTTTATATTTGTTTTGAAAAACAGTAAAATGGCAATGGGGTTTGTGCTAACCTGCATATTCTTGTCTTAAGCTTAACCCTTGTTATTGCAGGATCCACATAACAGATGACATCGACTCTGGACCTTCTACGACTCACTTCGACTTCGATTTCCCGATCTATCAAGTCGAAGAAGAGATTGATGAAGACGAAGACCTTCCTGAAGAGTTGGCCCGCTTGTTGAAACAAGAGGAGAAAGTTATTCTGCCTCATGAGGAGGATATTGAGATCGTGAACCTGGGTTCTGAAGAACTTGTCAGGAATGTCAGAGTAGGGGCTGCATTGCAGAGTAATGTCAAGCAGAGACTGGTTGAGATGCTTCGAGAGTATAGTGACATCTTTGCTTGGTCATACGGAGATATGCCCGGACTTGATACTGACATCATGGTCCACCACTTGCCGTTGCGAGAAGATTGCCCTCCCGTTAAGCAGAAGCTTAGGAGGACCCGACCAGATATGGCTGTTAAGATCAAAGAAGAAGTGCAGAAGCAGCTTGATGCTGGCTTCTTAGCGGTCACCACTTACCCTCCGTGGGTCGCCAACATAGTGCCTGTACCGAAGAAGGATGGTAAGGTACGCATGTGCGTCGATTATCGGGATTTGAATAGGGCGAGCCCTAAATATGATTTCCCGTTGCCTCATATCGATGTGTTGGTCGACAACACAACCCAGTTCTCAGTGTTTTCGTTCATGGATGGCTTCTCCGGTTACAATCAGATCAAGATGGCGCCGGAGGACATGGAGAAAACGACGTTTATCACCCCTTGGGGAACATTCTGCTACAAGGTAATGCCCTTCGGTCGGAAGAACGCAGAGGCCACTTACCAACGAGAAATGGTAACATTGTTTCATGACATGATTCATCATGAGATTGAAGTCTATGTTGATGACATGATTGCGAAGTCCCAAACGGAGGAGGGACATCTGGTCAATTTGCTGAAGCTTTTTGAGAGGCTTAGGAAGTTCAGGTTGAGGCTGAATCCTAACAAGTGTACTTTCGGGGTACGGTCCGGAAAGTTACTGGGGTTTATCGTGAGCGAACGAGGCATCGAGGTTGATCCTGCGAAGATTAAAGCCATTCAAGAAATGCCAGCGCCGACAACAGAAAAAGAAGTTCGTGGTTTCTTGGGGAGAATAAACTACATTGCAAGGTTTATCTCTCAGCTCATGGCCACGTGTGAACCGATGTTCAAGCTTTTAAAGAAAGATCAGGAGATTATCTGGAATGAGGATTGCCAAAAGGCATTCGATAAGATAAAGCAGTATCTTCAAAAACCTCCAATCTTGATACCCCCAGTGGCTGGACAACCATTAATCATGTACTTGACAGTTCTTGAGAGTAGTATGGGGTGTGTTCTCGGTCAGCACGACGAGACGGGCAGAAAGGAGCATGCCATTTACTACTTGAGTAAAAAGTTCACCGACTGTGAATCTCGATACTCGATGCTGGAGAAAACGTGTTGTGCACTAGCTTGGGCTGCCAAACGTTTACGACAGTACATGCTCAATCACACCACCATGCTAATTTCGAAGATGGATCCAATCAAGTACGTCTTCGAGAAGCAGGCTCTTTCGGGCAGGATTGCCAGATGGCAAATGGTGTTAACCGAATATGACATTCAGTACGTGTCCCAGAAGGCCATCAAGGGAAGCGTATTGTCTGATTACCTTGCCGAACAGCCGATCGAGGATTACCAGCCGATGAAATTTGAATTCCCTGATGAGGATATTATGTTTCTCAAAGCAAAGGATTGCGATGAGCCGTTGCCCGACGAGGGGCCAGATAGGAAATCCCAGTGGAAATTGATATTCGACGGGGCGGTTAATTCCTACGGAAGTGGTATCGGGGCGATTATCACGACTCCCCACGGATCCCACATCCCGTTCACTGCGAGACTGATGTTTCCAGTCACCAATAATGAAGCGGAGTACGAAGCATGCATCATGGGTCTAGAAGAGGCAATTGATTTGAGAATCAAGAACCTAGACGTATATGGTGACTCGACGCTTGTAATCAACCAAATTAAAGGGGAGTGGGAGACTCGTCAATCAAATTTGGTGCCATACATGAACTATGCCAGAAGGCTACTTCCGTTCTTTGATCGAGTGGAACTCCATCATGTGCCCAGGGCAGAAAATCAGATGGCTGATGCCTTAGCCACGTTGGCCTCGATGTATAAAGTCAACTTTTGGAATGAAGCTCCAAGTATTGTCATTTCCAGTCTTGATAGACCGGCATTCGTCTTTGCAATCGAGGAAGCCGCCGACGGCAAGCCATGGTTCCATGACATCCAGACTTTCCTCATGACTAAGGAGTATCCTGCGGGTGCGTCAACCCAGGATAAGAAGACTCTGAGGAGGCTGTCTGGAAATTTTTATCTCAATCCTGATGGAGTGTTGTATAAGAGAAACCACGATCTCGTGCTACTCAGATGTGTAGATGAGAAAGAGGCGAGTATGCTCATGGAAGAAGTCCATGAAGGCACATTTGGTACGCACGCCGGCGGGCATGCTATGACGAGAAAGATCCTGAGAGCAGGATACTACTGGCTGACGATGGAGTCGGATTGCTTTAAATTCGCGAAGAGATGTCATAAATGCCAGATTTATGCTGATAAAGTTCATGTGCCGCCGTGCCCGTTAAATGTCATGTCCTCCCCGTGGCCGTTCTCCATGTGGGGCATCGACATGATAGGCAAGATCGAGCCTACTGCATCCAACGGTCATCGCTTCATTTTAGTAGCTATAGACTACTTCACCAAGTGGGTGGAGGAAGCCTCGTATGCTAATGTGACAAGCAGGTGGTGGCTAAATTCATAAAGAGGGACATCATCTGTCGTTACGGAATTCCCGAGCGGATCATTACGGATAATGGTTCGAACCTGAATAACAAGATGATGAAGGAGCTGTGCCAGAGTTTCAAGATTGAACACCACAACTCATCTCCTTATCGGCCGAAGATGAATGGCGCCGTTGAAGCAGTCAACAAGAACATAAAGAAGATTGTTCAGAAGATGGTTGTGACCTACAAAGATTGACACGAGATGCTGCCATTTGCATTGCACGGTTATCGTACAATGGTGAGTACTTCAACCGGGGCAACTCCTTTCTCCTTGGTGTACGGTATGGAAGTTGTCCTACCGTTAGAAGTGGAGATCCCTTCTTTGCGAGTTTTGGTTGATGTGAAACTCGACGAGGCAGAATGGATTACGAACCGACTGAACCAACTCAGCCTGATGGATGAGAAGAGGTTGGCATCGATTGCATGTGGTCGTCTGTATCAAAGCCGAATGAAGAAAGCTTATGATAAGAAGGTGCGTCCTAGAAGCTTTCAGACGGGTGATCTCGTCCTGAAGAAGATTCTTCCTCCACACTCCGATCACCGGGGCAAGTGGACTCCGAATTACGAAGGTCCGTACGTTGTCAGCAAGGTCTTCTCAGGAGGAGCTTTGTTGTTATCCACAATGGACGATGAAGATTTTGCATCCCCGGTGAACGCGGACGCAGTTAAAAAATACTTTGCTTGAAAATGACCCGCTGGACAAAAAAGGAAAGTCCAGGCAAAAATGGGGCATCCTGGCGAACCAAAAACAGAATAAAAGGTTCGGGAAAAAATTAGGGATATGAATTGAAAAAATGTACACCCGCGAAGTCGAAAACCTACACTGGGCGGCTTCGGCAAAAAAGGGTATCCCGGTGAACTAAAAACCCGCGAAGGGCGGTTCACGCAAAAATTAGGGATTTGAAAAAGCAAATGACTGCGTTCCGCGTGTGAACTTTCATTGTTTAGTGGTTTGGAAGACCTGAGGGCCGTTTATCTGAATCAATTTCTTCCGAAGCTGAAGCCTCGGAGAAGTATCGAAGTCGAGTGGGTCATAGAGGGATCAACTCATGGTGTTCGTCTACGCCTCGTTGCCGACATTTGTATATACTGATGTATATTTATGTTTTATTTTTGCGCGACTTCCTCATTCCAGGAGCTTGCATCTGTTGTAAAACATTTTACCCATTCAGGGGTCTGCTATCAATAAAATGCATACTATTCAGCAATTCTATTTGCCTGTTTAGCATTTACCTGTTTTGTTTGCGAGAAAACGCCGATGTTTTTGATAAAATGCGCATACATAAACTTACTGGCCTAGGCCACTGATTGTTGAAGCAATTAATCACTTGAATATTGTCACGAGATAATAACCTTGATAGGCCCCTTTGAGAAGGGTATCTTGTCTGTTTGTTTGTGTTGTTACAGGTGTAGCATATTCCAGACAGAGCGCCGTGCGCATCCCGAAGCAGGATGATTCCTCCTTCTCCAGCAAAGTTCAGCAGCCTCTCCCCGCAGAGTCTGAACGCGAGAGCGTGAGCATTGATATGTCTCCTCAGGAAGAGATGATTCTCTCCCCCAAGCTGATGCATCCTGAAGGAATGTCATCTCCTCAGCTGAGTCGGGCGCTGAAGCGCGTGTTCATCCCCCAGCACCGGGTCACAAGTGCAGGTTTCGTAGGAAACTATTCGTACGCCGAAGTATGCAGCAACTGATGGTGCCAGACTGAAGTCCCAGTGGAATTGAAATTCCCCACCAGAGTCGTACTCTCCCCCCGAAGCCGGATGATCCTTGCTTCCCCAGCGGAATTGAGATTCCCATAGAGTCGCGCTCTCCCCAGAAAGCAGAATGATTTCTCCTTCCTCAGCCGAATTTGCAGACACCCAAGAGAGCCGAATCCTTGGAAGCTGCTCAAACCATGATTGGTGTTCCCCAGTGGAGTGTTGAACAACTGATGTTGTTTCCCCACAGAGTCGTTATCTCTAGAGAAGTAGCCTCAGCAGGTCCAGGTTCTCGTAGAGCTTCGTTCCCCTGCAGCAGTCAACCGAAGTTGTTTCCCCCGCAGTAGTCAACTGAAGTTGTGTCCCCTGCGGAGTCCAATTGAGATTGGTGTGACCTTGTTCTCCTCAGCAAGATGATTCCTCTATCTGAGTGGTTCTTTCTCCTTGACAGGAGGATTCTCCCTTCGGCATTTATTTTGCTAACGGGATCGCATCATTGTGCATGATTGCATAGCATTTATCATAAACGCATAGCATTTCCACCGTGTGGAACATTGCGCCATTACCGAAGCATATGCATAATAAACACGACCTAGGTTGTTACCGTTCTTGTTTTGCAGGTGTTCCGCCGCAGAATTGATTGCTCAGGATGATTCCTGACATTCTCCCCAACGAAGCCGCTTGTTCAAGATGATTCTTGAGGTCTTCAGCGAAGTCTTCAATTCAAGATGATTCTTGAATTCCCCAGTAGGGCCGTTTGCTTAAGATGATTCTTAAGACCCCAGTGCAGACACCAGAGTTGGTTGCTCAAGTTGATACTTAGAGTCCCCAGTAAAGGTTGCCCAGGATGATTCCTGAAATCCCCAACAGAGTATTCACTCAGGATGATTCATGAGATCTCCAGCATAGTCCTCGGTTCAAGATGATTCTTGAAGTCCTCGACGGATTTATTTGTCCAAGATGATTCTTGAAGTCCTCAGCAGAGTCGATTCATCCAGAATGATTTCTGGACCCCCGGAGCGGAGTTACTTGATAGTTCTCCAGAATCCCCAGCGGCGAAGAGTCATCCCCGGCAGGTTTTGAACGGAGAAGTTGAAACCTCCCTTGAAGACTCCATGATTGATGTCTGACCGTGTTAATGAAGCAGTTCTCTCGGCTGATGCGGAGTGCCTGATGGCAGAGGTTTAGATATTCCCAGTTGGCTCATGATTGACCAAGAATTCTATTCCCGACTTGCTGATGAAGTCCGACTGATGCCCGACAATTTCTTTGGAATGCTTGATGGCATGATCAACCTGATGGTTGAAGTCCGGCTGATGCCCGACAATTTCTTTGGAATGCCTGATGGCATGATCAACCTGATGGTTGAAGTCCGGCTGATGCCCCACAATTTCTTTGGAATGCCTGATGGCATGATCAACCTGATGGTTGAAGTCCGGCTGATGCCGGATAGTGTTCTTTGAATGCCTGATGGCATGATCGACTATGTATTACCGGTTACCGTGTGACCATTTCCCCAGTAGGGTTGCCGTGCGACCGTTATGCTCAGTGTCGAAGATGTTCCTATCGACCAGAGTATCGTTCACCTGTGTGTGGTATCCAGACCTCCAGCAAGATCATTGACGTGTGTTCTCCTGATCATTCTCTCCAACAGAGTCTATTATTCAAGTTCATAGTTCCCCAATGGATTTTCTTCACCTTGACGGCGAAGTCAGATTATGTTGAGTACTTGACGGCGATGTCGGGCGTTTCTCAGAGTATGTTTGGTTGACGGCGATGTCAGATCCTTTGTAGCCCCAGCGACGATGTTGGATGTTTGTTTCTGGCGGCGATGTCAGGTGATTTAGTTTTCCAGCGGCGATGTTGGGTGTTTTGGTTGTCCGACGGCGATGTCAGACGCTTTATTTTCATGAATGCCAGACGGCAAGGTCAGGTGTCTGATGGCGATGATAGAGGAATTTAATGTGGATAACTGACGACAAGGTTCAGATCAGTATGTCTCCAGCTAGTTGTCGTGCAGCTATTATTTCAGTTTTCGAGGATTCGTTCCCGTCAGAGGACCGCATACTTGTGCAGTTGGCAAATTTCCGGGTTTATCGGTATTCAACCGCCTCGCACCTTGATTGGATGAGAGCCGTCCGCTCCTCACCCAGTCAGGTTCAAGCCGTTGAATAGGGGCAGCTGTTGCACCCCAAAATTTGACCAACATGAATTTACCCATCAAGAGTTGTATGAGACTTTGAAGCTAGCCAAGAAAGTTATTCAAGTGTTCAAAGGTTGATATCTTTATTAGAGAACTCAAGAGATCCTCAGAGAGATTGGTTGAAACCAAGGTTGTGTGCCTCATAACTTGAGAGTTGTGGGAGTTCCTCAGATGATTCTGAGCCTATGAGGATGGACTTGAAGCTTTGAGAAAGCTTATGAGATGTCTTGAAAGCCATCATGAAGCCTAGAGAGGTCATTGTATAAGTTTAAGAAGACTAAGCCATGAATGGTGGAATTAGGGTTTGACTGGGTCAACCCTAGGTTAACTGATGATTTGGAGAAGGTTGAGATCTAATCCAAGAGCCATGTGATCATGGATTGATGCATTGAGATGCTATAAGGATGATTCCTATACCAACTCATCATGATTGAGGAGTTTGAGAAGTTTTAAGCTAGGGTTTCTAGGGCTTGACAGTGTAAAATCCCCTAGTTTGATCCCTATCTTCAAGGCAGTTTAGCTCAAGATGTGAGTGTCATCTCATCTTCACCACAACATGAATGCTGTAGAGCTTGTTTTTAGCTTTAATTTGAGTACTAGAAGTCCTTTATAGGATTTGTAGAGCTCAAGTTATGGCTTTGACAAATTACAGGTCATCTGAGGTATGTGAATCTGGGTCCTTGAAAGTCACCCAGCTTGCACCCAACTTTTGACCTAGTAGGATAATTCCTATGAATTCTTGGTCAACATGAATATTGTTTCTCATCTTCTTAGCTTTCTATAGAGTACTAGAAGTCCTTGATAGGATTTGTAGAACTCAACTTATGGCTTTGACAAGTCAAGGGCATTTTGAACATTTAGAGGTTATAGGTCATTTCAAGCATAAGGCCATATCTCCTAGTTCCAAGCTTCAAATGGAAAAATCTTCAACATCAAACTTGCTTAGAATGATGTTTTAAGGCTAGTAAGGATGTCATGAGATGTTGAAAAGGCTTTTATCAAAAAGTGATAAAAATGGCCTAAAATGGAGGCATAAGTTAATTAAGTTGAAATTGAAAATTGGAAATCACAAGTTATACATCCAAACCATGTCATATAACAGGTCATTTTGACTCCAAAGGACATTCTAAGAACAATGGTTCATCCACAATTTTGATTTGAGGCTTAAATCATAGGGCTGCTTTGGAAAAGGCTTACTTACATCTTAAGGTACCAAAGCAAAACTCAAGAAAACTCAATAAGCAAGTTGGTTATGCATTGTAACACATCATAAATCTCATATGGGGAGAATTTCAAGTCAGAATTGAAGGGTACAAGGACTGTGGCATGAGATAGCATGTGGAGAGAATTGAAATCAAAATGTCATGACATGAGAAGTCCAAATACTCATTGGAAGGTCCTAGATGGTTCTAGATGATTCTAAACCACTCTATATAACATATGTAACTTGCTCAGATGCAAGGTTGGTGAGAATTGGTGCAGAAAAGAGAGAGTGAAATCGAAAATCTTCCATTGCAAGTCAAGTTTCATTTCTTCATTCTTCTTCATTTCCATTCCTTTTTTCTTCACAAACACATTCCATAGATCATAGAGAAGCTGTGCAGATTGATTTGAGAACCAATCCATGGTGAATTGAAGAGTTGGTGATTGAACTTTCAAGGTTTCAAGTCAGAATCGAATTCTGAGATTGAGGCTTCCTCCATCAAATTTGTTGCAAACAGTAGCAAGATTGGCATCTAGGGAAACTTTCTGAAGAGTTTCAAGGTCTGAATTGGAGGATTTCATCATCTGTTCATCAAGATTAACCCGGTTTGTAACTTTCACTCTACACCATGTTTTATGCATAATTAGGTTAGTTTTTTAGTGTAGAAAGGTTAGAGACACATAGGTGATGGATTTTGGAGAGTTTGAAGAGATTTTGTGATGATCAACATGATGGCACCATTTCTGTTTGACCTTGTATCTTGCTGAATCTTGAGGGATAAGCTTAGTTTAATAGCAAGAAATGTTCAGGGAAGCATGAGGATGAGATTAGGGCCTTTAATTTTGAGAATTGTTAAGATTGGTTCTTGATCAATTATTTGAAGTTGCTATCGGGTTCTAGGTTTGAGAGGGTTTCAGTAAATTCTGATGCCATGGCTAGACTCCGGATGAAATTTGGAGCAATCTAGGGTTTTTAATTGCTGCATTTGGTGAGGTATTGAGGGAGTTCGTATGGGAGGAAGATGAAGCTCAGGGTTCTGCATTTCCATGGAGGTTACAAGAACCTTAGCTGGAGGAAGAAGACAACCTCCCAGCCATTAGATCAAGCAAGACTGGTTGACTGAGAATTGGATCTGAGGGCCACGATTCAATTCCATTTTGAGAGGGAATCTGAACTACAATGAAACGCGGCGTTTCATTAAAAGGTTTTCTTGGGCTTGAGTGATTTTTTTGATATCAACACCCCCCACACGAGGCCCATTAGATTTTGAACTGAAAACCATGACTATTTGCATCGTGTATTTTTCATTTTCTCTATGTTTTTTTATTTAATTTCTGATTAATAAATGGGCCTAGCGCACTTGCTTTTTGTACCCCCCATTCTGGGCCCATGCGCGTATTGAACTGCATCTGTTTGCTTCCTGCACCCCAGTTTCATGTTTCATTTTTATTTTCTCCCATTTTATTTCAATCTTGGAAAAATCATATCAATTTGAAAATTAAAGATTTTTTAATGGGAATTTTTGCTCCCATTTCATATTGATGTCTAGAAAAATATCAAATAAAAATATTTTTCATTTCATGCATTTTTAATATTTTTTTTGTATTTTCTATTTTAATTGCTTTTATATTCTTTTATGTTGATACATGAATTTGTAGAATTTGGTTTAGGTAGTTCCCTTAACATTTTCAAGCCATTCTTTTTAGGATAGTTAGATAATAGATTTAGTTCCCCCTTGGATTTATTCCATGATTTTCTGATGAATTTTAGGTTAGTTTTGTTTAGATGACATTAGGTTGTGTAGAATTAGGTTAATCCTTAACATAGGCACCATAACATTAGAATTTTGGGTTTATAGGTCAAGATAGGTATTAGGGCATATAAGGGTATTAAGGGTAGGTATGTAGGATCCCTTATAAATTATATTAGGTTTTAATATAGTAGTATACTATTTTTAGATGATTTTTGTATGTGATGATTGTTTGTGTTGCCCTTGTGGGCTTGTATGTTTGTTTGCTTTGCTTTGTGGGCTTGGAGAGCTTGGTTTTGTTCTAAGGAGCATTGAGGAGCATAGTAGAAGACTTTAAGATGGATTGAGGAGCTTGAGAGCTTGATCTTATTTGTTTTGTTGATTGTTTTAGGGTTAGGGATTAGGATGAATTTAGACCTAGTAAAGTTCTTTCTTAAACATGGATGGTATCTTTCACCTCCATTCTTCCCTATGATTCAAAGTCCTTCCATGGTATTCACCTATCTCCTTTGGAGGGATAAGTGATAATACCTAGGAAGTAGAACTTTTGAGAGAACCATTCCTTTGATGTTGAACCCTTATAGGTCACCTTTGGTGGGCAATAAGCAGTTCAATATCCCCAGCTTATCCAGTTAAGTGATTTCCTCTGGTTTGATTATCTTGAAAGATGTTGAGCTTGAGTTTGAAGATGAATACTTCATTGAAGAGTGTAGAAGAGGATGAATCCTTGAGCATTACCATTCCAGCTGAAGCTTGAAGAGCAACAAGAGCAAGTTGATACTTGGAGACCCCTGAAGATGAAGTAAAGATTGAAGGATGAAGTTGATACTTCTAAGTGACTGTAGATTACTCTGAGTAGCTGAAGCTTAAAGGAGAAGATAAGTTGAAACTTATGTTGAAGGGTTGAAACCTGGAAAAGCAAATTGATATTTGTCAAGAATGATTGAAGTCTGAAGACTGAGTTGCTGTTGGAAGAGCTGAAGCTTGAAATGGAGAGAGAAGTTGCTTTCTTTTCTTTTTCTTTGTTGTATTGATGTGTTTTGTTTGACTTGCTTGATGCATTAGAATAGGTCCATATCTAGAATAGGTAGACTCTAGGAGCATGATTGCACTAGAGGTTGAGTTGCTCCCTCTGCTGGTACTGTTACTATGTGGCTTTGCTTGCGGGTATTCGGTAGAGCCCAGCTCCCTTGCCCAGGTGGTTTTTGTTTGCCTGATGGCATTTCACTTTATTTCTTCGGTATGATTGCAGTTTACTGTATTTTGCTTGATAGCATGTTGTTTTATTTCAGTATGATTACTGTTATCCATTCTGGCTTGAGGTTGAGATGAGCTTGTGGAGGCTGAAGCCCCACACACATTTCCTCCCTCACTTGCATTGCATGCATTTTACTGTTAAGCTGATGCTTTGTCTGTTTTGGTGTATCATTGACATGATCCCTTAGGACTCTCATTTCCTTTGATAAGGAACTGATGATAGAACTTTAGGTTGAAACCTATGCATGACAACTTCTAGGAGTTCCCTGTTCAAACCTCAACCATAGGATGAATCCATGGCATGACAACAGTAGGACTTGATAGTCTCCCTCCTAGTTGGGCCTGTTCTCTTCTCATCTTAAAACAGTTTAAGATATAGTAATCATGAATGATTTCTTTCGTACGTTACGAGCCTTAAGCTATCTGAGAAAGGATTGTGGGAGAGTTTCTTTTCCACAGTTTGGATGTTTAGTATGGCACCCTTTGGGTGACATGCGACGCATTCACTCTCAGGTCATAGTCTCTAGTGCGATTGAGATTGCAAACACAATAAAAAACACTTCTTCCGTAAAAGACAGGAAATAAAGCGTAGTTTCCCGAACTACGTAAGCTCTGATCTCTCATACCTGTTGAGAGTACGTAGGCACAAGACGTCGATGTCTTGGCGAGCTACCTTCCCCCATAACCCGTCGTAGGCTGAATTACGTTGACTCTGATTTCTCGTTCTCTGATGAGAATACGTAGGCATAAAGCGCGACGCTTTGCCGAGTCATTTTCTTTTATGTTTTAAGCCAGCCTTGATAGGTAGATAGAATAAAACCAACCCGTCCAAGTAAACACAACAAGCATGGATCCCGTCGAGTACGACGGACGTGAGGGGTGCTAATACCTTCCCCTTGCGTAACCGACTCCCGAACCTAGACAACGGTTGCGACGACCTTGTCTTACCCTTTTTCGTTAGGTTTTTCCGATCGTTTCCTTTCCCGTTCTGAGGGATAAATAACGAAAGGTGGCGACTCTTCTGTTGTGCCGGCACCTTATTTTCACGCAAGCGATAGCTGGCGACTCTGCTGGGGACCAAACCCAGAATCTCTGGTTCTCCGATTCCCTATGCGAGTCAATCCTAGCGCTTGTATGTCTACTTGTTGGGTTGTGGTTATTTATCGCATTTTACTTCTCGCCTTTTATTTCCCGCATTTTATTTTCAGTATAATATGATTATTGGTGCTGTTGTAGGAAGGGGCATTCTGATGAGTGAGAAGCCAGACCCAGGCTTGAGTGCACCATAGACTTAGAGTGGAAATTAGTGGGCGCGTGCTTGCTTTGCAGGCACTAGTGTCTCATGAAATCCACGCTCAGACGAGGTTCATCCGGTTGGCTTCTTTTTCAACCCTTTGGGTTGAGGGGGTTGCTGGTTTGGTGGATTGTCGACTCTGGGGACCGATCATTTGTGATTCAGCCGAGTGAGGCCGCTTCATGAGCTGGTGATGCCACACCTTATGGGTATCATATCACCCCTCTTGAATGTCTGTGACGCTGATGAACGCATAGGATGCCGAACTTGAGTCAGTTTAGGGCCATACCTGTGAGAAGGGTTGGGTTTATTGCAGGAAACTTTGACCTTTAGATTACCTGGATTTCTTGACAGTGAATCAGTCTTGTTGTGTTGCACCCCAAATTTTGACCCCTTATATCCTCTTCATATCATATGCATTTATTTATCTCACTTTAACAAGTTTCAAAGTGTATTTTGTCAAGACACAGATGAAACGGGGCTCCGCACTGATAAAATCGAAGGTTCGAGGATCGGGCAACCATCGCTTTGGGATGAATCATTCATGAAATAAAATCAAGGGTATCATATTGGGCCATGTGTGAGTTCAATTTGAAGTAATTACCCACAGATGGGGTGCAGTGCAGTTTAAGGCACCCAATTAGGGTTTTGCGAGTTAAAAAGTCAACTATGGTCTGACTTTAGACTCGGGGAATAATTCAAAGATAAAATTATGGTTTAAAAATTTCATATGGCTTAGTGAAGTCCCCCAAAGAGTTTCAAAGTCTTGGAAGCTCCGAAACGTGAACAGATAGTTCGGTAATCGCCGATTGATCGTACGGTTGACCGAAAAGTCAACCCCCTCAAGTTTTAGGAATTGGACTTCAAGTGGTGAAGCAAAGTTGTTCCTTATGTCATGAGGGACCTACATATCAATTTTCATGATCATCGGATCAAAGACGTGAGAGTAATTGGAAAAACGGGAAATTAGGGTTTCGAAAGGGGCTAAACCCTAACTCCCTAACCGCACACCCGATTGAAGTGGTTCAAAGCTCGTCGGAAAGCTCTTAATAAGTCCTACAAAAGTCCTATACTAGGTCACACTCAGAAAATGCATGGAATTGAAGTTATCATCAAAATCGATTCTTAGTACAAAACACTTAGTGAAATTTTGAAAATCTGGCTGCACTAAAACTTGTTTTTTGCTGACTTTGAGGGACTTTTCAACCAAGATTCACATAGATTTGGAACTTTTGGCAAACATGAATGTTGTAGAGCTACATAAGGGCTTTCCAAAATGTACAAGAACTCCCCAAGAGGAGTTATGAGCTGAGAGTTATGAAGTGTGAAAGATGGGTCTGTGCACTAATTTGTTAACTTGCCTAAATCCAACATAAACTTGGTTCCCAACCATACACTTCATCTCTAACCATGGATGGACATCTGATATGATGAATTTAGAGGTTGGAATAAGCAAATTCAGAAGGGCATACCAAGCAAGTACAAGATCTTGAACAAAATCCATTACTTTAATAGAAGAAAGTACAAAGGTACAATAGGAGAGAGATGGTTTGTGGATGCAGCAGGAGGGGGCTGTCCTTTCTACCTCTATAGTCACTTCTTATAGCTTAATAAAATCTGGTTTTAGAGGTTAATGACCCTTGAAAGCATGCACCATTTGCAGAAAGAAAATCACACTTGGATTCACAAAGATTTCCCTTTCAAAACTCCCTCCAAAAATGGAAGTTACCAAGCTGCCCTCACCCTCATTCCTCCTATAAATAGGGACATTCTCACCATCTTCAAACTACACCAGAGCTGCTCATAACATTAACATATTACAGCTCTCCTTCTCATTCTCTTCTTGCTTGTAAGTAAGGAAAAGCTTAAAAACACCAAAAATGGGCATTTTACAACTTTCATGCCATTTTCTTTTCTAGCATTACCAACACTCTCACAACCATCCACACATCTTCTAAATCACATATAGAAGGTGTATGACTCACTAAAACATCAAGAACCTCAAAAAATCAAAAAGTCAACTCTCATTCCACTATACTTTGACCAAAGCTACAAAAATCACCAAATTTTGTTTTAAACATTTTCTTGAGGTTTTGATCATTCATACACCTCAACATTATCATATCTCAACTGTTCAAACCCTCACCAATCATTAGAAGTTCACATTTCTTCATTTGGCATTGAAAGTGTATTGTGGCTTAAAGTGGAAGAAACTTCAAAAGGCCAAGAATTAGAGCAAGCAACCTTTGGTTTTTCTCAGCTATCTTAGCATATTCAAGGTTCATCAAGAGGTATGTGGTTTGTCCTTGTTGACCTTAGTATCATATTTCATGATTTATCATGCTTGAGTATTTTCATGGAATTTGAGTTATGAACACTTTGTTACTTTTCATGATTGTTTGCTGTTGGGAATAATGGGGATTTCTCACCAATATTAGCTTAGGCAGTTCAATTTGTTTTTGTCATATTAATGTGTTAAAACCAACTGTGATGCTGCCTCAAAACTTGTGAGCAAGTTGGTATTTTTTATTGATTTCATGTTATGTGTGAATGCTGTTAGAAACATAGGGCTGTGGAGTGTTATCACACTCAAAATGTGATGCTTTATTTGTGACTTCATAATTTACCATCTCTTGTTTAAGTAGCTGTCCACTGTGTGATATTATGCAACTCGCCTATAACACAAAAAGCTAGGCCTGTTACTGTTTGAGGCCTATACCAGTCTTGGTCTTGTGAACAGCCAAGAAGACCATCTTGTTTTTAGACCTAGGATATGCCTGCTGCAGTTTCAGTAGATAAATGCATGAGGAATTTCTTTTGGGGAATACATCAATGAAGGGCTTTTTAGTTAATAGGTTTATCATACCATAATGTTTTACCCTGCTATGACAGATTGAGCATCATGTTGCTCACCATGTTATTAAGGTTTCCCTTTTATGATTACTGTCTGGTAACTATTGCTGTCAAGGTTTATGACTGATATTCAAAGTTGCATTGGCTCTTAGCTTTGAACAGACCCTCTAGCCTGCTGTCATGAATTTCAAAGTTTGGTTTTGAGAGTCACTTAATTTGATCCATGGTTGTCTGCTAGGGAACTGTTACACTAAAACAAACTGCAAATTGAAAACTCATTTTGGGCATAAAACATTGAACATCTAATTTTATCATGCATACAGATCCTAATGTGTATATAAGACCTGCTTACATACTTACCCTGCCTTGTGTGTACCTAGAGTTTACAACTACCTGTTGCCACCAAATGTTCCAACTGTTATGAGATTCTAGAAGCTAGTTTTGAAGTCAGTTTGTGTTCCTCCTAACACTAGTTAGCACAGGCTCAGTATTACCAAAGCTGTTAGATTCTAAAGCTAGCATAGTTTTGTTTGTACTTGAAATCTTGAGTGTGTTGAGGTATAGGTTCATTCCATTTCTGTTGATACTGAATTTGTGTTATCATTCAATGCCATAGTTTTGAACTGTTATGCTATAAACCTGCTACCACATGCCAAATATGCAGAAGGTTGTTTTCACAACAGTAGGCTTTGTTCAGTTTTCACATTAGTCATGATTGAATTCTTGGGCTGCTTGATTGGTCCTACTTGGAGTGTTGTTCTCTGTGCTAGTTGATCTTGTAACTGGCAGATTCCATTAATTTCTTGACATTAAATGTGATGTGCAAATTCATTAAATGTTAAACATCATTATCATGCTGTAGAATTTGTTTTGATTGATTACTGTGATGCTGTCATGTTTGCTCATATTGTTCATATGCATCATTACCAAAACTAGTCATAGCCACTGAAACTTCATTTTTGCATAGAGCATTAAAAGACCTGACTTTATCTTTCAAGCATGTTCCAATGTGTATTTGAAACCTGCTTGCATGTTTACCTTGTATAGCTTGTGCATAAAACTCATACTCACTGTCCACCACGTTGCCAATACATAAATGATGCATGAAATCCACTTCTGATCACTCCAAGTTAGCACTGATTTTAGATTGAGCACACACACACTTGATTTCATATGTTGGTAATATGTATGTGTTCAAATTAGTCAAGAAAGTTTCAACACTAAGATGCATCTCAATATGGCTCATATTTTTTGAAACAACTTGCACTTCAGGAATCTGTTTTCACATTGACCTTCTGCTAGCTCCTTTTGAGTTTTAGAATCATTAAAGTCTTGGTTAATTGATGTATGCATACCTGATAATGTTCAAAGCCTGCTTAAAACTAATCTGCACTGAACCATGTTGCTTTGCCATGTTGTTACACTGTTGCCAAGAAGAATCATAGCAGTTGACATTCA
This sequence comes from Lathyrus sativus, assembly GCA_963859935.3. Classification (NCBI taxonomy): domain Eukaryota; kingdom Viridiplantae; phylum Streptophyta; class Magnoliopsida; order Fabales; family Fabaceae; genus Lathyrus; species Lathyrus sativus. The sequence goes on from OZ012736.1 coordinate 13,567,345, forward strand.
CTTTCTGCATAACACATTAAAGAATTGATTCTAGCATATACACCTGTTTTAAAGTGCATCAGTATATTATGTGAATGTTTGCTGTTAGATGTTTGGTGCACAGAATTGAATTCACATGTTGACACCAATGTTTCAAACACACAAAAACCACACAACTGCTACTTTCTTGCACAAACTTCTTTTCACTTGCTGTCATGCTTTTTTTTTGTTCAAAATAGAGAAAACTGGTTGGTATATGTTTAAGCCTTGTGTTACTCTCATCATGCTGATAATAGCTAGCAACTTTGTTCCACATGTCTTGATGTTTTGCCTTGCACTAACACTAATACCAAAACAAAGTCATTAATTTGAACTTCATTTTTTTTGCATAGCACCTCAAGTTTGATTTTAGCATACATACATGTTTCAAAATACATTAGAGTGTTGTGAATGCTTGCTGTTAGTTAGGTATGTACAGAATTAAATTCATGCTTTATGCTTCAAAATCATCAAAACACTCATCATGCCTGTGAGCTGTTTGTAGAAATGCCTGATCATCGTGTGAAATCTGCATTGGGTTTATACTCATCATTCTCATTTGTGAATCTACTGCTATTTCTGTTTAGATTAACTTTGAAGAGGTTTAATTACAGTTGCTTTTCTTTAACTCATGAATAAGACTTCTGCATGATATGTGTATTCATTGCCACCAGAAAAACTGTTGATCATGTCAAAATATGCAAGGGTGTTGGTTTCTGTTCAATACTTTGTTCTGCTGTCTGGATTTGTTAGTCCACCTAGAATTTTTATCAAATTTCTAATTGGTCTGTTAGAGATCATCAAGATTTAAAATCTTTGGCTTGACTGATTTAGTTTTAATCATGAATTCCATCTTTCTTTGTGTGGATGTAAGGTCATTAGTTTTTGATTTTGATGCATTGGTTCTGTCAGTTACCTTTTGTTGCATGATCATGGATGTTATATCATGACTTGTTCATTTCTGTGGCTGTGGCATTGGTGTTCGGTATGTTACATATGTGTATATATTGCATTTGACTGTTGCCTGCTCGTATTTACATAATCTTGCACTCGAATTTCAAAACAATGTTTTTCATAAACCAAAACAACAAGCTGAGTGAGGGCACTGCACTCACTGAGTTCATCTGAACACCATGAATTCCATGCAATAAAACAGCTCCTTAGTATTCTACCTAGGTTTGATAACCTCTGATGCCTCTGAACTCAACCTTATGTGATGAGTACTGCACTGTCTTTGAATCATTATTTTAACTTCATGCCAAGTCTACCTGAAAACAAGTTCATTAGTTTAAAACAGTTTGGTGATTTAACTTTGTCATTACTGTTAAGGCATTGTGTGTCCAGCATTTAATTTCTCACAGCATGACTAACCCTTGTTCAAGTTTGATTCACTTTGTATGTGAGGTTTATGGAGGTTATATCATGAATTCCCATCCTTCTTGCCAAAGCGTTTTGAAAGCAATTCTTGTGCATACTCTTACGCTGGGTCAGGTTTTTACATCCCAAACACATTTCGAAACTCATGTGCATTTGCAATTGAATTTTAAAAGGGAGACTCAATTTCTCAAAAATAACACCACTACTGAATTCTTCAGTGAAAGATACTCAAGATTGAGTAAGGATTCACTAAATTCCATGGAGGTTTGGGTTAGTTTCAATCATTCAATTAATGGATATTTTGGTTATGCCTTGGAGTTGCCCAGAAAATCAACTGATTAAGCTATGTATATTTTTCTTTCCATCTAATTAATGGATGTATCAGCCACCCCAGTGGCAGACCATTGCGCGCGTTATAACTTTCTACCAGCATGACAAGGGTTCGATCCGGGTGGAGGTCGAACCCTTTTGTTTTTATTTTTCCAATTTCCATTGATGAACCATTTTATTCATTCCTCTCACTTCTCTATCACACGCGCGTGCGCGCCCCAGTGGTAAGTTTGTGTGTTTGAAAGCACTAGGACGTGGGTTCAATCCCCACCTATGCCCATTCTTTTATTGGTTTGTTTATTTTATTATCATGAAATATATCAACTTTCAAACGTTCATAACTTATTTATTTTTTGTCAGATTTAATCCATTCTTTTTGCAAAATCTTTCTTATAACATCTAGTTTTGTTTAATAATTTAAAATCTCATGATTGATTATCTCAACAATACTTGGGCATATTTGTTAATAAATTCACTCTCCAGTCGTTACCTCGTGTCTCGATTTAATTTACCCTTTATACCATGTTTATCTTGTAAGATTTATGGGTATGTATTTATGTTTGTTAGCATGTTGAGATTTCATCCTTTTGTTGGTTGTTACCACGAATGATTATTCCTCCTAAATTACGAGGTTAAACTAATTTATTTATTTGTTTGTGCGCGATTGTTACTTATACACATTGTGGTCACACTTGCATGATTTGACTTCAAGTTGACATTTGTTTATATGGTTGTTACCTTCAGTATACTTTCATCTTTGTTAAGATATACCTCCGTCTTTGATATGCCATTAGTAACATTGCTTGTATACCTTGGTTGAAACCATTCATCTAACTTGAATTACTTGCTCACTATAATGTGCTTACCCGTCTTTGATTGTAATCTTTGTCTTCTATATCCCTCATACTTGAATAACTCATTACCTCTGCCTTTGACTTTGAAAAGTCACCTTAAACTTTAGTTAAAATCAAAACTCATAATCCATTTGACTTTGCTTAAAGTCTAAGCAACCTTCCCCCTCACTAGGAGTGTTTACAACTAGAACCCTAGGATAGAGTTGTTAACTCTATGTAAGGATCATGGATATGATCACTTACTTCCCCCTTTGAGTGTTACAACATAGACATAGAGAGTTTTGTGAAACTCTACACAAACATTATCATGTTTGTTCCCCTTTGAACCTTGATCGCAATCAAGTGTTCTTCAACCCTAGTGAGGTGAACTACGATTGCTCTGATTCTATCCTAGTTAGGATACGTAGGCAGAGGACGCGATGTCTTTGCGAGCAAACTTAGAAACAATCTTAGGTCTTCATCTATCATAACCTTCACCTTTTTACCCAATACCCAAACCTTAGCAAATATTTAACAAACTTAGCATACAAACAAACAAAAGGTTCCTGTAGAGTACTACAGATGTTTAGGATGTGAAATACCTACCCTATGCATAACCAACCCCCGATCCCCGAATCTCTTAGCGTTGTTGTAACATCGCGCAAAAGGTTCTTTCTCTCTTTAGACCTTTCCTTTGGATGAATTAAAGTCCGGTTGTAATCTAAGAATTAAAGATTCAAGTTAATTCAATAGCTTGGTATCACGATTCTCACCGCAACAGAAATGGCGACTTCACTGGGGATTTTGCTTACTTAACTTGAGGGTTTAGCCTATTTTGTTTAAACTGTATGCTATATTTGTAAATATTTGCTTAACATGTATATTTGTCAATATATTTGTATGTTGGATATTGGGTGCTTTGAGTGGTGAGACGGTCCTATACCCGGACTTGAGTGCAATTGTGATAGGATGGTGGTATATTCAAGAAGGCTTATAGGGAGTTGATTCCCGACCAAGCTAACTTGAGAAACCACCGCTCAGTGTAGGCCCTCTTGAAAGTTTTAGTATTGTTGATCGAGTATTCGTGAAAACAATGCTACTTTCAACGAAGGAGCCTATGACACTGTGGACTTTTAGAATACATTCTACCCCACTTTGGCCTTATTAGGACGTAGTGCGATGACTATAAGGAAGTATTTCCGAAGTAGTCGATACGCGATACTACACTCAGACAAGATTCTCTTGAGAATATTATCAATTACCAAGTAATTTGGGAAGTCGATAATATCCGAAAGATGGGTCGATGACTCTGGGAACTTTGTAGAACCCGTTCGGCAGGTACAATCAATCCGTAGCACAATTTTTGGGGATGGGTAGACCTTTGAACTCATGCTTGTCCTTAACCCTAAACCTGTGTTGTGTGCATATGCATCTTGTTTATGTTTTCATATCATCATATCATCATATCATCATATGGTTTCATGGAACTCAGACTTTGTTGTTTGTAAATATCAGAGGTCGTCATGAACATTGAAAGAAAGAAAACTTTGAAATACACTTACAAGGGTTTTAACCTAGATGATTTGAAAAGATTGAGCACCTTGGTGACAGATTCAGAGGGATTTCAAAGCCGGTACGGGAAGCTGTTGCTACTCTTGAAGATAAAAATGGATAGTGGACTTCTCTCTACCCTCCTCCAGTTTTATGACCCGCTCTACCATTGCTTCACATTTCCTGATTATCAGCTAGTACCCACACTAGAAGAGTATTCGCAGTTAATTGGGTTGCCTATCCTCGAAGAATCTCCTTTTCCGGTTGTAGAGAAGGACCCCAAAGAGCAGGATATCGCCAAAGCTACACGTTTGGGAGTGGATGATATAAAAAAGAATCTGATTACAAAAGGGGGAGTCTTTGGGTTAAAAGCAGAATTCTTGGTTGAGAAAGCTCAATACTATGCAGATCATCTAAGCATGGATGCATTTGAGGCTATCCTCGCCTTACTCATCTATGGTATATTCTTGTTTCCAAGCTTTGAGAATTTTGTGGACCTCAATGCCATCAAAATTTTCTTAAAGAAGAACCCTGTGCCTACCTTGTTAGCAGACGCGTACCATTCTGTTCATCTGAGGAACTTCCATAATGGAGGAATGATCACTTGTTGTGCTCCTTTATTGTACAAATGGTTCATTTCACATTTACCCAAAGCCAACGCTTTTTGGGATCCAAAGAAAGGATGGTGGTCACAAAAGATCATGGCTCTTACCCATTCTGATATTGATTGGTATAATCGTGATTATGATGGGATAATGATCATTGACAGTTGTGGGGAATTTAGCAACGTACCTCTTCTCAGCATTAATGGAGGGATCAGCTACAATCCTATACTTGCCCGCCGACAATTGGGATACCCTCTAAAGGACAAACCCAAAAGTGTTCAAGTAGAAAGCATCTTCTTCAAAGAAGGGGAAGATAGTCAAGGATTAAAAGAGAAAATTCTAGAAGCTTGGAAGCGTCTGCATAAAAAAGGAAAGAAAGATCTTGGAAAACTCAACTGTATTTCTTTAGAACCTTACCTCCAATGGGTTCGGAAAAGAGCTGTCACACTAAAGATGCCGTATCCTAAACAAGAGCCTATGACCTTAAAAGAAGAACGCCCGTTAGTCTTCATGTCTGAAGAAGAAAAGTTGAAAATTGCTTTGGTCAAAGCACAGCAAACTGAAGAAGCTTGGAAACACAAGTATCAGATAGTCATTGAAGAAAATGCAGAGCTCTGGAGACAACTCCAGTCAAAAGATGAAGAAATCCTCTCTTGTAAGAAGAGGAAAGCACTAGAGGAGCCTTATGAGCCTCAGTCTAATCCATGGAAGATAATTGTGGACAGACTCATCATTGAGAAGACTCAGTTGGAAAGAAAGATCGAGAAACTCAACCTCAGGCTGCTAGGAGAACCTTGATAGATTGCGCCAATTTGTTTAGTTAAAACTTTTGTAAGAGGAAGTGATGTTTTGTAATCTGTTTTGTTTATTAATGAAATGACGATTTCCGATGTTCAGAAATATCTGAGTTCCATGACAATCATGTGCATTTGCATTCATACTTCTTCTAATCGTTCAAGGAAATTCAACTTTTTCTTTGCAGGCAACAACATGGTAAGAAGAGGCATGCTTCGAGTCCCGGATCTAAGGTTGGGCCGTCTAAGAATGCTAACCAGACTTGTTCGAAATCCTGCTGCTTTCATAGCCAAATATGGGGACCTATTGCCATTAATAAGCGCTCCAATCAATGAGCCCATGTTGCAAGCTTTGTTGGAGTTCTATCATACAACTTACCACTGCTTTGTGTTTCCAGATTTTCAGTTACTCCCGACCCTCGAAGAGTATAATGCTTACTTGAAGATCCCATGGGCTCTTACACTCCCTTATGGAAAACCAAAGAAGAAGGACTTAGCTAAAGCCCTGCATATCAAGCTGGAAGACTTACCACCAATGAGGGCGAAAGCAGGGTGGTATGGAATGGATGCCGGGCCTCTAATGGAAATGGCCGAGTATCACTATGAAAGTCGAAACCTGGGCATTTTTGAGGCAATTTTGGCACTACTAATATATGGACTGTATCTGTTCCCAAGCAATTACGACTTCATCAGCGAGGAAGCAATACGTCTCTTCATCCTCAAAAGTCCAGTCAACACAATACTGGCTGATACTTATGTGGTCATTCACCGTTTTGCCTTGTATGATTGTGGGCGATACTCATGCTGTCTTGCACTACTCGACCGATGGTTTACTTCTCATCTGCCAAGGACCCATATCCTTTGGAGGCTTCCTACCAAAAACGCTTGGGTTTCTAAACTTGTCACTCTCAGACACCATGATATCACCTGGTACGACACTAGCATCGGCGACCAAATCATGATTTCCAGTTACGGAGATTTTCCCAATGTGCCTCTCGTTGGGATAGAAGGAGTGATCACTTATAATCCTATCCTTGCTAGGCGGCAACACGGGTATCCTACCGGGCCAGAGCCTGAACCAGAACTGTTGAGGCCCCGCTTCTGTGAGACAGGTCGCAACCAAGAATTAGAAGCTAATGCCCAATACGCTCAAAGAGATCCACACCTCATGGGCCCAACTCCAATGGAGAATGCAAGTTGCCTAACCACCAGGGGGTACCTGCTATGGTCAAAGGAAATTGCTTTAATCATGTTCTACACTCACGACTACGAGATAACCATGGAACCTGAAGTCCCCGCGACTAGGGAAGAACTGAAATACGCTTTGGTTAAAGCGCAAAGGGAAAATGAAGACCTGTGGGAGATTATCCGCCAGGATCAAGTTCATGCCGGGGTCCAAGAAGGAGAAGGGTCGTCTTGTTAGATTGGTTTTTGTTTCGTCATTTCCCTGCTTTCCCTAAAAAAGGATTGAAATCCTGTTTGTTGCGTTTACCTTCATTGTAAGAAAAGTCTTGCTTTTTAGCAAAGACCACTCTATTGTAATAGATTCCCAGCTATCAAATGAAAAACGCTTTTTAAAGCACGTCGTCACATGTTGGTCTAACTTTTTGTTTGTAAATGAAAATCTTGAGTTTCCTTGAATGGTTTATGCATCTGCATTCGCATGTCATCCTACATCAATCTTGCATTTGGGGTTCCGCAGCTCATCTTTTGTTCTTGTCCAGAGAGAGAGAGAGAGAGAGGAGAAAAGGAGTCACGCTGAGTACTCACCGATACAACACACGGTCCCAAGCTCAAAAGAAGATGGCAGATAACGATCAAAGGTTCGACCGAATGGATAATGACATTGAAGGGATCAAAGGGGACGTCAACCAGATCTTAGAAGCCCTCAACATGATCAAAGCAAAAATGGATACACAACCTACAGTGATCTCCGAAGTTGCCACAACAGCAGCCAATGTCACGATGGCTCCTGTTACCTCAGCAGAGTTTCCCTATGGCATGTCCCGGGATTTTGTGCCACCTTTCAACGGCATGCAGTCTTCAGGTCTCAATCCGTTGTTCGACTCAACAATCAGAAACCCCATTTTTACTACAGCAGGTGGACCCACCACAGTACGACCAGTCTTCGCCAATCAACAGCCAATCTTTGATATACCCGATGGATCCGAAGCTGAGGATGAAAAACACGAGAAGTTAAGGGTAGAAATGGACATCATGGCCAAGAGGATGAGGGCCATTGAAGGAAATCATGTCTTTGGATCTGATGCCAAGGATCTATGTCTGGTGTCTGGATTAGTGTTCCCTCAGAAATTTAAAATACCGATCTTCGACAAATATGAAGGGACCACTTGTCCTAAAGAGCACTTAATCATGTACTGTAGGCGGATGGCTCCGCATATTGAAAATGATAAACTGTTAGTACACTGTTTCCAAGATAGTCTAAAAGGAGCTTCGGCCAAGTGGTATCTCGGTTTAGATCAAGCTAAGATTCACAGTTTCCAAGACCTCTCAGATGCTTTTATTCAACAGTACAAGTACAACATGGACCTAGCTCCAGACCGCCGTCAGCTTCTTAATATGACGCAGAAAAATACCGAAACCTTCAAAGAGTATGCGCAAAGGTGGCGCGGAACTGCAGCACAAGTAGAGCCTCCTCTTACTGAGAAGGAGTTGGCAGATTGGTTTGTGGATACAGTTCGACCCGAATTCTATGAACGTTTGATCAGCAGCGTTACAACAAATTTCTCTGATATTGTGGCAGTAGGGGTTAAGGTAGAAGCGGGTTTGAAGAGCGGAAAAGTGACTACTTCAAATGTTACTTCAAGCGCCAACACGGCAAAGAAGCCAGTCAGCTCGTTCCACAAAAAGAAAGAGGGAGAAGTGAGCGCAATCACATATGGAAAGAAAGTACAAAGCTCTCGAAGCCTCCACCAACAGTACCAACCATCATATGTAGCGGCAGTAACCCCGGTTTTTCAGCCTTCTTCGCAGCATGGTCCCCAACCTGGGGCATTCAACAATCAACACCAGTATCAGCCTGGCGGTCAGCAACAGTATCGCACCAGTAATCAACAACAAAGCCAGCAGCCGCAGGGTCAACAACCTCAGAACAGGGCCCCGAGGGCAAATTATCCAGCAAATAGGCCAAAGATACATCCTATTCCAATGAGTTACACCGACCTGTTTCCCATGCTAGTAGAAAGAGGATTGGTTAAAACAAGAAAATTGGGCGCTCCACCTAATCCACTCCCGTTCTATTATGATGCGAATGCTCGCTGCCCATTTCATGAGAATGCTCCAGGCCACAATCTCGAAGGTTGCTTCGCCCTTCAGCACCTAGTTCGTGAGCTTATCGAAAAGGGAACTCTATCCTTCGAAGATAATCCGCCCAATGTTAAAAGCAACCCTCTTCCCGATCATGGTGGAGTCAATGCCATTACTGAAGAAGGGGAAGGGTCAGAAGATAAGAAGGTTACCACTGTTGGTGAGATCAAAGTGCCATTAGCAGACCTACACAAGCGCCTCGCTCAGGCATGGTTACTCAAGACATCTCACGAAGATTGCAAAGAATGTATGCTGAATCCTGAGGGTTGTGACGCTGTGAAAAAGGATATTCGAGCTATGATTGAACAAGGAATGATAGAAATCGCTAACCGAAAAAAGGAAGAAGATGTGGCAGTCATCGAGCCTGTGTTTAACATACCAGGAGAATCCAACAAGGGAGACGGGTTCAGAGATGTTGACAGTAACAAAAACTACAAGAATATTCGGCCAGTATTTCGTAATGACGAACCCCCGAAATTCGGGAGAGGACAGACTAGGTTTGAGCCAAGAGGAGGATTCCAGCCTCGCCCAAGAACCGTGACACTAAAACAAGATTATTCATGGTGTGAAGGGATTTTCAAAGAAAAGAAACCAGTAAGTGTGGCCAATATCGCCGGTGGAAGCAAAATGACTCGGAGTGGTCGTATCTATCAACCTCGAACATACAACGAGGCTCCTCCACCAGCAGTTTCCGTTCAAAAGACGCCTGTTCCTCAGAAGCCTGTTCCGGAGACAACCACTGACAAAGAGCCTTTAGTTAAAAGAAAAGAAAGTCTCAAGAACGATGAAGAAGAATTCCTGAGAATCATCCGGCGAAGCGATTATAGGGTGGTGGACCAATTGAATCAGACACCCTCCAAAATCTCGGTCATGGCTTTGCTTTTAAGTTCCCCAGCACATCGCCAGGCATTACTCAAAATCCTGACACAGGCCCACGTCACTAAAGATATTACGGTGGGGCAGTTCGACTCCGTTGTAGCAAATATCACTGCCTGCAACACTTTGAGCTTTGATGATAATGACCTAACAACTGAGAAGCGCAAGCACAATCGTGCCTTGCATGTATCAGTCAAGTGTGAAGCAGACACAATGTCCCGAGTTCTTGTGGATACTGGGTCAGCACTCAATGTAATGCCTAAAAGAACTTTGGCCAAGCTGGCATATCAAGGCGCTACCATGAGACCAACCTCTCTTATAGTCAAGGCGTTCGACGGATCCAGGAGAACAGTGATAGGAGAAGTTGATCTCCCTGTTCTAATTGGACCGCAAATCTTTGAAATCACCTTCCAGGTGATGGACATAAATCCGGTTTATAGCTGCTTATTGGGAAGACCCTGGATTCATACAGCTGGCGCTGTCACTTCCACGCTCCACCAAAAAATGAAGTTTGTTGTAAATGACCAACTAGTCATTGTCCATGGAGAAGAGGATTTGATGGTAAGCAACTTGTCATCCTTCCGGTATATTGAGGCTGATGAAGACTCTCTCGAAACAGCTTTCCAAGCACTAGAAATAGCTCACGCTGTTCTAGTAGATGAATCAGACATAACCCAAAGGCCATTATTTACCTCTGCTCAAAGTATTAAGGCAGCACTGAAAGCCGGAGTCCCACTGGGTTGGGGAGAGGTCATCGAAGTCAATGCTCGGGCCAAGAATGATCGACAGGGGTTGGGTTACAAACCAACTCCGGAAGGCGAGCCGGAAGAAAGCACCATGAGGAAGAAGTCCTTAAACGAGATATTCACCAGCGGCGGTGTACAAGTTAACGCCATTATTTCTGAAAATGAGGACTGTAATCTGGATCATCTAATAATTAGAGGAGGAGGAGCATTGCGCAATTGGGAGGCTGTGGAAGTTCCCATCTTTTTACCTTTAGAGTAATTCATCCTGCCTGTTAGCTTTGTGTCTTTCTTTAAAAATTTCTCGGTCTTGCCCAAGACCTGTGAATTATTTTGTACTGGGCCACTTTGCAAAAATTGAAAATCATTAATGAAAAAGTGTTTTTGTTAAAACTCTTGTTATTGTTTGCACATCACTTTCACTCTTTTTGGAAAAATGGCAATCTCTTTTGGAAAATAATAAAAACCACCCTTCATCTGCATGTTTGTGTGTGAGTGCCTAATTGTTCCTAAATAAAACATGCAGAATACCCCCATCAACCACAGAATCCTATGATCATTCGGTTCCTTCTATTAGCGGTTCATTCGTCTTTCAAGCTGAAGAAGAGAACGAAGGAGAGTTAGAGGTCCCAGAAGAGTTAAAGAGAATAGCTGAGCACGAAGATGATTATATCCAGCCCCATAAAGAGCAGACGGAAGTCATCAACTTGGGGTCAGAAGAGGACAAAAGGGAAGTCAAGATCGGGGCGTCATTAAGGCCAGAAATCAAAGACAAGTTGATAATAATCCTCAGAGATTTTGTTGACATATTTGCTTGGTCCTACCAAGATATGCCAGGGTTAGATACTGACATTGTCATGCACAAACTCCCCCTGAAACCAGAATGTCCTCCGATCAAACAAAAGCTTCGCAGGTCGAGACCAGATATGGCACTTAAAATCCGAGATGAGGTCAAAAAGCAAATAGATGCTGGTTTTCTAGCAGTATCCAAGTATCCAGAATGGGTGGCCAACATTGTACCGGTCCCGAAAAAGGATGGCAAGGTCAGGATGTGCGTTGACTACAGGGATCTAAATAAAGCAAGTCCAAAGGATGATTTCCCGTTACCACATATTGACACTTTGGTAGACAACACGGCAAGCTTTGCGGTGTTCTCATTCATGGATGGGTTTTCGGGCTATAACCAGATAAAAATGAATCCAGAAGACATGGAAAAAACAACTTTCATCACACCATGGGGCACCTATTGTTATAAGGTAATGCCTTTTGGTTTGAAGAACGCCGGGGCAACGTACCAGAGAGCTATGGTCACACTATTTCATGATATGATGCACAGAGAAATCGAAGTGTACGTGGATGATATGATTGCAAAATCCCAAAGTGAAGAAGACCACTTGGATCATCTACTAAAGCTATTTGAAAGACTCCGAAAGTATCAATTGAGACTAAATCCAGCCAAATGCACCTTCGGAGTTCGCTCAGGCAAGCTACTTGGTTTCATCGTTAGTCAGCGGGGAATTGAGGTAGACCCTGACAAGGTTAAAGCAATTCAGGAGATGCCTGCTCCTAAAACTGAGAAACAAGTTAGAGGTTTCCTTGGACGTTTGAATTACATCTCCAGGTTCATCTCCAATCTGACTCCTACATGCACACCGATCTTCAAGTTGTTACGAAAAGATCAAACAGTGGTATGGAATGAAAACTGCCAGGCGGCGTTCGACAAAATCAAGCAGTATTTGCAAGAACCTCCAGTGCTGATTCCTCCGGTACCTGGAAGGCCTTTGTTCATGTATATGACCGTATTAGAAAGTTCGATGGGCTGTGTCTTGGGCCAGACTGATGAGTCAGGGAAGAAAGAACATGCAATCTATTATCTAAGTAAGAAGTTCACTGATTGTGAGAGTCGTTACTCTCCCCTGGAAAAAGCTTGTTGTGCGTTGGCATGGGCTGCTAAACGTCTGAGGCAGTACATGATTTGCCACACTACGATGCTGATTTCCAAGATGGACCCCATCAAGTACATCTTTGAGAAACCAGCTCAGACAGGAAGATTAGCCTGATGGCATATGCTCCTATCAGAATATGATATCCAGTACGTTGCTCAGAAATCCATCAAAGGGAGCATTTTGTCAGAACACCTTGCAGAGTATCCTATGGAGGATTATCAACCGCTCAAGTTCGACTTTCCCGATGAAGATGTGATGTATATTCAGCGCACGAAACCAGAGCCTGGTCCAGAGGAAGGCCCCGAGCCAGGGTCCCGTTGGGAGATGATGTTCGACGGAGCGTCAAACAAAAATGGACATGGCATCGGAGCTGTTCTGAAAAATCCAACTGGAGGGTACACTGCGGTCACAGCCCGACTCTGTTTCTCTTGTACAAACAACATAGCGGAATATGAAGCCTGCATCCTGGGGTTGGAGGCTGCCATTGATCTCCGTATCAAAATTTTGGAAGTAATTGGTGATTCTGCTTTAGTAATATACCAACTCAAAGAGGAATGGGAAACCAGGGATGAAAAATTGATTCCTTATAAGACCCACATCCTAGAGATGGCTGAGTATTTCGATGAAATTACCTTCAAGCACGTACCAAGGGCGGAAAATCACATTGCCGATGCATTGGCCATGATGGCATCCATGTGGAAAGTCCAGTTTGTTAACGAAGCACCTCTGATTCGCATCGAAAGAAGGACAGTACCCGCATACGTCATGGCAATGGACGGAGAATTTGGGGAGAAGCCGTGGTTTTATGATATCAAGAATTTCCTTCAAAATCAAGAATACCCCGCTGACGCATCCACAATTGACAAAAGAGCGATACGGAGGTTGTCATCTAAATTCTTCATCAGCAATGGCATCTTGTACAAAAGAAATCATGATATGGTCTTACTCCGATGTGTCGATGAAAGTGAGGCGAATCTCATAATGGCCGAAGTACACGAAGGGACCTTCGGCACCCATGCAAATGGCCACACCATGGCTAAGAAAATATTAAGAGCGGGTTACTTCTGGTTAACTTTGGAGACGGATTGCATACTGTTCGCTCGAAAGTGTCATAAATGTCAAGTTTATGCTGATAAAGTGCATGTCCCTCCACATCCTCTCAATGTGATGACGTCACCTTGGCCTTTTGCAATGTGGGGCATAGATATAATCGGGGCAATAGAGCCGAAAGCTTCTAATGGCCATCGCTTCATCCTTGTCGCAATCGATTATTTCACCAAATGGGTGGAAGCAGCATCATATGCAAATGTGACAAAACAAGTGGTCGCACGATTCATTAAAAAGGAAATTGTCTGCCGATATGGTGTCCCTAACCAGATCATCACTGACAACGGGTCGAATCTGAACAACAAAACAATGAAGGAACTCTGTGACGACTTTAAGATCAAACATCATAACTCGTCCCCTTACAGACCTAAGATGAATGGCGCAGTTGAAGCTGCAAACAAAAACATCAAAAAGATAATACAAAAAATGGTCGTGACTTACAAAGATTGGCATGAGATGTTACCATTTGCTTTGCACGGCTACCGGACATCAGTACGCACTTCGACAGGGGCAACTCCCTTTTCCTTAGTGTACGGGATGGATGCAGTGCTACCCATTGAAGTCAAAATACCTTCCTTAAAGATCTTGACAGAAGCGGAGTTGGACGAAGACGAATGGATAAAAGAAAGATTTGATTCGTTGAATCTCATCGACGAAAAAAGAATGACGGCCATGTGTCACAGTCAAATCTATCAACAAAGGATGGCCCGGGCATTCAATAAGAAGGTTCGTCCCAAAGAGTATAGGGAAGGAGAGCTGGTGCTTAGAAAAATCCTACCTACACAAAAAGACATGCGTGGCAAGTGGATGCCCAACTACGACGGCCCTTTCGTTGTGAAGACTGTTTTCTCCGGAGGATCTCTGATTCTCGAAACCATGGACGGCGAATCACTCAAGTATCCCATCAACTCGGACGCAGTAAGAAAATACTACGCTTGAAAACGGAATGCATAGAAAGAGGATTTCAATGCCTCGACAAGAAAAACCCAATGTTTGAAAGATGTCGGACGCTGGAGCGGACTCCTGTGCAGAGTATTAGAAGAAAGGTCAAAGCTTGTTGTTCTCGTCAGAAGCGGCAAAACAAGTGAACTGATAGTCGGAAGGACCGAATTATTATGGGATTCTGTAATCTTTTCTGTTGCCATTTTTCAAAACTTTTAAAATCCCCAAGGCTTTGTCTTTTGTAAAGTTCTTGTCCATCAATAAAATCAGTTCTCCTTTTGGCCAAATCATCGTTATGATCTGCTATCTTTGTTATGCAATTTCACTTATTTGTTAATAAGAATTTTTTATGAAAGCAAAGTGTTTTGAAAAACCTAAGTCTTGATTTAAAAAAGAAAGAAGGAGAAAGTACAATTTGACAAAATGATTGAAAGTTCCAAAGGTAATATGATGATATTACATAGTTCTTGAAGTTGCGGAAATCGCTGTTGTCTTTGACCGAGATAAATACGTCCGATAGAAATTCTAGCTAGTAAGGTAAGACTTCTTCCTTGCAAGATTATGGGGGACATTACTGAGGAAAAATCGTTATCTGTATCAAAGAAAGAAGTGTCACCTGATTTGAGGCATTTTTGAAGCTCAGCGTGATAAGTTCCCTCTTTATCGGGTTTTCTTTTGTCCCTCCGGTTTGTTCTGTGTCTTGCATACAGCATCATGCTAGCATACGCATTTGTTTGCATTCCCACCATTGAGGTCCTTTGGTCGTTACCTTTATCTTTGTTTTGTTGTTACAAGTTCGTTTTAGAATTGACACCCTGGGATTTCCTTATTTTTGTTCTGGGAGAGTAGTGGTGACTAGCAATGTTTGGTTTACACAAACAGGGGGTTATTACCAATTTTCACCTTCGATTGGGTTACCGCTAACAAACTGAGAAAGACTAGTGGTCACTAGCACGTATTCAGAACTAACTATGTTTGGTATAGTAGTTTGGTCATCACCAGCAATTTTCCAAACCCAGTCGTCACTGATTCGGTTATAAGGCCAACCAATTGTCATTGGAGTCCTTTTGATTTGGTTTTCACCAATCTGTGCTAAGAAATCTAGTGGTTACTAGTTTTGCCTTCTAAAACCAATGGTCATTGGTACTTAAGTTGGTCGTCACCAAAATTCCCTAAAAAGTCCAATAATTATTGGCATCGCCTGGAATCCAATAGTCATTGGTACCTGTTTGATTTGGTTATTACCAGTCTTTTTGAATCTAGTAGTTACTAGTGTTACCTTCAGACCCAATTGTTATTGGTGGCTTTTGATTTGGTTATTACCAATCTTCCTAAGTCTAGCGGTCACTAGCATTGCTTGGAAAATCTAGTTTTCACTAGCCGTGTCCAGTACCAGTTGTTATTGGTATACCACTGGACTTGGTTGTCACCAGTTACCATAAGTCCAATGATTATTGGCATTGTTTAAATCAGATTGTTATCACCACTTTGGTCTGGTCGTTACCAAACTCTGTGAAAATCCAATCGTTATTGGTACCCTTTGATTCAGTCGTTACCAATTCCATCTGTTAAAATCCAATCGTGATTGGTACCCTTTGATTTGGTCATCACCAGTCTCCTCTAAGTCCAGTGGTCACTAGCATTGCTTGAAAGCTAATTGTTACAAGTTGATTGTTACCAACTTCTCCAACCGAAGTCCTGTGTTTTTATCAATATCGTTTGGAATTCCCAATTGTAATTGGAACTTTGGTTCTGGTCGTCACCATCACCCCAGGAAGTCTAGTGGTAACTAACACCTTGGAAAAAGACCGTTTGTTGTTCTGAACGTCACCAATATCCCTTTGAAGCTTTTTTGCTTTCCCCAGTCGAGTCTCGGAGGTCTAGTGGATACTAGCATCCCCGGTGCATCTGGTCTTGTTTCTAATATTTTCCTGAAGATCCCATTTGAACTCTTCGTTATAGGAAATTTCTCATCTGGTTATCCCCAGTGAGGTTCGTGTCTCCGTTCCATCTTTTCCCCGGTGAAGCTTCACTTCCCCAGTGGATTTTGTTCCCCAGCAAGTTTTCCCCAGTGGGTTCCTTCCCCAGTGAATTTTGCGCTTCTTTTCTTTCGTATCCCCAGTGAAGAATTATGATCTTCCCCGGTGGACTTCCTCATCTGGTTATCCCCAGTGAAGTTCGTATCTCCTCTCCCCAATAAAGATGTGTCTTCCCCGGTGGAATTTGCGTCCCCTGCGTGAAAGATTCCCTTGAACAAACATCCCTAGTCATGTTTGAACTATCTTGCTTACTTCGCTCGGAATCTTTCCCTAGTGTGTTGGATCCTCGTGAGTGGTTACTCGTTGTTTCGTCGTTTTTTATTTTACTCATGTATCCGCATCTGTCTCACATTCAAGCATCATATGACATCATTTAGATTCATGGCATGATCGCATTTGTCCTTTTGCATATCATCGGACTTAAGGGACAAAATTTCTGGTTTGCTATATTTAAATACCTTTCACACGATTTCATGAGGATTGCCATCTCTCATTACCATCGAGTGAAAATATTTAAATAGGGGCATCTGTTGCACCCCAAATTTTGACCCCTTATATCCTCTTCATATCATATGCATTTATTTATCTCACTTTAACAAGTTTCAAAGTGTATTTTGTCAAGACACAGATGAAACGGGGCTCCGCACTGATAAAATCGAAGGTTCGAGGATCGGGCAACCATCGCTTTGGGATGAATCATTCATGAAATAAAATCAAGGGTATCATATTGGGCCATGTGTGAGTTCAATTTGAAGTAATTACCCACAGATGGGGTGCAGTGCAGTTTAAGGCACCCAATTAGGGTTTTGCGAGTTAAAAAGTCAACTATGGTCTGACTTTAGACTCGGGGAATAATTCAAAGATAAAATTATGGTTTAAAAATTGCATATGGCTTAGTGAAGTCCCCCAAAGAGTTTCAAAGTCTTGGAAGCTCCGAAACGTGAACAGATAGTTCGGTAATCGCCGATTGATCGTACGGTTGACCGAAAAGTCAACCCCCTCAAGTTTTAGGAATTGGACTTCAAGTGGTGAAGCAAAGTTGTTCCTTATGTCATGAGGGACCTACATATCAATTTTCATGATCATCGGATCAAAGACGTGAGAGTAATTGGAAAAACGGGAAATTAGGGTTTCGAAAGGGGCTAAACCCTAACTCCCTAACCGCACACCCGATTGAAGTGGTTCAAAGCTCGTCGGAAAGCTCTTAATAAGTCCTACAAAAGTCCTATACTAGGTCACACTCAGAAAATGCATGGAATTGAAGTTATCATCAAAATCGATTCTTAGTACAAAACACTTAGTGAAATTTTGAAAATCTGGCTGCACTAAAACTTGTTTTTTGCTGACTTTGAGGGACTTTTCAACCAAGATTCACATAGATTTGGAACTTTTGGCAAACATGAATGTTGTAGAGCTACATAAGGGCTTTCCAAAATGTACAAGAACTCCCCAAGAGGAGTTATGAGCTGAGAGTTATGAAGTGTGAAAGATGGGTCTGTGCACTAATTTGTTAACTTGCCTAAATCCAACATAAACTTGGTTCCCAACCATACACTTCATCTCTAACCATGGATGGACATCTGATATGATGAATTTAGAGGTTGGAATAAGCAAATTCAGAAGGGCATACCAAGCAAGTACAAGATCTTGAACAAAATCCATTACTTTAATAGAAGAAAGTACAAAGGTACAATAGGAGAGAGATGGTTTGTGGATGCAGCAGGAGGGGGCTGTCCTTTCTACCTCTATAGTCACTTCTTATAGCTTAATAAAATCTGGTTTTAGAGGTTAATGACCCTTGAAAGCATGCACCATTTGCAGAAAGAAAATCACACTTGGATTCACAAAGATTTCCCTTTCAAAACTCCCTCCAAAAATGGAAGTTACCAAGTTGCCCTCACCCTCATTCCTCCTATAAATAGGGACATTCTCACCATCTTCAAACTACACCAGAGCTGCTCATAACATTAACATATTACAGCTCTCCTTCTCATTCTCTTCTTGCTTGTAAGTAAGGAAAAGCTTAAAAACACCAAAAATGGGCATTTTACAACTTTCATGCCATTTTCTTTTCTAGCATTACCAACACTCTCACAACCATCCACACATCTTCTAAATCACATATAGAAGGTGTATGACTCACTAAAACATCAAGAACCTCAAAAAATCAAAAAGTCAACTCTCATTCCACTATACTTTGACCAAAGCTACAAAAATCACCAAATTTTGTTTTAAACATTTTCTTGAGGTTTTGATCATTCATACACCTCAACATTATCATATCTCAACTGTTCAAACCCTCACCAATCATTAGAAGTTCACATTTCTTCATTTGGCATTGAAAGTGTATTGTGGCTTAAAGTGGAAGAAACTTCAAAAGGCCAAGAATTAGAGCAAGCAACCTTTGGTTTTTCTCAGCTATCTTAGCATATTCAAGGTTCATCAAGAGGTATGTGGTTTGTCCTTGTTGACCTTAGTATCATATTTCATGATTTATCATGCTTGAGTATTTTCATGGAATTTGAATTATGAACACTTTGTTACTTTTCATGATTGTTTGCTGTTGGGAATAATGGGGATTTCTCACCAATATTAGCTTAGGCAGTTCAATTTGTTTTTGTCATATTAATGTGTTAAAACCAACTGTGATGCTGCCTCAAAACTTGTGAGCAAGTTGGTATTTTTTATTGATTTCATGTTATGTGTGAATGCTGTTAGAAACATAGGGCTGTGGAGTGTTATCACACTCAAAATGTGATGCTTTATTTGTGACTTCATAATTTACCATCTCTTGTTTAAGTAGCTGTCCACTGTGTGATATTATGCAACTCGCCTATAACACAAAAAGCTAGGTCTGTTACTGTTTGAGGCCTATACCAGTCTTGGTCTTGTGAACAGCCAAGAAGACCATCTTGTTTTTAGACCTAGGATATGCCTGCTGCAGTTTCAGTAGATAAATGCATGAGGAATTTCTTTTGGGGAATACATCAATGAAGGGCTTTTTAGTTAATAGGTTTATCATACCATAATGTTTTACCCTGCTATGACAGATTGAGCATCATGTTGCTCACCATGTTATTAAGGTTTCCCTTTTATGATTACTGTCTGGTAACTATTGCTGTCAAGGTTTATGACTGATATTCAAAGTTGCATTGGCTCTTAGCTTTGAACAGACCCTCTAGCCTGCTGTCATGAATTTCAAAGTTTGGTTTTGAGAGTCACTTAATTTGATCCATGGTTGTCTGCTAGGGAACTGTTACACTAAAACAAACTGCAAATTGAAAACTCATTTTGGGCATAAAACATTGAACATCTAATTTTATCATGCATACAGATCCTAATGTGTATATAAGACCTGCTTACATACTTACCCTGCCTTGTGTGTACCTAGAGTTTACAACTACCTGTTGCCACCAAATGTTCCAACTGTTATGAGATTCTAGAAGCTAGTTTTGAAGTCAGTTTGTGTTCCTCCTAACACTAGTTAGCACAGGCTCAGTATTACCAAAGCTGTTAGATTCTAAAGCTAGCATAGTTTTGTTTGTACTTGAAATCTTGAGTGTGTTGAGGTATAGGTTCATTCCATTTCTGTTGATACTGAATTTGTGTTATCATTCAATGCCATAGTTTTGAACTGTTATGCTATAAACCTGCTACCACATGCCAAATATGCAGAAGGTTGTTTTCACAACAGTAGGCTTTGTTCAGTTTTCACATTAGTCATGATTGAATTCTTGGGCTGCTTGATTGGTCCTACTTGGAGTGTTGTTCTCTGTGCTAGTTGATCTTGTAACTGGCAGATTCCATTAATTTCTTGACATTAAATGTGATGTGCAAATTCATTAAATGTTAAACATCATTATCATGCTGTAGAATTTGTTTTGATTGATTACTGTGATGCTGTCATGTTTGCTCATATTGTTCATATGCATCATTACCAAAACTAGTCATAGCCACTGAAACTTCATTTTTGCATAGAGCATTAAAAGACCTGACTTTATCTTTCAAGCATGTTCCAATGTGTATTTGAAACCTGCTTGCATGTTTACCTTGTATAGCTTGTGCATAAAACTCATACTCACTGTCCACCACGTTGCCAATACATAAATGATGCATGAAATCCACTTCTGATCACTCCAAGTTAGCACTGATTTTAGATTGAGCACACACACACTTGATTTCATATGTTGGTAATATGTATGTGTTCAAATTAGTCAAGAAAGTTTCAACACTAAGATGCATCTCAATATGGCTCATATTTTTTGAAACAACTTGCACTTCAGGAATCTGTTTTCACATTGACCTTCTGCTAGCTCCTTTTGAGTTTTAGAATCATTAAAGTCTTGGTTAATTGATGTATGCATACCTGATAATGTTCAAAGCCTGCTTAAAACTAATCTGCACTGAACCATGTTGCTTTGCCATGTTGTTACACTGTTGCCAAGAAGAATCATAGCAGTTGACATTCACTTTCTGCATAACACATTAAAGAATTGATTCTAGCATATACACCTGTTTTAAAGTGCATCAGTATATTATGTGAATGTTTGCTGTTAGATGTTTGGTGCACAGAATTGAATTCACATGTTGACACCAATGTTTCAAACACACAAAAACCACACAACTGCTACTTTCTTGCACAAACTTCTTTTCACTTGCTGTCATGCTTTTTTTTTGTTCAAAATAGAGAAAACTGGTTGGTATATGTTTAAGCCTTGTGTTACTCTCATCATGCTGATAATAGCTAGCAACTTTGTTCCACATGTCTTGATGTTTTGCCTTGCACTAACACTAATACCAAAACAAAGTCATTAATTTGAACTTCATTTTTTTTGCATAGCACCTCAAGTTTGATTTTAGCATACATACATGTTTCAAAATACATTAGAGTGTTGTGAATGCTTGCTGTTAGTTAGGTATGTACAGAATTAAATTCATGCTTTATGCTTCAAAATCATCAAAACACTCATCATGCCTGTGAGCTGTTTGTAGAAATGCCTGATCATCGTGTGAAATCTGCATTGGGTTTATACTCATCATTCTCATTTGTGAATCTACTGCTATTTCTGTTTAGATTAACTTTGAAGAGGTTTAATTACAGTTGCTTTTCTTTAACTCATGAATAAGACTTCTGCATGATATGTGTATTCATTGCCACCAGAAAAACTGTTGATCATGTCAAAATATGCAAGGGTGTTGGTTTCTGTTCAATACTTTGTTCTGCTGTCTGGATTTGTTAGTCCACCTAGAATTTTTATCAAATTTCTAATTGGTCTGTTAGAGATCATCAAGATTTAAAATCTTTGGCTTGACTGATTTAGTTTTAATCATGAATTCCATCTTTCTTTGTGTGGATGTAAGGTCATTAGTTTTTGATTTTGATGCATTGGTTCTGTCAGTTACCTTTTGTTGCATGATCATGGATGTTATATCATGACTTGTTCATTTCTGTGGCTGTGGCATTGGTGTTCGGTATGTTACATATGTGTATATATTGCATTTGACTGTTGCCTGCTCGTATTTACATAATCTTGCACTCGAATTTCAAAACAATGTTTTTCATAAACCAAAACAACAAGCTGAGTGAGGGCACTGCACTCACTGAGTTCATCTGAACACCATGAATTCCATGCAATAAAACAGCTCCTTAGTATTCTACCTAGGTTTGATAACCTCTGATGCCTCTGAACTCAACCTTATGTGATGAGTACTGCACTGTCTTTGAATCATTATTTTAACTTCATGCCAAGTCTACCTGAAAACAAGTTCATTAGTTTAAAACAGTTTGGTGATTTAACTTTGTCATTACTGTTAAGGCATTGTGTGTCCAGCATTTAATTTCTCACAGCATGACTAACCCTTGTTCAAGTTTGATTCACTTTGTATGTGAGGTTTATGGAGGTTATATCATGAATTCCCATCCTTCTTGCCAAAGCGTTTTGAAAGCAATTCTTGTGCATACTCTTACGCTGGGTCAGGTTTTTACATCCCAAACACATTTCGAAACTCATGTGCATTTGCAATTGAATTTTAAAAGGGAGACTCAATTTCTCAAAAATAACACCACTACTGAATTCTTCAGTGAAAGATACTCAAGATTGAGTAAGGATTCACTAAATTCCATGGAGGTTTGGGTTAGTTTCAATCATTCAATTAATGGATATTTTGGTTATGCCTTGGAGTTGCCCAGAAAATCAACTGATTAAGCTATGTATATTTTTCTTTCCATCTAATTAATGGATGTATCAGCCACCCCAGTGGCAGACCATTGCGCGCGTTATAACTTTCTACCAGCATGACAAGGGTTCGATCCGGGTGGAGGTCGAACCCTTTTGTTTTTATTTTTCCAATTTCCATTGATGAACCATTTTATTCATTCCTCTCACTTCTCTATCACACGCGCGTGCGCGCCCCAGTGGTAAGTTTGTGTGTTTGAAAGCACTAGGACGTGGGTTCAATCCCCACCTATGCCCATTCTTTTATTGGTTTGTTTATTTTATTATCATGAAATATATCAACTTTCAAACGTTCATAACTTATTTATTTTTTGTCAGATTTAATCCATTCTTTTTGCAAAATCTTTCTTATAACATCTAGTTTTGTTTAATAATTTAAAATCTCATGATTGATTATCTCAACAATACTTGGGCATATTTGTTAATAAATTCACTCTCCAGTCGTTACCTCGTGTCTCGATTTAATTTACCCTTTATACCATGTTTATCTTGTAAGATTTATGGGTATGTATTTATGTTTGTTAGCATGTTGAGATTTCATCCTTTTGTTGGTTGTTACCACGAATGATTATTCCTCCTAAATTACGAGGTTAAACTAATTTATTTATTTGTTTGTGCGCGATTGTTACTTATACACATTGTGGTCACACTTGCATGATTTGACTTCAAGTTGACATTTGTTTATATGGTTGTTACCTTCAGTATACTTTCATCTTTGTTAAGATATACCTCCGTCTTTGATATGCCATTAGTAACATTGCTTGTATACCTTGGTTGAAACCATTCATCTAACTTGAATTACTTGCTCACTATAATGTGCTTACCCGTCTTTGATTGTAATCTTTGTCTTCTATATCCCTCATACTTGAATAACTCATTACCTCTGCCTTTGACTTTGAAAAGTCACCTTAAACTTTAGTTAAAATCAAAACTCATAAGCCATTTGACTTTGCTTAAAGTCTAAGCAACCTTCCCCCTCACTAGGAGTGTTTACAACTAGAACCCTAGGATAGAGTTGTTAACTCTATGTAAGGATCATGGATATGATCACTTACTTCCCCCTTTGAGTGTTACAACATAGACATAGAGAGTTTTGTGAAACTCTACACAAACATTATCATGTTTGTTCCCCTTTGAACCTTGATCGCAATCAAGTGTTCTTCAACCCTAGTGAGGTGAACTACGATTGCTCTGATTCTATCCTAGTTAGGATACGTAGGCAGAGGACGCGATGTCTTTGCGAGCAAACTTAGAAACAATCTTAGGTCTTCATCTATCATAACCTTCACCTTTTTACCCAATACCCAAACCTTAGCAAATATTTAACAAACTTAGCATACAAACAAACAAAAGGTTCCTGTAGAGTACTACAGATGTTTAGGATGTGAAATACCTACCCTATGCATAACCAACCCCCGATCCCCGAATCTCTTAGCGTTGTTGTAACATCGCGCAAAAGGTTCTTTCTCTCTTTAGACCTTTCCTTTGGATGAATTAAAGTCCGGTTGTAATCTAAGAATTAAAGATTCAAGTTAATTCAATAGCTTGGTATCACGATTCTCACCGCAACATGTTGGTACCGGGGTTTCTCAGTTGCAGATTTGTCTGTTCTTGATAGAGCAGGTTTTGATCAGAGGATCTTACCATCAGATGTTGTTTGTTCTTGATAGAGCATATTTTTGATTGGGGTCTGAAGATCTCATCAGCAAATGTTGTTTGTTCTTGATAGAGTAGATTTTTGAGTGGGGTCTGAAGATCTCATCAGCAAATGTTGTTTGTTCTTGATAGAGCAGGTTTTTTGGGGTCTGAAGATCTCATCAGCAGATGTTGTTTGTTCTTGATAGAGCAGATTTTTGAGTGGGGTCTGAAGATCTCATCAGCAGATGTTGTTTGTTCTTGATAGAGCAGATTTTTGAGTGGGGTCTGAAGATCTCATCAGCAGCTATATGTTTGTTCTTGATAGGGCATATTTTTGACTGGGGTCTGAAGACCTCATCAGCAGATATTTCTTGATTCTACACCCGAGGTCCTTATTATCAAACCTTTGTTCTTGACAGAGCAGAACTATGATCCTATGTATATGGCCCTATCAGATGGTTGTTCTTGATAGATCAGATTTGTGGTCCTACACCGGGGTTTTCTTCTTATCAGTAGTTGTTGATACAGAGCCTCCACAGCACAGTTGCCTTGACCTCCTGCTGCATGATTGCATTTTGCATTAGTTTGCATATTCATTTGCATTTCATTAACGTGTGTCTGTGTTGCAGGTATCGTTTTCCCCGATCCAAGATTTCTTGCCTCCTATTGTATTATTATGGGATCTCTGAGGAAGACCGTGGCTTACAAGTTCCCTACCCCTGATGTGGTTAAGCTGACTGGTTTGATAGCTTTAGCAGATAATTCTGTGAGGGATGAGTTCAGAAAATCTTACGGCAGGTTGCTCAGTTTGGTTCGTAAACCTTCTGCATTCGAGTTGAATGGGTTGCACGCTCTGCTGCAGTTTTACGACCCTCCGCTGAGATGTTTCACTTTCCAGGATTTTGTTCTCGCACCCACGCTGGAAGAGTATGCTGATTTGCTAGGTGCGCCTGTCAAGAGGTAGATGCCTTTTGTTCATATGGATGCTGAGCCTGATCTGGCTAGTTTAGCTCCGTCACTTCATTTGGACGCCTCCGAGTTAGTATTGACTAGTTGGAACAAGGTTCCTGGGTTCTCCTTGCAGTTTCTGGTAGGTAAAGCTCAGCAGTGCGCTAAGGACGGATGTTGGGTCGCGTTCAATGCCATCCTCGCTTTGTGCATATATGGCATCGTTCTGTTCCCCAATATGCCCGATTTTGTAGACTTTGATGCGTTTCGCATCTTTGCTTCAGGGAATCCAGTCCCTACCCTGATCGGAGATGTATACCATTCTATCCACTACAAAAACGAGAACAGGAGAGGCAAGAATGTCTCATGCTGTGTACCCTTGCTTTATAAATGGCTTGATAGTCATCTGCCCAAGAGGGGTCCTTTTGTTTCATCTGCAACCACGACTGAGTGGTCTGAGCGTCTGATGAGTTTATCTGCAGAGGATATTGACTGGTTCGACAGAGATAGGTTGGGTACTGAGGTGATCTTCAGTTGCAGCGGGTTTCCAAATGTGCCTTTGATAGGTAGGAAGGGCTGTATAAACTACAATCCATCGTTGCTGGTTCGACAGTTCGCGTATGCATTGAGAACTCCGCCGAAGGATGAAGAGGTACAGGAATCTCTGTACCTCACTGGTCTTCTAGAGGGGGATCTGTTATCAAAGCTTCAGCATGCCTGGAATGGTATCAGTAAACGGGGAAAGCCATTGCTGGGAAAAAGCAACAATCAAGCATACCCTCCGTACGTGACTTGGATCAGAGCCAGGGCAAATGCTATAGGGATGTCGT
Source organism: Lathyrus sativus (assembly GCA_963859935.3). Lineage (NCBI taxonomy): Eukaryota > Viridiplantae > Streptophyta > Magnoliopsida > Fabales > Fabaceae > Lathyrus > Lathyrus sativus. Next base: position 13,593,485 of record OZ012736.1, read on the forward strand.
TTCCTCATGCCAAGCCAGAAAGCCCTCCAATGATTGAAGAGCCTACTACTGTGCCCATTCATCAGCATAATCAGGTATTGGCTGAGCGAGATGAATTGAAGCGGGAAAATGAGGAACTGGAGAAGGAATTGGCTCAGCTTCGAAGCGAAAGGAACGAAGCTGTTCATTCTTTCAAAAGGCAAACAGAGCTGGTGAACCGGCTGGGGACAGACTTGACTAAGCAGATCGCCGAGCGTGAGCGCATGGGTCAAGACTTCAAAGTCGTCAACGACGTACTGGCTACGAAGAAGCAGCACTTGGACGAGGCATATCGGAGGATATCCAAGTTCAACCAGAACTGGAAGGCTTCCCTGGCCACCAGGAAAGAGCGGGAGGATAAGCTGATGCTACAGATCTCCAAGCTGAAAGCCCAGGTGAAGATCAGTGAGAAACGGTTTGATGAAGAAACCGCCCGCAGATACGCCGCCGAAGTCCAGCTCAACAAAGCTCTCGCTAACCTGAAGGAGCGCAAGCTGACGTTTGAGTCCAAGAAGCGGAAGTTAGAGGATTGCTTTGGCGAAGGAGCATGGGAAGATTCGGTCGAAGGTCTTCAGTATACCATTGTGCAGAGATAGTTACTCGTCGAGGGGTTACTTACGATGCCAGATCATTCAGAAACGAAGGAGTTGTTGGAAGAGTATCGCGCCCGTGGCCGTACTTGACTACTTGTATTCTTTTTGTTTTGATCATTGTTGTACGCTGACCATCACCAGGCTTGTTGGCTGAGGTCACGCTGTTGATTCATCTTGTACTCGCTGATGCTATGTACTGCCTTGATAGGCTTTCTTTATATATGAGATTGTTGTTTCCATGATTGGACCCGGACTTCTTCTTCTTATTATTATCAGCACTGGCACTCAGGCACTAGGATCGGGGGAAATCTCCCAAACACACAGACACACGCATGCATTTGCATGAAGCATTTGCATGGCGAGCATTTAGTTGTTTTCCCTAACCCTTTAGTGTTTACAGGTTTTTCAGGTTTACAGGTGTCCCAGGCCGTTTCCGGTGGTTCCAGAATTGATCAGAGACCAATTCACCGTTATCCTACTAGAGCTAATCAGACCAGAATCATGGATCAAGTGCAAACTGATGTTCAGGAGCTCCGCGAAAGGATGGATCGCTTCATCGAGCTCATGCAAGCGGTCGCCAACGGCCAAGATCATCTCAGAACGTTGGTTCAACCTTTGATCTCCAGGGTTAATAGCAACGGCGTGCTCCACGGTGGGACCGTGCCTACTCCTCCACCAGTTGAGACTCCACAAAATGGTATCCCCGGGACCGGGGTGAACGGCAGTGCTCATGGCAATGTGATGACCAACATCGGACTCAATACGACGGGCGTCGGTAATGGGAGTCTGGGAGCTAATGTCAACGTCGGGCCGGGCAACGGCAATGCAGGCGTCGGGAATCTGTTTGTGCCTCAGCCATGGCTGGAAGATCATCAAGATGATGTGTTCTCTCAGAAGGGTGCTGAAAGAGAGCTGAACGCTGAAGCGCGGCTTAGATTCAAAGCACTTGAAGATAAAATGAGACATATTGAGAATCAGAATACTTTGGGCGTTGATATGTCTAAACTGGGATTAATTGCTGATTTCAAGGTACCTCCTAAGTTCAGGGTACCTGACTTTGAGAAGTATAAGGGCACCACTTGCCCTCGTGTCCACCTGAGATCGTACTACAGGAAGATGTCTGCCCATTCCGAAGACGAGAAGTTGCTGATGCACTTCTTCCAAGACAGTCTCTCAGGGCCCTCCCTCGAGTGGTACATGGGTCTGGAGCCCGCTAGCGTGCGCACATGGAAGGATCTCGCTGAAGCGTTTGTGCACCACTATCAGTACAATAGCGACTTGGCCCCGAATCGAGTCCAACTGCAGAACCTATCGCAGAAGAATAATGAAGGGTTTAAGGAGTACGCCCAGCGGTGCGCGTGAGTTGGCAGCCAGGGTTCAGCCGCCGATGGTTGAACGTGAGCTCGTGCAGATGTTTGTAGCTACCCTTCCAGGGGTTTACTATGAAAAGTTAGTCAGCGGTATGTCTGGGACGTTCTCAGCTCTCATTATCATGGGCGAGCACGTCGAGAATGGAATCAAGATCGGGAAAATTCAAGGTGAGTCATCCTCAGCTGGAGGAGGTGGTAAGAAGCCTTATGCTGGTAAGAGGCGAGAAGGAGAAGCGAGCGCTGTGACCAATGCTCGAAGGAAAAGCAAAGGCCCTCAGCAGCAGTTGGCCAGTATAAACATCTCGGCAGTTCAACAGCCACAGCAACAACCAAATCAACAGGGATACAGAAAGTACCAGAACCGGACATCTTTGGCAAACCGTCACTTCGAGGCACCGCCCATGTCGTATGCGCAACTCTTGCAGATCTTGCTTCAGCTTCAGTTGGTCCAGAAGAGGACGATGGCTCCCTTGACAGGGGCACCTCCACCAGGGTACGACGCAAATGCCACTTGCGATTTCCACTCAGGGGCACCAGGCCACACGATTGAGAACTGCAAAGCCTTCAAGCACAAGGTGCAGGACTTGGTGGATGCCAAGATCATTAACTTCTCCGATAATGTGCCAAATGTCACGAAGAATCCTATGCCGAATCATAGGGGAGGCGGAGTGAACGCCATTATCGAAGAAGAGAGTGCAGATCTGTTGACTGATGTCAGAGACCTAAAGACGCTGCTTAGTTTCGTCAAAGCTAAGTTGTTGACAAGAGGGTTCTTTCCAGGTTGCGGAGAGCTATGCATGGACTGTGCCACACGTTCTGATGGATGTGAGCAGTTGGTAGAAGGAATTCAAAGTCTGATGACTGAAGGGATTCTGCAGTTTAGCCAGAGGGCTGAAAGTGGATCAGGAGAGGTAGTGCTGAAGCAGGCCGATGAAGTCGCCACCATCACCATCCCTCGCCGGCCAATAACTATTTCTGCGCCCAGACCGCCTACAATTACCATTACCAAAGCTGGGCCAATACCCTTCGAGAGCACTAACGCCGTTCCGTGGCATTATGGGGCTGAAGTCTATTGCAACGGACAGAAGTTGGAGCTAGAGCCGTATGGGTCGACTGTAGAGAATCTTGCGGGCATCAGTGGTATCACTCGCAGCGGAAGAGTTTTGCACCGCCAGAGGTTGTGGCAGATAAAGCAGTCAGAGCTGATGCGGCCAATAAAGGTAAAAGTAAAGTCGTCGAAGAGGTCCCGTGTGGGGTAGAAATAGATTTGCTTGTCAAAGATGCCGAGGAGTTTATGCGGTTGATTAAAAAGAGTGACTACAAGATTGTAGACCATCTCCATCAGACGCCCTCGAAGATTTCCATTCTCAACTTGTTGCTGTGTTCTGAAGCACACCGCAATGCGCTGCTGAAAGTGTTGAACGCTGCCTACGTACCGCAAGAGATATCGGTGAATCAGCTAGAAGAGGTTGTAGCCTACGTTAATGCTGGCAATGGGTTAGGTTTCACAGACTTAGAGCTGACACCAAAAGGGAGAAATCATAACAGCGCCCTGCACATCTCGATAGAGTGTAGGGGCACAATCATGTCGCATGTGCTGGTGGACACGGGTTCGTCGCTTAATGTGCTTCCAAAGAAGGCCTTAATGAAGTTGGATACTCGTGGAGTGATCTGCACACCCAGTGATCTGGTTGTGAAAGCGTTCGACGGAACTAAACGCCACGTTTTCGGGGAGGTGACCCTGCCGATCCAAGTCGGTCCGGAAACGTTCAACGCGGTCTTTTATATTATGGACATCATGCTTGCCTACAGTTGCCTCTTGGGCCGGCCATGGATCCATGCTGCTGGTGTCGTGACCTCCACGTTGCACCAAAAGCTCAAATATGCTGTCGGAGGAAGCATCGTGACTGTGAATGGCGAGGAAGACATAATGGTGAGCCATTTGTCATCCTTTAAGTATGTTGAAATGGATGGCGAAATCCATGAAACTCTTTGTCAAGCGTTCGAGGCTGTCAAAGTAAAAGACGTGGCTCCTGTGGTCGCTGAAAAGCTAGAGATGAATCTCTTCTCGTTTAAGGAAGCTCGGGCCGTTGTCCAAGCCGGATCTACCCCAGGCTGGGGGCGAGTTCTGGAGATACCTAACAAGCAAGATAAGTTTGGGTTGGGGTATTCTCCTGAAGCTGAAGCTTCTTCTTCTACTTCTAGCAGTGCGTCTCGAGGTAAGGGGCCGATCCTGTTTACCAGTGGCGAAATGATTTTCGAAAGCATCAACGCGGCGTCTGAAGACAGCGGGGATAGCGATTGTGACCTCGACTCTTGGATTCAGCCAAGCAAGTCGGGCGAGGGCCTCAACAATTGGACCATCAAGGATATCATCCAGATGACAAGTGAAGAGTAATGATTTACTTTTTACAATCATTGTATGACCCAATGTCCTACCCGGGGCATAACGGTTTTATTGTCAGGGCCTTGTTGGATTATGTACATGCATTTTGTTAATAAATCAAAGGCGTTTTCTTCGTATTCAAATATTGCGATCTCTATTATTCCTGTTTTATATTTGTTTTGAAAAACAGTAAAATGGCAATGGGGTTTGTGCTAACCTGCATATTCTTGTCTTAAGCTTAACCCTTGTTATTGCAGGATCCACATAACAGATGACATCGACTCTGGACCTTCTACGACTCACTTCGACTTCGATTGCCCGATCTATCAAGCCGAAGAAGAGATTGATGAAGACGAAGACCTTCCTGAAGAGTTGGCCCGCTTGTTGAAACAAGAGGAGAAAGTTGTTCTGCCTCATGAGGAGGATATTGAGATCGTGAACCTGGGTTCTGAAGAACTTGTCAGGAATGTCAGAGTAGGGGCTGCATTGCAGAGTAATGTCAAGCAGAGACTGGTCGAGATGCTTCGAGAGTATAGTGACATCTTTGCTTGGTCATACGAAGATATGCCTGGACTTGATACTGACATCGTGGTCCACCACTTGCCGTTGCGAGAAGATTGCCCTCCCGTTAAGCAGAAGCTTAGGAGGACCCGACCAGATATGGCTGTTAAGATCAAAGAAGAAGTGCAGAAGCAGCTTGATGCTGGCTTCTTAGCGGTCACCACTTACCCTCCGTGGGTCGCCAACATAGTGCCTGTACCGAAGAAGGATGGTAAGGTACGAATGTGCGTCGATTATCGGGATTTGAATAGGGCGAGCCCTAAATATGATTTCCTGTTGCCTCATATCGATGTGTTGGTCGACAATACAACCCAGTTCTCAGTGTTTTCGTTCATGGATGGCTTCTCCGGTTACAATCAGATCAAGATGGCGCCGGAGGACATGGAGAAAACGACGTTTATCACCCCTTGGGGAACATTCTGCTACAAGGTAATGCCCTTCGGTCTGAAGAACGCAGGGGCCACTTACCAACAAGCAATGGTAACATTGTTTCATGACATGATTCATCATGAGATTGAAGTCTATGTTGATGACATGATTGCGAAGTCCCAAACGGAGGAGGGACATCTGGTCAATTTGCTGAAGCTTTTTGAGAGGCTTAGGAAGTTCAGGTTGAGGCTGAATCCTAACAAGTGTACTTTCGGGGTACGGTCCGGAAAGTTACTGGGGTTTATCGTGAGCGAACGAGGCATCGAGGTTGATCCTGCGAAGATTAAAGCCATTCAAGAAATGCCAGCGCCGACAACAGAAAAAGAAGTTCGTGGTTTCTTGGGCAGAATAAACTACATTGCAAGGTTTATCTCTCAGCTCACGGCCACGTGTGAACCGATGTTCAAGCTTTTAAAGAAAGATCAGGCGATTATCTGGAATGAGGATTGCCAGAAGGCATTCGATAAGATAAAGCAGTATCTTCAAGAACCTCCAATCTTGATACCCCCAGTGGCTGGACGGCCATTAATCATGTACTTGACAGTTCTTGAGAATAGTATGGGGTGTGTTCTCGGTCAGCACGACGAGACGGGCAGAAAGGAGCATGCCATTTACTACTTGAGTAAAAAGTTCACCGACTGTGAATCTCGATACTCGATGCTGGAGAAAACGTGTTGTGCACTAGCTTGGGCTGCCAAACGTTTACGACAGTACATGCTCAATCACACCACCATGCTAATTTCGAAGATGGATCCAATCAAGTACGTCTTCGAGAAGCAGGCTCTTTCGGGCAAGATTGCCAGATGGCAAATGGTGTTAACCGAATATGACATTCAGTACGTGTCCCAGAAGGCCATCAAGGGAAGCGTATTGTCTGATTACCTTGCCGAACAGCCGATCGAGGATTACCAGCCGATGAAATTTGAATTCCCTGATGAGGATATTATGTTTCTCAAAGCGAAGGATTGCGATGAGCCGTTGCCCGACGAGGGGCCAGATAGGAAATCCCAGTGGAAATTGATATTCGAAGGGGCGATTAATTCCTACGGAAGTGGTATCGGGGCGATTATCACGACTCCCCACGGATCCCACATCCCGTTCACTGCGAGACTGATGTTTCCAGTCACCAATAATGAAGCGGAGTACGAAGCATGTATCATGGGTCTAGAAGAGGCAATTGATTTGAGAATCAAGAACCTAGACGTATATGGTGACTCGGCGCTTGTAATCAACCAAATTAAAGGGGAGTGGGAGACTCGTCAATCAAATTTGGTGCCATACATGAACTATGCCAGAAGGCTACTTCCGTTCTTTGATCGAGTGGAACTCCATCATGTGCCCAGGGCAGAAAATCAGATGGCTGATGCCTTAGCCATGTTGGCCTCGATGTATAAAGTCAACTTTTGGAATGAAGCTCCAAGTATTGTCATTTCCAGTCTTGATAGACCGACATTCGTCTTTGCAATCGAGGAAGCCGCCGACGGCAAGCCATGGTTCCATGACATCCAGACTTTCCTCATGACTAAGGAGTATCCTGCGGGTGCGTCAACCCAGGATAAGAAGACTCTGAGGAGACTGTCTGGAAATTTTTATCTCAATCCTGATGGAGTGTTTTATAAGAGAAACCACGATCTCGTGCTACTCAGATGTGTAGATGAGAAAGAGGCGAGTATGCTCATGGAAGAAGTCCATGAAGGCACATTTGGTACGCACGCCGGCGGGCATGCTATGACGAGAAAGATCCTGAGAGCAGGATACTACTGGCTGACGATAGAGTCAGATTGCTTTAAATTCGCGAAGAGATGTCATAAATGCCAGATTTATGCTGATAAAGTTCATGTGCCGCCGTGCCCGTTAAATGTCATGTCCTCCCCGTGGCCATTCTCCATGTGGGGCATCGACATGATAGGCAAGATCGAGCCTACTGCATCCAAGGGTCATCACTTCATTTTAGTAGCTATAGACTACTTCACCAAGTGGGTGGAGGCAGCCTCGTATGCTAATGTGACCAAGCAGGTGGTGGCTAAATTCATAAAGAGGGACATCATCTGTCGTTACGGAATTCCCGAGCGGATCATTACGGATAATGGTTCGAACCTGAATAACAAGATGATGAAGGAGCTGTGCCAGAGTTTCAAGATTGAACACCACAACTCATCTCCTTATCGGCCGAAGATGAATGGCGTCGTTGAAGCAGCCAACAAGAACATAAAGAAGATTGTTCAGAAGATGGTTGTGACCTACAAAGATTGGCACGAGATGCTGCCATTTGCATTGCACGGTTATCGTACAATGGTGCGTACTTCAACCGGGGCAACTCCTTTCTCTTTGGTGTACGGTATGGAAGTTGTCCTACCGTTAGAAGTGGAGATCCCTTCTTTGCGAGTTTTGGTTGATGTGAAACTCGACGAGGCAGAATGGATTACGAACCGACTGAACCAACTCAGCCTGATGGATGAGAAGAGGTTGGCATCGATTGCATGTGGTCGTCTGTATCAAAGCCGAATGAAGAAAGCTTATGATAAGAAGGTGCGTCCTAGAAGCTTTCAGACGGGTGATCTCGTCCTGAAGAAGATTCTTCCTCCACACTCCGATCACCGGGGCAAGTGGACTCCGAATTACGAAGGTCCGTACGTTGTCAGCAAGGTCTTCTCGGGAGGAGCTTTGTTGTTATCCATAATGGACGATGAAGATTTTGCATCCCCGGTGAACGCGGACGCAGTTAAAAAATACTTTGCTTGAAAATGACCCGCTGGACAAAAAAGGAAAGTCCAGGCAAAAATGGGGCATCCTGGCGAACCAAAAACAGAATAAAAGGTTCGGGAAAAACTTAGGGATATGAATTGAAAAAATGTACACCCGCGAAGTCGAAAACCTACACTGGGCGGCTTCGGCAAAAAAGGGTATCCCGGTGAACTGAAAACCCGCGAAGGGCGGTTCACGCAAAAATTAGGGATTTGAAAAAGCAAATGACTGCGTTCCGCGTGTGGACTTTCATTGTTTAGTGGTTTGGAAGACATGAGGGCCGTTTATCTGAATCAATCTCTTCCGAAGCTGAAGCCTCGGAGAAGTATCGAAGTCGAGTGGGTCATAGAGGGATCAACTCATGGTGTTCGTCTACGCCTCGTTGCCGACATTTGTATATACTGATGTATATTTATGTTTTATTTTTGCGCGGCTTCCTCATTCCAGGAGCTTGCATCTGTTGTAAAACATTTTACCCATTCAGGGGTCCGCTATCAATAAAATGCATACTATTCAGCAATTCTATTTGCCTGTTTAGCATTTACCTGTTTTGTTTGCGAGAAAACGCTGATGTTTTTGATAAAATGCGCATACATAAACTTACTGGCCTAGGCCACTGATTGTTGAAGCAATTAATCACTTGAATATTGTCACGAGATAATAACCTTGATAGGCCCCTTTGAGAAGGGTATCTTGTCTGTTTGTTTGTGTTGTTACAGGTGTAGCATATTCCAGACAGAGCGCCGTGCGCATCCCGAAGCAGGATGATTCCTCCTTCTCCAGCAAAGTTCAGCAGCCTCTCCCCGCAGAGTCTGAACGCGAGAGCGTGAGCATTGATATGTCTCCTCAGGCAGAGATGATTCTCTCCCCCAAGCTGATGCATCCTGAAGGAATGTCATCTCCTCAGCTGAGTCGGGCGCTGAAGCGCGTGTTCATCCCCCAGCACCGGGTCACAAGTGCAGGTTTCGTAGGAAACTATTCGTACGCCGAAGTATGCAGCAACTGATGGTGCCAGACTGAAGTCCCAGTGGAATTGAAATTCCCCACCAGAGTCGTACTCTCCCCCCGAAGCCGGATGATCCTTGCTTCCCCAGCGGAATTGAGATTCCCATAGAGCCGCGCTCTCCCCAGAAAGCAGAATGATTTCTCCTTCCTCAGCCGAATTTGCAGACACCCAAGAGAGCTGAATCCTTGGAAGCTGCTCAAACCATGATTGGTGTTCCCCAGTGGAGTGTTGAACAGCTGATGTTGTTTCCCCACAGAGTCGTTATCTCTAGAGAAGTAGCCTCTGCAGGTCCAGGTTCTCGTAGAGCTTCGTTCCCCTGTAGCAGTCAACCGAAGTTGTTTCCCCCGCAGTAGTCAACTGAAGTTGTGTCCCCTGCGGAGTCCAATTGAGATTGGTGTGACCTTGTTCTCCTCAGCAAGATGATTCCTCTATCTGAGTGGTTCTTTCTCCTTGACAGGAGGATTCTCCCTTCGGCATTTATTTTGCTGACGGGATCGCATCATTGTGCATGATTGCATAGCATTTATCATAAACGCATAGCATTTCCACCGTGTGGAACATTGCGCCATTACCGAAGCATATGCATAATAAACACGATCTAGGTTGTTACCGTTCTTGTTTTGCAGGTGTTTCGCCGTAGAATTGATTGCTCAGGATGATTCCTGACATTCTCCCCAACGAAGCCGCTTGTTCAAGATGATTCTTGAGGTCTTCAGCGAAGTCTTCAATTCAAGATGATTCTTGAATTCCCCAGCAGGGTCGTTTGCTTAAGATGATTCTTAAGACCCCAGTGCAGACACCAGAGTTGGTTGCTCAAGTTGATACTTAGAGTCCCCAGTAAAGGTTGCCCAGGATGATTCCTGAAATCCCCAACAGAGTATTCGCTCAGGATGATTCCTGAGATCTCCAGCATAGTCCTCGGTTCAAGATGATTCTTGAAGTCCTCGGCGGATTTATTTGTCCAAGATGATTCTTGAAGTCCTCAGCAGAGTCGATTCATCCAGAATGATTTCTGGACCCCCGGAGCGGAGTTACTTGATAGTTCTCCAGAATCCCCAGCGGCGAAGAATCATCCCCGGCAGGTTTTGAATGGCGAAGTTGAAACCTCCCTTGAAGACTCCATGATTGATGTCTGACCGTGTTAATGAAGCAGTTCTCTCGGCTGATGCGGAGTGCCTGATGGCAGAGGTTTAGATATTCCCAGTTGGCTCATGATTGACCAAGAATTCTATTCCCGACTTGCTGATGAAGTCCGACTGATGCCCGACAATTTCTTTGGAATGCCTGATGGCATGATCAACCTGATGGTTGAGGTCCGGCTGATGCCCGACAATTTCTTTGGAATGCCTAATGGCATGATTAACCTGATGGTTGAAGTCCGGCTGATGCCCGACAATTTCTTTGGAATGCCTGATGGCATGATCAACCTGATGGTTGAAGTCCGGCTGATGCCCGACAGTGTTCTTTGAATGCCTGATGGCATGATCGACTATGTATTACCGGTTACCGTGTGACCATTTCCCCAGTAGGGTTGCCGTGCGACCGTTATGCTCAGTGTCGAAGATGTTCCTATCGACCAGAGTATCGTTCACCTGTGTGTGGTATCCAGACCTCCAGCCAGATCATTGACGTGTGTTCTCCTGATCATTCTCTCCATCAGAGTCTATTATTCAAGTTCATAGTTCCCCAATGGATTTTCTTCACCTTGACGGCGGAGTCAGATTATGTTGAGTACTTGACGGCGATGTCGGGCGTTTCTCAGAGTATGTTTGGTTGACGGCGATGTCAGATCCTTTGTAGCCCCAGCGGCGATGTTGGATGTTTGTTTCTGGCGGCGATGTCAGGTGATTTAGTTTTCCAGCACCCCAGTTTCATATTTCATTTTTATTTTCTCCCATTTTATTTCAATCTTGGAAAAATCATATCAATTTGAAAATTAAAGATTTTTTAATGGGAATTTTTGCTCCCATTTCATATTGATGTCTAGAAAAATATCAAATAAAAATATTTTTCATTTCATGCATTTTTAATATTTTTTGTGTATTTTCTATTTTAATTGCTTTTATATTCTTTTATGTTGATACATGAATTTGTAGAATTTGGTTTAGGTAGTTCCCTTAACATTTTCAATCCATTATTTTTAGGATAGTTAGATAATAGATTTAGTTCCCCCTGGATTTATTCCATGATTTTGTGATGAATTTTAGGTTAGTTTTGTTTAGATGACATTAGGTTGTGTAGAATTAGGTTAATCCTTAACATAGGCACCATAACATTAGAATTTTGGGTTTATAGGTCAAGATAGGTATTGGGGCATATAAGGGTATTAAGGGTAGGTATGTAGGATCCCTTAGAAATTATATTAGGTTTTAATATAGTAGTATACTATTTTTAGATGATTTTTGTATGTGATGATTATTTGTGTTGCCCTTGTGGGCTTGTATGTTTGTTTGCTTTGCTTTGTGGGCTTGGAGAGCTTGGTTTTGTTCTAAGGAGCATTGAGGAGCATAGTAGAAGACTTGAAGATGGATTGAGGAGCTTGAGAGCTTGATCTTATTTGTTTTGTTGATTGTTTTAGGGTTAGGGATTAGGAAGAGTTTAGACCTAGTGAAGTTCTTTCTTAAACATGGATGGTATCTTTCACCTCCATTCCTCCCTATAATTCAAAGTCCTTCCATGGTATTCACCTCTCTCCTTTGGAGGGATAAGTGATAATACCTAGGAAGTAGAACTTTTGAGAGAACCATTCCTTTGATGTTGAACCCTTATAGGTCACCTTTGGTGGGCAATAAGCAGTTCAATATCCCCAGCTTATCCAGTTAAGTGATTTCCTCTGGTTTGATTATCTTGAGAGATGTTGAGCTTGAGTTTGAAGATGAATACTTCATTGAAGAGTGTAGAAGAGGATGAATCATTGAGCATTACCATTCCAGCTGAAGCTTGAAGAGCAACAAGAGCAAGTTGATACTTGGAGACCCCTGAAGATGAAGTAAAGATTGAAGGATGAAGTTGATACTTCTAAGTGACTGTAGATTACTCTGAGTAGCTGAAGCTTAAAGGAGAAGATAAGTTGAAACTTATGTTGAAGGGTTGAAACCTGGAAAAGCAAATTGATATTTGTCAAGAATGATTGAAGTCTGAAGACTGAGTTGCTGTTGGAAGAGCTGAAGCTTGAAATGGAGAGAGAAGTTGCTTTCTTTTCTTTTTCTTTGTTGTATTGGTGTATTTTGTTTGACTTGCTTGATGCATTAGAATAGGTCCATATCTAGAATAGGTAGACTCTAGGAGCATGATTGCACTAGAGGTTGAGTTGCTTCCTCTGCTGGTACTGTTACTGTGTGGCTTTGCTTGCGGGTATTCGGTAGAGCCCAGCTCCCTTGCCCAGGTGGTTTTTGTTTGCCTGATGGCATTTCACTTTATTTCTTCGGTATGATTGCAGTTTACTGTATTTTGCTTGATAGCATGTTGTTTTATTTCAGTATGATTACTGTTATCCATTCTGGCTTGAGGTTGAGATGAGCTTGTGGAGGCTGAAGCCCCACACACATTTCCTCCCTCACTTGCATTGCATGCATTTTACTGTTAAGCTGATGCTTTGTCTGTTTTGGTGTATCATTGACATGATCCCTTAGGACTCTCATTTCCTTTGATAAGGAACTGATGATAGAACTTTAGGTTGAAACCTATGCATGACAACTTCTAGGAGTTCCCTGTTCAAACCTCAACCATAGGATGAATCCATGGCATGACAACAGTAGGACTTGATAGTCTCCCTCCTAGTTGGGCCTGTTCTCTTCTCATCTTAAAACAGTTTAAGATACAGTAATCATGAATGATTTCTTTCGTACGTTACGAGCCTTAAGCTATCTGAGAAAGGATTGTGGGAGAGTTTCTTTTCCACAGTCTGGATGTTTAGTATGGTACCCTTTTGGGTGACATGCGACGCATTCACTCTCAGGTCATAGTCTCTAGTGCGATTGAGATTGCAAACACAATAAAAAACACTTCTTCCATAAAAGACAGGAAATAAAGCGTAGTTTCCTGAACTACGTAAGCTCTGATCTCTCATACCTGTTGAGAGTACGTAGGCACAAGATGGCGATGTCTTGGCGAGCTACCTTCCCCCATAACCCGTCGTAGGCCGAACTACGTTGACTCTGATTTCTCGTTCTATGATGAGAATACGTAGGCATAAAGCGTGACGCTTTGCCGAGTCATTTTCTTTTCTGTTTTAAGCCAGCCTTGATAGGTAGATAGAATAAAACCAACCCGTCCAAGTAAACACAACAAGCGTGGATCCCGTCGAGTACGACGGACGTGAGGGGTGCTAATACCTTCCCCTTGCGTAACCGACTCCCGAACCCAGACAACGGTTGCGACGACCTTGTCTTACCCTTTTTCGTTAGGTTTTTCCGATCGTTTCCTTTCCCGTTCTGAGGGATAAATAACGAAAGGTGGTGACTCTTCTGTTGTGCCGGCACCTTATTTTCGCGCAAGCGACAAAGAGGTCTAGAAGTATAAACAATATTTTTTACTTTAAAGTAAACTTTGGTTTGTTTTTCCTTTTAACATGCATCACATAATTTATCTTTGACAAATTTCATCTTTGGCAAGCCAACGACAAGATCATGCTTTACTAATTCATTTAGATGATCCATATGAATATGAGCAATTCTTTTATGCCAAAGTCATGCATCATTATTAGTATTTGTAGACATAAGACATTTTTTTCAAAGATAAATCATCCATAGATATCATAGAAATTTATTGATTTTGTTTCCAATAAGTTTGTTTCATGATAAATTTCATTTTCTATGAAGCATGCATCTTTATTGAAATTTATTTTAAGGACTTTATCACACAATTGGATTATGCTTAAAAGGTCATGCTTTAAACCATCCTCATAGAGAACATCATCAATAATATCAAAGAGTGGTGAACCTATTCTCAATACCAAGAATTTTCTCTTTGTTATTATCTCCATACTTGACAAATCCTTTATATTTTAATGTTAAAGATGAAAACTTTTATTTGTCTCTTGTCATGTGTTTGAAGTATCAAATATCAAAAAACCACATGTTAGTGGTGACTTTTAAGCATTCATACAAAGCAAATTTATATTTGTTAGGTATACAATGTGCTTTGAATTCTTGTGGGTTAGTTCATTTCTTTATCCAAATATACTTTCCACTTGGAACATCAATATTTCTCATATAGCAAGCATTTGGGGTATGACTATTTGTATTACAATAAAATCATAAAGATGCATTAAAAGACTTATTTCTTTTATAATAATAATAATAATAATTATTTTTCACATAAGTTCCTTTTTGTTTGAAAATTGTCTTGAACCTTCTTGGTTTGAATATTGTTGTAAGCATTACTAGCTTTTACAAAGATAGTCTTATTTTAACTAGGTTTGTCAAATTGGAAATATCTAAAACCACTTATATAATTTGAATACTTTTTTTTTTGTTGCTTAGAACACTTTCTATACAAAGTTGTATTTTTTCACATTTCTTTATTACTTAATTCAAATCACTGATGTTTAATTCAAGAGAATTACATTTTGTACATGTTGAATCTTTAAATTTTTTTAAATTCCACTTGCATGGAATTAGTTTTATTTTCAAGACATAAAATGATTTTCTTTTGTTTAGTACATGCTCTAGAAAGTGTTAAACATTCAATATGTAATTCAATAAAAACATTTTGTATTCATCATACGATGGTTTAGTATTAGTTTCAAAGTCACTGACATCTTTATTATCATTGTCAGAGTGACCTGAGGCCATAAATTTAAGATTTACTTATTCTTTGTTGTTCGAATCCAAGGATAAACTTACTTCATTTTCTTCCCATGATATGTAGACTTTCTTTGATCTCATATCCTTCTATCCTTTGAATCCATTATTCTTTTGAAGAAATGGACAATCAACCTTTATATGTCCTTATTTTCCAAATTCAAAGCAAGTAAAATTATGATTTGAAGTAGGTATTTCCTTCCTATTTGAAAACTTCTTTCCTTGACCAAATGTCACCGTTTTATATTTCTTTAGAAATTTACCGAACTTCTTGACAAGTAGTGATATGTTTTCATATTTATCTGAATCATCATCTTGTTCACTTACTTTTGATTATGCTTTTAAGGAGATATTCTTATGTTTATTGTCATGGTCTTCATGTTTTTAGAGTCTACCAAGTTTCAATTTTTGCTCTTGTAATTTTCTGAACAATGCCGCCGATGTCATTTTAGAAAAACTTCTATTTTTGGAAATGGCAGTTACTTTTGGTTTCCATGCTCTTGATAAGGATCTAAGTACCTTTAGGTTTAATTCAATATTGGTGAATCTTTTTCCAATAATGCTAAAACAATTTGTATAACTTACACCATTAAAACCTAAACTTGGAATGTATGGACCATTCTAGATTGATTTCCATACTTCAGCCCCATGTGACTCTAGAACATTTGCATTCTAATTTTTTAAAAATCATAGTGATCATCGATAAAAATGATGGTCTATTGACGTTGCCTTCTTCTTTTAAGAATTCTTTTGTAGAAGTCATTTTTACCTGGATCTAGGAATAAGTTACCTAACTCTTGCTCTGATGTCACATGTAAGTATTAGAAGCAATCTAAGTGCGGCATGAGAATGGGAGTTTGAATTAGATTTTTTTGTTGTTTTTTTTAAAGTTTATTATCTTTTAATTTTTATGGAATTATGTGATAATATTTATCTTGAACTTGAATGTAAAGGATAGAAAATTAAAAACAAAAATGTAAAAGACACATAACATTATACTAGTTCTCCTTATTAACTAAGGGTACATCTAGTCCCTCCACTCCTTGGAGGAAATTTCACTATGGTTAAATCTTTGTACAATTTTAAAAGAGTAATTAAACATTTATGCTACCTCTGCTTCCCAAACATGAACTGCAACATGGTGTACATATAGATGAAGTAATGAAGTGTCTTCAGGGTCTCCCAGAAAACTATCAGGTCCGAATGCACGATGTTGATTGTAC
Organism: Lathyrus sativus; assembly: GCA_963859935.3. Lineage (NCBI taxonomy): Eukaryota > Viridiplantae > Streptophyta > Magnoliopsida > Fabales > Fabaceae > Lathyrus > Lathyrus sativus. The sequence continues at coordinate 13,609,620 of OZ012736.1, forward strand.
TCATGTATACCAGCATGAAAGGGAGAAATATGTGCTTTGTTATGAGTCAGAGAAACATGACCACGAGAAAATGATCCCTTAAAAGCACACGACGGTTCTCCAACTTTGAGTCACGAGAGTCTATCTTTCTTCTTGCACACCGAACTACATGCTTAAATTGAATGGAAAGTAGTAAAAGTTGATAAAGATCCTAGGTTTGAACGAACAAAAGCCGAACTTGAGAGAAAGATTGAAGCACTATTGGAATAAGAATTGCCACTAGAGAGAGCTCTGTTATAAAGTGGTTTTTTGGGTTTCAAATGGAAGGAAAATAAGAGGGAACAACATTACACAATCACTTAAATGAAAGCGTCCAAATTTCAACATCCGTAATTTAAATATGAATTTTGAAATCCGAACATATTCTTAACTTTGATTTGACAGGGATTATGATGTTGGGTTTGTTGTTGTTTGTTGGTGTGCATAAAAATTTCAATAAAAATACATTTTTTATTTATATTTCACGTATCTTTTAGTGCATTTGAATTTTAAATTTTGAATTTTGAAATTTGGGGGTATTTCATAAATTTTTCTAGGATGGGTGATTAAGGCATGAGGTGTAGCGAACAATTTCCTAACATATTGGAGAAATTTTCATTCCATCTCCATTTATATTAAGGATCTTTTAAAATTTTAATATTTATCTCTTTCGAAAGTATTCTTTAAGCGGCCTTTTCTGGTACAATATATACACAAAATAAAAATCTAAAAAATCTAAAGTATTCACATATGACTTTCTATCTAATCAAAGAACAAATGTCTACATTTAAAAAAAATATATTATTATATATCATGTATGTTTACTTTTACAATGTATTTGTCATTTATTTTGTTTTTGTCAATTTTAAAATATTAGATTCATGTTTTATAGAGGATATGTTCATTTTTGCACCCATTCTACCAAAAGGATTCTTTCATATACTATTTTTTTCCTTCAAATTTTCAAGTCTACTAGTAGGATTTTTCGAAACTATTAAGAACCCTTGTGAAAAGACAACAAACAACTTCTATTTTCTTGTTTTTGTATCTAATTATGATTTTTTTATATATTTCATTATAATATTACAGGAAAATAGGAAATATATCTAAAAGTCTACGACACAAAAGAACAACTCAACATGCATCTGTTCATAGAGAGAATTCACAGAGGCAAGATGATCAGTCACCATTTCTATGTTGTTTCCCGCACTTATTCGGCATCTAATCCACGAATCGGTAATGTTTATGTTAGTCTTTTTTACTGTTTTTGAGTGATATTTACTATTTTTATGTTTTTCTCGAGTGTTATATTTTTCTAGTGATTTCGTTATGTTTTGTGCATTTTACGCGTTTGGTAGTGGTCTTGATGATTTCAGGTCCATATGAAGAAAGGTAAAAGACTCGAGCGAAGAAATGGGAGATTCGGGAAAATTCAGAGGATTTTTTCAAGCATTGTAGTGGCCTGACACGGGCCGTGTCAGGAGAGTAGCCAGAAGGTCGCGTTGGAAGAGAAAGCAAGGGGCTGACACGGGTGCCCGTGTCAGCAAGTCTGACACAAATCTGAATTTCATCTGTGGAACAGGGAGCCAACACGGCTGCTTGTGTCAGCTGACACGACCCGTGTTGGCTTGGGCGTGTCATTCTCCAATTTCCTGTTATTTTTGTCTGTTTTGACCCCTGAGGGTATTTTCAAAATTTCCGGACTTCTGTATTGGATATGTTATTATTTAAGACACATTTGGACAAAGAAAGAGGCACTTTTTAACTATTGCATTTCTTTAGAACAAGAAAATGTTTTGACAAGAAGGATTGGGCACTCAAGAGCAAAGGGAGAACGAAAGATTTTCAAGGGCGGAAGCAATTGAAGATCAAAGTAATCCCCAAGTGCCCTTGTAATGTTAAATATAATTGTTGAATTTACTTTGATTATTATGAGAGTTTAAACCCTCCCAATTCTAGGGGGTTGTTGAAGCGGTCAAGCAGCAAGCAAAAAACCATTAAGTACCCAGTTTTGTCGTCTCCACAGGGATCGGTATAATACGAACGCTGTTCAATGACCTCTACAATTCTAAGCCTATTGTTCAAAAGTTTTAGTTTAAAAGGTTCAAGGAACCATAAATAAAAACAGAAAATATAAAGTAAAGACTAAAATATAAACGGAGCCTTGTTGGGATTGGATCTCATCAATTGATAACACATGCATTCTTCTGATCAAGTTAAACACAACACAATCATTCGTCTAATATCCTCACGTATCACCCACGACGAAGGTCATATCTAACGCAACATCGAGAGAAAAACCGTGTTGTCTCATTGGTGATGTCTCACCCAACAAAAACATAACACAGAACATTAAGAGCTGATACTCACACAAATGTTAAGCCTAAACCTATGTCTAGCATTTAGGACCTAACAGGTAATCATCCTAGATCCAGATCCGAAGAGTATATGTCTATCACGATTCAAATCAAAGATAAACATGTAAACAAAGACGACACCCATATCGGATAAACGATTATTTTGCATAAAACACAATGATCAAAATACGTACACACGCTTAACCCTTTTTACATGTATTCACCTAATCTGCCAAATGGATGTGAACATCGTTCTTCATCACTATTATCACGCACCCGCACAATATCGTATTGATCCTACTCATGCTACCCATGCTACTTAATCAACACAATGCCAAAGAGGATACGATGAATATGAACTTATAAAACCATGTCAAAAGTTTGTTCATTGATAGATGAAAATCTTAGATCAAAGATGTGAAAAGGTTTTGTCAAGACCCATAAGTAAGCAATCAAAGATAATCAATTAATAGAGAATCCAAACTAGTTCACAAACATATATTAGATGAAATACATAAGGTATCAAAAAATTACGTCCAAACCCCAACAAGAGATAAAAGATCTTACCTCCTCCCTCTTAGGGTTTTGTGTTTCTCTCTCTAAAATAAACTTGAAATGAAGAGAGATAAGTCCTAATGTAGAAAATATTACATTCTAACCTAAAAAGCAATAAAATTACTTATATAGTACATTCAGGATATGTCATGTTCGCCTAGCGAACAGAAAATTAGGCACCTGAGGTGCCTCTGAACAGTTAAACTGCCCTTGAGAAATTTCCAAAAGTTCGTTGCGCGAACAATCCTTCGCCTAGAGAAGCCTTCGCTGTGAACTTCGCCTAGTGAGTTTATGGCCCTTTCGCCTCTGTCTCAAGTCTGGGAGTGTTCGCTGGCTACTCGCTATCTCTTCGCCTAGCGAGTTCTTCGCTGCCTCCTTCGCCTAGCGAGTTTTACAATGTTTTTCTGCTTTCTTGGTTTCCTTGCCCAATTTCTTGTGTCTTACTATTCACTTGTTTTGTGCCTAATTCATGCACAATAACACACAAATCAAAGCAACCAAGACATTTTCCAACAATGAAGCATATCATCAAAAACAAGAGTGATTCTAATCACTTTTAGCTACAAAAAGAATGAAAGATGACAACATTTGATAGATCAAATAAGCAAAGTTTGGCATCTAACAACTCTCCCCAACTAGATTTTTGCTTGTCCTCACGCAAAGTATGCCTCTCATTTCACAACAAGAGGATTTGCTCAAGACTAAGATTCACCCAAGAATGGATAAAATGGCTCAAACACAAAGAATGCAAACAAGCAATGGTTTCAAATATTGAGAATCAGACAATGCACAAGAACTAAATTCTTAAAGAAAATATTAAGCCATGTATCAATCGACAACTATGTTTTTCATGAATGAATCACTCTATCTCGCCTCTTCGAATAATGATTAAAGAAATTACGCGTTTGCAACCGTGGGGACAATTTCACTCACCTAAGAAACAATGCCAATATCAATTCAATTCATACAATATCTAACAATCAAAAGTAAAAATGTGGAAGCAAAAAGATCACTAAGGTCTTTAAGGTTGTAGCTTGGTCGGGTTTACAAACAAGGGTCATTTATAAGGCCATTGAAACGAAATTGCCGATGCAAAAGAAACATTCACCATACACGTTATTTACACATCCCAACTTCATTCCATTTGTTTTTCAATTGTAAACCTTCACAAACCTTATTTCACAATTTATTCTTTCACTATTTTTTTCTTTTCCAAGCAAGCATTCTTTTTCTCATTTTTTTTTACATTCATGTTCACATAACAATTTTTTTCAATGCTTGCTTAAATTTTTCAAAAGTTGTAGCAACCTACCATCTTTCTTTTTCATTATCCCCAACTTAAATTTTACTCAACCCTCAAGTGAATGCTCTTGGCTTTTTATGGCAAAGAAGACAATTAAAACAAAATTCAAGGGTTCAAGAAAAATTTTAGAATCTCACAAAATTAAGAATGAGATTCACATTGTTTAGGCTCAAAGGGGTTAACAAATTCTCTATGCTCACAGGTAAGTTGTATTTGGAACTGGTTGTGCTCAATAAAAATAAGTGCCTTGATCATTTCTAATGCTTCCAAAAATTCACAATGATAAGAAAATAAAGCATGAATCACACGAATCAACAAAGTTTATCAGAAATCCAACATTTAGTAAACAATGGAAGCTTTCTCACAAATTGTGATTTTTGGTCCTAAGTGAAACAATCATTCAAACAAGTTGCCAAAAGAACAAATTTCATTTGCACAAAGACTTAAGTTCTTAAGCATTCTAAAATTCTAAACAAAGGAAACCATGTACCTTGACAACATTAACTTGTTTCATACTATCATCGCCATCCAAACTTGGTCGAATCTTCATTGAATGCTTTTATACAAATAACAACCACTCTAGAAGGAGTTCTCATCATTCCTAATCACACTAGAGAAAACGTAAAAGGAAACAAATATACAAAGCTTAAAGATATAGAAACAGTTGCAATGCACTTCAATATCTCAACAATAATCCCAGGCAACGACGCCATTTTGTTGAAGCGGTCAAGCAGCAGGCAAAAAATTATTAAGTACCCAGTTTTGTTGTCTCCACAGGGATCAGTGCGATACGAACACCGTTCAACGACCTCTACATTTCTAAGCCTATTGTTCAAAAGTTTTGGTTTAAAAGGTTCAAGGAACCATAAATAAAAACCGAAAATATAAAGTAAATACTGAAATATAAGCGGAGCCTTGTTGGTATTGGATCTCATCAATTGATAACACATGCATTCTTCTAATCAAGTTAAACACAACGCAATCATTCGTCTAATATCCTCATGCATCACCCACGACGGAGGTCATCTCTAATACAACATTGAGAGAACAACCGTGTTGTCTCATTGGTGATGTCTCACCCAACAAAAGCACAAAACAGAACATTAAGAGCTGATACTCACGCAAATGCTAAGCCTAAACCTATGTCTAGCATTTAGGAACTAACATGTAATCATCCTAGATCCAGATCTGAAGAGTACATGTCTATCACGGTTCAAATCAAAGATAAACAGGTAAACAAAGACGACACCCATATCGGATAAGCGATTGTTTTGCATAAAACACAATGATCAAAATACGTACACACGCTTAACCCCTTTTACATGTATTCACCTAATCTGCCAAATGGTTGTGAACATCTTTCTTCATCACTATTATCACGCATTCGCATAATATCGTATTGATCCTACTCATGCTACTCATGCTACTTAATCAACACAATACCAAAAACGATACAATGAGTATCAACTTACAAAACCATATCAAAAGTTTGTTCATTGATAGATGAAAATCTTAGATCAAAGATGTGAAAAGGTTTTGTCAAGACCCACAAGCAAGCAATCAAAGATAATCAATCAATAGAGAATCCAAACTAGTTCACAAACATATATTAGATGAAATACATAACATATCAAAAGATTACATCCAAATCCCCAACAAGAGATCAAAGATCTTACCTCCCCCCTCTTAGGGTTTTGTGTTTCTCTCTCTAAAATAAACTTGAAATAAAGAGAGATAAGTTCTGATATAGAAAATATTACATTCTAACCTAAAAACAATAAAAGTACTTATATAGTACATTCAGGATCTGTCATGTTCGCCTAGCGAATAGAAAATTAGGCACCTGAGGTGCCTCTGAACAGTTAAACTACCCTTGAGAAATTTCCAAAAGTTTACTGCGCGAACAATCCTTCGCCTAGCGAGTTTATGGCCCTTTCGCCTTTGTCTCAAGTCTGGGAGTGTTCGCTGGCTACTCGCTATCTCTTCGCCTAGCGAGTTCTTCGCTGCCTCCTTCGCCTAGCGAGTTTTACAATGTTTTTCTGCTTTCTTGGTTTCCTTGCCTAATTTCTTGTGTCTTACTATTCACTTGTTTTGTGCCTAATTCATGCACAATAACACACAAATCAAAGCAACCAAGGCATTTTCCAACAATGAAGCATATCATCAAAAACAAGAGTGATTCTAATCACTTTCAGCTACAAAAAGAATGAAAGATGCCAACATTTGATAGATCAAATAAGCAAAGTTTGGCATCTAACAGGGGTGTCCCTGAATTTCTATTGTATTGATATTATTTCCTTGTTAATGACATAAGCACTTATTTTATTTAATCAAGTTTTATTGTTCAATAATTTTGTCACATTTTCAATCAGACAAATTGATTTAACTTTTCGGTTAACCCTAGGTTGGAAAAACCATTGTTAATACAATTTGATCGATAATGCCTCAGTAGACAATTCCTAGGACTGAGATTACCCTGTTGCACTTGTATACTGTCGAAACTATTTTCAATGCTTAATTTCAAATTAATTGCCTATGGACATAGTAACTTGATTATGATTTCAAAGGTTTTCTCACTAAGGCTTTAGGAGTAAACACAAATAGCAGTCAAGAACTTGATAAAAACTGTGGTTATGTTAAGAAACAAGGATTGATATTTTTGCAAGGCAATTCATACACTGCCCCTAGTATACCCTCATATCTTGTTAAACCTTATTCCCTAGTTTGCCTTATTTTAAATATTGTCTTTTATTATTCTCAAATCAAATCTAAAAACTCCTAATTGAGTTTTGTTTGATTGAATACAAATAACACTTATATTGCCTACGCAGTCCTCGAGATCGATACTGGGGATGGCTCTCTTAGTTTAAATACAATTGGAAAAATAGTACACTTGCTATTTTTCCGATCAAGTTTTTGGCGCCGTTGCCGAGGATTGCCAAATATAAGCTAAATTTTATTCAATTGAAATTTTGTTGTTCTGCGACTAAAATTATATTTTTGTTTGTTTTTAGATTTATTTTTATTTTTAGTTATATTTGTCTAATCTGTGTATGCGAGGAATGCCCTCAGCTGAGTTTCTTTTTGACGTGGAACCCAAAAGATCACTACATGCAAGACGCCGTCAAGCAAAACAAGCAATACTGGCAAAGTCAGACGAAGAAATTTCGGTCCATTCTGAGAATTTTGATTCAGAGTCCAACGCAGACGTAGAGACATAACCAGAAGAAGTGAGAATGGCTGGACTTCCACCAGTAGAAAGACTTCTGGGTGATTTTGGAGGAGCAAATGCTCTAGCAGGTCGATTGACCATTGTGAATCAACTTTGACTAATGTAGCAAACTTCCAACTGCACCCGACAATAATCCGTCAGCTTGAAAAGAGACCTTTTATTGGAAAAATCAATGAAGATGCAAAGAAGCATTTACAGAGGTTTCTTACGATGAGCACAACATTGAAAATTGAGGGGCATTCAGAAGAAGCTAAAAAGTTACGTATGTTTCCATTCACTCTTTTCGGAGATGCCGAAAAGTGGTTCTATTCTTTACCTGCAGGGAGTATTACTACTTGGAAGGAGATGGAGACAACTTTCTTGAATGAGTACTTTCCAGCTTCTATTTATATTCAGAAAAGATATGATATTGTGAATTTTAAACAGAAGGAAGGAGAGTCACTTGGTGATGCATACAAGAGGTTTAAGAGGTTATTGGTTGCTTGTCTGACACATAACATGAACCAAACATAACAAATGCAAATGTTTGTAAATGGTTTGAGAATGAAGACAAAACAACTTATTGATACAACTGCTGGCGGCTCTTCCAACTTTACAACAACCATTGATATCAAAAAGATCATTGAAGCCATTACTGCAAATGAACACCTAGAATTGCATGATCAAAGTGTAAGTAAGACTGAAGGGGTGATTGATTTAAAACTTGTTAATCAAGTGGTGAAGATGGAAGATCAAATCACTACTAATGTTGAGAGGAGTCTGAAAGCTATGAATATAGGTACCCAAACTGTGGCATAAGTTCAACCGGTACAACCTGTTAGTTGTGAGATTTGTGGGGGTCCTCATTTTTCTATGCATTGTGTAACCACGGGTCAACAAAGTAAAGAAATTAATTTCTTGAAGCAGAACAACCATTATTCTAATACTTACAATTCGGGCTGGAAGAATCATCCAAACTTTTCCTGGAAAGACCAACAAGGGAATGCACAGAGACAAGGACCTACTCAGTACCAAAACTAATCACAGCAACAATAATACCGGCCTCAACAACAACAACAACCACCATATCCACAACAATATCAATAATCTCAACCACAATATCAACAACAAGCTCCAAAGAAAGCAGATTAGAAAATTGACATTGAAAAGATGGTCGCTAAAAGTATCCAGTTCCAAGAAGAGACCAGAAATAATCAGAGGAAAACTAATGCTTCTATTAAGAATCTGGAGGTTTAAATGGATCAGATAGCACAACAGGTAACAAGTTCTCAAGCACAAGGTGACCTACCTAGTGCAACAGTGACAAATCCAAGCGATCGTAATAATGTGAATTCCGTAACAACCAGAAGTAGGAATAAGGTTGAAGTGTCTGAAGAGAAATCTGAGGAAGAGGACCAATTACTTGAGGTAGATCTGGAAATCTTAGAAACTAAAATCCCCACCGAAGAAGAACAGATTCAAAAGCCGGTTGTGAAGGAAAAACCTACTGAACCAAAACCCGTCATTAAGCTTCCTTTCCCAACAAGAAACAAGAGAAAAGATCAGCATGAGAAAACTTTGAGAAGTTTCTAGAGATGTTCAGAAAGTTAGAGATCAACATCCCATTTTCCGAGGCACTTGAGTAGATGCCTATATATGCTAAATTAGTGAAGGACATCATCTCTAAAAAGCGTACCATCGATATTGAACCTGTTATTCTAACTGAAACTTGTAGTGCTATTTTCCAGGGTATGAAGATTCTAGTGAAGAAGCCAGATAGAGGATCAGTTACCATTCCGTGCATAATTAGAGATAGATCATTTAAAAAAGCGCTTATTGATTTAGGGGCTAGTGTGAGTCTTATGCCGTTGTCCATATACAGGAAGCCGGGAATAAGAAATGTTCAAGATTCTAGGATGACACTCCAATTTGTAGATCATTCAGTTAAGAGGCCTTATGCGGTAGTTGAAGATGTTCTAGTAAAAATTGATAAATTTGTGTTTCCTGTTGATTTTGTGATTCTGGAGATGCCCGAAGATGAGGATATCCCACTGATTTTGGGGAGATCATTCTTAGAAATAGGAAGATGTATGATAGATATTGAGGGAGGCATTATGACCCTCAAAGTTTATGATGAAGAGCTGAAAATTGATGTGAGGAATACCATGAAGCACAAAGAGGATATAGGGACAAGTCACACTGTGGAGGTTATAGATAACATGGTAGTTAAATTTATTCACAGTCAAATTCCTAAGTCACCTTTGGAAAGAGTTCTTAGATTATCAACCCAAGAGATAGAGAATAACAAGGATGAAAGAGAGAAAGAAGTTCTTGCGATGTTGAATGCTCAACCACCTTGGTTGAAGTCCAAACCACACCGGTGGAAGGATTTAAGAGCTTCACCAGAAATAGAGACTGAAAAGGAAAGCAAAACAGGTACAAATTCTGAACTAAAACAATGACATGAAAATATAAAATATGTGTTTTTGGATTCTGGAACCAAGTGTCCTGCTATAATCAATTCTGGTCTAAAAGAAAAAGAAGAGGAAAAATTGGTACAAGTACTTAAGAAATACAAGAGTGTTATGGGATGGACCATTGGGGATTTGAAAGGAATTAGCCCCACAATATACATGCATAAGATACTGATGGAGGACAATCACAAACCAGTGGTCCAACCCCAAAGAAGATTAAATCCAGCAATGAAGGAAGTTGTGAGGAAAGAGGTAGTGAAACTGTTGGATGCTGGGTTAATTTACCCTATTTCCGATAGTTCTTGGGCAAGTCTGGTGCATGTGGTACCAAAGAAGGGAGAAAAACAGTGATTCTAAATGAGAAGAATAAATTGACCCCTACTCGAACTGTAACAGATTGGAGAGTGTGTATTAATTATAGGAGGCTTAACACCGCAATAAGAAAAGATCACTTTCCTCTCCCTTTCATTGACCAGATGTTGGAAAGACTTGCAGGTCATGAGTACTACTGCTTTTTGGATGGTTACTTGGGGTAAATCAGATTGCTGTAGCCCCAAAAGATCAGGAGAAGACCACGTTTACATGCCCTTACGGTATCTTTGCCTATAGAAGGATGCCATTTGGGCTATGTAACGCTCCCGCTACATTTCAGAGATGTATGCCATCTATATTCGCCGACATGCTTGAAAAGCATATGGAGGTGTTTATGGATGATTTTTCTGTTTTTGGTTTTTCTTTTGATACTTGCCTAACTAACTTGTCTCTTGTTTTGAAAAGATGCCAGGAAGCTAACCTCATTCTCAATTGGGAGAAATGTCATTTTATGGTGCAGGAAGGTATAGTGCTTGGACATAAGATCTCCCACACGGGGATTGAAGTCGACAAAGCAAAAGTAGAAGTGATAGTGAATCTCCCACCCCCAGTAAATGAAAAGGGGACTAGAAGTTTCTTAGGACATGCAGGTTTTTATTGCAGGTTCATCAGAGATTTCTTAAAAGTTGCCAAACCCTTGAAGGATTTACTTGTCAAAGACAAAATCTTTAATTTTGATGATAAGTGTAAGGTGGCTTTTGAGACTCTCAAGAGTAAGTTAATTTCTGCACATATAATGATAGCCCCTGATTGGTCACTACCTTTTGAAATAATGTGTGATGCTAGTGACATTGTTGTCGGGGCTGTCTTAGGGCAAAGAAGGGACAAGTTGTTGCATGTAATTTATTATTCTAGTCATGTCCTTAATCCAGCCCAAATGAATTATGCAACTACCGAAAAGGAGTTGTTGGCCGTAATGTATGCTTTTGACAAATTCAGGTCATATCTGATTGGTTCCAAAATTATTGTTTATACTGACCATGCTGCGTTGAAGTATTTGTTTGCCAAGTAGGAATCAAAGCCTCGGCTTCTGAGGTGGATCCTCCTTCTTCAAGAATTTTATCTTGAAATTAGAGATAAAAAGGGTTGTGAGAATATTGTTACAGATCACTTGTCCCGCATGTCCCTAATAGAGGAAACTGAAAAAGAGCATCCAATCTGGGACACATTTGCAGATGAGCAACACCTGGTTATTACTGGTGTTCCATGGTTTGCCGACTATGCAAACTACTTGATAGGTGGAGTGATACCTGGTGATTTTAACACTAACCAAAAGAAAAAATTTCTATATGATTGCAGGTTGTATCTATGGAATGACCCATTCCTATACAAAAGAGGAGTGGATGGGTTAATCAGAAGATGTGTTTTGGAAAAGGAACAAAGAGACATACTGAAAGCCTGCCATGATTCTGATTACGGAGGACATTTTATTGGAGACAAGACAACTGAAAAGGTCCTCCAGTCACGGTTGTATTGGCCTACCTTATTCAAGGACGCTTATCATATCGTCCGAGAAAGTGACAGGTGCCAAAGAATAGGTGACATTTCCCGAAGGAACCAGATGCCTCAGAACGCTATGTTAGAGGTAGAATTATTTGACGTATGAGGTATAGACTTCATGGGACCTTTCCCACCATCCTTTGGAAAAAACTATATTCTGGTCACTGTCGACTGTGTATCCAAGTGGGTGGAAGCTGTAGCGCTACTTACAAATGATGCTAAAGTGGTGGTGCACTTCCTTAAGCAAAATATCTTCTCTAGGTTTGGAGTACCAAAAGCTTTAATCAGTGATGAAGGAACTCATTTTATGAATAAGTTGATGGAAAACGTGTTGAAGAAGTATAATGTGAAGCATAAGATTTCCACTCCGTATCATCCGCAGACAAGTGGGCAAGTTGAAGTTTCTAACAGACAAATAAAAAAAATTCTTAAAAAGACTGTTAGTGTTTCTCGGAAAGATCGGTCAGTTAAGCTGGATGACGCACTGTGGGCATACATAACAGCGTTTAAAACACCTATAGGTATGCCCCTTTATCAATTAGTTTATGGTAAGTCATGTCATTTGCCGCTCGAACTCGAGCACAAGGCCTTTTGGGCTTCCAAGTTCCTGAACTGTGATATTTCGAAAGCTGGTGAATCCCGAACTCTTCAACTCCATGAGTTGGAAGAGTTTAGGAACCAGGCATATGAGAATGCCAAGATTTATAAAGGAAAAACAAAAAATTGGCATGATCAGAAGATCCAGAAAAAGGAATTTTGGGAGGGATATTTAGTTTTGCTGTTTATTCCAGGTTGAAACTGTTCCCCGAAAAGCTACAGTCAAGATGGTCAGGACCGTTTATGGTGCATAAGGTTTTTTCGCATGGAGCTATTAAACTAAAAAATCAAACTAATGGAGACACCTTCAAGTTCAACGGACAGAGGCTTAAGCCTTACTACCAAGGCCAAGAGGGTGGTCAGATCGAAGATGTTCGTCTTACCTAATAAGATGAACGACCGTTGAGCCATGCAACGTTAAACGAAGCGCTTCGTGGGAGGCAACCCACACGTTTATGTCTAATGCTTTGTTTTCTTTTTGTTTTTGTAGGTTTGTTAGGTCTTTACAGAGAACTCACAACAAAGGAAGTTGTCCAAAAGAGCGGGATGTTTGAGCATACAAATGAAAAATCATGTGTACCTAAGAAAAATATGAAAACAGGAGAAAAAAGGGAAAATTTGTGTGAAAACAGGGGCCTAACACGGCCCGTGTCAGGCCATGAGACTTGATGAAAAAAAGTGGAGAGAGGAAGGATTCCAATAGGCTGAAACGACCGCCCATGTCAGGCCTACTGGGGATGGGCTTTCGGAACACGGAGGAAGGAAGCAAAACAACATCCTGACACGGCCCGTGTCAGGCATGTTGAACAAAATTTTTCAAATTTTTTTCTTTTGATTTGGTGGCCCTACACAAATCCCACCTCTTCATTACCCAATTAAACCACAATCTCCCTCATCATTTCAGATTTTTCACCATTAATTCCCATCATTCTTCATCTTCTACCTCCATTCTTCTAAAATCCTCCAAAAACCTCCATAATCTTACCACAAAAGCTTCAATTTTTACACAATCCATAGACCAAAACACCATCCCACCTTCATAAAAATTGTTCCCCTCTCCGTCCTCTACACCGCTCCGCAAAATATTTCCCCAAACTCTATATTTTTCTCTCGTGATTTTCTCTGTGTTTCAGGTACAAGAATAAGAATGCCTCCCAGACGTGTAGTCAAAGGAAAACAGCCAGAGACCGAAACTTCAAGGCCAAGGAAACGAGCCAGTCAGACGCCCAACGCGCACGACATCATATTCAACAGCCTCGAGCATGAAAAATGATACGTATGCCACGTTAAGCGTAAAATTACGCCGACCAGATACATGTGTAACAAAACTCTTTCTGAGTTAGGTTTGAATATTGAAATTGATCGCATGTTTCATAGTCTGGGCATGTTAGAATTTATGCATTTAGAAGCTTCGACGTATAAGCGCATAACGTTGGAGTTTTTAAGTACTATTGACTTTCAATTGAAGAAAAGATGGACAGGAACAATGCGATATTTTTATGGCTCAATGAAATTTCGGCTCTTTAATAATGATCATGAGCTCAACATCGAAGATTTAGGAGATATCCTTCGACTCCCTCTCTATGGCCCCGGAGCTGTCCCAGATACTTTTGATGTAAAAGCATTTTGGACGACCATTACTGGTAAGTCTGATTATATCTCTAAGGGTGCCAAGGCTTCAGGGATCCTAAATCCTTATTTCAGGTATGCGCAGAAGGGCTTGGCATACACTCTATTTTGTAGGGGAGACAGTACCAGAGTTACTACTCAAAGGGAGTTAGTCTTCCTTTATGTTATGGCAAACTCCAAGATGGTAAGTGTGGCTGCTTTTGCAGCGGATTATCTGGGCCGAGTAGGCAGGGCAACACAGGGAGGAATATCTGTCGGTGGAATGATAACATAGATAGCTGAGCATTTCGGCTATGATCCTGCCGCATTGGGTGATGCACTTGTAACAGGTAAAACTAGACTAGATATGGCTGCCCTTGTCCACTAGGGCATGATTTCTGTTGCCCCTACTCATTATGTTTTGATGAGTCTCAACAGGTTTGTTATTGCCCTCCCTGATCCTGATAGAGTAAGTATAGCTGATCTTAATAACGGGATTTAAGATAGTACCGTCCAAGATGAGGACGAGTATCATGTTGACTCGACGTCTGCAGGTGAACATGAATAGGAGGATGCCCCAGACCATAAGCAGTTTGTTCCGTCTCAGAAGGGACCCACCTATGCAGGTACCGACACCTCATCCACAACCAAAGATAATTGGTCGTGGGTGCATGGTGAAATAGGGTATCTCCGGGTGGAGCAAGCCATAAAATAAGAAGAACAAACCCGTCAAGGGGCGATCATGGATGACATGCATGCCATGATGCAACATCTAATGTTGCACTTCCCTCCTCCGCAGTGAGGCTCTATGAGTTTCCCTCTCGCATTTGTCCTAAAACATTGAGGTCAATGTTTGGTTCAAGTGTGTGTGTGTGTGCGGGGGGGGGGGGGGGGGGGGGGTTCTTTTGTTAATTTTCAGTATTTTTATTTGTTTATGTTATTTTCATTAATTGTTATTCATAGTTACTTTGATTTTGGTATATTTTTGTTGTATTAGTTACATATTCATAGGTGGATATTGTTTGAGAAATGGGACAGGTAGTAGTGGATGAGAAGATGCAACCCAAATTGGTTCTCCAGGAAATCCCAATAGGTTAACATTACCGGGTACTGTGTTGGACGCAACTCTGTGACACGGGACCGTTTCGTATGCTGTGCACCCAAGCTGGATAGGAAGTTGCACCACACAAAGAAGCATTGTGGAACCTGTCGAGTTAGACCAAGACATGGTGAGAAACAAAAAGCCATACACTTTTATCATCATGAGAGAGATATAAATATGTCTCTATCACTCAGAGCTTACGTACTGACTGTTTGAATTTCACCACACACTTATATGCACCGAGGCAATTTTTGTGTGTTAACGCAGAGCCTTTCTAGCCAACCTTATGTTTTATCCTTTGCTAACTCATGTTGAGCCTTTTCCCATTTTGTTTGTTTATAACTCTGTCATGTGAACCCGTAGCCTAAATATTTTCCTCATCCTGTTCAAATAGGTGTTGCAGCATAATCTATGAAAAATTCTAAGTTTGGGGGAGTAGTACCGAAAAGAAATTAAGTAGGCGCAAGAAAAAGAGAAAAATAAAAAGAAGAAAGAAAGAAAAAATAAGAAATTGATGAAGCACCTACTTAGAAAAAGAAAGAAAAGAGTTAGTTTAAAAAATCAAGAATTAATGCTCAAGAAAAGCATTTGAGTAAGAACCAATCAAGTCCAATAAAAAGGCATTGAATGCCCCTAAGTAGTACAAATTACATAGAGAAACTGACAACACCGACTCTGAACCATACCCATTTGTTTTTTTTGTTTTGTTTATCCCACCATGATCCTTAGCCCCATTACAACCATAAAAGACCTCAAAAGGTGTGTATGAGTGTGTATGAGTGTGTGTGTGTGTGTGTGTGTGTGTGTGTGTGTGTGTGTGTGTGTGTGTGTGTGTGTGTGTGTGTGTGTGTGTGTGTGTTAGTTACTAAGATAGATGGTGTTCAAGTTTATGAGTTGATTTTGCGTAATCTACTTTGAGTGTAAACACTGTAACCAAGAGAGACATTGGTGAGAGTGTGAAAAAGCCGACAGGTGAAGAAATGCTTTGATATGGAAGTGCAGTAGAAAGTTCAGATAGGGAACCCGAAAATATAACGGAAAAGTTAAACAAGAGTTGCGAAGGAAATCAACATTGTTATGGTAAATTAGTTTCGAAATTGGGGTGAACTTGAATGCTCTCTCAAAGCATTGCTTGAGGATAAATAATGAGCTAAGTTTGGGGTTGTGATCAGTCACCATTTTGATGTTGTTTCCCGCACTTATTCGACATCTAATCCACGAATCTGTAATGTTTATGTTAGTCTTTTGACTATTTTTGAGTGATATTTACTATTTTCATGTTTTTCTCGAGTTTTATATTTTTCTAGTGATTTCTTTACATTTTGTGCAATTTACGCATTTGGTAGTGATCTTGATGATTTCAGGTCCATATGAAGAAAGGTAAAAGACTCGGGCGAAGAAATAGGAGATTCGGGAAAATTTGGAGGAGTTTTTCAAGCATGGCAGTGGTCTGACATGGCCACCCGTGTCACCTGACACGGGCCATGTCACCTGACACGGGCCGTGTCAGGAGAGCAGCCAGAAGGTCGTGTTGGAAGAGAAAGCAAGGGGCTGACACGGGTGCCCGTGCCAGCAAGTCTGGCACAAGTCTGAATTTCATCTGTGGAATAGGAAGCCAACACGGCTGCTCGTGTCAGCTGACACGACCCGTGTTGCCTTGGGTGTGTCATTCCCCAATTTCCTGTTATTTTTGTCTATTTTGACCCCTGAGGGTATTTTCAGAATTTCCTAACTTCTGTATTGGATCTGTTATTATTTGAGACACATTTGGACAAAGAAAGAGACACTTTTTTACTATTGCATTTTTTAGAACAAGAAAAGGTTTTGACAAGAAGGATTGGGCACTCAAGTGCAAAGGGAGAACGAAAGATTTTCAAGGGCGGAAGCAATTGAAGATCAAAGTAATCCCCAAGCACCCTTGTAATGTTAAGTCTAATTGTTGAATTTACTGTGATTATTATGAGAGGCTAAACAACCCCCCCCCCCCCCCCCCCAATGTTAGGGGGTGTCCCTGAATTTCTATTGTATTGATATTATTTTCCTGTTAATGACATAAGCACTTATTTTATTTAATCAAGTTTTATCGTTCAATGATTTTATCATTTTTTCAATCGGACACATTGATTTAGTTTTTCGGTTAATCCTAGATCGAAAAAACTATTGTTAATACAATTTGATCAATAATGCCTCAGTAGATAATTCCTAGGACTAGGATTACCCTGTTGCACTTGAATACTACTGAAACTATTTTCAATGCTTGATTTCAAATTGATTGCCTATGGACATAGTAACTTGATTATGATTTCAAAGGTTTTCTCACTAAGGCTTTAGGAGTAAACACAAATAGCAGTCAAGAACTTGATAAAAACTGTGGTTATGTTAAGAAACAAGGATTGATATTTTTGCAAGGCAATTCATACACTGCCCTTAGTATGCCCTCATATCTTGTTAAACCTTATTCCTTAGTTTGCCTTATTTTAAATATTGTCTTTTATTATTCTCAAATCAAATCTAAAAACCCCCAATTGAGTTTTGTTTGATTGAATACAAATTACGCTTATATTGCCCACGCAGTCCTCGAGATCGATACTGGGGATAACTCCTTTATTTTAACTACAATTGGCAAAATAGTACACTTGTTATTTTTCTGATCACAAGATCTGCAATAGACATCTCAACTACAAACTGATATGCCTTCCCCATTACCCGACTCAACCCATATATCTGCCTCTATCTCCGACTAGATGTCAATCTTGGTTAGAGTTGTCAAATGGATCGGCCCGGTCCAGCCTGCATCGGCTCGATGGGCCAAAACGTATAAATGGACTGAAGTGGGTCGGCGCAATTACTTAATGAGAAACAAAAAATGAGGTCGACCTAGTTCTAATAGGCCATGCGGCCTGATGGACCAGCCCGACCCATATTTTTATATTATAGTTTTAATTTTATAAACAAAGATGTAATGGATAAAAGTTATATAACATAAGTAGAGAGTAATCATAAATTTAGTTAAGTGATGTTTAAAATATTCATCAAATCAACACCCATATATATATATATATATATATATATATATATATATATATATATATATATATATATATATATATATATATATATATATATATATATATATATATATATATATATATATATATATATATATATATATATATATATATATATATATATATATATATATATATATATATATATGAATACAACAAAATATTTCTTTGATCACAACATCTTGAAAACATATTTTCATCCTCTTTAACTTTTCTTTTTTGTTTGAAAACACACTTATCTAATCATATTTTAACTAAATCTTTTTTCCCCAAAATTAACTAAAATTATTTTATAATAATGGGCCATTCCGAAGCCTAATTGGTTGGTCCGATCCGACTCATGAAAAATATATGCTCGATGGGTTGGGTAAAAAAGAAAGTGTTATGTTTTCTTGAGGTTTTTTTTCCAGCCCGTACCACATTAAATTATAGGGCTCGTAGGTCAGTCCGACAGATCAGGTTCATTTTGACGGCTTTAGTCTTGGTCTCAGCTTCAGATTTTTGAACTGAAATCGTTTTCTAGAGGACCATCTAAAATGTATCTTCTGCTTCTTTATCCTGATAATGTTGTTCGTAAATGGAACATAGAGATATATATTTAAATAAATCTTGATGTAACATTTATATATTAATATATAAAATTTGTATTAATTAAGTAATACAAAATATATCCTTTTGAAGTTTCATGACACTATGAAGCATGTCAGTGATGGTAGGAAGATATCCGTATTACAACTGTCCGATGAAATATGGTTTCACGAAGTATTGATAGCACTTGGTCTTAAAGATTTAACACTGACAAATTATACAAATATAGACAAAAGACTGCTGTCATTTTTTACAGATGACACATTCAAAAGACTTTTTTTTTTTTTTCATTTACCTATTAGTGAAATGATCCATATTCTCGATGTCGTGTTATGTATTTTTAATATAGTATTTTTAATATATTTTAATTTATTTGGAAAATTAACAGACATTTATAAATTGCCAATAAAGTCAATATAAAACTCCTTTCTAGAAGAATTTACTATAACTTTTCATGCTCCAATTGTGGTATTCACATTTGTTTTGATTTAATGTATTTTGCACCCATGTCTTTAGCCTTGAGAATTGTTTATTTTATTTTTACATCTAATTTATATCTAAATCACATTTTTATTCACAATTTTATTATTACGTGGTACTGACACATTAACGTAATTGAAGTCAATTTTTTTTGCAACGACGTTTCTTAGTGTAACATGACAATTAGTTATAATGACCTATGACATATTATCTAGATCATTGAATAAATAACGACACGTCTAAAATTCAAGTAATATTATCATTCTTTTACCGGTCCATAAAAGAAAATGCATTTGAATGTATAATATATGCATAAGTTACACTAACAAATTTAAGCAAATGTAATTTGCATTTGTGGCCTTGACTGTTGAATTTATGAGCAATAAACCGGAAAAAAATGTTGAAAAACTTTATGTCCAACAACATAAGTATCTTATAACTTGTGATAGGATATTCTAATAAATGTAATTGAATAGATAGAAACAAATTATAATATATTATTTAATAATAATCAATATAATAGGAATGATGTACCTTGTAGGATTATTTGAGAGATGGACATCATAAGAATGAGTATGAGAGAATTATTACCCTCATTTTCGTTTAAGATTTTCAGAGTATGATAATTGTCTAATGGAGATACACTTAAATAATTAAACGACCGAGGGTAGAGACCTCTCATTGAGCTTAACTGAATGATACAACCCATCACGATCCATTTAGGCACAAAACTCAATCAAACAACTCATCTATTTAGTGTTTAATAACAATAAACCATAATATAATTAATTAATAATTAATTATGTCAATCTATATTTGATTAATTAAAACTCACTTCAAAGAAACTCCCTTGTATGGAAGGGAGTCCCTGAGCTTTGAAGAAGTTCAATCAACCTTGTATTTTAAGGATTTGAACGAACGAAAGGAGCATAAACCTTCGAGGGTGGGCGAAGGTTTGGCCGTTAAGGGAAAATTCTTGTGAAAGGATAGTAAGTTCGACAAGAAGAAAGCTAAAGTCAGCAGAAAGATCTTGGAGGTAAGGATAATAGGAACGCAACCATTGTTCAAGATGACTTTGACTCATCTGATGTTCTTGTAGTTTCAAGTGGCGACTCAAGAAAAGAGTGGATTATGGATTCAGGTTGCACTTGGCACATGACTCCAAACAGAGAATTGTTCGAGGAGCTATGTGATCAAGATGGTGGATCGGTGCTGCTGGGAAATAATAAATCTTGCAAAATTGCAGGTATTGGATCTATGAGATTCAAGCTCCATGATGAGTCAATAAGGTTATTGACTGAAGTCGGGTATGTACCTAGTTTAAAGAGAAATTTGATTTCTCTTGGTGAATTCGACAAGAAGGGATATTTTTTTCAAGGAGAGAAAAGTATCCTAAGAGTCATGAAGGGGTCGAAGGAAGTCTTGAGAGGCGTGAAGAAACAAGGCTTGTATACCCTTGAGGCTGAGGTTGTAAGTGGTTTGACAAATGTTGCAACCACGAAACCCGTGTCGAAGACAGAATAATGGCACATGAGATTGGGCCATGTCAGCGAAAGAGGTCTGGTCGAATTGGGGAAGCAAAACCTGCTAGAAGGTGATAAAGTCGAAAATTTGGAGTTTTGTGAATCTTGTGTATTTGGTAAATCCTGTATGGCGAAGTTTAACAAAGGCAAGCAAAGAATACATGGATCTCTGGATTACATTCATGCTGATCTTTGGGGGCCTGTAAGGAATCCTTCACACTCAGGTGCAAGGTATTTTCTATCCATCATTGATGACTATTCCAGAAAGCTATAGATATTCATCCAGAAGACGAAGGATGAACCTTTTGAGAATTTCAAAAGTTGGAAGGTTCTGGTCGAAACTCAACTGACACAAAGGTTAAAAGGTTGAAAACCGACAATGACCTTGAGTTTTGCAATGAAGCGTTCGACAATTACTGTGGTGAGTATGGGATTGCAAGGCATAAGACTGTAGCAGGTACTCCTCAACAAAATGGCTTAGCTGAGAGACTCAATCGAATAATCCTTGAAAGGGTTATATGCATGTTGGTTAGTGCTGAATTAAAGAAGGTGTTTTAGGCGGAGGCTATTTCGACAACAACCTATCTGATAAATAGATGTCCCTCGACTGCCTTATGAATGAAGACACCTGAATAAGTTTTGTCAGAACATCCACCTAGTCTCGACAGACTGGGAGTATTTGGTTGTGTGGCCTATGCTCATATTGGGCAAGAAAAGGTCGAACCTAGAACTCTGAAATGCATGTTCATGGGATACCCTGAAGGAGTCAAAGCTTATAGACTATGGTGCCTAGAGCCAGGTCACAGGAGGTGTATCACCAGTCGAGATGTAGTTTTCAATGAAGCAGATATGACTTTCAATAAAATTGATGATGCTGACGAAGAGCTGAAACAAGGAGAGATTCCTATTGAAGTGGAACATGTTGATGCTGAATTCCGTATCCCAGATGAAGTCGAAGAAGACGCAAAAGATGTTGTCAAAGATGAGGAGACTGATAATGACTACCTTCTAGCAAGAGACAGGTCGAGGAGAGTCATCAAGCTAGCTCAGAGACTTGGGTATGCAGATCTTATATCTTATGCCTTAACCTTTGCAAGTGAGGTTCTAGACAAAGAACCTAGAGACTATAAGGAAGTTATGAGGAGTCGAAAGAATACTGAATGGCCGAAGGCCATGGATGATGAGATGAAATCTCTTCATGATAAAAATACCTGGGAACTGATCAAGAAACCTGTTGGATCCAGGTTAGTCAACTGTAAATGGATTTTCAAAGTTAAAGAAGGATTCGAAGGAGTGGCGCCGAAGAGATACAAGGCAAGATTGATCGCTATGGGGTTCACTCAGAAAGAAGGCGTCGACTTCAATGATGTGTTCTCTCCTGTTGTGAAGCACAGATCCATTCGAATGTTGCTTGCTATAGTGGCACAATTCAACCTTGAACTAGAACAGATGGATGTGAAGACTGCGTTCTTGTACGGCGATCTAGATGAAACAATCCTTATGAGGCAACCTGAAGGGTATGTCGAAAAAGGGAAGGAAGATTATGTGTGCAAACAAAATAGATCTTTATATGGAATGAAATAATCTCCTCGACAGTGGAATAGGAGATTCGATAAGTTCATGACACGCATAAGTTTCATTAGAAGTCAGTTCGACCACTATGTTTACTTCAGATTTTAACCTGGTAATTCATTTGTTATTTTGTTGCTTTATGTGGATGATATTCTAATAGTAAACAAAAATGTCGAAGATGTAATCAGGGTGAAGGATGAACTCAATAAGGAGTTCAACATGAAGGATTTGGGAGCTACGTCCAGGATTCTTGGGATTAACATATGAAGAGATAGAAAGCAGTCAAAATGATGCTTATCTCAAGAGGCATACCTACGAAAGATTCTCGAAAAGTTTGGTATGTTGAATTCAAAACCTGTTGTGACTCCGACAAACCTTTAATTCAAGTTGAGTATAGATCATGTCGAAAAAGCTTATATGATTAGCATTCCATATGCTAATATAGTGGGTTCTTTGATGTATGATATGGTCTGTACTAGACCCGACATAACATATGCATTAAGTCTTGTAAGAAGGTACACGGCGAATCCTAGAAAGGCTCACTGGAAAGCATTGAAGTGATTTCTAAGGTACACAAATGGGTCTCTGAATAGAGTCCTAATTTAAGGTGGAGCCTTGGGTGAAGATACTAAAGCAATAATTGAAGGATATGTTGACTCTGATTATGCAGGTTGTATGGATTCCAGAAAATCTATTTCTCGATATGTGTTCACTATGTTTGGGACAAAAAATCAGTTGGAAAGCAACACTTCAGAAGGTTGTTGCCTTATCTGTCACTGAAGCGGAATATATCGCCCTAATTGAAGCTGTGAAGGAAGCATTGCGGCTTGAAGGTTTTGCAAAAGAGTTGAAACTTCAAGGTCGAGTTACCACTGTTAAATGTGATAGTCAAAGAGCAATACACCTATCGAAGAATTCAGCCTATCATGAGCGAACCAACCACATTAATGCGAGGCTGCATTTCGTTAGAGGGGTAATCGAGCATGGAGAAGTCCAAGTTCTGAAGGTTTCGACAGATCATAATGCTGCTGATATGATCACTAAGACGTTGTCCAATTGCAAGTTTTTCCACTATATGCAGTTGATAAAGCTGCATGAAGAAATCTAGTTTCTTGATGTTATAGAGTTAGATCCAAGGTGGAGATTTGTGAGATATTGGATCGAACTCTAGTATGCTGTCAGAGTAATTCGTATTGTAGTCGAAGTCTTCCTCTTGGTTATACCCTT
The DNA here is from genome assembly GCA_963859935.3 of Lathyrus sativus. Classification (NCBI taxonomy): domain Eukaryota; kingdom Viridiplantae; phylum Streptophyta; class Magnoliopsida; order Fabales; family Fabaceae; genus Lathyrus; species Lathyrus sativus. The sequence continues at coordinate 13,633,175 of OZ012736.1, forward strand.
GCGCGACTAAACGCGCCTTGTTACGAGTGATTACTCCGTTTTTGTCCAGTTTATTCCTAAATACCCATTGGGTGACAATTACTCGATGACCTCGCGGAGGAGGGACAAGGTCCCAAACCTCATTTCTCTTAAACTGATTAAGTTCCTCTTGCATTGATAGGAACCAATGTTCATCGAGTAAAGCATCTTTTGGGTTTTTAGATTCTACATGAGAAACTAAAGCGAAATGTTGACAGAAATTACTTAGCTTTGATCGAGTCTTCACTCCCTTTGATATATCACCGAGGATATTATCGATGGGATGGTCTTTGGAAGAATTCCAAGCTGGAGGAAGATCATCTTTGTCAGACGGATGAACTACCTCAGTCTCTTCATGAAGGTCATCTTTTTCCTCCTCAAATTTGGCTAGGTCAGGTTGATCAATTCCCGGCTCATCACTTTTGAGTATGTCTTTTGAAGATACACGTGCACCATGAACTAAACTACCTTTTCCGACATTTCTCGGATAAGACTCATCAAATGTTACGTGAACGGACTCTTCGACAGTAAGTAATCTCTTGTTGTATATTCTATAAGCTTTACTTGATTGAGAGTATCCAAAGAAGATACCTTCGTCGGCCTTGGAGTCAAAGTTACCTAAGCTTTCTTTTCCATTGTTTAACACAAAACACTTACAACCGAAGACATGTAGGTGAGACACATTTGGCTTTCGCCCTTTTAAAATTTCATACGGTGTTTTGTTTAGAATAGGGATAATTGACATCCTATTCAATACATAACATGCCGTACTAATGGCGTCAGCCTAGAAATACTTAGGTAACGCACTTTCCTTGATCATAGTTCTCCCTAACTCTTACAAAATTCGATTTTTGCGCTCCACAACCCCGTTTTGTTAAGGGGTACGCGGAGCGGAGAAGTTATGATCAAACAGATAATTCTCAAACTCACCTCCATGATCACTTCTAATTGATATGATGTTTGTGTTTAACTTGTTTTGAGAAAGCTTAGCAAAATTTTCAAAGGCTGCGAATGTATCACTCTTGCTAGCCAAGAAGATAGTCCAGCAAAATCTAGAAAAATCATCGACTATTACAAAACCATAATATTTACCACCTAGACTTTTAATTTTAGATGGCCCAAATAGATCCATATGGAGAAGTTCAAGAGGTCTCGTAGTTGAAACAATATTTTTATATTTAAATGAGATCCTTGTTTGCTTCCCTATTTGGCACGCATCACATAAGTGATCCTTGGTGAACTTAATTTTGGGCAGGCCTATGACTAGATCTTTTGAAACTATCTTATTTAGCAAGTCATAATTGACATGCGCTAAACGTCTATGCTATAACCATGAGTCCTCACTCATTGTCATGAGACATTTATTGCTAGTCAATGACACTTCATTCAAATCCAGCATATAGACATTATTTACTCTTAGACCATTAAACACATCCTTCATTTTATCATTATGTTCAATTAGGCAACACTATTTTGAAAACGATACTTTGTATCCTTTGTCGCATAATTGACTAATGCTAATGAGATTATGTTTAAGACCCTCGACTAGCAACACATCGGAGATAGTAGTGGATGAAGGATTACCTATACTACCTTTTCCAAGTATTGCACCCCGATTGTTGTTTCCATAGGTTACAAATCCCTTCTTCTTTGCCACAAAGTCAATGAAGAGAGATATGTCTCGTGTCATATGTCTTGAGCAGCCACTGTCGAGAACACATCTTCTCTCAGTAGTCTCAAGACGTTGTACCTATGAACATAATTAGCAATAATAGGTACCCAATTGTTTATTGGGTCCTAGGTTGTGAGTGAAAACATGGTCGGATTTAGGCAACCATTGATAAACTCTTTTAGGAATCAAAAATCTCCTAAAGCGGAATTTAGCAATGGTGTGACCATTCTTGCAACAATACAAACAAGAAAAGTTAACTTTTGTATCACTTTTGCTATCATGATTTCTTACAACATATGTGTATTTTTGATATGGATTAACCACACTCTTTCTAAAATGAGCTTTACAATAGCAAATGTAATTTTGGGTTCTAGAGTCTTGTTAAGTTTGGCCTTGAGATTTCTAACCTCATTTTGCCAAATGTAACAAGTATCACACCCGAAGTTAACAATTCTCTTTCTTATTTCCTCACAATCTACTTTTGTACTTTTCACTATGGAAGCTTTTAATTTCTCTAGTTTCTTTTCGGAATCACGAATCTTTTGCTCTAGGTGAGCAAAGATTTGTTTATTTGAGGAAAGTCTTTTAAAAACTTCTTTCACTTCATAATGTAAAGTATTAAAAACAGTTTGCAATTTAAAATGAGACAATTTAGAGGAATTATCATATTTCGCATGTCGTACCTTTTTCTTTTTGTTCTTTTGATGGACGGAAAGACAAAGATTAACGGATTCGTCTTCGTCACTAGAGCTGTCATCCTCAAATAACTCGCTATCGCTTTCCCAAGCGATATACGCTCTCCTTGGCTTAGCTTGCTTCTTATGTGACCAACTTGTTTCCTTCCCTTTCATAAAATATGTATTACTTATAAAGAAAAAATTAAAAACAAAGTGTTCCATCGTATTGACCCCCCGAATTAACTTCAAATGTTGAGGTGAAAATGAAATCCACCTAGGGTGGGTGATAGAGAGAATTTATTTGAGTTAAATATCAAATTTTGAGAAAAATATTTTAATTTAAAAAAAATAATATTAGTCCATCAAATAAAAAAGGTGTCTAAAATGATCTTTTTCTAAAGAGATCAATATTAAAAATTTGATATATCATCCAAATAAGTGAGAATTATAAAGAGAATTTTTTAATTATTGTTTTTATTTCTATGTTATAAAGGGTGAGATATTGTATCTATAGTAGTTAGATCCTTTTCTTCTATTATAATTTTAATGATTAAATAATTAACTATAGTCAGATCCTTTGAAATTATAAAATTTACAAAAGTGTTTCTTCTATTATAATTTTAATGATTAAATAATTAAATGAAATAATCAATTGTGTATATATTATCCAAATATATATGTTACAAAATACAATAATAATTTATCATCAAGTCATTTCTGATTTCTTGTTAACACTTGTCTTTTTCACTTGATATAAGAGTTTCAATGAATATTAGAAAGATAATGTTAGAGCAAATATTGTGGTCCGTACTGTTTTTGATTGAAGGTGATGAGTTAATATACAGCTAGTACATAAAGAGTGACAAAACCATTACCAAATATTTCCAGAATCCATCATTCAACCATAAATTACCTGCCGGGGGGGTCTGGGAGCTATAATTGACAAGAGACAAACCTTTTTGTATGCATAATGCAATAGCTGTAGTGAAGTGGAGAACCCTACTAGATCGATGTATGTCATATGAAATGAATATCATCACAAACATGGAGTGACAGTACGGATGGCTGCTTGATCACGGGGTGAGATGAAGGTATTCAGCAGTCACTTCTAGAGATGATACATTGCTTCTGAGAGTCGTAGACAACCTCATTTCCATACAGTTGTTAAACGTTACGTAAGTGTGTGTGAGTCGTTGGTCACGTTCACATTGTCGACACTAACATAACACATGCATTAGAATGAGTTAATTAATTGTTTGTAGAAAATGTATCTTGGTCATTGATATGTTGTTGATTTTAGTGTTCTTTCGACTCTCCAATAAGAGCTTAGGAAATATTGAATAGAAATATGATCTATGAGATCAGACACTCAAAAATACTTCAACTGCGTGACTGCATGGTAGAGAATCACATCATAATTTTTAATGATAGTAGAGATTTTAAATCCCTACGGTCAATAAAAATCATACAGTCACACAGTTGAAGTATTTTTGAATGTCTGATCTCGAGATAATGATTTTAAAAATAAATGTTTAATATTTAATATATAACTAAAAAATACGGAGTTTAAGATTATCACTCTACACTATCTTTGTTTTTTTTTTATAATATTAATAAATCATTAATAATATTTTTCCTATTATACCCTTAAATATTTATTATTCTCTCTCTTTTAAATTATGTAAAACTGGCTTGGGCCGCACTCATCATCATTCAACACTCGTTTTCACCACTTTCTCCTAGAGGATGGTAAAACAGAGTTTCAAGATCATTATCAACACCGTTGTCAGAGGTGTCACCAGCGAGGGAGAGTCTAGTATTCCCGCAGGAAATATGCCAATAAGGTTTTGACAACCAAACCTGTCAACCCTAAGATAAACTTGGAGAAGGAGTCATAATCCATGTTCGCATTCTCAAGTAAGAACACATCGATATCCTCTCTCACAACAAAGATCCCTTGGTCATCATAGTAGAATATAAAAAACGGGAACTGATGCGAGAGTATTGATTGACCCTGGAAGCTCAACAAATGTCTTGTTTTGGAGTGCCTTTTAAGGGTTGCAATTTAACCTAGATGGCATCTAATCGTTCAAAGGTTTTTTGTTAGTCAATCAGGAGAGAAGGTACAAGTGAATGGTCATATAACGCTCAAAATAGACAAAGTTGAGTGACTTGTCTATTTTTTTAGAAAAGTGTTTAAGGGTGTCGATGCCATATACTAGAAGATTGAGAGGCTTACCTTGACGGTCATGATAACGATGAAAAAGCCCAAGCCCTATTTTCAAGGCCACTAGGTAATGGTAAAAACTAACTATCCCATGAAACAAGTTTTGAAGAAGCCATATCTTGTAGGAAGGATAATGTCTTAGTCAATAGATTATCTGAGTACAATATCAAATATATCCCTAGAGGAAGTATCAGGTCTCAGGGGCTAACCAATTTTTGGCTGAATTTTAGCTCGCCAGTAGGTGATGAGATCGCCCATACATGGATATGGTATGTAGATAGGGCCTTAAAGCTGAAGGGAAGTGGCACCGAAATAGTATTGTGAAAGCCTGAATGATCTTTTGCTCGAACAATCTTTGAAGTTTAAATTCAAGGCTAACAATAACCAAGCCGAGCACGAAGCCTTTATTGTTGGTATGATTCTCAGCCTTGAGATGGAAGCTTCAAATTTGAAATCCATGAGCGACTCACAACTAGTAGCAAACCAAGTTGTCGAAGAATATTAGACAAAGGAACCCTTATTTATCAAATATCAGAAAAAGGTACAAAAATCATCTGAACACTTCAAAGCTTTTAAAATAAGATATGAGCCCATAGAGAAAAACTTTAGGCCGACCTTCTCTCAAAGCTCGAAAGTACAAAATGGACAGGGTATAACCGCACTTTGATGCATGCCTGTATTGAGGCAGATGAAACCACCACTCTTGAATTTACCTAGACCACTAGTTGGAGGGCTCCTATAATGAGCTACTTCCTGAAAGATGAGCTCTCATAAGATGAGGTCTAAGGAAAAAAGATTCAAAAGCACGCAACAAAGTATATGATGATCTCTGGATGGCTTTAAAAATTAGAAAAGCTTCTCCAATGCTAAGTAACCTAGGAGAACACGAAGTCACTTTGGTCCTCACAAAAGTCCAACAGGGTGCATGTGGTATACACATTGGCGGGTTATCATTAGCCCACAAGTTACTTAGGGAAAGCTACTACTGTCCTTCTCTAATGAAAGACAGTGAAACATTTGTCAGAAGGTATGTCAAGTGTAAAAGGCACAACAATCTACACTAGAAGCTAGCGAAAACCCTCAATTTTGTCACGTTGCAAAGTGTTACATTATAGGTTAATTCTTTTATCAATCAATCTAAATAATATATTTCCATTGTAAAATCCTTGTTGTCCTCAAGAGGCTATCTGAATGCTGGATTTTCATTGGAAAATTCTTGCCGCTCTCAAGGGGCAATCTAAATGTTGGACTTCCACTGAAAATTCTTGCTGCCTTTAGGGAAAATATAAATACTGGACTTCCATAAAAATATCCTTGCTAAACAAGAAGCAATGATTCAACTTAAAGTCCCGCTTGAGGGACTCAAATTAAAATCTTGTCAGGGGGACTTAACTTAAAGTCTCTCCTGAAGGACTTAACTTAAAGTCTCTCTTGAGGTACTGAACTTAAAGTCTCGCCTCAGGGGATCAACTTAAAGTCTCTCTTGAGAGACTTTACTTGAAGTCTCAACCGAGGGATTCAACTTGAAGTTTTATCTAAGGGACTTAACTTGAAGTCTTACATGAGGGATTGAACTTAAAGTTCTGTCTGAGGAACACAACTTGAAGTCTTATATGAGGGAATCAAATTGAAGTCTCACACGAGGGAATCAACTTAAAGTATTGCTTGAGGGTCTCAACTTGATGTCTCGTCTGAGGGACTCAACATAAAGTCTCACATAAGTGACTCAAGTTAAAGTCTTACCCGAGAGACTCAATTTAATGGCTCGCGTGAGAGGCTCAATTTGAAGTATCACATAAGGGATTCAACTTGAAGTCTCTCTGGAGGGACTCAATTGAAGTCTTACTTGAGGGACTTAAATTAAAGTCTCGCCTGATAGACTCAACTTGAAGTCTCACATGAGGGAATCAACTTAATGTCTCATCTAAGGAGCCTTACTTAGAACATCACATAGGGGTATACTAAATCACTTCACCCCTTACAAAGCTTCGTGCTTGATGGATTGTGTCTTGGTATATTTGCAAGGACTACATAAGAGGTGACATAATATTCAGCAAGAACAAATGGATAATGTTCATCGCCCAAAGTAGGAGTCTAGTCGCCTTTTGTTTCCAATGTTCGCCCATTTATTGTAATAAGCCTCTACCATCTGAAACTGTCACCATTTGATTGGATTATTCACCTACTTGCAAGGACGTGGCAAGCGACATGTTCATATTCTGTAACAATTTGAGAGTCAGTTAAATATGAGAGGTATGTTCTCTAGAAGAATAAGGGAATAACCACCCATTTATCACACTTGTGAGAGATATGATTGTTGATATTTGAAGTCTAAGATTCAGGCCTAAAAGATTTCTGTAAATATTTTAACTCTAAAGTTGAGAAAGACATGCAATTCTCTTTGAATAATTCCATAAACAAGACTTCTCACCATTCCAACATGAATTTACTCCAACACCACAACACTGAATACCTCTCTCTCTCTCTCTCTCTCTCTCTCTCTCTCTCTCTCTCTCTCTCTCTCTCTCTCTCTCTCTCTCTCTCTCTCTCTCTCTCTCTCTCTCTCTCTCTCTCTCTCTCTCTCTCTCTCTCTCTCTCTCTCTCTCTCTCTATATATATATATATATATATATATATATATATATATATATATATATATATATATATATATATATATATATATATACATACATACATACATACATACATACATACATACATACATACATACATACATACATACATACATACATACATACATACATACATACATACATACATACATACATACATATATATATATATATATATATATTATATATATATATATATATATAATATATATATATATATATATATATATATATATATATATATATATATATATATATATGTTATACTTTGGGTTGTGTTTGGCACAGGTAAACCCTCCAACTCTAAAGTAAGTGAGAATTTAAGTGGGAGATAGGTAGTGAGAGACTAAGGGAGGTGCGAACATTCCTCTTGAGTGAAAGAGATCCTTTCATAGTAGAGCTCTTCAACAAAATAGGATAGAAAATTTGTTAGAGACGCATTTTCCGTCGTGATGAATGCATCATCAGCTTTTGTTCTCCATCATACGTTGATCGTCTTAGAAGGATATTACACGTGCAGTGTTTGATCTTGGATAGGGACATTGTGGTAGAAATATAGAAGTCAGTTTAACATTTGTAGCTTTCAGAGTAATAGATATATACAAGATAAAACATGTATGTGTGAGAGGAATGTTTCTTTTTTTACTTTTACTAGAATGAGACAAAAATCATAGGATTAATTGTATGTTTTGATAAACCAAATAGCCACTATAATGAATAAAAAAGGTTCAATCAATCAAATAGCAGCTATAACATGGGGTCCTCTCAATGCTGTTTCTTTTCCAAGACAGCCACTGTAACATGGGGTCCTCGATGCTATTTCCCCCCTATCATTATCTTATTTTTACTATTCAGTGTGGTGCATAAACTAGCATATGTCAATATTGAATTATGTCTGGTTTGGATTTATATGAAATATGATAGGTTACTTAATGCCACGGGTAAAATAACTAGCTAGATGTGTTTGAACTATCAACTTTGTATGGACAGAAACATGTCTTTGAACGAATCAAGCAGACAAACTAGTTGGTTACTCTTAATGTCTGGAATGGATTCTGTGGTTTTTGGCATTGCAAAGTATGAACCCTTGTTTTCAATTTCGAGAATGTGCTAGGGGAATTGGTATATGTCAATGGACCATTCTTGTTTAGTGTCCTACATTAGATAATGACATAATCTATATTGTGATTGTTAGTCGTGCACATGGCCAATTTTTGGGATTGAGTTACACTTATGTATATTTTAAATTAGGAGATATACTATTTTGACAAAGATTTAAATGACTAATACAAATTGAATATTTCTATAATAAGGAAGAGTTATGATTTCTTACATAACCTATTATGAGCAAGTAGGCGTGATAATAAAATTTGATTTTGACGAATGTGATTATTTTAAAGAGAATGTAAGATAGACTATAATAAAAGTTGACATTACGATTGGCAATTCATTGGATTGGTTGATTCTTTTACTAAATTCGAAGGAGGGATATGCAACTCGTTTGAAGTCTGTTTGGTTCCTTTGTATGAATAACTCTTCACTGGGTTGGGGGTACATTTGTCATTTTTTGATTTCGAGGTGGTCGTGATGGATCACTTGAAAGTTGCTCCCTCGCAGATTCATCTTGGAGCTTGGGCTTATATGAAGGTGTTTTAAGCGCCGAGCATAAGTCTTGGAAATCTTCTATGGAAGTCTTTTTTAATCTCTTTTCGGTGACACATATTTCTCAAGGTGATACCCGGGATCAGGGATTGATTTCCCTTTGCCCTCAGGTGCCTTGGTTCAGCCCTTTCACCATTGACTAGGGTGATTTTCTTGAATGTTTCATGCTGGTGAAACTTGTCCCTTATGGGGCTCATCTTGCTTTTTGTTTGTCTTCATATCCGGTGGGATGAGCTCACTCTTGCAAGAGCAGTTTCTCGAAGTACTGGTCTATAACTCATTTCCGCTGGCCTCTTTCTTCTTACCACTATGGGCTAAGTCCTTTGTCCTCCGAAGAGATGAAAATGAAAGAAGAACTGTGTGATTGATATAAAGGGTCCAACCATGAAGTAAGATTTGGCCCCGGTGAAGTACTACCTTATCAACAAAAGAAGAAACAAATTAATTCTTATATGATTATTCGTGCCTTCGGTCTTGCTGAAAGGAAAAAACTCTTTGGGAGGATGGGGATCCGGGGCATTTTTTTTACAGTGTTATTCGTGCCTTGAAGATAACATGGAACAGTTGCAAAAGACTCTTGCGCTCTCTAAGGATCAGGGTTTTATGATTGCCTTATCTGTGAAGGTTGAGAAACATAAGAAAATGGGGCATTGAATTGAGTTTCACATTTTGTCCCCTTTTGCGAAATTAGAAAGATAAATTGAACAATGAGAATAAAAATAAATGACACAATTATTTTTATCCTGGTTCACTGTTAACGAAGTTACTCCAATCCACCCATCAAGGTGATTTTGCCTTATCACAAGGACTTAATCCAATAATCATCAACGATTACAACCATAATGGATACCTTCCATTGCCTTCTTGAGAATCTTGGTTTTCACTAGCCTCTTAAGGAATCAACCTCCAAGCCGTTAGAAACGACCTGGCCCTCTCAAGCATTCTGATCTTCACTCGACCTCTCAAGGAACAACATCCACTAAGCTGTTAGAAACACGTTTAGTCTTCTCAAGCATTCTGGTCTTCACTCGAATGCTTATGAAACAACACCTTTTACAAGGATTTTCTTGTGCACTAATATGCTTCTTACAAACTGATTACACAAATGAAGTACATGAATACCTAAGTGTTTCTAAGCAAGATATGAGCAACAAGTCCTTGCTTTCTAATACAGAAAACTATCTAAAGAATGAATCTCTGAGAGATTATAATACATTAGTTATGTATTGCTTAAAAGCTTTCTTGATGAGCTCTACAACTTCTTTTCATGAGCTTTAAGCTTCTTTTGATGAACTCCTTTCTTGAGCATATAATGCTTCTTCCAGTTTAACCATTAAGATCAACTAAGTTACTATGCTTCACTTATTGATGTTTCACTTGACTAGCTATACATGGTTTAGCATGTTGCATCGTTATACACACTTCAAAAGTTTGCTTCAGCTTCTTCATTGAGAATTCTTCATTTAGGCTTTAGCTTGTAGCATTTTCTTCAGTACTTTGGCTTTGCATAGCGTGCTATCATCAACAATCAGCTATTGGCAATTGGCAATCTATTCGGCCAAATTTCGCAATTCTTCAAGCTTTTTTAACTTCAATTTATAGAGCTTGAGAGAGTAGATCCATTGAGGGGCATTCTTGGAAACATATTCCAACAACAATATTCCAACATTCACATGAAGTAATGGTCATCATCATTGTACAAAAAGTTGCTCTTGTGTTATCTTTTCGAGGTGGAGGTCACAGAGTTTTAATACTATTATATTCAGCTCAAAACCATTCTTATCTTTAGTTTTCTAGCCTCTTCAGAGGCTTCAGATATTAACTTGATAAAGCGTGTTGTAGAAGAGTCATTCTTTATGTAATCTTTAGAACCATAGTCTTTAGAATATCAGATCTCCGTTCAGCAGAACCTAGTCACAAGAATGTTCAGCATTTGGTTTCTTAGAAGCATTATCTTCAGAGTCTTCAGAACCTGTTCTATCAGTATGACGTCTTCAGATTTCATTAAGCACATACTTTGTCTTTAGAGTCTTCAATACTTTGTTCAATCAAAACTTTGTCTTCAAAAACTCTTCAGAACTTGATCTTTGTAAATGATGTCATGTCTTTAGAATCTTCAGAGCTTTGTTCACCAGAACCATGTCTTTAGAGTCTTCAGAACTGTAACAATAGAAAGCGCATTTCTTATAAATCCTTATAGGCTTACTTATAAAGTATCAATCAGAACCCTCGTTACTAACGTTCCTTAGAACCATTGCATTAGAAGTATTTATGAATCTTGACTTTATCTTCTACACATACATGTTTTCTTCCAGAGTGTTGATAGCATAGTCTGATGACGTCACAAGTCTTCTTATCAGAGTCAGAATCATATTGAAAACAACCACACACTAGACATAAATAATATCATACTTAATTGTTCTCTTAGATAACATGCGCATTTATCATCAAAACTCAAAGGCCAGATGTAGAACCAAATCTTGTTCTTACAATCTGGAAGGATGTCGGTGGCTTATGTTGTTGCTTCTACTTTTACTCGAAGGCCTAAATCCCGACTGCAGTGACTGCCCCGACAGTAGTTACAGATGACTATTGTGGTGACTGTCTTTTCTATTCATGAGTCATCTTCGTCTCCATCTTTTGTAAATAAGAGGCGGGGTGATAGTCTGTCTATCCCTGTTGAAGATGATTGTTCCAAATGGGCTCACTTGTTGGAGGGTTTCGAGCAGGAGGCTCTTACTCCTTTCTTCCGGCTTGATGTCATTCTTCCATCTCGGGTGCTATTCACCCTAAAGGAATTTACTGTTTCTGTTGCTAGTGAGGACTTGGATTTTGTTCGGAGCTTATCCGCAACTGACATGCAAGGTATTTTTTTGCAAACTCTTCAAGTACCTTGTTCAGAACCGAATCCCTGGTTTTAATGGTAGCTGCTGGCCAGGATGATGTATCGGGCTCCGACGACCTATATCAAGGGAGCGGGATGAGATGAATGAGAAACTTGAGGCCCTTAAGTTGAGCAATGTCGCTGAGAAGGAGTTGGTTGAAGTACGAAAGAAGGCTGAGTCTACTGACTCTTTATAGAAAGAGGTAGAATGGTACCATCTTTCGTCTAGTTTGGCTACTCAAATAACAAGGTTGAATGAATCTCTTGCTAAGAGAGATGGGCACTAGAATAAGGCTTCTGAAGAAGTGTCTGAGGCGTGCCGAGCGTCTGAAGAAGATCAAAAGTTCTTCAGAAAAATAAGGATGACTGGATCAGTACTATGAAAGGCCTCAAGGAGGAGGTGGCTGCTGCACAACAGAGATCTCAGGAATCTCTTCAACGGATTATTGAAGTCGTGTGTAAGGTCTAGGACCAAATGTTGGAGCAGGTGTGAGAGCTTTGTCCCTACTTTCCTGTCACTACTGATCAACCGAATCCTTTCACAGAGGTTCCTAGAGAAGATGCTAGAGGCGGTATGGGTGCTTCGGAGCCAGGCGCTGATGTTTTAGGGTCCTTTTGTTCCCCTTTCTCTTTATTTAATTTTCTCCTTTAAGACTTTTATCAGGCCTTCGAGCCTCAATTTGTAAATAACATTTATTGTTATTGATATTTTTATCTTTCATGTGCTTGTGCTTTTCGGTTTTATTTTGTGCTCTTTTCAACCGTTGTTTTAAGATGACTGAGATTTAAAAAGTGCTAGGGTTGCCTTTGAGCCCTAAAATTTACACAATTTGTTTGCTACAAAGAGTGGTAAATAATATTAGCTTAAATTATAAATAACCTCAAGTCTTTCATAGGGCCATGTATGTCTGATTTGTTTGCGAGCATATCACGTTAAGATGTACATGTTGTTTGGGAGAGATGTCAAGCTGGTTAGACATGGCCATGATTGGAACGTACTTGAGAAAACAAATTATTGGTTCAATTTGATGCGTGTGTATGTTAGATTGGTACTAATGACACATGATCTTAGCTTTAAGTGTACGTGTAAGTATTTCGTGTGAAACTAGCTAGATGCGGTCATGCCTTAATCATATTCATATGGATAAGGTACGAATCTAGTAAAGTACGACTATGTTTTGAATTATACTAACAGACGAGGGACATGAAACTGACTAGATGCGACCATGCTTTTTGAATAGTGCTCCACATCATAGAGGATCATTCCCCGGCTAAGGGTAGAGGATTCTTGCTCTTCTCCCCGAAGTGCTAGCTTGGTTCAAGGTGGACGTATTAAGGCTCTACCACTCACGTCCCTTGGATTGGATAGATCCAAAGAGGAGTGAGCCAGCTATGCAGGATTGCGTATAAGTTATTGATAAGGGGTATTTTAATGTTGTATACGTGAAAAACATCTACAAAAGCACCCTTAGAGGAATTGATTGTTATAGTCAGATGTGTAAAGCATCTTTGATAGCTCCTCTGAATTCTAAAGGCGCATAAGATGCTGTGGGGAATTGATTGCTACAACTGGACATGCAAAGTGTCTCTGACAGCATCCCTAGACTTCAAATATACGTTCGGAGCTGAAGGATCTGATTGCTTTTGTCGGATGGGAAAAACGTCTCCAACAGCACCCTTGGAACTTTTAGGTGCGTGGGGCATTAAAGGGATCTAATTGGTTTGGTCGGACGGGGAAAACGTCTCAAACATCACCCCTAGAATCCAGAGTCGGGTGTCTACTACATTAGTTGTATTCCTGTTTGTTGTTACATGCATTTCATTTTGGTGCCTTGAAGAAGGTATTTGTAAATTATTGATATAATAATGAAATATATATATATATATATATATATATATATATATATATATATATATATATATATATATATATATATATATATATATATATATATATATATATATATATATATATATATATATATATATATATATATATATATATATATATATATATATATATATGTATATATATATATATATATATATATATATATATATATATATATATATATATATATATATATATATATATATATAATTTACAGATATATTAATTAAATTGTGCGGTAGACGACAAGTTTATACCGATTGCTCGCCCTCTAACACATTGTTGATCGAAAAAATAGCAAGTGTACTATTTTTGTCGATTGTAGTTAAAATAGAGATTTTATCCCCAATATCGATATCAAGGATTGTGTAGGAAAATACAAGCTCTATAATAATTCAATTGAACAAAAGTAATTGGGGGTTTGGTAATTATTTTTATAATTAAAATTTTGCGATGCGAAAAATAAAGCAAAAGAGTAAAATAGGTTTCTGACAGATATGAGAAGCATGTTAGGGACGGTGTATGAATTGCATTGTAACAACACTAATCCTTATTTAAGAGACATGACTCAGATTATCAATTTCTTGACTGTAAGTTATTTACTCCTAAGTCCTTAGTGAGAAAACATTTGATTTCATAACCTAATTACTATGTCCGTAGGTAATTACGTTTGAAACCAAGCAGTACAAATAATGTCAACAGTGTTTCAAGTGCAACAGAGTATTCCTAGTCCTATGTAATATCTACTGATGAATTATCATACAAAAGCGTTAATGAATGTTTATCCGACCTAATGCTAACTATAAATCAAATTCTCTTTGTCCGATTGAAAAAGCATTAAGAACATTGAACGATAAAAATTGATTATGAAAATAATTGAAACAAGAAAAACAATATCATTACAAAAGCAATTCAGGGACACTCCCTAGTATTGGGGGGTTTAACTACTCATAATATTCAGAGAAAATACAATCATAATCATATTAAACATTACAAGATAAATGGTTACTTTGATCTTCAATGGCAAAGGCTCATGAAAATCTTTCGTTCCCGACTTCTCTTGATCACTCCAATCTTGATCGTTATATTTCTCTGTCATAAAAAAATACCTCTTTTCCTTCTCAAAAAGCATATAAAAATACTCTCAGCTCCAACACAGCAGTATGGAAATACCCAGAATACCCTCATGGATCACAAAGGTCAAGAATCCTAGAAAATTAGATGGTGACACGACGCAGCCAACACGGGCCATGTCAGCTGACACAGGTCGTATCAGGTGACACAGGCACCCGTGTCAGCCCACTGCCTCTCTACTAAACTTTATTCTCTTAGTTTCCTCCTAACACGGCCCGTGTCAGGTGACACGGGTGGCCGTGTCAAGGTACACAGGTGGCCGTGTCAGGTCACTGTTTCCCTTCCAAAAACTCTTCCGAATTCCTGCGATATTTCCTGGTTTTTACTCTGATTCTTCCTGAATGCTTACTTGAACCTAAAAACATTGGAAAGACACAACCAAAGCATAAAATACGGTAAACAAAAATAAAATGCAACTAAACATATAAGAAGATTAACTAAAACTAACGATAAAATAACGCATAAAAACCACCGATCAATTGTCTAGAAAGCTTGATGGTTGGATGATCTGAAGGATTGAGTTCTCGGCTCAGGAGATGTCCAGTCTCTGATGGACGTGTTTTCTTTTTCTTCCCAAATTCAGATTATTGGAACAAAAATTGGTTTGTCCCATATCTTTTAGGTTTTGGTGATAACAAAGTATTTGAATAATAATTGGGTATACTAATGTTTGTTCAAGTGTGCAGGACCATAAAATAAAAAATAAAATTTCATATAAAATCCAATTATTAGTTATGACTATGAACATTCAATGAGAAGCGTGAAAATAATTTTTTTATGGATCAGAAGTTGAAGACTAGACTCTGAAGAAGCCATCATCTGAAGAGGTCAACATCTGAAGATCAAATTCTGAAGGAGTCATCCTCTGAAGACCGGACATTGAAGAAGTCTACTTCTGGTGATCAGAATCTGAGCCAGTCAAAACGCAAGGACCAAGGTAAAACTGATAGGTTACTATTCATCTATGAACATACTTTATCACGTGAAGACCTAAGCTCTATCTTCTTCATAGAGTCTACTGGGATATAACAACTAATTCCTTTAAAGGTTTTTCAAACTAGCTTTCTCCAAACCTGAAAATTTGGTGAAACATCCCAACGTCTCTTTTGAAGCTTCTCAAAGGATTCTATTGTGCTGCATCTTCAACGAATCTTTTCTTCTATATTTAAAAAGCTAAAAGACTTTAAGATAAATATGCACATACAAATGCTAATGAACACCAATTGAAAACAAAAGAGAAGTTACTATTTCAAATTAAAGCACAACTTAAACTTAGGATTTCTTATCTTTATATATCTTAGAAATCCATAAGTCTAAAAGAGCTATTTGTTGTGTATTCTTTATACACCTCTGATTGTATGTCATGTGTATTTTCCCAACAATAATTTATCTGCTAGGTAGATTGTTAGAAGTCTCTTACTAAGTGTTTGAGCTGAGAAGTCTCTTACTTGTGTGTTTGAGCAAAGGAAGTCTCTAGCTTGTGTGCTTGAGCAAGAAAGTCTCTTAATTTTGTGTTTGAGCAAAGAAAGTCTCTTACTTGTGTGCTTGAGCAAAGGAACTCTCTTACTTGTGTGTTTGAGCAAATGAGGTCTCTTGCTTGTGTGCTTGATCAAATTATAATCTTTTATGATTATAGAGGAAATCTCTTGAAGTACATGAGAACTGGATTGCTCTCGAGTTATGAGAGGAACCAGGATAACTTTGTGTATTATTCTTCTTTCTTGCAATTTATATTTGCTGTCTACCTCTGACTGAATCATATTCTACAACCTTGTGTTTAGAATCTGACTTAAGAGTTTAAAAAGAAAGAAAAAGCCAACACAATTCAACCCTCATTGGATCTTATTTGAGATGTCAGGGATGCTTGGTTGGCTCAGAAAACTGGGGATGATGTATCCCGACTCAGCCATTCCCTTCTGGTTGCAAAAAGTGAGTTTTATTTGTCATGTGATTTCCAGTGGTGGTATAGTGACACGCTGCAAGTGCACGACTACTGCCAGAGTAGCAAAAAGAATGTCGAACCATAAGGACCAATGACTAAATACCGGTTTCTATTTGATCTGTGTAAATCTAGGGCAATCTAAAGGTTGAAAACATACAAACTCAAGCGAAAAATCACTTAAGTAAAAAACAGCTTATTTAAAAAGCACTTTTAGAAAACAGCTTAAATGGATGAAACTTGGTAAAATGTTCAAAACAAACAGGATTTAGGGTCACAATCCTTTACTCTAACATCTCTATATGATAAAATTAGTCCTCTACATGGATTTTTACGTGAATTATAGAAAAATAGATTTTGTAGATAACACCTGTTTTCGCCAGTGTGTTATATTGGTTTTGATAAATAATCTGTCAGCTTTCGCTTATTCAGAATTATTTATTAAAACCTCATTGTTATCGGACGACCTATTCAAATGGGACATTTCTCAACCTCTTCTGAGTACTTTCGTAACATCTGGGTATTGACATGAGTCCTTTCAGAACACTGTCAACACCTAAGAAATTTTTTACTTTCGTAACAAAGTTAAATAAAAACTCAGACTTTCAAAATAAAAACTCTTTAATCCTTGTATCGTATACAAATTATCATACAGAGAGTTATGATTTAGGTCTCATGACCCTTAATCCTTAAAGGACTACTCACTCATGGTGAGAAAAGATATAAATAGAACAATATTTATGAACATGATAATAATAATAATAATAATAATAATAATAATAATAATAATAATAATAATAATAATAATAATAATAATAATAATAATAATAATAATAATAATAATAATAATAATAATAATAATAATAATAATTGTAAAAAATAAATAATTGGAATAACCTGAATAAAATCAATTTTTGCAATAGATGAAGAATAGAATCCAAATGCTCCAAGGAGACTTTTACAGGGAAGCGTAGAAAACTTGCAGAGAAAATAAGCGTAGAAAAACTTCGATCCCTAAAACTCTTTTGGAAAATAGCTTTATAGTTATTAAAAATAAAAACATAAAAACATGAATTTAATTAAAATAAAGGTCTTTTTCAATGCTTTGTCCAAAATATCAGCTTCAGAATCAATGTAGAGCCTCCAGATTGGGAACACCTCGAGTCGAGAAATGAAATAAAAAGATGACTTTTTGTTAGAAGTATTTTTCGGTAGTGTTTTATCGTATCCACAGAGATTGATGAAAATATGTGATGCTTTTTGTTCAATGGTTTAATGATTTAAGAAAGGGGGTTTTTAAAATGGTTTCTATTATGGTAACAAGAGTTTGCAAGAAATAAAACAGAGTAAAATTTGGTCTTAGTTTGATAAAAAGCATGCCAAGATTAGGGTTCGCTAATCCGTCCTAAACGTATCCAACCAATCAAATATGTGAACGTAGTTTTAACCAACATAACCGCATATCCTTGCAAAAACGTTCATTTCTAAAGCGATTTTGTGAATGTTATTGTTTCGACCGTTAAATGATCTCTCTAAATAACACTCGAAACAATAATCATTAAGATCAATACAAAGCGAATATCAACTTTCAAACCTATGTCTAGAGTTTGTATAGTTGATAGATGAAGAAATTAGGTCAAGACTTGAAAAGTTCATGTCTAAAGCAATCCAAACCATAGATATAACAAAAGATAGCAAATAACTTCATCTATATTGATCAAAGCATTGTTCACATATAAAAGATCAAGAAGAATACATAAAATCTGAACTAACTACCTCTAACCTTGACAAAAGAGGGGTTTAGCCACCCAATTCCATGATAGCTGGAGCAACATGTTTCAGAAGAAGGTTGATCAACATCCGAGTCGAATAATCGAGATTGGATGGGAATCCACCTTCTTTTTGTGAAAGATTGCTAAGAGATGATGAGAAATGGAGAAACTAGGTTTTTAGGTCTGAAAATCCTCTCAAAAGAAAGTACAAGAAAAAAAGATATTTTCTCAAAAAGTGGTACAACTACTTATAAAAAGCCTGCTGAGCTGTCATGTTCGCAGTGCAAACAAAGTGTTCGCCTAGCGAACATTCAAATTGGCACCTGAAGTGCCTTTGTACAATGAAGACTCCCCGGATAGATTTCCATATGTTCTTTGTGCAAAGAATCCTTCGCAGTGTGAAGGCTTCGCTACAAACTTCGCACATCGAATTCTTGTCCATATACCTACTGCCTCAAGTCTAAGGGTGTTCGCTAGACCTTCGCTGCCTCTTCGCTTCAGTGAGTTGTTCGCTACCTCCTTCGCACAACGAACTTAGGTCCCTTTTCTTTCTAGATGAACAGTACATTGGGTTTCCTGGCCTTCGCTGGCAAGTTCGCTGTGCAAACTTGTTGAAGTTTTTTTGGCAGCTTTGCTAGCAAGTTTGCAGTGCGAACTTGTTGTTGTTTGCATGCTGACTTGGTTTCTTTGTCATACTTCTTGTGTCTTACTCTTCAATTTTTCATGCCTAATTCCTGCACAATAGCACACAAATCAAAGGAACCAAGATATTTTCACAATATGGTGCAAATCAACCAAAGCAAGAATGATTCTAACACTTTCTCTACAAAAAGGAGTGAAAGATGCCCATATTTGATAATTCATATAAGCAAATTTGGGCATCTAACACTTTTGGCACTCCTGTTATAGGTCGTAACACGCGTTACGGGCACCCGTAACAGGCCTCTGATTTTTGGCTTAGGCACATAATGATGGGGAGGGCTTCAGCTGCATTCTGTTACGGGCTGTAACAGATTCCTGGTTTTTGTACTGGGGTTTTCCGGCTCTTGCGCTTTTCTTCGATTTTTGCCCGACTTTATCTCCTTTTCTTCCGATATGATTGTGGATGCTTGAAAATAACAAAAACACAATACCAAAGTATAAATCATCGAAAAAGCAAGGAAAAATATGAGAAACGTAATGAAACAATACGAAAATATGATAGTAAAAGCGATACAAAACATATTTATCAAATTCCCCCAAACATAAATCGTTGCTTTCCTCAAGTAACATAGCTCACATAAGACATTTAAAACCAAGCAATGCATTTCAAATGAGACACTCATGAGGTTAGATGGTGTCGATACTCATACGGGAGTTCTTGTTCCGATTGGCTAGTCTTAGTTCCTTTAGTAATCATCCGTCAACGAAAGTATTTAAAGAACACAAACTGCGGTGAGGCTACGAACCTAAATACCCCTTTCGGCCACCTCTCCAACTACGCTTTGGGCTTAAGTATCAATTTCGATTTTTCTCCCCCTTTTGTTCGGACAATCAGATTAGAACATTCAAAATTTTCTTCACCTGTCACACCCTTTTTTTCACCCTAACCTTCAACCTCCATATCATTATCATTTACATTAGCATTTGCACCTAGCATTGTTCTTAGACAGGAAATCAAGGTATCTTATTCAAAAATCAAGGGAAGAGTTTCGTCTTCAAAGCTCAACTTTGTGACAATCTTAAGACACAAGGTCTCTATCATCATCAAGGCATATCACTCAACCACTTGAATCAAGAACACAAGCATTGATTCTCCACGTCCTATCTCATGGATAGCTATCTAAGGTTTTTGTTCAAATGGAGATGCATGGTTAGGTTCCTTGGGAAAAATTTGACTCCAAAGCCCAATACACACTCTAAAGTACCTCTACATGGAGTATGTGTCATCACAAGCTATCAGAAGAGCCTCAATTAATGAAATTGGTCTTAGGTTTTCATCTGGTCAACAAAAGTCAATTGTGATTCAATTAGGTCAAGATCTTTAATTTCAAGGCCAATCAAGGCCATGACATTTGTTTTCAAGTGATTTTATGAGTTTGGAACAAGAATAATGAAGGAGAAACATAAAATCAAGAGTTTGACTAAATTAGGGTTTTGATAGAAAATTTTCTAAGTGTGGAAAACCCTAATTCTAGCCATCTTGCAACTTCCATAACTTTCTCATTTTTGATTAAATGAAGGCAAACTAGCTATCAAATTTAAGAGGACATCATGAAATACAAGTTTGTGGAAGGAAGCATGTCCAAACGATTCATGGTTTAAGAGATATGATGAGTCAAAGTTTGGAAAAAGGAGATTATGACATTTCTACACTTAGAAATTTTTCTAAGTATAGAAATTCAGTTTGAAGTACCTACTTTCAAGCCCATTTTTCATGGTGATACAAGCTTCATTTGAATTTTCCCACAACATGAGAATTGTAGATCATCCTCCAACCTTTCATTTTAGTACTAGATCATCTCCATGGGATGTGTAGAGATCAAGTTATAATGCTCCCAAATTAGGGTTTCAAAGTTGTCAAAAGTAGCAAGTGGTTAGACAGATTTTTCAACCCAACTTCCAAGACATTTTTCACTAAGTTCTTGACTTCATTTGAATTTTATCACAATATGAAAGTTGAAGATCATTATTCAAGTTTTCTATCCATTACTAGATCATTTCCGTTGGATCAAAACTCATCAAGTTATGTGTTTTCAATGTCAAGGTGTCAATGATGTTAAAAGTTTCATAGTTACCTTGGGATAGATTTTGAACATGTTTTCCACTCCAATTTTCTCATCATTCCAAGTCTCAATTTAACTAGCTTTGAACATCAAACTTGCTCACCATGATCTTAACTTTCTCTCAAGCCAAAGAACTCATGAAATAGAGCCTTATACATGGAGTTGTGTTTATTCGAAGACAACTACATGAACATGATCATTATGCATGACATTTCACCATTTTATGCATAACTTGAACCAATCCTTACAGCAAGCTTTGTGGCATTTTTACACGCACCAAAACCTCATATTGTGTCACCAAAACATTGCTTTTTATGGCCGAACCTTGTATGTGCCATGTGCACCCACTTTTGAACCATGTTGCCAAATAAAGAACAAATCACAATACTTGCACAACAAGGGTCTTTCCACTCCTTCCATTCTAAGCCTTTTTTCCACACTCCCAAATGACACCCACACACCTCACATGATTAACAAAACCGTGCCACTCATCATCCTTTTATTTTTTGAAAAATATTCATAAAAATTGTTTTAACCACAATTAATCTTCTCTTTAACCACACCAAGGCCATCATATATAAACTAAAATGAAACCCTAGAAGGGGGGGATTCTCCTTCTACAGCCAGAAGTAAAAAAAATCACTTTCTCTCACTCAAAAAACTCAGTTTCTTAGAATCTCCTTCCCTTCAAGTTTCTGACCTCTTCTGGCCTCCATACATCATCTTCAAGGTCCAAGGGGTCATTTGGTAAAGGTTAGAAGAGCTTTTGGTGCACAAACAAAGTTTATTAAAGCTTCAAGTTTGGTAAAATCTCTCAACCTTTTTCTCTTTTATTTTACGTGCAAAGATCATGTTCTGATGCGTATTTGTTGGTTTGAGTTGATATAGAATGTTTCTGGATGGTTGTTGTGTTGTTTCATGGAGTTTCAGTTTATGTCTCATATTTTCATGCTCGTTTTCCATAGATTTAGAGTGCTTATTAATGATTTTTTAGGCTGGGTTCATGTTTCTCATGTAAAATCGTGTGGGATAGTGTCATATTTTGGCATTTTGGTGAGGTTTGGGTTTCAGCTCCGGCGAGGTAGTCGGAGAAGACGATCGAAGCCCTAGCTCCAACGTATGAGATGGCTTGTTGATTTGACTTGTTGACCTGCATATGTGGAGCCCATGTGGCGCTTAGGATTAGAACATCTTTTCAAAATAAAGAACAAATAAGGCTTGATCCAATGTCAAGTCATTTTTCAAAACCTATTAACTTGGTTTACACTTTAGAGCTTCTCCCACCTCCTTCTCTTCTCATATCTCTTCCATCAACCTCACACTAACCTTGTATGTATTATACCCTTGTAAGTCGATTGCTTCGCACATCGCCATCAACCAACCTTGATCTATTCACCACCCATTTCTTTTCAAGCCTTTCTTCTCTATTTCTTTTGTCTCTTTGAGTCTAAAAACTTTGGTCTTGTACCAAGTGCATTTTTAAAACTTCTTTCCCCAATAAACTTGGATGGTTGTGGAATGGTTAGCCGAAGGCCTTCTCCTATCTCGAGTACTTGACATTACCTTTAGGATTCACTGTCATAAAGTACTTACCATTCAAAATCAAAACATCTTTAATAAGAGAATAATTTTCTCTTTGTATTGAACTAAAGAAGAGAGGATTGAGTGAAGACTTCTCCCTCTCCGAGTATTAGGATACTCACTTTAGAGTGTGTGGTCTCGATACTCGTCTTTCAATACGAAGACGTGACTATATTCGCCACACCATTTTCACAATAAATCTTTGAGATAAAGAATTGGGTACTACCCGCAAGGGGTTACTATTCGAGGACTTATTTCACCCTTAAAACCAACTTTCACAAACCAAATGCGACATCTTGCCTTGATGGAAAAAACTAATCCTTTTTAAAAAGGACATGTTACGTTCGTTCTATCGCAAACAGGTAACACCTAAGACTCCACAAGCAAGCTGTAGTACACCTAACTGCTAGAATGCGCACATTGGCATCGTCTATAAAAAACACCAACAAACCGTAGTCTGAACTACGAACGCTCTGATTCCTCACTTCTTTTAAGTGAAGATACGTAGGCACAAGAGCTCCAACCCTTGGCGAGCACACTTCCATCTTTTTACCCGTAGTCCTCCGAACTACGTTGACTCTGACTTTCTCATACCTGTTGAGAATATGTAGGCATAAGATCACGAGCTCCTACCGAGTCTCCTCCCTCTTTCATATCCTCTTTTCCCTGTATCCAACTCTTCTCTCCCTTTAGAACACTATTAGAAAGCAACACCCTTTAGCAACATCCTCACTAATAGACAAACAAATGGTTCCCATCGAGTACGATAGATGTGAGGGGTGCTAATACCTACCCTTCACATAATCGGCTTCCGAACCTTTTCTCTTGGTTGTGAGACCATCTTATCCTTTTCCTTTTAGGGTTTTCTCGATGTTTTCCCTTCCCCTTTTAGGATAATAAAGTTCGATGGAGACTCTTCTGTCTTTGCGCTTTTCGCTTCCCCATCATTGCATTTTTTCGAGTAGCGACAACTTGGCGACTCTGCTGGGGATTCCTAGAAAGCCAAACCTAGTTTGTTTGTCATATGTGTGATTTTTTTTTTTTGCTTTATTGTGTTGTGTTCCTCTTATTTGTTGGGTTTATTGGGGATGGTTTGTGAGGAGAAAGGCTTTCTACCCGAGCTTTTTCAGTATACACTAAGCTAGGAGGTGGTTGCTTTCTGATTTGCGAGACTTAGAACTTATTGAGTTGGTTTGACTTCCACCGCTCAGATGAGGCCCCTTTAGGATGATTATGTCTTATGAGTAGTTGTAATGACGTATTTATTTCCGATCTAGGAGTCCGTGATTCTGAGGACCTTTTATAGAACCTTATTCCAAAGGTTACTAAAACATAACTCTGTGCTCATACTTTGAAGGGATTACCGTCTTACGAATCGTCGTTATGATGGAAAACTTTTGAGGATTAGTGCATGAGACTTTGTTTAAAACCCTTGGGATTCCCTAATCAATAGATTGCCTACCCGAGGTGAGAGATACCTTGTTGTGTTGTCCTGCAGGATTTATGACCTTGATCCCTGTTCTGTAGACCTATTCTGGTGTGCATTCATAAGCATTGCATTGCATAACATTTTTGCATATCAAGAGACTTAAAAGACAATGATTATCTCAGGTATTGCTGAACAATGACTGATCAAAAGAAAAGAAGCACCAACTCCTTGAAGTTTACAGAGCCAAAATTGGGATTCATCCAAGATCTTCTGATTGACATGCCAAAAGCTATCAAAATAAAATTTCAAGGAGAACATGGGAAGTTAATTGACCTTCTCTATTCTGGAGTGGACACTTGGGCTCTGTTCGCTATGGCCCAATTCTATGATGCTCCGCTAAGATGTTTCACCTTCTAGAATTATCAATTGGCCCTTACTCTTGAAGATTATTCCCATATGCTAAATATCAAGATTAAGAACCAACCCATCTATACCGGTTTTGAGGAAGAACCAAAGTCTCATGTTATTGCTCTTGCTCTCCGCATGACTAAAAAAGAGGTTGATATTGGTTTGGCCAACAAAAGAGGCACTCATGGGTTCCCTCTGAAGTTTCTGCTTGACAAGGCTATCCATTATAAGACTGATGAAGATTGGGAAAAGTTTGGTGTCTTTCTTGCTTTGATAATCTATGGAATTGTTCTTTTCCCAAATATAGACAACTTCATAGATATCACTACCATTACTCTCTTCATTCAGAAGAACCATATTCGTACCCTTCTCGATGACACTTACCACTCCATTCATTAGAGAAGTGAGAAGAAGATAGAGATGGTTCAATGTTGTTCACATCTATTGTTTAAGTGGTTTGTCTCTCATTTGCCAAAGGAGGGACCATTTGTGGAGAATAAGGAGAAGCTGAAGTGGTCTAGGCGCATCATATCTTTGGTAACAGACGACATTACTTGGTACTCCCATGAGTACTATGATGTGGAAATCATTTTCAGTTGTGGGGAATTTTGTAATGTACCTCTGATTGGAAGAGCTGGCTGCATTAACTACAACCCAGTTATGGCATTGTGTCAATTGGGTTATGCTATGGAAGATGGGCCCGAGGCAGAGAAGATTCCAAGCTTTTTCTTGCTCCACAAAGTAGATGATCCAAGATTTGTCAGGAAAATTACTAAGGCATGGACCAAGATCCATACAAAAGGAAGAAAGGAGCTGAAACCGAAAAATTGTGTGGCTAAAGAACCATTCAATAGATGGTTGTTGGCTAGAGTGGCAGAAAGGTTGCTATCGTTTCCTCCAGAACCTCCCATGCAAGAGAAACCTCTTGTTCCCACTGATGTGTCCATGGAAGAATATGAGAAGCTAAAACTAGTATTGGGAAGGTTGACTAAAGAAAACCAAGATCTTCAAGCTGAAATCCACCAAGCTGGTGTGGAAAATGGCCAATTCAAGAGAAAGATGGAAGTTGAGCAAGATCAAGTAGCTGAAAGTAGCAAGAAGTTGAACCTAAAAATAGATTTAAGGATCATGTATCAAAATGGCTTTCAAAAGGATGATGTTGAAGGTGAGAAAATACTTAGAAGGGGGGGTTGAATAAGTATGACAGAAAATAATCAAAGATAAAAACTCAAGTATTTTTATCCTGGTTCGTTGAACTCAACTACTCCAGTCCACCCTTTTCAAGAGTGATTTGCCTTTCTCAACAAGGACTTAATCCACTATTCAAATCAACTGATTACAAATAGCAACACCTAAGAACAACTGTTCTTAGTCTTCTCAAGAGCTACTGATCTAACCTAGATCCTCTTAAGGAAAACAACACCTAAGAACAACTGTTCTTAGTCTTCTCAAGAGCTACTGATCTAACCTAGATCCTCTTAAGGAAAACTTCCTTTACAAATTAATGTAATACAATGTAAGAGTAATAAATTGCTTCTATGAAAGCTATAAACACAACTGTGTTATTTCTCTAAGTTTAGAACAAAGTATGAACTCTAAAGAATATGAAAGCTTGAGAGTTTTTCGCGTGAGAGTGTTCTTGCAATGATTTCGTCACTTGAAGAATGAGCTATGATTTCCTTTATATAGCCACTTGAATATTGGAGAGAATATAATACCGTTGGAGAAGATATTTCCAATATCAAATAGTACTGTCCTTTGTACTATTGCAGCAGAGAGACGGCGCATAAAATGTGGGTGTAGCAATTGTCTGCTGAGCTGTGAATTTACCATATGTGGAATGTATCAGAGGAATAATCTTCTTGCAGAGATTTATGTCTATCCCAATTAAGGAAAGATTTGATGGCATATTCCAACGGATATATTAAAATAATCTTCTTCAAATAATTCTTCAGATAGTTCAGATCAACAATCAATATCAGAGTCTTCAGTCTTCAGAATCTTCTGGAAACTTCAGAGCCTAAGATGTTCTTCAGATGTTGCTGAATCAGAGTCTGGTGCAGCTGTGTGCTTGAAGCGTAACATGCTCTTAGATCAGAGTCTTCACTCAGATCAGAGTCTTCTCTCATTCAGAGTCTCTTCACTCAGATCAGAGTCTTCTCTCATTCAGAGTCTTCTTCACTCAGATCAGAGTCTTCTTTCATTCAGAGTCTTCTTCACTCAGATCAGAGTCTTCTTTCATTCAGATTCTTGATAATATATGCAGCGTGTTGTATCTTCAGAATCTTGATGACTAAGCTCTTATACTTTAGATTCTTCTAATCTTCAGATGCTCTTGAGCCATTCAGAATTTATTGTTCACATCAAATTTGCTCTTTAAGATTAAAATCTTTTGTGCCTGTAGAAAACAGTTTAGAACAAATTTAGAGAGTATAATTCTTGTATACAAATTATCATTAATGTTATCATCAAAACATAGAGATATTACTAAGAATCTGAAAAACTTCAATGAAATTTGTCAGATTTTTTAATAATATCTGGGACACTTAAATTCAAAGAATGTTAGTAACATGTCTGACTTAGTTCAGATAATTGCTTATAGATTTGAACAATCGGATTCTATTTTGTTTCTCCCCCTTTTTGTCATAATCAAAAAGAATTTTAAAAGACAGTAAAGATGCAGAAGAAACACATATCCAGATAAGCAAAAAGATTAAGTCAAGAGAACATCCAGATTCAGATAAAAGCATACAAAACATAACAGAAGAAAATCAAAACACAGCAAAACATGAAAAACTTGTGCAAAACATCAAGTAGGTTTAGCAGATGAGGCTTGTTGAGAAGCAATGAGTTGCAGCAGTGCTGTAATCCTTCCTGAATTTTCATCTTGCTTAGCCATCCAAGTTTTCATTTCTTCATTTGTTTTCTTTTGATCAACCATAAAATCCTTAAGTTCTTTGACATCCTTCTGAAGATCTGTAGATTCTGAAACAGTAGATTCTGAAACAGTCTGAGTAACATCAGGTGCAGGAATTTCTGGAGGTGGAGGAGCTTCTAGAAGAAGAATAGGAGGAGTGTTTCTCTTAATCCGTTTTTGATAAGCAGCAAACCTTACTTTTGACAATCTAAGACATTGAGTCCTGATTTTCAAAGCCTCCCTATTCAGTCTGTAAAGATATTTCTTCCAAACAGCGTCAGCAGCCTCTTTGTCCATAGTAGTCATGCAAACATCCATAATGTCAGCAAAGTCTGAGACATTATCCTTATCAAAATCTCTTAACAGAGTATAAACACGTGATCCCAATTCTGCTTCATCAGGGATTCTGGGTTTTCTTGGTTGGGTTAGTTGTGTTTGTGGTGTTTGTTCAGAAGGTTGAGGTTGTGAAGATGGATGTTCAGATGTTTGTGGTTCAGAAGGTTGAGGTTGTGAAGATGGATGTTCAGATGTTTGTTGGTTCAGAAGGTTGAGGTTGTGAAGATGGATGTTCAGATGTTTGTTGGTTGGTTTGTGGTTCAGATGTTTGTTGGTCAGAATGTTGTGGTTGAGGTATTGAGGGAATTGGTTGGGTTTCTGTTGGTTGTGGAGTGTTTTGGATTTCAAGAGGTTGTGGAGTGAGAGTTTGAGTTGGGGAATTTTGTGGAGAAGGTGGATGTTCAGAAGTTGGAGATTTAAACAGCTGTTTCCAAACACTCTCAGAACGAGGTTGTTTGAGATCATTCAAGCATTCATTAATGTAACCAGATGATTCATCATCAGATGATGCATCAGAGTGGTTAGATTTTTCAGAAGTTGAAGATAAATTGACAGACTGGTTTAAAGGTGTGACATCTAATATCTCATCAGGATCAACGAGATATTCAGTTTGGTCAGAGTGTTCAGGGTGAACATCCTCTGGAATGGTATATTCTGGGATAGTGTTTTGTGGTTGTGGTGTTGTTTGTTGAGTTTGTTGTGGAATTTCTGTTTGTATGTTTGTTGGTTGCTTGGATTGTGGTGTATGAGGGGGGACAGAAGATGGTTTAGAGATAAAAGTTTTAGAAGGTCTGGATCTTCTAAATCTAAGTGGGGAGTCAGAGGGTGTGGGGGTATCAGAATGATGAACAGGATTAGAATCAGTGTTAAATACCTGTTTCAGAGTATCTCTAATTTCTTCAAAAGTTGCTGCAGGAGGATTTGGTTGAACCTTCTTCAGCTTCTTCCTTTTCTTCTTCTTTTCAGCATCTGAATGCTTCCTTTTCTTCTGATGACCTTCACTATCAATTTTTCTCTTACGTCTTCTTTCCCTTGTCAAATCAGGAAGAACTTGGCCTTCCTTCTGCACAAGATTGGCAGGAATCTCATCACCATCTCTTAGGCAGCGAGCAACATAAGCAATAATTTCTCTAGGTTCATCTGAGGTGAATAAAGTAAAATCCTTAACAGGAATCCTTCTTCCCCTAACTTCTTCAGAGTTAGTTTTCCTTGGTTTCTCAGATAAATCATCAACCAGTTTCATCCTTCTCAGAGTTAAACCGTTTATTTCAGAGCCAATGATATAAGTCAGATCTTCTGTCAACCCAGCCTCTTGCAGATGCGCCACAAGTTGGTTTTCTATCAGAATATCTGAAATCAGCCTTCCCATAGGGATCCATGTTCTGACTTTTCCAGATTTATCTCTGGCTGTTTCCCTTGTTTCCTTGACGTGAGACACCAGATGATTAAACAACAAATATGGAAGATCAATCTGAATGTTTTGGTGTAAACAATACATGAAGTAAAGTTGTTCAGCATTAACATAATCAGAAGAGTTTGAAGAGGGTCTGTGAAAGATGGTGCTCATGAAAATCTTAGCCCATATCTTGTAAGTGGGTTTCAAGAACTCAACCTTCTTACAAGGTTCACCAGTAGTACAGATTTCTTGACATACATCTTTCAGGTCTTCACGCGCAGAAGACAGAGAGGTTACTCCATCAGTTGCCTTAAAACCTATGAGTTTCCTTATCAGGTTTTCAGTGATAACTATCTTTTTTCCCAGCACAGAGGAGTGAATGAACTTTGGAGTAGCATCTGCATGGATCCAGAACTCCTTCACTAACGTTGGATACACAGGACCCATAAGCCTGTCAAAGTAACCGTCCCAGCCTTGTGCTTTGATTGAAGAAATCAGATCAAACCCATTTTCAGCAAGATCTTCTAAGTCCACGAAACTTTCACATAGTACTTCTAGTGAATCAACAGCAGTTAGGAGAGTGCGTACTGGTTCTTCGACAGTGGTAGCATTTTTGGTAGTAACAGCGTTTGAAGTAGATGCCATTGTTGACGATGATGAAGAAGATGAAGGTTTCTGAGTTCTTTTAGGGTTTGCAAAGAGAGAGAACAACAAACAAAAGCGCATATGTGTTTGAGAATGTGAAAAGTGTGAATGTGTTATGAGAATGGTTTATATAGACAAATAAAGCAAGCATGGGAAACACAACAGACACACATAGGACACATACGCACGTTTGCATTAAATGAAAAATAATCATTTTTAATTATGATATGACATTTGGGGGAAAATCAAGACAGATTGAGATTTTCAAAGCAATACCTTAAACGTCATAATCAGTAGGTGTACTCCATCTTTTCAGATTCTGAGTGACACGTGTTTGCTTGCATGTGATTCTATAACTCTTAAGAAATGAAACGTTTTCAACTTTCAGATCCTCTGAGATGGTCAGTTCAGAGTTTCACACAAAAAAAATAATCACAGATAAATTAAACAAGCAAGATAGATGAAATACTTCAGAGTGTTAAACACTTAGCATCTGAGAAGTTGACTCTGAGAAATATTACTCTGGACAAAAATCCATACAAATATTTTTCAGAATAAACTTAAACCTATCTTCAGCAAGGGGTTTTGTGAAAATATCTGCCCATTGATGATCTGTATCAACAAAGGCTAAATTTATTACACCCTTCTGAACATAGTCTCTGATGAAATGATGTTTAATCTCTATATGTTTGGCCTTAGAGTGTAAAATTGGATTTTTGGATAAACATATAGCAGAAGTATTATCACAGAAGATAGAAAGATTACTCTCATAGATTTGATAATCTTCTAGTTGACTCTTCATCCAGAGCATCTGAGTGGAACATCCAGCAGCAGCAATGTATTCTGCCTCTGTGGTTGATAGTGCAATTGTTGGTTGCTTCTTGCTGTACCACGAGATCAGATGACTTCCAAGAAACTGACAGCTTCCAGAAGTACTTTTGCGCTCAACTCTATCTCCAGCATAGTCAGCATCACAGAATCCAACTAGTGAATATTCGTCAGATCTTCTGTAACACAAACCAACATTAGCAGTACCTTTCAGATACCTTAGAATCCTCTTAACAGCAGTTAAGTGTGATTCTCTAGGATCTGATTGGAATCTAGCACATAAACAAACACTAAACAGAATGTCTGGTCTAGAAGCAGTCAAATAAAGAAGAGATCCTATCATACCTCTGTAGAGTTTCTGATCTACCTTCTTACTTACCTCTTCCTTACCTAGAGTGCTTGTAGGATGCATTGGAGTCTTTGCCATTTTGCTATCCAGCATGTTAAACTTCTTCAGAAGTTCTTTAACATACTTGGTCTGATGTATGTAGGTGCACTCTGGAGTCTGATTTACTTGGATTCCCAGAAAGAATCTCAGTTCTCCCATCATGCTCATCTCAAATTCTGCCTGCATACATTTAGCAAACTCCTTGCAACAGGAGCATATGTTTCTGTGTAGTCTATGACTTCTTGTTGACTGTAGCCTTGAGCAACCAGTCTTGCTTTGTTCCTTTCAACTTCTCCTTTCTCATTAAGTTTATTTCTGAAAACCCATTTTGTTCCAATGACATTGAAACCTTTAGGTCTTGGAACCAGATCCCAGACTTCATTCCTTGTGAATTGATTCAGCTCCTCTTGCATAGCTAAAATCCATTCATTATCTTCCAGAGCCTCATCAACAGATGTTGGTTCTATAATTGACACTAAGCCACAGAAGGAAGATTCAGAAGTTCTGAGAAATGCTCTTGTCCTTATTGGATCATCTTTCTTTCCAATTATCACATCCTCTGGATGAGAAGCTTTCATTCTGGAAGAAGATCCTCTGACTGTTGGTCTTTCAGAAATATGCAGATTGTCAAGTTGGGAAGTTAGAGGCGTAGCATCTGGGTTTGCTTCAGAGTCTTTGTCTTCAGTCTTGTCTGCCTCTGAGCCTTCAGAGTCTGTGAGAATAACTTCTCTATCTGCAGAACTTTCAACTTGCTTTGGCTTTTCAGAGCCAAGCTTATCATCAAATCTAACATGAATAGATTCTTCCACAATCTGTGTTTCAGTATTGAATACTCTGTAGCCTTTAGAGCGTTCAGAATAACCAAGCATGAAACACTTCTGTGCTTTGGAATCAAACTTGTTCAGATGATCTTTAGTGTTAAGCATATAACAAATACATCCAAATGGATGAAAATAAGCAATGTTGGGCTTTCTGTTTCTCCACAATTCATAGGGAGTCTTTTCCAGAAGAGGTCTTACAGACACTCTGTTCTGAATATAACATGCTGTATTTATTGCTTCTGCCCAAAAGTATTTTGCCAGATTTGTCTCGTTGATCATGGTTCTGGCCATTTCTTGCAATGTTCTATTTTTCCTCTCTACAACTCCATTTTGTTGTGGAGTTCTAGGACAGGAGAAATCATGTGCAATTCCTTTTTCAGAAAAATATTTTTCAAAATATTTGTTTTCAAATTCACCACCATGATCACTTCTGACTTTAATAATTTTGCATTCTTTTTCAGTCTGGACTTGATTGCAGAAGTCAATGAACACAGAATGAGACTCATCCTTGTGTTTTAGAAACTTTACCCATGTCCATCTGCTGTAGTCATCTACAATGACTAACCCATACTTCTTGCCTCTGATGGATGCAGTTTTCACTGGTCCAAACAGATCAATATGAAGTAATTCCAATGGTCTAGAAGTGGAAACAACATTTTTTGGTTTAAAATGAGATTTTGAAAATTTACCCTTTTGACATGCGCCACACAGAGCATCTGAATTGAACTTCAGATTAGGGAGTCCTCTGACCAGATTGAGTTTATTAATCTGAGATATACGTCTCATATTAATATGTCCCAATCTTCTATGCCAGACCCATTGCTCATCATTCACAGATAAAAGGCATTTTACATTTTGAACTTTAAGTTCTGAAAGGTTAATTTTGTAAATGTTGTTTTTCCTCTTTCCACTGAATAGGATTGAACCATTCTTTTGACATACAGCTTTGCAACATTTTTGATTAAAGATGATATCATAACCATTGTCACTTAATTGACTTATGGACAATAGATTATGTTTCAATCCTTCAACTAACAGAACATTAGAAATAGAGGGTAGGTTACCATTACCTATTGTACCAGAGCCAATGATCTTGCCCTTCTGGTTCCCTCCAAATTTCACGTCCCCTCCAGATCTAAGTTCCAGGCTTTGGAACATAGACCTTTCGCCCGTCATATGTCGTGAGCATCCAGAGTCCAGGTACCATGATTGGTGTCTGGATTTTGCTGCTAAGAACATCTGCAACAGGTATTATTTTGCTTTTAGGTACCCAGATCTTCTTGGGTCCTTTGGGGTTAGATGTTCTGTGGTTTTGCCTAAACTTCTGTTTTTCAACATAGTGTTTATTCTGGCTAGTCCTTGGCTTAAACACATAAGTACTCTTTTCAGAGCTTGTATGTTTAATATCATTCAGATGACCAAACTTAAAATGAGAATACAGAGGAGTCTTCTTGATGAAGAGTTTATCAATAGATTTTGGATTGCTTCCAGAGGAAGATTCACATCCAATGCCTCTTCTGTTGTTCCCACTAACACCATAGATCATAGAAGCCATTTTGCTTCTGTCTATGCTTTTAGTGAGGAATCTTTTAAAACTGGAGTCATATTTTTCTAAAATATTTTCACTTGACTCTGTTTCAGTATCAGATTCTTGTTGAGTTGTTTCTAAATCATTTTTGAGTTTTAAATTTATTTCTTTCTGCTCAACAAGTTCTGTTCTCAGAAGATCAATCTCAGATTCAAGATTGCTTTTCAGCTTCTTGTATTTGAGTTTAATCTTGCTGTAGCTTTCCAACATGTCAGATAAACTTTCAACAAGTTCAGCTCTGGAGAGTTCAGAAAATACCTCTTCAGAGTCAGAGTCTGATTCTGACTCAGATTCAGATGATGACGTTCCTTCATCTTGATCATTTGTGTTGGCCATCAGTGCAACATTTGCACATTCTTCCTCAGATTCAGAAGATGATTCAGATTCATCTGAGTCATCCCATGTAGCCATCAGAACCTTTTTCTTTTTATCAAACTTCCTTTTGGGTTTTTCCTTTTGAAGTTTGGGACATTCACTCTTGTAGTGTCCAGGTTCTTTACATTCATAGCAAGTGCCCTCTTTCTTGCCAGATCTTCTGTGTCCAGAAGATTCTCTCTTTTGATCAGATCTTCTGAAGTTGTTGAACTTCTTCCCTTTGTGCTTCCAGAGTTTGTTGATCCTTCTGGACAGCATGGATAGTTCATCTTCTTCTTCAGAAGAAGATTCCTCAGAGCTTTCTTCATTTACCTGCAAAGCTTTAACAGATTTGTTAGATTTAAAAGCTAAGGATTTACCTTTATCTTTCTTCTGGGGTTCATCTTCCTCCAGCTCAATCTCATGACTTCTCAAAGAACTGATGAGTTCTTCTAATGAGATTTTGTTCAGATCCTTGGCCAGCTTCAATGCAGTCACCATAGGTCTCCATCTGGTAGGAAGACTTCTGATGATCTTCTTGACATGATCAGATGTTGAGTAGCCCTTGTCCAGAACTTTCAACCCAGCTGTTAGAATCTGAAATCTGGAAAACATAGTCTCAATGTTCTCAGATTCTTCCATCTTGAACGCTTCATACTTCTGTATCAGCGCCAGAGCCTTTGTTTCTTTCACCTGAGAGTTTCCCTCATGAGTCATTTTGAGAGACTCAAACATATCATGAGCAGTGTCTCTGTTGGTAATTTTCTCATACTCTGTATGAGAGATTGCATTAAGAAGTATGGTTCTGGCTTTGTGATGATTCTTGAATTCTTTCTTCTGCTCCTCAGTCATTGATTTTCTATCAATCTTTTTGCCATCCTTAGTAGGATGTTCATATCCATCAATGACTAAATCCCAGAGATCAGCATCATACCCCAAGAAAAAACTTTCAAGTCTATCTTTCCAATAATCAAATTTTTCTCCATCAAACATTGGAGGTTTGGTGCTGATTCTGTCTCCTTCATATTTGTTGCTTGATGTAGGAATATCACCCATATTAGCAACCAAATAAATAACAGAGTATTCTTCTCACTGGATCTTTATCTGTCACGGTTAAGTGAATGCACACGCAGAACCGGAGCTCTGATGCCAACTGAAGGTGAGAAAATACTTAGAAGGGGGGGTTGAATAAGTATGACAGAAAATAATCAAAGATAAAAACTCAAGTATTTTTATCCTGGTTCGTTGAACTCAACTACTCCAGTCCACCCTTTTCAAGAGTGATTTGCCTTTCTCAACAAGGACTTAATCCACTATTCAAATCAACTGATTACAAATAGCAACACCTAAGAACAACTGTTCTTAGTCTTCTCAAGAGCTACTGATCTAACCTAGATCCTCTTAAGGAAAACAACACCTAAGAACAACTGTTCTTAGTCTTCTCAAGAGCTACTGATCTAACCTAGATCCTCTTAAGGAAAACTTCCTTTACAAATTAATGTAATACAATGTAAGAGTAATAAATTGCTTCTATGAAAGCTATAAACACAACTGTGTTATTTCTCTAAGTTTAGAACAAAGTATGAACTCTAAAGAATATGAAAGCTTGAGAGTTTTTCGCGTGAGAGTGTTCTTGCAATGATTTCGTCACTTGAAGAATGAGCTATGATTTCCTTTATATAGCCACTTGAATATTGGAGAGAATATAATACCGTTGGAGAAGATATTTCCAATATCAAATAGTACTGTCCTTTGTACTATTGCAGCAGAGAGACGGCGCACAAAATGTGGGTGTAGCAATTGTCTGCTGAGCTGTGAATTTACCATATGTGGAATGTATCAGAGGAATAATCTTCTTGCAGAGATTTATGTCTATCCCAATTAAGGAAAGATTTGCTGGCATATTCCAACGGATATATTAAAATAATCTTCTTCAAATAATTCTTCAGATAGTTCAGATCAACAATCAATATCAGAGTCTTCAGTCTTCAGAATCTTCTGGAAACTTCAGAGCCTAAGATGTTCTTCAGATGTTGCTGAATCAGAGTCTGGTGCAGCTGTGTGCTTGAAGCGTAACATGCTCTTAGATCAGAGTCTTCACTCAGATCAGAGTCTTCTCTCATTCAGAGTCTCTTCACTCAGATCAGAGTCTTCTCTCATTCAGAGTCTTCTTCACTCAGATCAGAGTCTTCTTTCATTCAGAGTCTTCTTCACTCAGATCAGAGTCTTCTTTCATTCAGATTCTTGATAATATATGCAGCGTGTTGTATCTTCAGAATCTTGATGACTAAGCTCTTATACTTCAGATTCTTCTAATCTTCAGATGCTCTTGAGCCATTCAGAATTTATTGTTCACATCAAATTTGCTCTTTAAGATTAAAATCTTTTGTGCCTGTAGAAAACAGTTTAGAACAAATTTAGAGAGTATAATTCTTGT
This sequence comes from Lathyrus sativus, assembly GCA_963859935.3. Lineage (NCBI taxonomy): Eukaryota > Viridiplantae > Streptophyta > Magnoliopsida > Fabales > Fabaceae > Lathyrus > Lathyrus sativus. The sequence goes on from OZ012736.1 coordinate 13,669,577, forward strand.
ATACAAATTATCATTAATGTTATCATCAAAACATAGAGATATTACTAAGACACAATCTGTGCTCTTACAGATGTGTCAGTGAAGACTCTTTAAGAGCGCTTGAAGGAGGCCAAAGAATCTTGTGAAAGAGCATGGCATTTTTGTGAGCTAGCCTCTGCTGAAAAGAAGAGGACTAGGGAAAAACTTGAGGCTGACATTGATGATCTTGAAGAACAACATAGAGGTGCCTTGACGTTAGTTGAAGATGAGTGTAAGCTAAAAGAAGAAGCATAAGAGCTTCATATGTCACTCCTGATATGTGGAGCAATAAATGCTTAGAGTTGGAGACTGCTCAGGAAACGACCACTCTTTGGAAGGACCGCTTCGAAGCTTTGAAAAGGGATAGTTCACATTGGCTCAAGAAAGAAGCTCAACTCAACAAATTGGTGGACACCCATGTGGATTTCCTCAGACATTATCAGCCAGCTCTAGACATGTACCGTGCTAGATATAATGATCTGGTAGAGCATTGCAATCTCATGATTCGTGATATTCGATGGAGGTTGGAAAGCGCAATTCAAGACTTGGATGGAAACAACATCCCCTCTTCAGTTCATCACTTAATTCAACTCTGTGATCAGATGGTTGGCAGATTCATGTTTGAGTCAAAGAAACTTGAGGAACGCCTTCGAAAGAGGACCTTTTAGCGGATCAATCCTTTCTTTTGTTTCAGAAAATTTTGTATTCAGCTTGTTGAACAATGATTAAGTCATTTGTATTGGATCTTTCCTTAAATTAATGAAAGCAGCTTTTGGTTTCAAAACTGTGCATTTTACTCTTTGATCACATTTCTATAATACCTATAATAATCACAAGGTCTCGAGAGTCTCTTGAGCATCATTCGAAGCATTGCATATACATACGCATCATTCTGCATTCCCTGGAACCCGATCTCACAACCACTTGCCCTTCTGCAGTAGGACAAGCTGACTTCTCGACACTCCTATAACATAAGAAATAGTCAAAGAAGAATCATGGACCAACTGTAACTGAATCAAGCTTCTATAAGAGAGGAGATGCAGAACATGAGGACTCAGATCACCCAGCTGATAGAGGTGATTCAGAATTTGGCTAGAGGCCAAGAAGAAATGAGACAAACTGCAGAAAGGAATGTCAATAACCCTCATACTTCTGCTGGCGCAATCCCAACCCCAGATGGTGCAATCCCGGTTCTTGCTAGCACAATTCCAACCCCAGATGGTGTAATCCCCATTCCTACTGGTGCAGTTCATCTACCCGTTGGCACAACTCATCCTCCTGGAGGTACGCTTCCACCCCCAGTTTATTAAGATGATCATGAGAACTTCTACAGCCCTCATGAGGATTCGATTATGGATGCTTATGGACCATAAAACACTGAATTGGAGAAGAAGTTCAACGCTCTGCAAGGAACTGTTAGAGCAATGCAAGGTCTTGATGTCCTAGGATTGGACGCTGCTGAAATCTGCCTTGTACATGGAGTCAAAATACCTCCAAAATTCATTATTCCAACTTTTAAGAAGTATAAGGGTACTAGTTGTCCTAAGACCTGAGGCCTCCCTAGAGTGGTATATGTAACTTGAACGCTCTCATGTTAAAAACTAGAAAGAGTTGGCAGACGCTTTTGTAAAGCATTATCAGTACAATACTGATATGGCTCCAAACCGTACGCAACTACAAAATCTTACCCAGAAGCCTAATGAGTCCTTCAAAGACTTCGCACAAAGATGGATAGGTTTAGCTGCAAGGGTGCAACCACCATTGCTTGAAAGAGAATTAACTTATATATTCATGGGAACACTACAAGGTCCGATCCTTGAATGCTTAGCATCTTCCACTTCTACATTATTCTCAGAACTCGTTATGGCCGATGAAGGCTGGGAAAATTCAAAACACTGGTGGATCCTCGAGCGGACCTAAAAAACTGTACCAAGGATTCATAAAGAAGAAGGAAGGAGAAGCTAGTGTCGCTTCCATGGAAAAAGGAAAAGCTCATCAAGGTTACCATCATATAGCTATTATTACTCCTCAATAATCACTCACTAACCCTGCTAGTAAACTTGTGTCTCAGCAACAAGTTCGACAATAACAACCATATCAACCACGTCAGAACCAGTACCAAGGTCAACAGAGACAACGAAGGCCAGAAAAAAGATTTGATCCAATTCCGTCAACGTATGCTAGATTACTTTCGTACCTTTTGAAAGGTGGGTTAGTGCAATTAAGGGAAATGAGAGACCCTCCCGCTGTCCTTCCCCCTGGATACGATGCCAATGCATGCTGCAAGTTTCATTCTGGCGCCCCAATCCATAACATCAAAAATTGCAAAACCCTGAAGTATGTTGTTCAAGACGTTATTGACTCAAAAGCGATTCATTTTACCAGAAACACTCCCAACATCAAAATAAACCCCATGCCTTCTCATTATCACTCCACAAATATGATTGAGGACCCTAGAGGGATTCAATTGATTTCAATCATTGACAAAATGAAGACACCTTTTTCCGTTGTTAAAGAATAACTCTTGTTAAAGAGCATTCATCCTGGATGTCCAGCAGACTGTCACACATGTGTGATTAATCCTCAAGATTGTACTAAGCTGAAGAATGGTATCCAAGGTTTGATTGATCAAGGTGTGCTCGTAGTAGAACAAATCTCAAAAGCTGAAGAAGTTGCCACTCTTGATATTCCTTTTGATGCGTTGGATATACCATATGATGGTGAAGATGAATCATGGAACCTCCCTAATAATTTGGCTTGTACTCCATTAAAAGTTCCTTGTGACGAAGAAGACTGGGATAATGTGTATGGACAGACTCATATTCCTTTACAGATCCTTCATGATGAATCATATGTGCTTCCTTATGGTCAAGACAGAAAGCCTCTGGATATACCTTACGATCCGATTGAAATATCCATATCTCCACCTTCGATGAACCGCCTTGTTATTTCAACTCCTGCTCCGTTTCCTTGGGAGAGCATAAAAGTTATTCCTTAGGTATACGACCAAACTGTCTTTCTTAATGGGCTGAAGGTTGGGGAAGAGGATATCCTAGAAGAGAAGAAGACAGTGGAAAACATTGTTGGGACTGGTGTCGTCACCAGGAGCGGCAAAGTTTTAGCGCCAACACCATCGCCCATTAACAACCATGGTACTGCTAGCAAAGATACTGGAAAGCAGGTCACCGCTGAACAGGGGCAGTCCTCCAAACAGAAGGTTGTCTCTAATGATGAAGCATAAGAGTTTCTAAGGATTACACAAAAAAGTGATTACAAAGTGATTGATCAGCTTAATCAAACTCCCTCAAAGGTCTCCATGTTATCACTGCTGATGTGTTCAAAAGCTCACCAAGAGGCGTTGTTGAAATTCTTGAAGGCCGCCCATGTGCCTCAAGAAATATCGGTGGTGCAATTTGAAGAAGTGGTAGGGAACATCGCTTCAGGCCATATTCTGAGTTTCAACGACGGAGAATTACCCCCTGAGGGTAAGAATCATAATAACGCCTTGCACATCTCTGTGGAGTGTGTAGATGTTGTGTTCTCTCGAGTTCTAGTTGATACCGGGTCATCACTGAACGTGTTACCTAAAAATTCATTATGCAAGTTGTCTATTGAAGGGCTTATAATGAAGCCAAGTCAGACGATTGTGAAGGCTTTTGACAGAGCCAGGAGGTATGTAATTGGTGAGGTTAATCTCCCAATTAAGATTGTACCACATACGTTTATTATCACATTTATGTGATGGACATATATCCTTCCTACAGTTGCCTTCTCGGCCGACCATGGATCCATGCAGCTGGTGCCGTGACATCAACCCTTCATCAAAGGCTTAAATTCATGATCAACAACCAAATGGTTGTCATTGAAGGGGAGGAAGATGTTGTTGTAATCCATCTAGCTTCTTTTCGGTATGTTGAGGTGGGAGGTGAAATGCACGAGACTCCGTTTCAAGCCTTTGAAGTGATTAATGTTGAGATGATTCATGAGAAACCTGTGTCTTCAATCGTAACCTGGAAGGATGCGAAGAGAATTATTGAAGAAGGACATCCTCGAGGATGGGGCAGAGTGTTGGAGCTACCAGTCAACAAAAATGGAGTCGTCCTAAGTTATACTATCAAGCAGAAAACGCAAGAGAAGAACACCTCTAACAGAGGAAAAGGAGTTGTAACTCCATTAGTTTTCACTAGTGAAGGTCATTTTGATGATGGTCAAGTCACATTTCTGGAAACCGAAGACAGCGTGCTTGAAGAGTTGTGTATGGTATACCCTAGAACATTCAATCAAACGCTGAACAACTGGAGCATTGTGGAGGTCCCTGAAGTGACTCTTTTGGAAGAGTAATTCCTTGTTTTTTCTATTTTCTAGAAATTCTTTGCTCTGCCCAAGGCATATGAATCATGTTGTAGGGCCCTTTTTCTTTTAAAAGCGTGAACTTATCATCAATAAACAATTTTTGCATTCAATTGCGCTCTTTTTCTTTCATTTTTATTTTTATTTTTGCACATTGTCGCTTGCGCGAAAATAAGGTGCCGGCATGACAGAAGAGTCGCCACCTTTCGTTATTTATCCCTCAGAGCGGGAAAGGAAACAATCGGAAAAACCTGACGAAAAAAGGGTAAGACAAGGTCATCGCAACCATTGTCTGGATTCGGGAGTCGGTTACGCAAGGGGAAGGTATTGTAACACGGTGGGAGAACTGACTTTAAACAATGTTGCGGATAGCAAGAGTCGCCACCGACTTTTATTTTATCCATAAGGAAAGGTTATAAAAGAACAGGAAAGACCTTAGAGAATATTTTGGGTCCGGGGGGTAGGTTATGAAAAGGGAAGGTGTTAGCACCCTTTTCATCCATGGTTATCCATGGGCTCTTAGGTACTTAAGCTCACTTTTGAATTGTTTTGAAAGTGTAGTGTGTGAATAGAAAATTTTCAGAATAGTTAATAAATAATCCATGTAAGGATGTGTTAAGAACTTGTTTGAAAACTTGTTGAAAATTTGTTTAAGTGTGAAATAGTTTTGAAGTGAGCAAGCACCTAGGAGTAACCTACCCTAATGTTTAAAGGTCTTTCTTATTCTTTATTCTTTCCTTTAGTAAGACTATCCCTACTATAATGGAGTAGGTAGTCCTTACTTTGGATGTTAAGGGACATGTGAGGGACAATTGGATTTTTGAAGGCCATTGTGGGGTGTAATAAGCAAACTGGAGGGACTATCATCATTTTTCGAAAGGGACTCGATTCGTAAAGGCAACCATAAGGGACTTTGATGATTTTTCTATTTGAGGGACTTGCTTTATACACCCCACTTAACCATTATTCGTAGGCAACTTGAGGGATATCCTTAGGAAGTGAGACGGCGATTAAAATCGACTTACGTGTGTGACGTGTTTATTTTAATTATCTTTATTTAAAAGTGATCTAAATTTATTTTAATATTACATACATGTTGTTACACTCCCTAATTACTAACCATAATAATAATTAAATAATTAAACAACTTTACATCCAAGAAAAAATTACAAAATAATAAGAAAAATAATTAAATAGCAAAGATAAATAAAATATAAATAATAATAAATAATAAAGGGGGTTAATTCTAAGTTTACTCGGCAAGACATCGCATCTTGTGCCTACGTATCCTTACGGGAGTGGAATCAGAGTAATCGTAGTTCCCCTCAATAGGGAGGTTAGAAACTTCTTGACTGTGGTCAAGGTCTCAAGGGGAATAAACGCATCTTAGGGACACGCTTACGTGGAGTGTAGAAACTCCAAATCTCTACGTTGAAATGTTAAGTTGTAATTAGGGTTAAATTAGGGATTCCACGGCGGGAAACCCTAAAATTAGAGATTCTTGTTGTTTATTTTTTGATATAAAGAAGAAGTTTTGATTTAGGTTAAAAGAAGATTTAATATTATTACATAAAAAAAATTTAAGTTTAATTTTCAAAAAAACAGTTTCAACTTAATTATCTAAAAGAAATTTTATTTTTAAAAAGGTTTAAATTTTAATACTAAAATGTGTTAGTTTATTATTATTATTTTTTTTCATTTTAAAAAAACAAGGGTTCAATCGTATACATTAAAACAAACAACGTAAAAAAATCAAAAGAAAGAAACCAAAACAGAACTGGGCCGGGTCACCAATCCCAGCCCCAACCCACTGCGAACGGAACATGAATTGAGGGGGCATTAGGGTTTACGGTCTCTGAAACTCATCAGGCGGCGCCGTCCAACCATTCCCTCGTTTTTGGCCTCCTGCATTCATGGAAAACAATAATGATACAAGTCATTAACGATGAATTACATTAAAACGAATTGCTGTGTGATTTCGTCGGTGTTGCGACGACAGTCTCCGGTGAAAGCCTTCGATGAGGGCTGCGAAAGCGAGGAGAGTTTGAAGCTTCAACGTGGTCGACCGATGGAAGAAGGCCGCGATGACAGCGGTGCTCGCTCCAGCAAGATAAGTATTCTTCTCGAATTCTTTATTAAGACCGATTGCTGTCCGTTTTGGGGTGCTAGGGTTTTATGATTTTTATCGTGGATCCCTCCTCCTTTTGATTAGGGTTTCTGCTTCTTTTATATTACTCTCAAATTCGTGGGCTTGGACTGATTTTTTACTGATTGATTTCTTTCTGAATTGATTGGAGATTCATTTCAATTAATTTGGGATGCTGATTGTGATTTCCTTTCCTTTTTCGGGTTCTCTTGATTGGATTTTGTTGATTTGATTTGATCGTTCTTCGATGACAGATCCCTGCATCTTCTAGTACTCTGGATACTCTTAGAGAATGTCATGTTACTCCATCGAACTGATGCAGCAGTTGGAAGCAACTCGTATCAATGAATTGTGACTGAGAAGCTTGGGAATACTTGGCTATGAACATTCAATTTCTTCTTCCAGGTCTACTAGCTTTCAATTGGAGCAGTTTGTGGGCTTTCTTGACCAACTGAGAGACTCGTTGTCCAGGTTCTTGATGACTCAACAAATCAAGTCTTAAGGGTAACTGATTAATCATGGAAGATCCCAAATACTTATGTGTCTATGAATATGAAAAATTATAGTAACATGTGTTTTCGCAACATGCAGGAATCGGTTGAATATGAGTATCAAGAATGGATGCGGAAAGGCATGATTGTCAAGGATGTAACAAGGATAACCGCGGTGGCCTGTCTTTGTATAATGGATTTTAGTTGAAGCAATTCCTGTTGATGTTTTCAAATCCTTGTAGTGTTTATTGAAGCTTTCGTTGGAAGAACCTAACATCTGTGAGTTTGAAGTTGGTCTGTTGGAATCATAATGATCACGGTGAATGTCATGATCCTTAATAGGATTCCCATCAGGGTTACCTGCAGCATTGAAATGATCCCTTTCGGTGGTCGATTCATTGTTGCCTCCAACATAAAATGGATTCTCAGAGCTACTGTCAAGTGTATGTTCATTACTTCTCATCTTGGTAAGCTTGCTGATACGGAGTTGAGCAAATTGGCTGCTGAACGAGCTGTAGCTACAGCATCTTGCAAGTCCAACTTAGCTTCGGATTTTGCAGTTGATAAAGAGGGAGCTAAGTCACTATTTTTTTGATTAAAGGAACCATCCAAATCAGGAAACGACACTGCAAAAGCATTAAGAATGGGATGATGTAAGCTCTAATCACCATCAATGAAGTGTCCATGAAGAAAACATAACCCAACGTCTGATTTGAAGTCCACAAGTTCAAGGTGAGGTTGATTCTCCCAGGAATACCATTAACAAGACTCAAAAGGTTTTGCTTCTCTCTGAGATAAATGGCAGCACAATCCTCTTGGACAGTATTTAAGCTCATCGGTTGAAGTGCTCGCGCAAAATCAATGAAACCTTTGTGTTCTACAATATGAAATGGATGATCATGCAAAATAATCATTTCTGGCAATTTTATCGTTGCGACGCACCTGATCAAATGAGATAGAATTATTGTAATGCTTAGCTCTAGCTTGTTTCTTATGTAGACAAAGATTAACACCAGTATTGGAGCGATTGGCTTGCAGATTTCTCTGACATGTTCCCAAAGAAAGGTGTCTATTGAGATGGCTGGTAATGCCTCCGTCGTGACTGCGCTGAGAATGCTGGTATCGTTGCTGCCGAGTGTAACCAGAAACAAAAGCATCCTAATTACTCAAAACCAGCCCAAGGGAAGAAACCTGAAACCGTCTCAAACTTGCAACAATCTCATCAATAGCATCGCGACACCGAAGTCTGAGATCAAAAGCAGCTTAATCACTCCTGCTCCGTGAAGTATGCAATTTCTTAGCAGGTTCATCGATCAATTTAGTAAGTGCATCTTCAATTCTCATATAAACTTCTTCTTTATAAATTCTCCGACTGAATTTACCATTCCCACATTCATTATTTAATGCAATATGACCTCATCTTCGTCTTCAACTAATGTTGAATAGGTTGTATCTATTTGCAGTTACGGAAGTTCCGACCTTTCCAAAGTAATGTTGGTGTTGTCAAAAACAAACTGCTGTTGTCTGCATTTCGTCTCATGTATGCTTGATGCAGGTGACGACCAAGACTCGTTGAAGAAACTATTGGCGAAAGTGCGTGACACTGCTGTTCCGAAGCATGAAGCTCCTAATTTCTTCAAGTGGACAGAATAAAGTGTTGCGAGAGAAAACCAAAGCCTAAAATGGTGGCCTTGTACAGGAAGTTTCTTTTGTTGGCGAGATGAACGGATGAACGGGATCCTTGTGTTGTTTCCTTTTTTAAAACTTGTGTATTAGCTTGGTAGCCAAAACTTGATCCCCAAATATGTAATTCAACTTTGTATTGTAATAACAATCTGAATTTGTACATTGAGTTGGATTATAATGAAATTTGAAAATCTCAAGGAGACTTGCGTTTTGTATATTAAAAGAATTGACTTTTTGTGTTGTGATGTGTGTACTTAGGCGCTTGCATGGTTGAGAGCAAAGTCTGAAGGCGGTGTATGCCCTTTTGGCTCGAATCCTTAAAACGTAGCATGAACCTTCCATATAATTAAGACCTCTCTTGAATTTAGCAGCATATCAGATGCGTCTTTAACTCGTACTCAACTCGAAGATCATAAGGATTAATTATGAACACAAGGGTGCTCATATAAACCTCTTATTGTTAATTCTCCATAATTTATTCTTATCAACACTTCTTTAATGGCTTATGGTCAATCTTAGAATCTCTTAACTTTCGATATTTCACAAGTGATGAACCAATTTGAACCTTTTGAGATGCACCAAAAGAATTTCCCGCCATAAACCAAATAACATCATTTGATCATTGCAAATGTTGGATTGAAAGCACATATGAGCGATCCTTAATTCTCGGGTCCGCGCCATCTTGCACTAGAAAGCTGCACACACTCGTTAGTCCTGATAAACACGTATACTAGAGCATAATGAAAACCTGTAAGAAAAGATGCACACGGAGGTGGGGTCTTCAGGTCAAAAATTAGGGTGCAACATATGTGAACCTTGTGAATCTTCTTAGAACACAAAGTCTTGTATTGTGAGGGCAAATTTTGGGGTGCAACAGCTGCCCCTGTTCAATTTTCTGAAACCTGAGGGGTTAGATTGGTATATTTGCCAGTCGTAACCTGGAAGGTTGAAGGGGATTGAACACAAAAGCCCAAAAATTTGCACTCACCAGTGCATGGAGTGATATTGATGGTTGGTTGAACATGATTGAGTGGGCTTAAAGATGCCACTAGGGGAAAGTTCTTCAGTAGTATAATGAGAACTGTCAGGAGTCTGGAGTAATACTGATGTAACAGCATGTCTTCATGAGGATAGAGCAATCAATAATGATAACCCTAAAGCAGTCTTGAAGTGATAAATCTGACCTCAGGAGGATAGAGCAATCAATAGCTCTAAAGCAGTCTTGAAGTAATAATGGCTTCAGGAGGATAGAGCAATCAATAGCTCTAAAGATGTCTTGAAGTAATAGAATGGCTTCAGTAGGATAGAGCAATCAACAGCTCTAAAGCAGTCTTGAAATAATAATGTGATATGTCTTCAGGAGGATAGAGCAATCAATAGCTCTAAAGCAGTCTTGAAGTAATGATTTCAGGAGGATAGAGCAATGGATAGCTCTAAAGCAGTCTTGAAATAATAATGTAATTTCAGGAGGATAGAGCAATGGATAACTCTAAAGCAGTCTTGAAATAATTAGATGGCTTCAGGAGGATAGAGCAATGAATAGCTCTAAAGCAGTCTTGAAATAATAATGTGATATGTCTTCAGGAGGATAGAGCAATCAATAGCTCTAAAGCAGTCTTGAAGTAATAATGTGATATGTCTTCAGGAGGATAGAGCAATCAATAGCTCTAAAGCAGTCTTGAAGTAACGATTTCAGGAGGATAGAGCAACGGATAGCTCTAAAGCAGTCTTGAAATAATAATGTAATATGTCTTCAGGAGGATAGAGAAATCAATAACTCTAAAGCAGTCTTGAAGTAATGATTTCAGGAGGATAGAGCAATGGATAGCTCTAAAGCAGTCTTGAAATAATAATGTGATATGTCTTCAGGAGGATATAGCAATCAATAGCTCTAAAGCAGTCTTGAAGTAATAATGTGATATGTCTTCAGGAGGATAGAGCAATCAATAGCTCTAAAGCAGTCTTGAAGTAATGATTTCAGGAGGATAGAGCAATGGATAGCTCTAAAGCAGTCTTGAAATAATAATGTGATATGTCTTCAGGAGGATAGAGCAATCAATAGCTCTAAAGCAGTCTTGAAGTAATGATTTCAGGAGGATAGAGCAATGGATAGCTCTAAAGCAGTCTTGAAATAATAATGTGATATGTCTTCAGGAGGATAGAGCAATCAATAGCTCTAAAGCAGTCTTGAAGTAATAATGTGATATGTCTTCAGGAGGATAGAGCAATCAGTAGCTCTAAAGCAGTCTTGAAGTCATGAGAGTCTATCAGGAGGATAAAATAACCCTGAGGTTACAATAAAGCAGTCCCAAAGTAATAAGAAGCTCATCAGGAGGATAAAGTAACCCTGAGGTTACAATAAAGCAGTCCCAAAGATCATAAGCTTGTTTGTTGGATAATTAACCTGAAAACAAGGTAGCATTCTGTATAACAACATTAGTTTATGCTTTATGTATGCATGTATGACATGATGCACTTAGGTAATATACTATAGACATATATGTTATGGTATGATGTAAATGATGTGTGTATGCTATGACACTGCTGGAAGTGTCTGGATATCCTTGTATAACAACTGCTGGCCAAGGAAAAATAAATCCCGATTTGTTGTTGAAGAATATATAACCCTCCGTCTGCTGGGGATAACAAGGTATAGATAACCTCCCGTTGTTGGGGATAGTAGGGTATAGATAACCTTCGTTTTCGTTTGATAGTAGGATAAGTATAACATCCCGTCTTCGTTCATCGTGCCCTTATTGGAAAGTAATTTCCCGTATATCCGTATGAGGATAAAAGAGATGGATATAAATTCCAGGGGAGATTAGACTTTGTGAAAATGGATTAGTCCTACTGATGGTTTGTAATTGTCTTGTAAAGATGAACCGGCGAAGCTTCGTTGAAATCCTTCCCTCGTTCGTCCTTAGTAAATACTATTACTGCATATGCATTTCTGGTAAACATCAATCATATTAAAAACATATATGCGTTTCTGGTAAACATCAATCATATTCAAAGGCATACATACATTCAAACACAACCAATGGACGTTTCGCTTATGTAAATAGGGTAAAAGTGAATCTGGATTCAAAAGATGGAATTTATTTATATCAAAAGTGACCCATACACGGGTAAGTTTGTACAAGGAGACATAAACCCTAGTAAGAGAATTTTGTCATGAAGTTTTACAAAAAGAATCAGCTATGTGGGAAATAATCCTATTGAGTTTCAATTCTACTATTGCCACTCAAGTATCTCATCTTCTTGCTGTTGAGACGGAAACGATTGGATTGAGCTTTATCTGTTTGAGCTTGAGTAAGTAGTACAACTGGTTGCAGTTTCATGAGTGATCCAAACGAGACATAGTCATACGCTTTAATCCCTAACTTTTGCCTGGATTGCCCTTTCAGGTTTTCAATCCACCGGGATACCCTTTTTTGCCCAAGCCGCCTTTTCAGGTTTTCGACTTGCCGGGTGTACATCTTTATATATATATATATCCCTAATTTTTGCCCAAACCCTTTTGGTTTGCCGGGATGCCCTTATTTTTGCCTAGGCCTGTCAACCTAGCGGGTCTCTTTTTATGCGTAGTATTTTTTAACTATGTCTGCGTTTACAGGTTGTGGGAAGTCTTCACCATCCATTGTAGTCAGTATCATGGCACCTCCTGAGAACACTGTCTTGACTACAAATGGTCCCTCATATGTTGGAGTCCACTTGCCCCTAGGATCACCCTGTGGTAATATGATACGCTTGATTACCAAGTCACCAGCCTGATATACCTTTGGCTTAACCTTCTTGTTAAAAGCTTTGATCATCCGTTTCTGGTACATCTGGCCATGACAAACTGCTGCTAACCTTTTCTCATCAATCAAATTTATCTGGTCAAGTCGAGTCTGAATCCACTCATCTTCATCCAAGCCTGCATCCTTCATAATTCTCAAGGAGGGGATCTGAACTTCAATAGGCAGAACTGCTTCCATACCATAGACTAAGGAGAATGGGGTTGCCCCTGTTGAAGTACGTATTGTAGTACGATAACCATGCAGAGCAAATGGTAACATCTCGTGCCAATCCTTGTAAGTAACAGTCATCTTCTGTACAATCTTCTTAATGTTCTTATTAGCAGCTTCAACTGCCCCATTCATCTTTGGACGATACGGAGAAGATTTGTGATGCTTAATCTTGAACTGCGTACAGAGATCAGTAATCATAGTGTTGTTCAGATTAGAGCCATTGTCAGTGATAATCCTTTCAGGGGAACTAATCACAACACCAACACCATTACCATGTGCATTGGAGGCACCATCAAAAACCATAGTCCATCGGGATCCTTGTTCAGGTCTGTCATATTGTCCAGGTTCTTTGGTAACAGACATAATGTCTTCATCAGGGAATTCAAAATTCATTGACTGGTAATCATCTACTGCTTGATGAGCCAAATGATCAGCAACAACACTCCCCTTAATGGCCTTCTGGGTAGTATACTGTATATCATATTCCGTCAAGATCATTTTCCATCTTGCAATTCTTCCGGAGAGAGCAGGTTTCTCAAATATGTACTTGATTGGATCCATCTTCGAAATCAACAAGGTAGTATGGGTCAACATATACTGTCTTAGTCGGCGAGCAGCCCATGCCAAAGCGCAGCAAGTTTTCTCGAGCAGTGAGTATCTTGTTTCACAGTCGGTAAACTTTTTGCTAAGGTAGTATATTGCCTGCTCTTTTCGACCAGACTCGTCATGTTTCCCCAATACACACCCCATTGAGTTGTCTAATACTGTTAAATACATAATCAAGGGTCTTCCATCAACTGGTGGCATTAAAATTGGAGGTTCTAGCAAATATCTCTTGATTTCATCAAAGGCAGTCTGGCACTCATCATTCCATTCCGTCACCTGATCTTTCTTCAACAACTTGAAGATTGGCTCACAGATGGTAGTTAGTTGGGAAATAAATCTTGCAATGTAGTTCAATCGTCCCAAGAAACCTCTAACCTCCTTCTCAGTACGGGGAGCTGGCATCTCTCGTATAGCTTTCTCTTCTTGTTGTAACAACCTAGCAAGCTCTACAGGTATTTCACAATCGTCCTCATTTCCGTCTTCAGTTTGATAGATCGGATTCTCGAAATTGTAATTGGCAATAGTAGAACTGTTATCAACTGGATCCAGAGTGGATGAGGATTGGCATTTTAGTGACGTGGGTGTGTGTAAGAACACATAGCTGATAAAGCAAAGATAAAAGAAAAAGAAAGACAAGGAACACAATATTTACGAAAACGAAACGTCCACTGATTTTATTGAATGAAGTATGCAAATGAAATGACAACCCGTAACAAGCACACCATTGTGCCCCGGGTAAGGCACATGGCTTGAAAGTTTTAATTGTTCCAGAAATCACAAATTTAAAAACATAACACAGTAATAGTATTTACTCCCGACTAAAGGAGATAGGGATAACATCTTCAGCTTTCCAATTATTGAGTCCAGCACCCACAGTAGGAAAAATCCATGCCTCCAAGTTGTAGTCTTCGTCTTGATCTCCCACAACATTGATAACCCCTTGATTGGTGATACGAACAGCACGGGCACGACGGACAGCCTTCTGGGACTCTGCAGTGAAACCCAAACCAAACTTGTCAGACTTGTATGGAATATCAGGAAGCTGACCCCAAATAGTACAACCACCTTCTTCCACCACAGCTTTTGCATCATTGAGGGAGGCCATTGCCATTGTTGGAGGGTTTCTGATGACCACAGGAACCTTCTTCACAGCAGGAGGAGTCACACAATCCTTAACAGCCCAGGGAACCACTTCGAATGACTGACATGGAGTTTCAATGTATTCACCTTCTACTTCCAGATACTTGAAAGTGTTTACATGGCTGACAAAGTATTCTTCCTCTCCAAAGACAGTAACAACTTTTCCATTCACCGGATATCTCAACTTTTGATGTAATGTGGAGGTCACAGCACCTGCCCCATGGATCCAGGGACGACCAAGCAGACATGAGTACGAAGGACGAATATCCATCACATAGAATGTAGCAGTAAACACCTGAGAGCCAACCTTGATTGGAAGATCAATTTCCCCATGCACTACTCTTCTAGAACCATCAAAAGCCTTTACCACAATATTACTGGGCTTCAATACCGTATCTTCAGGACTCAGCTTGTTCAGGACTTCCTTAGGCAACACATTCAGAGAGGAACCATTGTCTATCAGCACATGAGACAGGGTAGTGCCCCTGCATTCAATTGAAATATGCAAGGCCCTGTTATGATCCCTCTTGGCAGGGGTCAAGTCAGCATCAGAAAATCCTAACCCGTTGTCATAGGTCAGGTGAGCAACACAATTCTCAAACTGGTCCACAGAAATTGCACTGGGTACATGAGCCATCTTTAGAAACTTGATCAATGACTTGGCATGAACCTCAGAACATAATAATAGGGAGAGCATAGAAATCTTTGAGGGAGTATGCCCTAGCTGATCAACAATATCATAATCACTCTTGCGAATGATTTTCAATACTTCTTCCATCTGCTTAGAGAGGTCATCAGCAGCTGGCACATCAGTAGATACAGGCTCAATAACAGGACCCTTGCCCCGAGCATCAGTGGTGGAAGTAACAGCAGGAGTAACTGCACTCTTAGAAGCAACTGGAGGAGAGAAGACTCTTCCACTACGAGTGATCTTGCTAGATCCAGCAATATTATCAATGTCAACAGGCATATCAGGTAAAGGCTCCTGCTTGACACCATGGATGTAAACATCAGACCCATAGTGCCAAGGCACAGCTTTGTCAGATGTATAAGGAATAGGACCAGGAGTGGTAATGATCAGAGGAGCTACTCTGGCTTCAGCAACAACTTTCACAGGCCCTTCAGCAGTAATCTTGATTGGGCCCTGATGAGTGATTTTAATGGGACCCTTTGAAGTGATTCTTAGTGGTACTTTGTCAACCATGTCAACCTCTTCAATCTTCTTACCCTGAGTCAGATGATCCACCATACTTTCTACAGATGCTGGTCTTCTTTCAAACACTATAGTATATTTATCCATGAGACGTTGAATCCCATCTCTCAAAATGAAGCAACTATCCGGCTTATAGGTACAATATAGACAATCTTCATGACAACCTGGAAAGATCCCAGCTTGTACTAGCCTCTTTTTGATAACAGACAATGGTGTGCTCAACTCCATAACTGAATAGACATGCAGATCTTCATCAATATCTTCATCAATGGCGTTGACAGTCTTCTCGTGATTTGGCATTGGAGCTGTAATCACATTTGGAGTACCTGGTGGATCAAACTCAATTTCTCCAGCATCAATCATATCCTGAATTTTGTTCTTCAAGACCCAGCAGTTATTAGTATCATGTCCTGGACAGTTTGAATGATATGCACATCGTGCATTGGGATTGTACTTGGGAGAGGTAACATTGGGATTCTGAGGAGCCTCCCTCAGGGTAATAAGTTCAGCTTTCAACAAGTGTTGCAATGCCTGAGCCATTGACATGTTGATCTTCGTGAACTGTCTTCTAGCCCTCTGTTGGTTGCCTTGAGGCTGCTCTGTTGTTGCAGGAGTTGGATTTGAAATATGAACTGCCCTAACAGACTGATGCCTTCTGTTACGATCAGGCTGACCATACACAGCATTAGATTCTTTCTTCCCAGTGGGAGGCTTCTTTGCAGCACCTGATGAAGAAGTGCCCACTTGGATCTTACCACTCTTGATACCATTCTCTACTCGCTCTCCTGTCATGATCAACTCAGTGAAGCCAGATGATGAGCTTCCAATGAGATGACTGTAAAACGGACCATTCAGCGTACACATGAACATATCAACCAACTCCCTATCAGTCAAAGAAGGTTGAACTCTTCCAGCTACGTCTCTCCACTTCTGAGCATACTCCTTAAAGCTTTCTTTGGCACCCATAGACATGCTTTGAAGCTGCATGCGGGTGGGGGCTAAGTCAGCATTGTATTGATACTGCTTGTAGAAAGCTTCAGCAAGGTCATTCCAATCTCTGATGTTGACACTCTCCAACTGATAATACCACTCTAGCTGAGCTCCAGATAAACTTTCTTGAAAGAAATGGATCCACAACTTTTTATCAGCAGTGTGGGGTTGAATTCTTCTGACATAAGACCTCAGATGCAATTTGGGACAAGAGACCCCATCATAGACAACAAATGTAGGAACTTTGAACCCAATGGGTATGACCACCCCAGATATCAAGCTCAAATCCTCAAAATCCAGCCCAGATGATTTCTGTAATTCCATAGCATCCATTCTATCCACCAGCATCTTGAATTTGTCTTCGTTAGGCTCATGGTAGTAGTTAGCCTCAGAATCAGAGTCCCCCATAGTGTTGTGGAGACTGCCTCTCTCCTGCTCAGATTCTTCAGATTCATAGTCTTCAACATGTTCCTTGGTCTTGACAGGACCTTTGAACCTTCTTCCCATGTTGAGCAACCCAGCAGACCTTCTAGCCTTCTTAGTCTTCTTGGCCAGCAGTGTCTTCAATTCATCCTGCCCCTTAGATAGGTTTAGGATCAGCTCTTGGAACTGTGCATTCTGTGCCTGGAGATCCTTAACTGATTGTTCAAGAGCCATTGCTGAAATAAACAGCGAGAAGATGAGAAACCTGTACACAATTATAAACCTGTGATGCAATGATATGGGAATGCATATGCAATGTTTTCAAGGACCGCAGGATTTAAATTTGCTTAAACAAACAAGAAAGTAACTTTTTATTAGTAATAACTTGTTTTGCCTTTTAGGCTTACAAAAAATGAAAACGAAATAAGTACAAAAGATGGGGTTTTAAGTCTCCCATGGACGCTTCCTCTTTGTGTTGAGGTATGAGTTGAGGTTTCGTTCCTCATGAAGTAGCTTTGTTAGCTCTAGGATCCTTGCTTGGCTTGCTTTGTAATGAGCCTCGAAAGTATCCATTTGCTCTTTCAGTTGGATCCATGATCTCTGCAAGTCTTCCATATCAGTAGGCATGTCTGGGTGAAGGATGGTATAAGCTGTGTCTCCTTCAGCAACAGGTTCCATGGTAACTGGTAGGACGGCAGGATATGGCATCATGAGTGTCTGAGCACGAGATCGTACCCATCTGAGATAAGCCTCCATAGGAATAGTGTACTTAGGCTCCAGTGTCTTGCTGTCAATCCTGTTTACCTTTCCCCAAGCTCGTATGAATCTCTGACGGTAACCCTGAAGATCGTTGTCGTAGTCAAACACAATGCCCTGAATCAACATGTCATGTGGACCATCGCTCCGGGCGTAACCAAACTGTCGTAAAGCTAGAGATGGGTTGTAGGTGATGCCTCCTCTTATGCCTAGAAGTGGCACATTAGGAAACTCCCCACAACGGTCAATGATGGTGACATTTTCCATAGATCTGGAGCACCAATGGATGTCTGAGTGAGAAAGTGACATGATCCTCTTGGACCATCTGAACCCTTGCTCATTCTTCATTACTGAGCGAGGAAGGTGAGAAATAAACCACCTAGAAAGTAAAGGTATGCAGCACATCAAAGTTCCTCTTGCCCTTGTAGTACGGGTGTGAAGAGAATGTAGGATGTCTCCAAGTAAGGTAGGCACTGGATTGTGACTCAGGAATATGTTGATGGCATGAACGTCTATGAACTGATCAGGATTGGGGAACAACACTAAGCCATAAATCAATAAGGCTAAGATCTCCTCAACAGCATCGTAGCTCATAGCCTTCAAGAACATTTGAGCTTTATCCACTAATACCTTGGCAAGAATACCTTTAACTCCACTTCTCGTCTCTAGAACAATGTCAGACTTCTTCAGATGTAGAGCTGCAGCAATAACTTCTGGTTTAAGCTCCTTCTCTAAGCCTGTGAATGGCTTCTGATCAAGAACAGGTATACCCAGAAGTTTAGAGAACTCCTCCATGGTTGGAACCAGCTGATAATCAGGAAATGTAAAGCAATGGTGCTTAGGGTCAAAGAACTGAAACAGCACACTCATCATGTCTTCACTGAGCCCTGAAGTAACTAGATCCAATAAGTGACCATGTCTCTTGTTGAACCGGGAATGATCTGGCACTAGGGAAACCAACTCCTTGAGCTTAGCAGGTATCCCTACAAAGTTGATCCTGATGGTGTTTCTACGAGCAGAAGCCATGACCTGCAACAAAGAACAAAGATAAATCCTTTGGTCCTTGAAATGGTTAGGGAAAATGATATGCTTATGATGCATGATGATGTCATGATGTCATGCTCAATCACAAACATGTGGCACACACAAACAAGTCACACCATAGCCCTAGGTTTAAAGGCTTGCATGAGGTTCAAAGGCAAGTACCCTCCCCTGAAGTTAGATGGTTCATCCTGTCCTACAAAAGTAACCAGGTTCTAAGGGATCTCAATATCATTGATCCTTCACAAGGGTGGTTGTTCAGAAGGCAACTTACTTGCCAACCAAAACCCTCCAAGTTTAAGATCTCAATGAGCGTAGTATCGAGTGTCAACCAACTTCAGTCTGCACCAAAGCCGGTTACCTCACTACTTTCTAAAGGCCAAGATGAGTTAACTAGGGTTCTAAAAGTCAGTTAGTGCATTGACAACATATGGCAGCCTCAATATTATCCTCAACTTGACTTAAGGAATATAAGCACCAACCAAGAAGTCGCACTAACTATGGCCACCAGATCAACCGTATCGATATACGTCGTACAGTTTCCTTGGTCTATTGCCATTTACCTAAGGTACACTAGATCCGGGTTAGGACCTTTCACACATAAGAGCACCCCAACAATATAATAATAAAGCAAATAAGGCAAACAATTTAAAGTGATCTTAATTCCTAAGGGTACCCCTCTTAAATAAATCCCCAGCAGAGTCGCCAGTTCTGTAACACGGTGAGAGAACTGACTTTAAACAATGTTGCGGATAGCAAGAGTCGCCACCGACTTTTATTTTATCCATAAGGAAAGGTTATAAAAGAACAGGAAAGACCTTAGAGAATATTTTGGGTCCGGGGGGTAGGTTATGAAAAGGGAAGGTGTTAGCACCCTTTTCATCCATGGTTATCCATGGGCTCTTAGGTACTTAAGCTCACTTTTGAATTTTTTTGAAAGTGTAGTGTGTGAATAGAAAATTTTCAGAATAGTTAATAAATAATCCATGTAAGGATGTGTTAAGAACTTGTTTGAAAACTTGTTGAAAATTTGTTTAAGTGTGAAACAGTTTTGAAGTGAGCAAGCACCTAGGAGTAACCTACCCTAATGTTTAAAGGTCTTTCTTATTCTTTATTCTTTCCTTTAGTAAGACTATCCCTACTATAATGGAGTAGGTAGTCCTTACTTTGGATGTTAAGGGACATGTGAGGGACAATTGGATTTTTGAAGGCCATTGTGGGGTGTAATAAGCAAACTGGAGGGACTATCATCATTTTTCGAAAGGGACTCGATTCGTAAAGGCAACCATAAGGGACTTTGATGATTTTTCTATTTGAGGGACTTGCTTTATACACCCCACTTAACCATTATTCGTAGGCAACTTGAGGGATATCCTTAGGAAGTGAGACGGCGATTAAAATCGACTTACGTGTGTGACGTGTTTATTTTAATTATCTTTATTTAAAAGTGATCTAAATTTATTTTAATATTACATACATGTTGTTACACTCCCTAATTACTAACCATAATAATAATTAAATAATTAAACAACTTTACATCCAAGAAACAATTACAAAATAATAAGCAAAATAATTAAATAGCAAAGATAAATAAAATATAAATAATAATAAATAATAAAGGGGGTTAATTCTAAGTTTACTCGGCAAGACATCGCATCTTGTGCCTACGTATCCTTACGGGAGTGGAATCAGAGTAATCGTAGTTCCCCTCAATAGGGAGGTTAGAAACTTCTTGACTGTGGTCAAGGTCTCAAGGGGAATAAACGCATCTTAGGGACACGCTTACGTGGAGTGTAGAAACTCCAAATCTCTACGTTGAAATGTTAAGTTGTAATTAGGGTTAAATTAGGGATTCCACGGCGGGAAACCCTAAAATGAGCGCGGCGGCTCTTTGACCTAATGCTAAGGGTAAAAATGTAATTTTGTCCACGGCGAGACATGTATGAAAATTTAGGGTTTGTAAGGTGAAAGGGTTTGAAGTTGAGGACTATTGGCGCGGCGACCAAAAGCTAGACCTAACCTTCGGATGAGTGTAATGTGACAGAAGTATTGGTGAAGAGGTGTGAGAGATTAATCATACAAGCAGAGAAATTAAAGTGCGGAAAGATAAAGGCGATTATTTGTTCGCGAGGTTACATTCCAGAAACAGATACAATAATAATGAAACTTAAATAGAAACACCATGTAATAACAGTAAACCTGAAAAAATGAGCACACACATTAGTAGGCAAAGTCGAACGGTAATCAGATGAATTATGAGACAAAAGTGCAAAATTAGAGATTCTTGTTGTTTATTTTTTGATATAAAGAAGAAGTTTTGATTTAGGTTAAAAGAAGATTTAATATTATTACATAAAAAAAATTTAAGTTTAATTTTCAAAAAAACAGTTTCAACTTAATTATCTAAAAGAAATTTTATTTTTAAAAAGGTTTAAATTTTAATACTAAAATGTGTTAGTTTATTATTATTATTTTTTTTCATTTTAAAAAAACAAGGGTTCAATCGTATACATTAAAACAAACAACGTAAAAAAATCAAAAGAAAGAAACCAAAACAGAACTGGGCCGGGTCACCAATCCCAGCCCCAACCCACTGCGAACGGAACATGAATTGAGGGGGCATTAGGGTTTACGGTCTCTGAAACTCATCAGGCGGCGCCGTCCAACCATTCCCTCGTTTTTGGCCTCCTGCATTCATGGAAAACAATAATGATACAAGTCATTAACGATGAATTACATTAAAACGAATTGCTGTGTGATTTCGTCGGTGTTGCGACGACAGTCTCCGGTGAAAGCCTTCGATGAGGGCTGCGAAAGCGAGGAGAGTTTGAAGCTTCAACGTGGTCGACCGATGGAAGAAGGCCGCGATGACAGCGGTGCTCGCTCCAGCAAGATAAGTATTCTTCTCGAATTCTTTATTAAGACCGATTGCTGTCCGTTTTGGGGTGCTAGGGTTTTATGATTTTTATCGTGGATCCCTCCTCCTTTTGATTAGGGTTTCTGCTTCTTTTATATTACTCTCAAATTCGTGGGCTTGGACTGATTTTTTACTGATTGATTTCTTTCTGAATTGATTGGAGATTCATTTCAATTAATTTGGGATGCTGATTGTGATTTCCTTTCCTTTTTCGGGTTCTCTTGATTGGATTTTGTTGATTTGATTTGATCGTTCTTCGATGACAGATCCCTGCATCTTCTAGTACTCTGGATACTCTTAGAGAATGTCATGTTACTCCATCGAACTGATGCAGCAGTTGGAAGCAACTCGTATCAATGAATTGTGACTGAGAAGCTTGGGAATACTTGGCTATGAACATTCAATTTCTTCTTCCAGGTCTACTAGCTTTCAATTGGAGCAGTTTGTGGGCTTTCTTGACCAACTGAGAGACTCGTTGTCCAGGTTCTTGATGACTCAACAAATCAAGTCTTAAGGGTAACTGATTAATCATGGAAGATCCCAAATACTTATGTGTCTATGAATATGAAAAATTATAGTAACATGTGTTTTCGCAACATGCAGGAATCGGTTGAATATGAGTATCAAGAATGGATGCGGAAAGGCATGATTGTCAAGGATGTAACAAGGATAACCGCGGTGGCCTGTCTTTGTATAATGGATTTTAGTTGAAGCAATTCCTGTTGATGTTTTCAAATCCTTGTAGTGTTTATTGAAGCTTTCGTTGGAAGAACCTAACATCTGTGAGTTTGAAGTTGGTCTGTTGGAATCATAATGATCACGGTGAATGTCATGATCCTTAATAGGATTCCCATCAGGGTTACCTGCAGCATTGAAATGATCCCTTTCGGTGGTCGATTCATTGTTGCCTCCAACATAAAATGGATTCTCAGAGCTACTGTCAAGTGTATGTTCATTACTTCTCATCTTGGTAAGCTTGCTGATACGGAGTTGAGCAAATTGGCTGCTGAACGAGCTGTAGCTACAGCATCTTGCAAGTCCAACTTAGCTTCGGATTTTGCAGTTGATAAAGAGGGAGCTAAGTCACTATTTTTTTGATTAAAGGAACCATCCAAATCAGGAAACGGCACTGCAAAAGCATTAAGAATGGGATGATGTAAGCTCTAATCACCATCAATGAAGTGTCCATGAAGAAAACATAACCCAACGTCTGATTTGAAGTCCACAAGTTCAAGGTGAGGTTGATTCTCCCAGGAATACCATTAACAAGACTCAAAAGGTTTTGCTTCTCTCTGAGATAAATGGCAGCACAATCCTCTTGGACAGTATTTAAGCTCATCGGTTGAAGTGCTCGCGCAAAATCAATGAAACCTTTGTGTTCTACAATATGAAATGGATGATCATGCAAAATAATCATTTCTGGCAATTTTATCGTTGCGACGCACCTGATCAAATGAGATAGAATTACTGTAATGCTTAGCTCTAGCTTGTTTCTTATGTAGACAAAGATTAACACCAGTATTGGAGCGATTGGCTTGCAGATTTCTCTGACATGTTCCCAAAGAAAGGTGTCTATTGAGATGGCTGGTAATGCCTCCGTCGTGACTGCGCTGAGAATGCTGGTATCGTTGCTGCCGAGTGTAACCAGAAACAAAAGCATCCTAATTACTCAAAACCAGCCCAAGGGAAGAAACCTGAAACCGTCTCAAACTTGCAACAATCTCATCAATAGCATCGCGACACCGAAGTCTGAGATCAAAAGCAGCTTAATCACTCCTGCTCCGTGAAGTATGCAATTTCTTAGCAGGTTCATCGATCAATTTAGTAAGTGCATCTTCAATTCTCATATAAACTTCTTCTTTATAAATTCTCCGACTGAATTTACCATTCCCACATTCATTATTTAATGCAATATGACCTCATCTTCGTCTTCAACTAATGTTGAATAGGTTGTATCTATTTGCAGTTACGGAAGTTCCGACCTTTCCAAAGTAATGTTGGTGTTGTCAAAAACAAACTGCTGTTGTCTGCATTTCGTCTCATGTATGCTTGATGCAGGTGACGACCAAGACTCGTTGAAGAAACTATTGGCGAAAGTGCGTGACACTGCTGTTCCGAAGCATGAAGCTCCTAATTTCTTCAAGTGGACAGAATAAAGTGTTGCGAGAGAAAACCAAAGCCTAAAATGGTGGCCTTGTACAGGAAGTTTCTTTTGTTGGCGAGATGAACGGATGAACGGGATCCTTGTGTTGTTTCCTTTTTTAAAACTTGTGTATTAGCTTGGTAGCCAAAACTTGATCCCCAAATATGT
This sequence comes from Lathyrus sativus, assembly GCA_963859935.3. NCBI lineage: Eukaryota > Viridiplantae > Streptophyta > Magnoliopsida > Fabales > Fabaceae > Lathyrus > Lathyrus sativus. Next base: position 13,693,678 of record OZ012736.1, read on the forward strand.
AATTCAACTTTGTATTGTAATAACAATCTGAATTTGTACATTGAGTTGGATTATAATGAAATTTGAAAATCTCAAGGAGACTTGCGTTTTGTATATTAAAAGAATTGACTTTTTGTGTTGTGATGTGTGTACTTAGGCGCTTGCATGGTTGAGAGCAAAGTCTGAAGGCGGTGTATGCCCTTTTGGCTCGAATCCTTAAAACGTAGCATGAACCTTCCATATAATTAAGACCTCTCTTGAATTTAGCAGCATATCAGATGCGTCTTTAACTCGTACTCAACTCGAAGATCATAAGGATTAATTATGAACACAAGGGTGCTCATATAAACCTCTTATTGTTAATTCTCCATAATTTATTCTTATCAACACTTCTTTAATGGCTTATGGTCAATCTTAGAATCTCTTAACTTTCGATATTTCACAAGTGATGAACCAATTTGAACCTTTTGAGATGCACCAAAAGAATTTCCCGCCATAAACCAAATAACATCATTTGATCATTGCAAATGTTGGATTGAAAGCACATATGAGCGATCCTTAATTCTCGGGTCCGCGCCATCTTGCACTAGAAAGCTGCGCACACTCGTTAGTCCTGATAAACACGTATACTAGAGCATAATGAAAACCTGTAAGAAAAGATGCACACGGAGGTGGGGTCTTCAGGTCAAAAATTAGGGTGCAACATATGTGAACCTTGTGAATCTTCTTAGAACACAAAGTCTTGTATTGTGAGGGCAAATTTTGGGGTGCAACAGGTATTAGCACCCCTCACGTCCGTCGTACTCGACGGGATCCTCGCTTGTTTGTTTACTTGGACGGGTTGGTTATAATCTATCTACTTATCAAGGCTGGCTGAAAAAGAAAAGAAAAATGACTCGGCAAAGCGTTGCGCTTTATGCCTACGTATTCCCGTCTGGAACGAGAAATCAGAGTCAACGTAGTTCGGCCTACGGAGGGTTACGGGGGAAAGGTTGAAGGTTGCTCGCTAGGACGTCGCATCCTATGCCTACGTACTTTCATCTGGTATGAAAGATCAGAGCAAACGTAGTTCGGGAAACTACGGGTTATCTCCTAACAGAAGTGTTTTTTTTATTATGTTTGCGATTTCAACCGCACTAGAGACTATGACCTGAGAGTGAATGCGTCGCATGTCACCCAAAGGGTACCATACTAAACATCCAGACTGTGGAAAAGAAACTCTCCCACAACCCTTTCTCAGATAGCTTAAGGCTCGTAACGTACGAAGGAAATCATTCATGATTACTGTATCTTAAACTGCTTCGAGATGAGAAGAGAGCAGGCCCAACTAGGAGGGAGACTATCAATCCTACTGTTATCATGCCATGGGTTCATCCTATGGTTGAGGTTTGAATAGGGAACTCCTAGATGTTGTCATGCATAGGTTTCAACCTAAAAGTCTATCATCAAATCCTCATCAGAAGAAATGAGAGTCCTAAGGGATCATATCAATGATACACCAAAACAGACAAAAGCATCAGCTTTAACAGTAAAATGCATGCAATGCAAGTGAGGGAGGAAATGTGTGTGGGGCTTCAGCCTCCACAAGCTCGTCTCGACCTCAAGCCAGTCATGAAATAACAGTAATCATACTGAAAATAAACAACATGCTATCAAGCAATGACAGTAAACTGTAATCATACAGATAGGAGAAATGAAATGCTATCAAGCAAAATAAACACATGGGCAAGGGAGCTGGGCTCTACCGAATACCCGCAAGCAAAGCCAAGCAATAACAATACAATCAGATGCACTCATGTTCTTAGACTGAACTTATTCTAAATGTGCTTAGTCTAATGCAGCAGACAAATCAGACAAAACACACAATACATCAAAGAAAACAGAAGAAAGCCTCAGCTCCTCCAGCAGCAACCCAGTCTTCAGACTTCAGAGATCACTTGCTTTCCAGGTATCAACCCTACAACATGAGTATCAACTCATCTTCTCCCTTGAGCTTCAGCTCTACCTTCAGGCTTCACTATCTTCAGGGATCTTCAGGCATCAACTTGATCTTCACAGAGTCTTCAGACTTTAATAATCTTCAAGGAATCATCCTCTTCAAGGCCTCAGCTTTTATCTTCAATGGCTCCAACGCTCCAGCAAACAAGATTCAGTCAATAAGATGAGGTGAGGATGTTACAGTGCTCACTGACTTCCAAAGGATGCCATTGAGGACTTAACATCAAAGGACAGGCTCTCTCAGAGTTCTACCTTACAGGGCAAGGTCACTAATCCCTCCAAAGGAGAGAGGTGAATACCCTTAAGGGACTCTGTGTCACAGAGAAGAAAGGAGGTGAACAAGACTCTCCTTGTTTATTGAACAAAGTATTCTATCTAGGGCTCTGCCTATGCACCTATAAACCTATAAACAAAACAGCAAAAGCTATGCTAAACTCCTCTGCAAGGTCTTCAAAGCTTCCATAATGATCCACAAGGTCTTCAACTCAATCCTCAAAGCTCACACACTCAAAAGAGAGGGAAAGAAAACACAACAATACAACTTATGCCTTTAAGCAACACACATACTATCCATACATTCAAAAATCAATGAAAAATACTAAAACACCATGAAATATTCTAGTAAAATTCTAGGGGATTCTATACATACTTACCCTTAACCCATATATTCCCCATACACTAATTTGGACTATAAACCCCAAAACAAATTTGTTCAAGTCTACCTATACAACTTAAAACCCTAATTAGAGCACCTAAATGTCTAACAATCAAACTACATCAAATTTTAATCTAACAATCAAGAGATAAATCCTACATGAAACTAGGGTTCAATATCCAACTATGCCAAAAAGAATGGCTCAAAAATCCTAAGGGAAGGTCCTAAAATAATTCTTGCAAAATAAGATATCAACCAAAAGAAAATAATTGTCCTATTTAAAAGAAAATACCACCATAAATTCCACATTAAAAATAAAATTTTATTTTTATTTTTATATTTTTCTACACATTATTGTCTAAACATAGAAAAAAGAATGAGTAAGAAATCATTATTTATTAATTACTTATGAATTTTTAAAGGTGGCAAAAATATTAAAAGAATTAAAAAGACTTCAAAATAATATAAAAGGGAGGGGGGTGGAAATAGCGGGTCAGATCAGTTCATTTCATTTGGGCCAGATGAAAATGGGGGTGCGGATAGGAAAGAGGCCAAAGCCCAGACGCGTTGCTTAAGTGAAATGACTGCGTTTTCTCATTCAAAATTTCCCTCCGTTTTCTGGGCGAACGAGGACCGCGCGATGAAGTCTTCAGTCAACGTTTACCAGCTTGATCCAACGACATCCACGCGTCTTCAACCTTAAGACTGAAAACTAGGGTTTTGCAACTCCATGGAAGCCATGCATGCACATCCTTCAAGCTTTCTGTTCTCTCTCCACAAGCCATCATTCAACACGATGTCAACACCAAAATTACTCAGAATTCCTCCCTCTACAAGACTGTAGTCATAGTATGCTCTGAAACCCAATGCAGCCCTCAACCCGATCGTGACAAGTTCTTGATTCACTTGAAATACACTGCAACTCATCATCATAATTCTCGCTCCAATCTATACTGATCTAACCTACACGCTATGGTGATCATTCTGAGCCACAAAACTAAGTTCCTCATGCACTAGCCTATGAGTTTCAAGTCCAAACAGTTCTAACACCCTGCTATGAATCATCACCAATTGGCACGAAACTAACCAGAAATGCTCCTCTATCATTCTACATCATGCCTATACTAACAACCTAATGTAAAACTACCTAAATCGAGCTAAAGAAAGTAAATTGCACCTGAAGCAAAATCTTGGAGATGATGATGAAGCTCGTGGATCTAATGCTTGGGATGCTTGGATCTTGATCTCCTATTGCTATACTCACTTCTGTTTGCAAAACCTTGATGAATCCTGCCTTGAATCTTGAGATTCACTTGAAGTTGCAACTTGTGTCTTGATGAAGGAAGTGCACGAATCTGAACCAATTGCAATCCAAACTTGGCTGAATTCTACTCCATGATGATGATTGAATATGGTGAAATCAATCTTGATGATGATTGATGAAGGTTTTGTGAAATTGGGATCAAAATGCAATGAGAGAGAATGAGAGAATTTGGGAAGTGCTTGCCAAAAAATGAGAATCCAACCCTTGCTCAATGTTCATTTCATGATTATATAGCACTCAATGGAAGTTTCCAGCACCATCTTGCACTTTCCCTTGCATTCCAAGCTTGATCCCATTTGTTATGTTTCTTTAATCATAAGTAACCTTAAGTAACTTTTATTTTTTCCACTAAACTCAAAAATGTGCTTGAACCATTGTCTCTAAAATGGTTTTTCCAATCAAAATGATATATTGGATGACCCCATTTGGATTCCTAAATCTTCCAAACCAATTTCCAATTCCAACTTTTTAAACTTATATGCCATTTTTAGTTCATTTTTGACCAATCATGCAACTTCATGCTATGAGCTTTTCCAACAATTCATGACCTTCTTTCTAGACTGAAAATCACATTTTGAACAACTTTCATGTTTTGAGTTTTTCCATTTGAGGCTTGGAAATAGGAGTTTTAGGCATTGGCTAAAATGACCTATAACTGACAAATGACCAAAATACCCCTGTCTTGTTCAAACCATAAGTTGAGTTCCACAAATCCTATCAAGGACTTCTACCACTCAAATTAAAGCTAAGAAGATGCCCTCCAACATTCATGCTGACCAAGAGATCATAGGAATCATCCTACTAGGGCAAAAGTTGTCTGCAAGTTGGGTGACTTTCAAGGACCCAGATTCACATACCTCTGCTGACCTGTAATTTGTCAAAACCATAACTTGAGCTCTGCAACTCCTATCAAGGACTTCCACCACTCAAATTAAAGCTAAGAACAAGCTCTACAACATTCATGTTGTGGGGAAGAGGAGATATCAATCACATCTAGAGCTAAAACTGCCTGGAATATAGGGATCAAATTAGGGTTTTTCACTGATGATCTTTGGAAACCCTAACTCAAAACTTCTCAAACCCTTCAATCATGATGAGTTGGTCTAGGAATCACCTTTACCACACCTCTATGCATCATTCCATGATCTCATGGCCCTTGGATTAAGTCTCAACCTTCTCTAAATCTTCAGCTGATCTAGGGTTGACCCAGTCAAAACCCTAATTCTACCATTCATGGGTGAATCTTCTGAACTCTTGCATAATGACCTCTCTGGGCTTCATGATGGCTATCAAGACATCTCATAAGCTTTCTCAAGTCATCAAGTTCATTCTAAAAGTCTCAGAATCATCTGAGAAACACCCACAACTCTCAAGCTATGAAGCACACAAACCTGGTTTCAACCAATTCCTCTGAAGATCTCTTGAACTGTCTGATGAAGGTATCAACTTTCAAACACTTAATGGATAAATAATTGTTGGTCAAATTTTGGGGTGCAACAGCTGCCCCTATTCAAACGGTTTGAACCTGACTGGGTGAGAAGTGAACGGCTCTCAACCAATCAAGGTGCGAGACGATTGAATACCGGTAAACCCGAAAATTTGCCAACTGCACGAGCACACGGTACTCTGCGGGGAACAAATCTTCGAATATTGCAATGCTAGCTGCACGGCCGCTAGCTGGAGAGATACTGATCTGACATTGCCGCCAGTTATCCACATCAACTTCTTCTGACATTGCCTTCAGACAACCGCAACATCCAACATCGCCGCTGGAAGACTACATCACCTGACATCGCCGTCGAGAACAACCGTAACTCGGGGAAATAAGCGTCCAACATCGCCGCCGGAGACCTAAACCTGAATCACCAAATTACCCAACATCGCCGCTGGAGAAAATACAATAATGAACAAAATACCCCGCATCGCCGCTGGAGAAAATACATCTCTGAACAAAGTACCCCGCATCGCCGCTGGAGAAAATACCTCTCTGAACAAAGTACCCCGCATCGCCGCTGGAGAAAATAAAGGATCTTCATCACCTAACATCGCCGTCAGAAGACTGGATCACCTTGACATGCCCAACATCGCCGTCGGAAACAAACATCCTCTTGGAGACACTCGACATCGCCGTCGCACAAATGATGATCTAACCTCGTAGTCAAATCCAAACGTTCAACCTTGCCGTCGAACAAACATCCAACCTCGCCGTCGGACCAAATATAATCTGAACGAATCTAACCTGGGGTTCACAAAAGGTACACTTGAAACTACTCCGCTGGGAATGAGAGACTTAACCGAGCACACTCTGATCTGGGGTTCACCCTCAGAGCCATAACGAACATCGGAATACTGCTGCACACTGCCCGCCGTAGAACTTCAACATTAAAGATATATGAAACCCTGGCCCTTGGCCACTCCAGATCCGCTGGAGAATCTTCAAGTATTTCCGAAGATAGATGAAACCCTGGCCCCTGACCACTCCAGATCCGCTGGAGAACCTTCAAGTATTTCTGAAGATAGATGAAACCCTGGCCCCTGGCCACTCCAGATCCGCTGGAGAACCTTCAAGTATTTCTGAAGATAGATGAAACCCTGCCCGTCGGCTATTCCAGCTTCAGCTAGAAAGAACATCCTTGGCCTTCAAGGATGTAAACTTTGCCCGTCGGCAACTCTGCAGGAGGCACCTTCGACTTCAGTCTAAAGCAATGGTCCTTGACCTTCAAGGATACATGGATATGCCTTCAGGCAACTCCGCCTCTGCTATAGAGCATCCGAGACTTCAGTCAGGGATATACTTCGGCCTTCAGTCCGAAAAATGAATCCTAGGTCATTCATGACCTTGGGGATAACCTTGCCCTCAGGCACCTTCGCTTCAGCTTAGGAAAATTGTGACTTCAGTCAGAGAAATGGTATCCTGAGCCATTCATGACTCTACGGGGATTCAAACACTTTGCCTTCAGGCAAAACTCCGCTTCAGCTGGAGAAACATCTTCGATTTCAGTCAGAAGAAACAATATTCACTAGACCAACACGGATCATCTTGGTATATCTACAAACTTTGGAACCTTGTCTTCAGCCACACGTTGATTCATCACCAAGGACATCTGAGCTCACAGGAACCTTCTGATACCGCCTTCAGGCGTTTACGCGGTCAATCTTCAGATTAGACAACACTGTTGGAGCAGACATATCACGCTGTCAAGGACTTCAAGAATCATCTTGAACAAACAAAATCCGTCAGGCACCTTCAAGAATCATCTTGAACCGATAACCATTCTGGAGACTTTATTCTGCGGGGTATTCCAGGAACCTTCCTGGGCAACTCTTGCTGGGGACGCTACTAGGGAGCTCAAGCATCATACTAGGCGAACAACTCGGGAAGCTGTACTGAGGTCTTAAGAATCATCTTAAGCAAACGACCCTGCTGAGGAATTCAAGAATCGTCTCGGACTGAAGACTTCACTGGGGATCTCCAAAATCATCTTGAGCGAGCGACTGTGGGGATTACACCGGGGTCTTAAGAATCATCCTAAGAAAGCGACCTTGTTGGAGAGAATGTCAGGAATCATCCTGAGCAACCGGTCTTTTGGTGGAATACCTGTAAGACAAGAATGATAATGACCTAGATCATGCTCATGATGCATATTGTTGCACCCCAAAATTTGCCCTCACAATACAAGACTTTGTGTTCCAAGAAGGTTCACAAGGTTCACAAAATTCACAATTGGTCAGAAGAGTTGACAATTCCCTCAGACAATGCACCTCCTAAGCAGTGCATCCAAAACTAGGGTTTTGACTTTAATCAGGCTAAATGGACTTCCAAGACTTCAAGTGAGCTTCATAACATCTTATATGTGTATAAGAACCCCCATGTCAAGTTTCAAGACTTTTCTCAAAAGTTTGCTCAGTCAGATGATCAGATAAGTCAAAAGCAGTCAATGCAGTTAAAAGGTCAAACTGAGGTCAACTGTGGTCAAACCAAAGTCAAACTTCATGATTTTTTTTGCCAACATCAAAGAGAGGTTGGGTGAGAAATATTATCATAATAACTGTAATACCCCAAATTTTGCCCTAAGATTTGTCGTCGCATTTCATTGCATTTAATCAATTACTAACAAATTTGTGTAGTCGTTTGACTTTTTGCAGGTAAATATCATATGGCATGCATTTTTTTTCTAAAAAGTAAAAATGGCACAATTGGCAGGAGGACATGTGTAAGGAGTTATGAGTGTGAGAGGTTGAGAGTTCGAATCTCACCTTTGTCATTTTTTTTGTTTTTTATTTTTACTCTAAATTTTTCTATCTTTCATTAAAAAAATAACAAAAATAGTTTTTTATTATTATTTAATTATTATTTTCGTATTTTAATTAAATCATTTTTTAAAATATTATTTTTTTCACTTTTTTCTAAATTATTCATAAAAATATCCAAAAAATCATAAAATAAAAAATATTGAAAAAAATTTTGTTCTTTTTATAATATTTTTTATTTTAGGAATCAATAGGATTATTAGCTTTTATTTTAAGTTTATTTTAATTATTTTAAATTATTTAAATTTTATTTTTTCTTAACTAATTATTTAGTTTGGGCTTTAAAATGGGCTTTAGGGACATTATTGACAATTTGGTGTTAACCCTAATTTGTTCCCTATATATACATGTGTTGCCTTGTTGGAAAAGAGGAGAATGAAAAAAACCTAAGAGGAGTGAGTGCCGTTTGCCGTTATTTAGTTTTCTTCTTCATCCATTACTATTGTTTCTTTTTCTTCATCGTTTACCGTTATTTCTTTTCCTTCATCTATTACTGTTGTTTCTTTTTCTTCATCTTTTACCGTTATTTCTTTTTCTTCATCTATTACCGTTATTTCTTTTTCTTTATCTATTACTGTTACGTTTATATATATATAATTTTTAAATTGTTAGAGTTTATATATATAAGATTTTTGATCGAATTATGTCGATACGATGTTTGCACATTTGTGTGCATGACGCGTGACATTTGTGTTAGTTCGATCTGGTTGCGATGATCGCATTTTTGTGTGAGCAATAATACTATTTTTTGCTTAATTTCTTTTTCTTTGCGATAAATTTTGTTTCGTCCGATTTAGATCTGGTTGCGATGAGCGCATTTCTGCGTTAGCAACATTGTTGGGTTATTTGGCACATTTAAAATTCATTATTGCTTTATTATTATTATTATTATTATTATTATTATTATTATTATTATTATTATTATTATCATTATTTATTATTATTATCATTATTATCATTATTATTACCATTATTATTATTATTGTTATCATTAATTTATTAAAATTTGTTATAATATAAAAATCTGTTTTTTAAAATAAATAACATTAACATCTTTTCCAAATTAATATGAAAACCTATTATTTTTAAGAAAAACTTTTTTTTAGATAAATTTAAAATAATAACTAAAATCTTTTTTTTAAAATAATAACTAGAACCGTTATTTATTTTATTTTATTATTGTTCAATTCAAATTTCATTATCATATTGTATCTGCTCCTCTCATGTAACCTCGCGAACTTAACAATCGCTCTTTAAATTCTGCCTTTAAATTTCTGCTTGCATGGTTTAAATTATGACATTATCTCTCTGTTTGCATGATTCAATTATCTCACGCGTTTACTATTATTTCTGTCACATTGCACACATCCGAAGGTTAGGTCTAACTGTTTGGCCGCCGCGCCAATAGTCCGTAAAACTTCACACATTCAATTTCAAATCCTCAAAACTACAAACTACAAACCCTAATTTTCACAAATGCCTCGCCGCAGGCAAAATTACAATTTTACCCTTAGCATTAGGTCAAAGAGCCGCCGCGCTCATTTTAGGGTTTCCCGCCGTGGAATCCCTAATTTAACCCTAATTACAACTTAACATTTCAACGTAGAGATTTGGAGTTTCTACACTCCACGTAAGCGTGTCCTTAAGATGCGTTTATTCCCCTTGAGACCTTGACCACAGTCAAGAAGTTTCTAACCTCCCTATTGAGGGGAACTACGATTACTCTGATTCCACTCCCGTAAGGATACGTAGGCACAAGATGCGATGTCTTGCCGAGTAAACTTAGAATTAACCCCCTTTATTATTTATTATTGCTTATTTATATTTTATTTATCTTTGCTATTTAATTATTTTGCTTATTATTTTGTAATTGTTTCTTGGATGTAAAGTTGTTTAATTATTTAATTATTATTATGGTTAGTAATTAGGGAGTGTAACAACATGTATGTAATATTAAAATAAATTTAGATCACTTTTAAATAAAGATAATTAAAATAAACACGTCACACACGTAAGTCGATTTTAATCGCCGTCTCACTTCCTAAGGATATCCCTCAAGTTGCCTACGAATAATGGTTAAGTGGGGTGTATAAAGCAAGTCCCTCAAATAAAAAAATCATCAAAGTCCCTTATGGTTGCCTTTACGAATCAAGTCCCTTTCGAAAAATGATGATGGTCCCTTATATGTGCTTATTACATCCCACAATGGCCTTCAAAGTCAAATTGTCCCTCACATACCCCTTAACATCCAAAGTAAGGACTACCTACTCCATTATAGTAGGGATAGTCTTACTAAAGGAAAGAATGAAGAATAAGAAAGACCTTTAAACATTAGGGTAGGTTACTCCTAGGTGCTTGCTCACTTCAAAATTGTTTCGCACTTAAACAAATTTTCAACAAGTTTTCAAACAAGTTCTTAACACATCCTTACATGGATTATTTATTAACTATTCTGAAAATTTTCTATTCACACACTACAATTTCAAAACAATTCAAAAGTGAGCTTAAGTACCTAAGAGCCCATGGATAACCATGGATGAAAAGGATGCTAATACCTTCCCTTTTCATAACCTACCCCCCGGACCCAAAATATTCTCTAAGGTCTTTCCTGTTCTTTTATAACCTTTCCTTATGGATAAAATAAAAGTCGGTGGCGACTCTTGCTATCCGCAACATTGTTTAAAGTCAGTTCACCGGGTTACAGAACTGGCGACTCTGCTGGGGATCTATTTAAGAGGGGTACCCTTAGGAATTAAGATCACTTTAAATTGTTTGCCTTGTTTGCTTTATTATTATATTGTTGGGGTGCTCTTATGTGTGAAAGGTCCTAACCCGGATCTAGTGTACCTTAGGTAAATGGCAATAGACCAAGGAAACTGTACGACGTATATCGATACGGTTGATCTGGTGGCCATAGTTAGTGCGACTTCTTGGTTGGTGCTTATATTCCTTAAGTCAAGTTGAGGATAATATTGAGGCTGCCATATGTTGTCAATGCACTAACTGACTTTTAGAACCCTAGTTAACTCATCTTGGCCTTTAGAAAGTAGTGAGGTAACCGGCTTTGGTGCAGACTGAAGTTGGTTGACACTCGATACTACGCTCATTGAGATCTTAAACTTGGAGGGTTTTGGTTGGCAAGTAAGTTGCCTTCTGAACAACCACCCTTGTGAAGGATCAATGATATTGAGATCCCTTAGAACCTGGTTACTTTTGTAGGACAGGATGAACCATCTAACTTCAGGGGAGGGTACTTGCCTTTGAACCTCATGCAAGCCTTTAAACCTAGGGCTATGGTGTGACTTGTTTGTGTGTGCCACATGTTTGTGATTGAGCATGACATCATGACATCATCATGCATCATAAGCATATCATTTTCCCTAACCATTTCAAGGACCAAAGGATTTATCTTTGTTCTTTGTTGCAGGTCATGGCTTCTGCTCGTAGAAACACCATCAGGATCAACTTTGTAGGGATACCTGCTAAGCTCAAGGAGTTGGTTTCCCTAGTGCCTGATCATTCCCAGTCCAACAAGAGACATGGTCACTTATTGGATCTAGTTACTTCAGGGTTCAGTGAAGACATGATGAGTGTGCTGTTTCAGTTCTTTGACCCTAAGCACCATTGCTTTACATTTCCTGATTATCAGCTGGTTCCAACCATGGAGGAGTTCTCTAAACTTCTGGGTATACCTGTTCTTGATCAGAAGCCATTCACAGGCTTAGAGAAGGAGCTTAAACCAGAAGTTATTGCTGCAGCTCTACATCTGAAGAAGTCTGACATTGTTCTAGAGACGAGAAGTGGAGTTAAAGGTATTCTTGCCAAGGTATTAGTGGATAAAGCTCAAATGTTCTTGAAGGCTATGAGCTACGATGCTTTTGAGGAGATCTTAGCCTTATTGATTTATGGCTTAGTGTTGTTCCCCAATCCTGATCAGTTCATAGACGTTCATGCCGTCAACATATTCCTGAGTCACAATCCAGTGCCTACCTTAATTGGAGACATCCTACATTCTCTTCACACCCGTACTACAAGGGCAAGAGGAACTTTGATGTGCTGCATACCTTTACTTTCTAGGTGGTTTATTTCTCACCTTCCTCGCTCAGTAATGAAGAATGAGCAAGGGTTCAGATGGTCCAAGAGGGTCATGTCACTTTCTCACTCAGAAATCCATTGGTGCTCCAGATCTATGGAGAATGTCACCATCATTGACCGTTGTGGGGAGTTTCCTAATGTGCCACTTCTAGGCATAAGAGGAGGCATCACCTACAACCCATCTCTAGCTTTACGACAGTTTGGTTACGCCCGGAGCGATGGTCCACATGACATGTTGATTCAGGGCATTGTGTTTGATTACGACAACGATCTTCAGGGTTACCGTCAGAGATTCATCCGAGCTTGGGGAAAGGTAAACAGGATTGACAGCAAGACACTGGAGCCTAAGTACACTATTCCTATGGAGGCTTATCTCAGATGGGTACGATCTCGTGCTCAGACACTCATGATGCCATATCCTGCCGTCCTACCAGTTACCATGGAACCTGTTGCTGAAGGAGACACAGCTTATACCATCCTTCACCCAGACATGCCTACTGATATGGAAGACTTGCAGAGATCATGGATCCAACTGAAAGAGCAAAGGGATACTTTCGAGGCTCATTACAAAGCAAGCCAAGCAAGGATCCTAGAGCTAACAAAGCTACTTCATGAGGAACGAAACCTCAACTCATACCTCAACACAAAGAGGAAACGTCCATGGGAGACTTAAAACCCCATCTTTTGTACTTATTTCGTTTTCATTTTTTGTAAGCCTAAAAGGCAAAACAAGTTATTACTAATAAAAAGTTACTTTCTTGTTTGTTTAAGCAAATTTAAATCGTGCGGTCCTTGAAAACATTGCATATGCATTCCCATATCATTGCATCACAGGTTTATAATTGTGCACAGGTTTCTCATCTTCCCGCTGTTTATTTCAGCAATGGCTCTTGAACAATCAGTTAAGGATCTCCAGGCACAGAATGCACAGTTCCAAGAGCTGATCCTGAACCTATCCAAGGGGCAGGATGAATTGAAGACACTGCTGGCCAAGAAGACTAAGAAGGCTAGAAGGTCTGCTGGGTTGCTCAACATGGGAAGAAGGTTCAAAGGTCCTGACAAGACCAAGGAACAGGTTGAAGACTATGAATCTGAGGAATCTGAGAAAGAGAGAGGCAGTCTCCACAACACTATGGGGGACTCTGATTCTGAGGCTAACTACTACCATGAGCCTAACGAAGACAAATTCAAGATGCTGGTGGATAGAATGGATGCTATGGAATTACAGAAATCATCTGGGCTGGATTTTGAGGATTTGAGTTTGATATCTGGGGTGGTCATACCCATTGGGTTCAAAGTTCCTACATTTGTTGTCTATGATGGGGTCTCTTGTCCCAAATTGCATCTGAGGTCTTATGTCAGAAGAATTCAACCCCACACTGCTGATAAAAAGTTGTGGATCCATTTCTTTCAAGAGAGTTTATCTGGAGCTCAGCTAGAGTGGTATTATCAGTTGGAGAGTGTCAACATCAGAGATTGGAATGACCTTGCTGAAGCTTTCTACAAGCAGTATCAATACAATGCTGACTTAGCCCCCACTCGCATGCAGCTTCAAAGCATGTCTATGGGTGCCAAAGAAAGCTTTAAGGAGTATGCTCAGAAGTGGAGAGACTTAGCTGGAAGAGTTCAACCCCCTTTGACTGATAGGGAGTTGGTTGATATGTTCATGTGTACGCTGAATGGTCCGTTTTACAGTCATCTCATTGGAAGCTCATCATCTGGCTTCACTGAGTTGATCATGACAGGAGAGCGAGTAGAGAATGGTATCAAGAGTGGTAAGATCCAAGTGGGCACTTCTTCATCAGGTGCTGCAAAGAAGCCTCCCACTGGGAAGAAAGAATCTAATGCTGTGTATGGTCAGCCTGATCGTAACAGAAGGCATCATTCTGTTAGTGCAGTTCATATTTCAAATCCAACTCCTGCAACAACAGAGCAGCCTCAAGGCAACCAACAGAGGGCTAGAAGACAGTTCACGAAGATCAACATGTCAATGGCTCAGGCATTGCAACACTTGTTGAAGGCTGAACTTATTACCCTGAGGGAGGCTCCTCAGAATCCCAATGTTACCTCTCCCAAGTACAATCCCAATGCACGATGTGCATATCATTCAAACTGTCCAGGACATGATACTAATAACTGTTGGGTCTTGAAGAACAAAATTCAGGATATGATTGATGCTGGAGAAATTGAGTTTGATCCACCAGGTACTCCAAATGTGATTACAGCTCCAATGCCAAATCACGAGAAGACTGTCAACGCCATTGATGAAGATATTGATGAAGATCTGCATGTCTATTCAGTTATGGAGTTGAGCACACCATTGTCTGTTATCAAAAAGAGGTTAGTACAAGCTGGGATCTTTCCAGGTTGTCATGAAGATTGTCTATATTGTACCTATAAGCCGGATAGTTGCTTCATTTTGAGAGATGGGATTCAACGTCTCATGGATAAATATACTATAGTGTTTGAAAGAAGACCAGCATCTGTAGAAAGTATGGTGGATCATCTGACTCAGGGTAAGAAGATTGAAGAGGTTGATATGGTTGACAAAATACCACTAAGAATCACTTCAAAGGGTCCCATTAAAATCACTCATCAGGGCCCAATCAAGATTACTGCTGAAGGTCCTGTGAAAGTTGTTGATGAAGCCAGAGTAGCTCCTCTGATCATTACCACTCCTGGTCCTATTTCTTATACATCTGACAAAGCTGTGCCTTGGCACTATGGGTCTGATGTTTACATCCATGGTGTCAAGCAGGAGCCTTTACCTGATATGCCTGTTGACATTGATAATATTGCTGGATCTAGCAAGATCACTCGTAGTGGAAGAGTCTTCTCTCCTCCAGTTGCTTCTAAGAGTGCAGTTACTCCTGCTGTTACTTCCACCACTGATGCTCGGGGCAAGGGTCCTGTTATTGAGCCTGTAGCTACTGATGTGCCAGCTGCTGATGACCTCTCTAAGCAGATGGAAGAAGTATTGAAAATCATTCGCAAGAGTGATTATGATATTGTTGATCAGCTGGGGCATACTCCCTCAAAGATTTCTATGCTCTCCCTGTTATTATGTTCTGAGGCTCATGCCAAGTCATTGATCAAGTTTCTAAAGATGGCTCATGTACCCAGTGCAATTTCTGTGGACCAGTTTGAGAATTGTGTTGCTCACCTGACCTATGACAACGGGTTAGGATTTTCTGATGCTGACTTGACCCCTGCCAAGAGGGATCATAACAGGGCCTTGCATATTTCAATTGAATGCAGGGGCACTACCCTGTCTCATGTGCTGATAGACAATGGTTCCTCTCTGAATGTGTTGCCTAAGGAAGTCCTGAACAAGCTGAGTCCTAAAGATACGGTATTGAAGCCCAGTAATATTGTGGTAAAGGCTTTTGATGGTTCTAGAAGAGTAGTGCATGGGGAAATTGAGCTTCCAATCAAGGTTGGCTCTCAGGTGTTTACCGCTACATTCTATGTGATGGATATTCGTCCTTCGTACTCATGTCTGCTTGGTCGTCCCTGGATCCATGGGGCAGGTGCTGTGACCTCCACATTACATCAAAAGTTGAGATATCCGGTGAATGGAAAAGTTGTTACTGTCTTTGGAGAGGAAGAATACTTTGTCAGCCATGTAAACACTTTCAAGTATCTGGAAGTAGAAGGTGAATACATTGAAACTCCATGTCAGTCATTTGAAGTGGTTCCCTGGGCTGTTAAGGATTGTGTGACTCCTCCTGCTGTGAAGAAGGTTCCTGTGGTCATCAGAAACCCTCCAACAATGGCAATGGCCTCCCTCAATGATGCAAAAGCTGTGGTGGAAGAAGGTGGTTGTACTATTTGGGGTCAGCTTCCTGATATTCCGTACAAGTCTGACAAGTTTGGTTTGGGTTTCACTGCAGAGTCCCAGAAGGCTGTTCGTCGTGCTCGTGCTGTTCGTATCACCAATCAAGGGGTTATCAATGCTGTGGGAGATCAAGATGAAGACTACAACTTGGAGGCATGGATTTTTCCTACTGTGGGTGCTGGACTCAATAATTGGAAAGCTGAAGATGTTATCCCTATCTCCTTTAGTCAGGAGTAAATACTATTACTGTGTTATGTTTTTAAATTTGTAATTTCTGGAACAATTAAAACTTTCGAGCCATGTGCCTTACCCGGGGCACAATGGTGTGCTTGTTACGGGTTGTCATTTCATTTGCATACTTCATTCAATAAAATTAGTGGACGTTTCGTTTTCGTAAATATTGTGTTCCTTGTCTTTCTTTTTCTTTTCTTTTTGCTTTATCAGCTATGTGTTCTTACACACACCCACGTCACTAAAATGCAGATCCTCATCCACTCTGGATCCAGTTGATAACAGTTCTACTATTGCTAATTACAATTTCGAGAATCCGATCTATCAAACTGAAGACGGAAACGAGGACGATTGTGAAATACCTGTAGAGCTTGCTAGGTTGTTACAACAAGAAGAGAAAGCTATACAGCCACATGAAGAGCCAGTCGAAGTTGTGAATCTGGGAACTGAAGAAAACAGAAAAGAGGTCAAAATAGGGGCTGATTTAGAGGACAGTGTCAAGAGCAGGTTGATTCAGATGCTACGTGACTATGTGGAGATCTTTGCTTGGTCTTATGAAGATATGCCAGGGTTGGATGCGGACATTGTGGTTCACCGTTTGCCAGTGAAAGAAGATTGTCGTCCAAAGAAGCAGAAGGTTCGTCGTATGCGTCCTGAAATGTCAGAAAAGATCAAAGCAGAGGTAATGAAACAGTTCAATGCAGGGTTCTTGGCTGTAACTTCTTATCCTCAGTGGGTTGCAAATGTGGTACCAGTTCCTAAGAAAGATGGTAAGGTACGTATGTGTGTAGACTACAGAGATCTGAACAAGGCTAGCCCTAAAGACGACTTTCCACTTCCTCATATCGATATTCTGGTAGACAACACTGCTCAGCATAAGGTATTCTCTTTTATGGATGGTTTCTCTGGTTACAATCAAATCAAGATGGCACCTGAAGATATGGAGAAGACAACATTTGTGACACAGTGGGGCACCTTTTGCTATAAGGTAATGCCATTTGGTTTGAAGAATGCAGGGGCAACATATCAGCGTGCTATGGTGGCTTTGTTTCATGATATGATTCATCATGAGATAGAGGTATATGTGGATGATATGATAGCCAGGTCTCAGAATGAAGAACAACATCTTGATCATCTGCACAAGTTGTTTGAGAGGTTGAAGAAATACAGGTTGAGATTAAATCCAAACAAGTGTACTTTTGGAGTTAGATCTGGAAAGCTCTTGGGTTTCATTGTCAGTGGAAAAGGTATTGAAGTGGATCCTGCAAAAGTGAAAGCTATACGAGAGATGCCAGCTCCCCGTACTGAGAAGGAGGTTAGAGGTTTCTTGGGACGATTGAACTACATTGCAAGATTTGTTTCCCAATTAACTACCATCTGTGAGCCAATCTTCAAGTTGTTGAGGAAAGATCAGGTGATGGAATGGAATGATGAGTGCCAGACTGCCTTTGATGAAATCAAGAGATATTTGCTAGAACCTCCAATTTTAATGCCACCAGTTGATGGAAGACCCTTGATTATGTATTTAACAGTATTAGACAACTCAATGGGGTGTGTATTGGGGCAACATGACGAGTCTGGTCGAAAAGAGCAGGCAATATACTACCTTAGCAAAAAGTTTACCGACTGTGAAACAAGATACTCACTGCTCGAGAAAACTTGCTGCGCTTTGGCATGGGCTGCTCGCCGACTAAGACAGTATATGTTGACCCATACTACCTTGTTGATTTCGAAGATGGATCCAATCAAGTACATATTTGAGAAACCTGCTCTCTCCGGAAGAATTGCAAGATGGCAAATGATCTTGACGGAATATGATATACAGTATACCACTCAGAAGGCCATTAAGGGGAGTGTTGTTGCTGATCATTTGGCTCATTAAGCAGTAGATGATTACCAGTCAATGAATTTTGAGTTCCCTGATGAAGACATTATGTCTGTTACCAAAGAACCTGGACAATATGACGGACCTGAACAAGGATCCCGATGGACTATGGTTTTTGATGGTGCCTCCAATGCACATGGTAATGGTGTTGGTGTTGTGATTAGTTCCCCTGAAGGTTGTCATACCCCGATTACTGCCATACTTTGTTTCTATTGTACCAATAACATGGCTGAGTATGAGGCATGTATCATGGGTATGCAAGTTGCTATTGATATGAAGATTCAGTTCCTTGAGAATTATGAAGGATGCAGGCTTGGATGAAGATGAGTGGATTCAGACTCGACTTGACCAGATAAATTTGATTGATGAGAAAAGGTTAGCAGCAGTTTGTCATGGCCAGATGTACCAGAAACGGATGATCAAAGCTTTTAACAAGAAGGTTAAGCCAAAGGTATATCAGGCTGGTGACTTGGTAATCAAGCGTATCATATTACCACAGGGTGATCCTAGGGGCAAGTGGACTCCAACATATGAGGGACCATTTGTAGTCAAGACAGTGTTCTCAGGAGGTGCCATGATACTGACTACAATGGATGGTGAAGACTTCCCACAACCTGTAAACGCAGACATAGTTAAAAAATACTACGCATAAAAAGAGACCCGCTAGGTTGACAGGCCTAGGCAAAAATAAGGGCATCCCGGCAAACCAAAAGGGTTTGGGCAAAAATTAGGGATATATATATAAAAAGATGTACACCCGGCAAGTCAAAAACCTGAAAAGGCGGCTTGGGCAAAAAAGGGTATCCCGGTGGATTGAAAACCTGAAAGGGCAATCCAGGCAAAAGTTAGGGATTAAAGCGTATGACTATGTCTCGTTTGGATCACTCATGAAACTGCAACCAGTTGTACTACTTACTCAAGCTCAAACAGATAAAGCTCAATCCAATCGTTTCCGTCTCAACAGCAAGAAGATGAGATACTTGAGTGGCAATAGTAGAATTGAAACTCAATAGGATTATTTCCCACATAGCTGATTCTTTTTGTAAAGCTTCATGACAAAATTCTCTTACTAGGGTTTATGTCTCCTTGTACAAACTTACCCGTGTATGGGTCACTTTTGATATAAATAAATTCCATCTTTTGAATCCATATTCACTTTTACCCTATTTACATAAGCGAAACGTCCATTGGTTGTGTTTGAATGTATGTATGCCTTTGAATATGATTGATGTTTACCAGAAACGCATGTATGCTTTTAATATGATTGATGTTTACCAGAAATGCATGAAAATGCAGTAATAGTATTTGCTAAGGACGAACGAGGGAAGGATTTCAACGAAGCTTCGCCGGTTCATCTTTACAAGACAGTTACAAACCATCAGTAGGACTAATCCATTTTCACAAAGTCTAATCTCCCCTGGAATTTATATCCATCTCTTTTATCCTCATACGGATATACGGGAAATTACTTTCCAATAAGGGCACGATGAACGAAGACGGGATGTTATACTTATCCTACTATCAAACGAAAACGAAGGTTATCTATACCCTACTATCCCCAACAACGGGAGGTTATCTATACCTTGTTATCCCCAACAACGGGAGGTTATCTATACCTTGTTATCCCCAGCAGACGGAGGGTTATATATTCTTCAACAACGAATCGGGATTTATTTTCCTTGGCCAGCAGTTGTTATACAAGGATATCCAGACACTTCCAGCAGTGTCATAGCATACATACATCATTTACATCATACCATAACATATATGTCTATAGTACATTACCTAAGTGCATCATGTCATACATGCATACATAAAGCATAAACTAATGTTGTTATACAGAATGCTACCTTGTTTTCAGGTTAATTATCCAACAAACAATCTTATGATCTTTGGGACTGCTTTATTGTAACCTCAGGGTTACTTTATCCTCCTGATGAGCTTCTTATTACTTTGGGACTGCTTTATTGTAACCTCAGGGTTATTTTATCCTCCTGATAGCCTCTCATGACTTCAAGACTGCTTTAGAGCTACTGATTGCTCTATCCTCCTGAAATCATCCTATTACTTCAAGACTGCTTTAGAGCTATTCATTGCTCTATCCTCATGAGGTCATATTACTACTTCAAGACTGCTTTAGAGCTATTCATTGCTCTATCCTCCTGAAGCCATCTAATTATTTCAAGACTGCTTTAGAGTTATCCATTGCTCTATCCTCCTGAAATTACATTATTATTTCAAGACTGCTTTAGAGCTATCCATTGCTCTATCCTCCTGAAATCATTACTTCAAGACTGCTTTAGAGCTATTGATTGCTCTATCCTCCTGAAGACATATCACATTATTATTTCAAGACTGCTTTAGAGCTGTTGATTGCTCTATCCTACTGAAGCCATTCTATTACTTCAAGACTGCTTTAGAGCTATTGATTGCTCTATCCTCCTGAAGCCATTATTACTTCAAGACTGCTTTAGAGCTATTGATTGCTCTATCCTCCTGAGGTCAGATTTATCACTTCAAGACTGCTTTAGGGTTATCATTATTGATTGCTCTATCCTCATGAAGACATGCTGTTATATCAGTATTACTCCAGACTCCTGACAGTTCTCATTATACTACTGAAGAACTTTCCCCTAGTGGCATCTTTAAGCCCACTCAATCATGTTCAACCAACCATCAATATCACTCCATGCACTGGTGAGTGCAAATTTTTGGGCTTTTGTGTTCAATCCCCTTCAACCTTCCAGGTTACGACTGGCAAATATACCAATCTAACCCCTCAGGTTTCAGAAAATTGAACAGGGGCAGTTGTTGCACCCCAAAATTTGCCCTCACAATACAAGACTTTGTGTTCCAAGAAGGTTCACAAGGTTCACAAAATTCACAATTGGTCAGAAGAGTTGACAATTCCCTCAGACAATGCACCTCCTAAGCAGTGCATCCAAAACTAGGGTTTTGACTTTAATCAGGCTAAATGGACTTCCAAGACTTCAAGTGAGCTTCATAACATCTTATATGTGTATAAGAACCCCCATGTCAAGTTTCAAGACTTTTCTCAAAAGTTTGCTCAGTCAGATGATCAGATAAGTCAAAAGCAGTCAATGCAGTTAAAAGGTCAAACTGAGGTCAACTGTGGTCAAACCAAAGTCAAACTTCATGATTTTTTTTGCCAACATCAAAGAGAGGTTGGGTGAGAAATATTATCATAATAACTGTAATACCCCAAATTTTGCCCTAAGATTTGTCGTCGCATTTCATTGCATTTAATCAATTACTAACAAATTTGTGTAGTCGTTTGACTTTTTGCAGGTAAATATCATATGGCATGCATTTTTTTTCTAAAAAGTAAAAATGGCACAATTGGCAGGAGGACATGTGTAAGGAGTTATGAGTGTGAGAGGTTGAGAGTTCGAATCTCACCTTTGTCATTTTTTTTGTTTTTTATTTTTACTCTAAATTTTTCTATCTTTCATTAAAAAAATAACAAAAATAGTTTTTTATTATTATTTAATTATTATTTTCGTATTTTAATTAAATCATTTTTTAAAATATTATTTTTTTCACTTTTTTCTAAATTATTCATAAAAATATCCAAAAAATCATAAAATAAAAAATATTGAAAAAAATTTTGTTCTTTTTATAATATTTTTTATTTTAGGAATCAATAGGATTATTAGCTTTTATTTTAAGTTTATTTTAATTATTTTAAATTATTTAAATTTTATTTTTTCTTAACTAATTATTTAGTTTGGGCTTTAAAATGGGCTTTAGGGACATTATTGACAATTTGGTGTTAACCCTAATTTGTTCCCTATATATACATGTGTTGCCTTGTTGGAAAAGAGGAGAATGAAAAAAACCTAAGAGGAGTGAGTGCCGTTTGCCGTTATTTAGTTTTCTTCTTCATCCATTACTATTGTTTCTTTTTCTTCATCGTTTACCGTTATTTCTTTTCCTTCATCTATTACTGTTGTTTCTTTTTCTTCATCTTTTACCGTTATTTCTTTTTCTTCATCTATTACCGTTATTTCTTTTTCTTTATCTATTACTGTTACGTTTATATATATATAATTTTTAAATTGTTAGAGTTTATATATATAAGATTTTTGATCGAATTATGTTGATACGATGTTTGCACATTTGTGTGCATGACGCGTGACATTTGTGTTAGTTCGATCTGGTTGCGATGATCGCATTTTTGTGTGAGCAATAATACTATTTTTTGCTTAATTTCTTTTTCTTTGCGATAAATTTTGTTTCGTCCGATTTAGATCTGGTTGCGATGAGCGCATTTCTGCGTTAGCAACATTGTTGGGTTATTTGGCACATTTAAAATTCATTATTGCTTTATTATTATTATTATTATTATTATTATTATTATTATTATTATTATTATTATTATCATTATTTATTATTATTATCATTATTATCATTATTATTACCATTATTATTATTATTGTTATCATTAATTTATTAAAATTTGTTATAATATAAAAATCTGTTTTTTAAAATAAATAACATTAACATCTTTTCCAAATTAATATGAAAACCTATTATTTTTAAGAAAAACTTTTTTTTAGATAAATTTAAAATAATAACTAAAATCTTTTTTTTAAAATAATAACTAGAACCGTTATTTATTTTATTTTATTATTGTTCAATTCAAATTTCATTATCATATTGTATCTGCTCCTCTCATGTAACCTCGCGAACTTAACAATCGCTCTTTAAATTCTGCCTTTAAATTTCTGCTTGCATGGTTTAAATTATGACATTATCTCTCTGTTTGCATGATTCAATTATCTCACGCGTTTACTATTATTTCTGTCACATTGCACACATCCGAAGGTTAGGTCTAACTGTTTGGCCGCCGCGCCAATAGTCCGTAAAACTTCACACATTCAATTTCAAATCCTCAAAACTACAAACTACAAACCCTAATTTTCACAAATGCCTCGCCGCAGGCAAAATTACAATTTTACCCTTAGCATTAGGTCAAAGAGCCGCCGCGCTCATTTTAGGGTTTCCCGCCGTGGAATCCCTAATTTAACCCTAATTACAACTTAACATTTCAACGTAGAGATTTGGAGTTTCTACACTCCACGTAAGCGTGTCCTTAAGATGCGTTTATTCCCCTTGAGACCTTGACCACAGTCAAGAAGTTTCTAACCTCCCTATTGAGGGGAACTACGATTACTCTGATTCCACTCCCGTAAGGATACGTAGGCACAAGATGCGATGTCTTGCCGAGTAAACTTAGAATTAACCCCCTTTATTATTTATTATTGCTTATTTATATTTTATTTATCTTTGCTATTTAATTATTTTGCTTATTATTTTGTAATTGTTTCTTGGATGTAAAGTTGTTTAATTATTTAATTATTATTATGGTTAGTAATTAGGGAGTGTAACAACATGTATGTAATATTAAAATAAATTTAGATCACTTTTAAATAAAGATAATTAAAATAAACACGTCACACACGTAAGTCGATTTTAATCGCCGTCTCACTTCCTAAGGATATCCCTCAAGTTGCCTACGAATAATGGTTAAGTGGGGTGTATAAAGCAAGTCCCTCAAATAAAAAAATCATCAAAGTCCCTTATGGTTGCCTTTACGAATCAAGTCCCTTTCGAAAAATGATGATGGTCCCTTATATGTGCTTATTACATCCCACAATGGCCTTCAAAGTCAAATTGTCCCTCACATACCCCTTAACATCCAAAGTAAGGACTACCTACTCCATTATAGTAGGGATAGTCTTACTAAAGGAAAGAATGAAGAATAAGAAAGACCTTTAAACATTAGGGTAGGTTACTCCTAGGTGCTTGCTCACTTCAAAATTGTTTCGCACTTAAACAAATTTTCAACAAGTTTTCAAACAAGTTCTTAACACATCCTTACATGGATTATTTATTAACTATTCTGAAAATTTTCTATTCACACACTACAATTTCAAAACAATTCAAAAGTGAGCTTAAGTACCTAAGAGCCCATGGATAACCATGGATGAAAAGGATGCTAATACCTTCCCTTTTCATAACCTACCCCCCGGACCCAAAATATTCTCTAAGGTCTTTCCTGTTCTTTTATAACCTTTCCTTATGGATAAAATAAAAGTCGGTGGCGACTCTTGCTATCCGCAACATTGTTTAAAGTCAGTTCACCGGGTTACATATATGCTTCTGCGCTATGCCCCGCACGGTGGCAACGTTAAATGCTATGCAGTCATGCACAATGATGCGATCCTGTCAGCAAAATAAATGCCGAGGGGGAAATTCTCCTGTCGAGGAGAAAGCACTACTCAGATAGAGGAATCATCCTGCTGAGGAAAACGTGGACACGCCAATATCAATCGGACTCCGTCTGAGGAATTGATCTTCGGTTGACTGCTGCGGGGAAAACAACTTCAGTTGATTGCTGCAGGGGAACGAAGCTCTACAAGAACCTGGACCAGCTGAAGGAGAGCGATACCAATCGCGGGAGTAAACTGTGTGGCCGTCTCGGCTACTCTTCTGGGGATAACCGCTCTGTGGGGAAACAACTTCAGCTGCTCAACACTCCACTGGGGAAAAACCAATCATGATCTGATCAACTTCCCCGGACTCGGCTCTCTTGGACATCTGCAAACTCGGCTGAGGAAGGAGAAGTCATTCTGCTTCGCCAAAGGGAGTACGACTCTGGGAGATACAGCATCAGCTGTTCAACATCTGCTAGGGAAAATCCACTCATGGTCCCAACTGCTTCCAAGGATTCTGCTTTTCTGCGGACTCAGCCGGGGAGAGAAATCATTCTACTTCACGGGAGAGTACGACTCTGGTGCGGAATTTCAATTTCGCCGGGGAAGAAAGAATCATCTGCCTTCGGGGGAGAGTACAACTCTGCAGGGGAATACAACATCAGCCGTTCCAATACTCTACTGGGGAAGAGGGAATCGTCCAACTTCAGGAGAGAGCATGACTCTGGTGGGGAATCTCAATCCCGCTGGAGACTTTACTGGGGAAACACGAGCTTCGGCACCCGAACACTTCTATGAAATCTGCACTTGTGACCCGGTGCTGGGGGAAGACGACATCATTCTTCGGTGCTTGACTCAACTGATGAGGTGACGCTCCTTCAGGATACGTCTGCTTGGGGAAAAGAATCCTCTCTGCCTGGTGGACATATCAATGCTCACTGCTCTGCGTTCGGACTCTACGGGAGAAGGAGGACTCGCCCTGCTTCGGGGATGCGCACGACACATCTTACATCTGCAACCACATAAACAAACAGACCAGATACCCTCCTCAAAAGGGCCTATCCAGGTTATTATCTCGTGACAATATTCAATTAATTAATTGTTTCAACAATCAATGGGCCTAGGCCCGCAAGTTTATGTATGCGCATTTTATAAAAAAACATCGGCGTTTTCATTCGCAAACAAAACAGATAAATGCTAAACAGACAAGCAGAATTGCTGAATAGTGTGCATTTTATTGATGATGAACCCCTGAATGGGCAAAAATGTTTTACAACAGAGGCAAACTCCTGGAATGAGGAAGCCGCACAAAAAAAGAAAACATAAATATACATCAGTATATACAAATGTTGGCAACGAGGCGTAGACGGACACCATGAGTTGATCCCTCTAAGACCCACTCGACTTTGATACTTCTCCGACGCTTCAGCTTTGGAAGAGATTGATTCAGATAATCGGCCCTCAGGTCTTCCGAACCACTAAACAATGAAAGTCCACACGCGGAACGCAGTCATTTGCTTATTCAAATCCCTAACTTTTGCGTGAACCGCCCTTTCGGGTTTTCAGTTCACCGGGATACCCTTTTTTGCCGAAGCCGCCCAGTGTAGGTTTTCGACTTCGCGGGTGTACATTTTTTTCAATATATCCCTAATTTTTGCCCGAACCTTTTATTCTGTTTTTGGTTCGCCGGGATGCCCCTTTTTTGCCTGGACTCTTTCTTTTTTGTCCAGCGGGTCTCTTTCAAGCAAAGTATTTTTTAACTGCGTCTGCGTTCACCGGGGATGCAAAATCTTCACCATCCATCGTAGATAACAACAAAGCTCCTCCTGAGAAGACCTTGCTGACGACATACGACCCTTCGTAATTCGGAGTCCATTTGCCCCGGTGATCGGAGTGTGGCGGAAGGATCTTCTTCAGGACGAGATCACCCGTCTGAAAGCTTCTAGGACGCACATTTTTATCATAAGCTTTCTTCATTCGGCTTTGGTATAGGCGACCAAATGCAATCGATGCCAACCTCTTCTCGTCCATCAGGCTGAGTTGGTTCAAACGATTCGTAATCCATTCTGCCTCGTCGAGTTTCACATCAACCAAAACTCGCAAAGAAGGAATCTCCACTTCTAGCGGTAGGACAGCTTCCATACCGTACACCAAGGAGAAAGGAGTTGCCCCGGTCGACGTGCGCACCGTCGTACGATAACCTTGCAAGGCAAACGGCAGCATCTCGTGCCAATCTTTGTACGTCACAACCATCTTCTGAACAATCTTCTTGATGTTCTTGTTGGCCGCTTCAACAGCGCCATTCATCTTTGGCCGGTAAGGAGATGAGTTGTGGTGTTCAATCTTGAAGCTCTGGCACAGCTCCTTCATCATCTTGTTGTTCAAATTCGAACCATTATCAGTAATGATCCGCTCGGGAATTCCATAGCGACAGATGATGTCCCTCTTTATGAATTTAGCTACCACCTGCTTGGTCACATTAGCGTACGAGGCTGCCTCCACCCACTTGGTGAAGTAGTCGATAGCTACCAGAATGAAACGATGACCATTGGATGCGGTGGGCTCGATCTTACCTATCATGTCGATGCCCCACATGGAGAACGGCCAAGGGGAGGACATGACATTCAATGGCACGGCGGCACATGAACTTTATCCGCATAAATCTGGCATTTGTGACATTTCTTCGCGAATCTGAAGCAATCCGACTCCATAGTCAGCCAGTAATATCCTGCTCTCAGGATCTTTCTCGTCATGGCATGCCCGCCGGCGTGCGTACCAAATGTGCCCTCATGGACTTCTTCCATGAGCATACTCGCCTCTTTCTCATCTACACATCTGAGTAGCACGAGATCGTGGTTTCTCTTATACAGCACTCCATCAGGATTGAGATAAAAGTTCCCAGACAGCCTCCTCAGAGTCTTCTTATCCTGGGTAGACGCACCCGCAGGATACTCCTTAGTCGTAAGGAAGGTCTGGATGTCGTGGAACCATGGCTTGCCGTCGGTGGCATCTTCGATTGCAAAGACAAATGCCAGTCTGTCAAGACGCGAAAGCACAATTCTTGGAGCCTCATTCCAATAATTGACTTTATACATTGAAGCCAGCGTGGCTAAAGCATCAGCCATTTGATTTTCAGCCCTGGGTACATGATGAAGTTCCACTCGATCGAAGAACGGAAGCAGCCTCCTGGCATAATTCATGTACGGCACTAAATTCGCTTGACGAGTCTCCCATTCCCCTTTAATCTGATTGATTACAAGCGCTGAGTCACCATATATGTCTAGATTCTTGATTCTCAAATCAATTGCCTCTTCTAGACCCATAATACATGCTTCATACTCGGCTTCATTGTTGGTAACTGGAAACGTCAGTCTTGCAGTAAACGGGATGTGGGATCCGTGAGGAGTCGTGATGATAGCCCCGATGCCACTTCCGTAGGAATTAACCGCTCCGTCGAATATCAACTTCCACTGGGACTTCCTATCTGGCCCCTCATCGGGCAACGGCTCATCGCAGTCCTTCGCTTTGAGAAACATAACATCCTCGTCAGGGAATTCGAACTTCATCGGCTGGTAGTCTTCGATTGGCTGTTCGGCAAGGTAATCAGACAATACGCTTCCCTTAATGGCTTTCTGAGAGACGTACTGAATATCATATTCTGTTAACACCATTTGCCATCTGGCAATCCTGCCCGAAAGAGCCTGCTTCTCGAAGACGTACTTGATCGGATCCATCTTCGAAATGAGCATAGTGGTGTGGTTGAGCATGTACTGTCGTAAACGTTTGGCAGCCCAGGCTAGTGCACAACACGTTTTCTCCAGCATCGAGTAACGAGATTCACAGTCCGTGAATTTTTTACTCAAGTAGTAAATGGCATGCTCCTTTCTGCCCGTCTCGTCGTGCTGACCGAGAACACACCCCATACTATTCTCAAGAACTGTCAAGTACATGATTAGTGGTCGTCCGGCCACTGGGGGTATCAAGATCGGAGGTTCCTGAAGATACTGCTTGATTTTGTCGAATGCCTTCTGGCAATCCTCATTCCAAGTAATCGCCTGATCTTTCTTTAATAGTTTGAACATCGGTTCACAAGTGGCCGTGAGCTGAGAGATAAACCTTGCAATGTAGTTTATTCGGCCCAGGAAACCACGAACTTCTTTTTCTGTTTTCGGCGCTGGCATTTCTTAGATAGCTTTTATCTTCGCAGGATCAACTTCAATACCTCGTTCACTAACGATAAACCCCAATAACTTTCCGGACCGCACTCCAAAAGTGCATTTGTTAGGATTCAGCCTCAGCCTGAACTTCCTAAGCCTTTCAAACAGCTTCAACAAATTGACCAGATGCTCTTCCTCCGTTTGGGACTTTGCAATCATGTCGTCAACATAGACCTCGATCTCATGGTGAATCATATCATGAAACAAAGTTACCATTGCTCGCTGGTAAGTGGCCCCTGCGTTCTTCAGACCGAAGGGCATTACCTTATAGCAGAATGTTCCCCAGGGGGTGATGAACGTCGTTTTCTCCATGTCCTCCGGTGCCATCTTAATCTGATTGTAACCGGAGAAGCCATCCATGAACGAAAACACGGAAAACTGGGTTGTATTGTCGACCAACACATCGATATGAGGCAACGGGAAATCATCCTTAGGGCTCGCCCTATTCAAATCCCGATAATCGACGCACATGCGTACCTTACCGTCCTTCTTCGGTACAGGCACTATGTTGGCGACCCACGGAGGGTAAGTGGTAACGGCTAGAAATCCTGCGTCCAACTGCTTCTGGACCTCTTCTTTGATTTTTACAGCCATATCTGGTCTCGTCCTCCTGAGCTTCTGCTTGACTGGAGGGCAATCCTCTCGCAACGGCAAGCGATGAACCACGATGTCGGTGTCAAGTCCGGGCATATCCTCATATGACCAAGCAAAGACGTCACTATACTCTCGAAGCATCTCGACCAGTCTATGCTTGACATCATTCTGCAGCGCAGCCCCAACTCTGACATTTCTGATGAGCTCCTCAGAACCCAGATTTACAATCTCAATATCCTCCTCGTGAGGCAGAATAACCTTCTCCTCTTGTTTCAACAAGCGAGCCAACTCTTCTGGAAGGTCTTCGTCTTCATCAATCTCATCCTCGGCTTGATAGATCGGGCAATCAAAGTCGTAATGAGCCGTAGAGGGTCCAGAGTCGATGTCATCTGTTACGTGGATCCTGCAATAACAAGGGTTAAGTTTAAAGCAGGAATATGCAGGTTAGCACGAACCTCATTGCCATTTTGCTGTTTTTTCGGAATAAACATAAAACAGGAATAACAGAGAACACAACATTTGATTACGAAGAAAACGCCTTTTCATTTATTAACAAAATGCATACACATAATCCAACAAGGCCCTGACAATAAAACCACTATGCCCCGGGCAGGACATACGGTTGTACAAAGATTGTAAAAAGCAAATCATTACTCTTCACTTGTCAGCTTGATAATCTCCTTGATGGTCCAATTGTGGAGGTGCTCGCCCGGCTTGCTCGGTTGAATCCAGGCGTCAAGATCGCAATCACTATCCCCGCTGTCCTCCGACGCAGCGTTGATGCTCTCGAAAATTACTCCCCCCTTGGTGAATAGGATCGGCCCTTTCCCACGAGACGAGCTGCCAGAAGAAGATGAAGCTTCAGCTTCAGGAGAATATCCCAATCCACACTTATCCTGCTTGATTGGTATATCCAAGACATGCCCCCAGCCTGGGGTGGAGCCGGCTTCGACAACGGCCCTAGCTTCCTTAAACGAGGAGAGGTTCAACTCTTGCCTCTCTGCGACGACAGGAGCCACCTCCTTCACCCTGACGGTTTCAAATGCCTGGCAGAGAGTCTCATGGATCTCGCCATCCATTTCAACGTATTTAAAGGACGACAGGTGGCTTACCATGATGTCCTCCTCTCCACAGACTGTCACTATGCTGCCCCCAACAACATATTTAAGCTTCTGATGCAGCGTGGACGTCACGGCACCAGCAGAATGGATCCACGGCCGACCTAAGAGGCAACTATAGGCGGGCATGATATCCATGATATAGAAAACCGCATTGAACGTCTCCGGACCAACTTGAATTGGCAGGGTCAACTCTCCGAAGACGTGACGCTTGGTTCCATCAAAGGCTTTCACGACCAGATCACTGGGTGTGCACAGCAGTCCACGGGTATCCAACTTCATCAGCGCCTTTTTCGGGAGCACGTTAAGCGAGGAACCCGTATCCACCAGGACATGTGACATAATCGTGCCTCTGCACTCTATTGAGACGTGCAAGGCGCTATTGTGATCTCTGCCCTTAGGAGTCAGCTCTAGATCTGTAAAGCCCAGCCCGTTACCAGCATTAACATGGGCTACCACCTCCTCGAGCTGATTTACTGATATCTCCTGCGGCACGTATGCAGCGTTCAATACCTTCAATAACGCATTGCGGTGCGCTTCAGAACACAGTAACAAGTTAAGAATCGAGATCTTTGACGGAGTCTGATGAAGATGATCTACAATTTTGTAGTCACTCTTCTTGATTAGTCGCATGAACTCTTCAGCATCTTTAACCAGCAAGTCCTTCTCTGCCCCTGCGGGGACCTCTTCAACAGCTTTACCTTTACCCTTATCCACAGCGTCAGCTCGGACCACTTTCTCTGCTGCAACCTCTGCTGGTGCGAACACTCTTCCGCTTCTAGTGATACCACTGACCTCAGTAAGATTCTGCATAGTTGACCCGAACGGCTCAAGCTCTATCTTTTGACCATTATAATAAACCTCGGCGCCATAATGCCATGGAACGGCATTGGTACTCTCGAATGGGATTGGTCCGGCCCTGGTGATGGTGATGGTAGGCGGACGAGGCGCAGAAATAGTAATAGGGTGGCGAGGAATGGTAATGGTAGCAACTTCGTCTGCTTGCTTCAGCACAACTTCCCCTGATGCACTCTCGACGCTCCGGCTGAATTGCAAAATACCCTCGGACATCAGACTTTGGATACCTTCGATCAGCTGCTCACATCCGTCAGGAAGTGTAGCACAAGCCATACATAATTCTCCGCATCCAGGAAAGAAGCCCTTCTTCAGCAACTTAGCCTTGACAAAACTCAACGGCGTCTTCAGATCTTTGACATCGGTCAGCAAGTCCGCACTCTCCTCAGTGATAACAGCATTCACTCCGCCCCCCTTATGATGAGGCATCGGGTTTTTGGTGACGTTGGGCACGTTGTCAGAAAAGTTGATAACCTTGGCGTCCACCAAGTCCTGGACTTTGTGCTTAAAAGCTTTACAATTCTCAATCGTATGGCCAGGTGCCCCAGTATGGAATTCACAAGTAGCACTGGCATCATACCCCGGTGGTGGTGCCACTGTTAAGGGAGCCAATGTCCTCTTTTGAACTAATTGGAGCTGAAGCAATGTTTGCAGAAGCTGTGCATACGACATAGGTGGAGTTTCAAGATGACGGCTTGCCAGGGGAGCCCGATTCTGATATCTTTTATACCCCTGATTATTCTGCTGCTGAGGCTGCTGCTGCTGCGGCTGCGGAGCAGCTGGGATATTTATGCTAGCGATCTGAGGCTGAGGGCCCTTGCCCTTTCTCCTAGCATTAGTGACAGCACTGGCATCTCCCTCTCGACGCTTGCCAGTATAGGGTTTCTTGCTACCTCCTCCAGCTGAGGATGATTCGCCCTGAATTTTTCCGATCTTTATACCGTTCTCAACATGCTCTCCCAAAGTGATGAGAGCCGAGAATGTTCCAGACATGCCACTGACCAACTTTTCATAATAGATTCTGGGAAGGGTAGCCACGAACATTTGCACTAGCTCACGCTCAACCATCGGCGGTTGAACCCGAGCAGCCAATTCACGCCACCGCTGGGCGTACTCTTTGAAGCTTTCATTGTTCCGCTGTGAGAGATTCTGAAGCTGAACTCGGTTGGGAGCCAAGTCGCTATTATATTGATAGTGGAGAACAAACGCTTCTGCAAGATCTTTCCAGGTGCGCACAGTAGCGGGCTCCAAACCCATATACCATTCGAGTGATGGGCCAGAAAGACTATCCTGAAAGAAGTGCATCAGCAACTTCTCATCGTCAGAATAAGCGGACATCTTTCTATAATAAGATCGGAGGTGGACCCGGGGGCAAGTAGTGCCCTTATACTTCTCGAAGGTAGGCACCTTGAATTTGTGAGGTACTTTAAAGTCATCAATCAATCCGAGGTTGGACATGTCAACGCCCAATGTGTTCTGATTTTCTATGCTTCTCATCTTGTCTTCCAGCGCCTTGAACCTGAGTCGAGCTTCAGCAGTCAACTCCGCCTCTACACCTCTCTGAGAGAATATGTCATCCTGATGGTCCTCCAGCCACGGTTGAGGCACCACCAGATTTCCTGCACCAGCATTGCCGTTGACCGGCCCTATGTTACCGTTGGCCCCCAAACTACCATTGCCGGCGCCTGCCGCATTGAGTCCGAGATTAGTCATAAGATTGCCGTTAGCACTGCCGTTGCCCCCGGCAGCAGGAACAACATTCTGTGGAGTATCCCCTGGAGGAGGAGTAGGCACGGCCCCTCCATGAAGTATGCCATTACTGTCAACCCTGGAGATCAGAGGTTGAACCAGAGTACGAAGCTGGTCTTGACCATTCACGACCACCTGCATCAGCTCCATAAAACGATCCATCCGCTCACGGAGCTCTTGAACATCTGACTGTACCTGGTCCATGATTCTCGTCTGATTAGCGCGAGTTGAGTAGCGGTGGATGAGTCTTTGATCAATCCTGGAGATCGAAAGCAACTCGGAACCTGAAAAACCTGCAAGTAATAAAGGTTAGGAAAAGCAATAAGATATACACCATGCAAATATGCTTCATGCAGATGCATGCGTGTGTCTGTGTGCGTGGGAGATTTTTCCCCGATCCTAGTGCCTTAGTGACGGTGCTGATAATAACAAGAGGAAGAAGAAATCCGAGCCCAATCATGGAAACATCAATCTCATATATATATGGAAAGGCCTGTCGAGGCAATACACAGTATCAGCGAGTACAAATCAACAGCATGACCTCAGCCAACAAATCTGGTGATGGTCAGCATACATCAAAGATCAAAAACGACAGGGATATAACTAGTCAAGTACGGCCACGGGCGCGATACTCTGCTAATAACTCCTTTGTCTCCGAATGATCTGGCGAAGTGAGCAACCCCTCGACGAGTAATTCCCTCTGCCTGATAGTATGCTGAAGCCCCTGAACTGAACTCTCCCAAGCGCCTTCGCCAAAGCAATCCTCCAGCTTCCGCTTCTTAGACTCAAACATCAGCTTATGCTCCTTCAGGCTAGCAATGGCTTTGTTGAGACGTGCTTCAGCGGAGTACCTGCGGGCGGTCTCTTCATCAAACCTCCGCTCACTGTCTTTTACCTCGGCTTCTAGCTTAGAAATCTGCAGCATCAGCTTGTCTTCTCGCTCCTTCCTGGTAGCCATGGAAGTCTTCCAATGCTGGTCGAACTTAGATATTCTCCGATATGCTTCCTCCAAATGCGTCTTCTTCATAGCTAGCACATTATTAGCAGCTCTGAAGTCTTGACCTAAGCGTTCCCGATCAGCAATCTGCTTTGCCAAGTCCGCACCCAGCTGGCTCACCGACTCTGTTTGCTTTTTGAGAGCATGCACGACTTCGTTCCTCTCACTTCGAAGCTGAGCTAACTCCTTCTCTAATTCTGCATTTGCCCTCTTCAGCTCATCACGCTCAGCTAATACCTGGTTGTGCTGATGAATGGACACAGTGGTAGGCTCTTCGACTGGTGGAGGACTCTCCGGTCTGACATGAGGGAATGGCATCCCTATAGCGCTGGCTCTGGCTCTGATCCAATCTGAATAAGGAGGGTAAGCTTGGTTGTTGCTCTTCCCCAACAAAGGCTTTCCTCTCGTGCTGATATTGTTCCATGCATACTGAAGCTTGGACAACAAATCCCCCTCTAGAATACCCGTGAGGTACAGAGATTCCCGTACCTCTTCTTCCTTCGGTGGAGTCCTCAAAGCATATGCAAACTGACGAACTAGCAACGATGGGTTGTAGTTGATGCAACCCTTCCTACCTATCAGAGGTACGTTAGGAAACCCATTACAACTGAAGATCATCTCGGTGCCTAACCTGCCTCTGTCAACGAACCAGACAATGTCTTCTGCCGACAAGCTCATCAGACGCTCAGGCCACTCAGTCGTGGCTGCAGACAAGACAGAAGAACCCCTCTTGGGCAAATGACTATCAAACCACTTGTACAACAACGGTACGCAGCATGAAACATTCTTTCCTCTCCGGTTCTCATTCTTGTAATGCACTGAATGGTAAACGTCTCCGATCAGAGTAGGGACTGGATTCCCTGAGGCAAAGATATGGAATGCATCAAAATCTACGAAATCAGGCATGCTGGGAAATAGGATAATGCCGTATATGCACAAAGCAAGGACGGCGTTGAACGCGTCCCAACACTTGTCCTTAGCACACTGCTGAGCCTTAGCTATCAGAAACTGCAGAGAGAACCCTGGGACCTTGTTCCAACTCGTTACCACTAACTCAGAAGCGCTCAAATGGAGTGAGGAAGCCAAACCAACCAGATCAGGTTCAGCATCCATGTGGACAAAAGGCATCTGCCTTTTGATAGGCACACCCAGCATATCATCATACTCTTCCAATGTCGGCGCGAGAATGAAGTCATGAAAGGTGAAACATCTCAATAGAGGATCATAAAACTGCAGGAGAGCATGTAACCCATTCAACTCGGACGTAGAAGGTTTGCAAACCAGACTAAGCAACCTGCCATAAGACTTCCTGAACCTATCCTTCACAGAATTCCCTGCCAGGGCTATCAAACCAGTCAGCTTCGGCACATCAGGGGTTGGGAATTTATACGCAACAGTCTTCCGGAGAGAGGCCATAATAACAACAGAAGACGAGAAATCCGGGATCGGGGAAACGGTACCTGCAACACAGACACACGTTAATGGAATGCAGATGAATGCTTAAACTAATGCAAAATGCAGGTATGCAATAATATATCCAGGTGGCTGCTGTGGAGATTCGGTATCAACAGTTGCTGATGAGAAGGAAACCCCGGTGTAAGACCACTAATCTGATCTGCTGAGAATAACCATCTGATGGGACCAAAATTCTGTTCTGACAAGAGTAAGTGACTAATAATAAGGACCCCGGGTGCAAGATCGAGGAACATCTGTTGAAGTCTTCAGACCCCAAATCAAAATCTGCCCTATCAAGAACAAACACACAGCTGCTGATGAGATCTTCAGACCTCACTCAAAATCTGCCCTATCAAGAACAAATAACATCTGCCGATGAGGCCTTCAGACCCTACTCAAAATCTGCTCCATCAAGAACAAACCACTGATGATAATACACTGATCAAAGCCTGCTCTATCAAGAACAGACAAACACCCGGCGACAAGATCCTCTAATCAAAAACCTCTTGCTCTATCAAGAACATGTCTGCAACTGAGAACCCAACATAACTGATTCACTGTCAAGAAAACTAGGTAGTCTGAAGGTCTAAGTTTCCTGCAATAAACCCAGTCCCACTCACAGGTATGGACCTAGACTGACTCAAGGTACGACATCCTATGCATTAATCAGCGTCACAGACTTTCAAAACTGATGATACGATTCCCAGAAGGAGTGGCATCATCAAGTCCTGAAGAGGCCTCACTTAGCTGAATCACAAATGATCGGTCCCCAGAGTCGACAATCCACCAAACCAGCAACCGTCTCAACCCAAAGGGTTGAAAGTGAAGCCAACCGGATGAACCTCGTCTGAGCGTGGATTTCATGAGACACTAGTGCCTGCAAAGCAAGCACGCGCCCACTAATTTCCACTCTAAATCTATGGTGCACTCAAGCCTGGGTCTGGCTTCTCACTCAATCAGAACTCCCATCCCACAACAGCACAAATAATCATATTTTACTGAATATAAAATGCGGGAAATAAAGTGCGAGAAGTAAAAATGCGATAAATAAACGCAACCCAACAAGCAAACACACAAACGATAGGATTGACTCGCAAGGAACCGTTGAGGTCCCCAGCAGAGTCGCCAGCTGCTGGGGACGGTCCCAGACAGCTAGGAAGGAAATCCAAGGCGAGACTCGCATAGGGAAACACCAGAATTCCCCAGCAGAGTCGCCAGCTGTCGCTTGCGCGAAAATAAGGTGCCGGCATGACAGAAGAGTCGCCACCTTTCGTTATTTATCCCTCAGAGCGGGAAAGGAAACGATCGGAAAAACCTGACGAAAAAAGGGTAAGACAAGGTCATCGCAACCATTGTCTGGATTCGGGAGTCGGTTACGCAAGGGGAAGGTATTAGCACCCCTCACGTCCGTCGTACTCGACGGGATCCTCGCTTGTTTGTTTATTTGGACGGGTTGGTTATAATCTATCTACCTATCAAGGCTGGCTGAAAAAGAAAAGAAAAATGACTCGGCAAAGCGTTGCGCTTTATGCCTACGTATTCCCGTCTGGAACGAGAAATCAGAGTCAACGTAGTTCGGCCTACGGAGGGTTACGGGGGAAAGGTTGAAGGTTGCTCGCTAGGACGTCGCATCCTATGCCTACGTACTTTCATCTGGTATGAAAGATCAGAGCAAACGTAGTTCGGGAAACTACGGGTTATCTCCTAACAGAAGTGTTTTTTTTATTATGTTTGCGATTTCAACCGCACTAGAGACTATGACCTGAGAGTGAATGCGTCGCATGTCACCCAAAGGGTACCATACTAAACATCCAGACTATGGAAAAGAAACTCTCCCACAACCCTTTCTCAGATAGCTTAAGGCTCGTAACGTACGAAGGAAATCATTCATGATTACTGTATCTTAAACTGCTTCGAGATGAGAAGAGAGCAGGCCCAACTAGGAGGGAGACTATCAATTCCTACTGTTATCATGCCATGGATTCATCCTATGGTTGAGGTTTGAATAGGGAACTCCTAGATGTTGTCATGCATAGGTTTCAACCTAAAAGTCTATCATCAAATCCTCATCAGAAGAAATGAGAGTCCTAAGGGATCATATCAATGATACACCAAAACAGACAAAAGCATCAGCTTTAACAGTAAAATGCATGCAATGCAAGTGAGGGAGGAAATGTGTGTGGGGCTTCAGCCTCCACAAGCTCGTCTCGACCTCAAGCCAGTCATGAAATAACAGTAATCATACTGAAAATAAACAACATGCTATCAAGCAATGACAGTAAACTGTAATCATACAGATAGGAGAAATGAAATGCTATCAAGCAAAATAAACACATGGGCAAGGGAGCTGGGCTCTACCGAATACCCACAAGCAAAGCCAAGCAATAACAATACAATCAGATGCACTCATGTTCTTAGACTGAACTTATTCTAAATGTGCTTAGTCTAATGCAGCAGACAAATCAGACAAAACACACAATACATCAAAGAAAACAGAAGAAAGCCTCAGCTCCTCCAGCAGCAACCCAGTCTTCAGACTTCAGAGATCACTTGCTTTCCAGGTATCAACCCTACAACATGAGTATCAACTCATCTTCTCCCTTGAGCTTCAGCTCTACCTTCAGGCTTCACTATCTTCAGGGATCTTCAGGCATCAACTTGATCTTCACAGAGTCTTCAGACTTTAATAATCTTCAAGGAATCATCCTCTTCAAGGCCTCAGCTTCTATCTTCAATGGCTCCAACGCTCCAGCAAACAAGATTCAGTCAATAAGATGAGGTGAGGATGTTACAGTGCTCACTGACTTCCAAAGGATGCCATTGAGGACTTAACATCAAAGGACAGGCTCTCTCAGAGTTCTACCTTACAGGGCAAGGTCACTAATCCCTCCAAAGGAGAGAGGTGAATACCCTTAAGGGACTCTGTGTCACAGAGAAGAAAGGAGGTGAACAAGACACTCCTTGTTTATTGAACAAAGTATTCTATCTAGGGCTCTGCCTATGCACCTATAAACCTATAAACAAAACAGCAAAAGCTATGCTAAACTCCTCTGCAAGGTCTTCAAAGCTTCCATAATGATCCACAAGGTCTTCAACTCAATCCTCAAAGCTCACACACTCAAAAGAGAGGGAAAGAAAACACAACAATACAACTTATGCCTTTAAGCAACACACATACTATCCATACATTCAAAAATCAATGAAAAATACTAAAACACCATGAAATATTCTAGTAAAATTCTAGGGGATTCTATACATACTTACCCTTAACCCATATATTCCCCATACACTAATTTGGA
Organism: Lathyrus sativus; assembly: GCA_963859935.3. Lineage (NCBI taxonomy): Eukaryota > Viridiplantae > Streptophyta > Magnoliopsida > Fabales > Fabaceae > Lathyrus > Lathyrus sativus. The sequence goes on from OZ012736.1 coordinate 13,732,517, forward strand.
CTATAAACCCCAAAACAAATTTGTTCAAGTCTACCTATACAACTTAAAACCCTAATTAGAGCACCTAAATGTCTAACAATCAAACTACATCAAATTTTAATCTAACAATCAAGAGATAAATCCTACATGAAACTAGGGTTCAATATCCAACTATGCCAAAAAGAATGGCTCAAAAATCCTAAGGGAAGGTCCTAAAATAATTCTTGCAAAATAAGATATCAACCAAAAGAAAATAATTGTCCTATTTAAAAGAAAATACCACCATAAATTCCACATTAAAAATAAAATTTCATTTTTATTTTTATATTTTTCTACACATTATTGTCTAAACATAGAAAAAAGAATGAGTAAGAAATCATTATTTATTAATTACTTATGAATTTTTAAAGGTGGCAAAAATATTAAAAGAATTAAAAAAACTTCAAAATAATATAAAAGGGAGGGGGGTGGAAATAGCAGGTCAGATCAGTTCATTTCATTTGGGCCAGATGAAAAGGGGGGTGCGGATAGGAAAGAGGCCAAAGCCCAGACGCGTTGTTTAAGTGAAACGACTGTGTTTTCTCATTCAAAATTTCCCTCCGTTTTCTGGGCGAACGAGGACCGCGCGATGAAGTCTTCAGTCAACGTTTACCAGCTTGATCCAACGGCATCCACGCGTCTTCAACCTTAAGACTGAAAACTAGGGTTTTGCAACTCCATGGAAGCCATGCATGCACGTCCTTCAAGCTTTCTGTTCTCTCTCCACAAGCCATCATTCAACACGATGTCAACACCAAAATTACTCAGAATTTCTCCCTCTACAAGACTGTAGTCATAGTATGCTCTGAAACCCAATGCAGCCCTCAACCCGATCGTGACAAGTTCTTGATTCACTTGAAATACACTGCAACTCATCATCATAATTCTCGCTCCAATCTATACTGATCTAACCTACACGCTATGGTGATCATTCTGAGCCACAAAACTAAGTTCCTCATGCACTAGCCTATGAGTTTCAAGTCCAAACAGTTCTAACACCCTGCTATGAATCATCACCAATTGGCACGAAACTAACCAGAAATGCTCCTCTATCATTCTACATCATGCCTATACTAACAACCTAATGTAAAACTACCTAAATCGAGCTAAAGAAAGTAAATTGCACCTGAAGCAAAATCTTGGAGATGATGATGAAGCTCGTGGATCTAATGCTTGGGATGCTTGGATCTTGATCTCCTATTGCTATACTCACTTCTGTTTGCAAAACCTTGATGAATCCTGCCTTGAATCTTGAGATTCACTTGAAGTTGCAACTTGTGTCTTGATGAAGGAAGTGCACGAATCTGAACCAATTGCAATCCAAACTTGGCTGAATTCTACTCCATGATGATGATTGAATATGGTGAAATCAATCTTGATGATGATTGATGAAGGTTTTGTGAAATTGGGATCAAAATGCAATGAGAGAGAATGAGAGAATTTGGGAAGTGCTTGCCAAAAAATGAGAATCCAACCCTTGCTCAATGTTCATTTCATGATTATATAGCACTCAATGGAAGTTTCCAGCACCATCTTGCACTTTCCCTTGCATTCCAAGCTTGATCCCATTTGTTATGTTTCTTTAATCATAAGTAACCTTAAGTAACTTTTATTTTTTCCACTAAACTCAAAAATGTGCTTGAACCATTGTCTCTAAAATGGTTTTTCCAATCAAAATGATATATTGGATGACCCCATTTGGATTCCTAAATCTTCCAAACCAATTTCCAATTCCAACTTTTTAAACTTATATGCCATTTTTAGTTCATTTTTGACCAATCATGCAACTTCATGCTATGATCTTTTCCAACAATTCATGACCTTCTTTCTAGACTTAAAATCACATTTTGAACAACTTTCATGTTTTGAGTTTTTCCATTTGAGGCTTGGAAATAGGAGTTTTAGGCATTGGCTAAAATGACCTATAACTGACAAATGACCAAAATACCCCTGTCTTGTTCAAACCATAAGTTGAGTTCCACAAATCCTATCAAGGACTTCTACCACTCAAATTAAAGCTAAGAAGATGCCCTCCAACATTCATGCTGACCAAGAGATCATAGGAATCATCCTACTAGGGCAAAAGTTGTCTGCAAGTTGGGTGACTTTCAAGGACCCAGATTCACATACCTCTGCTGACCTGTAATTTGTCAAAACCATAACTTGAGCTCTGCAACTCCTATCAAGGACTTCCACCACTCAAATTAAAGCTAAGAACAAGCTCTAAAACATTCATGTTGTGGGGAAGAGGAGATATCAATCACATCTAGAGCTAAAACTGCCTGGAATATAGGGATCAAATTAGGGTTTTTCACTGATGATCTTTGGAAACCCTAACTCAAAACTTCTCAAACCCTTCAATCATGATGAGTTGGTCTAGGAATCACCTTTACCACACCTCTATGCATCATTCCATGATCTCATGGCCCTTGGATTAAGTCTCAACCTTCTCTAAATCTTCAGCTGATCTAGGGTTGACCCAGTCAAAACCCTAATTCTACCATTCATGGGTGAATCTTCTGAACTCTTGCATAATGACCTCTCTGGGCTTCATGATGGCTATAAAGACATCTCATAAGCTTTCTCAAGTCATCAAGTTCATTCTCAAAGTCTCATAATCATCTGAGAAACACCCACAACTCTCAAGCTATGAAGCACACAAACCTGGTTTCAACCAATTCCTCTGAAGATCTCTTGAACTGTCTGATGAAGGTATCAACTTTCAAACACTTAATGGATAAATAATTGTTGGCCAAATTTTGGGGTGCAACACACATAAAATAATTAAAGGCAATGTTTTTATCATTTTTCTTTTTCATTTTTCTTAAAATAAAAGCATGAAATCATTCATCGTGCAGATCTTCCCCTGTTCCCATTGACAAAGATTCTGCTATGGTCCGATATGACTTTGATAACCCAATTTACCATGCTGACGAAGACTGCGAGGAAGATTGTGATCTCCCAAAAGAGTTATCTAGATTGCTAAAACAAGAGTCGAAGATCATTCAACCGTATCAAGAAGAAATTGAAGTCATCAACATTGGAACTAAAGATGATGCTAAAGAGATCAAGATAGGTGCCACCTTAGAAGTAGAGGTGAAAACAAAGCTGATCGCGTTGTTGTAATAGTATGTTGACGTGTTTGCTTGGTCCTACAAGGACATGCCCGGTCTGGATGAAGATATTGTAGTGCACAAACTGCCCCTCAAGGAAGACCGCTTGCCGGTGAAGCAGAAATTGAGGAGAACAAAATAGAGATGTCTTTTAAGATGAAAGAGGAAGTCCAAAAGCAGCTAGGCGCTGGTTTCTTGGCAGTGTCCAGCTACAAAGTTATGTCATTCGGACTTAAGAACACAAGTGTGACATATCAGCAGGCTATGGTCACTCTCTTTCATGACATGATACATAAGGAGATTGAATGTTATGTAGACGATATGATCGCGAAGTCCCAACTGAGGAAGAACACCTCATTCATCTGGAAAAGCTTTTTGCAAGGCTAAGAAAATTTCGACTGAGACTAAATCCCAACAAATGCACTTTTGGTGTGAGATCTGGCAAGCTACTAGGTTTTATTGTAAGCTAAAAGGGGATTGAAGTCGACCCAGATAAAGTCAAAGCTATCCAAGACATGCAGACACCTAAAACTGAAAAAGAAGTTCGAGGTTTCCTTGGGAGGTTGAATTACATTGCAAGATTCATATCTCATATGACGGCCACTTGCGAGTCTATCTTCAAATTACTCAGAAAAGATCAAGTTGTTATGTGGAATGTCAATTGTCAGAGAGATTTTGAGAAAATAAAAGAATATCTGCAAGAACCACCGATCTTGATGCCTCCAGTGCCAGGACGACCATTGATCATGTACCTGACAGTGCTAGAAGGATCCATGGGATGTGTATTGGGTCAGCATGATGAAACTGGTAGGAAAGAACATGCAAGGTACTATCTCAGCAAGAAATTCAACGACTGTGAAACGAGATATTTAATGCTCGAAAAGACGTGTTGTGCATTAGCTTGGGTCGCGAAGCGCTTAAGGCAATATATGTTAACCCATACAACTTTTCTGATTTCCAAGATGGACCCCGTCAAATACATATTTGAGAAGCCTGCTCTCACCGGACGAGTGGCTCGGTGCCAAATGGTACTGACAGAGTACGACATCCAGTATGTCACGCAGAAGGCTATCAAAGGAAGTGTGTTGTCTGACTATCTTGCCCACCAACTTGTGTACGACTACCAATATATGCGCTTCAATTTTCTCGACAAAGACGTCATGTTTGCCAGAGATTATACAACACTTGGCCCGAATGATGGACCTGAACTAGGATCACGATGGACGCTTGTGTTCGATGGTTCCGCAAATGCTAAAGGCTGTGGAATTGGGGCAATCATTACTTCCCCAACTGGATTTCATCTGCCATTCACTGCCAGATTATGCTTCAAATGTACAAATAACATGGCTGAGTATAAAGCCCACATCTTCGGGATTGAAGCTGCCATTGATAATAGATTCAAGATTCTAGAAGTCTATGGAGATTCTGCTCTTGTCATATGCCAAATTAAAGGGGAATACGAAACACTTGATGTCAAGCTGATTCCTTACAGAAATCATGTCTTGTAGCTAATCCCATACTTGGATGAGATCACTTTCCATCACATTCCCAGAGCCGAAAACCTATTGGCATATGCTCTAGCAACATTAGCATCCATGTTCCAAGTCAAGTGGAAGAATGAGGCACCAGCCATTCGTTTAGAGTACCTTGACGAACCTGCTTATTGTCTGGCAACCGACGCCGCAGATCTTAAAGTCGATGATCATCCTTGGTTATATGATATCAGGCGGTATCTAGAAACACAAGAATGTCCATAAGGCATCACCATCACTGACAAGAAATATCTTAGGAAGCTTTCGTCGAAGTTCTTCCTCAATGGAGATGTGTTATACAAGAGGAACTATGATTCGGTTTTGCTCAGATGCGTGGATAGACACGAAGCAGAACGTATCATAAACGAGGTGCATGAAAGGTCTTTTGGGACACATGGAAGTGGCTACTCCATGGTTAAGAAGATCTTGATGGCAGGAAACTACTGGATGACAATGGAAACAAACTGCTATCGTCATGTCCAGACATATCACAAATGCCAAATCTACGCAGATAAAGTACATGCTTCACCACTTCCTTTGAACGTGTTGACTTCGCCTTGGCCTTTTGCCATGTGGGGCCTAGATGTAATCGAGCATATCGAGCCAACTGCCTCCAACGGACACCATTTCATATTAGTGGCCATCGATTATTTCACCAAATGGGTGGAAGTCGAATCTTATGCCAACATCACTAAGCAGGTGATGACTCGCTTTATTAAGAAAGAAATCATCTACGTATATGGAGTTTCGATTAAAATCATTACTGATAATAGTTCGAACCTCAACAATAAAATGATGAAGGATTTGTGTGAAAGCTTCAAGATCGAGCACCACAACTCAACGCCATATCGCCTAAAATTGAATGGAATTGTTGAGGCGGCGAATAAAAACATCAAAAAGATTGTTTAGAAGATGGTGAAAACATATAAAGACTAACACGATATGTTGCCATTTGTCTTGTATGGCTACCTCACTTCAGTACGCACTTCTACTGGGGCAACCATGTTTTCTCTCGTGTATGGAATGGAAGCAGTACATGCCTATTGAAGTAGATATTCTTCCTTAAGGATTTTAGCAGACGTCAAATTAGACGAAGCCGAATGGGTACAAGCAAGACTCGACCAACTTAATCTCATCGACGAGAAGCGCATGACGGCCATCTGTCATGGTCAATTATACCAAAAGCGTTTGAAGAGAGCCTTTGACAAGAAAGTTCGCCGACGACACATTGAAGTAGGAGACCTGGTCTTGAGGAAAATTCAGCCAACTCACACCGATCCAAGGGGCAAATGGACACCGAACTATGAAGGTCCATATGTGATGAAGAAGGTTTCCTCTGGTGAAGCCTTGATTCTCTCGACCATGGACGATGATGATCTTCCCTCCCTTGTGAATTCAGATGCAGTAAAAAAATATTATGCCTAAAAGATAGACCCGGTGGACCAAAAAGAAAATCCACGCAAAAAAATGGGCGTCCTGGTGGACCATGTAAAAAGAAGAAGGTTCAGGCAAAAATTAGGGATAAAAAATAAAAGAAATAACCTGTAAAAACTTAGGTAAAAAAGGGTATCCTGATAGGATGGAAACCCCGAGAAGGGCATTCTAGGCAAAAGTTAGAGATTCAAAAGGCAAAAACTGTATTCTAAGAAGACGTGTGAATTTTCCTCCTTGATAACTAAGCTCTAATTAGGAAGGATCAATATGATCGTTGCATTCAAAAGTAAGGCATATAGGGTCTTCAAAGATATATGGGTCATAGCAGAATTGAAACTCGATAGGGACCAATTTCAACATTTCCTTTGCTATTTTTTATCCATTTTCTTTCAAAGCAATCACCTCTTTTAGGAATTGCCTCCTCTTATAATTTTCCCGTTTATGGGTCTTCATCAATAAAGATTATTTTCATTAAAAAGGTTTCTCTTTTATTTCTTACCATATGTTTACAAATTTTCTTTTATTGATGATAAGTATTACACATGTTAATTTTGTGATGGAAAAGTGTGGGATTACTTCTTCTCTTAAGATGGCTAAAGGGTGACCATGATATCAAGCAACAGGCAAAAACACCATTGAAACCACAAAATGACTTGGCCGAGACAAGAATCATCTATCCCAGAGGAATCTGGCACCATATTGGGAGTCCTAGCATCTCTGGAACTTGATTGCATCATGAAGAAGCGATGTCGAGAAGTCGAGCCCGTTCCCTAACCAGCCCAAAGCCCAATCGTATTTGGCACCTTTTTGTTGTAAAACCGCTTTCGGCTGGCACTGCCTTGTAAAACCACCTCTGACTTGTACCTTTCATCGTACATATCCCTTTTCCCCAGCAAGCCCGACCACGCTTGGCACGACCATCACTCCAGACTTTCATATCCCCAGCATTTTGTATACATTTTTGCATCATTTGCACGCTTGTTTAGCCCGTTCCTTTAGAGGGTAGGGCATTCCTGTGGACATTGTCTCTTCTGACGATTACTTATGTAACTCATTGCGTGCCTTTTTGCATAGGAGTTACCTTACCTTTTATAAGGTATTTCATCGTCTTTTGCGTGAAATCTTATCCCTTCTCTTTTCTTTTGTAAGCATTCCCGCTGTCTTTTACACGCGATAAAACTTTGTATTACGTATCGTCGATCATTTTAAACATTTGATGCCTATGTGGCCAAAAACTGAATGGTCGCTACACAAGGAATGTCATCTATGTCATTGTGCTTGTGAGGTTAATGATATGTTGATACCTTATACATGGGTAGTTATTACCCTCAACTTACCTTTTGTGAGTCTTGTTCATGTCGTCATCGTAAGACTTTTGGCTTGTGCATTTTGCACCTTTCCATCCCCAGCCGTGCCTTTTGCATATTATCCTTAGCAGTTCGTCTTTGCGTATTACGTTTTTCTCCCCACAGAGTATCCTATCTTTTGTAGATATTTCCTCGAACCTTTTGTTCTGGAATCTTTTTCTACTATTTGTAGAGGAAATTTGTTTCCTCGAACCTTTTGTTCTGGTGTCTTTCTATACCTTTCATAGAAGAAATTCGTTTACCCGAACCTTTTGTTCTGGTGTCTTTCTCTACCTTTTGTAGAAGGAATTTGCTTCCCTGAACCTTTTGTTCTGGTGTCTTTTTCTACCTTTCGTAGAAGAAATCCGTTTACCCGAACCTTTTGTTTGGGGGTCCTCACTACCTTTCGTAGGAGGAGTTTTCTCCTAGCCTTTGCTCAGGAGTCTTTTCTGCTTATTGCAGAAATTTTCACGATCCTTTCTTCCCCAACAGAATATCCTTTACTTGTTGTAGTAGGATCATTCTCTCCAAACCTTTAGTTCTTGAGTTTTTTCTACCTTTCGTAGAAGGAATTTATCTCCGAGCCTTTTGTTCTAGAGTCCTCGCTACCTTTCGTAGGAGGAATTATCTCATAACCTTTTGTTCAGGAGTCTTTTCTACTTTTGTAGAAATTTATTCGATCGTGTTATCCAAAAGGGAGTTCCTCTATATGATATAGAAGAAATTTATCTTTTCTCCAAGCCTTTTGTTTTGGAGTCCTTTTCGCCTTTCGCGTAAGGAACCTTTTCTCTGAACCTTTCGTTTTGGGGTCCTCTCTACCTTTTGTAGGAGGAATATTTCACTTTTTTTATAAGATATCTACCTTTGGTAAGAGTTATTTCATTATATCCTCTGAGTCCTTACTACCTTTTGTGGAAGGAATAATTTACTATATACGACTTGAGTCCTCCTTGCCTTCGTAGGAGGAATATTTCTTAAACCCTAATTACCATCTGTTACTGCAAGGTTGCTTCCTCTTTCAGGACTGGAAAAACACTTGTTGTTATTTTGTATTGCATCTTGAGCATATCACCATATATCTCTCATAACCAACCAATTTGTCAAACTACCATTTACCTTTTGACATATGTTTTTTTTAAGGTCATCCTGTTTCTCCATCGTGATACATTCCACCCCGGTTAGCTGAAAACTTTGGGTATTCTTGTATTTAATTTCCTTGTACCTTGACCCTGAGAAGGCCTTTGTCATACTCACTTTCAAGTTCAAGGAGATTAAATAGGGGCATCTGTCACACCCTCTTTTTCACCCTAACCTTCAAGCTCCATATCATTATCATTTACATTAGCATTTGCACCTAGCATTGATCTTATACAGGAAATCAAGGTATCTTATCCAACAATCAAGGGAAGAGCTTCATCTTTAAAGCTTAATCGAGGGTTAAAGCTCAACTTTGTGACAATCTTAAGACACAAGGTATTGTTGCACCCTAAAATTTGCCCAACCTTTTTCTTTGCCTGCCTTGTGTTTCATTTCTTTTCTTTCTAGCATTTGCATTGCATAGCATGTTTCATTGAACAGGGGACCAAGATTTTGTGCATAACAAGAGAAGCCTTCTCAGAGTGTTGAGCCTAAGCAAGGGGTGTTACTCAAGTTTGAATGGTCATCAGGTCATCTAGAAGTGGTCAATGTTCTTTGAAAGGATTGATGGATGTGTGTGGGTCAGCTCCTAACTTGGAGGCCAATTAAAGAGCATCAGAAGATTGTGAATTCATGATTATGGGTATAAGATGTTGAGAGAGCTCATTGAGTTCTTTGAGAGCCATTTGGATCTTATTCAAGTTGTTGTGTGAGGTGGAATAAGCCACAGTCAAGAATTTTGCATCTAGGGTTTTCATATGGTAAATCCTCAGTTAACTGTGAAATTGAAGGAGGTTACAACTCAATTCCAAGTCTCTATGGTCATGGGATGTTGTGTTGAGATGCCTAATATATCATTTCAAGATCAATTCATCAAGGATCAAGAGTGTGAGAAGTTACTAAATTAGGGTTCTCAGTGTAAAATCCCCTGTTTAGTGTCTAACTTCAAGACCACCTATCTCAAGATACAAGTATCATATCAACTTTTGACCAACATGGAACTTGTAGAGCATGTTCTTAGATTTCTTTTGAGTACTAGAAGTCCTTGATTGGATTTATAGAACTCAAGTTATGATCCAGACAAGTTACAGGTCATCAGATGAATGTGATTTTGGTCAACAAAAGTCAATCAACTTCCAAGCCATTTTAGACCTAGAAGGATCTTTCTCCTTAACTTTTGGCCAAAATGAAAGTTGTAGGGCATGGTCTTAGATTTCCAAAGAGTACTATAAGTCTTTCATCTGATTTGTAGAACTCAAGTTATGAGGGTTACAAGTCAAGGGTATTTTGGGAAAGTAAGATTATAGGTCATACAATTATAGGTCCATTTCATCATCTTGCACACTTCAAATGAAATTCTTTCCAACATTAAATGTGCTCCAAATGGTGTTATTTGTTTAACCAAGCATTGAAAAGTCATGGTTTAGGCTTGGAATGAAGAATTGATGGGTGAATTTTCATGGAAAAAAGCTTAAAAGGGAAAAATGGGAATTAATTCATTTTTGATCATTTTTGTGCAAGTAGGTACATATTTTGAGTGCAAAGCATGTTTTAAACTCATTTTGATTTGTTGGGTTTTTGTGAGCCATTTCCAAGCTTACTTCATCATGAAGTTACACAACCAATGTCAACCTTTGAGATCAAAACAAGGACCAAATCATGGCCATTCACATTCCATACACTCCCAGCAAGAGTTTTGAGCCAATTTGGAGCCAAATTTGAAGCATTTTCGTGCACTTGAAGAAGCTCCAAAATCAATTCCTATGGATTTTCAATTGGGCTCTAGGGACTAGAATTGGGCTTCATTCTGATTCAAATCCATTACATAAAAGGTTTCTAACCTTCACAAATCATCAGAATACGAAATTGGAGGCAAATTGCTCAAGAACAACTTTGAAAAAGTGGTGAAAATTCAAAATTCGAATTCTGAGAATTAGCAAGTTTCAAGCCAAATTGTGAATTGCAAAAGCTTTATTGAAGTTTGTGGAGTGATTCTGGACATTTTTCTGCAAGCTCAAGCATCAATTGAAGGCTCAGTGGAAGTTCTCCACTAGGTATTTACAAATCAACCTTACACTCTCAATATGCATTGATTCTCTGCCATTTTTACATATTTGAGACCTATACAACATGTAAATCATTAATCGCTAAAACGAACTGGCATTTGTGATTATTGTTGGTGGATGCTCTAAACTGTTTTGATCTGGTATGGCTTGTTCTTGCGTATTTTTGCTTGATTGTTAGTGGATCTGTAATCTCCATAACCTCTAGATGATGTTTGCACAAAATTGAGTGAGGTTTGTGAACTTTTGTTCTTGATGCACAAATGTGTTAGGCTTTGGTTTGTCTTTGTTATGCATGATTAATGAATTTGGATGCTGGATTCACGATCCTCATGAGTTGTAGATCAATTTTCATATAAGATTTGTGCAAAACGGTTGAGATTTGGTTTGGTTGTGTGTTGTTGTATCTGCGGTGGCCAGAAGTTTGGTAGGGACGACCGGAGTTGCAGTCCGGCCACCTCCGTTTCCCTCCATGTTTCATTGAAGAAGAAGACGAGGTGTCGTCTTGTGGTGTGCACGATTTGCGTACTTTTGGCTTTAATGGCTGTGATTAAGAAACACGATAGGCCTCCTTTGAATGATTGCATATAACCACATTTAAATACCTCATTAATGTGTTGACAGCCTGACAGCCACATGATTTGCATACTTATGATCATGCGCTTCCTGATTGAGTTCCATGATAGTCCACAGTTGACTCTTGCACACACAAGCACCAGATTGTTTGGTTTTTGTTTGGATTTTCTGACTGGGCCTTGACCGTGCATGCTAGGTGCACCCCCCCGTTGGGCCCATTGCCATTTTGAATTGGATTTCACTGCTATTTTCACTTCATGTTTTATCATTTTCTTTTAATATTTTCTTTTTGTTTTGGTTTGAATTTAATTAATTAAAAATAGCTCCAATACTCCAAAAATTCTACAAAAAATATTTTTACAAACCTTGAGATGTTTAGTATTTTTAGACATTTTTTATTTTATTTTTCAGATTATTTTTCATTTTTAAATACAATTAAATATTGGAGGTGTTTTTCAATGAATTAAATTGTGCATTGTTTGTTCTTTTATTTGTTTCTTCCATTTCCTTTGGGTCCAATGAATGAAAATTAATCTTCATATCCATGATGAGTTGAACAATTTTTGAGGACCATTTTGCCCCTGGTTGGTTGACTTTTGGGTTGACTTTTGGTGCTTTTCTTTTGGCCCTCGATTCTCCCATTTCAAAGTGGTACATCTTGAATATTATTTTCTTTTGATGGTGCTTTGAGGGGATATTTTCTTTGAGCTTTTGGCCTCTGTTTCCCATCATGTTTAGCTTCCTTGTGCATTTTATTTGTTTATTTTTGAGCCATTTTCCTATTTTTGAAGTAACTTGCAAGTCAAGTTACTTCCAAGGGAGGTTCACACATGTACCTTGACCTAGTTTGACTTGGATATGACATTTTTGGATTCTTTGAACTCTCAATGCCTTTTGTTTCATGTTGTTAACATGTTAAGGATGATGTTTGTTCAATTTTAGGTCATGATAGTGTTTCTTCCTTGTTCATTTGTTTGTTTTGTTTTGAGCTTTCAACTTGAACTTCTATGGTAGTTTGCTTGCTTTTCTTTGTGTTGTTGTTTGCATTTCTTCTTGTTGTGCTTTGCAATTGCTTTTGAGCTTTCTTATATTCATCTCCCTTCTGTCCAATGACCTTGTAATGCAATTTAAGGTGGTTTGGTCCCTCCTTAGGAGGTACTTGAAGCTACCTAAAGTGATGGAATCCTATAGGACTTTTCTTGATGTTTTCTTGTGCTTCTTTGCACATTGTTTGTGATGCTCATGGTTGAGTGAATTTTATGAGGACCTTTCTGCCCTCATTCTAGCCTCTCATCCTCACTTTGTTTTAGGTTTCATTTGCCTTTCATTTGTGTTTTTGTCTGTGCATTGTGGTTGATGTTGTTTGGTTTAGGCCATTTCATCCCACTTTTGTTTGCTTTTGTGTGCTTTGCTTTTGTGCATCTTCTTCTCCTTTCTTATTTTGCATCTTCATATGCATGCTTGGTTGAGATGAGCTTGTGGTGGCTATTTCCCCACACATATTTTCCTCCCACTTTCATTCTATTTGTGCATCTTATGTTTGCATCTTCACTTGCATATGCATTCTTCTGCTTCTTCTTCTTCTTTTGCTTTTCTTTGCCATGCTCCCCATAAGTTCTCTAACCTCTTGAGGTTATGATAGACATTAGGTGCCTAACCATGCATGATAACATTAGGTAGTTCCCTTTTCAAACTCAACTTTAGGTCCACTTTACATGATAACTTTTAGGATTGAATTAGTCTCCCATTAGTGTGCTTTCTTCTCTTCTCATCTTCAAAAAAGTTTAACATACTTAATAAGGATAATGAATGTTGTGCCATGAGCCTTATACTTGGGAAATGGTGATTGAGGGGACACCTCTCAATTGCCTAGAGTGTTTAGTATACGTCCTTAGGACGATATGCGACGCATTCGATCCTAGGTTTTAGACTTTAGTACAACATACATTATAAACACTCAAATTCAAAACACTTCTTCTCTAAAAACACAAAAACAATTCAAACCTTTTTCACCCTTTGGGGTTCTTAATCAAGAAAAAAATTTCACAAAAAGAGTGTCGTTAACTCTTAGTTCTACCGCAAACGGTAACGCCTAAGTCTCCAATGGTCGAGCTGCATACACCAAACTGCTAGAACTACTTGTTAACCCTACTCGGGCCTAAAAACTTTTGAACCAACCTGTGGTCCTTTTAGTCTGAACTACGTTTGCTTTGATCTTTCATACCAGATGAAAGTACGTAGGCACAAGACGCGATGTCTTGGCGAGCAACCTTCCCCCCTTTCTTTACCCGTAGTTAGTCGAACTACGTTGACTCTGACTTTCCCATTGCACGAGGGAGTACGTAGGCACAGAGCGGCGATGCTCTGCCGAGTCAGTCCTTTTTCTTTTTCTTTTGTCCATAAGCATTTAGCGTAGATAGTTTACACACCCTTTTAGATAGACAACAATGCGTGGATCCCGTCGAGTACGACGGACGTAAGGGGTGCTAATACCTCCCCCTTGCGTAACCGACTCCTGAATTCATACATGGTTGTGATGACCTTGTCTTTCTCTTTTTCTTTATGTTTTTCCGATCGTGTCCTTTCCTTCTCTTTGGGATAAATAACGAAAGTGGCGACTCTTCTGTTTTTCCACCGGTGGTTTTTCGCAGTAGCGACAGGTATCTATCATCATCAAGGCATATCACTCAACCACTTGAATCAAGAACACAAGCATTGATTCTCCACCTCCTATCTCATGGATAGCTATCTAGGGTTTTGGTTCAAATGGAGATGTGTGGTTAGTTTCTTTGGGAAAGAATTGATTCCAAAGCTTAATACACACCCTAAAGACCTTCTACATAGATTATGTATCATCACAAGCTATTAGAAGAGCCTTGTTGCGGTGAGAATCGGATGCCAAGCTATTGATTAACTTGAATCTTAATTCATTGAAATTCACCACCGGACTTTGATTTATCCAAAGGAAAGGTTAAAGAAAGAAAGACCTTTTGCGCGATGTAACAACAATGCTAAGAGATTCAAGGATCGGGGGCTGGTTATGTCCAGGGTAGTTATTTCACATCCTAAACATCTGTAGTACTCTACAGGAACCTTTTGTATGTTTGTATGATAAACTTGCTACGGTTATGTTGTGGTTTGAGATTAGGGTTATGGTAAATACCTAGGGTTGATGTTTCTAACTTTGCTCGTAAAGATATCGCATCTTATGCCTACGTATCCTGACTAGGCTGGAACCAGAGCAACCGTAGTTCTCCTCACTGAGGCTGAGGAATGCTTGACTATGGTCAAGATTCCAAGGGGAACAAATATAACAACGTTTGTATAGAGTTTGACAAAAATCTCTATTCTAAGTTGTACACTCAAAAGGATTGACTTTGACAAAAGCCAAGAGGGGAATGAGCAATCATGACAAAGATCCTCACATAGAGTTGACAAATTCCACCTTAAAGTTCTAATAGAAAGATACTCCTAACAAAGGGGTAGGTTTTTTAGACTTAAAGCAGAGTCTAATGGCTTGTAGGTTCTAACTTAACTAATTTAGGGATCAAGATGACTTAACAAAGTCAAGGGGATGGGTAAAAAGTTGTCTATGACCCTGGGGGTCAATAGAGGAACTTTCCTTTGGAACAGGAGAAAAATGAGGTAACTGGATGCGAATTAACAAGTTCCACCACTTGGGGAAACTTAACAAAGTTCAAGCACATGTAAATATCCATTCAAACATGATGAAGATATGAAAGAGCATGGTAACAATCAAGAAAGATATGCAAGCATGTGACAACATAAAGTAAAGAACAAGGTTATAACCAATTATAATCAAACTAAATGGTTACAACCATTAGTGAATAAAGGTACCACAATTCCTAAAAGGGGATGGTGATAGAGGTTCTTACAAGACCAAACATATAAGTCAAAGCATTACTTATCATGGCAAGATTCAAAGACTATGAAGGTAAGAATCATCAAGAGTAGGCATGAAACATGTGTGACAACAACAAGTTCATTAAAGGTAAACAACAAAAATTCATTTGTACAAGTTATAACTTGGAATATGAATCAAATCTTAAACATGTCATGGTTCTCAATACACACAATCAATCAAGGTAAAGGATAGGGTATTATAGGTCATTCTCAAGAAGTTACAACATCAAGAGGTATTTCAAAGTTCAAACAAAAGTTCAATAAGAACATACATGGTATAGGAAAGACCCTCAAATATGCAAACATGTTATATAACAAAGGATGACTCAATCAAGATCAAACATGTAGAAGGAAATCAAAGATTGAATCAAGGAAGTTCATGAAAGGCAAATGGAAAACCCTAAAAAGTTCATGTCTTCCAAATGGACTAAAGTATTTCAAAAATAATGATTTTTGAATTCTTTCCTCATTTATTGAAAATAGACATGTCAAAGAGTGATTTGTAAAAAGAATGGTGTAAAAATGATGAAAATCAAGAAAGTTATGATTGAATTAGTTTGTAAAGACAAAATAAATAAATAAATAAAGTAATAAAAAGATAGGAAATGTCTTCCATAGGGATTGAACCCACGCACCCTTATTTGCAAGCTAAAACCAATACCAAACCAGCTAGAGCGCGCACTTGGAATTTTAATAGAAGCAAAAAATAATAAGGCATAAATCACATAAAAATGGGAAATGCATAAAAGATTTGATCAGCCAGGATCGAACTCAGGTTTGGCAAGGCAATTGGTAATACACGCGCATATTGTAAACCATTAGGGTGGTGATACATCCAATGTATAAACCCCTCAGATTAAATGATAAGCTTGAATGTGACCTGAAAACTCAAACAAAGCACCATGGCCAAGACCTTGCCAAATCCAATTTACATGAACATCCATATCTTCATCAATACTCAATGAAATTCAGTGAACCAAAACCCAATCTTGTGTATTTTTAATCAAGGAAAAAAATGGTGGTATTGGTTTGTGCAAAAAGTGCTTCTAGATTGAAACCCAATAGCAAAACCAAAATAGTGATGTTTTTGCATTTTCAAAGCCATAGGCACATTTAGACACGATGCCTTCTACATAATGGTTCAGACACACTACATATAACATAACAAAGATATTTGCAAAGAATCAACACTTGGTTTTAATCAGAGGTACAACATTACATATGGACATGAGTTGTTCAAGTACTTTTAGCAAGTAAAAACCATGACAGTCACATACATTCAAACTCCAAGGTCAAATAAGGTTCACACATATTACAAATGGTATACTTAGAAGGTTTATGACCATTCCAAGATTGATCCTAAACAGAAGCAAGACATATCATATGGAAATGAGTTTTCAACACATGGTAAGCACAACATTTAAGACTGTCTTACAGACTCAAGTTCAACAGCATATGGAAGTTCATACATGACCTAAAATAAGTCCTAAACATGTTTAAAACTAGTGCACATCAAAAATAGCCATGATGCTAAGAGTAGGTAATGGTAAGAACTTACCTCTTGAAGACTTCCTAAGCAAGCTTCCTCTACAAGAATTTCAGTTGAATGAAGATAGTTTGAGCAGCCTCAAGATACCTCAAATGAACTATTCAGATGATCCAAGCTCCTTCCAAGTAACTATTTTGGCAGCAAGATGATTTTGACTAGTAAAAACCAAGAGTTTCCAAGGGAATACCTCTGAAATATGTTTACAGAAGTGCGGTAGGTGTTTGGACAGCACAAACAACTTGTATATGAAGTGTTTGAAGGTTTAGAACATCCAGAAATATGGACAAAGTTCTAGCTCTCGAAATGCAAAAAGTCAAACTTTTTAGTTTTGACAGTTGACTTTTTAGAGGAAGGATTTTCTTGTGATCTTGTATCAGACAAAGGCACACGGTTCCAATGCATTCTAGAACATATACAGCCTATACACAGTTGGTGGTAAGGTGAAAGGAAGAGTGAATTGATGTGGTAGCTATGCTGCAGCAAATTTGGAGCAAACGTTTCTCTTTCATGGTGTACTTGCTTGTACTTTCTTGATTAAACAAGTCCACAAGTTCAAAATATGGTTTTGCTTGGTGATTACCTCTTGTACTGTCATCATGAAAGTCTCTAAACATCATTTAATAAGCTAACTAAGTAGTTAGAGGAGTCTATGATGGTTTATGCACCAATTGACATGAGTTGCACTTATTTTGGTGACATGACAAATCCTCAACTTTCTTCCTTCGATTCTCCCTAACCATTACGGCTGAGAAAATGCTCTTGTACTTTTTGGAAAGCCCCAAATATGATCTACAAATTTCATGTTTACTTGAAGTTCAAATTCCACATAAAACTATGTCAAAAATCCCCTTGAAGTTGGCTGAAAATCTGACTTATAAACAAAAAAAAGCATGAAAATTTCTAAGTGTTTTCCCCTTTTACATTATTTTTGCTTATAACTCAAAATCTATTCATTTTTTTATCATAGTTCACGACACTTTTGTAAGGCTCTCCAAGACCTTTCCAACAAGCTTTGAAACAATCCATTTGGACATGTGGTTAGGAAGTTATGGCTTGGCCCTTTTCAAAACCCTAATTTCCCAATTTTTCGAATACTTCTCAATTCTTGATCAATTGGTCACAAAACTTCATAACTAGATATGAAATAATATTGGAAACATAATTGGGTTCAGTTTTGGGTCAAAACCCTGTTGATCAATAGGTTGACTTTTCAGTCAGACGAACTGAACGATCGAAAACCTCCTAATTGACTGTTAGTGTTCTGGGTTCCCTGAGGCCTTGAAACTTCTTGTGTAGACTTATTTGGGTCATATGATCCTTATGGACCATTATTCCACCATTGAAGACCTCCTTAGGTAAAAATTCAAACTACAGTTGACTTTTTCCAATCAGAAACCATAATTTGGGTTCTTTGACTGCATTGTTCTTCTTTCTTGGGTGACAAACTCAAATTGGATTCATACTTGACCCAATGTGATATCCTTGATGATATAGAGAATTGTTACATGTAGAATCAATCTAAAACCTTGACTGATCAAACCATAGAAACCCTGATTCCTGGATGTGTGAAACCCTAACTCACTTGCATCTTGACAAAGATCAAACTTGAAAGAGGTTAAGGTTAGATAAACAATGTTGATGCCCTAGAATGATAATGTGATATAGGGGTCAAAATTTGGGGTATGACAGTTGCCCCTATTTAATTATCTTCACCGGATGGCGATGCGAGATAACAATCTCCATAGAATCATGGTGAAAGGTATTTAAGTATAGGAAACCACAAATTTTGTCCCTTAGATACGATGGTATGCAAAAGGACAATTATGGAATGCAATGAATTCTAAAATGATGCTTCATGATGCTTGAACGCAAGACAATAGTGACACACGAGCAGAAGAAAAGAACAACACAGTATCAAGTAACCACTCACTAGGGACCCGACACACTGGGGAAAGATATTCCACGGGGGATAAAAACTCCACTGGAGAAGAGGCAATTCTCTACTGGGGAAATGCGTCAAGGGAGACACAGATAAGAAGCCACGTAGGGGGACAAAAGTCAACGGACTCGGACTTCGACTGGGGAAATAAAAAAAACTAAAGACACAATCCTTATTGGGGAACAATCTAATAGGGACCTCCTTAATGAAAAGTTCAAACGTGATTTTCGGGAGGAGACTAGAAATGAGACCAGACTCATCGGGGATGCTAGTAACTACTAGTTCTCCGAGACTTACTGGGGATGTCCAGAGATTCGCTGGGGATACTGGTATCAACTAGATATCCTGAGATCAGGTTTGAAGAACATTGCCAATGACCATTGAGCTTAAAAGATGCTAGTAACGACTAGACTTTAGAAAAGTAGATTGGTCACTAGATGTCATACCAATAACGATTGGATCTTCAAACAATGCTAGTAACTACTAGACTTTCTGCAAATATGGTAACAACCAAATCAAAGTACCAATCACGATTGGATTTCAAATAATGCCAGTAACTACTGGACTTTCTGGGGAGAATAGGTAACGACCACGTTCACAAGGTACCAATAATAATTGGATTTCAAGCAACACCAGTAACCACCAGAATTATACTGGGGAAAATTGGTGACAACCAAATCACAGTACCAATGACAATTGGATTTCAAGCAAATGCCAGTAACTACTGGACTTCAGTGGGAAAATTGGTTACAACTGAACCTCATACCAATAATAATTTGATTTCGAGCAATACTAGTAACTACTAGGCTTATATTGGAAAGATCGGTGATAACCAAATCAAAGTACCAATAACAATTGGATTTTCAAACAATGCCAGTAACTACTGGGCTTCAAAGGGAAGGTAGGTGACGAACATATCTCAACGTACCAATAACAATTGGATTTTAAGTGACGCCAGTAACTACTGGACTTACATTGGAAAAACGGGTGATGATCACGTTCCATATCAATAACAATTGGGTTTTCAAACAATGCCAGTAACCACTGGACTTCAATAGGGATTGGTGAAAACCAAACCAAAGTACCAATTACGATTGGATTTTGGCAATGCCAATAACTACTGGACTTCCAGGAAAGATTGGTAACAACCAAATCGAGGTACCAATGACAATTGGATTTTAAATACATATCAACGATTATGTCTCAGCAGAGTACGTTAACCAACAAAACTTCAGCTGGCGTTGATTTAGGTAACCACCGTATCTCAAAGATAAGTATTAGTAACAACTAACATCTTGGTAGACACCAATAAGCAGCATCAGATATTGCTAGTTACAACTAGACTTTCCGGGGACATAAGCATTTATCACAATAATACTTAATTCAGACAACTTGACAAAGTTGGGGTAACGAACCATAAAGCGATCCCGCGACAACAGGTTGAAGCAAGAGGGTTGGTAATGATCAAAGGATCTCAAAGGCTACAACCAGAAAACAGAAGCATGCAAACAAATGTGTATGCTAATAATATGATGCAAATGTAAATGCATACTGACTCACGAGGGAGAAGGAAAACAAGACAAACCCCACAGGGAGGAAAACCAATCACACCGAGTCACTACTCAGGATAAAAATCTTTCACTGGGGAGAGTAGAGTAACTCTCTGGAAGAGATTTGGTCATTGCTCTCGCAAACTTGCGGAGGAGAAGTCACGACTTTGGTAGCATTGCGGTTTCTGAGTGCGACCTTATCCGAAGATGGTGTTAAGCTTTCTACTGCTTTGAGGGGAGTTTAATGTCGTCATGTCATGCCCTTGAAGCCACGACTTTTTTGTTAGATTAGTTTCTCAAAACAATTTTTACTTTTTTTCAAAAACACTTTGCTTTCAAAACTCATTATTAATGAATAAGTGAAATTTGCATAACAAGAAAAATACAAATCATAACAATGATTGGTCCAAAATCTGATTTCATTAATAGGCGAGAACCTTACAGATGGCAAAGTCTCGGGAACAATTACAATTGGAAAAAAATGGCAAAACAAAACAAGACGGGTTACAAAATCTGACCATGATCCAACCCTACTAACTAGTAGCCATCTAATTTACTGCTTCTGACGAAAATGAAGGATAATGATCCCTTGACTATCTTTTGCGGCTTGATTGCCTTTTCGGGTTTTTGACTAATGGGACACTCCTTTTTCTTTAGTTACCTTTCTAGGTTTTTAACTTAGCGAGCCCTCTTTTAGGCATAATACTTCCTTACCGCATCCGAGTTGACAGGGTACTTAAGCTGTTCTTCATCCATTCAAGAATTAGAGAGCCTCTAGAGAAAATAGTTTTTATGACAAAGGGCCCATCATAGTTGGGCATCCATTTTCCGCACATATCCTTCTGAACTGGAAGGATTTTTCTGAGCATGAGTTCTCCTTCCTTGTATTCCTTGAGGTGAACTCTTTTATCAAAAGCTCTTTTCATCCTTTGCTGGTATATTTAGCTGTGACACATTACAATCATCCTTTTTTCATCGATGAGGTTTAGTAAATCGAATCTTTCCTTTATCCATTCGACTTCCTCAAGCTCGACTTCCAATAAGATCCTTAACGAAGGTATCTTGACTTCGATGGGTAGTACCGCATCCATCCCGTAGACCAAGGAAAAGGGGGTTGCCCCTGTTGAAGTGTGTACTGATGTCCTGTACCCGTGTAGGGAGAATGGTAACATTTCGTGCCAGTCTTTGTAGGTTACCACCATCTTTTGTACTATCTTCTTGATATTTTTGTTTGCAGCTTCAACAACACCGTTCATTTTTGCTTTCTACGAAGAAGAGTTATGATGTTTAATCTTGAAACTATCACAAAGTTCTTTCATCATTTTGTTGTTCAGATTCAACCCATTGTCAGTGATGATTGTCGCTTCCGCGAAAATAAGGTGCCGGCAAAACAGAAGAGTCGCCACCTTTCGTTATTTATCCCTCAGAGCGGGAAAGGAAACGATCGGAAAAACCTGACGAAAAAAGGGTAAGACAAAGTCATCGCAACCGTTGTCTGGGTTCGGGAGTCGGTTACGCAAGGGGAAGGTATTAGCACCCCTCACGTCCGTCGTACTCGACGGGATCCATGCTTGTTGTGTCTGTCTACGGGTGAAAAACAATCTATCTACGGCTGCTAGATCTAAACGGAAAGAAATTGACTCGATAGAGCGTCGCACTCTATGCCTACGTATTCTCATCAGAGAATGAGAAATCAGAGTCTACGTAGTTCGGGAAACTACGGGGAAAGTTGCTCGGCAAGACGTCGCGTCTTGGGCCTATGTATTCTCGTCAGAGAAATCAGAGCATGACGTAGTTCAGGTTAACTACGGGTAGACAAGGTGTTCTCGATCACACGGGGGTGAGAGATAAGATTGACGATACTAGCGTATGCATTCTAGCAGTTAGGTGGACGCTGCTCGACCATTGGAGACTTAGGCGTACCTGTTTGCGGTAGAACGAACGTAGTATATCGGGTTTTAAAGGTATGGGAACCTACGGGAACTAGAACTACGGTCTGGTCTCAAATGCGCAAGGGCAAGAGAAAAGGATAACATCAGTCGTCAGCGGGAAAGTCTCGGTCGCACGGCAACGAGGAGAACAAAAAGGTTAGTTGTTAGTGTGCTCGCTAGGATATCGCATCCTATGCCTACATATTCTCATTAGAGAAAATCAGAGCAGCTGTAGTTCGACCTACTACAGCTAAAACGGGGAACGGGGAAAGGTGGCTCGCTAGGATGTCGCATCCTATGCCTACGTACTCTCGTATGGTACGAGAGATCAGAGCAAACGTAGTTCGACTACGGGAAAGGGGAAAGGTGGCTCGCCAATACATCAGTATTGTGCCTACGTATTCTCGTCAGAGAAATCAGAGCTAACGTAGTTCGACTACGGGAAAGCTTGCTCGCTAAGACGTTGCGTCTTGTGCCTACGTATTCTCGTCAGAGAAATCAGAGCGGGACGTAGTTCAGGAAAACAAGTCTCGATTGCACGGGGACAAGAGAAGGGGATACAGACCTACGTCTAAACGGGAAGGAACTCGAGACACACACGCAAGAACCTAAGACGTAGGAGTGAATGCGTCGCATGTCACCCAAAGGGTGCCATACTAGACATCCTAGACGATTGAGAAGAACTCCTCAACTGTCATTTCCTACGTATCTAACGATCTCACAACACTCGACGGTTGCCTGAAGACTTGAAGAAGACGATGATGATGATGATGAACGAAGCAGCTCCTGGGCTCCTGACGTGCGCGCAAGCTCCATTCCAATCTTCTCCTCTCTGGATCTTGATGATGATGCTCGAATCAGAACAATGTGACACTTAGACCGTCATAGCTTGACTTATACGAGAAATCGAACTGTCAGAGGTAGCGTATTGATATCCGTGTCAAAGACAAGATGGAGAAATGATATCGAAAATCATTCTCCAATTGAATCATGTCACACGGCCAGCCAACAATAAAATCGGGATAAAATCGGATGGAAATGAAAATAGGAGAGAAAATAGGAGACAAATCCAATAACAAATGGAAATAAAATGCTACTCCTAGATTACAGCGATTAAATTCTAATAAAAAACATTCTAAAGAAATATTAAAAGAAAATGCGTATAGAAATATAAAATCCTATATTATTCTATACTAAAAATCTATGATAATAGCTATATATTCTATAAAGAAAATAGAAAAACTACATTAAATCTATAATACCCTATAATATGCTAAAGAAATATTAGAATATAAATTCTATAAAACTATGCATTAATGTCCTAGGAAAATAAAACTATAATCCTAAAAAAAATATAACTACCTCTATTACACTCATTCATCCAATACAAGGGAGAAATTAAAAATAAGAGGGGAGGGGGTACAAACTGCAGAATGGGTATTAATGCAACAAAAACAATACAGGACCCAGCCCACAAAGTAATTCAGAAAAGAAAGGGACAGGGGGGTGCATCAGAAATTACAGGGTATTGGCTTCAGCAAAAGTACAGGGCCCAGCCCAATGAACTCAAACACACCAAAAACGGGGTGTATTAGGAAAAAAACCGGAGGTGTGATAATACATCAGTATGGGCCCAGCCCAATGAACAAAACAATAATAAAAAACGGGGGGTTTATTGTCCAAAAACGGAGGGTGTACGAACAAAAACCAACAACAGGCCTAAGGCCCAGTCCAGTGCCACGTGACCCCTGATTCAACAAACCCTAATCCTAACCTCTCAAACCCCAAACACTGTTCATCTCGCCGCTTCCCTTCTCAGCCTCTCTCTCTCTCTCGTTCCCTCCTCTCTCTCACGAACTCTCTCTCTATCAATTCTCAAATCCAAAACCTGCACAAGCAAACCCTAACGAAATCTTCTACCTTGCAGCTAAACAAGATGAAGAAGATGAGGATCTTTGACGAAGGCGCCTGAGTTCTTAATGTTTTTAGACAAATCTGACGAACTTTCGATTGAGCATTCTTGAAAGAATTCTTGAAGGTACGACGAACATGTTGAAGGAGCTGAAAAATCCTATGGTTGATGGATTGACGAATCTTCAGATGACGTCGATGGAGGATCTTGAATATTCTCGAACAGATCTTGAAGTTGGACGATGATCTGGAAAACTTTGAAGTTGGATGAAGGTTCTATGGAGCGAAATCTGGAGAACTTCTAAAAAGCGTGTTGAATGGATGAACTGCGATGAACACAGTGTATTTCTGGGCGAAGATTCTTGGTGGTTTTGAAGGCTTGGTGATTTTGATGATGAAAGTGTTGATCGTTGGAGACGTTGAACTGGAGAATCGGAGGAGAACGCATGCGTTGAAGGTTGTTGATAAAGATCTTCACAGATCTGGAAAACTCATGAAGAACAAGGATGAAGGTTGAAGAATCTTCATCAGTTTCTGGATGAACCTAGGTTAAGACGGTTGAAGATTCACGGCGGAACTGATGGAGTCCTGGAAAAAGGGATGAACGGGATGAATTTCACATGAAGTTTCCGGCGAGTTCTTGCATTTTCTGGCGAAGGCATGAACATCTCCTGAAGATCATTGGTGAAGGATTGGTGAACTTCTTGATGCAGTTACGCAGTTTCCGGCGGGAAACGGTTACCGGTGGCTTTCCGGCGACGGTTGTGGCGGTCCCTGCGGCGGCTGCATGGCCGGCGGCGAGTGGGACGGTGGGATGACAGAGAGCCACGTGGCTCACATGCAGTGTGTGTAGGGAGGACGCGTGGGGGATTGTGGAGTCTGAGGGAGTGCCAAGTGGCTCTGCATGCAGAAGGGTGAAGTGGTGGATTGTGGAGGCGTAACGTGGCGATGAAGTGGAAGGGAGAGAAAGTGACTCGTGGAAGGTTTATATAGATGACACTTGGCACGAGCTGGACTGGGGTTTGCGGGCCTCCAAAAATCTAACACATGGCCCACGAATTTAATAACTCTGACTAATATCTAATTAACATGATTAATGAATTAAAACCTAATTAAACTCCACTAAATGACTAAACAAAAATTAAAACTGCACTTAAAGCCTAACTGAAAATTAAGACCACTCTAAACCTAATTAAGGCTACTAAACTCAATTAAAACCCTAATTAAACACAATTAAATGCTAACAAAATTTTAAAACAGTAATTAAAGCCTAAATTGAAAATTAAGACTATTCTAACCTAATTAAATCTAATAAACTCAATTAAAACCCTAATTAACATCTAAAGAAAGTTGATTAAAATCTAATTAAAAAGAAATGACTAATATCTAATTAATCTCTATTTAATCCTAAACCCAAATTAAATCTAAAAGGAGAATTAACCATTAAACTCTATTACCTAAAAATGATTAGAGAAAATCCTAAAAAGGGAATTAAAACTAAAAATTATTTAAAACAATTAATATCTATTAAAGCTATTAAAAAATCTATCTAATACTTAGAAAAATCAATTAAACCCATTAAAAAATTCTAGAAAATAAAGGGGAAAAATCTAAAAAAACGAGGAAGCCGATTAAATCGATTAGCGACTGTATTGAAATAAACGGTAAAAAACCCGGACACCGAGATGTCCTCAAAAACAACAGCGAGAGCTGAAAACACCGGGACGAGCAACAATTCTCAAAATACGTCCTCGTATTGGCCTGAAATGCCTGAAGCGCGATCAGAGGGCTGTAATCCCGATAAAGTCAATCTGACTGGAAAAAATGCAATGTACGTGGTATGCAAATGCGAAATGAAATGAGTCGAAACATGAGCCAAATTGCGATAAGTAGTTAGTCAAATTTTGGGGTGCAACAGCTGCCCCTATTCAAACGGCTTGGACCTGAAGGGTTGAAGAGCGGACGACTTTCAAACTTTCAAAGATAGAAGACAATTGAATACCAAAGAACCTGGAAATTTGCCAACTACACAAGTACACGGTACTCTGGTGGGAACAAATCTTCGGAAGCTGAAATCATAGCTGCACGGCAACTAGTTGGAGGAATACTGATCTGAACTTCTGTCGGGATGATTCTCTGATTTATCTAATATCCTTGCATCCTTAAATCATCGAGGGATCACTGGTTACACGGTAACGGGCGATCTACCACCGCACAGGTAAACGATATTGTGATTGGTAGGCACATCTTCAAAAACTGAGCATGGCAGTTGCACGGCAACTCTACTGGGGAATTGGTCACACGGTAACCGGTGAAAAGTCTGATTTTAAGTCTTCGTCAGGATGATCGTCTAATTATGCTGTAGATATTCGTCTTCAAGTCATCGAAGGGTCACTGGTCACTCGGTAACCGGCAATACATGGTCAATCATGCCGTCAGGCATTCTGCGTCATTGCAGAAGAATTCCTCGGGACTCGTCAGGTCATTAGGAACTTTTTAACAATCAAGCTATTCATGCCGTCGGGCATTCAAGGGGATACCCAGGCGTCAGCCGGACTTCATTAGTAGGTCAGGAATAGAATTTTTGGTCAATCATGATCCAAATAAGGGTATGCGATCTTTTGCCGTCAGGCACTCTGCATCAGCTAGGCAAGCTGCTTCGTCAATACAGTTGGACTTCATCAGCAAGTCTGGGGTTCCGGCACCGCTGCCGGACTTCAATCATCAAGTCTTCCAAGGAAAGTTCAACTTCTATGTTTAAAACCTACTGGGGATGACGCATCTCCGCTGGGGATTCTGGAGAACTATCAAGTAACTCTGCTTCGGGGGTCCAGAAATCATTCTGACTGAATCATCTATGCTGAGGAAATAAAGAATCATCTTGAACAAATAACTCCGTCGAAGACTTCAAGAATCATCCTGAACCAATAACTCTGCTGGAGATTGCAGGAATCATCCTGAGCAAACGTTCTGTCGGGGACTCTAAGCATCAACTTGAGCAACCAACTCTGGTAATTTCACTGGGGATTTTAAGAATCATCTTAAGCACACGACTTCGCTGGGGAAATCAAGAATCATCTTGGGCAAACGACCTTGCTGGGGAATTCAAGAATCATCTTGGACCAAACCATTATGAGGAGGAACACCTGCGGAACAAGAACGGTAACGACCTAGCTCCTGTTTCGTATGCATATGCTTGACTATGGCGCAATGCTCCACACGGTGGAAATGCTATGTGTTTAGGATAAATGCTATGCAATCATGCAACATGCTATGTCCCCATCAGCAAAATAAATGCTGAAGGGAGAATCCTCCTGTCAAGGAGAAGGAACCACCAATCTCAATGGGACTCCGCCTGGGGAAATGAGCTTCAGTTGACTGCTGCAGGGGAACAACGCTCTACGAGAACCTGAACCTGCTCAACTGGGTATTCAAACCACAAACTGCTGAGGAAAACGATGTCAATCGCAGAAATAAACTGCGCGGTCTTCGCGGCAAAACTTTCCGAGAGACAACGACTCCGATGGGGAAACACAACATCAACTATTCAACACTCTACTGGGGGAAAACCAATCATGGCCTCAACGGCTTCCAAGGACTCGAATCTCTTGAGGAACTACAAACTCGGCTGGGGAAGAAGGAATCATCCTGCTTATTAGGGAGAGTACGACTCTGTGGGGAATCTCAATTCCGCTGGAGACTTCAATCTGGAACTATCAACTACTACACACTTCAGTGTATGACTCAGCTGGGGAGATGGCGTTCCTTCAGGATACCTCTGGTTGGGGGAGAGAATCTTCTCTGCTTGGGGATATATATCAATGCTCATGGTCCCGCATTTAGACTCTGCGGGGAGATGCCGTTACGCTCTATCGGGGATATCAATCCTGATCTGCTGAGGGTAATCTTGCATACGCCTTACGGAGACTGACCCTTCTGGGTAACACCTATTGGACTATCAAGTCTGATGAGGAATACCTGTGTATCAACACTGCTGGGGATATCAATCTTTAGCTACTCATTGTACAACTCTGTTGGAGATGTACTGATCCTATCAAGGAAACACCTCTGGCGACTGCGGAAGATAACAATCGATCCCTGAAATTGAATCTCACTTCATTGAGGAAAACAACCCTGAATGGTCCTTTTTGAACACCCTAACTCCTTATAGGGTATGCAGCAATCTGTTGAGCAATAACTCTTCTCTGTCTGACATCAAAGTCTACTCGTCTGGAGGTTACTCAGTGAGGGAATCAATGTCAACCTCTGCTTGAGGAATGAGTCAATGACTTGGACTCGGAGGGAAAAGGAGTCAAACTCGGACTCTATGGGGATACAACATTGCATCAGTCCCACTGCTGGGGAAATAAACCCAAATCTTCCAGTCAAGCGAAAGCTTCAGTCTCAACCCACTTGGGAAAATAGCACATCAGGCTAATCAGCGTTCAATGCTCGGGATGGCCATACTCTGCCGGGGATATCAATCAGATCCGCCAAGGATAATCTTGACCCTACTCTGATAAGGGATAAATGCCATCTCAACTTGCTGTAATCTCAAACTGCTCAGGGGAAACGATCTCAAACTGTACGTCTCTGCTGAGAAAATAATCCTGATTCAACAATATCAACACAGGGAATACAGAATACCAATCATGGAGCTGGGATTACTCGAGCCTTATGTCGGGGAATGTGACAACATACGAGTCACTAGGAATCATCGTGTCGGGTACACTTAGGCCTTTTCTGGTTTAGGGATAGGTTTATGGTGATAGGGATTTATTTCTGGTTACCAACAAAAGTGGATTTGAAAGGGAAATACTAGACGAGAACTAGCATTCAAGGTGGACTATCAGACGAGAACTGATAGCAAAAATATGTTAGGTTGTCAAACGAGAACTGACTTACGGTTTGCCAGGCGAGAACTGGGCTTTAAAACTGTGTTGGCCAGACGAGAACTGGTTGAACAATAGGTTAAAGAAAAGGTGACCAGACAGGGCTGGTTTTTGGTTTGGATTTCAGACGAGAACTGATCTCCGGCTTGCCAGACGAGAACTGGACTTTGAAACGATTTGGTTACAAGGTTCAGCCGAGTAACAGGTTAGGCTGTAGGATAACAATCCAATGACATCAAGGCTTCTTTAGAAGGTTCAGGTTTTGGCAGGGTAATGACACGATTCCCCGACACTCAACTCTTGATAGGGTGAACAAACTCATTTGAACAACTTGCCCCAGTGCAATTCAACTTTCCCCCAATCCGACTTTTGGGAAAATGCATTCTGAACATAAAGCAACTGGCAACGAGACAATCTTCAGATGGCTTGCCCCAACATCTGTACAACGGAAGGATTCATCCTCAACTAACCAACTCTCAGCATGGATGGTTTCAATATACTTCCGAAGTAGCTTGCCCCTGAACGAGCGTTGAGCGACTTAACATGCTCTGATTGAACACTGGAGGGATCTGCCCTCAAATCACAGGAGTTCTGGATGATTGCCCCTGAATGGGTCTCGAGAAGATCCACTTCTGATCAACTGCTTCTCGAACAAACTGTCCCATAATCAACCGATGCTTCGGGACTTGTCCTCAGACTAACTGATTCCAAACTCGCTGGAAGTCAATGCCCCAGATTCACAGGGTTTCACAGTATACCACTCTGATCCAGACCGCTGAATGATTCAGTCTTGACTGATTATTCCCTGTTGGAATTCCTTTATATCAACTACTGACCTGCAATTAAAATTGTTTATTCACGAATGGTAATTTTAATGCAGTGTTCATGCAGATTTCAAAAAGATGTACTGTCATTCATTTACGTGTTATGCTAGTGGGTGACGAATGAACCAAAGAGTTCAAACGTATTGCTGATTTGATCAGTGAAAAATACAACAAGGATATGATTAGCAAATCATGTAGGAGTCAGGTTACTCAACCTTATCGTAATGCGCTTTCAGAATAAACCCTGCCTCAATTAGGTCTTTTAAGGGTTGTATCGTGGTCGGGTTCACGGTTCGTGAAACAAAGGATATTTGGCTCAAATTATGATTTGTACCCACCCCTTCTACGTGATGATCTCCGATCCTAATGTTCAGTTAACTTGGCTCGAGCGCTCGCCTCTTCGAGAGGCATGTTGAATATTGGGAACAGTGGTTAAAGAACTCACAAGGTTTTCGGAGTGACAGTTACTCCTTTTTCGTTTCGGTGCCTGTATCTACACGACTTTGTCCTTGTTCGAGGATTTTTTCTTTTTATATCCTTTCTTTTTCATTCTTTTGATCCCCTAATTTTTGCCTGGACTGACTCTTCAGAGTTCTTTTCGATTTTTCTTTTGAAGTCCAGCGGGATGCCCTGGTTTTTGCCTAAGTATTTGCTTTCCAGCTTTTATTTTCTTTTTACTTAGTGGGCTTTCTTTTTTTCTCTTATTTTTTCAAAAAAAGTCGTGCGGCACTGGCTGTCTAAATTTATCCGAGAGGTTTATAACTGTCTCACTCCTGATTGGTGAGGTTTAACCATTGCGGTTGACGAGGTACGACCTCTGGGGAAAAGTGCGATGTGATTGGTCCTCGAAAGACAACACTCCTCTATAAGATTTGAATGCTCGGTCAAGCTAACTGACGACTACCCTGCCCCGGGTTAAGATGTGAGGGTTTAAAAGTCCGAAAAAACTCCTATTTCTCGGCTCGAAGTGGTTAACGAGGGACTACCTCCTTATCTCTCCAGTGTTTAGGGGATTTGAAACAATGCCTGTACATCATAGGCAAGGTTTTATCTGAAAGCATACGATCATCGGTTATGAGTATTCAGTTTCGTCATCCTCCCTCCAATCTTTACTAATCATAGTGATAAAGTGGAGTTAATAAAATGCAAGTGTCAGTGTAATGCAGTAAATGAGCGACAGCGACATGATTAATTCAGAAAAATGCATAGTCACTTTATCAATATTACCATTCGAAACAAACAATGTTTAACAGCAAGTAGTAACTAACAGAAAGGAAACTACAAATGCAAATGATAAAAAGTCCGAGGACTGCCAATGCTGAGGACGTCTGCCTGTTTGGACCACTGGTCTCTGGAAATAACCCTCTGAATCTGCGAGCTCAGACAGCTGAGAGGTTGTCATGCACAACCAAAACTCCTTCTGGAAAGGAAACGCACCCTTTGTCGATCAACTGTTGCACTTTTGCCTGAAAAGCTTTGCAATCTTCAGTTGAATGCCCTGGAGATCCACCATGGTAACCACACTGAGCATGGGGATTGTACCCAGGAGGGTAAGGCTCTGGCACGGGCTTAAGAGCTTTGGGTTCCACCAAAGAATTCTGAATCAAATGTGGAAGAATCTAGCTATACGGCACAAGAACTGGATGAGAAGGAGCATTCTTTCGTTCCAAGTTGTTACGAGGTCGGTTCTGATTCTGACGTTGATTCTGATAACCTCGGCCACGGGCTCGTGGATTCGCAAGAGGAGCAACATAAAGTTCCCGATGTGGTGCCCCAGGCACAATTGTCTGTCCAGAATAACGGGACACAGAGGATACTGACCGCTGAGAAGACGAAGAACCAACAGATTTCGCCGATTCGTCTTGAGGATACCCAACATCATTCATGATTGCATTGATCACAACTCCTTCTTCAGTTTGAAAGCTACAGAGAGATTCGGTTTCACCAGCCTGACTGCTCGAAACGTTCTGAATTCTTCCAGTCTTTACACCATACTCGATGCGCTCTCCTGCCCTTACCAATTCAGAGAAATTTGGTGCGACTCCAAGCATTCTTTCGAAGTACGGGCTCTGCAAGGAGTTTACGAACATGCCTTTTAACTCTCGGTCGAGAAGCGGTGGTTGCACTCTAGCAGCAAATTCTCTCCATCTCTGAACATACTTCCTGAAAGGTTCATTGTTCTCTTGAGACAATTCTTGCAGCTGCATGCGACTAGAAGCCATGTCTAGGTTATAGTCGTACTGTTTCAGAAAAGCATTGGCTAAATCCACCCATGATCGGATCTGATTACTCTCTAACTGCATATACCAACTCAGAGGTGCCCCAGTCAGACTATCTTGAAAGCAGTGAATCATCAACTTGTCTTTATGCACGAATGAAGTCATTCTTCGGCAGAACATCACCAAATGTTGCTTCGGGCAACTATCTCCTTTGTACTTTTCAAACCTCGGCATTCTGAACTTCGGAGGTAACACTAGGCCAGGAACCAGACACATGTCTGCAGCACTAGGGTTAACAACGTCTTTACCTTTCAAGGCTTTGAATCTTTTATCCAATGCACGAAACCTTCTAGCATACACGGGAGCTAATGGGTCTTCAGTCTTTGCTATCGGGACCTCTCTTCGGGACTTTGGCACAGGGAAGGCAACACCCTGGTAGTCTGAGATATCAACAGAAGGAGAACGTTCACCTCGGACAACAAACTGCTCACGTAGACCTCGGTCTTCAACAGAAGGCTGTACAAGCTGAGCTGCAGTAAGGTTGTTCACTTGCGGAAAGTCTTCGTCATGCATAGATCCATACAAAGGATTGGACGTCACAGTGAAACCTGACAAGGTATCAACAAACTGGAAGCTGCTCTCTGACATAGCTACCAACAACTTTCAACTGACTTCACTGCTTGATTCTGCTCAACTCTGCTTCAACCCTTTGGTCGTCTTCAACACTCACCTTCAGAATCAAAACAACGGCTGGATAAGAGCTCTGACTAGCTGGAGCGTGGCATGCAATATGATGCAGGAATGTTCATGCAAATGCAATGCAAGATGCAGCAAACACGGGATCACAACCCCCACAAAGCTCTGATTGCTGCTGCGCTGCTGACGAGATAAGTCTGCTCTGACGAGAGAAAACCAAGATATCGGGTAGGCTGGAAGTCAAGTTTCCTGCAAAAACCCTCCCACTCACGGGTATGGACCTAAACTGACACAAGTTCGGCATCCTATGCGTTCATCAGCGTCACAGACATTCAAGAGGGGTGATACGATACCCAGAAGGTGTGGCATCACCAGCTCATGAAGCGGCCTTACTCGGCTGAATCACAAATGATCGGTCCCCAGAGTCGACAATCCTCCAAACTAACAACCGTCTCAACCCAAAGGGTTGAAAGAGAAGCCAACCGGGAGAACCTCGTCTGAGCGTGGATTTCATGAGACACTAGCGCCTGCCAAGCAAGTGCGCGCCCACTAATTTCCACAACTAATTCTATGGTGCACTCAAGCCTGGGTCTGGCTTCTCACTCATCAGAGCTCCCATCCCACAACAGCACAATAGCAACAGATAATAATATAGTGCGGGAACTGTAAATACATCAGTAAAATACAACATAAAAGTGCGGGAAATGTAAATACATCAGTAAAATACAACACAAAAATAAACACCCACAGACACGCAAACAAGCGCTAGGATTGACTCTCTCAGGGGACATTGGACCCCACAGGCTGACTCGCATACGGGACGTTGGATCCCTAGGAAACTATGAAGTCCCCAGCAAAGTCGCCAGCTGTCGCTTCCGCGAAAATAAGGTGCCGGCAAAACAGAAGAGTCGCCACCTTTCGTTATTTATCCCTCAGAGCGGGAAAGGAAACGATCGGAAAAACCTGACGAAAAAAGGGTAAGACAAAGTCATCGCAACCGTTGTCTGGGTTCGGGAGTCGGTTACGCAAGGGGAAGGTATTAGCACCCCTCACGTCCGTCGTACTCGACGGGATCCACGCTTGTTGTGTCTGTCTACGGGTGAAAAACAATCTATCTACGGCTGCTAGATCTAAACGGAAAGAAATTGACTCGATAGAGCGTCGCACTCTATGCCTACGTATTCTCATCAGAGAATGAGAAATCAGAGTCTACGTAGTTCGGGAAACTACGGGGAAAGTTGCTCGACAAGACGTCGCGTCTTGGGCCTACGTATTCTCATCAGAGAAATCAGAGCATGACGTAGTTCAGGTTAACTACGGGTAGACAAGGTGTTCTCGATCACACGGGGGTGAGAGATAGGATTGACGATACTAGAATACGCATTCTAGCAGTTAGGTGGACGCTGCTCGACCATTGGAGACTTAGGCGTACCTGTTTGCGGTAGAACGGACGTAGTATGTCGGGTTTTAAAGGTATGGGAACCTACGGGAACTAGAACTACGGTCTGGTCTCAAATGCGCAAGGGCAAGAGAAAAGGATAACATCAGTCGTCAGCGGGAAAGTCTCGGTCGCACGGCAGCGAGGAGAACAAAAAGGTTAGTTGTTAGTGTGCTCGCTAGGATATCGCATCCTATGCCTACATATTCTCATCAGAGAAAATCAGAGCAGCTGTAGTTCGACCTACTACAGCTAAAACGGGGAACGGGGAAAGGTGGCTCGCTAGGATGTCGCATCCTATGCCTACATACTCTCGTCTGGTACGAGAGATCAGAGCAAACGTAGTTCGACTACGGGAAAGGGGAAAGGTGGCTCGCCAATACATCAGTATTGTGCCTACGTATTCTCGTCAGAGAAATCAGAGCTAACGTAGTTCGACTACGGGAAAACTTGCTCGCCAAGACGTCGCGTCTTGTGCCTACTATTGCACCCTAAAATTTGACCAACCGGTCCCCATATCTGGTTTATGCTTCGACGCATTTTGCATTCGCATTCGCATACGGCATGCATTGCATTTTTATCATTCAGATGAGTTTTTATCGGGATTATAGCCCCTGGCGTTTCAGGCAGTTCAGGTCGGTCGAAATAAAAGTCTGTTGAGAATTGGTGCTCGTTCCTAGTGTTTTCAGGCCATCCCGGGTTTCGTTGCGGTTGCGTAATTGGGTTTTAATCGGTTTAATCGACTTCCTGGTATTTTTTAGATTTTTTTGTCATTTTTCGGGATTTTTAGTGCATTTAATGAATTTTTCTGGATTTAATAGAGTTTTAATATTTTTTAGAGTTTAAATAAACTTTCTTTTCATTTTTTTAGAAATTAATAGGTTTTTAAAGAAATTAATAGATATTAAAGATTTTTAACAAATTTTATAAACTAATTTTCTTTTAATAGTTAATAGATAAATTGTTTTTTTCTTTTAAAAAGAGTAGAAAAAATAATAATAATAATAATAATAGATAGTGTTTTTTAGATTAGAGTTTTATTAAAGAAAGAATTAATAAAGAAAAATAATAAAATAGATAGTATGGTTTTTTTAGATTTTTAATTGTTTTTTCAGATTTTAAATAGGGTTTAAAAAAAAAGTTTTTTTGTAGATATTAAAAAATAGTTTTAGAATGTTTTTTCAGATTAATTAGGTTTTATTTTGTTTTATAGATTAACTAGGGTTAATTAGATATTAATTAGGTTTTAGTTTTAATTTTCATTTTTAGGATTAATTAGGGTTTATTAGAGTTTAATTAGGGATTTATGTTTAATTTTTGTTTTAGTTAATAAGGGTAATTAGAGATTAATTAGATTTTATTTTTGATTTTAGTTTAGGGTTTAATCAGGTTTTTTTAGTCTTAATTAGTCCTTAATCGTCATTAATCCATCATTAAGTCAATTGGGCCATTATCCATTGATTGAGCTCAAAGTTCAGATCCAATTCGCAGTGCCACTTGTCATTTAAAAGCTCATGCCACGTGTGCAGCCATTTTTGGTCCCACCTCACACTCTCTGATCCTGCATGCACACCACGTGTGCTCCCCTCAGACTCCCCCAGCCACACGTGGCTCATTCCCCTCACTCACCCTGCCACGCCGCCCTTCACCGGAAACACAACCGCCGGCCATGCAAACTCCGTAGCACCTCACCGGTGAAATCACACGGTGGTTCCTACGGCCGAGTTCACCGGAATCTGCAAAATTCCCAGTTTCTCCAGAACACCTTCGTTCACCTCCATCCATTCCACCGCCGGTCACCATAACTGCCACCGGAGTTTCCAAACTCGCCGGAAACCCCAAAAAAAACCTAGAAAATCCATATGATCTTCTTCTTCTCCGATCTACCTCCAACCAACCTTCATCAGAAATTACCCTAATCTCGCCGGAACTCCATTGATGTTCATCCGTCTTCAAACATTTTCCAGAAATTTTTGATTCTCCTCAAGAACGTCCTAACAACCTTCGAACGGAGTTTTCCAGATTCATCCATCGTGTATCAATTTCATCGTGTTCGTGAGCTTTTTCCAGAAACTCAAGAAAATTTCATCAACCCCATCGGAAGTTGCACGCAGACTTTTCCAGATTTCCATCTCAGCCTCAGATCTTCATCCCTACACCGTTTTCCAACATCATCGCTCATCATCGTCCGTCAAGATTCTTCACCGCTTTGATCTCGTACCCTTGCGTTTCTCCAGAAAACTGTACACGTCGAGGACATCAACCAAGAGGATTCATCATTTCGTTCGTTCTTTTTTCCAGAAAATCATCTGAGATCTCTTCAACTACGTTCATCCTTCATCAGATTTATCAACGATCTTCAAGCGTCTTCATACGTCTCCAGAAACGCAAACGTCAACGGGCTTCGTTCAGCAAGATCGTCCAGTTTCTTCCGATCTGTCAACCTACGAACTTTTCCTCTTCAAGAACTTTCTCCAGACGGCCCCTTCCTCATAGTATCATCCAGGTTCTTTTCTTTAATTCGTTACACCTCATAGCTGTTTGGTTAGCTGGATTCAGGATCTTTTGAGAGTTGAATGTTAGAATTTTGTGAGGCTAGTTAGATTAGGGCGTGGGTTGAATTGAAATTTGAGGGATTGGATTGATTAACAGAGTTTGTGAGAGAGATTGAGGGATAGAGAGATTTTTAGAGATGGAGAGGTTGGAGATGGAAGGCGCCGCTAGGGTTTCAGTTGGGGGGGGGGGGGGGAGATGAACAGTGGTCATCAATTTGAGATTAGTTAGTTTTATGGTTGATGTTTGCTGAGGTTGGGTTTGAATGAACCTCGGGCCTAAGCCCAATTGTGCAATTTGCAGAATCTACCCTCTGTGTCCATTCGTACCCCCTCCCCCTGGTTTGAATTGAACATGGGCCTTAGGCCACTTACTTCCCACACCCCCATTGATGGCCCAACCAAGATAACAAGCGTTTTCGTTGCTATTCCCCCCCCCCCCCCCCTCAGCTTATTGGCCTTGTTGTGTGTTTTTTTGTTTTTTCTGAAGCAAACATGGGCCCAACGTGCTATCAGCACCCCCCATCCTGGGCCCAATAGGTTCTGCTGTAAATAAATTGCTGTTTCCACCCCCTTTGTTTTATTTTTTATTGATTTTCTTTTTTCTTTTTCATTTGCATTTAGTTACCAAATAAATCATAAAAAATACAAAAATGATCAATTTTACATGGGATTTTTTTTCCCATTTCAATAATTGTTTCAAGAAATTTATGAGAAAATAAAAATATTGTTTTAGGGTTTTTTCCATTTATATTGTTTTTTCCATTTTAATTGTTTTTATTTTCATGTTTGTTTGTACATGCATATTGGTGAATTTCGTTTAGGCATTTCTTTCCATATTCTGATTCCGTTCTTTTTGTGGTAGCTAGATTAGAGCATTAAGTTCCCTTAGATATTTATTTCATATTTTTTTGATTAAATCTTGGTTAGTTTTGATTAGAAAACATTAGGTTAGT
This sequence comes from Lathyrus sativus, assembly GCA_963859935.3. Classification (NCBI taxonomy): domain Eukaryota; kingdom Viridiplantae; phylum Streptophyta; class Magnoliopsida; order Fabales; family Fabaceae; genus Lathyrus; species Lathyrus sativus. The sequence goes on from OZ012736.1 coordinate 13,770,117, forward strand.
ATAAATAGGGTTTAAACTCAACGTAGGTGCACCATAATATTTTCTTTTGGGGTTTTTAGCATGAATTAGGGTATGGGACATATAAGGTATGTAGGGTAGATATAGAACTCCCCTTAGAATAAATCTTAGGATTTTACATACCATTTTGTTATTTTTAGTATATTTTGTAAATTGTGTGGTTGTTTGGTGTGCCCATTTGGGGTTTTATCTGTCTGCTTGGGCTTTTGGGCTTTTTATTTGGGGTATGGGCTTAGCTTGGGCTTGTGGAAGCATGAAGAATCAATGGAGAAGATTGAAGACAAAGATCAAATGTTGAAGTTTGAAGATTGCTTGAGCTTGGAGCTGATTGAAGACTTAGGAAAAATAGGAGCAAATAGGCAGAGACTTAGAATAGAACAAATTCTTTCACAAACATGGATAGCTTCCTGTGCTTCCATTCCTCTCTATGACATAAAGTCCCTCTGTGGTATTCACCTCACTCCTTTGGAGGGATAAGTGGCCTTACCTTAGAGGTAGAACTTTGAGGGAAACAGTCTGTTACAATGTCAACTGTTTATAGGCTTCCTTTGGTCGTCAATGAACTGTTTGACATTCAATTTATTCTGATAAATCAATTCTTTGCTGGAGAGTTTGTCTTGAAGAAAGAAGCCATTGAAGATGGAGAAGAAGATCAAAGATTGACAAAGATGAAGATTGTTCATGTCAAAGCAGTGCAACTGTTAAAGCTAGGGTTTACCGCTGTCTGGAGCTATCCGTTGTCTGAAGCTATGAACTGGTTAAGGTGCTGTGCTTGCTTGAGCTGGGTAATTTCTTGGAGATGGAAGCTTGTTGTAGCTGGGGTACCATTGGAGTTTGGGGTGCTGTTAGAGTTGGGGCTGGTTTTGGGGCTTTATTTTCTTTGCTGTATTGCTTGTTAATTTTCCCATAGGGTTGAGGTGAAGCTGTTTCACTTTGCCCATTGTCTTCTAGGTTCGAGGTCGAGTGGGACTCCCTTGCCTCGCTTGTATTGCTGCATTCATGCATTTTACTGCTTTACTGCATATATGCTGTTGCTTTCCGTTTATCCCCTTAGGATCTATGTTTCTCTCTGCGCAAGAGAGGAATATGATAGACATTAGGCTTTCATCCATGCATGATAACATTAGGGTAGATTTTGATTCCCTTTTTCAACCATAGGTCTTAGAGTTGTTGTTTCTCTTCTATCTCAAAACAATCAAAAATACAATAAAAGGTCAAACATCAATAAAAAACAGTTCTTGCGTAAAAGACTGTAAACCAATCAAAGAGTCATTTTGTCCGCTTGGACCCGTAACCAGGAGAAAACCTTTTTCAGAAGGATAAAAACAATCAAGACAGACTTGTGTCGTACGTGGCCCGAACTACGTTTGCTCTGATCTTTCATGCTGTATGAAAGTACGTAGGCATAGGATGCGATATCCTAGCGAGCAACCTTCCCCTCCTTTCCCGTAGGTAGGCGAACTACGTTGACTCTGATTTCTCGTTCCAGACGGGAATACGTAGGCATAAAGTGCGATACTTTGCCGAGTCATTTTATTTTCTTTTAACCCCAGACCTGTAGAGTAGATAGAATAACAATCCATACTAGAAAACAAGCGTGGATCCCGTCGAGTACGACGGACGTGAGGGGTGCTAATACCTTCCCCTTGCGTAACCGACTCCCGAATCCAGGTTTTGGTTGCGATGACCATTCCTTTCCCGTCTTTGCGGTAGGTTTACTTCTAGCGTTTCCTTTCCCTCCCTTGGGATAAATAACGCACGGTGGCGACTCTTCTGTTCAGCCGGCGCCGATTTTTGCAGTAGCGACACCTACGTATTCTCGAGTTAGCATCTGAAAAGATCATGGCTTCAGAAGAGCAGAACTTGGTTGTTACTCGGGCAGAGTTTGAATTGTTGAAGTACCAGGTGAGTCAGGTCATGGAAGCCATGACAGCTATGAATGGAGGAGGAAACGATGGTCAAAGAGCTCAGATGAACAATGTTGCCCAGCCAGTGCAAACCCCTGTCAGAGGTCCATATTCTTTCAATGACGCAGAGTGTCACCATTCTACTTTCTCTACGCTAGATTCTACAAGGATTGTTCCATCCCCAAGAGTTGTTCCGCAGGTTAATATTCAGGACCCACTGACTGCTGAGTATATGAGAAGACTTCAGACGTTGGAAGATCAGATTACTGCCCTGGTGAATAAGAATACTCTTGATCTGAATGCTGCGAGCATGTGTTTGGTGTTAGGTCTTGTATTGCCTCCAAAGTTCAAAATGCCCAATTTCGAGAAGTACAAAGGGGATAGCTGTCTGAAGCTACATTTGGTTATGTTCTGCAGAAAAATGACTCCGCATATCACCAATGGCAAGCTCATGGTTCACTGTTTCCAAGATAGTTTGATCGGAGCATCGTTGGACTGGTACACGCACTTGTAGAGTGATAGTATTAAATCATGGTCGGACTTAGCCAATGCCTTCGTGAAGCAGTACGACTACAACCTGAAAATGGATCCTTTTCGCGTGCAGTTGCAAGAATTATCTCATGCGGAGAATGAATCCTTTAGGGGGTATGTGCAGAGATGGAGAGAATTGGTTGTTCGTGTTCAACCACCAATTCCGGAGAGAGAAATGGTTAACCTCTTTTTGGATACTCTGAAGGGCCGTTATCATGACATGATGTTCACTTGTACAAGCTTTGAAGGCCTGATGAGAATGGGAGAGATTGTTGAGAGAGGACTCAAGAATGGAAAGCTTTGAGATGCTCCTTATATCCTAGTTGATAAGAATGAATCAGTTATCAGCTCTCAAGAGGAGTGGGAAGAAGGAAGCGATGTTGTTTCAGAATCTCTAGCGCCTCAGGCTCAGTTTTCAGACACTTCAAATCAGCAGTCATATTATCGTCAGCCGCGTCGCCACGCCGACAAAGACCAAGGAAACCTGAAAGGCAGTTTACTCAGCTACCAGTGTCGTACAGTCAGTTGTTGCCAGATTTGGTCGAAAGTGGATTGATAGTGCCGAAAGAGATTAATTCAACGATCCCGCCTTATCCTTCAGGTTCTGGTGCCAGCGCCCGCTGTGAGTACCATGTTGGGGTACAGGGGCATTCGACAGATGATTGTAAAGTGCTTAGAAGCCAAGTTCAGAATTTGCTAGACTCTAACAAGATCTTTATCACACCTCAGGGTTTTGTTCGGATTATTGATTATCCTTCACCCAGTTGTGTGGGTTCGTCAGTCCATGTCAGGGAATACTCCACTGAGAGTGTATGTGTGAAAGAATGTCCAACCGAGAGTTCAGTTGAATAGGGGGAAAGTTACTAGAGGTTTCTGTGTTGGGTGTCACATTTGTTTCTCTCTGCTGATCTGTTTAGCTTTCGTGCATTGTTGTTTGCTGACCACCACCAGGCTTGTTGGCTGGGGTCATTGTATTCTGTACTTGGTTGTGCTTGTTTACTGCTCTTGTTGACTTTGCGTATTGGTGTGAGGTGTTTATCTCTGTGCTTATAGCTTGGGGTGTATTTGGCTTGTCTTGAATATGTGTTTGATTTCTGCATTGCATTATCACATAACAGGTACATCAGAACCGGGGTCTTATTTCCTATTACCAGTTTGTTGCAGGAATTCTTCAGAGATATGGAACAGAATTAGGCTGAATTGATTGAAGTCCAAAGCCAGCTAAGGCAGATGATGAAGGACATGCAAGAGTTGCGTCTGGATCAGAAGATGCTCAAAGAAGAAAATAATCAGCTGAAGACCCAAATGAGCTTAATCATGGAAGTCGTCAAGAATGTGATTAGGAAAGAGGATGATCAGCTATCTGAAGCTGCAGTGAAGGAGTTTGTTCCACCTGTGCCTGTGAAGCCCGTGCATGTGGAACCCGAGCTTAAAAGACGTGTTGATCGACACCAACAACAACCACAAAAGATGCATCCGGTTCGGCAAAGGTCAAGGAGGATGTTTGAGGCGCCGCCTTCAACATATGCTAAGCTCTTTCAGACTTTATTGAGTTTGAAGATGGTTGAAGAAAGAACATTGGAACCGCCCAAGGGAACGAAACTTCCTTATGGGTATGATACCAGCAAGCACTGTGAATTTCATTCCGGGGCAACTGGACATGATATCAAGAGTTGTCACGCTTTTAAGCACAACGTTCAGGACTTGATTGACGCAAAAGTTATTGAACTCACGCCGGGGGGGTGTAATTGTACCTAATGGTTTTACCTCAGCTGATGCTAAGACAATGGACGTTCCCGAAGCTGCCGTAGATCAGAAGTATATTCTGCAATCATTGGTGTCAGAATCCCCCTGTCCTCAGTTGCTTCCTAGACCAAGTCTGAGGAGGAAAGCGCTTGAACAAAAGGAGTCCCTGATAGTTCAGACTCGACCTCCAAGTGGTTCGAATGATCAAAGCCAACAAGTTGTCCAGTCTTCGCAACAGACGTCAACTCCTTTCCAGAGTCAGCAGCCTTATCGTTATCAGCTAAACCTGCATGCTAGACAGAGCCCAATGAAGTCAGAAAGGCAATTCACCCGGCAGCCGTTTTAAGCAGTATGAAGATGGCTGGTTCAGCAGCAAGTCAGATGTGATAGCCCGGTTCTCGGAAGCTGACGTCTTCCTGTGTTTCATCTTGTCATTTCTTTATGTTTGTAGTTTCTTTCTTGTTAAATTGCAATCTTGTTTGTAAAACTTGTTGTTTTCATTCAATTGATGATAATGAAATGAATATGCATGTTTTGATTAAATCCATTCGTGTTCACTAATTGATTTTTACTGATATCCAACGCTTGGTTAAGCGGAATCCGGGGAGGATGACGAAAATTAACGACATGCAAGCTTCCGATATTATATGCCTTCGAAATAAAACCTGCTGATGATGTACAGGCATTGTTTCAAATCCCTAAACACCGGAGATATAAGGAAGATAATCCCTTGATAACCCCTTTGAGCCTAGTTGTAGGAGTTTCTTTCTAAAAGTGAAAAACCCTCAATCTCAACCTGGGGCAGGGTAGGTGTTAGCTAATTTGACCGAGCGTCCAAATTGCAAAAGGAGTGTCCGTTCGAGGATCAATCACACCTCCATAGGTCGTGCCTAAAAAGCCGCAGTGGCTAAGCGTCAGGAGTGACCCAGTCACATTATTCCCCAAAGAGTCAGACAACCAGTGTCACACGACTTGTTCGAAAAAACAACGAAAAGTGAAAAGAATCAAAAGCCCGCTAAGTCAAAACTTGAAAACAAACGACTTAGGCAAAAATAGGGGCATCCCGCTGGACTGGAAAATCAAAAGAAACTCAAAAGAGTCAGTCCAGGAAAAAATTGGGAAAAGAAAAGGAAAAAACTGAAAAGGATTACAAAAGAAAAGTCCTCAAATGAAATACAAGTCGTGTGACCCCGAGTGTCAAAGACGAAAAGTGAGTGGCTATCACTCCAAAAGCGCATAGTTTCTCGAACTATCACTCATATGTTTCAACCTCCCAGAGGTGAGCGCTAAGGTCGAATTAGCTGAACGTAGGATCGGAGAACATCAAGGCGAATGGGTGGGTTAAAATTAGACTTTGAGCCTTTATCCCTTTCTTTCAAAAACCATGAACCCGACCACGTTACAACCTTCGAAAGTCCTAATTGAAGCATGGTTGTCTCGAAGGCATACATCGGTTAAGATCGCGTCGAAGCTGACTCCTAAAAGGGTTCTTCTTACCATGTTGGTGCTGATGTTGATATTTTGATAAATGATTTGTGCTTTGTATGCCATAAACTGGTTTTCCATTTTTCCAGTGAACAGATTGGATGTTAAAACTGTCATACGCATTGCATTAATACATCTATTATGCAGGACAACTGGTTTTACTTACGAGTAAGCGCTTGACAACAGGGGAGTTTCCTACAGTGGAAAGTCTGATCAGGATAGAATGCAGGACGCCCGAATGTGCCGAGAGCAGGGGCAAGCGATTATCCAGTAATCCCCAGTGAGGTCAGCCATCCAAAGCAGTTATTCTGGGGCAATCAGGTCGAGATTCAGTAAATCTCTCGTAGCTGAAGTCACTATACTGAATCAGCCAATCAGGGGCAAAGTCACTGCAGACAGGGGCAAGCTCTCCTAAGAGCGCGGAAGCTATTCTTTATTCGAGAAGCATTTGATTTGAAGCATTTTTCTGAGGTTCAGAATGCTAGGGCATTTCATATCAGACCGTTAGGGTACAGATTTTCAGATTTCTTTTGAGGACTATCCCCGCAGAGGTCCCACAAGCTGGGGCATATTAGAAGCGAAGGAATTGTTTTTCTCCGTGTCATCAGAGTTACGCAGAGTTACTCCGAGCTATTCGAGCAGATTCAGCTAATCTCCAAGTGCGAGTCGAATGTCGGGAAGTCGTGTTACTGTCTATTGACCCTTCAATCAGAAATTGTGAATTCAGACAGGATATTATTCCAGTGTCAATCATATATGACCCATCCCAGATGGCCTAAAGTCCAATCCATATTGGCAATTTTCAAGAAGCCCAATTCATATTGGCAATCACTGTGAGGCCCAATCTATGTTGGCGCATCATTTCAAAATCCAATCTTCATTGGTACGCAGGAAGACTCCGTCTGTTTTCCCCAGCAAAAGTCCAATTTTCATTGGCACGGGTAAGCTATCCCTGACAGAAGTCCAATCATGATTGGTGCATTCAGTTATTCCTCAGAGAAGTCGGCTTCACTCTTCCAGCATTTATTTTGCTGGAATAATTCTGTAATATCTGGTTATCCCCCAGCGGAGTTGGCGTTGTCTTCAGCATTTATTTTGCTGAAGCGGTTTTCTGTCTCCTAATGCTCCGGCGACCCGAGCCTGCATTTGCATTTGCATATATCATCATACTTGCATTTCATCCTCAAATGCGTAGCATTTCCATCCTATATGGAGCATTACGCCATAGAAAAATTCAAACATACGCATATGCATACGAAGCATAAGCCAGTTTTTCTATCAGTCTCCAGTGGCAACACGAAGTACTCTGTAATCAGTTCAGGGGCATTTATCCAGCAGCTTTATTCAGACAGCTCTTTGGCATTCGATTCTCAGATCATGCAACATTTATGCTTTACTCGTCAGTCTATCAGTAGACTTCGGGAGTTGGGGTATGGTTTTCTCCGTCTATCCTTAGACGTTGAGAGGTTTCAAGGCGATCTTTCAAATATTGGCGTTCTTTCTGTTTATTGGACGAGATGGCATTTCAAGAAGGTTTTTCTGACCGTTGATTCTTATTGACGTCGAGGCTCTTCGAAGAATGTTTGGTTTTCCTAGTATTTGATCCTTATCAACGGCATGGATCTTGGGAGATGGGTTTTCTTTCTGTCAATCCTTATTGATGATGTGGCCCCTTTGAAGATATTGTTCTTTCCATCAATTCCTATAGACGAAAGGATTTTGAAATTTGATGGGTGGTGATGAATATGAATATGGGTATGGTTTTCCTACGGTGGACGGTGTAAATATGGATATTGGTTTTCCTTCGGGATGGTGTCTCCGTCTATCATTAGACGAGGAGAGTATTGGATAATGTTTTTCCTTCGGGACAGTGCCTTTCTGTCTATCCTTAGACAATGTGAGTAATGGGTATGGTTTTCCTTCGGGAAATGAGTCTTTTTGTCTATCTGTAGACAATCTAAATATGGGTATGGTTTTCCTTCGGTGGATGGTGTAAATATGGATATTGTTTTTTCCTTCGGGATGATGTTCTGTCTATCTGTAGACAACATAAAAATGGATATTATGGTGTTTCTTCGGGATGGTGTCTCCGTCTATCATTAGACGAGGAGAGTATGGATATTGTTTTTCCTTCGGGATGGTGTTTCTGTCTATCTGTGGACGATGTAAGTATGGTTATTGTTTTCCTGCGGGATGGTGTCCCCGTCTATCAGTAGACGATGGGAGGTGATCAAGTGCATGTTGATCCAACCTTCGGGTTTGTTATTTGTGGTGTCACACAAGTAACTGGTGTTGAAGTCAAATCTCTGTATCAGTGGATCGATCAGTTTATTACCATAATAATTGAATTCAGTTCGCTGGATGGTGTTCCCCAAGCGAGGGCGCAGTTTATTTCTGCGGTTGGCAAATTTTCGGGTTTATTTTGTATTCAACTGTCTCGTACCTCGAATGTTTGAAGGTTGTTCGCTCTTCAACCCTTCAGGTTCAAGCCGCTTGAATAGGGGCAGCTGTTGCACCCTAAAATTTGACCAACCGGTCCCCATATCTGGTTTATGCTTCGACGCATTTTGCATTCGCATTCGCATACGGCATGCATTGCATTTTTATCATTCAGATGGGTTTTTATTGGGATTATAGCCCCTGGCGTTTCAGGCAGTTCAGGCCGGTCGAAATAAAAGTCTGTTGAGAATTGGTGCTCGTTCCTGGTGTTTTCAGGCCATCTCGGTGCCCGGGTTTCGTTGCGGTTGCGTAATTGGGTTTTAATCGGTTTAATCGACTTCCTGGTATTTTTTAGATTTTTCTGTCATTTTTCGGGATTTTTAGTGCATTTAATGAATTTTTCTAGATTTAATAGAGTTTTAATATTTTTTTAGAGTTTAAATAAATTTTCTTTTCATTTTTTAGAAATTAATAGGTTTTTAAAGAAATTAATAGATATTAAAGATTTTTAACAAATTTTAGAGACTAATTTTCTTTTAATAGTTAATAGATAAATAGTTTTTTTCTTTTAAAAAGAGTAGAAAAAATAATAATAATAATAGATAGTGTTTTTTAGATTAGAGTTTTATTAAAGAAGGAATTAATAAAGAAAAATAATAAAATAGATAGTATGGTTTTTTTAGATTTTTAATTGTTTTTTCAGATTTTAAATAGGGTTTAAAAAAAAAATTTTTTTGTAGATATTAAAAAATAGTTTTAGAATGTTTTTTCAGATTAATTTAGGTTTTATTTTGTTTTATAGATTAACTAGGGTTAATTACATATTAATTAGGTTTTAGTTTTAATTTTCATTTTTAGGATTAATTAGGGTTTATTAAAGTTTAATTAGGGATTTATGTTTAATTTTCGTTTTAGTTAATTAGGGTAATTAGAGATTAATTAGATTTTATTTTTGATTTTAGTTTAGGGTTTAATCAGGTTTTTTTAGTCTTAATTAGTCCTTAATCGTCATTAATCCATCATTAAGTCAATTGGGTCATTATCCATTGATTGAGCCCAGAGTTCAGATCCAATTCGCAGTGCCACTTGTCATTTAAAAGCTCATGCCACGCGTGCAGCCATTTTTGGTCCCACCTCACACTCTCTGATCCTGCATGCACACCACATGTGCTCCCCTCAGACTCCCCCAGCCACACGTGGCTCATTCCCCTCACTCACCCTGCCACGCCGTCCCTTCACCGGAAACACAACCGTCGGCCATGCAAACTCCGTAGCACCTCACCGGTGAAATCACACGGTGGTTCCTACGGCCGAGTTCACCGGAATCTGCAAAATTCCCAGTTTCTCCAGAACACCTTCGTTCACCTCCATCCATTCCACCGCCGGTCACCATAACTGCCACCGGAGTTTCCAAACTCGCCGGAAACCCCAAAAAAAACCCAGAAAATCCATATGATCTTCTTCTTCTCCGATCTACCTCCAACCAACCTTCATCAGAAATTACCCTAAACTCGCCGGAAACTCCATTGATGTTCATCCGTCTTCAAACATTTTCCAGAAATTTTTGATTCTCCTCAAGAATGTCCTAACAACCTTCGAACGGAGTTTTCCAGATTCATCCATCGTGTATCAATTTCATCATGTTCGTGAGCTTTTTCCAGAAACTCAAGAAAATTTCATCAACCCCATCGGAAGTTGCACGCATACTTTTCCAGATTTCCATCTCAGCCTCAGATCTTCATCCCTACACCGTTTTCCAACATCATCGCTCATCATCGTCCGTCAAGATTCTTCACCGCTTTGATCTCGTACCCTTGCTTTTCTCTAGAAAACTGTACACGTCGAGGACATCAACCAAGAGGATTCATCGTTTCATTCGTTCTTTTTTCCAGAAAATCATCTGAGATCTCTTCAACTACGTTCATCCTTCATCAGATTTATCAACGATCTTCAAGCGTCTTCATACGTCTCCAGAAATGCAAACGTCAACGGGCTTCGTTCAGCAAGATCGTCCAGTTTCTTCCGATCTGTCAACCTACGAAATTTTCCTCTTCAAGAACTTTCTCCAGACGGCCCCTTCCTCATAGTATCATCCAGGTTCTTTTCTTTAATTCGTTACACCTCATAGCTGTTTTGGTTAGCTGGATTCAGGATCTTTTGAGAGTTGAATGTTAGAATTTTGTGAGGCTAGTTAGATTAGGGCGTGTGTTGAATTGAAATTTGAGGGATTGGATTGATGAACAGAGTTTGTGAGAGAGATTGAGGGATAGAGAGATTTTTAGAGATGGAGAGGTCGGAGATGGAAGGCGCCGCTAGGGTTTCAGTTGGGGGGGGGGGGGGGGAGATGAACAGTGGTCATAAATTTGAGATTAGTTAGTTTTAGGGTTGATGTTTGCTGAGGTTGGGTTTGAATGAACCTCGGGCCTAAGCCCAATTGTGCAATTTGTTGAATCTACCCTCTGTGTCCATTCGTACCCCCTCTCCCTGGTTTGAATTGAACATGGGCCTTAGGCCACTTACTTCCCACACCCCCATTGATGGCCCAACCAAGATAACAAGCGTTTTCGTTGCTATTTCCCCCCCCCCCCCCTCAGCTTATTGGCCTTGTTGTGTTTTTTTTTTGTTTTTTATAAAGCAAACATGGGCCCAGCGTGCTATCAGCACCCCCCATCCTGGGCCCAATAGGTTCTGCTGTAAATAAATTGTTGTTTCCACCCCTTTGTTTCATTTTTTATTGATTTTCTTTTTTCTTTTTCATTTGCATTTAGTTACCAAATAAATCATAAAAAATACAAAAATGATCAATTTTACATGGGATTTTTTTTCCCATTTCAATAATTGTTTCAAGATATTTGTGAGAAAATAAAAATATTGTTTTAGGGTTTTTTCCATTTATATTGTTTTTTCCATTTTAATTGCTTTTATTTTCATGTTTGTTTGTACATGCATATTGGTGAATTTCGTTTAGGCATTTCTTTCCATATTTTGATTCCGTTCTTTTTATGGTAGCTAGATTAGAGCATTAAGTTCCCTTAGAGATTTATTTCATATTTGTTTGATTAAGTCTTGGTTAGTTTTTATTAGAAAACATTAGGTTAGTATAAATAGGGTTTAAACTCAACGTAGGTGCACCATAATATTTTCTTTTGGGGTTTTTAGCATGAATTAGGGTATGGGACATATAGGGTATGTAGGGTAGATATAGAACTCCCCTTAGAATAAATCTTAGGATTTTACATACCATTTTTCTTTTTTTAGTATATTTTGTAAATTGTGTGGTTGTTTGGTGTGCCCATTTGGGGTTTTATCTGTCTGCTTGGGCTTTTGGGCTTTTTATTTGGGGTATGGGCTTAGCTTGGGCTTGTGGAAGCATGAAGAATCAATGGAGAAGATTGAAGACAAAGATCAAATGTTGAAGCTTGAAGATTGCTTGAGCTTGGAGCTGATTGAAGACTTAGGAAAAATAGGAGCAAATAGGCAGAGCCTTAGAATAGAACAAATTCTTTTACAAACATGGATAGCTTCCTGTGCTTCCATTCCTATCTATGACATAAAGTCCCTCTGTGGTATTCACCTCCCTCCTTTGGAGGGATAAGTGACCTTACCTTAGAGGTAGAACTTTGAGGGAAACAGTTTGTTACAATGTCAACTGTTTATAGGCTTCCTTTGGTCGTCAATGAACTGTTTGACATTCAATTTATTCTAATAAATCAATTCTTTGTTGGAGAGTTTGTCTTGAAGAAAGAAGCCATTGAAGATGGAGAAGAAGATCAAAGATTGACAAAGATGAAGATTGTTCATGTCAAAGCAGTGCAACTGTTAAAGCTAGGGTTTACCGCTGTCTGGAGCTATCCGTTGTCTGAAGCTATCAACTGGTTAAGGTGCTGTGCTTGCTTGAGCTGGGTAATTTCTTGGAGATGGAAGCTTGTTGTAGCTGGGGTACCATTGGAGTTTGGGGTGCTGTCAGAGTTGGGGCTGGTTTTGGGGCTTTATTTTCTTTGCTGTATTGCTTGTTAATTTTCCCATAGGGTTGAGGTGAAGTTGTTTCCCTTTGCCCATTGTCTTCTAGGTTCGAGGTCGAGTGGGACTCCCTTGTCTCGCTTGTATTGCTGCATTCATGCATTTTACTGCTTTACTGTATATATGTTGTTGCTTTTCCGTTTATCCCCTTAGGATCTCTGTTTCTCTCTGCGCAAGAGAGGAATATGATAGACATTAGGCTTTCATCCATGCATGATAACATTAGGGTAGATTTTGATTCCCTTTTTCAACCATAGGTCTTAGAGTTGTTGTTTCTCTTCTATCTCAAAACAATCAAAAATACAATAAAAGGTCAAACATCAATAAAAAACAGTTCTTGCGTAAAAGACTGTAAACCAATCAAAGAGTCATTTTGTCCGCTTGGACCCGTAACCAGGAGAAAACCTTTTTCAGAAGGATAAAAACAATCAAGACAGACTTGTGTCGTACGTGGCCTGAACTACGTTTGCTCTGATCTTTCATGCTGTATGAAAGTACGTAGGCATAGGATGCGATATCCTAACGAGCAACTTTCCCCTCCTTTCCCGTAGGTAGGTGAACTACGTTGACTCTGATTTCTCGTTCTAGACGGGAATACGTAGGCATAAAGTGCGATACTTTGCCGGGTCATTTTATTTTCTTTTAACCCCAGACCTGTAGAGTAGATAGAATAACAATCCATACTAGAAAATAAGCGTGGATCCCGTCGAGTACGACGGACGTGAGGGGTGCTAATACCTTCCCCTTGCGTAACCGACTCCCGAATCCAGGATTTGGTTGCGATGACCATTCCTTTTCCGTCTTTGCGGTAGGTTTACTTCGAGCGTTTCCTTTCCCTCCCTCGGGATAAATAGCGCACGGTGGCGACTCTTCTGTTCAGCCGGCGCCGATTTTTGCAGTAGCGACACCTACGTATTCTCGTCAGAGAAATCAGAGCGGGACGTAGTTCAGGAAAACGAGTCTCGATTGCACGGGGGCATGAGAAGGGGATACAGACCTACGTCTAAACGGGAAGGAACTTGGGACACACGCGCAAGAACCTAAGACGTAGGAGTGAATGCGTCGCATGTCACCCAAAGGGTGCCATACTAGACATCCTAGACGATTGAGAAGAACTCCTCAACTGTCATTTCCTACGTATCTAACAATCTCACAACACTCGACGGTTGCCTGAAGACTTGAAGAAGACGATGATGATGATGAACGAAGCAGCTCCTGGGCTCCTGACGTGCGCGCAAGCTCCATTCCAATCTTCTCCTCTCTGGATCTTGATGATGACGCTCGAATCAGAACAATGTGACGCTTAGACCGTCATAGCTCGACTTATACGAGAAATCGAACTGTCAGAGGTAGCGTATTGATATCCGTGTCAAAGACAAGATGGAGAAATGATATCGAAAATCATTCTCCAATTGAATCGTGTCACACGGCCAGCCAGCAATAAAATCGGGATAAAATCGGATGGAAACAAAAATAGGAGAGAAAATAGGAGACAAATCCACTAACAAATGGAAATAAAATGCTACTCCTAGATTACGACGATTAAATTCTAATAGAAAACGTTCTAAAGAAATATTAAAAGAAAATGCGTATAGAAATATAAAATCCTATATTATTCTATACTAAAAATCTATGATAATAGCTATATATTCTATAAAGAAAATAGAAAAACTACATTAAATCTATAATACCCTATAATAGGCTAAAGAAATATTAGAATACATTAAATCTATAATACCCTATAATACCCTATATTATAATATACGGAGGTGTGATAATACATCAGTATGGGCCCAGCCCAATGAACAAAACAATAATAAAAAACGGGGGGTTTATTGTCCAAAAACGGAGGGTGTACGGACAAAAACCAACAACAGGCCTAAGGCCCAATCCAGTGCCACGTGACCCCTGATTCAGCAAACCCTGATCCTAACCTCTCAAACCCCAAACACTGTTCATCTCGCCGCTTCCATTCTCAGCCTCTCTCTCTCGTTCCCTCCTCTCTCTCACGAACTCTCTCTCTATCAATTCTCAAATCCAAAACCTGCACAAGCAAACCCTAACGAAATCTTCTACCTTGCAGCTAAACAAGATGAAGAAGATGAGGATCTTTGACGAAGGCGCCTGAGTTCTTAATGTTTTTAGAAAAATCTGACGAACTTCCGATTGAGCATTCTTGAAAGAATTCTTGAAGGTACGACGAACATGTTGAAGGAGCTGAAGAATCCTGTGGTTGATGGGTTGACGAATCTTCAGATGACGTCGATGGAGGATCTTGAAGATTCTCGAACAGATCTTGAAGTTGGACGACGATCTGGAAAACTTTGAAGTTGGATGAAGGTTCTATGGAGCGAAATCTGGAGAACTTCTAAAAAGCGTGTTGAATGGATGAACTGCGATGAACACGGTGTATTTCTGGGCGAAGATTCTTGGAGGTTTTGAAGGCTTGGTGATTTCGATGATGTAAGTGTTGATCGTTGGAGACGTTGAACTGGAGAATCGGAGGATAACGCATGCGTTGAAGGTTGTTGATAAAGATCTTCACAGATCTAGAAAACTCATGAAGAACAAGGATGAAGGTTGAAGAATCTTCATCAGTTTCTGGACGAACCTGGGTTAAGACGGTTGAAGATTCACGGCGGAACTGATGGAGTCCTGGAAAAAGGGATGAACGGGATGAATTTCACATGAAGTTCCCGGCGAGTTCTTGCATTTTCCGGCGAAGGCATGAACATCTCCTGAAGATCATTGGTCAAGGATTGGTGAACTTCTTGATGCAGTTACGCAGTTTCCGGCAGGAAACGGTTACCGGTGGCTTTTCGGCGACGGTTGTGGCGGTCCCTGCGGCGGCTGCATGGCCGGCGGCAAGTGGGACGGTGGGATGGCAGAGAGCCACGTGGCTCACATGCAGTGTGTGTGGGGAGGACGCGTGGGGGACTGTGGAGTCTGAGGGAGTGCCAAGTGGCTCTGCATGCAGAAGGGTGAAGTGGTGGATTGTGGAGGCGTAACGTGGCGATGAAGTGGAAGGGAGAGAAAGTGACTCGTGGAAGGCTTATATAGATGACACTTGGCACGAGCTGGACTGGGGTTTGTGGGCCTCCAAAAATCTGACACATGGCCCACGAATTTAATAACTCTGACTAATATCTAATTAACATGATTAATGAATTAAAACCTAATTAAACTCCACTAAATGACTAAACAAAAATTAAAACTGCACTTAAAGCCTAACTGAAAATTAAGACCACTCTAAACCTAATTAAGGCTACTAAACTCAATTAAAACCCTAATTAAACACAATTAAATGCTAACGAAATTTTAAAACAGTAATTAAAGCCTAAATTGAAAATTAAGACTATTCTAACCTAATTAAATCTAATAAACTCAATTAAAACCCTAATTAACATCTAAAGAAAGTTGATTAAAATCTAATTAAAAAGAAATGATTAATATCTAATTAATCTCTATTTAATCCTAAACCCAAATTAAATCTAAAAGGAGAATTAACCATTAAACTCTATTACCTAAAAATGATTAGAGAAATTCCTAAAAACGGAATTAAAACTAAAAATTATTTAAAACAATTAATATCTATTAAAGCTATTAAAAAATCTATCTAATACTTAGAAAAATCAATTAAACCCATTAAAAAATTCTAGAAAATAAAGGGGAAAAATCTAAAAAAACGAGGAAGCCGATTAAATCGATTAGCGACTGTATTGAAATAAACGGTAAAAAACCCGGACACCGAGATGTCCTCAAAAACAACAGCGAGAGCTGAAAACACCGGGACGAGCACCAATTCTCAAAATACGTCCTCGTATTGGCCTGAAATGCCTGAAGCGCGATCAAAGGGCTGTAATCCCGATAAAGTCAATCTGACTGGAAAAAATGCAATGTACGTGGTATGCAAATGCGAAATAAAATGAGTCGAAACATGAGCCAAATTGCGATAAGTAGTTGGTCAAATTTTGGGGTGCAACGATGATTTGCTCAGAGATACCGTACTGGCATATAATCTCCTTCTTGATAAAACGGGCGACCACTTGTTTGGTTACGTTTGCGTAGGATGCAACTTCTACCCATTTAGTGAAGTAGTCGATAGCAACAAGGATGAAACGATGCTCGTTGGATGATTTGGGCTCAATTGCCCCAATTATATCTATGCCCCACATTGCAAATGACCAAGGTGATGTTAACACATTAATAGGATGTGGAGGAACATGCACCTTGTCAGCATATATCTGGCATTTGTGGCATTTCTGAGCGAAAAGGATGCAATCTGTCTCTGGAGTCAACCAGTAATAACCAGTCCTCAATATTTTCTTTTCCATAGCATGGCCGCTCGCATGTGTGCCAAAGGTTCCCTCGTGCACATCTTTCATCAATATGTCTGCTTCTCTCCTGTCGGCACTCCGAAGCAGAACCATGTCCTGGTTTCTTTTGTAAAGAATGTTATTGCTGATGAAGAATTTAGATGACAGTCTTCGTATAGCCCTTTTGTCAATCTTAGAGGCATCCTCCAGATATTTTTGATTTTGAAGAAAATTTTTGATATCATGGAATCAAGGTTTTCTGTCATATTCTTCTTCCGTCATCATGACATATGCTGGTGCGGTCTTTCTTTCAATGCAGATTAAAGGTGCCTCGTTGACAAACTAAACCTTCCATATTGATGATAGCATGGATAAAGCATTCGCGATGTGGTTCTCATCCCTCGGGACATGTTTGAAGGTAATCTCGTCAAAGTACTCAATCATCTCCAAAATGTAATCCTTGAAGGGAATCAACTTCTCATATCGAGTTTCCCATTCTCCTTTGAGTTGGTAGATTACCAAGGCAGAGTCGCTAATCACCTTCAAGATCTTAATGCGAAGATCGATGGCAGCTTTGAGTCCCAGGATACAGGCCTCGTATTCAACTATGTTGTTTGTACAGGAAAATCAAAGTCTAGCGGTATATCCTCCAGTCGGATATTACAAAACAGCCCCAACACCATGTCCTTTTTTGTTGGATGCTTCGTCAAACATCATCTTCCAACGGGATCCGGGTTCGGGACCTTCCTCAGGACCGGGTTCCGGTTTCGAACTTTGGACATGTATTACATCCTCATTAGGGAATTCAAATTTGAGCAGTTGGTAATCATCTATAGGATGTTCAGCAAGGTGTTCTGACAAGACGCTGCCTTTAACAAATTTTTGGGCGACGTACTGAATATCATACTCTGACAAGAGCATATACCATCTAGAAAGTCTTCTAGTTTGATCCAGCTTTTCGAAGATGTACTTTATCAGGTCCATCTTTAAGATTAATATAGTAGTGTGGCATATCATATATTGTCGGAGCCGTTTGGCAACCCAGGCTAGAGCACAACAAGCCTTTTCTATAGGTGAGTAACGACTCTCGCAATTAGTGAATTTCTTGCTCAGATAGTAGATTGTGTGTTCCTTTCTTCCTGATTCATTAGTTTGGCCCAGAACACAGCCCATTGAAGCTTCCAACATTGTCATGTACATGAAGAGCTCTGGTGTTGTATTGGTGCCGAGAACTCAGGGTGACGAAACTGGAAGGTGAGAGAACCGAGTGTGAGAAATCGGGAGACACATGCAATGCAAGAGTATGATGCTAAAATGTGAATGTAAATGAAGGTTTCATGGAATTCAAAACATTTATTAATGTCGTGGGGTACCAAAGAAATCTTTTTCTTGTTTTTTCATTTTATACTTTTTTTTTATTTATGGTATCCCGCGATATCCATTAATGATGTTTGAACTCCATGAAATACAATGCAATGAGATTCTTTATGGATGCAATGCATGGAAACACACAAGGTCCTAGGTTAAAAGCTTGCATGAGGTTCAAAGGCAAATACCCTCCCCTGAAGTTAGATGGTTCATCCTGTCCTACAAAAGTAACCAGGTTCTAAGGGATCTCAAATCATTGATCCTTCACAAGGGTGGTTGTTCAGAAGGCAACTTACTTGCCAACCAAAACCCTCCAAGTTTAAGATCTCAATGAGCGTAGTATCGAGTGTCAACCAACTTCAGTCTGCACCAAAGCCGGTTACCTCACTACTTTCTAAAGGCTAAGATGAGTTAACTAGGGTTCTAAAAGTCAGTTAGTGCATTGACAACATATGGCAGCCTCAATATTATCCTCAACTTGACTTAAGGAATATAAGCACCAACCAAGAAGTCGCACTAACTATGGCCACCAGATCAACCGCATCGATATACGTCGTACAGTTTCCTTGGTCTATTGCCATTTACCTAAGGTACACTAGATCCGGGTTAGGACCTATCTCACAGCACAAGAAACAACCCCACAATCAAGGCACCAATATATACATGTAAATGAATAATAACACAGATAGTAATAAATATGAACAAGTTAGGGATAACCCTCGAAATCGGAATATCCCCAGTGAAGTCGCCATTTTCTGTTGCGGTGGAAATAGGATATCAAATATTAATTAATTTGAATCACAATTCAGTTCACAACCGCTCTTTGATTTATCCGAAGGAAAAGGTCAAAAGAGGGAAAACCTATTTTGCATCGTAAACACAATGCGGGGGAAGATCTAGGGTTCGGGGGTTGGTTAAGATTAGGGAAGGTATTAGCACCCTAAACTTCTGTAGTACTCTACAGGAACCTTTTGTTCAATGCTTTACTATCTGCTTTATTATTCTTAAGGTGTATGTACAAAAGATTAAAAGTGAGAAAAGAGACCTAAGGGGTTAATTCTAAGTTTACTCGGCAAGACATCGCATCTTGTGCCTACGTATCCTTACGGGAGTGGAATCAGAGTAATCGTAGTTCCCCTCAAAAGGGAGGTTAGAGACTTCTTGACTGTGGTCAAGGTCTCAAGGGGAATAAACATGTCTTAAGGGCACGCTTACGCGGAGTGTAGAAACTCCAAATCTCTACGTTGAATTGTTAAGTTGTAATCAGGGTTAAATTAGGTTAGGGATTCCACGGCGGGAAACCCTAAAATGAGCGCGGCGGCTCTTTGACCTAATGCTAGGGGTAAAATTGGTAATTGCGCCTGCGGCGAGGCATTTGTGAAAATTAGGGTTTGTAATTTTGAGGTTATAAGGGTTTGAAATTGAGGACTATTGGCGCGGCGACCAAAAGCTAGACCTAATTCCTTCGGAGGTGCGTGCAATGTGACAAAATAATAGTAATGACAGTGTGAGAAATCATACATCAGCAGAAATTTAAATGCGGAAACGTAAATGCGATTGTTAAGATTCGCAAGATTACAGAGGAGGAACAGTTACAACAATATGATACAATTCAATTTTAAGAACGCGAACATAAAGAAACAACATGGTAAGCTGCACAGTGAACGAACTAGGTTAGTAAACACAAGTATGAAAACAGAAGCATGAGGCTATGAGACGTTTTTTTTTTGGTTTCTTTTTTTTTATGAGAAGTTTACTATGAATCTAAGCTTAATTTTTTTTACTTGATAATGAGTAAATAAATAAAAAAAAGATCTTAATCTTTAAAAAATATTTTCTCTTGGTTTTCTTTTTAAAAAAATATATTGACTCTAACTATAAAAAATATTTTAATTTTAATATTTTAAGAAATATTTTTGATTTTTAATACTAAAAAAATGTTTTTAATTTTTAATACTTAAAAAAGAATTTAATTTTACTATTTAAAAAAACAACCTAAATACTTTTTTAATATTTGATAATTAAGTTAAAAAAGAAAAAGAAAATAAAAACATAAAAAGGGTTGGGCCGGTCATTACCTCCGGACCCAACCCGGTTTGAGATGATTGTTTGCAAGGTAATCTAGGGTTTTAGAACCCTTTGGCTTTTCGCAGCGCCGTTTACACTTCATTCTTCTTCTCTCTCGCCGCGATTCTCTCTGATCTTCCTCGTTCCTGAAACAAAACATGAAATTTGTAAGGAAAAACGTCCCATGGCTTACATTTAAAGCGAAAACGGCCGATGATGAAGAAGTTCTGAGGCTGAGGCGATTGATTGCTCGTCGTTTGGTTAAACGGCGCCGGCAGTCCTTCGTGTGATGACTTTGGTGGAAGACTTCTTCTTCTTCTTCTGACATCGCGGTCGTTAGGGTTTCTCGTTCGGTGATTTTTCTTGGCCCTCTTCTCCCTTTTCTACGAGGTGATGTTGTCCTTTTATAATCTCTTCTTTTGGGCTTTTGTTGGGTTTTTTTTACGTTACTGAGATATGATTCTGATTGGAATTGATTTGATTTGATTTCTGTTATCTTTTCTGGTGGGATTCGAAACTGGGATTGGATTTGATATCGATTCTGGTGTTATTTTGCAGATATGGATTTGTTATATTGTGATTCTGATTTGATTTCTGTTATCTTTTCTGGTAGGATTTGGATCCATTGACCTCAACCGAATTTTGTTTCGACCCTCTTTTCAGATACAGATATCCAGTCTTTGTGTTTCGATTAATTTGTTTTGGAGCCATCAAAACTTGCTCTAGATTTGGGCACTTGCTGTGAGCTGACATGAACTGATTTCATCCTCTTCGACTTCCTGAGTTGAAGCTGATAGTGAATTGGCCATGATGGATGACAACTGAGCCTTACTTTTTGTGACCTTCATTTACGGTTGGGATCAACATGACTGCTCTTCCTTGTTTGACTTGCTTTGAATTTTCCAAATCAGTTCCACGCTGTTTATGATTTTCCTTGCCTATTTTTGCTTTTTCGAACATGAAGCCTGATTTTTCTGTGATGTTTATGAATTCGGATAGTGCAGTTCGGTTTTAGTGTCCAGCTTTATCTTCTGATATGGATTTCGATCTGATGCTGCTACTGATATCCAGTTGTGGACTTTTGTGATTCGCCTGTTGATATGGATTAATCTGTTCTGATAAATCTGATTTTACTGATATAATCCATTTTGACTTGTGATGAGTTTCGCGTCATTCGGGAAGTACACTGATTTTCTCTCTTCTGCTTTCAGGTGCAAATAAGTTTCTGAGGCTGCCGGTCTCGTGCCACTGGCGAGAAAGGACATAATGGCGATGACGACTTAATAGTCTGAGCCACATTGGGTTGTCGGATGTAGTTACCTTGCGAATTATATTGAATTGTTCGAAACAGTTGCCTTATTTCGATCTTCGATGCTCGGTAGGGAGTTTGATAATGGCCATGGCCATAGTCCTCCTGGCCGCTCGAGTCTCGTGCCCTATGATGAGTTGAGCTGAGGGCCGAAGTTAAAATTGCCTCGCTAATTTGACCTGTTATGCCTGTTATTGTTGTTGACTAATCTTGGCTATTTATGATTTATGCCCAATGTAGGTTGTACGCTGTAGTTGTGGCTTATGCATTTGGCAGGGGTCTGCATTCATACATTCACTTTACGCACTGATCATTGGGAAAGTCTGCTCCATAAGCTGCAGATTTCCAGCATTGGATAGCATTCCATTGATGGGAGTTTTCATGTTCCTTTCCATACTGGTGTTGGGTTGATTGGGGGAATAGACCCGTCTGTCTGATACGCTTTGGATGCTGGCTGTTGCCAATTTGTGCGTAAGGCATTGTGCCCGCTCACTAACTTTCTTAGTGCAGAACATGGTTATCAGTTGGGTGTGCAATGCACATATGTCTTGCTGTATAGGATCCTTGCCTTCTTTAATGCAGGCTTGATAAGCTACCTGCTGTCATGAAACTGTTGTTGCTGATACTGCGACATTTCTTGCTTGCAAATACTGGCTTGCAGATATGTAGCTTATATGCTGATACTGCTTGCGAATGATGATGCTGTTTGCTAACTGTTATTGTGTTAGTGATGATGTTATGCTTGTAGGTGATGGAGAACTGGTTCAGATTTTAGTTCAGTTTGGTTATCAATTTGGAGAATTTACTTGATGAGATGATCCAAAGTCGCGTGAGTCCTCTTTCGGCCCAAAACTTCTTTTATCTCTTTCTCTCTCGGTCGCCTCTTAAGATAAGAACGAAACTTCATGATCTGATGCCAATGGCATGGACCGGTAACGGGAGTAGGATGCGGCTTCGGTTGTGCCCTCCCGGCACTCGATGATGACAATTGTTCTGAGAGTGTCAAACAACCTCTAACACTTTTCCATTCTGTGTTGTATTGTTTTGACGTGCAGGTTAGCCGAGGACTCGTGGAGAAGCTCAAGGACAGCATGAAGGCATTTAGGAACTTTTAGGATTTAGGATTTATTGTAAATGAAACTCTTGTAAACCAAATTCGAATTCACTTTATCAATTTGTAAACTATAAATATTTATGAAATGAAATTCAACAAATATTCATATTTACTTTCTCACTTGCAAATTCAGAGTATCCATGAATAATAATTCAGAATCATTTAAGTTCCTTCTTGAGTTGTAACTTATAAGTACTTATAAACACAAAGCTCAAAAAATATTTAAAACTTATTTCTCCTTTGCCTCTTATAAATGATACCCCACCATATGATTATATCCAAACAAATTCAAATTAAAATCTCGTTGACCACATCTATTCTCAAAATAGCCTTAACAGTATCCACTTCTCTTTCAACCCAACTTCAATTTACTAAGAGGAAACAAAACTGTTTCAGAAATGTTTCAGTATCAAACAAAACGCGGCCTCGAGTCCAATCATATTTCTGACAAAACAAACCGGCACCCTGACCCAATTGGCAAATAAATGCCTCAGAACGTAATAACAGCCCTTTTTCAAAGAATTGGTAGAATTTGTGCAAAATGACCAAAATACCCCTGAGACCCAATCTGCAAAACAAAAACCTTCACAACTCGTTAGTGGTTAGCAAATGTACATACGAGATGATATGTGAAGTGACTGACTAAATATAAGGGTAAAATTTGGGGTATTACAGTTGCCCCTATTTAAATAGCTACACCGGACGATTTGAGTAACAGAGACTCGAGGAATCGTGGTGGAGAGATTTAAATATAGATAACCGAAAATTTTGCCCTTATATGCGACGATATGCAATGCTATGGACAAAACTGGAATGACTTAATGCAGATGATGACATGAATATGATATGCTACGTATGCTGGAATAATGAATGCGAAAATGCTGACAAACATGACGATACCGGGACAGACGCCACGAGGAGAAACACACTGGGGAAAATGAGACACAGTATAACACTGGGGAATTCTAAAAAAAATGATAGTCAACTGGCGCGAATGACCAATTGTCACTTTTAGAAAAAGAACGAGATCCTCGAATGGAGATGGTACCCATGAGACGGCCTCCACTGGGGAATCTAAAAATAAAACTGGATCACGTACGATGGTAAGATTGATTGCAGAATGCCGGAGCATTGAGCAAAGAATAACATCCAAGCTTCTGCAAACTATCCCTCGTAACAAGATCAAACGGACTTTTCGGAACTCCGTAGTAAACATACAGGGTAAAGACCGGCTGTATGCCAAAATAAATGGACTCTAACAGGAAATGCCCTGATAAGCTTCTCGAGAGAGAGCTGTCGCTTATCGTTGGAAGGGACTTATATGCAAAAATGGATAAGCACTCAAATAAAGAGGCTGCTGCTTATCTGATAAATAAATCTTCTCGCATTTTAAGGTCGGCGCCTGGAATGCGATTCTGATTTTTCTCTTACTGAAGGATAAATAAAACTTCTTCATGCTTCAAGATCGTGCTCTCCTGAACATAAAAAAAGATAAACTGAACTTCCTCATACTTCAGAATCGTGCTCTCCTGAATATGATTTGGCTCTTTCTTGTAAATGAAGTTTTTCATAATTCAGAATCGTGCTCTCCTGAATATGATTCGGGTAAATGAAAATCTCCATATTTCAGAATCGTGCTCTCCTGAATATGAAAAGGGCTGACTGAACTTTCTCATACTCCAGAATCGTGCTCTCCTGAATATGAAACTGGATGACTGAAATTTTCTCATTTTTCAGAATCGTGTTCTCCTGAAAAACGGCCAACTGAACTTCCTCATAACTCAGAATCGTGCTCTCCTGAATATGATTCCGCTCCTTCTTTTACTAAAGGATAAATGAACTTCTTCATGCTCAGAATCGTGCTCTCCTGAATATGATTTGGTTCAAACCTCAAGACGGCAGGTAAATGGAAGCCCAACTGCTCCATGGAGATGGCCATTTGCTGCTGGTCATAACGAGGATATGATCAACTTCTTAGGTGAGAAATGTCGTGTGTTGATGCTGAAAAATGTAAAGTGTAAAGGGCTGTAACATGTAGGATTGTAAAGTGTTGTACTGATATATTTTTCAGGCGTGAACTGGCGTGTATCTGTGAATGATTGTAGTTGATTTTCTTGAAAGATAGTGCAAAATAAATGCACATCCGGGTATAATGATAAACTTCTCGGGCGAGAACGGTCGCGTATCTGTTATGGTATAGTGAAAATCTTTAGATGGTGCAAAATAAATGCACGTCCGGTTGGGCTCAGCGACCGACAAGACCGAGATTCAATCTAGGATCGAGCTAGAAAGAAGACTGGTAATCAAGACTCCATCGAGGGAATGAACTCGAAGGGTAAATATCTTATCCCGGCGAGGAAAGATAGCTGAAGTAACCGTCATCCACGAGGATCGAGCTCTGTGGGGAAACTGGAAACACATATGTATTTTATGCTTAGGGCTGACAATCTATTTTAGAGAGAATGGACAAACCCTAGTTACTCGGCGGTAACGACCAAGGATAGAGACGCAATGAACCTGTGAATGCTAACGCATATGTGAATGTATGTTAATGTCTATGTATGTAGTCAAATATGCAAGATGTTATGAAATGAGTATGTAATGAGTATGTGAAATGAATATATGACATAGGCACGTGATGCTTATGCCCCTGCGTATGCTGACGAAACAGACTAGAGACGGGACGAGAGATGAAATAAACATCTCGACGGAAATACCCTGCGTTCTCTGCAACCAATACGTCAATCATGGGCAAGAAAGATCAATGGTAGAACCATGTCTGGTTTTAAAGTTCTGAATTCTCTGGGGAGAAGATAATCTGCTCGGGCGTACAGTATCACGTCTTCACATGGGGAGAAGAAAACCTGAGGGACACTTTTAAGTTACCCCAAGAAGAAGTTGTCAGCTTATAGTCTCTCTGGGGACTATCACTGGGCAATGGTTTGAAAGTGTTTCTGCAATAATGATATTTCCGGGGAATGAAGAGATCCTTTCGGAATTTCCATTAGTCAAAGTAATTTATTACGTTTCAAATTTGTTGTTTTTGAAAAACAATTCTGAAAAATCTACAATGCACCTTTCATTTTCAAATTTTAAGAATAAACGCATTTTGCATAACAATAGAAAATAAAGAGCAATGCACCAAGGAAATGTAAGTAACGAGATGGTATCTTTTATTAAAGGGTGGCTGCTTGCTGAAGGCAAAGCTCCACAGATGATTACATTTTGAAATTGGCAACATGGGAAAAGGTTACATCGAATCCAATAACACCTACTGACACTAATAACTAAGACTAATCCAGAATCCTGCTTTGGGCAAGGATGAAAGAAACTGAAACATGGCGCTTATGAGATAATCAGTGTCTTCTGATGCAATGAAATGCCTCTGTCCCTAACTTTTGCCTGGACCGCCCTTTCGGGTTTTCAACCCACCGGGACGCTCTTTTTTGCCTAAGCCGCCCTTTCGGGTTTTCGTCTTAGCGAGCTTTTTATTATTATTATTTTTTTTTTCAACCCTTACTTTTGCCTAAGTCGCCTT
The DNA here is from genome assembly GCA_963859935.3 of Lathyrus sativus. Lineage (NCBI taxonomy): Eukaryota > Viridiplantae > Streptophyta > Magnoliopsida > Fabales > Fabaceae > Lathyrus > Lathyrus sativus. The sequence goes on from OZ012736.1 coordinate 13,795,975, forward strand.
TTGCAGGTTTTCGACTTAGCGGGTTTTTAGGCATAATATTTTCGGACTGCATCAGAATTCACGGGATGTGCTAGTTCCTCACCGTCCATTGTCGTAAGTATTAGAGACCCTCCGGAGAAGACAGTCTTTACAACGAACGGGCCTTCATAATTGGGCATCCACTTTCCACGCATATCTTTATGTACTGGTAAGATCTTTTTGAGTACGAGCTCTCCTTGACGGAACTCACGGATACGAATCTTCTTATCAAACGCTTTTTTCATCCGTTTCTGATATAATTGCCCATGACACATGGCTGTCAAACGCTTCTCGTCGATGAGATTCAACTGATCCAATCTGTCCTGAACCCACTCAGCTTCCTCAAGTTCAGCCTCCATTAACACTCTTAGCGAGGGTATCTCTACTTCGATGGGGAGCACGGCGTCCATTCCATATACCAGTGAGAAAGGTGTTGCCCCTGTCGAAGTTCTCACTGAGGTTCTGTATCCATGCAAAGCAAACGGTAACATCTCATGCCAATCTTTGTAAGTCACAACCATCTTTTGCAAGATCTTCTTGATATTCTTATTTGCAGCTTCAACGGCTCCATTCATCTTAGGACGGTACGGAGAAGAATTGTGGTGAGTGATCTTGAAGTTATCACACAACTCTTTCATAGTCTTATTATTCAGATTGGTGCCATTGTCAGTTATTATCCGGCTTGGGACTCCATAACGGCAGATGATTTCTTTCCTGATGAATCGGGTAACCACTTGCTTGGTCACGTTAGTGTAGGAGGCAGCCTCTACCCATTTGGTGAAATAATCAATGGCAACAAGGATAAAACGATGTCCATTAGAAGCTTTCGGCTCGATTGCCCCAATCATGTCAATGCCCCACATAGAGAACGGCCATGGTGAAGACAAAACATTCAACGGTGACGGAGGTACGTGTATTTTATCAGCATAAATTTGGCACTTATGGCATTTTCTAGCGTATTGGATGCAGTCGGCTTCCATGGTTAACCAGTAATACCCAGCCCTTAACATCTTCTTGGACATAGCATAACCATTGGCATGGGTTCCAAAGGTCCCCTCATGAATTTCCTGCAGTAACATGTCCGCTTCCCGTTTATCAACACATCTGAGCAGGACCATGTCGTGATTTCTCTTGTACAACACACCATTACTGATAAAGAATTTGGACGCCAGTCTTCTCAATGTCTTTTTGTCCAGACCAGTAGCGCCATCGGGATATTCCTGCTTGACGAGATAGTTCTTGATATCGTGAAACCAAGGCTTTTCATCCACCTCAACTTCTTCGACCAACTGACAATAAGCGGGCTCAACCTTGCGCTCAATATGGATAAGAGGTGCTTCATTAACGAACTTAACTTTCCACATGGATGCTAACATGGCTAAAGCATCGGCTACGTGATTCTCGGATCTGGGAACATGCTCGAACTCTATCTCGTCGAAATACTTGATCAGCTCAATAATGTAGTCCTTATAAGGGATCAGCTTCTCATTCTTCGTTTCCCATTTGCCCTGTACTTGGTAAATAACCAAGGCTGAGTCACCACTTACTTTAAGAAGTTTGATTCGGAGGTGAATCGCTGCTTCGAGGCCAAGAATACATGCTTCATATTCTGCGACGTTATTGGTACACTCAAAGTCCAACCTTGCTGTAAATGGAGTAAATCCACCCTTTGGGTTCATCAAAACGGCGCCTATACCGTGCCCATTGAAATTTGAGGAACCATCAAACATCATCTTCCACCAAAGACCTGGTTCTGGACCTTCGCTCGGATCTGGCTCTTCGCAATCTCTTTTAATCAACAAAATATCTTCATCAGGAAAATCGAGCTTAAGAGGTTCATAATCTTCAACTGGCTGGTCTGCAAGATAATCAGATAAAATACTACCCTTAATCGCCTTCTGGGGTACATACTGGATGTCATATTCGGATAACAACATGTGCCAACGGGCTAGCCTCCCGGTTTGAGCAGGTTTTTCAAAAATATACTTGATCGGGTCCATTTTAGAAATCAATAACGTGGTATGACAGACCATATACTGCCGAAGGCGCTTTGCGGCCCATGCCAATGCACAACAAGTTTTCTCTAATGGTGAATACCTGTTTTCGCAATCGGTAAACTTCTTGCTCAGGTAATAAATCGCATGTTCCTTTTTCCCAGTCTCATCATGTTGCCCAAGCACACAACCCATAGACTTCTCGAGAACAGTAAGGTACATAAATAACGGTCTTCCAGGTACGGGCGGGATCAGAATAGGGGGATCTTGCAAATAACCCTTAATCTTCTCGAACGCTTTCTGACAATCAGGATTCCACTCAACTGTCTGCCCCTTGCAAAGCAACTTGAATATCGGTTCACAAGTAGCGGTCATATTAAAGATAAACCTGGAAATATAATTCAGACGTCCCAGAAAACCTCTAACTTGCGTCTCGGTTCGCGGAGCTGGCATATCTTGAATGGCCCGGACTTTGTCAGGATCCACCTCAATCCCTCGCTGGCTAACAATGAAACCAAGCAGCTTTCCAGATCTGACACCGAAGGTACATTTTGCAGGATTCAATTTCAACTGATATTTCCTGAGTCGTTCAAACAGCTTTACCAAATGGTCTAAATGCTCCTCTTCACTCTGAGATTTGGCTATCATATCGTCCACATACACCTCAATTTCTTTGTGCATCATATCATGAAAAAGAGTGGTCATAGCACGTTGGTAAGTTGCCCCTGCATTCTTTAAACCGAAGGGCATGACTTTGTAGCAGAAGGTTCCCCAAGGAGTAATGAAAGTAGTCTTCTCTCGATCATCTGGATCCATCTTGATCTGATTATAGCCAGAGAAACCATCCATAAATGAAAACAACGCAAAACTGGCTGTATTGTCTACCAGTGTATCAATATGTGGCAGGGGGAAGTCGTCTTTCGGACTTGCTTTGTTCAGATCCCTGTAGTCCACACACATTCTAACTTTACCGTCCTTCTTGGGCACTGGTACAATGTTGGAAACCCAATCTGGATATTTTGCGACTGCCCAGAAACCTGCATCCAACTGCTTTTTAACCTCATCTCGAATCTTCAAAGCCATGTCGGGTCTCGTCCTTCGGAGTTTCTGCTTGATAGGTGGACAACCTGGCTTAAGTGGCAACTTGTGAACAACAATATCTGTGTTTAGGCCCGGCATGTCTTGATACGACCATGCAAACACATCAATATACTCTTTTAACAACTCAATCAACCTCGGCCTAATCTCCGTCCCAAGCATTGCACCAATCTTGACCTCTTTCTTGCTCTCATCTGTACCGAGATTGATTAGGTCCACCTGCTCTTTATGCGGTTGAAGCTCTGTGTACTCGTACTCAATCAATCTTGTCAGTTCCGCGGGTACTTCAAAATCTTCTTCACCCTCGTCCTCAGCTTGATTGATGGGTGCATCCCAGTCAGGAGTGTTAGTAAGGTCATTGGACCCAACAAGGTTTACGATATCTCTGCATGATGGAAGGCTTACTTAATTAAAATGCTCGAAGATATGTAAGAATGAAATGCTGTTTTTTTTTTCTTTATTATTGTTTTGGAAGAAAGGTTGCCAATTTCATTTTTAAAGGTGAAAACGAAAAACGCAAATGAACCAAAGTGGAATTGAACAAAATGCTTTTATTAATATCTTTTTATGAATGAAAGGTGGCCCGACAAAACGACCCTGTAGCCTTGGGCAGAGCTACAGATTTTTATTTGAAAATGTAAAAAAAAACAATTACTTTGACGAGGGAAAAATAACAGGGATCTCTACGGCCTCCCAGTTGTTCAAAACTGCATCACCCTTAAACACCAGGTTGCTCAGCTCTTCATTTTTCTCACATTCACTGATGGCATTGACTTGGAAGCCTCCGCTGACAAATACTTCTTGGATAACCTTCGGACGCCCTTCGACAGTGGTGGCAGCTCCCTTCTGAGTTGGTTTGTAACCCAACCCAGAGCGATCAGTCTTGGTCTTGACATCAATTACCTCTCCCCAACCTTCAGGAATGCCCCTGTCAATTGTTGATTTGGTACTCTTCAGAGATGCAAAAGATGGATTACCCTGACCCACTGTCTCTTCGACTTCCAGCAGAACAGCATTGGCGATCTCAAGTGCTTGAAAGGAGATGTCTAGAGCATTCTCATCGGCTTCGATGTAACGGAAAGAAGACAGGTTACTGACCATCAGATCTTCCTCACCGTGTATAATAACCAACTTTCCATCGATCACGAATTTCATCCTTTGATGTAACGTTGAGGTCACTGCCCCAGCGGCATGAATCCACGGCCTTCCGAGTAAACAACTATAGTTGGGATTAATGTCCATGACTTGAAACGTGATATTAAAAACTTGCGGACCAATCAGGATAGGAAGCTCAACCTCCCCCATTACCGATCGGCGAGAGCCATCGAAAGCCTTGACAACCAAAGGAGTAGGTTTCAACACAGTCTCTTTACAAGCCAACTTATCAAGAACCCTCTTGGGTAGCACGTTCAGAGAAGACCCGGTGTCTACTAGCACTCTTGCTAAATTGTCTTCCTAACATTTCACCGATATATGTAAAGCACGATTATGGTTCGGACCCTCCTTCGGTAACTCTTCATTGCCGAAACTGAGGGTGTTACAGGCGGTCAAATTGGCAATCACACTATTAAATCGACTGGTGCTAATATCTTGATCCACATGTGCTTGAGTCAAAACCTTCTGCAAGGCCATCCTATGGGCGGGTGAATTCACTAACAGAGATAGGATTGAGATCTTGGAAGGAGTCTGATGCAGTTGATCAATAACTTTATAGTCACTTTTCTTGATGATCCTCAAAAATTCGGCATCTTCATCATTCGTGACGGCTTCCTTACCTTTGTCTTTGGCAGGCACTGGGATATTAGTGATCTCCTTAGGTGGATCCTTATTAGGATGGGGAGTATACACACGGCCACTGCGAGTCATCCTGCTTACCCCTGCGATATTGGTCACCGTGCCCTTAACCTCTTCATTTGGAATAACCTTCCCGGATTCCTTGTCAAACACCGTCACGTCATATTTCCAAGGCACGGCTTTAGGATCGCTGAAAGGAAACGGACCCGGTCTTCGAATAACTATAGGCTTAGGCTGATTCGCTTCAGGGATATGCGACCTCGGTATATCGAACACGAGGTTGGCGGAGCCTGCCCCTGATAGATTAAACACTGGTACCTTACCCTTTGATTCAGGCTGATGGAAAACAGGCTCAACCACAGCGACTATATCCTTCTTGGCTTGGCTTGTCACTTGTAAAACACCCTCATTAATTAACCTCTGAACATCATTCTGAACCACCACACAACCCTTAGTACTGGCTTCACAACTTACACATGCAACGTGGGAAGTATCTACTAAACCAGCTTCAAACAGTTTTGAATGGAACATTTTGAGAGGAGTCTTAATCTGTTCAACGTCAAGGGCATAACCATCCCCCGAATCAACACTAACGGCATTGACACTCTCATGGTTAGGAAAAGGGTTCTTCTTAACATTTGGTTGAGGATCTTCGAATGTCAAAATCTTCTTTTCCAATAAATCCCTGACAATATTTTTGAGAGCATAGCAATTCTCCAGATCATGGCCAGGCGCACCCTCATGAAATAAACAGTGAGCAGCGGCGTTGTAATTGGCGGGTAGAGGATTAGGAGGCGGACCCAAAGCCCGAGTGGTGATGAGACCCTGCTTGACCAAAGAGGGATACAACTCGGTAAAAGTCATCGGGATCGGCGGACAAGGTTTATACGTTCTTCTGTTCGGAACATTCTGGCGAGGGGCCGGATTCTTTGGCTGTTGAGGAGCAGGAGTATTGGGTGCCTGTAGATAGTTGACAGGAGGCGGATAAACAGGAGGTTGTTGCATAGGTTGATACATGGGAACCTGTTGATTGAAAGAAGGTGTAATAGCTGCCACATAGGGTTGTTGAGTATATTGGACTGGGTACCCTTGAGGTTGAGCATAACCTTGCGGATGCCGATAAAAGCGTTCCCTTGGTCTACTAGAGGATATAGCATTGGTCTCACTCTCCTTCTTTTTCTGGGAGCTATACGGAGGTTTCTTCGGCTGATCCTTAGAAGCGCCATGATTATTTGTCATTTTACCACTCTTCATACCCAATTCAATCTTGACACCCACAGCAACGATGTCGGAGAAATTTGAAGTCACACTACCCACCATTCTCTCGTAAAATTCTGGACGGACTGTGTCGACAAACCAATCAGCTAACTCTTTCTCGGTCAAAGGAGGTTCTACCTGCGAAGCAGTCTCTCTCCACCTTTGGGCATATTCTTTGAATGACTCAGAATTCTTTTGCGACATACTCAACAACTGTCTTCTGTCAGGAGCCAGATCCATATTGTACTTGTAGTGTTTGATGAAAGCGTCAGATAAATCTTGAAAACTCTTAATGCGAGACTGGTCTAAAGTTAAATACCACTTGGAAGAAGCACCCTTCAAACTGTCTTGGAAGCAATGAATCATCAGTTTATCATTCTCAACATGGGCAGCCATTTTGCGATAATACATGATCAGATGACTCTTAGGACAAGTAGCACCTTCATAACGATCGAAGTTCGGAGTTTTGAACTTCGGGGGAATAACCAAACCCGAAACCAAACAAACATCCCTTGCAGCGGTCCCAAAAATTTGATCACCCTCTACCTTTTTCAATCTCTGGACGATAGTGTTTACTTCTTCACGAAGCTTATCATGTTTCTCATAACCCTCAACATTCTCATCGAGATCATCAAAAGCTGTCTCATTGAAGTACGGTTGCGCACGAGTGTGTACAACAGGTGGTGCAAAGATAGGAGCCCCCCTAGTAACTTCAGAAAACAAGGGCGCGGCTTGCTGAACAGGTTGATTAATCGGGACAGTGGCTTGAGGAGGCACAAAACCGGGAGTAAGACCATAAGGTGGGTCCTTTGCTACAGTCACACTTGGTGAAGGGTCCACAGTAACGCCGGTAATCTCAGAAACAACAGTGGGCTGGGTATCCATCTTAGCATTCATGACATGTAACAATTCCATCATACGCCCCATACCCCCTCGAAGGTCTTCGAGTTCATTGCTAAGGCGATCAATCTCTTTTGCCTGATCCTCCATTCTCTTCCGAGTTTGAGCTCTGGTGTTGTATTGGTGCCGAGAACTCAGGGTGACGAAACTGGAAGGTGAGAGAACCGAGTGTGAGAAATCGGGAGACACATGCAATGCAAGAGTATGATGCTAAAATGTGAATGTAAATGAAGGTTTCATGGAATTCAAAACATTTATTAATGTCGTGGGGTACCAAAGAAATCTTTTTCTTGTTTTTTCATTTTATACTTTTTTTTTATTTATGGTATCCCGCGATATCCATTAATGATGTTTGAACTCCATGAAATACAATGCAATGAGATGCTTTATGGATGCAATGCATGGAAACACACAAGGTCCTAGGTTAAAAGCTTGCATGAGGTTCAAAGGCAAATACCCTCCCCTGAAGTTAGATGGTTCATCCTGTCCTACAAAAGTAACCAGGTTCTAAGGGATCTCAAATCATTGATCCTTCACAAGGGTGGTTGTTCAGAAGGCAACTTACTTGCCAACCAAAACCCTCCAAGTTTAAGATCTCAATGAGCGTAGTATCGAGTGTCAACCAACTTCAGTCTGCACCAAAGCCGGTTACCTCACTACTTTCTAAAGGCTAAGATGAGTTAACTAGGGTTCTAAAAGTCAGTTAGTGCATTGACAACATATGGCAGCCTCAATATTATCCTCAACTTGACTTAAGGAATATAAGCACCAACCAAGAAGTCGCACTAACTATGGCCACCAGATCAACCGCATCGATATACGTCGTACAGTTTCCTTGGTCTATTGCCATTTACCTAAGGTACACTAGATCCGGGTTAGGACCTATCTCACAGCACAAGAAACAGCCCCACAATCAAGGCACCAATATATACATGTAAATGAATAATAACACAGATAGTAAGAAATATGAACAAGTTAGGGATAACCCTCGAAATCGGAATATCCCCAGTGAAGTCGCCATTTTCTGTTGCGGTGGAAATAGGATATCAAATATTAATTAATTTGAATCACAATTCAGTTCACAACCGCTCTTTGATTTATCCGAAGGAAAAGGTCAAAAGAGGGAAAACCTATTTTGCATCGTAAACACAATGCGGGGGAAGATCTAGGGTTCGGGGGTTGGTTAAGATTAGGGAAGGTATTAGCACCCTAAACTTCTGTAGTACTCTACAGGAACCTTTTGTTCAATGCTTTACTATCTGCTTTATTATTCTTAAGGTGTATGTACAAAAGATTAAAAGTGAGAAAAGAGACCTAAGGGGTTAATTCTAAGTTTACTCGGCAAGACATCGCATCTTGTGCCTACGTATCCTTACGGGAGTGGAATCAGAGTAATCGTAGTTCCCCTCAAAAGGGAGGTTAGAGACTTCTTGACTGTGGTCAAGGTCTCAAGGGGAATAAACATGTCTTAAGGGCACGCTTACGCGGAGTGTAGAAACTCCAAATCTCTACGTTGAATTGTTAAGTTGTAATCAGGGTTAAATTAGGTTAGGGATTCCACGGCGGGAAACCCTAAAATGAGCGCGGCGGCTCTTTGACCTAATGCTAGGGGTAAAATTGGTAATTGCGCCTGCGGCGAGGCATTTGTGAAAATTAGGGTTTGTAATTTTGAGGTTATAAGGGTTTGAAATTGAGGACTATTGGCGCGGCGACCAAAAGCTAGACCTAATTCCTTCGGAGGTGCGTGCAATGTGACAAAATAATAGTAATGACAGTGTGAGAAATCATACATCAGCAGAAATTTAAATGCGGAAACGTAAATGCGATTGTTAAGATTCGCAAGATTACAGAGGAGGAACAGTTACAACAATATGATACAATTCAATTTTAAGAACGCGAACATAAAGAAACAACATGGTAAGCTGCACAGTGAACGAACTAGGTTAGTAAACACAAGTATGAAAACAGAAGCATGAGGCTATGAGACGTTTTTTTTTTGGTTTCTTTTTTTTTATGAGAAGTTTACTATGAATCTAAGCTTAATTTTTTTTACTTGATAATGAGTAAATAAATAAAAAAAAGAAGATCTTAATCTTTAAAAAATATTTTCTCTTGGTTTTCTTTTTAAAAAAATATATTGACTCTAACTATAAAAAATATTTTAATTTTAATATTTTAAGAAATATTTTTGATTTTTAATACTAAAAAAATGTTTTTAATTTTTAATACTTAAAAAAGAATTTAATTTTACTATTTAAAAAAACAACCTAAATACTTTTTTAATATTTGATAATTAAGTTAAAAAAGAAAAAGAAAATAAAAACATAAAAAGGGTTGGGCCGGTCATTACCTCCGGACCCAACCCGGTTTGAGATGATTGTTTGCAAGGTAATCTAGGGTTTTAGAACCCTTTGGCTTTTCGCAGCGCCGTTTACACTTCATTCTTCTTCTCTCTCGCCGCGATTCTCTCTGATCTTCCTCGTTCCTGAAACAAAACATGAAATTTGTAAGGAAAAACGTCCCATGGCTTACATTTAAAGCGAAAACGGCCGATGATGAAGAAGTTCTGAGGCTGAGGCGATTGATTGCTCGTCGTTTGGTTAAACGGCGCCGGCAGTCCTTCGTGTGATGACTTTGGTGGAAGACTTCTTCTTCTTCTTCTGACGTCGCGGTCGTTAGGGTTTCTCGTTCGGTGATTTTTCTTGGCCCTCTTCTCCCTTTTCTACGAGGTGATGTTGTCCTTTTATAATCTCTTCTTTTGGGCTTTTGTTGGGTTTTTTTTTACGTTACTGAGATATGATTCTGATTGGAATTGATTTGATTTGATTTCTGTTATCTTTTCTGGTGGGATTCGAAACTGGGATTGGATTTGATATCGATTCTGGTGTTATTTTGCAGATATGGATTTGTTATATTGTGATTCTGATTTGATTTCTGTTATCTTTTCTGGTAGGATTTGGATCCATTGACCTCAACCGAATTTTGTTTCGACCCTCTTTTCAGATACAGATATCCAGTCTTTGTGTTTCGATTAATTTGTTTTGGAGCCATCAAAACTTGCTCTAGATTTGGGCACTTGCTGTGAGCTGACATGAACTGATTTCATCCTCTTCGACTTCCTGAGTTGAAGCTGATAGTGAATTGGCCATGATGGATGACAACTGAGCCTTACTTTTTGTGACCTTCATTTACGGTTGGGATCAACATGACTGCTCTTCCCTGTTTGACTTGCTTCGAATTTTCCAAATCAGTTCCACGCTGTTTATGATTTTCCTTGCCTATTTTTGCTTTTTCGAACATGAAGCCTGATTTTTCTGTGATGTTTATGAATTCGGATAGTGCAGTTCGGTTTTAGTGTCCAGCTTTATCTTCTGATATGGATTTCGATCTGATGCTGCTACTGATATCCAGTTGTGGACTTTTGTGATTCGCCTGTTGATATGGATTAATCTGTTCTGATAAATCTGATTTTACTGATATAATCCATTTTGACTTGTGATGAGTTTCGCGTCATTCGGGAAGTACACTGATTTTCTCTCTTCTGCTTTCAGGTGCAAATAAGTTTCTGAGGCTGCCGGTCTCGTGCCACTGGCGAGAAAGGACATAATGGCGATGACGACTTAATAGTCTGAGCCACATTGGGTTGTCGGATGTAGTTACCTTGCGAATTATATTGAATTGTTCGAAACAGTTGCCTTATTTCGATCTTCGATGCTCGGTAGGGAGTTTGATAATGGCCATGGCCATAGTCCTCCTGGCCGCTCGAGTCTCGTGCCCTATGATGAGTTGAGCTGAGGGCCGAAGTTAAAATTGCCTCGCTAATTTGACCTGTTATGCCTGTTATTGTTGTTGACTAATCTTGGCTATTTATGATTTATGCCCAATGTAGGTTGTACGCTGTAGTTGTGGCTTATGCATTTGGCAGGCGTCTACATTCATACATTCACTTTACGCACTGATCATTGGGAAAGTCTGCTCCATAAGCTGCAGATTTCCAGCATTGGATAGCATTCCATTGATGGGAGTTTTCATGTTCCTTTCCATACTGGTGTTGGGTTGATTGGGGGAATAGACCCGTCTGTCTGATACGCTTTGGATGCTGGCTGTTGCCAATTTGTGCGTAAGGCATTGTGCCCGCTCACTAACTTTCTTAGTGCAGAACATGGTTATCAGTTGGGTGTGCAATGCACATATGTCTTGCTGTATAGGATCCTTGCCTTCTTTAATGCAGGCTTGATAAGCTACCTGCTGTCATGAAACTGTTGTTGCTGATACTGCGACATTTCTTGCTTGCAAATACTGGCTTGCAGATATGTAGCTTATATGCTGATACTGCTTGCGAATGATGATGCTGTTTGCTAACTGTTATTGTGTTAGTGATGATGTTATGCTTGTAGGTGATGGAGAACTGGTTCAGATTTTAGTTCAGTTTGGTTATCAATTTGGAGAATTTACTTGATGAGATGATCCAAAGTCGCGTGAGTCCTCTTTCGGCCCAAAACTTCTTTTATCTCTTTCTCTCTCGGTCGCCTCTTAAGATAAGAACGAAACTTCATGATCTGATGCCAATGGCATGGACCGGTAACGGGAGTAGGATGCGGCTTCGGTTGTGCCCTCCCGGCACTCGATGATGACAATTGTTCTGAGAGTGTCAAACAACCTCTAACACTTTTCCATTCTGTGTTGTATTGTTTTGACGTGCAGGTTAGCCGAGGACTCGTGGAGAAGCTCAAGGACAGCATGAAGGCATTTAGGAACTTTTAGGATTTAGGATTTATTGTAAATGAAACTCTTGTAAACCAAATTCGAATTCACTTTATCAATTTGTAAACTATAAATATTTATGAAATGAAATTCAACAAATATTCATATTTACTTTCTCACTTGCAAATTCAGAGTATCCATGAATAATAATTCAGAATCATTTAAGTTCCTTCTTGAGTTGTAACTTATAAGTACTTATAAACACAAAGCTCAAAAAATATTTAAAACTTATTTCTCCTTTGCCTCTTATAAATGATACCCCGCCATATGATTATATCCAAACAAATTCAAATTAAAATCTCGTTGACCACATCTATTCTCAAAATAGCCTTAACAGTATCCACTTCTCTTTCAACCCAACTTCAATTTACTAAGAGGAAACAAAACTGTTTCAGAAATGTTTCAGTATCAAACAAAACGCGGCCTCGAGTCCAATCATATTTCTGACAAAACAAACCGGCACCCTGACCCAATTGGCAAATAAATGCCTCAGAACGTAATAACAGCCCTTTTTCAAAGAATTGGTAGAATTTGTGCAAAATGACCAAAATACCCCTGAGACCCAATCTGCAAAACAAAAACCTTCACAACTCGTTAGTGGTTAGCAAATGTACATACGAGATGATATGTGAAGTGACTGACTAAATATAAGGGTAAAATTTGGGGTATTACAATGAGGTATCAATATATGAGGCTTTTGGAGATACTGCTTAATCTTTTCGAATGCTAACTGGCAGTTATCATTCCATACAACCGCCTGATCTTTTCGTAACAACTTAAAGATTGGCGTGCAGGTAGGAGTTAAGTTGGAGATAAATCTGGAGATGTAGTTCAATCGGCCGAGGAATCCTCTGATTTGTTTCTCTGTTTGAGGAGATGACATCTCTTGAATAGCTATAACTTTTTTGGGGTCCACCTCGATTCCTCGTTGACTAACGATGAACCCAAGTAATTTTACGAATCGAACTCCAAACGTGCATTTAGCTGGATTTAGCCTCAGCTGATATTTCTGGAGCCTTTCAAACAGTTTCAGCAGATGATCCAAGTGATCTTTTTCATCTCGAGACTTTGTGATCATGTCATCCATGTATACCTCGATCTCCTGATGCATCATATCATGAAAAAGTGAAACCGTGGCTCGTTGATACGTGGCTCCTGTGTTCTTCAATCCGAAAGGCATGACCTTATAACCATAAGTGCCCCACGGTGTTATGAACGTTGTTTTCTCCATATCGTCTAGATCCATCCTGATTTGATTGTCCCCGAGAATCCGTCCATGAAGGAAAACACTGCAAAGCTAGCTGTATTATCAACCAGTGTGTCGATGTGAGGAAGTGGAAAATCATCCCTTGGACTGGATTTATTGAGATCTCGATAGTCCACACACACTCTAACCTTTCTGTCTTTCTTCGGTACTGGCACGATGTTAGCTACCCACTCAGGGTACTTTGAAACTACTAGAAATCCTATGTCAATCTGTTTCTTCACCTCATCTCTGATCTTTAGAGCCATGTCTAGTTTTGATCTTCGGATTTTTTGCTTAATAGGAAGACATTCTGGTTTCAGGGGGATCTTATGGACTACGATGTCAATATCTAGTCCCGACATGTCCTGATACGACCAAGCAAAGACATCGGCATACTCTTTGAGAAGTAATATCAACCTGTCCTTGACCTCTGTCTCAAATGATGCCCCAATCTTTACTTCTTTCTTCATCTCTTCAGAACCCAAGTTGACAACTTCAATCGGCTCTTTATATGGTTGAAGGTAGGCTTCTTCATACTCAACCATTCTGGTTAATTCTTCGGGAACCTCGAATTATTCGTCAAACTCTTCTTCGGCTTGGAAAACAAATGAACCACTACCAGAAGGAACTGAATGATCATTGGATTTTGTAGGTGATGGAGGTTTTCTGCATGGTTTTAAAGGATTTAACATGATCAGGTACACACAACAAACATGCAGATGATGGGTTCAATTTTTTTTCAAAAGATTGTCATTTTTCCTTTTTACAAAAAGTGAAATGATGAAAAAGCAAATGAACAAAAAAGATAAGATTTTTAACAAAAACACTACTTCATTCATTAAATCCTTTAAATCGCAAAGTGGCCCATACAAAATGATTCGCTGGCCTTGGGCAAAACCAGGAATTTTAAAGAAAACAAAAGCTAACAAGCAATGCATTTACTCTAAAGACAACATGACGGGAATTTCTATGGTGTCCCAATTGCATAGGGTTTCTCCATCTCAGATCACTAGGTTCTCAAGGTTGCTTTCCGCTTCGTCAATGATGGCATTTACTTGTACTCCGCCACTTACAAATATTTCCTTCAGAGTCTTTTGCTTCTAGATGCTTTCTTCATATGCTTCTTCTAGAGTTGGTTTGTAACCTAACCCTTGTTTGTCATTCTTGGTGTGAGCGTTCACTTCTATAACCTCTCCTCATCCTTGTGGGAGTCCTTCCTTCATTGCAACTTTTATGCTTCGTACAAAGGCAAAAGATGGACTACGAACTACAACAGAATTGTCGATTAACACGGCATGAGCAATCTCCAGAGCTTGGAACGCTGTTTCAAGTGCATCCTCGTCGGCTTCGATGTATTGAAAAGAGGATATGTTGCTTACCATCAAATCTTCCTCCCCGTGTACTATGACCAACTGATCATTAGTGACAAACTTCATCTTCAGGTGTAATGTAGATGTAACAGCGTCCATTGCATGTAACCACAGTCTTCCCAACAGACAACTATATGTGGGATTTATGTCCATTACTTGGAAGGTGATTTCAAAGACTTGGAGTCCCACCATGATCGGTAAATCAACCTCTCCTATTACGGTTCTCCTTGATCCATCGAAAGCCTTCACAATTAAAGAGGTGGGCCTCATCGCAGCTCCTTTGTATGCCAACTTTGTTAATGCTCTTTTGGGCATTACATTGAGTGCTAATCCAGTGTCGACAAGTACTTTGGCGAGCATATCTTCTTCATATTTAACAGATACGTGTAAAGCACGGTTGTGATGGCGACCCTCTGTGGTCAAGTCACTATCGTCGAAACTTAGCGTATTGCAGGCTATGATATTTGCAACAACGGAGTCAAACTGCCCCACAGTGATGTCTTTCGTTACATGAGCTTGTGTGAGTATCTTCAACAAAGCTCGTCGATGGGCTGGAGAACTTAGTAGTAATGACATGATCGAGATTTTGGATGGTGTCTAGTTAAGTTGGTCTACTACTCGATAATCGCTTCGACGAATTATCCTCAGAAACTCCTCTTCATTATCCTTAGCAATTTCTTTTCCTTTAACAGTGGGTTCTTTGGAGATTACTTCATTTGGAGCAGCTTCCTTAGGAATAATAACAGCAGTTATGGGAGCTGCAGCGACTGCTTGGGGGATAGTAAAGTTCGTCCTAGGCTGATACATTCGACCACTGCGGGTCATTTTGCTTGCCCCGACGATGTTTGTTACATCCTCCTGTTTTCTTCCGGCCTTCAAGTTGTACTAGGAGTGGTGTATTTCCATGATATAGCTTTCAGATTGGGACCTGGTCCTCTCCTTGGATCGAACCTTGGTTGATCTTTTCCAAATCTGGGTACTGGGTCATCGTGGAATCTTGGTCTGACGGTGTTGGGTCGAGTCATTTTGTTGCTACTGGTTTTGAACACTGCTATTTTATTATACTCTTCCGATATATTGAACACTGGTTCAATAACCGCAACGTGCTCTTTCCTCTTTTTACTACTGACTTGTAGCATTCCTTTATTGATTAGGGATTGAATATCTTCTCGCACAAGGTCACAACCTTGTGGATTCTGGCCACACTCTTCACAATTTTCATGGGTACTTTTGAGCAACCATGCCTGTGCCAACCTTTTGTGTAACTTCACCAGCGACGTCTTAACTTCGGCTACTGCAATGATTTTCCTCATTTTAGAGTCTTCACTTTCTTTAGTTATAGTGTTTACTCCGCTGTGGTTTGGCAGGGGATTATCCTTTACATTGGGATAACTACCTTCGAATGATAATACTTTTCTTTCAATCAACTCCCTGACAATGTGTAGAAGCACAAAACATCCTTCTAAATCATGCCCAACAGCATTCTCATGGAAAGGGCAACGTGCGTTGGGATTGTGATAAGGAGGTAAAGGATTAGATGGGGCACCCAATTTTCTTATATGAATAAGTCCTCTAGCCACCATCATGGGATACAATTCGGTGTAACTCATTGGTATCAGCTGTATTTTAGGCCTCCGGTTCTGGTAGGCTGGCCTGCGAGCTTGAGCTCTGGGTTGTTGTACCTGCTGATTGTCATAAGGCTGGTGATTGTGTTGCTGATAAGCATCTGGCGCCTTTAGCTGAGGATTTTGTTGATTTTAAAAAACTGGCGTCACTGCCGCTATGTATTGCGATTGATGATACCGTTGTTGTTAAGTTTGGCTTTGGGGACGGATCCTTCAGTTTTGTGCCCTTTGTTCGTGCATTACTGCGTTGACTTCCTCTTCTTTTTTCTTATGGAAGTTACTTGGTGGCCTCTTTGTCGTGCTTGTGCCGGCACTACTAGTTGAGCTTGTCACTTTTCCGCTTTTCAAACCCGCCTCCAAATGAGCAGGCAGCTCTGCAGGCTCAAGATGTAATGCTTTGGCAAGCTCCTTTCTTCTTGGCTTACCGTAGGGAGGTGTAAAGGTTAAGGAAATCTTCAAATAGGTAGAATATTCTTCCAGAGTTGGGAGTTGTTGGAAATCTGGGAAGACGAAATAATGGTACACTGGGTCGTAGAATTCAACGAGTGCCAGTAGCATGTCTTCATTGACTCTTGTGTTTAGTAGTGGTAGTAAATCTCCATACTTGGCAATGAATGCGGCGGGGTTCCTGACGAGGCCTCCCAAAATCCTAAGATTATCCAATCTCAAGCTTAGAAATGAAAATCTGCTTCTGCGATCCATAATAATGTCTGCAAGAAGAAGATTTTGAATTCCTTGAATGGTTAGCAAAATGCGAGAATGCAAATGCAAAATGCAATTGGTTTTACAAAACTCAACGGATTAAGTCAAACCCCTTATTTCATTAATTGTTGGAAAAACGTTACAACTTTCAAAATACAATACAAGAAGCCTAAGTTTACATCGGAAAACTAGGTCTTATGGTCTAAGTTTCTAATAAAAACTTCAGTCGCGAGACCTCTTCAACTTCTTTAGCACTGTATTTTCCATTACTAATTTATCCACTATGCCTTTCCAAGCCCCAGAGGTAGGTGGGATGTTTGAATATTCGTGAATGCTTTGGGTAGTCTTGACGCTAGAGAAAAATAAATTCTCTTTCGTTACTTCCCCATTAATCACACGTTGTTTGAGCCATCCTATCAGTTCATCTTTGTCTTGCACTTCTCTTATGAGTTTCGTTGTTTCAGAAAACAGTGCGTGATACTTTCCTTCCCAAGTATCTCTTTCAAGTTGTGTTCTCTCAAGAACTTCTTGGTATTCTTTTATTTTCTCAATGGGAATGGAAGAAGTTGATGACGCGATAATGATCTGTGAATTCTTCTCTGGGAGATATGGCATCTTCAGATCTCGGGCTCGAGATTGTACCCACTGAGTGAAAGGCTCAAAGGTTACACAATTCTTCTTTCCCATATTGGCTTTAGTCTTTTTCTAAACATTCTCCCAAGCATCGATTGTGCTATTTATCACCATCTCCATCCATTGGGATTTTATTTAAAAGAGTCAGTTCTTGGCAAATGGTTGACGAACCACTTGTATAATAGAGGTGCACAATAAATAATGGTTCCTCTTCCTTGTAGTGTCCGATGATTACTTGAATGGTAAATGTCTCCTAACAAGGTAGGCACTGGGTTGCCACTTAGAAATATGATGATAGAGGATGAAATGAAAAATTCTTCCACTTCTAGAAACAACACCAATCCATAGATTAATAGAGCCAGAACTACTTTGAATGCATCCTGTTGCACCCTAAAATTTGCTCAACCTTAGTCACTTGGTTTATGTTTCAATATCATTAGCATTTGCATATAGAGTCATGTACATAGTCTGATCATCTGCATAGCATATCATGGCAAGTCATCCAACAGGGGACCAATCATTATTCTCATCTCTAGAGGCCTATCAAGAGGTTATTATTCTAATTCAATCTCATTCAAGTCATCAGAAAGAATTTGAAAGCTGAGGAGTCAATGGATCAAGCAGGGCATCTAGCTCCTATCTGAGGGTATCTGAGGATCAACAAAGAAATTGTGAGCTGTGGGCTGAGCATGGGGAGTATCTAGACATCTTGGAGGACTTAGAAAGTCATTTGGAGAAGGAGACAAGTCATTGGTGTAGTCACAAGTATTGCAGTTGAAGACAGTCAACTAGGGTCTCATCTGGGTCAACCCTGGGTCAACTCTAGGTCAATTGATTGATTGAAAGGCATTGAGGTCTATTGGAGAGATGTGGGTTCATCATTTGACATGTAGAGAAGGATATGTTGTTATGCTAATAATAAATCAAGAGAAATCAAGGAGAAGAGGAGTTTCTAAATTAGGGTTTCTGTGTAAAATCCCCTAATTTAGGTCAAATTTCCAAGCAAGATAAGTCAAAATTCAAGCTTCAAATGGATCCTTGGCCAACATGGAACTTGTAGAGGATCTCAAGACCTTTAATTTGAGTTGTGGAAGACATTAAGGAGATTTATAGAACTCAAGTTATGGTCTTTGCAAGTTACAGGTCATCTGAGGTATCTGAAATTTTGGCTGTGAAAGTGACTTGACTTCCAAGCAATTTTTACCCCTCAAGGAGATTTCAAATGAATTTCTGGTCAACATAAGAATTGTTCCTAATTGTCTTATATTTCTAGAATGGTATAGTATGCCTTCATATGATTTGTGGAACTCTACTTATGGTCTTGGCAAGCAAAGGGTATTTTGGTCATTTGAGAATTACAGGTCATTTCAAGCCTATGCCCAAAACTCATACAAGGAAGCTTCAAATGGAAAACTTCACAACATCAAACTTGTTCCAAATGACAGTTTGAGTCTAGAAAAGTGACCATGAGAGATTGGAAAGATTCATAGCACAAGGTTTCAAAATTGTTGGATTTAATGAATAAAAATGACCTAAAAAATGAGATTTTTCATATTTTGGCCAAATGAGGTGAAATTATAGGTCATTTTGAATGGAAAGATCATTTTGAGAACATTGGCTAAAGTGGAATTATGAGGTTAGTTCAAATTTTGGAAGTTATTCAAGGTTGCTTACAATGGAAGAAACATAAGCCAAATTCAAGGGAAATCACACATGGGAAGTTTCTCCAAGTTTCTAGGAGGTTCTAATGACATGTTTATATTGAATGGAGAGGGTTCATGCCATGGTTGGTGATGACATTTACTCAAAACCACAAGTTTCACACACTTTCTTCAAATTGCAAAATCAATCCAAAAGCTCTCAAACTATCATCAATTTCCACTATTCTTGATCTGTTCTTCATCATCATCATCCAAGGATCAGAATTCACACATTCATTTGGCAAATTGAAGGAGGAATCGTGCCATTCATCATCATCATTCAAAGTGCAAGAATCTTGGAATTAGGAGATTCAAAGCCTTGTAGCATCATTGGTTGCATACAAAACTCACCACCAAGTTCACTGATCAGTTTCTCATCATTTCAAGCATTGGATCAAGAGGATTCCATAGCTGTTTTCATCATCACACCAGGTTGGTAACTTCATTCGAATTGATTGATTTAGTGAGAATTATAGGGAATTGTTAGTATAGATCGGTTAGGATAAGTAAGATGATTGATTTTGGTAAGTTTGGATAAGTTTCATGGATGTTGATCATGGTGCACTAATTCTGTTAGAGATCATAACATCAAGAATAATGAAAGATAATCTTAGGTTAATGGCTCAGATTAATCAGCATGGAATGTAGATGAGTTTAGGGCAAGAATTGGTGAGCTTTGGATAAGTTGATGACAGGTGTTAATGGTGGTTTACAACTGTTATTCTCTTCGAGTTGGTCTATTGAGTGAGTGTTAGGGAGAGTTATGGTTATGGCTGTGTAGAGGAGAGTTTCTAGAGCAACTTTGCTCTTTGGATCGAAGGCATCTATGGAGAATGGAGAGAGAACAGGGAGCTCGAAGATTGCATGCATGGAAGATGATTTCAGGGTTAGGGTTTGTCCAAGGTTGAAGATAACCTTTGGACCGTTTGATCTGGCTTTGACCTTAGACTTATTTACCCATCCAACGGCCACGATTGATTGACAAAACGGAGGGAAATTTCAAACCATGAAACGCCCCGTTTCATTAATATTTTCTGACTGGGCTCCAAAACTCGTTGCTATACACACCCCTCAATGCAGGCCCAATCTAAACTGAACGTGAAAAGATGCTATTCGCACCGTTTTGTTTTTTTTTTAATTTTTGTTGGCTTTCTGACGCCTCCTGGGCCTAATGCAAAGCTGCTATTCGTACCCCCACTGCTTGGCCCAGTTCATGGTTTTAACTAGTTTTCATTACTTTTTGCACCCCTTTCATATTAATTCATTTCATTTTATTTCAAAAAAAACATTAAATCTTCAAAAAATCATAATAAATCAAAAAATGCATATTTTCCATTGATTCTTTTTGCATTATTTTCTTAATTTGGTCAAGAAAATTCTCATACAAAAAAATTAATAGTTCATTTTATTTTCTTATTTTTGGCATATTTTCCTTTTAATTAGGTGTAAATAATATTTTGTTTGGTACATGATTTTGGTAATTTTAGTTTGATCAAATGCTTTAATATTTTTTGTCCATTCTTTTTAGGTTGATTAATAGACATTGTTAGCTTGTATATACATTTTAGTTCATATTTTTAGGAATTAATTTTAGGTGATTAGTTTAGGTGAGAACAACATGAACAAAATTAGGGTTTAAGTGATAACTTAGGAGAATTGAATCATTTCCCTTAGGACTTAGAGATTGAACATTTTAGATATGGGACTATAGGGACTATGGGTAGTTATTAGATCCCTTAGAAATCACTAGGATTCCCCTACTGCTATTAGTATATTACTGTCTATGTTTGATTGATTGGTGTGGTGTGCCCTCTGGGGATTATTGCTTGCTTGTGTGGGTATTGGGATTGCTTGGGGACTGGGAGAGCTGAAGACTTGGGATGATGAAGCCATTGGAGATCCAGAGACTGAAGACCAACTTCCAGAGTTGAAGAGGAGATTCTTGCTAGCAGCTGTTGAGGAGACTAGGGTTTAGGAGCTAGGCAGAGCTCTAGATTAGAAAGCTTGTTTCTCTATGATTCAAAGTCTCTTTCAAATATCCACCTCCTTCCTTTGGAAGGATCAGTGAATGTATTTGAAAGATAGAACTTTTGAGGGAAAATTGTCTATATAATGTTAACAGTTGATGAACCACCCTTGGTAGGTAATTGACTGTCTAACATTCCTTCACTTCATCTGGTTGATTGATGTTCATCCTGGAGATTAAGACTTGAAGAAAAGCCATTTCAGATGAAAGTTTGATGATCAAGACCTTGCTGGAAAGCTGTGTAGATGGAGATTGATGCTTGCTGAAGCTTGTAGCTGTTTGGAGATTACTTGAAGATAGGTGGTGATGCAGAGCTGCTGTGGCTGTTTATTTTTGCTGTATTTCATTTCTGATGTATTGATTGGTTTTCATGACTGTATTGTTTGCTGTTTAACCTGTTGGGTTGAAAGTGAATGTTGTTCACTTCTGCCTATTGTTTTCTAGGTTCGAGGTTGAGTGGGACTCCCTTGCCTCGCTTGTATTGTTGCATCCATGCATTTTACTGATTTACCGTATATATCTGCTATTGTTTCTGTTTCCGTCTATTCCCTTAGGATCTCTGTTTCTCTCTGCGCAGGAGAGGAACATGATAGACACTAGGTCTTGACCCATGCATGATAACATTAGGTTAGTTTGATTCCCTTCGCAACCATAGGTTAGAGTTCAGTCTCTTCTTTCTCAAAACAAACAGAAAAACACAATAAATGTTCCAAACACAATAAAAGACACTTTTTTCGTAAAAGAATGTGAACTCATCAAAACGTCATTTTTGTCCGCTTGGACTGTTAATCAGAAAAACCCTTTTTCAGAAGGAATAAAAACAATCAAGACAGACCTGTGTCGTACGTGGCCCGAACTACGTTTGCTTTGATCTTTCATGCTGTATGAAAGTACGTAGGCATAGGATGCGATATCCTAGCGAGCAACCTTCCCCTCCTTTCCAATAGGTAGGCGAACTACGTTGACTCTGATTTCTCGTTCCAGACGGGAATACGTAGGCATAAAGTGCGATACTTTGCCGAGTCATTTTATTTTCTTTTTAACCCTTAACCTGTAGAGTAGATAGAATAACAATCCATACCCAAAAACAAGCGTGGATCCCGTCGAGTACGACGGACGTGAGGGGTGCTAATACCTTCCCCTTGCGTAACCGACTCCCAAATCCAGGTTTTGGTTGCGACGACCATACCTTTCCCGTGTTGTGCGAGGTTTACTCTGAGCGTTTCCTTTCCCTCCTATGGGATAAATAACGCACAGTGGCGACTCTTCTGTTCAGCCGGCGCCGATTTTCGCAGTAGCGACAGCTGGCGACTCTGCTGGGGAGCCAATGTCCCCTGGCTGCTAAGGACTGCGATAGTTCTTATGCATTTGGGATCCAACGTCCCTTAAGAGAGTCAATCCTAACGCTTGTTTTCCCGTCGAGGATTTTGTATGGATTTATTTCTTTTTGTATTTTACTTTCAGCATTATATTATTGTTATTATTGCTGTATTGGGGTTGTGACGGGTGTTCTATGATTGAGAGATAAGCCGAACCTGGGCTTGAGTGCACCTAGAATTAGAGTAGAAAGTAGTGGGCGCGTGCCGGCTTTGCTTGCATTAGTGTCTCATGAAATCTACACTCGGACGAGGTTCTTCTGGTTGGCTTCTTTTTCTACCCTTTGGGTCGAAGGGGTTGTTGGTCAGCTGAATTGTCGACTCCGGGAACCGATCATTTGGAAGTTGGCTAAGTGAGGCCTCTTCAGGATTTGATGATGCCACTCCTTCTGGGAATCGTATCATCAACCCTGAAAGTTTGTGACGCCGACGACCGCATAGGATGCCATACCTTTGTCAGTTACTAGGACATCCACCTGTGAGAGGGTTTGGGGTTATGCAGGTAACTAGACCTTCAGATACCAGTTGTTTCTTGATCTGAGATCATGGGTATTTATGGAGAGTTCTGAGGTCTGTCAGAGACCAGTTGGAGAGTTCTGAGGTCTGTCAGAGACCAGTTGGATAGTTCTGCGGTCTGTCAGAGACCAGTTAGAGATGTGATTTGAGGTCTACCAGAGACCAGTTGGAGTTTTGGTTTGAGGTCTGTCAGAGACCATTGTTGGAGCTTTGTTTTAGGTCTATCTGAGACCAGGGTTTGAGGACTTCTAAAGAGTCTGTGTTGAGACCTCTTGATATGGTTCAGGCTATTCAGCTACGGCATTTGGTCCCTGTTGCATGTTACTTGCATTGCATTGTTTGCATACCCATTATCATTGCATCCCATTAACGTGTGTCTGTGCTGCAGGTGCATTTGCATATCCTCCGATTCTAGTGCCCAGACTTCTGAGTATTGATTATGGCTGGTTTGAGGAAAACAGTTGCGTATAAACTGCCTACACCTGATATTACTCCTTTGCTCAGTCTGATATCTCTTGCTGATGAGGAGGTTAGGAGAAGCTTCAGAATGAGTCATGGGAGATTACTGAGATTAGTCTGCAATCCCACTGCTGATGAGATGAACGGGCTGTACACCTTGATGCAGTTCTATGACCCCGCATTGAGATGTTTTACGTTTGCTGACTTCATTCTAGGGACCGCTGTTGCACCCCAAAATTTGACCAACCGGGTCTCGCATTTGGCTCGATGTTTCGACGCATAACCGCATTCGCATCTGCATATCGCATACATTGCATTTTTCATTTGTTTTGATTTTATCAGGGATCACAGCTCTCGTCTCGTGTTTCAGGTGTTTTTGATCAGTAGAATCGATTTTTGGGATATTTCGGTGCCCGTTTATTTTTACCGATTATTTTTGTGTCGTTTGGTGCTTATTTTGTCCCTCTGGGAATTATTGTGATTTTTCTGGATTTTATTAGCATTTTTTAGGGTTTAAATAGCTTTTAAATCATTTTTTAGGATTTAATAGAATTTTTGATATTTTTAATTCTTTTTAAATCAATTTTTAGCATTTTATAGAATATAATAGATTTTAAATTCATTTTTAGGATTTAATAGGATTTTAAATAGATTTAAATAATATAGAATAGTTTTGTTAATAGAAATTAATTGTTTTTAATTTTAGAGGTAGAATATAGACCTTTCATTAATAAATAGAGTTTTAATATAGATTTTTCCTTATTAAATAAATAGGTTTTTTTCTTTTATTTTCCTTTTATTAGATATTAAATAGAATAATAGAAATTAGGGTTAATAGGAATTAGATGTTTTATTTTTAGATATAGTTTTTCTTTTATTAATAGTGGAATTTAATTAGTGGGTTTATTAGAGTTTTAATTAGAGTCAATTAGATCTATTAGGTTTAATTGAGTATTAGTTTAGTTGTTAGATTTTAATTCAATTCAGATTTTTTTGTGGGTTTTTATTCATTTTCGTTGGGCCCATTTCCTTTTGCAGAGGCCCAGTTGTCATTTTTTTGTCCAAATTCGTCCAAAAAAAGGTCCAGAAAATATCAGCAATTCCCCAGATTTTTCCAGCATGTGCCAGAAAGATCCAGAACCTTCCAGAAACGGCTCAGTATAAAGCCAGAAGCGACACGTGTAATAACGGAGAGGGTCCCACGAGTTTCACACACCACACCGCCACGTAGCCCTCAACCTTCTCTCTCTCTCAGCCACGCGTGGGACACGCGTCCCACATGCACACACTCCCTCCACTTTCTCCACCACGCGTCCAGTCCTCGTCCTTCGCCTGAGAACGCCACCGGCCGGCCTGCATGGCCGGCGGCCACCACCAACCGTCACCGGAAAACTCATCCAACCTTCAAGAACTCCCCAGAAATTCATCACACAACGATGAATATTCATCGTCAACCCCCTCCTTCAATCATTTCCCAGAAAAAACCCTAAAACGCCACCTCCACCTTCATCCCTTAATCTTCACCGTTCTCAACCTCCAAACTCCCAGAAACCACCAACGAACTCCAGAAAATTCCATATCCAGCCAATGATTCACCCTCCATAATCATGTTCATCAATCCTCATGATCTTCCCCAGAAATTTCTTCAAGATTCAACCGATTAACATTTCAAGATTCAACCGTCCAAACTTCCAGATTCGGAGCTTTCCTCGTAGATCAAGAGTTTCCAGGATCTACAAGATTGTTCGCTGTGATCATTGTCACCAGATTCCCAGTAACATGAACAGGCAAGAACTCGCATCAACAAATCTTCGTCATTATGATCTTCAACAAACCTCCAGCAGTTCTTCAAGATTTTTCCAGAAATCTTCAGAGCGAAGCTCATCATCACATCAACTTCATCGTTCGGATTCTCCAGTAAACGCCATCAGAACTTCATAACGCCAACAACTTCATCAACAGAACTCATCAAGTTTCCAGATCGTGAGTAGTGTGCAGTTTTGTTTGTTTTTTCTTGTTGAGAAATTGTGAAACGAAAAGTATAATGAAGAGAAAGGAAGATTGAGTAAGGGTGAGGGTGAATTGAGAATGCAGAGGAGAAGAGTTTGAAGATTGTGAGAGAGTTCAGAGAGAGGCGGCGGCGGCGGTCGAGGATGAAGATGAGGCTAGGGTTTCTGAAGGAGAAAGGAGGAAGAGATCAGGCTGGAGAGATTGGGCCTCAGGCCCAATCAGTTTTTTTCTCCAAACATCCCCCCACACGTTTTTCTGAGGAATGGGCTGGGCCCAAGGCGTTCTTGCCAGACACTCCCAGTGCAACAACACGCCCCCCTGCGTTTTCTGAAAAGAATTGGGCTGGGCCCAATTCAATCCTAGTTTTTTTGTATTTTTATTTTTTCTGCATACCCTTGTAGACAGTTACACCCCCAGCCCCTCTTTCTTGTTTTTTTTTATTTTATTCTTTTAAGGATTTGAAAAGAAATAGAGAAAAGAAAATACATAAAGAAAAAGAAGTGAAAAATATTTGGAAAAGAAAAGAAGAAAAATAGAGAAAAGAAATGTTATTGAAAAAGAAAATCATATTAAAGAAATATTTGGAAAAAGAAGAAAAATAGAGAAAAGAAATATTATAGAAAAAGAAAAGGAGAAAATATTGAAAGAGAAAATAGTGAAAAAAAATATAAAAAAATATGTTAAAGAGAAAAGGAGAAAAAAGAGAAAAATATTAAAGTAGGTTTAATATTTTTTTAAGCATTTTCTTTTAGGGATATTTTCATAGACTTTATTTTACGACTTTTAGGATAGCTTAGAAGCCCATTTTGTTAGGGGGCCGTGTTCCATTCAATTTTTCAGAGTAGAATAGGATAGCGTTTCCTAGGAGAATTATTTTCAGTATGCAACCATTGTAATCATTTTTTCAGAGATTAATAAAACGAGATTTGAGCTGTGGTCCGATAGTAGCCGAACTACAGCTGCTCTGATTCTTCGTACCGGACGAAGATATGTAGGCATAGGATGCGATATCCTAGCGAGCACACTAACGACTAACTTTTGTTCTCTCGCGGCTGTGCGATTGAGACCTTCCCGCTGACGACTAATTGTAACCCTTTTTCTCTCTTGCCCGAGTGCACTTGAGACCAAACCATAGTTTTGACCATAGGTTCCCGACCCTGTGAAGCCAGTTATTTTTCTCACTGCTGTGTGAGAATGTTTGTTTAGCCGTAGTTAGTCTGAACTACGTAAAGCTCTGATCTTCCATCCAGTGGAAGTACGTAGGCACAAGACGCGAGGTCTTGGCGAGCCAATTTTCCCCGTAGTCCCGAACTACGTTGACTCTGACTTTCTCCCTTGAGAATACGTAGGCATAGAGTGCGACGCTCTATCGAGTCAATTCCCTTCCGTTTAGATTTAGCAGCCGTAGATAAGATTGTTTTGCATCCAGTAGACAACCCAAGCAAGCGTGGATCCCGTCGAGTACGACGGACGTGAGGGGTGCTAATACCTTCCCCTTGCGTAACCGACTCCCGAACCCAGGCTATGGTTGCGATGACCATACCTTTTCCCCGTTTTTTGCGAGGTTTACTTCGAGCGTTTCCTTTCCCGCTCTGAGGGATAAATAACGCACGGTGGCGACTCTTCTGTCAGTCGGCGCCGATTTTCGCAGTAGCGACAGCTGGCGACTCTGCTGGGGATCTGCGATGGTTCCCTATTCGAGTCTTGCCTTAGGTTTTTTCCTAGCTGTTTGGGGCAATCCCCAGCAGCTGGCGACTCTGCTGGGGGCTGCGATAGTTCCCCATGCATGTGGGATCCAACGTCCCCTAAGAGAGAGTCAATCCTAGCGCTTGTTTGCTTGTCTATTTGGGGCTTATTTATTGATATTATCTGTTGCTGTTGAGCTGTTACGGGTGTTCTATGATTGAGATAAGCCGGACCTGGGCTCGAGTATGAGTATACACCTAGATATAGTTGCGGAGAAGTAGTAGACGAACCTGTCTGCTGAGCAGGCACAGTTCCCTACGAAAATTCGCGCTCAGACGAGGTTCTCGCAGAGGTGCTCCTTTCCGGTCCTGAGGATCTGAGGGGAGTCCAGACGTGAGGATTGTCGACTCTGGGAACCGATCAATTGGAAGTTAGCTAAGTGAGGCCTCTTCATGAGATGACGATGCCACTCCTTCTGGGAATCGTATCATTCCTCATGAAAGTCTGTGACGCTGACGACCGCATAGGATGCCGTACCTTGTCAGATATAGGTCCATACCTGTGAGTGGGGGGTTTTTTTTGTGCAGGAAACTTGACTTCCAACCTACCCGTTATTCTGGTCTTCTTTTCAGAGAACGTCTCCGTCAGCAGCGCAGCAGTATTCAGATTTTGTGTGGGGGCTGTGGTCCCATTGTTTGCTGCATTTTGCATATCATATGCATATCAGTGTTGCATTGCATATCATCCTCCAGCTAGCCAGAGTTCTGATCCAGCCTTTGTTTCCTGAAGGTGATTACCCGGAGTTTGGATTGAGCAGCTGTTGATTGACAGAAGACCTACCTAGGGATTGAGTAGATTTGAGCAGAATCAAGCATTGAAGTCAGCTGAAAATTACTGGTAGCCATGTCTGAAGGCAATTTCCAGTCTCCTAACACCTTGACAGGGTTCACTATGGCGTCCAACCCTCTGTATGATTCCATGGAAGATTCCCCGCAAGTGAACAATGTTGCTGCAGACCAAGTTGTACAGCCTTCTGTTGAGAACCGAGATCGACATGAGCAGTTTGTTGCCCAGAATGAGCGTCCTCCTCCTATCAACAATCAAGGTGTTGCTTTCCCTGTGATGAATTACCGAAGAGATATTCCAGCAGCTGGGATGGTAGATCCAAGAGCCCTTGACGATGGTAGAAGACTCCGAGTGTTGGAAGAGCAAATGAAAGCTTTGAAAGCCAAAGATGCTGTCAACCTGGATGCTGTAGGCATGTGTTTGGTTCCTGACCTGGTGTTGCCTTACAAGTTCAAAGTGCCGAAATTTGAGAAGTACACGGGAGATAGCTGTCCAAAGCTGCATTTGATGATGTTCTGTCGAAGAATGACTGCGTTTGCGCGAGATGACAAGTTGATGATCCATTTCTTTCAAGATAGTCTGACTGGGGCATCTTTGAGGTGGTATATGCAGTTAGAGAGGAATCAGATTCAGTCATGGATGGATTTAGCCAGAGCTTTTCTGAAGCAGTACGATTACAACCTAGACATTGCTCCTTATCGCATGCATTTGCAAGAGTTGTCTCAAGAGATCAATGAACCTATCAGGAAGTATGCTCAGAGATGGAGAGAATTTGCTGCTAGAGTGCGTCCCCCGCTATTAGATCAAGAGCTGGCAAGCATGTTTGTGGATTCCCTACAATATCCGTACTTCAAAAGATTGCTCGAAATTCCGGCAAGTTTCTCTGACGTGGTAGCATTAGGAGAACGCCTTGAGTATTCCATAAGAATGGGGAAAATTCAGATTACTTCATATGATCAAGCTGAGGAAACTGGATACCCTTGTGACTATCAGAGTGAAGAAGAGGTTGTGATCAACTCAGTCGTGCCAAAGGTTGAATATCCTCGAAGCGAATCAGTGAATTTTGTTGGTTCATCATCTTATCAGAGATCAGTACTTCACGTGGCTTGTTACACTGAACAGACAGCCGTGCCTGGGGCACTCTATCAGGAATCTTATGTCGCTTCCATTGCAAATCAGCGAACTCGTGGCCGAGGTTATCAGAATCAGCGTCAGAATCAGGACAGACCTCGTAACAACTTGGAACGAAGGAATGCTCCTTCTCACCCAGTGCCGATGCCGTATAGCCAGTTGCTACCATCTTTGATCCAGAAGTCTTTGGTGGAGCCTAAAGCTCTTAAGCCAGTTCCGGAACCGTACCCTCCTGGGTACAATCCCCACGTTCAGTGTGGTTATCATGGTGGCTCTCCGGGGCATTCAACCGAAGATTGTAAAGCATTTCAGGCGAAGGTACAGCAGTTGATTGATCAGGATCGCATTTCCTTTCGAGAAGGGTTTCTGTTTGTTCATCCCTAACCGCTCAGCTGTCTAAGCTCATAGATTCAGAAGGGTGTTCCCCAGCAAAAGCCAGTGGTTCAGACAGGCAGGCGCCTCAGCATTGGCAGTTCTCCAGCTTTTACATCATTTGCATTTGTAGTTTCTTTTCTGTTAGTTACTACCTGCTTTTTAACATTGTATGTTTCGAATGGTGATAATAATAAAGTGACTATGCATTTTTCTGAATTAATCATGTCGCTGTCGCTCATTTACTGCATTGCACTGACACCTGCATTTTATTCACTCCATTTTTTCGCTGTGACTAGCAAAGTTAGGAGGGAGGATGACGAAACTGAAACTCATAACCGATGATTGTATGCTTTCAGATAAGACCGTACCGATGACGTACAAGGCATTGTTTCAAATCCCCCAAACACTGGAGATATAAGGAGTTAGTCCCTTGTTAACCACTTCGAGCCAGGAAGTAGAAGTTTTTTCGGACTTATAAACCCTCACATCTTAACCCGGGGCAGGGTAGCTGTCAGTTAGCTTGACCGAGCATTCAAGTCTTGCAGAGGAGTGTTGTCTTTCAAGGACCAACCAGCTTATACCTTTCAAGAGGTCATATCTCACCAATCAGGAGTGAGACAGTTACAATCCTTTCGGAGCAATCAAGGCAACCAGTGTCACACGACTTTGTTCCAAAAGAGAGAAAGAAATGAGAAAGCCCGCTAAGTAAAAAGAAAGAAAAGCTGAGAAAGCTGATACTTAGGCAAAAATCAGGGCATCCCGCTGGACTTCAAAAAGAAAAATCGAAAAGAACTCAAAATGAGTCAGTCCAGGCAAAAGTTAGGGAATCAAAAGAATGAAAAAGAGGGTTAAAAAGAAAATTTTCCCCAGCAAATCACAAAGTCGTGTACACAGACACCGAAAGCAAAGAAGGAGTAACTATCACTCTAGAAGAAAAGCTTGTAAATTCCTTAACTGTGGTTCTTACCATTCAACAATACCTCTCGAAGAGGCGAGTGCTTGTGCCAGGTTAACTGAACCTTAGGATCGGAGATCATCACGTAGACGGGGTGGGTACAAATCAAATTTGAGCCAAATATCCTTTGTTTCACAAACCGTGAACCCGACCACGATACAACCCTTAAAAGACCTAATTGAGGTAGGGATATTCTGAAGCGCATTACGATAAGGTTGAGTAACCTGACTCCTTCTTGACTTGCTAGTCGCATCCTTGTTGTATTTTTCACTGACCATGTAAGCACTGCGTTTGAACTTTGGTTCATTCGTCACTCTCAATCATATGCATGTAAATGAGTGACAGCTCAAATTTTTTCAAAATCTGCATAACCACTGCATTAAGAGTACCATTCGTAAACAGACGATTCTAATTGCAGGTTAGTAGTTGACATGAAAGAAATTCCGGCAGAGAATAATCGAATAGGACTGAGTAATCCAGCAGTCTGAACCAGAATGGTGTACGTTGTGAAGCCCAATGAGTCTGGGGCATTATCTTCCAGTGAGTTCGGAATCAGTCAGTCTGAGGACAAGTCCCGAAGTTTCAGTTGAGCAGGGGCAGTTTGTTTGAGAAGCAGTTGATCAGAAGGAGTCTTCTCAAGACCTAATCAGGGGCATTTATGCCGAGCGCTGAGATTTAAAAGCAGATGCTTCCAATGGATAATCAGATCGGGTTGAGTCGCTAGAACGCTCATTCAGGGGCCAGTCATCGCAGAGAATGTTGAAATCAACTGGGTTGTTAGGTGTTTAATTGGAGATTGAATTCTTTTGTCGTGCAGATGTCGGGGCAAGTATTCTCGAAGTCTTCTCGTAGCAAGTTGTTCGGAGCAGGTATTCCCAAGAGTTAGATTGGGGCAAGGTGCATTGTACTGGGGCAAGTTGTGCAAGCCAGTCTTTCTATCCCCAGCTGAGTGCACTGAAGCAAGTTGTTCAAACAGGTTTGTTTATCCCCAGCCAGAGTTGAGTATCGGGGAATCATGTCAATACCCTTATCGAAAACCTTTCAAACAAGAAGGTCTTGTTGTCGTTGGATCATTATCCTGCAGTTTAAACCTGTTGCGTGTCAGTAACCAGTCGTTTCCAAAGTCCAGTTCTCGCCTGGAAAACCGGTAACCAGTTCTCGTCTGGCCCACCTTCCGTAAGCATCAGTTCCCGTCCTGGTGCAGTTTATTGTAAGCAGCAGTTCCCGTCCTGGTGCAGTTTATTGGTAACCAATTCTCGTTTGGTCACCGTTTCTTCAAGTGTTATACCAGTTCTCGCCTGGTGTACGTCAGCTTCCAGCCAGTTCTCGCCTGGTTGTCTATACCTCAGCTTGTTGTCCAGTCAGCCCGTCTGGTTCAAAAACACAAAAATCAATTTTCCTAACCTATTTTCCTATCAGTTCTCGCCTGGTAGTCTACCTTTGAATGCTAGTTCTCGTCTAGTATTTCCCATACTTCCACTGTGTACATAGTCCATGTTTATTCTAAACCAGAAAAACGAACAAAAAAAAAAAAAAACCTAAAGGTATCTGACACAATATTTCCCCAATGACTCGCATGTCGTCATGTTTCCCGATACGAAGCTCGACGGATGCCAGTGCTCCGAGTAGTGTTTGAAATCCTTGTGGATGTTGTTAAATCAGAATTGCCACTCTTCAGCAGATGAAAGTTGCTTATTATCCCCGGAAGAGTTGAGATTGCCTTTTACCCCGCATCAGAGTAGGATCAGGAGTGTCTTCAGCAGATTGAAATTGATATCCTTGATAGTAGGGACATTTCCAGCAGTGTGCTGCGCGCAATCAACCTCAGTTTGGGTCAATCCCCGCAGAGCGCAATCAGTTGCCAATGGTTTGAAGAAAGCATCACCGAGCAGAGTTGTTCTCTTTCCCCAGTGAAGTCGTCAAGCAGGGTTGCCTTTTCAGGTCTCCAGCAGGGCAGTTATCCCCAGCGGATTTGATTTCCCGTTTCCAGCATTTATTTTGCTGAGATGGTTCTGTGACTTCAGGTCATCCCCAGTAGGGTTGACGTTATCTTCGGCATTTATTTTGCCAAGTGGTTTTCAGACCTGGTGTTCTCTGGCAGCTCGAGCCTGCATTAGCATTTGCATATATAGTCATAACATTTATACAAGCATATAGCATATCCATGCCGTCTGGGCCTCGCATTTTCAAACAAAACGCATAGCATTTACATGTCATATAGGACATTGCATCATTATCAAGCATACGCATGTCGAAACATAGACCAAGATGGTTACCTATTGGATTTCGAATTTGTTCACCTGCAGAGTTGTGTGGTTCAGCTTCTCGTCTTCCCCAGCGGAGTGATTCTTCATATTTGGTTGTTACGTCGGCATCGGAAAAAAAAACAACAACAACAACAACAAAGATTGACATATATCAGACTTCTGAAGCTGCCCCCTTTGTCAAAACAGGTGCCAGGCAGTTCCATTCAGATTTTCTCAGGAGAATTGTCCTCAAGTTCGCAATGAACTGTGAGTTGACCAGATTTGATCCCATGAGAGAGATGGGAATCAAGGTGTTTGCTTTACGAAGCATTATTTCAATACTTGTGGCGTCACACAGGTGTTGAATAGGAGAAGAAAATTTATCAGGAAATTGACCAGTTGCTGCCGTGATAACCAAACTTCAGTTATTGGAAGTTATTCCTCAAGCAGCTTTGCAGTATATTCTTGCGGTTGGCAAATTTCAGGGTTCCATTTGTATTCAACCGTCATCTACCTTGAATGTTTGAAGGCTGAGCGCTCTTCACCCATTCAGGTCGAAGCCGCTTGAATAGGGGCAGCTGTTGCACCCCAAAATTTGACCAACCGGGTCTCGCATTTGGCTCGATGTTTCGACGCATAACCGCATTCGCATCTGCATATCGCATACATTGCATTTTTCATTTGTTTTGATTTTATCAGGGATCACAGCTCTCGTCTCGTGTTTCAGGTGTTTTTGAT
The DNA here is from genome assembly GCA_963859935.3 of Lathyrus sativus. Classification (NCBI taxonomy): domain Eukaryota; kingdom Viridiplantae; phylum Streptophyta; class Magnoliopsida; order Fabales; family Fabaceae; genus Lathyrus; species Lathyrus sativus. The sequence goes on from OZ012736.1 coordinate 13,829,440, forward strand.
CAGTAGAATCGATTTTTGGGATATTTCGGTGCCCGTTTATTTTTACCGATTATTTTTGTGTCGTTTGGTGCTTATTTTGTCCCTCTGGGAATTATTGTGATTTTTCTGGATTTTATTAGCATTTTTTAGGGTTTAAATAGCTTTTAAATCATTTTTTAGGATTTAATAGAATTTTTGATATTTTTAATTCTTTTTAAATCAATTTTTAGCATTTTATAGAATATAATAGATTTTAAATTCATTTTTAGGATTTAATAGGATTTTAAATAGATTTAAATAATATAGAATAGTTTTGTTAATAGAAATTAATTGTTTTTAATTTTAGAGGTAGAATATAGACCTTTCATTAATAAATAGAGTTTTAATATAGATTTTTCCTTATTAAATAAATAGGTTTTTTTCTTTTATTTTCCTTTTATTAGATATTAAATAGAATAATAGAAATTAGGGTTAATAGGAATTAGATGTTTTATTTTTAGATATAGTTTTTCTTTTATTAATAGTGGAATTTAATTAGTGGGTTTATTAGAGTTTTAATTAGAGTCAATTAGATCTATTAGGTTTAATTGAGTATTAGTTTAGTTGTTAGATTTTAATTCAATTCAGATTTTTTTGTGGGTTTTTATTCATTTTCGTTGGGCCCATTTCCTTTTGCAGAGGCCCAGTTGTCATTTTTTTGTCCAAATTCGTCCAAAAAAAGGTCCAGAAAATATCAGCAATTCCCCAGATTTTTCCAGCATGTGCCAGAAAGATCCAGAACCTTCCAGAAACGGCTCAGTATAAAGCCAGAAGCGACACGTGTAATAACGGAGAGGGTCCCACGAGTTTCACACACCACACCGCCACGTAGCCCTCAACCTTCTCTCTCTCTCAGCCACGCGTGGGACACGCGTCCCACATGCACACACTCCCTCCACTTTCTCCACCACGCGTCCAGTCCTCGTCCTTCGCCTGAGAACGCCACCGGCCGGCCTGCATGGCCGGCGGCCACCACCAACCGTCACCGGAAAACTCATCCAACCTTCAAGAACTCCCCAGAAATTCATCACACAACGATGAATATTCATCGTCAACCCCCTCCTTCAATCATTTCCCAGAAAAAACCCTAAAACGCCACCTCCACCTTCATCCCTTAATCTTCACCGTTCTCAACCTCCAAACTCCCAGAAACCACCAACGAACTCCAGAAAATTCCATATCCAGCCAATGATTCACCCTCCATAATCATGTTCATCAATCCTCATGATCTTCCCCAGAAATTTCTTCAAGATTCAACCGATTAACATTTCAAGATTCAACCGTCCAAACTTCCAGATTCGGAGCTTTCCTCGTAGATCAAGAGTTTCCAGGATCTACAAGATTGTTCGCTGTGATCATTGTCACCAGATTCCCAGTAACATGAACAGGCAAGAACTCGCATCAACAAATCTTCGTCATTATGATCTTCAACAAACCTCCAGCAGTTCTTCAAGATTTTTCCAGAAATCTTCAGAGCGAAGCTCATCATCACATCAACTTCATCGTTCGGATTCTCCAGTAAACGCCATCAGAACTTCATAACGCCAACAACTTCATCAACAGAACTCATCAAGTTTCCAGATCGTGAGTAGTGTGCAGTTTTGTTTGTTTTTTCTTGTTGAGAAATTGTGAAACGAAAAGTATAATGAAGAGAAAGGAAGATTGAGTAAGGGTGAGGGTGAATTGAGAATGCAGAGGAGAAGAGTTTGAAGATTGTGAGAGAGTTCAGAGAGAGGCGGCGGCGGCGGTCGAGGATGAAGATGAGGCTAGGGTTTCTGAAGGAGAAAGGAGGAAGAGATCAGGCTGGAGAGATTGGGCCTCAGGCCCAATCAGTTTTTTTCTCCAAACATCCCCCCACACGTTTTTCTGAGGAATGGGCTGGGCCCAAGGCGTTCTTGCCAGACACTCCCAGTGCAACAACACGCCCCCCTGCGTTTTCTGAAAAGAATTGGGCTGGGCCCAATTCAATCCTAGTTTTTTTGTATTTTTATTTTTTCTGCATACCCTTGTAGACAGTTACACCCCCAGCCCCTCTTTCTTGTTTTTTTTTTATTTTATTCTTTTAAGGATTTGAAAAGAAATAGAGAAAAGAAAATACATAAAGAAAAAGAAGTGAAAAATATTTGGAAAAGAAAAGAAGAAAAATAGAGAAAAGAAATGTTATTGAAAAAGAAAATCATATTAAAGAAATATTTGGAAAAAGAAGAAAAATAGAGAAAAGAAATATTATAGAAAAAGAAAAGGAGAAAATATTGAAAGAGAAAATAGTGAAAAAAAATATAAAAAAATATGTTAAAGAGAAAAGGAGAAAAAAGAGAAAAATATTAAAGTAGGTTTAATATTTTTTTAAGCATTTTCTTTTAGGGATATTTTCATAGACTTTATTTTACGACTTTTAGGATAGCTTAGAAGCCCATTTTGTTAGGGGGCCGTGTTCCATTCAATTTTTCAGAGTAGAATAGGATAGCGTTTCCTAGGAGAATTATTTTCAGTATGCAACCATTGTAATCATTTTTTCAGAGATTAATAAAACGAGATTTGAGCTGTGGTCCGATAGTAGCCGAACTACAGCTGCTCTGATTCTTCGTACCGGACGAAGATATGTAGGCATAGGATGCGATATCCTAGCGAGCACACTAACGACTAACTTTTGTTCTCTCGCGGCTGTGCGATTGAGACCTTCCCGCTGACGACTAATTGTAACCCTTTTTCTCTCTTGCCCGAGTGCACTTGAGACCAAACCATAGTTTTGACCATAGGTTCCCGACCCTGTGAAGCCAGTTATTTTTCTCACTGCTGTGTGAGAATGTTTGTTTAGCCGTAGTTAGTCTGAACTACGTAAAGCTCTGATCTTCCATCCAGTGGAAGTACGTAGGCACAAGACGCGAGGTCTTGGCGAGCCAATTTTCCCCGTAGTCCCGAACTACGTTGACTCTGACTTTCTCCCTTGAGAATACGTAGGCATAGAGTGCGACGCTCTATCGAGTCAATTCCCTTCCGTTTAGATTTAGCAGCCGTAGATAAGATTGTTTTGCATCCAGTAGACAACCCAAGCAAGCGTGGATCCCGTCGAGTACGACGGACGTGAGGGGTGCTAATACCTTCCCCTTGCGTAACCGACTCCCGAACCCAGGCTATGGTTGCGATGACCATACCTTTTCCCCGTTTTTTGCGAGGTTTACTTCGAGCGTTTCCTTTCCCGCTCTGAGGGATAAATAACGCACGGTGGCGACTCTTCTGTCAGCCGGCGCCGATTTTCGCAGTAGCGACAACCACCATTGAGGAGTATGTGGAGTTTACTGAGCTACCCGTGCAGAACAAGGTTCCCTTTATTCACTCTGCTGCTGAGCCCAAGTTGGAGGACTTAGCCAAAGCCCTGCATATGGACGCTGCAGAACTGTTTGTGACTTCTTGGCTTGGGGTTTCAGGTTTCTCTCTTGATTTCTTGGTTGGCAAAGCTCAGGAGTATGCCAAGAGCGGATGTTGGGTGGTTTTCAATGCTATTTTGGCTCTATGCATTTATGGGATTGTGCTGTTTCCTAACTTGCCCAATTTCGTAGACTTGGACGCTTTTCATCTATTTGCTGCCGGCAATCCAGTGCCAACGTTGATCGGAGACTTCTACCACTCCTTGCACTACAAGAACGAAAACAGAAGGGGAAAGGTTGTTTACTGTTGTGCTCCTTTGTTGAATATGTGGTTCAGGAGTCATCTTCCCATGAAGGGGTCCTTTGTGGAGAGTGCAACCACCGCTAGCTGGTCAGAGCGCCTGATGAGGCTATCTTCCGAAGACGTTGAGTGGTTTGATCGAGACCTGCTAGGGGCTGAGCTTATATTCAGTTGTTCTGGGTACCCTAATGTGCTATTGATAGGAAGAAAAGGGTGTATCAACTACAACCCATCCTTGTTGGTCCGTCAGTTCGGATATGCGCTGAAGAACCCGCAAAAGGAGGAAGAAGTACAGGAATCTCTGTACTTCACCGGTGATTTGAAGGGGGAGTTATTAGCCAAGCTGCAGCATGCCTGGACGCGTATTAACCGAAGAGGGAAGCCGTTGTTAGGGAAGAATGACTGTCAGGCTTATGCACCTTATAGAGTTTGGATCCAGGAGAGAGCAAGTCAGTTGCGGATGCCATTTCTAGATGCACCAGCCCTTGTTCCTATGCCGGTAGCAGAGCCAACTACTGTTTCTAGGGAGGCCTACGAGCAAGTTGTGAAAGAAAAAGAAGCCTTGATGAAGATCAACGAAGGGTTAGAGCAGGAGCTAGCCCAGATACGCAGTGAGAAAAACAAGGCCGTGCATGCTTTCCAACAGCAGATTGAGCTAATGAACAGATTAGGGGCCGAGTTGACTGAGGAGAGGAGGAAGCGCGAACGTCTGGGGCAAGAGTTCAGAAGCTCCCATGACATGCTGGAATCCAAAAAGAAAGCGCTCGACGCAGCTCACCGAGAAATCTCTTCTTGCAATAAGACTTGGAATGCCACGCTCACCAACAATAAGAAGAGGGAAGATAAGTTGAAGCAGCAAATTTCCAACCTCGAGGAGCAGCTGAAGTCCAGCATCAAGAAGTGTGAAGAAGAAGTGATGACCCGGTATAGTCTCCAGAATGCACTGAACAAGGCCATCAAAGGCAGAGATGAAGCTGTGTCTCAGAAGCGTAAACTAGAGGATCGCTTCGGAGAAGGGACATGGGAGGAAATTGCTGAAGACGTGCGACGTGTTCTTAAGAAAAGAAACCAACTTGTTGAAGGGCTGCTTACCCGACCAAGCCATCCGGAGACCAAGAAGTTGCTAGAAGAGTACCAGACTTATGGGAGTGTTTGATCATTTCATGTAGTAACTTGTATGCTTTATTTGCATAGCGCTGACCATCACCAGGATTGTTGGTTGAGGTCATGCCGTCTTATTGTACTCTCAGTGATATTGTACTCTGGGCTTATTGGTTTCTCTGCAATATATGAGGCTTTCTGTGATTCAACTCCGATCTTTGTATTGCTAGCACTGTCATTGCACCGGCACCTTCACACTAGAATCGGGGAATGAATTTCCCTAACGCACAGGCACACATTGCATTGCATTCATATTCATATTGCATTACAGGTAATCTTTGGATGGTGTCTTATTTCCTGCTCTGTACCAGGTACTTTCCAGGATTGCAGATCAGCACCCGCACCGCTATTCCACTCGCACCAACTGCCGAAGAATCATGGATCAAATGCAGAACGAGATGCAAGATGTGCGCGAGAAGCTAGCTCTCTTTATGCAGACCATGGAAGCTATTGCAAAAGGTCAGGAGAATTTGCAAGCCATGGTGCAACCTCTGTTGGTCAGAAACGCCGGTCACGGTAACGAGGATCATCAGTCTGTGCGAGTCGATACTGTTCATGGAGATGGCACTCCCACGCCAGTGGCTCCACCTGTAGTCAATATACCTGCTGCTAATGTCAACAACGCTACCGCTGCTGGGAACGGTAACGTCGGAGTTGGGAACGAGACTACTGTCCATAACGTTGGGCTTGGTGATATCAACGTGGGTGATAATATGGGAGGCAACGACTTTGGCAATGCTGGATTCGGGTTCAACGATCAGGGATTCGATAACGCTGGGAAATATGGGTTCAATGCTCAAGGCTTTGGGCAAGATGGTTATGGTGTGGCCAATCAGGGTTACGGAGGTTTCGGAAATGGAAACGGCGCTGGGTTAATGGCTTTCGGGCCTGCTGGAATTGCTCAGGGCTACGGCAACAGAGGCCGAGGCCCGATGATGAATCAGATTAGAGCTGGCCGCAATAATGGATATGATGGGTATGGAGCTGGGAATGGTATGTGGCAAGAAGATCAGCAGGAGGACGCTTTCTCCGGCGGAGGTTTCGAAGGGCCGATGGATGACTCCCAGAAGATCAGAATGCTAGAAGAGCAGATGAGGGGGGTCCTGAACCAAAGTGCTATGGGCTTAGACATGGCAACAATGGGCCTGGTACCTGGCTTGAGGGTGCCAATCAAATTCAAAGCTCCTACGTTTGATAAGTATAAAGGGGACACATGTCCGAAAGTGCATGTGCGAGCTTATTACAGAAAGATGTCTGCATACTCAACTGATGAGAGAATGCTAATGCATTTCTTTCAAGATAGTCTGTCGGGTCCTTCCTTAGAGTGGTACATGGGGTTGGAGCCGACTGATATAAAGACATGGAAGCAATTGGCAGAGGCATTTGTAGCTCACTACAAGTATAACAGCGACTTGGCGCCCAATCGGGTCCAATTGACAGGGCTATCTCAGAAGAAGGGTGAGAGCTTTAAAGAGTACGCGCAAAGGTGGCGCGATATGGCTGCCAGGGTCCGTCCTCCTTTAGAAGACAAGGAAATGAATGACATGTTTATCGGAACCTTCACAGGCATGTTTTATGACAAGTTGTTTCACACATCTTTGGCCAGCTTCTCAGACTTAATTCTGATGGGAGAAAAGATTGAAAACAACATTAAGCAAGGCAGGTTCCAGGCTGAGGAATCAACTGCATCTGGCAGTAGTAGGAAGGCTTTTGGTGGGCGCCGTCAGGGAGAGGCAAGCGCAGTATTTAGAGGCCGAGGCCGAGGCCGAGGCAGGGGTAGAAACCAATATCATCAGCCGCAGCAGGTGGCGAGTGTTACTATTCCAAATCAACAACAACCGTTTCAGCAGCAGCCAATGCAGCAACAACAACAGCAGCAGCAGCAGCAGCCACAACAGGGGGCACAGCAGGCTCAGCAAAGATTCCAGGGTGGTAAACCAAGAAGAGTGTTTGAGAAGCCTCCCTCAACGTATGCTGATTTGTTGCAGACATTGTTGGGTTTGAACCTGGTAGAGAAGAGAACTCTGGCACCTATAACGGGAACTCCTCCGTATGGTTATGATGCAAGCAGGCATTGTGAGTTTCACTCTGGGGCTCCGGGCCACGATGTAGAGGGTTGCCATGCTTTTAAGCACGTTGTGCAAGATCTTTTGGACAATAAGGCTATCAATTTCGGAACGGCAGGTCCGAATATAGTGCAGAAACCCATGCCTAATCATGGGGCAAACGCCATTCTGACTGAGGAAGGGTTGAATCTGATTATGAATGTCGACGATTTAAAGACGCTGCTGAGCGAGATAAAAAGTAGATTGCTGCAAAGGGGTGTTTATCCAGGATGTGACGAGTATTGCTTAGAATGCTGGACCCTAGCTGGGGGGTGTGATGATTTGAAGAAAGGCATTCAGGCTTTAATTGATGGAGGCACATTGCAGTTTGACCGAGCAGCAACTGAAGATCCTGCAGGGGCAGTAGCAGATGATCAGAGTGATGTGGCCACTGTAACGATTCCTCGGAAGACAATCACTATTGCAGCACCGGTCCAGCGACCACCGATCACCATAACTAAGGCCGGGCCGATCCCGTACGAGAACACAAAAGCAGTCCCATGGTCATATGGGTTGGAGGTGTATTGTGACGGGATAAAGATTGATGTTAATAAACAGCCAGCCGAGACTGTAGAGAATGTGGGTTGTTCAGGAGGTATGACAAGGAGTGGTAGGATCTTTATATCACCTGAAGTGGAGGCCGAAAGACTAGCGAAAGGAAAGGGGAAGATGGTCGAGAATGTCCCAGTGCAAGCAAGCGAAAAAGCATCAGCATTAAAGGATGTAGAAGAGTTCATGCGCTTAATTCGAAAAAGTGATTATAAGATTGTGGAACATCTGCAACAGACGCCCTCCAAGATATCCATCTTGTCATTGCTCTTGTGTTCTGAAGCCCACAGAAATGCTTTGTTGAAAGTCCTGGATACTTCTTTTGTACCCCAAGACGTCTCCGTGAATCAGCTGGAAGGAGTGTTGGCACATGTGAATGCAGGCCACAGCTTGGGCTTTACCGACTTCGATTTGACCCCTAAGGGGAGAGCTCATAATATGGCGCTGCACATATCTGTCGAGTGTAGAGGGTCAGTCATGTCACACGTACTGGTCGATACCGGATCGTCTTTGAATGTGCTGCCCAAGAAAGCAATGATGAAGCTGGATGTCAGAGGAATCTTGTGCACGCCCAGTGACTTGGTAGTCAGAGCGTTTGATGGCACGCGAAGAACAGTCTTTGGATCGATAACATTGCCTCTACAGGTGGGGCCGGAGGTATTTGCGACCGGATTTTATATCATGGATATACAGCCCGCATATAGCTGCCTGCTCGGAAGACCCTGGATTCATGGGGCTGGGGCAGTCACGTCTACCCTGCATCAGAAGTTGAAATATATGGTCGGAGACAGCGTAGTCACCGTATGCGGAGAAGAAGACATCCTGGTCAGCCATCTGTCGTCATTTAAATATGTGGAGGTCGACGGAGAGATCTACGAAATACCCTGCCAGGCATTTGAAGGGTTGCGTATCAAGGACAAAGGTCCCGGGCCGAGCAAAGTATCGGAGATAGCCGTCTCGTCGTATAAAGAAGCTCAAGCTCTTGTAGAGGCTGGTGAGACCAAGGGCTGGGGTAAAGTGCTGGATATTCCTGTAAAGATGGACCGGTTCGGGCTGGGATACCAACCGTCGTCGTCAACACCTGCTGTGGGGGCACCCCGTTTCAGAGGGCCGGTTACCATCTCTGCCAGTGGAGTATGTCACGAAACCATCAATGCTGCTTCGGAGTCTGACGAAGGAGACAGTGACTGTGATATGGATGCCTGGATTCAGCCAAGCACGCCAGGACAGGGACTGTGCAACTGGTCTATTCAGGAGCTTGTTCCTATGACTCTTAAACAGTAATGCTTTGCTTTAATAATTGCTGAATAATCTGATGTCTTGCCCGGGGCATCGTGATTTGCTTAGGGTTGTGTTGTTATGAACATTGCGTGTTAATCATTAAATAAATGGCGTTTTTTCATGTGCAAATACTGTAATCTCTGTCTTTCTTGTTTTGTATTTTTCAATAAAATGGCAACGTGGTTATTCGCTTTATACGCATTTTGAAGCACTTAACCATTCCTTTTGCAGGATAACATTTTCAGATGACATCCTTGAACCACCTATGACTCGTCCCGACTTTGAGCACCCGGTATTTCAGGCCGAAGAAGAGGTTGTCGAAGATAGCGACGTTCCTGCAGAACTGTCTTGGTTGGTGAAGCAAGAGGAAAGAGCCATTCTGCCTCACGAAGAGGTCATCGAAATTATTAACTTGGGGTCGGAAGGGGTTGAGAAGAATATTCGTATCGGAGCCGCGCTGCAGAGCGATATCAAGCGAAGACTGGTTGAAATGCTCAGGGAGTATAATGATGTATTTGCTTGGTCGTATGAAGATATGCCAGGGCTCGATACAGATATGGTTGTGCACCGTCTGCCACTGAAAGAAGAATGTCCGCCGGTCAAACAAAAGCTTCGCAGAACTCGACCAGATATGGCAGTGAAGATCAAAGAGGAAGTTCAAAAACAGTGGGACGCTGGTTTCCTGGTTGTGACAAAATATCCCTCATGGGTTGCTAACATCGTACCAGTGCCAAAGAAAGATGGCAAGGTTCGGATGTGCGTGGATTATAGGGATTTGAATAAAGCAAGCCCAAAAGACGATTTTCCACTTCCTCATATCGATGTGCTAGTTGATAATACTGCTCAATACTCTGTATTCTCCTTCATGGATGGCTTTTCGGGCTATAATCAGATTAAAATGGCGCCAGAGGATATGGAGAAGACTACTTTCATAACGCCTTGGGGAACATTTTGCTACAAAGTGATGCCCTTTGGTTTGAAAAATGCTGGGGCAACATATCAGCGCGCGATGACGACTCTTTTCCATGATATGATGCATAAAGAGATCGAAGTTTATGTTGACGATATGATTGCCAAATCCCAGACGGAGGAAGAGCATCTGGTGAATCTGCTGAAGTTATTTAAAAGGCTTAGGAAGTTCAGGCTGAGACTGAACCCTAATAAATGCACCTTCGGGGTGAGATCGGGTAAGCTGCTGGGGTTTATCGTAAGCGAAAGAGGAATAGAGGTCGATCCTGCTAAAATAAAAGCGATCCAAGAAATGCCGACGCCTAAAACAGAGAAAGAGGTGCGCGGGTTTTTAGGGAGGTTGAACTACATCGCCCGGTTCGTATCTCACCTAACTGCTACGTGTGAACCATTATTCAAGCTGTTGAAGAAAGATCAAGCTGTAACGTGGAACGAAAATTGTCAAAAGGCGTTCGATAAAATAAAGCAGTATTTGCAGGAGCCTCCTATTTTGATACCCCCAGTGGCAGGGAGACCCTTGATCATGTATTTGACAGTTCTTGAGGGAAGCATGGGTTGTGTTCTCGGTCAGCACGACGAGACAGGGAGAAAAGAGCATGCGATCTATTACTTGAGTAAGAAATTTACAGATTGTGAATCTCGATATTCAATGCTTGAGAAAACTTGTTGCGCGCTAGCCTGGGCCGCCAAGCGTTTGAGGCAATACATGCTGAACCATACAACCATGCTCATCTCGAAGATGGATCCTATCAAATATGTATTCGAAAAGCAGGCGTTGTCAGGGAGAATTGCCCGGTGGCAGATGGTCTTGACTGAATATGACATCCAATACGTCTCACAAAAGGCTATAAAGGGGAGTGTGCTGTCTGAGTACCTGGCAGAGCAGCCCATTGAAGATCACCAATCAATGAGGTTTGATTTTCCTGACGAGGATATCATGTACCTAAAGATGAAAGATTGTGAAGAGCCGTTGCCAGACGAGGGACCAGAGTTGGGTCCCAAATGGAAGATGATATTTGACGGAGCTGTGAATGCTCACGGTAGCGGAATAGGGGCAATCATCACTACGCCACACGGGTCGCACATCCCGTTTACTGCCCGATTGACCTTTGCCGTCACTAACAATGAAGCCGAGTACGAAGCTTGTATAATGGAGCTTGAAGAAGCCATTGATTTGCGAATCAAGAATCTGGACGTATACGGAGACTCAGCTCTGGTGGTGAATCAGATAAAAGGGGAATGGGAGACACGTCAGCCCAATTTGATACATTACGTGAATTATGCAAGGAGATTGTTGCCTTTCTTCGACAAAGTTGAATTGCATCATGTACCGCGGGCAGAGAATCAAATGGCTGACGCTCTCGCCACTTTGTCTTCCATGTACAAAGTCAACTTCTGGAACGAGGCTCCCCGAATCATTATCTCTCGACTTGACATACCAGCTTTCATATTTGCTATTGATGAAGCATCCGACGACAAACCGTGGTATTTTGATATCCTTATTTTCCTGAAGAACAAAGAGTATCCGGCTGGGGCATCCAGTCAAGATCAGAAGACTCTCAGGAGATTAACGGGTAATTTCTATTTGAATCCAGATGGTGTCTTGTACAGAAGGAACCACGACTTGGTGCTATTGCGTTGCGTAGATGAAAGAGAGGCAAAGCTACTCATGGAGGAAATACATGAGGGTACCTTTGGTACGCATGCTGGTGGGTATGCTATGACGAGAAAGCTGCTGCGGGTAGGTTATTTTTGGCTGACTATGGAGACTGACTGTTTCAAGTTTGCGAGGAAGTGCCACAAGTGCCAAATCTATGCTGATAAGATCCATGTGCCTCCGAGTCCTCTGAATGTGATGTCATCGCCATGGCCATTCTCGATGTGGGGAATCGATATGATTGGAAAGATCGAGCCTACAACTTCTAATGGACACCGGTTCATTCTAGTGGCAATCGATTATTTCACCAAGTGGGTGGAAGCGACGTCTTATGCAAACGTAACTAAGCAGGTGGTGGCCAGATTCATCAAGAGAGATATCATTTGCCGATATGGGATTCCCGAGCGGATAATCACGGACAACGGTTCAAACTTGAATAACAAAATGATGAAGGAGCTCTGTCAGAATTTCAAGATCGAACATCACAACTCCTCCCCTTACCGACCCAAGATGAATGGCGCTATCGAGGCGGCCAATAAGAATATCAAGAAGATCGTTCAGAAAATGGTGGTGACCTATAAGGATTGGCATGAGATGCTACCTTTCGCTTTGCACGGTTATCGTACGAAGGTACGCACATCAACCGGGGCAACCCCGTTCTCGTTAGTATACGGAATGGAAGCAGTATTACCATTGGAAGTGGAGATCCCTTCTCTGAGGGTATTGCGAGACGTTCAGCTGGACGAGGCAGAATGGGTGAAAGACAGGTTGAACCAATTGAGTTTGATGGATGAGAAGAGGCTAGCTTCTCTAGCATACAGTCGTTTGTACCAGAGCCGAATGAAGAAAGCATATGATAAGAAGATACATCCTCGAAGCTTTCAGACGGGCGACCTTGTGCTAAAAAGGATTCTCCCGCCGCAGGCAGATCACAGGGGCAAGTGGACCCCCAACTACGAAGGGCCATACGTCGTCAGGAAAGTCTTTTCAGGAGGGGCGTTATTGTTATCCACTATGGAAGGTGAAGACTTCACGTCGCCTGTGAATTCGGACGCAGTTAAAAAATACTTTGCTTGAAATTGACCCGCTGGACAGAAAAAAGAGAGTCCAGGCAAAAATGGGGCATCCTGGCGAACCAAAAACAGAATGAAAGGTTCGGGCAAAGTTAGGGATAAAATGAAAAAATGTACACCCGCGAAGTTGAAAACCTACACTGGGCGGCTTCGGCAAAAAAGGGTATCCCGGTGAACTGAAAACCCGTAAAGGGCGGTTCACGCAAAAGTTAGGGATGCGAAAAGCAAATGACTGTGGTCCGAATTTGATATTACAATGAGCATCAGTGCGGGAGAATATACCTGAAGGGGCGATTATCGGATACAATCTCGTCATAAGTGTGGATACCGGGAAAGCATTAGAGTCGGATGAGTCATAGGAGGATCAGTTCGTGGTGTTCGTCTGCATCCCGTTGCCGACATGTGTACAAAATTTAATTTGTCAAAATATTTATGCTTCTTGTGCATACTTGTGTATTTGCTTTGCGTAGCTTCCTCTTTTCAGGAGTTACATCCCGTGTACAAAAAAATTCCGCCCATTCAGGGGCCCAATCAATAAAAATTATTATTCAGTACTTGATGCTGGTTCTTTACTGTTTTGTGCATGATAAAGCGCCTGAGTTTACTGAAACTAGCACGTGTATAACATCACTGGCCCTTGCCAACAATTGCTAAAGCTTTGAGTTAACTGAAAATAACGTCACTAACCTGAATCGATTTGGTTGTATAGGCTTGTCTTGTCTTGTTTGTGTTGTTGCAGGTTTCATAGCCGTACGAGGAAGACGATCAAAAGATTGCAGTAACAAAAGACTTGATCCCCACGCAGGTCATGCATGTGCTTCCTGAAGAAGGATCGAATTCCCCAGCTGGTCGTAGCTTATCCAAAGGACATGCTCCAGCAAAGTCATTTATCCTCAGCAGAGTTTGGCAATTCCTAGATCGAAGGCTGTATTCAGACAGTGCATCTCAAGCAGAATGGTTTAGCCGCAGAAGATTAGTGTTTGTGAGCTGTATTCAGACAGTTTACCTTTCCCTGCAGGGTCATTTACTCTCTCCCAGCGGAGTCAGTTGATTTTCCCTAAGAGAACCGTTCGTCCCCAGCGGAGTTCTCTTTTCAGCAAGTGTTTTCCTCCCAGTGAAAATCGCAGATTAAGACTCTCCCCGGCAGAGTTGGTGTGGCGCATTGGCATTTATTTTTACCGTGTGATATCCATTCACTCTCCTGCATAAGTCCAATCATACCAAGCGCATCTGCTATCCTCCAGTAGAGATATATTCCCCAGCAGGGTGTTACTTCAATGAGGTGCTTGGTTCAAGTTCCCAATTTCCTAGCTGAGTCGGCTTCGCTCTTCCAGCATTTATTTTGCCGGAATGATTCTGTAGCACCTGGCTATCCCCAGCGGAGTTGGCATTATCTTCAGCATTTATTTTGCTGAAGCAGTTTCTGTACCCAGCAGTTCGAGTCTGCATTTGCATCGGCATATAGTGTCATAATTGCATTGGCATATAGTGTCATATTTGCATACACCAAACAAAAACGCATAACATTTCCATGTCGAATGGAGCATTGCATCATTGACAAACGCATGCATTGTGAAACATAAACCAGGTTGGCTAACCTTTTGCTTCAAGTATTATTTCTCTTGCAGGTAGAGAGAGCCCTCGCTCAGGTGAATCAATAAACATTCGAAGTCTCGGCATGAGACATTCAACGAAGTGTCAGCCTTGGCACTACTCCCCACAGAGTTATCAGGATAAGTTTCTCTTTGTCCCCAAGCAGAGTTACTTATTTCCCCGCCAGGGTTTCTTGTTGAAGTTTCTCTAGTCCGACCAGCGGATTGTTTCCTTCAAAGTCGTTGTTACGTCAGTATTAAAAGGTTTCATGAACCAGAATTTCAGAGGCTACCGCCGGTTATTAGATCAGACCCCCAGTAGTTTGATTTCCAAATATTCCCAGCAGAGTCCGCTTCAAAGTCGCTATCACGTTAGTGCTAAGAAGTTTGTGGGTTGGGATCGATGGAGCAATAAGTCCTGACGTGGACAATTTATTCCGATATTGACGGGATTTCTTCGTGCTGGAGAAGTGGGTGTCCTAACGTGGACAGTTTTATTCCTGGGCTGATAGGAGGTGCTAGTCCTAACGTGGACGGGTTCGATTTCTCAGAATTGATGGAATGTGGAGGCCTGACGTGGACATTTCCTCAAGTTGACGATATGTGTTAGTCCTAACATGGACATATTCGAGTTCTCGGTATTGATTGAGTGTGGAGTCCTGACATGGACAAGATTGGTTACTCTTCATGTTGGTGTCCTGACGTGGACAATTTATTTCCAGCAGATATCTTTCTTCGTAATGGGGAAAGGTGCGTCCTGACGTGGACAAGTTTGTAGTTCTTTGTGATGGCAAGACGCAAGAGTCCGGACGTGGACGAATTTATCCTTCTTCGTGTTGTTGGCAAAGTATGAGTCCTGACGTGGACAAAGTCTTATTTCCCCAGCAAGTCGAAGACGCGCAAGTCATGACGTGGCCAGGTTCTAATTCTTCAGCAAGTCGACATGTGAGTCCTTACGTGGACAAATCGAAAGAAAATGTGCTTCCTTACATGGAAAAGAAGTTGATTCCTAACGTGGAAAGTTTGATTCCTAACGTGGAAAGATTGTATTCCTTACGTGGAAAGATTGGAGTCCTTACGTGGACAAATCGAAAGATGGTGATTCCTTACGTGGAAAGAAGATATGATTCCTTACATGGAAAAAAGATATGATTCCTTACGTGGAAAAAAGATGATTCCTTACGTGGAACGATGTATTCCTTACGTGGAAAGATTGTAGTCCTTACGTGGAAAGATGGTATTCCTTACGTGGAAAGAAGATATGATTCCTTACGTGGAACAAGATTGAGTCCTTACGTGGACATATCAAGTTGGAGTCCTGACGTGGACAGATCGAGGTTATGTTTCCTTACGCGGAAAGATTGGAGTCCTGACGTGGACAAACTAAGATAAGATTGTGTTTCCTTACGTGGAAAGAAAAGAAGTTCGTTTCCTTACGTGGAAGAAGATGGCATTCCTTACGTGGAAAATTGTGCTCCTTATGTGGACAGAGATGCATTCCTTACGTGGAAAAGTGGAGTCCTCACGTGGACATACCAAGACAATAGATGGTTTCCTTACGTGGAAAGATAGTATTCCTTACGGGGAAAGAGGCTTGTATTCCTGACGTGGAAAGAAAGAGTGGGTTCCTGACGTGGAAGGAGTTTAGTCCTGACGTGGACAGATGCAGAAGAGATGATTCCTTATGTGGACGATGTTATTCCTAACGTGGACGGTGTTATTCCTAACGTGGAAGAGTTTATTCCTAACGTGGACGATTTGTTATTGATGGAAAAGACGAGTCATCCCCAACACGGTCGCACGAGATCAGTGGGTTGCCATAACAGTCAGATTCAGTTGATGAATGTCGTTCCCCCTAGCAGTGGCGCAGTTTATTTCTGCGGTTGACAAATTTTCGGGTTCTTAGTATTCAACTGTCTCGTACCGCGAATGTCTGAAGGCCGTTCGCTCTTCACCCAATCGGGTCCAAGTCGCTTGAATAGGGGCAGTTGTTGCACCCTAAAATTTGCTCAACCTTAGTCACTTGGTTTATGTTTCAATATCATTAGCATTTGCATATAGAGTCATGTACATAGTCTGATCATCTGCATAGCATATCATGGCAAGTCATCCAACAGGGGACCAATCATTATTCTCATCTCTAGAGGCCTATCAAGAGGTTATTATTCTAATTCAATCTCATTCAAGTCATCAGAAAGAATTTGAAAGCTGAGGAGTCAATGGATCAAGCAGGGCATCTAGCTCCTATCTGAGGGTATCTGAGGATCAACAAAGAAATTTTGAGCTGTGGGCTGAGCATGGGGAGTATCTAGACATCTTGGAGGACTTAGAAAGTCATTTGGAGAAGGAGACAAGTCATTGGTGTAGTCACAAGTATTGCAGTTGAAGACAGTCAACTAGGGTCTCATCTGGGTCAACCCTGGGTCAACTCTAGGTCAATTGATTGATTGAAAGGCATTGAGGTCTATTGGAGAGATGTGGGGTTCATCATTTGACATGTAGAGAAGGATATGTTGTTATGCTAAGAAGAAATCAAGAGAAATCAAGGAGAAGAGGAGTTTCTAAATTAGGGTTTCTGTGTAAAATCCCCTAATTTAGGTCAAATTTCCAAGCAAGATAAGTCAAAATTCAAGCTTCAAATGGATCCTTGGCCAACATGGAACTTGTATAGGATCTCAAGACCTTTAATTTGAGTTGTGGAAGACATTAAGGATATTTATAGAACTCAAGTTATGGTCCTTGCAAGTTACATGTCATCTGAGGTATCTGAAATTTTGGCTGTGAAAGTGACTTGACTTCCAAGCAATTTTTACCCCTCAAGGAGATTTCAAATGAATTTCTGGTCAACATAAGAATTGTTCCTAATTGTCTTATATTTCTAGAATGGTATAGTATGCCTTCATATGATTTGTGGAACTCTACTTATGGTCTTGGCAAGCAAAGGGTATTTTGGTCATTTGAGAATTACAGGTCATTTCAA
This sequence comes from Lathyrus sativus, assembly GCA_963859935.3. Classification (NCBI taxonomy): domain Eukaryota; kingdom Viridiplantae; phylum Streptophyta; class Magnoliopsida; order Fabales; family Fabaceae; genus Lathyrus; species Lathyrus sativus. The sequence goes on from OZ012736.1 coordinate 13,846,494, forward strand.
GCCTATGCCCAAAACTCATACAAGGAAGCTTCAAATGGAAAACTTCACAACATCAAACTTGTTCCAAATGACATTTTGAGTCTAGAAAAGTGGCCATGAGAGATTGGAAAGATTCATAGCACAAGGTTTCAAAATTGTTGGATTTAATGAATAAAAATGACCTAAAAAATGAGATTTTTCATATTTTGGCCAAATGAGGTGAAATTATAGGTCATTTTGAATGGAAAGATCATTTTGAGAACATTGGATAAAGTGGAATTGTGAGGTTAGTTCAAATTTTGGAAGTTATTCAAGGTTGCTTACAATGGAAGAAACATAAGCCAAATTCAAGGGAAATCACACATGGGAAGTTTCTCCAAGTTTCTAGGAGGTTCTAATGACATGTTTATATTGAATGGAGAGGGTTCATGCCATGGTTGGTGATGACATTTACTCAAAACCACAAGTTTCACACACTTTCTTCAAATTGCAAAATCAATCCAAAAGCTCTCAAACTATCATCAATTTCCACTATTCTTGATCTGTTCTTCATCATCATCATCCAAGGATCAGAATTCACACATTCATTTGGCAAATTGAAGGAGGAATCGTGCCATTCATCATCATCATTCAAAGTGCAAGAATCTTGGAATTAGGATATTCAAAGCCTTGGAGCATCATTGGTTGCATACAGAACTCACCACCAAGTTCACTGATCAGTTTCTCATCATTTCAAGCATTGGATCAAGAGGATTCCATAGCTGTTTTCATCATCACACCAGGTTGGTAACTTCATTCGAATTGATTGATTAATGAGAATTATAGGGAATTGTTAGTATAGATCGGTTAGGATAAGTAAGATGATTGATTTTGGTAAGTTTGGATAAGTTTCATGGATGTTGATCATGGTGCACTAATTCTGTTAGAGATCATAACATCAAGAATAATGAAAGATAATCTTAGGTTAATGGCTCAGATTAATCAGCATGGAATGTAGATGAGTTTAGGGCAAGAATTGGTGAGCTTTGGATAAGTTGATGACAGGTGTTAATGGTGGTTTACAACTGTTATTCTCTTCGAGTTGGTCTATTGAGTGAGTGTTAGGGAGAGTTATGGTTATGGCTGTGTAGAGGAGAGTTTCTAGAGCAACTTTGCTCTTTGGATCGAAGGCATCTATGGAGAATGGAGAGAGAACAGGGAGCTCGAAGATTGCATGCATGGAAGATGATTTCAGGGTTAGGGTTTGTCCAAGGTTGAAGAAAACCTTTGGACCGTTTGATCTGGCTTTGACCTTAGACTTATTTACCCATCCAACGGCCACGATTGATTGACAAAACGGAGGGAAATTTCAAACCATGAAACGCCCCGTTTCATTAATATTTTCTGACTGGGCTCCAAAACTCGTTGCTATACACACCCCTCAATGCAGGCCCAATCTAAACTGAACGTGAAAAGATGCTATTCGCACCGTTTTGTTTTTTTTAATTTTTGTTGGCTTTCTGACGCCTCCTGGGCCTAATGCAAAGCTGCTATTCGTACCCCCACTGCCTGGCCCAGTTCATGGTTTTAACTAGTTTTCATTACTTTTTGCACCCCTTTCATATTAATTCATTTCATTTTATTTCAAAAAAAACATTAAATCTTCAAAAAATCATAATAAATCAAAAAATGCATATTTTCCATTGATTCTTTTTGCATTATTTTCTTAATTTGGTCAAGAAAATTCTCATACAAAAAAATTAATAGTTCATTTTATTTTCTTATTTTTGGCATATTTTCCTTTTAATTAGGTGTAAATAATATTTTGTTTGGTACATGATTTTGGTAATTTTAGTTTGATCAAATGCTTTAATATTTTTTGTCCATTCTTTTTAGGTTGATTAATAGACATTGTTAGCTTGTATATACATTTTAGTTCATATTTTTAGGAATTAATTTTAGGTGATTAGTTTAGGTGAGAACAACATGAACAAAATTAGGGTTTAAGTGATAACTTAGGAGAATTGAATCATTTCCCTTAGGACTTAGAGATTGAACATTTTAGATATGGGACTATAGGGACTATGGGTAGTTATTAGATCCCTTAGAAATCACTAGGATTCCCCTACTGCTATTAGTATATTACTGTCTATGTTTGATTGATTTGTGTGGTGTGCCCTCTGGGGATTATTGCTTGCTTGTGTGGGTATTGGGATTGCTTGGGGACTGGGAGAGCTGAAGACTTGGGATGATGGAGCCATTGGAGATCCAGAGACTGAAGACCAACTTCCAGAGTTGAAGAGGAGATTCTTGCTAGCAACTGTTGAGGAGACTAGGGTTTAGGAGCTAGGCAGAGCTCTAGATTAGAAAGCTTGTTTCTCAAACATGGAGTGCCTTGTCTGCATCCATCCTTTCTCTATGATTCAAAGTCTCTTTCAAATATCCACCTCCTTCCTTTGGAAGGATCAGTGAATGTATTTGAAAGATAGAACTTTTGAGGGAAAATTGTCTATATAATGTTAACAGTTGATGAACCACCCTTGGTAGGTAATTGACTGTCTAACATTCCTTCACTTCATCTGGTTGATTGATGTTCATCCTGGAGATTAAGACTTGAAGAAAAGCCATTTCAGATGAAAGTTTGATGATCAAGACCTTGCTGGAAAGCTGTGTAGATGGAGATTGATGCTTGCTGAAGCTTGTAGCTGTTTGGAGATTACTTGAAGATAGGTGGTGATGCAGAGCTGCTGTGGCTGTTTATTTTTGTTGTATTTCATTTCTGATGTATTGATTGGTTTTCATGACTGTATTGTTTGCTGTTTAACCTGTTGGGTTGAAAGTGAATGTCGTTCACTTCTGCCTATTGTTTTCTAGGTTCGAGGTTGAGTGGGACTCCCTTGCCTCGCTTGTATTGTTGCATCCATGCATTTTACTGATTTACCGTATATATCTGCTATTGTTTCTGTTTCCGTCTATTCCCTTAGGATCTCTGTTTCTCTCTGCGCAGGAGAGGAACATGATAGACACTAGGTCTTGACCCATGCATGATAACATTAGGTTAGTTTGATTCCCTTCGCAACCATAGGTTAGAGTTCAGTCTCTTCTTTCTCAAAACAAACAGAAAAACACAATAAATGTTCCAAACACAATAAACAACACTTCTTTCGTAAAAGAATGTGAACTCATCAAAACGTCATTTTTGTCCGCTTGGACTGTTAATCAGAAAAACCCTTTTTCAGAAGGAATAAAAACAATCAAGACAGACCTGTGTCGTACGTGGCCCGAACTACGTTTGCTCTGATCTTTCATGCTGTATGAAAGTACGTAGGCATAGGATGCGATATCCTAGAGAGCAACCTTCCCCTCCTTTCCAATAGGTAGGCGAACTACGTTGACTCTGATTTCTCGTTCCAGACGGGAATACGTAGGCATAAAGTGTGATACTTTGCCGAGTCATTTTATTTTCTTTTTAACACTTAACCTGTAGAGTAGATAGAATAACAATCCATACCCAAAAAAAAGCGTGGATCCCGTCGAGTACGACGGACGTGAGGGGTGCTAATACCTTCCCCTTGCGTAACCGACTCCCGAATCCAGGTTTTGGTTGCGACGACCATACCTTTCCCGTGTTGTGCGAGGTTTACTCTGAGCGTTTCCTTTCCCTCCTGTGGGATAAATAACGCACGGTGGCGACTCTTCTGTTCAGCCGGCGCCGATTTTCGCAGTAGCGACACATCCATACTACCTTCTTTGGCAAGATAAGCAGCTTTCTTAACTAAGAAATCAGAATGGAAACCCTTGACTCTGCTTTTGGTGGCACGGTTAGCCTTAATCTCTAATACTTTGAGGTGAAGAGCATCTTCTATTTCCTTTGGCAAGGGTAAGTTTTCTAAACCACTCTAAGGTTTTTGGTCCTTTACAGGAACTCCCATGTAGTAAGCATATTCTTCCAAGATTGGCATTAATTGATAGTCGGGGAAGGTAAAGCAGTGATACAGTGGGTCATAGAATTGAACCAAAGTGTTGAGAACTCCTTCTTCCATCCCAGTCTTGACTATACTCATTATCTTCCCATATATTTTCCCAAAGTCTTCTGAGACCATAGTCCCCAGTTTTCTTAACTTGGATGTATCAGACTTCTTGAAATTGTATTTCTTGTCCCAATATCCATGATATATCTAGGGTTTCACACAAAGAAATCAACTGAGTATTACAAAACCAGTTGCAACATGAGATGCTATGATGAGATGATGAGATGATGCACATATAACACATAGGAAAATATTCACAAATACAACGCACATGCACACACAGGGCTTCCTAAGCTCAAGGTCAAAGCATGGGGTCACAAGGTCTACCCATTCCCAGGACTTGTACTATAGGTTAATTGTACCTGCTGAACGGGTTCTATCAAAGTTCCCAGAGTCATAGTAAATCCTTCGGATATTATCGGCCACCATGACTACTCACATGGGTAGGAAATATTCTTGGGATAAACTCGTCCGAGTGTAGTATCGCGTGACAACTATTTCAGGACTACTCCCTTATAGTCTCCACACTACATTCTAAAAAGGCCAAGTGGAGTAAGTGGGTAACTAAAGGTCCTCAGTTTCGCAGACTCTCAGGCTGAAATAATTAATGAAATGCATGACTACTCATACATCATTAATCATCTCAAGAAGGTCTCAACTGAGCGTGATTACATCATATGTCAAACTTGTTAGGACTACTCCCAACAGTCAACTATTGATCATATCACATCCTATCATATGTGCACTCAAGTCCGAGTTAGGACTTATCTCACCACTCATGATACCCAATGTCCACAGCATGCAATACAAATATATACACAAATACACATGTAAGCAAGTATTCATACAATCATACAAAATAGGCTAAACCCTCAAGTTTTAAGAGGTCCCCAGTGACGTCGCCATTTCTGTTGCGGTGAGAATCAGATGCCAAGCTATTGATTAACTTGAATATTAATTCATTGAAATTCACCACCAGACGTTGATTTATCCAAAGGAAAGGTTAAAGAAAGAAAGACCTTTTGCGGGATGTAACAACAACGCTAAGAGATTCGGGGATCAAGGGTTGGTTATGCCTAGAGTAGGTATTTCACATCCTAAACATCTGTAGTCTATGGTTGTAAATATTCATTCAAACATGATGAAGATATGAAAGAGCATGGTAACAATCAAGAAAGATATGCAAGCATGTGACAACATCAAGCAAAGAACAAGGTTACAACCAATTATAATTAAACCAAATTGTTACAACCATTAGTGAACAAAGGAACCACAATGCCTAAAGGGGATGGTGATAGAGGTTCTTACAAGACCAAACATATAAGTCAAAGCACTACTTATCATGGCAAGATTCAAAGACTATGAAGGTAAGAATCATCAAGAGTAGGCATGAAACATGTGTGACAACAACAAGTTCATTAAAGGTAAACAACAAAAATTCATTTGTACAAGTCATAACTTGGAATATAAATCAAATCTTTAAAATTTCATGGTTCTATCAAGACACACAATCAATCAAGGTAAAGGATAGGGTATTATAGGTCATTCTCAAGAAGTTAAAACATCAAGAGGCATTTCAAAGTTCAAACAAAAGTTCAATAAGAACATACATGGTATAGGAAAGACCCTCAAATATGAAAACATGTTATATAACCAAGGATGACTCAATCAAGATCAAACATCTAGAAGGAAATCAAAGATTGAATCAAGGAAGTTCATGAAAGGCAAATGGAAAACCCTAAAAAGTTCATGTCTTCCAAGTGGACTAAAGTATTTCAAAAATAATGATTTTTGAATTCTTTCCTCACTTATAGACATGTCAAAGAGTGATTTGTAAAAAGAATGGTGTAAAAATGATGAAAATTAAGAAAGTTATGATTGAACTAGTTTGTAAAGACAAAAAAAATTAATAAAAGTGATAACAAGATAGGAAATATCTTCCAAAGGGATTGAACCCACGCACCCTTATTTGCAAGCTAAAACCAATACCAAACCAGCTAGAGCACGCACTTGGAATTTTAATAGAAGCAAAAAAGAATAAGGCATAAATCACATAAAAATGGAAAATGCACAAAAGAGTTGATCAACCAGGATCGAACTCAGGTTTGGCAAGGCAATTGGTAATACACGCGCATATGGTAAACCACTGGTGTGGTGATACATCCAATGTGTCAACCCCCCAGATTAAATGATAAGCTTGAATGTGACCTAAAAACTCAAACAAAGCGCCATGGCCAAGACCTTGCCAAATCCAATTTGCATGAACATCCATATCTTCATCAATACTCAATGAAATTCAGTGAACCAAAAACCAAACTTATGTATTTTTAATCAAGGAAAACAGTGGTGCTATTGGTTTGTGCGAAAAGTGCTTCTAGATTAAAACCCGATAGCAAAACCAAAATAGTGATGTTTTTGCATTTTCAAAGCCATAGGCACATTCAGACATGATGCCTTCTACATAATGGTTTAGACACACTACATACAACATAACAAAGATATTTGCAAACAATCAACACTTGGTTTTAATTAGAGGTACAACATTACATATGGACATGAGTTGTTCAAGTACTCTTAGTAAGTAAAAACCATGACAGTCACATACATTCAAACTCCAAGGTCAAATAAGGTTCACACATATTACAAATGGTATACTTAGAAGGTTTATGACCATTCCAAGATTGATCCTAAATAGAAGCAAGACATATCATATGGAAATGAGTTTTCAACACATGGTAAGCACAACATTTAAGATTGTCTTACAGACTCAAGTTCAACAGCATATGGAAGTTCATACATGACCTAAAATAAGTCCTAAACATGTTTAGAACTAGTGCACATTAAAAATAGCCATGATGCTAAGAGTAGGTAGTGGTAATAACTTACCTCTTGAAGACTTCCTAAGCAAGCTTCCTCTACAAGAATTCCAGTTGAATGAAGATAGTTTGAGCAGCCTCAAGATACCTCAAGTGAACTATTCAGATGATCCAAGCTCCTTCCAAGTAACTATTTTGGCAGCAAGATGATTTTGACTAGTAAAAACCAAGAGTTTCCAAGGGCAGACCTATGAAATATGTTTACAGAAGTGTGGTAGGTGTTTGGACAGCACAAAAACTTGTATATGAAGTGTTTGAAGGTTTAGAACATCCAGAAATAACATGGACAGAGTTTTAGCTCTCAAAATGCAAAAAGTCAAACTTTTTAGCTTTGATAGTTGACTTTTTGGAGGAAGGATTTTCTGGTGAAAGTGGTGATTGGGATAGCTTGAATGCTTCATTTATAAGGTGTTGGAAGTGTTATATGAGGTGTTTTATGGCTGGAAGTTGTTTTGGACAAAGTTCTACTCAAGGTAGTTTTTGGTTAATAAGCAAAACTCAATACTTGCAAGAATGTGGAAATTAGAATAATGAGAGAGTTTTACCTTAGCTTCTTGCTTGCTCTGGTGTCTTTTTGATGTGAGGGTGAGGTCCTATTTATAGGCAATATGAGAGATCAAATGTTGGATCTTTTGCACCAACTTAGCATTTTGGAGGGAAGATCAAGCAAGATCAATCTTGTGATCTTGTATCAGAAAAAGGCACACGGTTCCAATGCATTCTAGCATCCATACAGCCTGTATAAAGTTGGTGGTAAGGTGAAAGGAAGAGTGAATTGATGTGGTAGCTAGGCTGTAGCAGATTTGGAGCAAAAGTTTCCCTTTCATGGTGTACTTGCTTGTACTTTCTTAATTAAACAAGTCCACAAGTTCAAAATCTGGTTTTGCTTGGTGATTACCTCTTGTAATGTCATCATGCAAGTCTCTAAACATCATGTAATAAGCTAACTAAGTAATTAGAGGATTCTATGCTGATTTATGCCCCAATTGACATGAGTTGCACTTATTTTGGTGACATGACAAATCCTCAACTTTCTTCCTTCGATTCTCCCTAACCATGAGGGCTGAGAAAACGCTCTTGTACTTTTTGGAAAGCCCCAAATATGATCTACAACTTTCATGTTTACTTAAAGTTCAAATTCCATATGAAACTATGTCAAAAATCCCTTTGAAGTTGGCTGAAAATCTGACTTATAAACCAAAAAAGCATGAAAATTTCTAAGTGTTTTTCCCCTTTTGCGTTGTTTTTGCTTATAACTCAAAATCTATTCATTTTTTGATCATAGGTCACTGTGACACTTTTGTAGCGCTCTCCAAGACCTTTCTAATAAGCTTTGAACCACTCCATTTGGACATGTGGTTAGGAAGTTATGACTTGGACCTTTTCAAAACCCCAATTTCTCGACTTTTCGATTACTTCTCAAGTCTTGGTCAATTGGTCACCAAACTTCATGACTAGATATAACATAATATTGGAAACATAATTGGTTTCAATTTTGTGTCAAAACCATGTTGGTCAATGAGTTGACTTTTTAGTCAGATGAACCGAACGATCGAAAACCTCCTATATGATGAGTCAAAGTTTGTAAAAAGGAGATTATGACATTTCTACACTTAGAAAATTTTCTAAGTATAGGAATTCAGTTTGAAGTACCTACTTTCAAGCCCATTTTTCATGGTGATACAAGCTTCATTTGAATTTTCCCATAATATGAGAATTGTAGAGCATCCTCCAAGCTTTCTTTTGAGTACTAGATCATCTCCATTGGATGTGTAGAGATCAAGTTATGATGCTTCCAAATTAGGGTTTCAAAGTTGTCAAAAGTAGCAAGTGGTTAAACAGATTTTTCAACCTAACTTCCAAGACATTTTTCACTAAGTTCTTGACTTCACTTGAATTTTATCACAACATGAAAGTTGAAGATCATTATTCAAGCTTTCTATCCATTAATAGATCATTTCCATTGGATCAAAACTCATCAAGTTATGTGTATTCAAAGTCAAGGTGTCAATGATGTTAAAAGTTTCATAACTTAGAATTTTTCGAAGTTACCTTAGGGCAGATTTTGGACATGTTTTCACTCCAATTTTCTCATCATTCGAAGTCTCAATTCAACTAGATTTGAACACCAAACTTTCTCACCATGATCTTAACATTCTCTCAAGCCAAATAACTCATGAAATAGAGCCTTATACATGGAGTTGTGTTAATTTTAAGACAACTACATGAACATGATCATTATGCATGACATTTCACCATTTTATGCTTGACTTGAGCCAATCCTTACAGCAAGCTTTGTGTCAATTTTAGACGCACCAAAACCTCATATTGTGTCACCAAAACATTTCTTTTTATGGCCAAACCTTGTATGTACCATGTGCACCCACTTTTGAACCATGTTGCCAAATAAAGAACAAATCAAAAAACTTGTACAACAGAGGTCTTTCTACTCCTTCCACTTTGAGCCTTTTCTCCACACTCCCAAATGACATCCATACACCTCACATGATTAACAAAATCGTGCCACTCATCATCCTTTTATTTTTGAAAAATATTCACACAAAATGTTTTAACCACAAGTAGCCTTCTCTTTAACCACACCAAGGCCATCATATATAACTAAAATGAAACCCTAGAGGGGGGATTCTCATTCTGCAGCCAGAAGCAAAAAATCACTTTCTCTCACTCAAAAAACTCAGTTCTTAGAATCTCCTTCCATTCAAGTTGTTAACCTCTTATGGCTTCCATTCATCATCTTCAAGGTCCAAGGGGTCGTTTGGTAAAGGTTAGAAGAGCTTTTGGTGCACGAACAGGGTTTATTAAAGCTTCAAGTTTGGTAAAATCTCTCAACCTTTTTATCTTTTATTTTACGTGCAAAAATCATGTTCTGATGCGTATTTGTTGGTTTGAGTTGATATAGAATGTTTATGGATGGTTGTTGTGTTGTTTCATGGAGTTTCAGTTTATGTCTCAGATTTTCGTGCTCATTTATCATAGTTTAGAGTGCTTATTAATGATTTTTTAGGCTGGATTCATGTTTCTCATGTAAAATTGTGTGGGATAGTGTCAGGTTTTGGCATTTTTGGTGAGGTTTGACTTTCAGCTACAGTAAGGTAGCCGGAGAAGATGACTGGAGCCCTAGCTTCAACGTTTGAGATGGCTTGTTGTTTTGACTTGTTGACCTGCGTATGTGGAGCCCATGTGGCGCTGAGTTGTTTGACACCTCATTTTATGAGATGCACGCGTGGACATCTCCCTTGGTTTGTTTTCTGATTTTTGTTCCACTTGGGTTTTGGGCTTTTTATTTTATTTCTACACCCCTTGTTTTTTGACCTAAAGCGCTTTGAACTGGCCTTCAGTTCATTCTGCTTTTGCTAGCGCACCCCCTTTGTTATTTTTATTTATTTTATTTTATTTTGATTCTTATTTTCTTGTGATTTTATTATTAATAGTTAAAACCTTTGTAAAATTATACAAAAATATTTTTTAGTTGCTTTGACATGTTAACTAATTTTTCATAATTTTTATTTATTTATTTTCTATTTATTTTGGATTTAATTTGGTTGGGTGTTTCCATTGATGCCCTTGAATTAAGGTTGAGAATTTGAGTACCTTATGCTCATCTTTTGAGGCTATTTTTTAGTCACATTAAGACCATTGAGTGAGGGTCATGGGTTATTGTTTAGAGTTTGGTTTCAGTTATCTAAGGTGACTTTCCATCTCTCACTTTTTGACCCTCGATTCGCACCCGATTGTATGTTTAGCTTGTGTAGTTCAACCATTTTGGGCTTTGTGCTTAACCTATCTTCTTCCCATATTTTATAAGTGTTTAAATATGTGTTTGAACTTGTGTTTGAATTTTTTTGGAATTTTATTTAAGTGTCTTTCTATTTTTGGTGAAAGCCTCCTTGAGGGTTGCTGGTGAGTCCTCATGTTTGAGCCATAGGCCTAGTTTATTGATCCTTTGACCTAGTTAAGGTTGATCATAGCTTGTGGCATTTTGGAATATGATAACATACTTCCTTGAGGTCATTTTTGCTTTGGTTTCATGGTCTTTGAACCTTTCTTCTTTTGATTGATTTTATAAGTTTGGTGGTGTTTGAGTGTTCCATTTAGCCATTCCTTTGGGCTAGTCTTGCTTTGATGCTCATTTACATGTGTCATTTGAATCTTTTTGATCTTTATATGTTTCATATGAGATGTATAACTTGTTGGTCAATTTGTTTGTACCCTCATTTCATGATCACATTACCTTACACACACATCACATGACTCTTGGTTCATTACGAGGCCACTTGATTTGTATTTTATACATTGCTTGGAGACTTTTCTCATGTCTTGTTTTGATTGATCTTTGTTGATTTTTGGATTGATGTGATTGCTGCCCATAAGGTTTTCATCTCATATATTATATGTCTTGATCATTTGCTTCATATTTCATATGTCTATGCACTTATGTTCACTCATTGCTTATCTTGTGGTTTTTGACCTTTCATCTTGTTTTTAATGTTTCTCTTTTAGTGCATCTTGATATATTCTCACTCATATCTCCTTCATACTTTACATCTTATTTCCCCCTTGGTGGGTATTATGTTTCCCTCTCCTCATTACAGTGTAATAATCTAGTTCTTTTAACTTTTTGACTGTGCTTGCTTGTTATTTAAGAAAGATAAAATGAACTTAGGATTAGAACATCTTTTCAAAATAAAGAACAAATAAGGCTTGATCCAATGTCAAGTCATTTTTCAAAACCTATTAACTTGGTTTACACTTTAGAGCTTCTCCCACCTCCTTCTCTTCTCATATCTCTTCCATCAATCCACACTAACCTTGTATGTATTATACCCTTGTAAGTCGATTGCTTCGCGCATCACCATCAACCTACCTTGATCTATTCACCACCCATTTCTTTTCAAACCTTTCTTCTCTATTTCTTTTGTCTCTTTGAGTTTAAAAACCTTGGTCTTGTACCAAGTGCATTTTTGAAACTTCTTTCCCCAATAAACTTGGATGGTTGTGGAATGGTTAGGCGAAGGCCATCTCCTATCCCGAGTACTTGACATTACCTTTAGGGTTCACTTTCATAAAGTACTTACCATTCAAAATCAAAACATCTTTAATAAGAGAATAATTTTCTCTTTGTATTGAACTAAAGAAGAGAGGATTAAGTGAAGACTTCTCCCTCTTCGAGTATTAGGATACTCACTTTAGAGTGTATGGTCTCGATACTCGTCTTTCAATACAAAGACGTGACTATATTCGCCACACCATTTTCATAATAAATCTTTGAGATAAAGAATTGGGTACTACCCGTAAGGAGTTACTATTCGGGGACTTATTTCACCCTTAAAACCAAATTTCACAAACCAAATGAGACGTCTTGCCTTGATGACGAAAACTAATTTTTTCAAAAAATGACATGTTACGTCCGTTCTATCACAAACAGGTAACGCCTAATACTCCACAAGCGAGTTGTAATACACCTAACTGCTAGAATGTGCACGTTGGCATCGTCTATAAAAAAACACCAACAAACCGTAGTCCAAACTATGGACGCTCTGATTCCTCACTTATTTTAAGTGAAGATACGTAGGCACAAGGACCCTAATCCTTGGCGAGCACACTTTCATCTTTTTACCCGTAGTCATCTAAACTACGTTGACTCTGACTTTCTCATACTTGTTGAGAATACGTAGGCATAGGATCGCGAGATCCTACCGTGTCTCCTCCCCATTTCATCTCCTTTTTTTCCCTATTTCCAACCCTTCTCTCCCTTTAGAACACTATTAGAAAGCAACACCCTTTAGCAACATCCTCACACATAGACAAATAAATGGTTTCCATCGAGTACGATAGTTGTGAGGGGTGCTAATACCTTCCCTTCACATAACCGGCTTCCGAAACTTTTCTCTTGGTTGCGAGACCATCTTATCTTTTTCCTTTTATGGTTTTCTCGATGTTTTCCCTTCCCCTTTTGGGATAAATAAAGTTTGATGGCGACTCTTCTATCTTTACGCTTTTCGCTTTCCCATCGTTGCTTGTTTTTTCTAATGCATATATATAGGACTAGAAAATAGACAAGAATGATAATAATAATTAACACAATGTTTTTTGTTTTTTTATAATAATACAAGAATAAAAGGAATTAAAAATCATGTTTTTGTGTTTTTTATGACAAAACAAGAATAAAAGGAATTAAAAATCATGTTTTTGTGTTTTTTATGATAAGACAAGAATAAAAAGAATTAAAAATTATGTTTTTTTTTTGTTTTTTATAATAAGACAAGAATAAAAAGAATTAAAAATCATGTTTTTGTGTTTTTTTTATTACAATACAAGAATAAAAAGAATTAAAAATTATGTTTTTATGTTTTTTAAAAGGAAAATATTAATAAACAATATAAAAATAAAATTAATTAATAAAAATAAAAATTTACATTAAATATCTAACTAAATCTAAATAAATTAAATGATTATTTAAATAAAAATGATTTAAAAACGAAAAAAAATCGGGCAGAAAAGTGCTCGAAAAATAAAACGAACACCAAAATAATTAGCGCGAAATAAACATATTGGAAAAATACAGCGGTTGGTCAGATTTTGAAATAAATTTAGACCGGTTTGTCTGTAAATCCAACAAACTTATTCTGACTGACATTTTAGGCACTATGCAAGATAAAGTGCATGATATGCTATGCAGATGATGCAAAACATAATCTTAGGGTCAAAAGTTAGGGTCTGACAGATGCCCCTATTTAAGTTTCTTCTATCTAGAGATATGAAGATTGAAATCTTCGTCTCGACGTGATAGGAGAGACTTAAATACAAACATGGACAATTTTTGGCCCTAAGACGCCACAAAATGCTTATGATATGATATGATATGCAAGATAGAAATCTTGTGAGGAATGACGTCATTGAGGATAACTGCATATAGAAAATACTGAAATATAGTTACAGAAAGGAAGGCCCGACGAGGAACAACTTAGCAAGACTCTATGGGGAAAGGTCCAATTCCACTAGGGATGAGACTCAACTCCATCGGGATAAAGGCACTTAACCACCACTGGGGATAACTTAAACACATGGTATCTACAAAATAGAATAAAGTGTTAGAACACAGATTGGTTCTTAATAATATCTCTATGTTTTGATGATAACTATTATGAAATTTTGTATCTAAGAATTATATACTCTAAAATTTGCTTGAGAGTTTTTACTGCAGATAGTAAAGGAATTAACACTCCAGAAGCAAATCAGAGATGAACACAAGAAATTAGCTAGACTCTGTAGCGCCAGATGCATACATTAGAAGATTCTGATTGCTGCCAACAGAAGATCCTGAGCGTGGCCTCCAGAAGATTCTGAAGCAGAAGCTCCAGAAGGATCTGAAGCAGAAGCTCTAGAAGAATCTGAAGCAAGTCAAAAGCATTTGAACCAAAGAAGAATTCTGTATGAAGAGTTTTTCAAAGCATAGTTTCTACAGAAGATTCTGAAAATACTAAAGCTGCCAGTACTGAAGATCTGCCTCAAATATGCTCTGATCTTAAACACGCTAAAAGCGCACCTACTGCAGAAGACTCTGATTCAGCAAAACTCTGATCATCATCACAAGACTCTGACCCAATTAGACTCTGATGAATTTGCTGAAAACTGAAGAAGAAATATTCAAAATTTATATCCGTTGGAATGAACCAAACGTCTTTTTCCTTATTTATGCTAGACACAAGAACACAGACTAAAAAGATTTTTCTGTGCTTTCTTCTTCTAGGAAAGGTCACTTGATGTGAAGACAAAAAGGCTCAGACCTTTTGGACACTCTTCTCAATGTGAAGCTCACCTTGGATCAGCTGCCTATAAAAGCAAGACTTCACCAATTTCTTCAGTTGACGTTATTCCAAAAGAAATCAACATTCAAGCTCTCATACTATTCATATTCATTCTAAGAATTTATTTCTTTGTTCTAAATAGTTAAGTGAAAAATCACAGTTGTGATAAAGCTTTATAGAAGCAATCTTAAACACTTGTATTTGTATTACATTTGATTGTAAACCTTAAGAAGATCCAGTTAGGATCAGTAGTTCTTGAGAAGACTTTGAACAGTTGTTCTAAGTGCTTACTATTGTAATCAGTTGATTAAATAGTGGATTAAGTCTTTGATTGAGAAAGGCAAATCACTCTAGGAAGGGTGGACTAGAGTAGTTGAGTTCAACGAACCAGGATAAAAATACTTGAGTTTTTATTTCTAAGTTTTAATCTTTCATACTTATTCAACCCCCCCTTCTAAGTATTATCTCACCTTCAGTTGGCATCAGAGCTCTGGTTCTGTGTGTGCTACCACTTAACAGTGGCAGTAAAGATCCAGAGAGAAATACTTTGATATATATTTGGTTGTTACTATGGCTGATAATACAATGTCTAACATTAACAACAAATATGAAGAAAGGGACAGAGTCAGCACCAAACCCCCTATGTTTGATGGGGAGAAATTTGATTATTGGAAAGACAGAATTGAAAGTTTTTTCCTTGGATATGATGTTGATTTATGGGATCTGGTCATAGATGGATATGTTCATCCCACAGATGGGAATGGCAAGAAAATAGACAGAAAATCTATGACAGATGCTCAGAAGAAAGAATTTAGAAATCATCACAAGGCCAGAACAATATTGTTGAATGCAATATCCCATACTGAGTATGAAAAAATTACAAACAGGGAAACTGCATTTGACATGTTTGAATCCTTAAAGATGACTCATGAGGGAAACTCTCAAGTCAAGGAAACAAAGGCTCTGGCTCTGATCCAGAAGTATGAAGCCTTCAAGATGGAAGACTCTGAATCTGTTGAAGCTATGTTCTCTAGATTTCAAATACTTACAGCTGGACTAAAGGTTCTGGACAAAGGATACTCTACTGCTGATCATGTGAAAAAGATCATCAGAAGTTTACCCACCAGATGGAGACCTATGGTGACAGCGCTGAAGATGGCTAAAGATCTGAACAAGATCTCCTTGGAGGAACTGATCAGTTTACTAAGAAGTCATGAAATAGAACTTGAGGAAGATGAACCTCAAAAGAAAGGTAAATTTGTAGCTTTAAAATCTAATAAATCTGCTAAAGCATTGCAGGTAATAGAGGAAAGCTCTGAAGAATCCTCATCTGAAGATAAAGATGAACTATCCATGCTGTCCAGAAGAATAAACAAACTCTGGAAGCATAAAGGAAAGAAGTTCAGAAACTTCAAGAAGCCTGACCAAAGAAAAGAATCTTCTGGACACAGAAGATCTGGAAAAAAGGAGGTTGTCTGTTATGAATGTAAAGAACCCGGACATTACAAAAATGAATGTCCAAAGGTGCTGAAAGAAAAGCCTAAAAGAAAATTTGATAAGAAGAAAAAGGTTCTGATGGCCACCTGGGATGATTCAGACACATCTGAATCTGAATCTGAGTCAGAAGAAGAATGTGCCAATGTAGCTTTGATGGCAGACATAGAAGATCAGGAGGAAGGAACTTCAGGATCTGAATCTGACTCTGAATCTGACTCTGACGCTGAAGAGGTCATGGCTAAACTTACTAAAGAAGAACTTATCAAAGTGTTATCAGAAGTTCTGAAAAGCTATAACAATATTAAGCTCAAATACAAGAAGCGTCAAAGCAATCTTGTATCTGAGAATAATATTCTCAAATCAAAAGTAGTTGAGCTAAATGAAAAGAACTTAAAATTGAAAAATGATTCTGAAATAGCTCAACAAAACTCTGATTCTGAAACTGAATCTGAATGCAAAAATATTTTGGAAAAATATGATTATAGCTTTCAGAAGTTTCTTGCTAAAAGCATAGACAGAAGCAAAATGGCTTCTATGATCTATGGAGTTAGCAGAAATAACAGAAAAGGTATTGGATATGAATCCCCCTCTGGAAAGGATTTAAATCCAAAACCTGTTGATAAAATTATCATCAAGAAAACTCCTTTATATTCACACTTTAAATTTGGTCACTTGAATGATATTGAACAAACACGCTCTAAAAAGAATATTCATGTGTTTAAATCTAAGGCTAGTCAGAATAAACCTTATGTTGAAAAACAAAAGTTTAGACAAACCTTCAGAACAACTAACCCTAAAGGACCCAAGAAGATCTGGGTACCTAAAAGTAAAATAATTCCTGTTGCAGATGTTCTTAGCAGCAAGGTCAGGACACCAATCATGGTACCTGGACTCTGGATGCTCACGGCACATGACAGGAGAAAGGTTTATGTTCCAAAGCCTGGAGCTTAGATCTGGAGGTGATGTGAAATTTGGAGGGAACCAGAACAAAGTGTCTGTAAGACCTCTTCTGGAGAAGACTTCATATGAACTGTGGAAGAACAGAAAGCCCAACATTTCATATTTTCATCCTTTTGGATGTATTTGTTATATATTAAATACTAAAGAAAATCTGAACAAGTTTGATTCCAAAGCACAGAAGTGTTTCATGCTTGGATATTCTGAACACTCTAAAGGCTACATAGTATACAACACTGAGACACAGATTGTGGAAGAATCTATTCATGTTATATTTGATGATAAGCTTGGCAATAAAAAGCCAAAGCAGTCTGAAAACTCTACAGATAGAGAAGTAGTCTTCACTGAATCTGAAGTCCCAGAAGCAGACAAAGCTCAAGTGAAGGAACCAGAAGCAACGCCAGATGCTATTCCTTTAACTTCTCAGATGAACAATCTAAACATTTCTGAAGAATCAACTGTTAGAGGATCATCATCCAGAATTAAAGCTTTTCATCCAGAGAATGTCATTATTGGAAAGAAGGATGATCCCATCAGAACAAGATCTTTTCTAAGATCATCTAAAGCATCATTATTTGGACTGGTGTCAGAAATTAAACCATCTTCTGTAGATGAAGCTCTGCAAGACAATGATTGGATTATTGCTATGCAAGAAGAGTTAAATCAATTCACCAGAAGTGATGTGTGGGATTGTTCAAAGACCACAAGGATTCAATATAATTGGAACAAAGTGGGTCTTAAGAAATAAGCTAAATGAGAAAGGAGAAGTTGAAAGAAATAAGGCAAGGCTTGTTGCTCAAGGGTACAGTCAACAAGAAGGTATTGATTACAGTGAAACTTATGCTCCAGTGGCAAGGTTAGAATCTATACGCCTTCTTATTTCATTTGCTGCACAAAATAACATCACTCTGTATCAGATGGATGTTAAAAGTGCCTTTCTAAATGGTATTATAGAAGAAGAAGTTTATGTCCACCAACCTCCTGGTTTTGAAAATGAAAAATTTCCAGATCATGTTTTCAAATTAAAGAAATCTCTGTATGGTTTAAAACAAGCTCCCAGAGCTTGGTATGAGAGATTGAGCAATTTTCTTCTGGAGAAAAATTTCATCAGAGGCAAAGTGGACACAACACTCTTTTGTAAATCAATTAAGAAAGATCTTCTAATTTGTCAAATTTATGTGGATGATATAATATTTGGATCTACCAATACTATGCTGGGAAAGGAGTTTGCTACATGTATGCAAGAAGAATTTGAAATGAGCATGATGGGAGAACTCAGATTCTTTCTAGGAATCCAAGTCAATCAAACTCCAGAGTGCACTTACATACATCAGACCAAATATGTTAAAGAACTTCTGAAGAAATTTAACATGACTGATAGTAAGCTGGCAAAGACTCCCATGCATCCAACTAGCTCACTTGGCAAGGAAGAGGTAAGTAAGAAAGTAGATCAGAAGCTCTACAGAGGTATGATAGGATCTCTTCTTTATTTAACTGCTTCTAGACCTGACATATTGTTCAGTGTATGCTTGTGTGCTAGATTCCAATCAGATCCTAGAGAATCACACTTGACAGCTGTCAAGAGGATTCTAAGGTATCTGAAAGGTACTTCTAATATGGGTTTGTGTTACAGAAAATCTGATGATTTCAAATTAGTTGGATTCTGTGATGCTGACTACGCTGGAGACAGAGTGGAAAGGAAAAGTACTTCTGAAAGTTGTCAATTTCTAGGAAGAAATCTAATCTCTTGGTACAGCAAGAAGCAACCCACAATTGCACTTTCAACCACAGAGGCAGAATATATAGCTGCTGCTGGATGTAGCACGCAGATGCTCTGGATGAAAAGTCAGCTAGAAGATTATCAAATATTTGAAAGTAACATTTCTATCTTCTGTGATAATAATTCTGCTATATGTTTGTCTAAAAACCCTATTTTACACTCTAAGGCAAAACATATAGAAATTAAGCATCATTTCATCAGAGACTATGTTCAGAAGGGAATCATAAATTTAGCCTTTGTTGATACAGATCATCAATGGGCAGATATTTTCACAAAACCCCTTGTTGAAGATAGATTCAAATTTATTCTGAAAAATATTGGTATGGATTTTTGTCCAGAATGATACTTGTCAGAAGCAAATTTTTACAGATGCAAAAATGCCTAATGCTCTGAAGTATTTCTTCTGATTGATTATTTATTTTCTTTAGTTATTTTTATGAAACTCTGAACTAACAATCCTTAGAGGATCTGAATGTTGGTTAACGTTTCATTTCTCAAGAGAATTCAGAACACATGCAAGCAAACACGTGTCACTCCAAATCTGCAAAGGTGGCGTGTACACTACTGAAGAGACGTTTGAGGTGAAGTTTGAATAGTGAAAATCTTGATTTTCCTCCCAATTTGTCAGAAGCAATAAATGCTTGAAATGATTTTTATTCTTTTCATTTAATGCCTTGTTCAAACGTGCCAAATTCTGACTGTTTGTATGCCTATATGTTTTAGTATAAATACATCTCTTCTCTTTACAATCACACTTTCCACACTTCAAACATTTTATGCATTTCAATCTTCTCTTCTCTCTGCATAAAAACCCTAAGCGTGTGACAAAACCATCTTCAATGGCAACTTCATCATCAACTGCTGCACAATTTCAATCTACAATGACTGCAGTTACCTCTGCTAACATGGGCGTAACTCCTTATTCTCCACCAAAAAGAACATTGCTCACACCTGTTGAAAAACTGGAAGTTCTGTGTGAATCAATGGTGGAATTTGATTCACTTGCTGAGAATGGATTTGAGTTTCGTTCCATTATAGGTGCTCAAAGATGGGTGAAGTATTTTGATAGACTTTTTGGACCAATTTACCCCCTTCTTGTGAAAGAGTTCTGGATCCATGCTTTAGTTTACCCCAAGTTTATTTTATCTTCTGTTCTGGGAAAAGATATCATAATAACAGAGGATCTGATTAGAAAACTCATTGGCTATGAGGAAACAGATAGAGTATCACACTTGCCAGCTGGGCGTGTGGATATGGATGAAGTGTATGAAGAAGTGATGACTGCTGGACAAGCTTCTAACAAGTTCAAGGATCTGAAGCCTGACTACAAGATATGGGCTAAGATCTTCATGGGATGCATTCATCACAAGAAGTCAACAAACTCTCCAGACTATGTCAATAATGAACAGCTTTACTTTATGTATTGCCTCAGTCAGAGCACCAAGGTAGATCTTCCATATATTCTCTTCATGCATATTTGGAATCATATAAATGCCTCTAGAGAATATGTGAAAGAAAAAGGTCAGAAGATCAGAACCTGGATTCCTTTTGGAAGGTTAATCTCAGATCTTCTAACTGAGAATGGACTTGTTACTGCTCTGTACGCTGCTGGAGTCACAAAGGAATTGGAATTTATTTTGGGAAAACCTCTGAATGCCAAAAGTCTTCAGAGACTTAAAATAGTGGATGAACTCACAACAGCTCCCAAGAAGCTGAACATTTCTGAACTGAGTCAAAAGAGAACTCCTGTAGATGATTACCCTCTGTTCTATGCTGAAGAACCCAGGGAAATTGTTGTAAGATACATTGATGATTGCAAGAAAGAAGGAAAGCCTGTTCCTGCAGATATTATAAAGAGTGCAAGACAACCATTACCTGCTGTAGAAGAAGAAGAACCACCAAGAAAGAGGACTCAACCAGAAGCAGAAGTTGCACCTGTTCAGAAGAAGCCCAAGATTGCTGAAAATCCTCAGAAGCTGCTAAAGAGGAAAGAATCTGGAGCCACTCCTTCTGTACCAGCTAAAAGAATCAAAATCAAAGGTACTAAAACTTCTGTATCTTCTGTAAATCCTATTGTTATGAATGATTCTAATGTTAAGTCTATTCCAAAACCACCCTCTATACAAAATAAATCTGTTACTGCTCCACCTCATGTTTCTACCCCATCTCCACAAAAATCTTCTAATCCAATTTCCATTTCACCACAAAAACAATCATCTGTTCCAACACCAACAACAACAAGAACAATTCAAACTCCACAACCAAAAATTCCAACCAAACAATATGTACCACAGAAACAACTATCAGAAAAACAACCCACAGAACAACAACAAACAACAAAACCATCTGAACCACTTAAAGAAAAGCCATCTGAACAACAAAAACAACCACAAGAAAAACAACCAGAAAAACACTCTGAACCTCTACAAGAAAAGGACTCTGCACATCAACAACCACAAAAATCATCTGAACCTC
The DNA here is from genome assembly GCA_963859935.3 of Lathyrus sativus. Taxonomy (NCBI): domain Eukaryota; kingdom Viridiplantae; phylum Streptophyta; class Magnoliopsida; order Fabales; family Fabaceae; genus Lathyrus; species Lathyrus sativus. The sequence goes on from OZ012736.1 coordinate 13,867,897, forward strand.
AAACACAATAACAAAAGACACAACCACAATCACAAAATCCACCATCCAGCTCATCTAAACCCACTGAATCTGTTCCAATTTCATCTGAACCAATAAAAATTTCATTTGATCCACCCACCTCAGAACCACCATCAAAACCCTCTAAAAATCCCTCAGAATCAATCAATCCTTCTGAAACCAACATCCCTGACACAGAAGTTCTTGATGTTACACCTCTGAAAACTGTTTTTCAAGTGTCTTCTACTTCTTGCACACCAACTACTTCATCAAACTCCTCAGAATCTGACATTCACCCAGATTTTCTAATCTCTCCTTCTCACAGAGATTCTGAGGTTAACCAACCAGAACCCCCTGTATCTTCTAAAGTTCCTATTTCAGATCCTATTCCCACACCTGCACCATCATCTGAAATCCTGATTCCAAATTCTAACCCAACATCTAACCCAAGAACATCTATTTCATGTGCACAAGTTTCATCTCTGTTTCACAATCTTGCCTATGGTTTCAAACTAAAAGATTTTTATGACAGAGTTGAACCATCTGACCCTATCACTCCTCTGAAACCCAAACTCACAATCACCCTACCATATGTGTTTCTCACCTATATACAATCCATGTCAGATGTAGGTTCATTAGCAACTATATCATATTCTGCTAAATCTGCAAAAGTTGTTACTTCAGCTATACCCGTTTCATCTGATAAAACTGCTGATTCTGATGAACCTCCAAAATCTGCCTTCCAACCTTACTCAAATAAACCCTTTGATGTGGTTTCCTATCACACCAAAGCAAAACCAAATCTGTTAAATGCCTTAAACAGATCCAAACCTGTTGAACCTGCAATTCCTTTCATTCCATACTACCCTCCTCCTCTGATCTCCATTCAGAAATCCATTTTTCCACCTACTCCCCAACCAAAACCAATAACACTGGAGACTCTGTTACATCCCAAACCTAGACTTAATGTTAATCATTTATTTCAATCTTTTTTGCAAGAAATACAGTTGTATTTAGGTACTGTACAGAAGAAGTGTTCAGCAACAATGAATGCCCAAGAATCTGATGTCATCTGGAATGGATTCATCAGCAGATTCAACACTGTAGCATCAAATATGAAGAGCATATGTTCTGATGATGCGAAGCTCAGATTTGCTGAAGCTGCAAGAAATCTGTTCTGGACTGTCAAGAGATATGGACCACTGCTTCTTACAGATGCTCCTCCATCATCAGCAGATTCAACACTGTAGCATCAAATCTGAAGAGCATATGTTCTGATGATGCAAAGCTCAGATTTGCTGAAGCTGCAAGAAATCTGTTCTGGACTGTCAAGAGATCTGGACCACTGCTCCTTACAGATGCTCCTCCATCATCAGAAGAAACTACTGAACTTGCATCTGAGGACAATCCTTTGGCCATGACTCTGGTAGAACTTCCTTCTGGCTCTAATGCTCCAGACTCTACAGACCCTATGGAAATTGACTCTGTCCAAGCTCCACAAAATGATCAACCTTCTTCATCTGAGATAAAGAAAGAACATCCAGATTTTGAGGATAAAATTGCTGCTCTGGAAGCTGGTCAATCAGAGATCAAGTCTTGGATGGCCAAACAGGATAAAAAGTCTGAAGACATGACAGAGTGGATGTCAAAACAGGATCAGAAGAATGAAACAATGGCTAAGTGGATGTCAAAGCAAGAGCAGTCCTCCTCTGAGATCACAGATCTATTGAAGATGCTTTTGTCAAAACACTCTTAGTTTTTCATATTTTTTCATTCTGATGTTTTTGCATCTGATGTTTGCTTATGTACTTTTTGAAATATCTTCTTATGCATGTACTCTTGATCTGAACTCATTGAATGAATCAAAGTTTTCTCCACAGAATTATCTCATTTACTATTTCCTTTTATTTGTCTTTTTAAAGTTTTTACTTTTTGCTTATGACAAAAAAGGGGGAGAAAATATAGATCTGATCTGTTTAATTAAACTTCACCAGAATGAAACTTCAGACATATCTATTCTATATAACATTAAATCTGAGTATTTCAGAGCATTTGATAAGTACACTCTGTAAAAGAAACTCTGAGTCTCTCAGATCATTTGACATTATCAAACTCTGACTCTGAAATTTGCAAGACACTCTGACTCTCAAATGTTAAAAGAACAATCAAGATCTAACTCTGAAAATTACTCAAGACAAAAGGGAAGTTTCTATTCCTTATTTGTATTTAATTCAGGGGGAGATTCATCATCTCAGAAGGAGTTATAATTATTATATTTTCAATTAAACAAAATTTCTGATGTTTTTGTCATCATCAAAAAGGGGGAGATTGTTAGAAAACAGATTGGTTCTTAATAATATCGCTATGTTTTGATGATAACTATTATGAAATTTTGTATTTAAGAATTATATACTCTAAAATTTGCTTGAGAGATTTTACTGCAGATAGTAAAGGAATTAACACTCCAGAAGCAAATCAGAATTGAACCCAAGAAATTAGCTAGACTCTGTAGCGCCAGATGCATACATTAGAAGATTCTGATTGCTGCCAACAGAAGATCCTGAGCGTAGCCTCCAGAAGATTCTGAAGCAGAAGCTCCAGAAGGATCTGAAGCAGAAGCTCTAGAAGAATCTGAAGCAAGTCAGAAGCATCTGAACCAAAGAAGAATTCTGTATGAAGAGTTTTTCAAAGCATAGTTTCTACAGAAGATTCTGAAAATACTAAAGCTGCCAGTACTGAAGATCTGCCTCAAATATGCTCTGATCTTAAACACGCTAAAAGCGCACCTGCTGCAGAAGACTCTGATTCAGCAAAACTCTGATCATCATCAGAAGACTCTGACCCAATTAGACTCTGATGAATTTGCTGAAAACTGAAGAAGAAATATTCAAAGTTTATATCCGTTGGAGTGAACCAAACGTCTCTTTCCTTATTTATGCTAGACACAAGAACATAGACAAAAAGGATTTTTCTGTGCTTTCTTCTTCTAGGAAAGGTCACTTGATGTGAAGACAAAAAGGCTCAGACCTTTTGGACACTCTTCTCAACGTGAAGCTCACCTTGGATCAGCTGCCTATAAAAGCAAGACTTCACCAATTTCTTCAGTTGACGTTTTTCCAAAAGAAATCAACATTCAAGCTCTCATACTATTCATATTCATTCTAAGAATTTATTTCTTTGTTCTAAATAGTTAAGTGAAAAATCACAGTTGTGATAAAGCTTTATAGAAGCAATCTTAAACACTTGTATTTGTATTACATTTGATTGTAAACCTTAAGAAGATCCAGTTAGGATCAGTAGTTCTTGAGAAGACTTTGAACAGTTGTTCTAAGTGCTTACTATTGTAATCAGTTGATTAAATAGTGGATTAAGTCCTTGATTGAGAAAGGCAAATCACTCTAGGAAGGGTGGACTAGAGTAGTTGAGTTCAACGAACCAGGATAAAAATACTTGAGTTTTTATTTCTAAGTTTTAATCTTTCATACTTATTCAACCCCCCTTCTAAGTATTATCTCACCTTCACAAAGTTGTGTATCGCCTACTACGAAGAACATGGTAGCCTAAACAACAGGCAAGAAACTTGAAAAGATGGATAACCTACTACCAACAGATAGTAGCCTAAGAGAAGGTGTCGCTACTCGAAAAATGCGTCGCGCAACGACGGGGAGGCGAAAAGGATAGACAGAAGAGTCGCCACCGAACTTTATTTATCCCGTGAGGGGAAAGGAAAATATCGAGAAAACCTTAGGAAATAAATGGATATGATGGTCTCGCAACCATGAACGGGTTCGGAAGCCGGTTATGCGAGGGGAAGGTATTAGCACCCCTCGCATCCATCGTACTCGATGGGAACCTTTTGTTTGTCGATGTGAATTTATTTGCTTAAACATTATGCTATAAGAAGTGTTCCACAGGGTAAAAGAAAGGTTAGAAACAAGAAAGTTAGGAGGAAAGAGAGAACGGGGAAGAAAAGAGAAAGAACAGACTCGGTAGGACTTCGCGGTCCTAGGCCTACGTATTCTCAAAAGATATGAGAAAGTCAGAGTCGACGTAGTTCGGGGAACTACAGATATAGAGGGGGAATGTGCTCGGCAAGGATTGTGGCCCTTGTGCCTACGTATCTTTACTTGAGAAAGTAAAGAATCAGAGCAGCCGTAGTTCGGCCTACGGTGTGTTGATGTTTTTTATGGATGATGCTATCGTGCGCATTCTAGCAGTTTAGGTGTTCTGCTGCTCGCTCGTTGGAGACTTAAGCATTACCTGTTTGCGGTAGAACGGACGTAACATATCCTTTTGAAAGATTGATTAGTTTTCGCCACGCGGGGCAAGAAGTCACGTTTGATTGATTGGATTGTTTTTAAGGGGGGGCGAGACATGTCCTCGGATAGCAACCCCTACGGGTAGTACCCAATTCTTTATCTCAGAGTTTTTGTTATAAAAGGGTGTGGCGAACGAGGCGTCTTCATATTGAAAGACGAGCGTCGAAACCACCCTCACTACAGTGGGCATCCCTACGCTCGGAGAAGAAGAGGTCTACACCCAATCCTCTCTCTTTAATTCAATGCAAAGAGAACTTCGTTCTCTTATTAAAGATGTTTTTGGTTTTGAATGGTAAGTGCTTTGGCGACAGAGAACCCTACGGTAAACGTCAGCACTCGGGATAGGAGAAGGCCTACGCCTAACCACTCCACGACCATTCAAGTCTTTGTTTATGAAAAGATTTAAAAATGCACTCGGTGCGGGACCGTGGTTTTTAGGTGACAAGGGTTGCGGGATGAAGTTGTGAAAGTGAGAGGTGGTGGAAGAAGTCGCGTCTTTGTATTGAAAGACGAGTGTCTAAACCACCCACACTACAGTGAGCATCTCGACACTCGGAAAGGAAGAAGTCTACACTTAATCCTTTCTCTTTAGTCCAACACAAAGAGAAGTTGATTCTTTATTGAAAGGGATTTTGAAAATGCACTCGGCGCGGGGCCGAGGTTTTAGGAGAAAAATGGTTTGAAAATGTACTCGGTGCGGAGCCGAGGTTTTAGAAGAGAAGGATATGGATGAGTGCGGAGAATACGAGCGTCTTCGTATTGAAAGACGAGTGTCAAAACAACCCACACTACAGTGAGCATCTCGACACTCGGAGAGGGAGAAAGTCTACACTTAATCCTCTTTTTTTTTCAATTCAACACGAATATAACTCGATTCCTTTATTGAAGATGGTTTGATAGCGTCAATGAATCAAATCGTGACAAGAAAAGAAGAAAGAAAGGAGGTGGCCTCAGACCCAACGATACTTATCAATATATTGACTTAGCAATCGATTTATGGAACTTTCGTCATCGGCCCAAATCGGTGAAAAATGAAATAAAATTGAAAAGAAAAAGAAATCCAAATCCTAAATAGAAAATAAGCTTCTAGATAAAATGTATATACACAAAAATCTAAAATATATAATATATAATGTACATTAAAAAATAATAACCAAAACTAATATATACTTACAAAATGCTATAAAATCTATGAAATATATAACTTATTTATAAAATGTTATTAACAAAACTAACATATAATTTATATAAACAGAAAAATAATATTAACAAATCTTAAAATTAATAAAAATACAAATTAATGTTTAAAAAAGAAAGAGAAGAGAAGCGAAAGGTGTGTACAGAATAGGTGAGAATTAAATGGGGTATGCCAAATGGGCCTAAAACCCACCGCCCCACATGGAAACCCGATACCCAGCACCACTCAAAAAGCCAACGGGTCGAACAAGATGAATATCGCTCAGAAGAGAATCCTCTCCATCATCGCGTATCATCATTCGAGCAGATTGAGCAACACCAATAGAAACGCGGCCATGGAAGGAGTGTGAATCGCAATCGAACAACAACAATATTCGCAAAAAAAACGAGAGAGGATCATCACAATCCCACCTTAAATCGGGCAACAACGATGAGCAAGGTTCAACTTTCGACCTGATCTTCGTCTGTTCCTTTTTAATCCAGGTTCTTGCTCACTCCGTCTCTGTCTCTCATCCAGCTCTAGATCCAATATTTTTTACGTTTCACTATGAGTTTCTCTTCATCTCAATCTTTCCGATTTTGTTCTGAAATAGGTTTTATTGGAGAAAACGGATGTGGTTCTGGGGTTTCAGATGGACACGGCGGAGGCGATGTTGCGTATTGGGTTTGTTGTGGTTGTTTCGGTTGAGAGCTTTGTTAATGGAGGAATTTGTTTGAATGGTGGGAGGTAGAAGATGTTGGGTTTGTGTTGGGTTTTCTGTTAGTGAAACGGGATGAAGGTTCGGATGATTCGAATTGAAAATGACGAAGATTGGAGGTGGATTTGGGAATGATAATGGTGGTGAAGGAGTTTTTGAGTTTTTTGTTTTGATGGTTTTTCGTTGGTTCCAGGGAAGGGTTGAGATTCAATGGTTGAGGGTTTTGTGAGAAAGAAGAACAGGTTTTATGTTTTGAGGGGAGTTATGGAATTTGTGAGTGTTGTATGAAAGCTGGGGATAAAAGTTTAACCGTGTGGTGCACCAGACAAGTGTTCTTTCATAGAATGAGATGAGGTTTGATTTGCAGGTGGTTGATTTGAGTTGAAGTAGTGCAAGATGTTTGCTGGGTTCATTTGAAGTTTGGTTCGATGAGTTTTTGCTGGGTTTCGAAGGAGTTTTCGGATCTGTTTCAGTGGAGATTTATGAAGGTTAGCATGAATGGTTGTGGAGTTAGAGCTGGGTTTTGAAGAGTTTTAGTTAAAAGGTTGAAGTTGATGGGTATTGTCTGTGGTTCTGTTTACGATTGGTTGTTAAAGAGAAGAGGGTTGAAGTTTGAAGATGACCATTGATGATAGCTGATGCATTCTCTTCTCCTCTTTATTGATGAAGTTAAGGTTTTTATGAAGAAGTTCCCCCCTTTTCTTTGAGTCTGTTGGCTCTGTTATCTGTCTTTGTGTAGCAGGGTAGTGTAGCAGAGTTTTGGCTGGTTGTGGCAGAGCTTTGTCTGGTGTGTGTTTGGTGCAGAGTATTATCTGGTTTGCAGCAGGATGGTCTGGTGTGATAACAAGCACAATTTGGAGTGTAGTAGCAGGGTTTCAAAATTGGTATTCTTGCCATTCCCTCAATTTTGATTTGTTGCCTTTAATGTATTGGAACATGACATTATCTCATATTGTGTATAATTATGTCTCTCCTTCTATACTGAATTGGTTTTTTGTGCAGGTAAAATAAGTACATGGCCCTGTCATGTAGCAGTTGTGAGAGCATTGGCTCAATTTGCAGGTGAGAGCCTCAACATTGGTAGCAGGCCAACTTGTTGGATGGAACGGTTTTTACGGCGAGGACACTTGATTTTGTGTGTTTTATCTCATGCGGGGCTGCTGATTTTTATTATTTCATAACAGCTTTTTTCTGATCTTTGCAGGTACAATTCATGAAACTGGTAGTGGCTTGTTACACATGCTGTTAGTAGTGTTACTACAGCTGTGAAGTCCAAATGAATTGAGCGGCCACTTGTTTATTGAAGGTATCCCATGTACCCGAATGGTCCCCTTGTAGCAGAATTTTTGGAGGTTCTTTATTCTGAGTGAATATCCCATCTTTCTCTTCTGCACTTTATTTTGTTTTTCACTGTCCTGATATTTCTTTTTTAATGTAGCAGTGGTTCGAGCTCTTTTTGCATTGACGGTCCAAAGTGGGGTCGTAACAGAATGGTGCCAATTTTTGAATCGTGCACCGCGTTTGTATGCCGTGGTATTTGGTATGTCGTGGATGTAAGTGTATGTTGTCCTTTTGACAGGCTGCGTGAAAAAAACCTTTCTGCTGCTGCTGTAGTGAGGTTTATGGGCTCGTGTGCATTTTGAATTCATGATTCAATTTTAATCCAATGCTGTCATTTTCAGGTTGTGGTGTGGGCATTTGGTGAACATGCTGCTTGAAATCCATATCAAGGTGGGTGAGCAATCAAAGAGAGTTTGTGCTATAAGGGATTTGCGCTAGTATAACAATGCTCATGGAGATGGAAAAGTCTTCTGATCTCTTTGATTCTGATAATGGCAAAGTTTATTTGATATCCAAAGGTAACTTGAAAGAAGATTTTCTGGCACAACTGTTGGTGTTGGAGATTTGTTTGCAAGACGGTCAAATTCTATTTGGAGATCATTTAAGGTTCAATGGGATGAACCAACAACAATTCCAAGACCGGAGAGAGTTTCTTCATGGGAGATAGAGCCTTTCATAGCTTCTCTTCCTTTGAATGTCACTCAGGCATCAATAAAGAGCAAAAGATCTCAACTTGCCGACGATTCATCATGTGGCTTTCTTCAGACGTTTATCGCTCGTTTCGATAATGAATCTTGCCCTTTTTCTCGCATTTGATCTTATTCGTTCTTGATGCGTGTATCCATTGATGTTGATTTCGTTTTCCCTTTCCATGTAAGATGCTCACTGCTTGTTTCCGTTGTGGTTGATTTCGCTTCTGTTGATTTTGTTTGCCTTGCCATCTGAGGAATATCCAAGGGTGGGATTTTTATTTTAAGCATATGGATTGAGTGTATTTTGGTGTCGATGAGATTTGGAGTTTTGATATTAAGAATTGCGAATCTGCTATAATTTTCCATGGGCTTGAGCGTGTGGAATGGTAGGGTTGGACTTGGACCAGTTTTGGTTTTGTATTGTGGTTTTGTGAACTGTACCTAAACCATGGACAAGAAACACACATAATTTGTAGCATAACTCACACATGGTTTAAGAATAAACCGTGCACATGGTATGGAATAAACCCACCTTCTTGGCCTAATTAACTTGATCACAGGACCTAACAAATTTTTTTTAAAAAAATGCTAATGGCCTACTTGAAATATAACTTGACAAGGGATTCACCATGACTTACAAAATTGATGACCATAACTCGACACAAACTAGTACATTAAGGATGACTTGAAACAATTTGATGATTTTTACCATGGCCTCCCATTATATCTTGACACAAACTTTAAATATGTCTTGGAATAATTACAACATGACTTGAGAACCATCCAAATTTTGGAACAAATTAAACAAAGACTCGAAGTCAAACTTGAAACAAGTTGGGTTAAATACTAAAGAAAGAATGGCGCAGGATCTACTTAAAGTATAGCTCGAGAATTGAAACGAAACTTGTAATCATTTTTGAGGTCAATTGACTTTATCTTGACTAAACGCTTATCAGGAAGATGGCGCCTTTTTCCTTCATCTCCACTTGACTCCACATACCTCACAGTGACTCAGAGAAAATCCATGTAGCAATACAAATGTTTGGGCCCATTCAAGAAGAAACAAAGTAGGACAGATTTAGGGTATGACAGATGCCCCTATCTAATTGACTTAGACCGAGTAAGATGAAATGATGTAGTGTTCATTCTTTCGAGGTAGAAGACAATTAGATATAAAGAAAACCCTGAATTTGTCCGAAAAGGAAAGGAAATCTTGGGCATTGAAAATGACGGATGAGGTACCTCTGAGTGGACAGCGGAAAAATAGCAATAGGTCGCCATCACCAAAAGGATGATGAGATAAAACACACACGGCTACCACCACTAAAAGGGTGGTAGAACAAAACACAATCGCACAATCTGACATCGACGAAATGCCAGACCCACCATCAAAGGGATGATGGAGCGAAACATGGCAAACTCGACACCAAAAGGATGCAAGGAGTCCATTACCGAAAGGATAGTGGAAAACACGCTAGTCATGACACCGAAAGGATGCCAGACCCATCACAAAAAAGGATGATGGAGCGGAGACGCTAGTCATGACACCAAAAGGATGCCAGACCCATCACCAAAAGGATGATGGAGCGAAAGAAAATCAACCCTAACACCGAAAGAATGTAAGGAGTCCATTACCAAAAGGATAATGGAAAACAGGCTAGTCATGACACCAAAAGGATGCCAGACCCATCACCAAAAGGATGATGGAGCGGAGGACAATCAACCCTAACACCAAAAGGATGTAGGAGTCCATTACCAAAAGGATAATGGAAAACAGGCTAGTCATGACACCAAAAGGATGCCAGACCCATCACCAAAAGGATGATGGAGCGGAGGACAATCAACCCTAACACCAAAAGGATGTAGGAGGATAAGCTTCTCTGAAGAGATTGCCACTTATCGCTGAAGATGGATAAGCTTCTCTGAAGAGATTGCCACTTATCGTTGAAGATGGATAAGCTTCTCTGAAGAGATTGCCACTTATCGTTGAAGATGGATAAGCTTCTCTGAAGAGATTGCCACTTATCGTTGAAGATGGATAAGCTTCTCTGAAGAGATTTCCACTTATCGCTGAAGATGGATAAGCTTCTCTGAAGAGATTGCCACTTATCACTGAAGATGGATAAGCTTCTCTGAAGAGATTGCCACTTATCGTTGAAGATGGATAAGCTTCTCTGAAGAGATTGCCACTTATCGCTGAAGATGGATAAGCTTCTCTGAAGAGATTGCCACTTATCACTGAAGATGGATAAGCTTCTCTGAAGAGATTGCCACTTATCGCTGAAGATGGATAAGCTTCTCTGAAGAGATTGCCACTTATCGTTGATGAAGGATAAGCTTCTCTGAAGAGATTGCCACTTATCACTGAAGACGGATAAGCTTCTCCCAAGAGATTGCCACTTATCGCTGAAGAAAGATAAGCTTCTCTGAAGAGATTGCCACTTATCGTTGATGAAGGATAAGCTTCTCTGAAGAGATTGCCACTTATCACTGAAGACGGATAAGCTTCTCCCAAGAGATTGCCACTTATCGCTGAAGAAAGATAAGCTTCTCTGAAGAGATTGCCACTGTTCCCCAGTGAAGTCGCCAGCTGTCGCTACTCGAAAAATGCGTCGCGCAACGACGGGGAGGCGAAAAGGATAGACAGAAGAGTCGCCACCGAACTTTATTTATCCCGTGAGGGGAAAGGAAAATATCGAGAAAACCTTAGGAAATAAATGGATAAGATGGTCTCGCAACCATGAACGGGTTCGGAAGCCGGTTATGCGAGGGGAAGGTATTAACACCCCTCGCATCCATCGTACTCGATGGGAACCTTTTGTTTGTCGATGTGAATTTATTTGCTTAAACATTATGCTATAAGAAGTGTTCCACAGGGTAAAAGAAAGGTTAGAAACAAGAAAGTTAGGAGGAAAGAGAGAACGGGGAAGAAAAGAGAAAGAACAGACTCGGTAGGACTTCGCGGTCCTAGGCCTACGTATTCTCAAAAGATATGAGAAAGTCAGAGTCGACGTAGTTCGGGGAACTACAGATATAGAGGGGGAATGTGCTCGGCAAGGATTGTGGCCCTTGTGCCTACGTATCTTTACTTGAGAAAGTAAAGAATCAGAGCAGCCGTAGTTCGGCCTACGGTGTGTTGATGTTTTTTATGGATGATGCTATCGTGCGCATTCTAGCAGTTTAGGTGTTCTGCTGCTCGCTCGTTGGAGACTTAAGCATTACCTGTTTGCGGTAGAACGGACGTAACATATCCTTTTGAAAGATTGATTAGTTTTCGCCACGCGGGGCAAGAAGTCACGTTTGATTGATTGGATTGTTTTTAAGGGGGGGCGAGACATGTCCTCGGATAGCAACCCCTACGGGTAGTACCCAATTCTTTATCTCAGAGTTTTTGTTATAAAAGGGTGTGGCGAACGAGGCGTCTTCATATTGAAAGACGAGCGTCGAAACCACCCTCACTACAGTGGGCATCCCTACGCTCGGAGAAGAAGAGGTCTACACCCAATCCTCTCTCTTTAATTCAATGCAAAGAGAACTTCGTTCTCTTATTAAAGATGTTTTTGGTTTTGAATGGTAAGTGTTTTGGCGACAGAGAACCCTACGGTAAACGTCAGCACTCGGGATAGGAGAAGGCCTACGCCTAACCACTCCACGACCATTCAAGTCTTTGTTTATGAAAAGATTTAAAAATGCACTCGGTGCGGGACCGAGGTTTTTAGGTGACAAGGGTTGCGGGATGAAGTTGTGAAAGTGAGAGGTGGTGGAAGAAGTCGCGTCTTTGTATTGAAAGACGAGTGTCTAAACCACCCACACTACAGTGAGCATCTCGACACTCGGAAAGGAAGAAGTCTACACTTAATCCTTTCTCTTTAGTCCAACACAAAGAGAAGTTGATTCTTTATTGAAAGGGATTTTGAAAATGCACTCGGCGCGGGGCCGAGGTTTTAGGAGAAAAATGGTTTGAAAATGTACTCGGTGCGGAGCCGAGGTTTTAGAAGAGAAGGATATGGATGAGTGTGGAGAATACGAGCGTCTTCGTATTGAAAGACGAGTGTCAAAACAACCCACACTACAGTGAGCATCTCGACACTCGGAGAGGGAGAAAGTCTACACTTAATCCTCTTTTTTTTTCAATTCAACACGAATATAACTCGATTCCTTTATTGAAGATGGTTTGATAGCGTCAATGAATCAAATCGTGACAAGAAAAGAAGAAAGAAAGGAGGTGGCCTCAGACCCAACGATACTTATCAATATATTTACTTAGCAATCGATTTATGGAACTTTCGTCATCGGCCCAAATCGGTGAAAAATGAAATAAAATTGAAAAGAAAAAGAAATCCAAATCCTAAATAGAAAATAAGCTTCTAGATAAAATGTATATACACAAAAATCTAAAATATATAATATATAATGTACATTAAAAAATAATAACCAAAACTAATATATACTTACAAAATGCTATAAAATCTATGAAATATATAACTTATTTATAAAATGTTATTAACAAAACTAACATATAATTTATATAAACAGAAAAATAATATTAACAAATCTTAAAATTAATAAAAATACAAATTAATGTTTAAGCAAATAAATTCACATCGACAAACAAAAGGTTCCCATCGAGTACGATGGATGCGAGGGGTGCTAATACCTTCCCCTCGCATAACCGGCTTCCGAACCCGTTCATGGTTGCGAGACCATCTTATCCATTTATTTCCTAAGGTTTTCTCGATATTTTCCTTTCCCCTCACGGGATAAATAAAGTTCGGTGGCGACTCTTCTGTCTATCCTTTTCGCCTCCCCGTCGTTGCGCGACGCATTTTTCGAGTAGCGACAGAAGGTATCCAGTTGAAATAAAATAATGTATATTACCTATTATCAAGTACATGATAGCATAAGCAAAGGTAATAGACTTGAAAAGAGAGATCGCCTATTACCAAACACGGTAGCCTAAGCAAAAGTATCTGACCAAAAAGATATGATATATTAACTACTATAAAACATATGATAGCCTAAGCAAAGGTAATAGACTTGAAAGGAGAGACCACCTACTACCAAACAAGGTAGCCTAAGCAAAGGTATCTGACCAAAAAGATACAGTATATTACCTACTATTAGACATGTGATAGCCTAAGAAAAGGTAATAACCAAAATAAGCTTCCATGATAAAAATATGATTAAGCTTCTTCTTTAACTAAATGATTCATTTAGAAAGGGTAAATAAACTTCCCCACGCCTCGGGTCATAAGTCACGGACTGGTCTCAGTTTCTTCTTAATCAAGTATTCCACTTGAAAAGGGTAAAATAAACCTCCCCTCGCTTCAAGGTTGCATGCCATGAACGGGTCTCAGTTTCTTCTTTGATCAAGTATTCCACTTGAAAAGGATAAAATAAACCTCCCCCTCGCTTCAAGGTTGTATACCATGAACGGGTCTCAGTTTCTTCTTTGAAAAGGGTAAAATAAACCTCCCCTTGCTTCAAGGTTATATGCCATGAACGAGTCTCAGTTTCTTCTTTGAAAATGGTAAAATAAACCTCCTCTCTCTTCAAGGTTGTATGCCATGAACGGGTCTCGGCTTCTTCTTTGAAAAGGGCAAAATAAACCTCCCCTCGCTTCAAGGTTGTATGCCATGAATGGGTCTCAGTTTCTTCTTTGAAAAGGGTAAAATAAACCTCCATTTGATTCAAGGTTGTATGCCATGAACGGATCTTAGTTTCTTCTTTGAAAAGGGTAAAATAAACCTCCCCTCGCTTCAAGGTTGTATGTCATTTGATAGAGAAACACGTGTAAAGTCTTCACCAAACTTCTCTGATGGATTTCCGAAGATATGCCATTTGATAGAGGATAAGTTGATAATGTTTATAAAATCATTGGGGATAGACAAATTGTCTTGAGGAGGCTGCCATTTTTCATCCAAATAGAAAACCTAAGAAAGAAACAAGTTGCTCAAATAAAGAGCTGCCACTTGTTGTCTGGGTATAAATTGCTGAGAAAATGTTATAACACTGCCACTGAGGAAATATTTTATCTTCAACGGTGATCCTCAAATATATTCTTCCCGGGGGGAAAGTGCAAAATAAATGCACGCTCAATCCATGTTCAAAAGCCTAGAGAGACTCAAAATTATGATTGTCAGGGACCAAAGTTCAATTCAGGAAATAAGTAAAGATAAACGGTCAAGTAAGACTCTACCCGTTGAGGAATGAACTCAACTGGGGTTTATCTTTATCCAAAAATGGAAAATAAAACTAAGGCAACCATATTCCACGAGAATCGAACTTAGTGGGGAATTAGAAAGGATGTGCTCTTTCTGCTTAGGGCTGACGACTCTACTTGGAGAGAGAAGACAAACCCAGTCACGTGAGGATAAACACGGCCAAAGTAAACAAAAAAACAAATATAAAAATGCAAAATGCACAGGTGTCATGTATCCATATGAATGAATGTATGTTATGTTATGCTTATCATTATAAAACAAACAAGGAGAAGTAAACCAGAGATGAAATAAACATATCGACACGGATTAATGGAAAGCCATACATAGAATCACAGTCTTGCTTCAAGGATTCAAACTTCTTTGGGAAAAAGAGAGCACTCCACTTTGGGATATTATATCATGACTTCACTTAAGGGATTGTCAAGACGAATCTCGCTGCTCTGTTGGGATGAGAAAGATTCACTAGGAAAGAATCAAACTCGTGATAGAAAAAACTTCATAGGGGATAAAATAAATATCCACTACGAACTGAAGTAGACTGAAAGGAAGTCATTATCGAAGATGCCAGAGTTGAGGCCTCACAGGGGATAAAATAAATATCCACTTCATTAGGGGAACTCGGATCAAAGTCGTAGTTGTAGATATCAGAGTTGAGACTCTATAGGGATGAAATAAACATTCACTTTGTCGGGGAGGATTGAAGTTGTAAGAAGTTCATTGAGGAGTGAAATAACATTCACTTCACTAGGAAGGTTGAAGCCAAGGAAATTCACTGGCGGATGCTTAGGTTACCAATAGGGGAAATCTTGCACCAGACATGCCATAAATGCTTGAAGTGGAGATTCATCGGGGAATTGTCATGACTACCTGTGATAGAGACTTAATGGGGAATCATCACACCACTTGAGACATGAGCTCTTTGGGGTATGGGTGAAGAATGCTATGAGAACAAAATAGCTCTGCATTGATGAACTGCACGGTGGTCGCCATTTCAAACAACATTTGTTGTAAATGGATAAAATAATCTTCTATTCTCAAATGCCCCAAGGTCACATAGTTTATGAGAAGAAAGTTATTCCAAGAGGATTTTACAGAAAAATTGGAATCCAAGATGTTCTAATATCTTCCAACTCTTGGAGAGATTTGTCGAATCTTGACGTAACTGCCCCAGATTGACTGCATTCTGTATAGCTAAAACTTCAAACTCGCCCCCTTAGGGATGGTTAGCCTGTTAAAGAAACAACTGGGAAACAAACTTGCCCTTGGTCAGCAGAGTCATTAGGTAACATGCCCCTGGATATGATCATTCTTGGAATGTTTCGCCTTTTTTTATCAGAGTTTCAAGAATAATAATTGCCTTTTTTTATCATTCTTGGGATGATTGCCTTTTTTAGATAGTCGAAGGATAATCATTGTTGTTTTTTGACTTCTAGCCTCCTAATATGTGAGGAATAGATAAAATGGATTCTCAAATGTCCACTCCTCCATTTTGAGAGTCTGGGCGCTCGATCGGTTTAACTGAAAACTACCCTTCCCCGGGTAAAATTGAGGGTTTTTTGTATGTAAGGAAAAGAAAACTCCTACTTCAAGGCTCAAATAGGTTAACAAGGGTCTATCTTCCTTATATCTCCAGAATTTGAGGATTTGAAACAATGCCTTACATCATCAGCCAGGTTTTGTTCAAAAGCGGGTTTTTAATTTCGTCATCCTCCTCCCAATTCTCTATCAAAGCAAGAGATTTGGTAAAATTGGCATTATAAAACATGAAAAAACATTTTATGAGTGAATACAAATGGATTTTTTCAAGACAAACATATTTATTGCATTAATCATTCAAAACAAACAAGTTCTTACATGCAAATCATGCTTTTATAATCAAAGAAATAATAACAAATGCAAGAAAATAAACAAACAACCTGATGATCTTGGGAATGAGTTCTCTCCTGATTTCACCGACTTGAAAGGACTCTCTTGAGTCTTCATATCCATCAGCATAAAGGTGTTCCATTCACAGTTGAGCTTCCTCCCTTGAAAGTTAACACCTCATCATCGATCATCTCTTGGACTTTTTCTTGGAAAACATTGCACTCTTCAATCGAATGCCCCATTGCTTCATCATGAAATGCACAACTAGTATACGGATTGAACCAAAAAGGGTGAGATTCCATGGCTCTGGTCTTTCTGGGTGCCATTACCGAGTATCAGATAAAATAGGACCACAATTGACTATAAGTCATTAGGATTAGGTCAAACTTGTTTTAATCATGACTCTGATATGTTCTCTGATGAAATTGTGATTGACAATTCAGAATGATTTGAGCGGAAGGAGCAACATCAACAGGAACTTTCTTACCACCTTCCAGCATGGTAGCATCATATCCACAAGGCACAAGAGAAGACTTTTTACTGTTGCAAGTAATCACCACTGGCTCTGGCATATTAAAATGCGGAATTATGACATTCACCCTTTCTCTAGCGATATAAAGCAGTTTCTGATCCAACATACCTTGGATATCCCTCTTCAGCACAGAACATCCACGAGGATTCTTTGAACAAATTTTGCAAGAAGCGTGATTATGCTCATAATGGGTAAGCCTACATAAATTGACGTGCATATCTACTAAAGATCCTCTCATTGAATTCACGTCAGAGATACAGTATTCTCCGAGATATCCTTCCTCAGTGTTTCCATACTTGGGTAACAAAATTGTTGAGACACTGGGTCCAGAATCTTCAAAAGACAAAATACCACTTTGTACTAACTTTTGTATTTCAGTCTTCAAAGCAAAACAGTGTTCAATATCATGACTGTGCGCCCCTTGATAAAATGGACAAAAACGACCATACTTAAACCACCATGGTAGATTCTTTGGGATGGCCGGCGGACTCTTTGTTTGCACTAGATTCTTCTGTATTAAAGCAAGATATAATTCAGAATACGCCATTAGGATCGGGTCAAACTGATCCACATGTTGGTTACTTTTGTTACGAGATCCTCCATGTTTCTCTCGCGAAATAGAATTAGCAGCTTATTCCTTCTCCTTGGGTAAACCTTCCACAAGCTTCTTAGAGTTGTTAGAAGCGTTAATGGGATTCACATGAATGGGCATTGACATGATTTCAGAAATCACGATCCTTTGAAGCGGAGTCTGAGAAATATGAGGAGAAGGTTGATTTTGAGTAGCAACCAGAGTTTCAACCAAAGCAGAGAGCCTTTCCACGCCAGCCTTCAAAGTAGTCACCTCCTTACGAAGTTCATGTTTTTCTTGTTTAATGTTCTTAATTTTCTTTCTTTGACTGGCCCGAGTGTCGTACTGATGAATTAGCTTGCCTCTTTTTTGAGGGAAAAAGCAAGAGTGAAAACCTGAGATGCAAAGAATGCAATGCTAATGAATAATGCAAATGCGCCAATGCATATGGGTTTCAAGGAACTCAAAGGTTATGTTTGCAAACACCATAAAGTGGGCAATACTTTTGATAACTAAAAATCTCATTTTATTGAAAATAGGATATAATGTTATAATCCAATGATAAAACCTATGATGTTTGTAAACAAAAGCTTTGAATTCCATGAAACTTTTATGAACAAGATGTATGCTTAAACACAAGTATACACAGATCCACATATATACATATACAGACAAAGACTTAGCTTTGAAAATCAACAAGCCTGAAGTAATGGTCTATCCATCCCAAATGGTGTGGACTAAGGGTTTATTGTATATGCAGAACAAAGATTCTAAAAAAGTTCCTAAAGTCATCAATCTGTCTTTCAGATATTATCAATTTCCTAAATACTCGGTAGTTAATAATATTCTGAAAAGTACCTCTTTCGAGTGTAGTATTGTGTATCAACTATTTTGGGACTACTCCCTCATAGTCATCACACTACGTCTTAAGAAGGGCCAAGTTGAGTTAAAGGTAACTAATGGTTGCAAGTATCACAGACTCCTAGGTCGAAAATAGTAAGTGCTTTCGCGAATACTCGTTTAACAGTTCTATTCTCAAGAGGGCCTCAACTGAGTGGTGATCTTTCAAGTCAGCTTGGTTGGGAATCAACTCCCTATAAGCCTTCTCAAATATATCACCTTCCTATCATAAGTACACTCAAGTCTGGGTGTGGGACTTATCTCACTGCACGAAAGTAACAACCCAAAGCGGAAACATATATATACAAATAAAAAAAATATAGATATACAACAAAAACACAAATAAACAAGTTAGGGGAAACCCTCGAAAGCAAGTCCCTAGTGAAGTCTCCATTTCTGTTGCAGTGAGAATTAGATAACAAGCTATTGATTAACTTGAATCACAAATCATTTTTCACTGCCGATATTTAATTTATTTGAGAGAGGGGAAAAAGAACGAATAAATCCATTAGTATGCAGTGCAAAGCAAAGCAAAGAGAATCTAAGGTTCGGGGGTTGGTTATACCTAGGGAAGGTGCTAGCATCCTAAGTATCTGTAGTACTCTACAGGAACCTCTTGTTTTATTGTGTTATTTGTTATTTTGTCTGCTAAGGGTGAAAAGGAAAAAGGAGACCTAAGGTGTTATTCCTAAGTATGCTCCCTAAGAAGTCGCATCTTGTGCCTACGTATCCTGATGGGAGTGGAATCAGAGCATTCGTAGTTCCCCTAAAAGGGTGGATAAAAGTTAATTGATTGGTTTTAGGAGAAAAGACGAGTTGTCATATTAAGGAGAATACTCAATTTAAACCACCACAAACATGTGGAAGACAGGTATTTGCTTCGCATTAGGAGAAGGGCTCCAACTCGGATATAGAATCGACGAGTATGCCACATACCTCTCTCAAGTGGAAAAGAAACAACATCTTTCTCAACTATGTCATAGGGTAGGAGAATTACATCTCAACTAAGGATGACTAGTGTCTAATTCTCTCCTGAGAAAAAGGGAACTAACTATAAGTTATCTATAGTTGAAATGGTAATCCTAAGGGAGACTTCCTAAGAATAGCAAGTTCTAGGATTACAAGAAGTATATACAAGAAGATACAAAATGCAAATAAAAATGTAAGTGACGAGAGTGTCAACAACAAGGGATCCTCCTTCAGAATCGGGTAGCAAGAAATTATTAATTAATTTAAATTTAAATATTTATATCAAATAATAATTATGACACAAATTTATTTACATTTTAATATAATTCAAATTAACTAATGAAAAACTAGAAATAAAAATACTAAAATAAATAATTAAAATATATTTAGTATTTTCATCCTTATAAAAGTAATTAAAAAATTTTTGTTACATCTTTCTATGCTAAAATAAAGTAATTAAAATATATATTTTTTAGTCTTTTTAATATTACAAAATTAACTAATAAATTAAAAAATAAGAAAATCTTTTTGGTCCTTTCTAACATTATATAAGTAATAAAAAAATAAACTTGATTAATAGAAGTGACTAAGAATAATAATAACTGATATCCAAAAATCAATTAAATTTGCCTCTTTCTATTTTTCTTTTTAAAAGAAAAAGTCATATAGTATTGACTAGAAAAAAATAATGAAAGAGAATCTACTAATTATAATTAAGAGGTAATGGTGATAAAAAATAATAATAAATATTCATTAATATTTGATACGTGATAGTATATGATATATAGTATTAAAATGTGATATATGTAATATATACATAAATATATGATACATGGTGACACCTAACATAAACTATAGAGAACCAAAAATAACTCATGTACTTAAATTATAAAACTAAAGAAACTACCTCAATCAATATATGTAAAACAAACACCACGTGACACTATAAATGGTACTACCAAGACAAACATGAAATTGACGTAGATAGAAAACAGCATCAACTTTTCAAAATAAAGGGTGAGTTTTCAATTTTACCTCTCTCAAATGGCTTTTTCCCTCACGTCACCGCCCTCTCTGTCTCTTTCTCTCGATGCCACGTCGTGGTTTGTGAAAGATTTTACGGTTTGGATGTGAGTAAGATGAGGTATGAGTATTTTTTTTGTGTGTGATTGCTTGTTTTTTCTAATGCATATATATAGGACTAGAAAATAGACAAGAATGATAATAACAATTAACACAATATTTTTTTGTTTTTTTTATAATAAGACAAGAATAAAAGGAATTAAAAATCATGTTTTTGTGTTTTTTATGACAAAACAAGAATAAAGGGAATTAAAAATCATGTTTTTGTGTTTTTTATGATAAGACAAGAATAAAAAGAATTAAAAATTATATTTTTTTGTTTTTCTATAATAAGACAAGAATAAAAAGAATTAAAAATCATGTTTTTGTGTTTTTTTATTACAAGACAAGAATAAAAAAAATAAAAAATTAAGTTTTTATATTTTTTAAAAAGAAAATATTAATAAAAAAATTAAAAATAAAATTAATTAATAAAAATAAATATTTAGATTAAATATCTAATTAAATCTAAATAAATTAAATGATTATTTAAATAAAAATAATTTTAAAACGAAATAAAAAGTCGGGCAGAAAAGTGCTCGAAAAAATAAAATGAATACACCAAAATAATCAGCGCGAAATAAACATATTGGAAAAATACAATGTTTGGTCAGATTTTAAAATATATTTAGACCGGTTTGTCTGTAAATCCAACAAATTTATTATGACTGACATTTCGGACACTATGCAAGATAAAGTGTATGTTATGCTATGCAGATGATGCAAAACAAAATCTTAGGGTCATAAATTAGGGTATGACACACTTTTATTCATTTTTTTCGATGTCCTGATATATATTTCTCAACCAACTTTACTTATGCAAATTTAAAAATCATATCGGACTGTCAAGATAAACGACCTGGGGTGTACTTTTCAAATCTGAGTACTATGACACAAATCTACGTGTTGGACTCGTCTCCTTACTCCGGGAGACCTAGGGTGTTCGAGTCATACTTAAGTTTTCAAACTTTCTCGAAGTTCCTATTCCTAGCATCTCTTCGCTCAAACTGAATATACTTTCTCAACACTCTCTAAACTCAAAAGCATTCAAACGAAATAAGTGGAATTCAATAGAGATTTTGGATTATTTAAGGGAAAAACATAAAGAAACAGAAGCAAATAATAAGAATTAAAACTAGAAAGCAGGTAAAGACCCCCCCCCCCCCCCCCCCCCCCCGCCCCCAAAAAAAAAAACTTAAGTCAAACATTGTCCGCAATGTTTTAGCAAAAGAAAAGGGAGGGGGAACTAACAAATAACCTCACTGAGGAGGTGGAGGAAACTGCAACATCATCCGTTGCATCATCTCTTGCACACTATCTAGAAGTGTGCCTTTTCGATTTTGCTCTCCTCTCATGTCATCCAGGATTGTGGTCTGACGAGCTTGCTCTCCTCGCATGCCTCGGATCTCATTCTGCCCCCAGTTCCACCTATCTTGACTTTGTGTTAAAGTGCCTGAAAGTAGATAGGACAGGGAGGCACAGAGGATTCATCTGGCACTAAGGTACCTGCATCAATGTTAGCAAAATCAAGGTCTTCTTCCTCCCTAGAATTATCTGGAGAGTAAGAGACTGTAATATATAACTAATTCCTATTCAGATCAACCCGCGATTTCCTCGGGTTTGGAAGGTTAAGAATAGTTGTGGTGCCCAGCATCAATAAGTAGGTGCTACCACCATCCCAGTGAATCATGCCTTGGTGGACCAAAGATTCCATGTCCACCTTGGCCTTTCCTGGCACCATGGTGTCTGCCTCAGAACGGGAAACAAGCCCAAGGTGTTCGACAATCAAAGTGATCATGTTGCCCACCGATATGTCACATGTAGAAGCTTTAGCAACACAACCTAAATGGTAAGCCACAAAAGCTGCAACATTCAACAAAACATTGTTAATCATAGAAAACATGAAAAATGGTTCTCTTTGGGAAGCAACACCGGTAGAGTCACCGCGACCAAACAAAGAATAGTCCCCTTTTGCATGTACGTGAAAGTAGGATTTTGAATCCTTAAGGCCTTAGCATTGGCCGCAGAATAATCATTACGCCTAGTTATGGCGTACTAGAAACTAGTAAAATCAAACCCTTAGGGAACATTTTCGGGTCCAAATATAGAAAGTCCAATAATTTCCCCTAAATCTTCGATGCTCAAGACGAGGTCTTGATTCATTAGCCGGAAATAAAGGGTTCCGAAATAGACCCTAACTCCATCCTGCCACTTTTTCTCAAGCTTAAAATTTAGGGTGCTCAGAAATTCGAGCATAATACGCTCGAAAGTAGGAGCATCCCTTAGCATGTAATCCAACAGACGAATATTATTCAACAGTTTACCTACTTTAGTTTTTAAGCCTAAAGTAGTAAGGGTTTGCTTACAGAGATACCTGGTCGGAACAATGTTTCGCTTGGTGAGCACTCTGTACCGCTCAGATTGCTTGTCATCCATGAAGACGATGCCATTGATGTTCGTATCTCTGGTGCTCCCTCTCTTCTTTGGCCTCGATGACTCACCGGCTTCCCTTCTTTGATCGTTCCTTTTTGGTGCCTTGAGAAAATTTTGAAAAAAAATTCTTTGAATATTTTTGGAAAAAGAACCCAGATTATGGATGAGGGGGATGAATGGTAAAGGTTTTGTGAAGGGCGTATGGGGTTTTGGATAGTGTAGGTGGGTAAATTTTGAAGCTTTTTATGGAGATTTAATGGAGTTTTTGGAGAAAATATGAGAGAATGGAAAAGAGAGAGAGAGAGAGAGAGAGAGAGAGAGAGAGAGAGAGAGAGAGAGAGAGAGAGAGAGAGAGAGAGAGAGAGAGAGAGAGAGAGAGAGAATCAGAATAAAGTGGGGAGTGATGGTGGTTTATGGGGTTTAATGAGATGAGAGAGAAAAGTGGGTGTGGTTTTAATTTTGGAAAATTTTGAATTTTTGTCCGTTGGGAGCATTACGGGCGGCCATAATGTGCCACGGGTTTTTATAGGGGGAGAAGGTTTGGGTGCATTACAGGCCGTAGTGCTCATTACGGGCGACCGTAATGCACCATGGGTTTTACTATGGGATTTTCATTTTTTTGGCTTTTTGGCTCGATTTTTCCAGGTTCGATTTTCTGCACTGATTTTTTCTCGATTTATCGTCTCCTTTACCGGCTTATCTAAAAAAATAAAATAAAAACAACAAGAACGGAAAATAGATTAGCTCAAAAACGATGGGTTGCCTCCCACCGAGCGCTTCGTTTAACGTTGCATGGCTCGACGGTCCTTGAGTGTCACCACTCAGGACAGTTCATTGAGAGACGGGTCCTTAACACTTCCTCTTACAAGTTTAGGGTCCCAACCAAATACTTTCATCAGAGATCAACACCTATTCTTTTTCTTTATTTCCAGAGTTTCCTGAATTAAACTTACTCTTCCCCTATCTTTCTCCTTTGATCTTTCTCTAACAGTCACTTCTTTTATGAGGTTAAGATTTTGGTTCTGGGCATCAAAAAGTTATTGGTCGATCGAAAAATAGAAGCCTAATTTATCCTCCCCTACCTTGATGGTCAATACTCCTTGCTTAACATAGATGATCATTTCGACTGTAGCCATGAAGGGTCTCCATAAGATAACAGGTACAACATGGTTCTCATCTACATCCATGACTACGAAATCGGTGGGTATGAATAAGTTCCCGAGTTTAACAGGAATATCTTCTAAAATTCCCATCACGGGCTTCACCGTTCCGTCAGCAAGTTGTAAGTGGATGCTACAGGGTTTTAGCTCTCATAAATTTAACCTTCTATGGATAGCTAAAGGTATAATGCTGACACTAGCACTAATGTCACACAGGGCATTAAGATAGCTCAAGGTTCCTATCTCACAAGGTATAGAGAAATCTCTGGGGTCCTCTAAGTTCAGAGGCACTCCGTGTTAGATTATTGCACTACACTTGGCAACGAGCTTTATTGTCCCATGGTTTTTCAAATTCCCTTTCTTGGATAGAACCCTCTTTATGATTTCCTCAAAGGAGGGAACTTTAGATAGATTCTCAGGAATAAGGATATTGCCATAAAGCTTTTTCAATAATTCTATGAATTCCCTAGACGGGTTTTCTTCTTAATCCCAATTTTTCTACTTCGGGGAAAAATTTGGACCTCAATGGGGGATTGAGTAGTGAAATCCCCCTTTTCCTACATTATCCTTTTTAGATGACATTGTCTTTCCCTTCTCAATTTCATCTACTCTTACCTTAACATATTCCTCAACCCTTATTTCTTTCTCTTTTAAATCGGTTAATTTCTCGTTGCTTAGGATGGTTATAGTGTTCAAATGTCCCCTAAGATTTTGTTCAGGTTGCCCCAGGAAAGCTCTTGGAGGGACATATGCGGATGCTTGTTGCTAAGAAATCTGAGATATTTGGGTCTCAAGCATCTTAGAGTGTGTTGTTATACAATCCATCTAGGTGTTCAACTGTCTAAAAGTATCATTTGTTTGCAAGTTGTGATTTTTAAAATCCTCGTTAAGGCGAGTTTGAGATGCCACAAAATTTTCCAACATCAACTCGAGATTATATTTCTTTTGGGGAGTTGGTGCAGCATTTTGGAACCCAGGTGTTCCAACAGCTTGTTGTGGTTGGTTGTTTTTGTAAGAGAAAGTTGGGTGATTCCGCCACCCAGGATTATAAGTATTAGAATAAGGATTATTTCTTTGATTGTTTAGGAAACTCACATTCTCTTGTGCAGATCCTGTGGTGAAAATCATTTGACAACCATTACCCGCATGTCCATTCACTCCGCAAATCTCACAGTTGAGTGAAGCGGGGGCAACGAGAGCAACATGGGTAGGGGCAGCAGGAGTGATGCTTAGCTCATCGATTTTCTTATAAAGAGCATCAACTTTAGCATTCACATGGTCAAAGGCATTCACCTCATATATCCCCTCGGTTTTAGGGGTGGATTTAGCGGCGATTTGTTGCATACTTCCCCAGGAATGATGGTTTTTGTCCATCTCCTCAATAAGGTTATAAGCAACGTCCTTAGGAATGTTCATAAAGGCTCCGCCCAAAGCCGCATCAAGGGTCAACCTAGTGGGGTGTGAGAGACCATTATAAAAGATGTGGATGATCATCCACACTTTAAGCCCATGAAAAGGGTAAAGTCTAACCAAATCCATAAAAATGTTCCCGAGTATCGAATAAAGACTCACCATCCTCTTGCTTAAAATTGTTAATCTCATTCCTAACCTGAGCGGTTTTACTTAGCAGAAAGAACCGCGCAAGAAAAGCGGCTTTCAATGGAGGCCAAGAAGTAATGGAATTGGAAGGTAGAGATTTAAGCCAAGCTCGTGCTCAGTATCTTAGGCAGAATGGGAAAAGTCTAAGACGAATGGTGTTCTAGTCGACACCATTGGCTTTCACTGTACCACAATTATCAACAAGTATTGACAGGTGAAGGTTTGGATTTTAAGAGGGTGATCCAGAAAATTGGTTATGCTGAACAATACCTATCAATTACGGTTTAAGCTCAAAATTGTTTTCCTCGATAGGCGGGTGTACAATACTACAATGCAGATCCTCATCATTGGGAATCGCGTAGTCTTTCAAAGGTTTGGTATCCACAGTTGGGGCAGCCATCGCAAGCTGTCTCTGAGCTCGACGTCTCTCTTGCAAGAGACACTCGATTTCTTCAACGGGTTCAACTACAATATCAGCAGAACACGTTCTTCACATAAACAAGAAAATAAGACCCTAGTCTCTACGGTGATCAAATAGAATCCAACATTAACGCAATTGGTCCCCGACAACGGCACCAAAAACTTGACACGCCGCAAGTGCACGGCTACTGCCAGAGTAGTAAAAAGAATGTCGAACCACAAGGACCAATGGCTAACTACTGGTTTTTATTTTATCTGTGTAAATCTAAGGCAATCTAAAGGTTGAAAACAGACAAACTTAAGTGAAAAAGCACTTAAGTAAAAAATAGCTTATTTAAAAAGCACTTTTAGAAAATAGCTTAAATGGATGAAACTTGGTAAAATATTCAAAACAAACAGGATTTATGGTCACAATCCCTTACTCTAACATCTCTATATAATAAAATTAGTCCGCTACAAGGATTTTCACATGAATTATAGAAAAATAGATTTTGTAGATAACACCTGTTTTCATCAGCGTGTTATCTTGGTTTCGATAAATAATCTGTCAGCTTTCGCTTATAACTCATTGTTATTGCACGGTCTATTAAAATGGGAAATTTCTCAACCTCTTCTGAGTACTTTCGTAACATCAGAATTGGTTGTTTAAAAATCTGTTTTCGGGTATTGACACGAGTCCTTGCGGAACACTGTCAACACCTATGAACTTTTTAATTTCGTAACAAAGTTAAATAAAAACTCAGACTTTCAAAATAAAAACGCTTTAATCCTTGTATCGTATACAAATTATCATACAAAGAGTCATGAGTTAGGTCTCATGACCCTTAATCCTTAAAGGACTACTCACTCATGGTGAGAAAATACATAAACAGAACAATAATTATGAACATGATAATAATAATACTAATAAGAATAATTATAAAAAATAAATAATTAGAATAACCTGAATAAAATCAAACTTTGAAATATATAAAGAATAGAATCTAAATGCTCAAAGGAGACTTTTACAGGGAAGCGTAGAAAACTTGCAGAAAAAATAAGCGTCGAAAAACTTTGATCCCTAAAACTCTTTTGGAAAAGAGCTTTATAGTTATTAAAAGTAAAAATATAAAAACATGAATTTAATTAAAATAAAGGTATTCTTCAATGCTTTGTCCCAAAAAATCAAGTTCAGAATCAATGCAGAGCCTCCAGATTGGGAACACATTGAGCCGAGAAAGGAAACAAAAAGATGGCTTTTTGCACTCCTGTTACGGGCCATAACACGCGTTACGGGCACCCATAACAGGCCTCTAATTTTTGGCCCAGGCGCATAATGATGGGGATGGCTTCAACTGCATTCTATTATGAGCCATAACATGCATTACGGGCGCACGTAACAACTATCTGGTTTTTGTACTGGGGTTTTCCGGCTCTTGCGCTTTTCTTCAATATTTTCCCTACTTTTTCTCCTTTTCTTCCGATATGATTGTGGAGACCTGAAAACAACAAAAACACAATACCAAACCATAAATCATGGAAAAATCAAGGAAAAGTATGTGAAACATAATGAAACAATACAAAAAAAAAATGCTAGTAAAAGCGATACAAAACATAATTATCATATAGCAGTTGATTGTCTAAGGTAGACGTGGTGTTGCAGTGGGAGACTCCTAAGTATTTTACAGAGATCAGAAGTTTTCTTGGTTTGGATGGTTACTAAAGAAGGTTTATAGAAGTATTTTTGAAGTTCACTTTTCCTTTGACTCAGTTGACCAGAAAAGGGCAAGCGTATGTGTGGGATGCTTAGTGTGAATAAAGTTTCCAAGAGTTGAAAAAGAGGTTGACGTTGGGTTCAGTTTTGATCTTACTAGATGTGAAGGAATCCTTCGTTGTATATTGTGATACATCTAAGATGAGGTTGGGTGGTGTGCTTATGGAGAAGCTCCAAGTGGTAGCTTATGCTTCTAGACAACTGAAGATTCATGAGAGGAATTATTTTACCCATGATTTGGATTTGGAAGCAATGGCCTTTGTGCTTAAAGTTTGGAGGCATTATTCATATGGATCGAGGTTTGAGTTTTTCAGCAACCATAAGAGTTTGAAGTATCTGTTTGATCAGAAAAAGCTGAATATGAGGCAGAGAAGATAGCTAGAGTTTTTGAAGGATTATGACTTTGAGTTAAGTTACCATCCTTATAAAGTTAATGTGGTAGCTAATGCATTGTGTAGGAAGTCTTTGTATATGCCTGCATTGATGATCAGAGAGATGAAGTTGATTGAGTAGTTCAGAGATCTTATCTTGGTGCAAGAGATAATGTCATGGAGTGTGAATTTTGGTATGGTGAAGTTGACTAGTAGTGTTATAGAAGAAATCAAAGAAGATTAGGAGTTGGACTTGGGATGGATTTACCAGTGATGCTAATCAATCAAGGTAAAAGTGTGGATTTTAGAATTGATGAGAATGGAGTTATGGTATTCCGAGATAGAGTTTGTGTGCCAGATTTTCCAGAGTTAAAGAAGAGAAATCTTGAAGAAGGTCACATAAGTGGTTTGAGTATTCATCCCAGTTCTACGAAGATGTACCAAGATCTTAAGAAGATGTTTTTATGTCTAGGTATGAAGAAGGATGTGGCTGGGTTTGTGTATTCTTGTTTTACTTGTCAGAAGTCGAAGATCAAGCATGAGAAATTGTCTGGATTGATGCGAAATTTGACTATTCTTGAGTGAAACTGGGGTAACATTTCTATCGATTTTATGGTGAGTTCTCCAAAGAAAATAAAGGGAAGTGATTTGATTTGGGTTGTGGTGGAAAGACAAACTAATTCCACCTACCATCCACAGACGAACGGTTAGACAAAAATGATTATCCAGTTTTTGGAAGATTTGGTGAGAGTCTTATTTTGGAGAAAGGATGTAATTAGGATAATTAGTTGCCCTTGATTGAGTTCACATATAACAACAATTACCATTCTAGTATTTGAATGACTCTTTTTGAAGCTTTGTATGGAAGGAGGTGTAGGACTCCTTTGTGTTGGTATAAAGCAGCTAAAAGTGTTATACTTGGACTAGAGATTGTTTAGCAGACTAATGAGAAGATCTAGATGATTAAGGAGAATATGAAGGTTTCATAAAGTAGGCAGAAGAATTATCATGGTAAGCGAAGGAAGACACTTGAGTTCTAAGAAGGAGATTATGTGTTCTTGAGAGTCACTCCGGTGACTGGTGTTGGTCGTGCGTTGAAGTCTCGAAAGCTTATGTCTCATGTTATTGTTCCATATCATATCCTACAGAGACTAGGAGAAATGGCCTACAGAGTTGCCTTACCACCGTCTCTTTCGAATCTTCATGATGTTTTTCATGTGTTATAACTTTGGAAGTATATTTCTAATCCATCCCATATGATCTAATTGGATGATATACAAGTGAGGGAGAACTTGACTATTGAGGCATCACCCTTGCGGATTGAGGATTAAGAAGTGAAACACTTAAGAGGTAAAGAGATTGCTTCGATGAAGTTGGTGCAGGGAGGACCTATTGGAGGAAGCGTGACGTGGGAGCTAGAAATTCAAATGTGAGAGTTATATTTAGAGCTGTTTCTTTCAGGTGATTTTTGACGGCTAAAATTCTTTAAGTGGAGGAGAGTTTTAACACCCCAATTTTTTAATTAATTCATTTTATTGTGTTAAATATGATTATATGGTTTTTTTAAGTGCTTTGTGTATTTGTGTGGGGTTATTTGAGGTTGGGTAGAATTTATATTATTTATCACTATTTTTGGATTAATTAAAACAATAGTAATTTGGATAAAATAATAAAATAGTGAAAATAGAATAATAAAATAAGTGGTGAGACAAGGAGAGAAAGACCAAAAGTGGGCGGAGAGAATTACAAATAATAAAATGTTAAATAAGGGTTTTCAATTAAAAGAAAAATAAGGAGGAAAATAGGTTTGTGCAGTATGTGAGAAGTTGGGGCAAATAGGATTTTTGTGGGCAAGATCAAAATCTAGGATACCAAACAAAAGCTTCAATTTTTTGCAGATTTGAGGTAGGGGAATTGATCATTGTCGAGTGCTTATTTCATAAAGGATGTTGAGGGATCCCCACCCTCTTCATTATTTGTCTTGTTTTTCCTCCATTGATGAGTTTATGGATGAGGAAAAGGTTTGTGCAAAACATTTCTCCCCGATTGTTGTGATTGTGTTAAATTTGTGCTCTGATTTGTTGCTGAAATTCATGTAAAATTGTATGTAAAATATGGTTGTTGATGGTTCATGTTGCTATTACTTATATGATAAACATGTGAATTGATTTCGTGAATATCTGTTGAATAAATGGTGAATATGTTGTAAATGATGTATTAAATGTTGAATAATTATATATGACATTTTATGTTCGATTTGAGTAGTTAGGGTTGAAATTGGAGCTTTAGAAGTGCTCCCATAGAGGAAAATGTAGTTCTTCTTCTGCACAGTAGTGACGGGCGTCGCATGAGTGACAAGCAGTTCGTCATTGTAGATGGGGAAGCTGACGGGCGTCAACATGATGATGGGGAGACCGTTATGGTCTCCGAGACGAGCTTCTTGCTTGGGCGTCACAAGATGAAGAGTTTGTGTGGGGGAATGGTGACAGACTGTCATGACGACCATCATGATGGGTTATTGACCAATGATGAGCTGTTTTCGATTCTAGTGACTTGTGTTGCTGTTTTGTTGAGTTTTGTGAGTTGGAGAGTAAAGTTGTTGTGTTCTTAAGAATTGTTTGGCATTCCTCTATTGAGATATGATTAAATTGTTGTTAAATGCTTGTATGATTATGTATTGGTGAGTCATAATTACTTAACATGTATATCATGTTAAGGTGGTAGCCTTATTGGTGATGTATGTGGTTCGAAGGGGAACCTGTGAAGATTATTACATTTGTATGTGTTGTTGCATTTCATGCATCATGGTGTACGGACTCGGTCCGATGTTGTGTCATTGGTTCAGAAGAGGGACCAATGACGAGTGCTGATTCAGAAGGGGGGATCAGTGACGAGTCTCGACTCGGAAGGGGGGATCAATGACATTTATGGTTCAAATAGGGACCATCGGTGAGTGAATTAAATCGGTAGCATACCTCTGTTGTCCAAATTGATACCGTATGCATAAAGTTTAAGAGTTGATGCATTACATACATATCTGTTTCGTGATCAAGTCATTATTGTAATTAGTGCATTGTTGTGAATGATATTTATGTGATTGGTGACTGCTTGAATTATATTATCCTTTATTGTTTGTACACCGCTAACTTTATTGAATACATTCTCATCCCTGGTTATTTTGTTTGTGGTGTTTTATATTCTTGTGGTACATATACTCAGGTAGAGGAGTACTAGTTGTTGTTGAGCTGGAGGATGGAATTGAGATTTCTTTGTCTATTTACAGTTATTTAAGTTGTTTAGTTTTGGCGTTGCTCTAATATGTAACAATGGGGATAAGTTGCTTGTTACATGTTATGTTTCTTCAGATGTTTGAGTTATTTTATTTAGTAATTTCTCTTGAGACCAATAACTATTTTCTTGGAAGTTTAGTAGCACTTTTTTTGGCCTTTAGCAGTGCTACCTAAAGTGGCGCTGCTAAAGGTAAAGGCAGCGCTTTCTTTTTTATGGATAAAGCGCTGCTATAGGCTCCCTTTAGCAGCACTTATAGCAGCGCTTTTCCCCCATTTAGCAGCGCTTTTGAAAAGCACTGCCTATTCCTCCCATACAGCAGCGCTTTTCAGAAGCGCTGCCTATTCCCCCCCCCCCCTTTAGCAGCGCTTTTTAAAAGCGCTGCCTATTCTCCCCCTTCCCCCCTATAGCAACGCATTTTTGAGCGCTCTCTATGCCCCCCCCCCCCCTTTAGCAGCGCTTTTACTTAAAAGCGCTGTCTATTCTTCACGTTTTTTTTAATTTTTTTTTAAATAATCACTTTTTTATATATTTTTTCGATAAACCTACTTATAACAGTTACATTCACCTGCTTATAATTCAGGCCTTTAATTCAACACTTTGGCCTTATATATACATTGTAATTCAACACTTTGGCCTTATATATACATTGTAATTTAACATTTTGGCCATAATCATTGTAATTCACACAAACCTGCTTATATATAATTCAACACAAGCCGATCCTCAGAACAACTTCACAAATACAGTCAATTTACATATAATTACAAAACCGATAACTTTACAAATATATACAACTTCCAGAAATATTATTATCCCGCATCAATATTTGACGATACATATACCTTATACAATTCTCAACTCAAGAATGTATTGACACCATTCCTCCTTAATTTCTTCCAATCTTGCTTTCAAGTAAGTACCACACTTGAATTCATCAAAGTACTACATAATATAACAGAACATGCACGATTTAGTTTTAAAACTAATTACTCAGATGAAATATCGGTTAATTATTAAAATAAATCATATAACTTATGAATTTATCCATAGCATGATTGGAATATCTATTTGACCCGAGTGAATAACTTCCTTCATAAAGCAAAATACAAAATATCCGCAATCAATCCCATTACGCTGACGAGGACATTGTAAATGGAAAAAACAAACGATCATTTATTAGGATATATAATTTAAATAGTTTTATCAAGTAGAATCACTATAACAGTCAAAAATGTGAAAATATACCTGCACTCTGATCCAGCTAATGTTGTTAGCCTTCCTTTTTGGCACTTTTATTTCTCTTTGCGATCGAAATATTTGTATAGCTCTAACATAATATAAACGAATATTTAAAACAGTCTCACATAATAAATAAAGATAATTATTCAGAACAGTATATCTCATCACTTACGTATAAACCATAGTCTTCATATCAGGATATTTTGTTTGATCACCATCCAATGAATCCAGATAATACACTATTTCTTTCATCAGATTAATTGCGACCAACAACCAGTGTCCACTGTAAAATAAGACAAAAGTTTAGACGAAAATGTTATATAGAATGGCAAAAAACGAATAATTATAATAAATGAATTTAGAATGAAATCTAACCCATGACCAGTATTATATGGCAAAAAGTACAACTTCTCTGTATCTGCGACCATAAATGATTTGACTGTGTAATCTCTGACTACATCTGGAGTGTGATCGATTGACCGTGCGTTGATACAGCTAGCAGATAAGAATGTGAATCTTGAAGTCAAATCATGCAGGACCAACATCTTGTCATATAATAAACTTAAATAAAAACATAATCAACATTAGAATATTCATTTAAATGAGCAAATAAATTTTTCAATTATTTAATTAAAATTGATCGGAGTACTGCCTGATGTAGGAATGTATAACACTGATGCCCAATTCAGAATGTTGGAAAATCTGGTCCAAATCCTCCTTGGCAATTGTTTCGGCATATTCAAAACCGAAAATACCTTCCTGCATAAGTATTTGACGGATGCCACCCTCAACCACATCTGTTGTTCCTACATATGTTTCAAGGCACAACCTAAATCGAGGAACATATGCTTTTTTTGGCTCGGCCTTTTTTTTGTTGGGCACCTTGCTAGATTCAGGCATCTTACCCTTTCTGACTTGTTGCAACTGTTGATCATGAACCTAAAAGTCATATAAATTCAGTAATTAATGTATAATAAGATCATCATGTAAGTGTAATAGTACCTGTTTTTTTGATGCAGCTGAATCGGTTTCCCGCATAATAATTCCCTTATCTTTTGATTTGGATTTTGTAGGAGTCTAAGATCATCATGTAAATAAGTAAATGTAAATGTAAGAATTACTTTCATGCATGGGTCGTAAAACATTTGAATACTTCATAATGGTGTTCAACCTACCTCATCATCTATGAAAATGAGATTTGAAGGTCATGCAACATACGATCCTATTGCGTCTCCTACCATTGTTGCGTCCGAAACATCATCTGGTATAGGCAACAACGCACCCCCTCTAACTCTATATCAACCGATACTTTCAAAAATCTAGCAGGGAGCGGTTTTTGGTGAAGTAAGTCTCCCAAAGCGTTATGCATTTTTCCCTTGCCAACCATGCGATAAGTCAGTGACGATAAATATAGCCGACAAGGTGAAATGCCCTAAACAAATAATGAATATGATTAATGTGTCAATTAAGAAAATTGTGCTATATTAATTTCAATGTAATATATACAATTACCTCTGAAAGCTTCTGCGGACAATTGATACTATTTTTGTCGCTAGTAACTTTACACTCTGGACCGCGCCTTTCTGACATGTATCTCTCTTTGTCCTTCTGTAATTCACGAATCTGAGCTTTCAATTCCTCCAACGTCTCCATCACTTCTTTATTGCTAGGATTTTTATTCTTTGGCTGCTTATACAGTTTTGGTGGAGTGACACCAAATCCCTTACCCCTCACACGCCCAGAATACTCAGAAATATTTAACACTCGACTCAGTAAGCTCCTGCAATCATCGTCCTCAGCTACAGTTATAGTCTGGAATAGAGTCTCCTGAAATATAGATAAAAGCATATATAAATATATTATACACTTTTGAGTTACTGACAAAACTAATGTTGTACTTACACATTGTTCAAATACTTGATGAACTTCTTCCTGAACGACTCCATCTCTTCCCACACGGGCAGCCTTCCACAAAGCATGGTTCGGAAGAGATGTTGCATCACTTTTCTCCTCTTCTAACTATACATTAAGACAGATAATAAAGCATTCATATCCCATTATATATACTTACTATTTTTTGTAACTATATCATATTAAAGCATTTATATATACTTACTATTTTTTGTTGTAAGCGTGCATATCCCAAACGCCCTTTTTTGTATGGATATGCGGGTTTTGATGTCCGTTTTTTATTTACATCACTCGCAACCTGAAAAAACAAGTTTAAGTCATATCATAACTCTTGTGGAAGAAGTATATATATTATACATTGTTCATGATAAGTTGTACTTACGCAAAATTCGTTGGTTCTTCTCTTGGCAACAAATGTCTCCCATTCTTCATCTGAAATCAGATCAACGTACTTCTTTGGATGCTCTGATTCGACAAAGTTTCCATCAGAATCTTTAAGAAACTTATTCGTTAAAAACGCTCTAAATCCTCTAAGTCGTTTTCCGGCCAATTGAAGACAATATTTTCTCCTGCAATCATCAATATTAAAAGATCTCTATAAACAAATAAACATACATATAACATGTTAGTATAATTAATTTAAAGATGTAAATGTCGACACAATTAAAAAATATCAAATATCATACCTGTATCTCGCTCCAAATTTTGTCTTTAGCCGGTTGTAACGAAGGAATTCTCCAATTATCGCAAGTAATTAGAATTTGCAAATGAACAAGTGCTCCAATGTAACTTGTAAGCATTGCACCGTTAGGCTCAATTAATTGATCTCTTTCATTCCAATGCACATCATACTTTACACATTTATCTCTCGCACGGATTATTTTTTTCATAATCGTTATTCCTCTTTTAATTTCGCCTTCCACGTCTTTTGTTGTTTCGTTTCCATCATGTGAGTTTTCCTCGTTGGTGGCCATAATACTTGTAATTTAGAAAAACCAAATTATCAAATGAATGACAAATATGTAAATAAGAAATATATACATAAGAAAATATAAATGAGAAAAACATATATATAATTTTATTGAATGACATAATATGTAATTTTCTTGCATGATATAAATATGTAATTTTATTGAATGAGACAATATGTAATTTTACAAGTACCTTTGTCACTAACATCTCTTTCTTTTCTTCGTTAGAACGTGGTTTACTTGTCTCTTAACAACACGGACGGATGGATTGATCCAAATTCCCTCGTTATGATCATTTCTAATATATGATTTGTCCGCTCTAATATGCTCATCTTGATCATCTATAATATAAGATTCCTTCTCAACATTAACATCACCCTGATCTCCAACATTATCATTGATTACTTTGTTAGAATAAGAACTATAGACCATTTCGTACTTGTCGGATAAGTGACATAGAACACTTGTTTAGCTTGCGTGGCTAGAATAAAAGGCTCGTCTTTGTACCCCACCTTATTAAGATCCACTTGCAAAAATCATGAGTTATCCATTCGTATGCCACTATTATTTTCAACCCACTTGCATCCAAAGATAGGAATCTGAAACTTCTCATAATCAAACACCCAAATGCGCTCAATAACCCCAAAATACGACAGATTTGCATATTTGGGGTTTAAGTCCTTCACACTTGAAATATGCATTGCTTCGGCAAGCACGGTGGCACCACTATTTTGCATTGTACTTTTATCATCTTGTTCTTTGGTATAAAATGTGTATCCATTAATTGCGTATGCGCTATAAGAAAACACATGCAAACTTGGACCATATGCTAAACATCTCAACCTTTTTGTTATTGAAGCGGGATCAGAATAAAACTTTGAACAAAATATGATCCTTGAACCATGTTATAAAACTTTTGTTGTGCTCAGTACTATCCAATTTTCATTTCTATTCATATTTAAACCTCGGAGAACGTCCTTGTGCATTTCAACTTACGGCTCAACCTCAATGTCATTGTGCAGAACATACAAATGCACTTGCTCCCGTTCATCCCTTGAAACTGTCACAACTTTATTTCCAATTAACTGTTTTCCTACTATTTTTTCAACAACATAAGATTTTGGGAGGCCAATAGATTGAACATTGGACAAATATTCAGTACAAAACTCAATCGCTTCTTCAACAATGTATTGTTCAACAATACAACCCTCTGGTCGACTTCGGTTTTTCACATACCCTTTCAATATTTTCATATAATGTTCAACAGGGTACATCCATCTCATATAAGCTGGTCCACACAACTGTGTCTCTTTCACAAGATGAACAACTAGATGTACCATTATGTCAAAAAAATGATGGAGGAAAATACATTTCAATATCACACAAAGTAATAACTATTTCTTTTTGCAATGTTGGTAAGATCGCAGGATCGATCACCTTACTACAAATTGACCTGAAGAAAAAACACAATTTAGTTATTGCCTTTCTCACTTTTTCTGACAAAATAGAACGTATACCCATTGATAGAAAGTGTTCCATTATAACATGGCAATCATGTGTTTTTAAACTCTTTAACTTGAGGTCTTTCATAGAAACAAGTCTTCTAATATCTGAAGAGTATCCTTCTGGAACTTTAACTTCACTCGGAAGCTTACATAATATCTTTTTATCTTTCTAGATAAAGTATATGCAACAGGTGGTAGATATGTTCGATTTCTTTCTTCAAGGATCCTAATTCATTTCTTATTCCCATTGCTACCAAGTCCTTTCTTTCTTTAAGGCCATCTTTAGACTTTCCTTGTATATTGAGTAACGTACCAATAACACTTTCAAATACATTTTTTTCAATATGCATAACATCAAGAAAATGTCTTACATACAACGACTTCTAATACGACAACTCAAACAAAATTGATCTCTTCTTCCACTCACGCGTGACAAGTGTATGAGCAAAAGGCTTGCCAAACTTAGTACTCACATCTTTCACCTTTTCAAAAATTTGTTCGCCGGTAAATGTAGGTGGAGCTCTACCTTATTCTGAATTTTCATTGAATGCTTTTCTCCACCCACGATAGTGATGATTAGAATTTAAGAATCTATGATGACCAAGAAAGACATTCTTCTGACCAAATTCCAATCGCGTCCAATGTAACAACCTTTTTCTACCCCAAAATTATTAAGGTAAAATAACGCAAAAATCAGAGGGAATAAATATATCTTATTAAAAAGCCACAAAAAGGGCGTACGTTTCTCAAAGTCAACAAAATAGGTTCATACTCCGTAACTACGGGTTTTCCCAAAGTACATCAAACAACATAAAACAGCGGAACTCAAAGCATAAATCAAGGTTTCTCCTCAAAAGGGAAAATAAGTAAAATAACCCACTGATATAAAATTAACTCAAAGAACCCAACCCGATGTTACATATCAGAGCAAGACCCTCTAAGCAACTAAAAGACTAAAACACTCAAAAACTTCAAAATACTCCTCGACGACATCCACGGCTAAACTGGATCATCTGCATTTTACCCACATGGAGGTAACATTCAAACAGGCAGGGTGAGTAAAACAGTTCATAATAATCAATGTATAACAATTAATGCATAAATGGAATCATAATTATATTTAACACATTCATATCCTCAAATTTGCCTCGAAGGCCACAATGTCACAATTCATACAAAAAGATTCATAAATGCAATGCAACACAACTCAATGCATGTGGTACCAATCATCATAGCGCGATGGACACTGGGCCATCAAACCTCCATAGATCCCCATCAATAGGATCGATTCTACTAGAGAACCGAAGCACATCAAAATACTTCACATCCGCACAGTGGGATTGAAGCCAAAGTAATCGAGGTCCTGAACCGAAGTCCGGATGCATATGAATGCATGATGCACACGTCACAATAATCCTCATAATAACATCATAGGTGTATCATCATTCATCATATTCGTCATATTCATCATATTCCTCAAACATCATAACTCATGCACATAGTCATCATCATCACATAAATCGTCATATTTCACATAACTCATCATAATAATCATCGTCATCACATAAATCATCATATCTCATGTTATCACATAATTCATCATAATAATCATCATCATCACATAATTCATCATATCTCTTATTATCACATAATTCATCATAATAATCATCATCATCACATAATTTATCATATCTCTTGTTATCACATAATTCATCATAATAATCATGTACCAATCACATATTAGCTCATAGTCATCCTTATGTTAGCCCAT
Source organism: Lathyrus sativus (assembly GCA_963859935.3). Classification (NCBI taxonomy): domain Eukaryota; kingdom Viridiplantae; phylum Streptophyta; class Magnoliopsida; order Fabales; family Fabaceae; genus Lathyrus; species Lathyrus sativus. Next base: position 13,906,749 of record OZ012736.1, read on the forward strand.
CATATTATCACATATTCTCACATATTAATTCATAATACTGCCCCATATTATCTAATATTAGTTCCTCAAATTATACTCGCGGTAATCCTCACACTATCGCCTATCAATCACATAATTTCTCACTGTCATACTCATGTTAACTCCTCTCAAAAATCTCATAATCAAACGTCAAGGCATCGCTGCAAAACGATCAAATTTCGCGAACTCTGCTATGTTCGCTGGCTTGCTCGCTAGGCGAGTCGGTAGAGAGTCTTCGCTAGCATGCTCGCTAGGCGAGTCTCTGGCGAGTCTTCGCTGGCATGCTCGCTAGGCGAAAAGCGCGATGATAGCAAAAATCTTCTACGCACAGAACTGGTTTCTACCCAAAAACTCATACGATTCACACACCTCATGCCCCCAAAACATCCCTAAGGTCATACGACGATAACGACACAAAATCTATGGTTTGTTAGGCCAATCCGGCAACATTTGCACTTCCTAAATCACTATTTCCCTGCAATTTCTCTGAGTGCATCAGAGCTACTCACATTTGAACATTCCTATTCCTACAGGGTCAAACATATAACAATCCAAGGTTTTGGCCACGAAGGCCTAAGGCTTCCCTTTCTCATATCAATATTCAGTGTTACCTACCACTAGCCATAATCTCAGAGTCGTACAGTCAATTTCCCTAATTCTCCCAATCAACCCCAAAATACCTTAAATCATAAACCAACCATAAACACATCTAAAGGCATACATAGAAAATCATGAACAACGATACTCCCCATATCTTAGTCGACTCGCAGATTTCACGATTAACTTTGGGATCTTCTGCCTCCAACCTTTCCTTAGAGCTCTGGCCACCAAACTTTCACCGTTAACACAAATGAATTCTAATTTCCCTTCAGAACTCAATTTTGCCAAACCTAGTCTTGGGCCTCACAAATTGGGTTTTTTCCTCATTACCCTTACTAACTCCTCCAAATGCCCAAATTACCCTTATTCCTCTTATATTTATTTTAATTCCCAATAATAATAATAAACCCATATTACATACTATTATTCCAAAATAAATACTCCACAAAACATAATTCCTCAATAATTCACAAAGCCACCAAAAAACACCGGAATCGAATATTTTCAATTAAATCAATTAATTAAAATATTCCAATTAAAATTTGGGGTGTTACAACTCTCCCCCACTTAAAAGAATTTTCGATCTCGAAAATTGCCTCAAGTAAACAGAGTCGGATACGACTCCCTCATCTGATCTTCACACTCCCAAATTCAACTTTCTCTAGTTGGTCATCTCAAAACTACCTTTACTAAGGCAATTTCTTTATCTCAAAGTCGCTTCTCGTTCACTAATCCGGACTAGAAATACCTCAATAGTCAAATCATCTCTCACTTGTACATCATCTATCTGAATCAATGTACTTCTTCAACTTAGGCACACGAAACACATAATGCAATTTCACAAGCGACAGCGAAAAAACAGTCTAACATGGTACTTCCCCCACGCTTCCGCTGCGCTATTCTGATACAGACCAGCAAAGCACGGTGTGAGCTTCCGAGAATTTAAAGCTCAACCAACCCCAGTTACCGGTGTAACTCTCAAAACCCATCCTTTTTCAGATCCTCTTGATCTTTTCAGTCGTCGCTTGCACAATCTCAGGTCCGAGCACATCACTCTCGCCTGACTCATATCAACACAAAGGAGTCCTACACCTCCTACCATACAAATCCTCATACGGTGCCATTCCGATACTAGAATGATATAACTGTTATTGTAGGTAAACTCAACCAACGACAATGACTATCCCATGATCCACTTTGATCCAACATACAAGCTCTCAACAAATCCTCTAAAGACTGGATAGTCCTCTCTGTCTGTCCATCCGTCCGTGGATGATAGGCAGAATTCAACTTCAACATGGTACCCAAAGCGTCTGCAAACTCTCCCAAAATCTCAATGTAAATCTCAGATTTCTATCAGGCACGATATTCGACGGTATCTCATACAACTTCACAACTTCCTCAGTATACATCTCAGCTAGCTTCAACATAGAATAATTAATCCTCATTGGTGTAAAATGAGATGATCTAGTCAATCTATCCAAAATCACCCAAATTAAATCATATCCCTTCAAATTCTTCGGAAAACCCGACACAAAATCCATGGAAATACTATCTGATTTCCACTCTGGAATATTCAACGGTTGCATCAGACCCAACAATCTCTGATGTTCAATCTTTGACTTCCGATAAGTTTAACCAGCATATACAAACTCAACCACTTCTCTCTTCATCTATGGCCACCAAAACAATTTCCTCAAATTCGGTCACATCTTCATAGCACCGAGATGGATACTCCATCTACCTCAATGTCCTTCTTCAAGAATACTCTTATTCCACTCAATAATATTTATAACATAAACTCTATCACGACATCTCATGATACCATTTCCATTAATCCGAAAACAGCCCTTCGACTTTAATTCATCAAATTCAACCAATCTACCAACTCAAACTAGATTTCCAACCTTCTTTGATCTCTTGGAGAATACCATTAGTCAGCTTCAACATACCCAATTTCACACTGCTAGGAGTCTCTTCACAAACCAAACTCATATCACAAAATTGCTCAATCAGTTCTAACTCTTTTACCATCATCATTGGTATATGAAAAGAATTCCAAATCAATACATTGGCTACCACGTCCGCTTTACCCGGATGGTAATTCAACCCAAAGCCATCCTCCTTCAGAAGCCCCATGCCAAACGGACACTCAATTTGTGAGTTATGGCAGAAACACGAACTGTACTTCTGCACTTACTACAAAATCCAAACATAGTCCATCACTAATTAACTTAATTCTATGCCACTAATTCACCATTACATAAAGCATTGGAATATCTTTCCAACGCTTCAAACCGTGCGTCATTTCGAGTTACGGTTCTCCCGTTACGACAAAAATACAAAAACAACATTCTTCTGCCACAAGACATTTCGCCCGGCGAACACAGAAGCGAGCGGCCACTTCCTCCTGGAGCTGTTCGCTAGGCGAAGGATATTGCTCGCCTAGCGAACCTGACAGTTCGAAATTCTATTTTTGACCGTTACATGACTTTCAGGTGTCTGATTTCGATTCCGTAAAAAGCTGTGATCTAGGAATTCGACGTACAACAACAATTTCACACTAAGGAGGCCATTCAACACATCTTCAACTTGGAAATATTTAAAGGCTTAATTATACCAATATTGTATTCCACATCTGACTTTCTCTAACAATCACCAGAAGTCATTGTCCACCTTTAATCTACTCGACCTCATAATCTGTTGCCTTAACACACACACCAGACACAAGTCTCCAAACTACTCAATCAGTTTAATTCCTTGACCATCCAAACAGACATATAGTATGGAGCTCTCAATATCATACTAGTTTTCATAACTAAGTCGATCACAACTCCACTTAAAGTTCTGACTGTATATCACTATCTTGTCAGGATAACGTCCAGACGACCATAATTAATCGGAAAACCACCAACTTCCCCACTCTGTTTAACACTCAAAATTCCCATCAAAATCAAACATCTCAACACCGCCCTGCGCCAACTCATCAAAACAATTCGTAAGCACTTAGCTTAACTCAAACAATTCTCTGCACCCGCCATCTAAGCTTGCAAGACATGTCTATCCCATCCAACATGACCCCGTCTACTATTAACAAGAGATTAAGGGTGATCAGTTCCTCAATTTGTCAATAGACAGCCGAAAATCATGATGGGGTACAAACCATCTTTACCAAACTATGAGAGCATTCATCGACACACTGAGCCATCACTCCACACTCGCAGCATCCTGGAGAAACACAAGATTCTCCCCCACTTAATTCATTCCCACTTCTGCAGATAAAGGTTAGACAACAAACATGTACCGACAGTGTTTTCACACACATGCGCATACAAGGGAACAACTTGGCCGGACGGACGAACCTGCTCTGATACCACTAATGTAACACCCTTTTTCTACCCCAAAATTATTAAGGTAAAATAACACAAAAATCAGAGTGAATAAATAAATCTCATTAAAAAGCCACAAAAAGGGCGTACATTTCTCAAAGTCAACAAAATAGGTCCATACTCCGTAACTACGAGTTTTCCCAAAGTACATCAAACAACATAAAACAGCGGAACTCAAAGCATAAATCAAGGTTTCTCTTCAAAAGGGAAAATAAGTAAAATAACCCACTGATATAAAATCAACTCAAAGAACCCATCCCGATGTTACATATCAGAGCAAGACCCTCTAAGCAACTAAAAGACTAAAACACTCAAAAACTTCAAAATACTCCTCGACGACATCCACGACTAAATTGGATCATCTGCACATTACCCACGTGGAGGTAACATTCAAACAGGCAGGGTGAGTAAAACAGTTCATAATAATCAATGTATAACAATTAATGCATAAACGACATCATAATTATATTCAACACATTCATATCCTCAAATTTGCCTCGAAGGCCACAATGTCACAATTCATACAAAAGACTCATAAATGCAATGCGACACAACTCAATGCATGTGGTACCAATCATCACAGCGCGATAGACACTGGGCCATCAACCCTCCATAGATCCCCATCAATAGGATCGATTCTACTAGAGAACCGAAGCACATCAAAATACTTCACATCTGCACAGTGGGATTGAAGCCAAAGTAATCGAGGTCCTGAACCGAAGTCCGGATGCATATGAATGCATGATGCACACATCACAATAATCCTCATAATAACATCATAGGTGCATCATCATTCATCATATTCGTCATATTCATCAAACGTCATAACTCATCCACATAGTCATCATCATCACATAAATCGTCATATTTCACATAACTCATCATAATAATCATCGTCATCACATAAATCATCATATCTCATGTTATCACATAATTCATCATAATAATCATCATCATCACATAATTCATCATATCTCTTGTTATCACATAATTCATCATAATAATCATCATCATCACATAATTCATCATATCTCTTATTATCACATAATTCATCATAATAATCATGTAGCAATCACATATTAGCTCATAGTCATCTTCATGTTAGCCCATCATATTATCACATATTAATTCATAATACTACCCCATATTATCTCATATTAGTTCCTCAAATTATACTCGTGCTAATCCTTACACTATCGCCTATCAATCACATAATTCCTCACTGTCATACTCATGTTAAATCATCTCAGAAATCTCAGAATCAAACATCAAGTCATCGCTGCAAAATGATCAAATTTCGCGAACTCTGCTACGTTCGCTGGCTTGCTCGCTAAGCGAGTCGGTAGCGATTCTTCGCTAGCATGCTCGCTAGGCGAGTCTGTGGCGAGTCTTCGCTCGCATACTCGCTAGGCGAACAACGCGATAACAGCAAAAATCTGCTACGCACAGAACTGGTTTCTACCCAAAAACTCATACGATTCACACATCTCATGCCCCTAAAACATCCCTAAATCATCCCTAAGGTCATACGACGATAACGACACAAAGTCTATGGTTTGTTAGGCCAACCCGGCAACATTTGCACTTCCTAAATCACTATTTCCCTGCAATTTCTCTGAGTGCATCAAAGCTACTCACATTTGAACATTCCTATTCCTACAGGGTCAAACATATAACAACCCAAGGTCTTGGCCACGAAGGCCTAAGGTTTCCCTTTCTCATATCAATATTCAGTGTTACCTACCACTAGCCATAACCTCAGAGTCGTATAGTCAATTTCCCTAATTCTCCCAATCAACCCCAAAATACCTTAAATCATAAACCAACCATAAACACATCTAAAGGAATACATAGAAAATCATGAACAGCGATACTCCCCATACCTTAGCCGATTCGCAGCTTTCACGATTAACTTTGGGATCTTCTGCCTCCAACCTTTCCTTCAGAGCTCTGGCCACCAAACTTTCACGGTTAACACAAATGAATTCTAATTCCCCTTCAGAACTCAATTTTGCCAAACCTAGTCTTGGGCCTCACAAATTGGGTTTTTCCCTCATTACCCTTACTAACTCCTCCAAATGCTCAAATTACCCTTATTCCTCTTATATTTATTTTAATTCCTAATAATATTAATAAACCCATATTACATACTATTATTCCAAAATAAATACTCCACAAAGCATAATTCCTCAATAATTCACAAAGCCCACCGAAAAACACCGAAATTGAATATTCTCAATTAAATCAATTAATTAAAATATTCCAATTAAAATTTGGGGTGTTACATCCAATCTGTGTTTTCTTCACAAATAGGACACGCACATTGACCTTTAATGTTATACCCCGATAGATTTCCGTATGCTGGAAAATCATTAATTGTGGAAAACAACATCGCCCTCAAATTGAAACTTTCTTTCCTATATCCATCATAAACCTCCACACCTTTCTCCCACAAACTCTTTAAGTCTTCGATTAAAGGTGTCAAGTATACGTCTATGTCATTCCCTGGTTGTTTAGGGCCAGAAATTAACATAGATAACATCATGTACTTACGCTTCATACATAGCCATGGAGGTAGGTTATAAATCATAATAATTACAGGCCATGTGGAATGTGAGATACTTTGTAGACCACGTGGATTCATTCCATCAGTCGATAATGCCAAGCGAAGGTTTCTAGCTTCTTCTCTAAAATCAGGATACTCATTATCAATTTTTCATCCACTGTGGTGAATCTTCCGGATGTCGATACTTCTCATCTATAATTCTATCATTTGCATGCCAAGTCAAGTGTTTTGCATCTGTTTCACTATGAAACATGCGTCTAAATCTCAGAATTATAGGAAAATACCATAAGACTTTTGCTGGTGACAACTTTTTCTTATATCGAGATACACCACATTTAGGACACTCGTTTAATGATGCATATTCATTTTGAAACAAAATGCAATCATTTGGACAAGCATGTATCTTATCATAGCTCATGCCAATAGAGCATAACATTTTTTTAGCTTCATAGTTTCAATTGGGAAGAACATCATCCTCCGGAAGCATCTCTTGTAGTAGGGCTAACAACTCTGTGAAACTTTTATCTGACCATCCATTACCCGCCTTTAAGTTGTACAACTTTAATACCGTAGACAATCTTGTGAAAGTAGTGCAACCTTTATACAACGGTTTCTATGCATCACTTACCAACCTCTCAAACACCTTGGGACAATCTTGAAGATCTTCTTCAAGTGCTTCTGCAATCTCTTCGACTCGATCATAATCATATGTATCCTTGCCATTATCCTTTGAAGCATAGGTCGTATTATCCCCCGGTTCGACATTCTCGTTACTTATCTCACCATGTAATGTCCAACATGTATAACTTCGATCAATTCCATGTCTCATTAAATGAGATTCCAACTGAACTGCGTCAATCCGACGCCCATAACAACAACCTAAGCAAGGACATGTGATCCTACTGGGGTCTTTGGCGTGTTCAACAACAAACTTAACGAATTTTGATACCCCATTCTTGTACTCTTTTGACAATCGATTAGAAGACATCCATTTTTTATCCATACTAATTAAGTAGGCTAAACTAAACTAAGAAAGCTAAACAAAAACAACGAATACCTGTAGCACCTGTAGAGAAATCACCAACTTCTAGAACTACACAGTAGGATTCTTGGAAACGATCACAATCTTGCTCTACACAGGTAACCCCTATAACAAACAAAATTAATAACATCATCAACATTAAATAATTCTTGGAAACGATTAAAATTAACAGACATAAATATTGATTTCGATTCAGAGGATATGAACATGGATAGAAATGATCTTAACTAAATTAACCAAACACGTGAAAATTTGCTTAATAATTAAATCTAAAAATCAATTAAAACTATAATTAACTAATTAAAAAATTTTCCTTTACCTAGTTTTATTAAAAATCCTATTTCTGTTGAATTGAATTTTTTTCCCATCATGTATCATTCTTTAAGACATGTATCATTTTTTGATGATCAATTTCTATATTAGACCATCATTTATTCATTTTTCCCAACTGAGTCACTTAAGCAACACATTACCCTGCCTCCCTACCAGATCGTACAATCAAAAACTTCATTAAACTCTTTGCCAACTAAAAAGAGTCAGAACTCAACAGATATTCCTAATGTTGTTCATGAGCCAAAGGTTCCCTTCAATACTTCACCAGATAACTCTTAGTAAAATTTTCTAATAGAATTAGCTATTTCAAATTCTAATGCGCGCGCACACACAATCACACATACAAACCAGCCAGGGACATGATTATCATAAATTCTCCCTCAAAAACATGGTTTATCTTCATTCCTCATTCATAGGAACATTTTACTCATTCTTATACTATATGAGCCCAAATTACTAACTTTAATCGTAGCATTACTTGTAGCACTTTTCTGTAACTAATCACTCTTTATATATATACTCGGTCGTAACCTCCTTTAAAGTAATGCAAATTATATTCATTCAATTACTAATCTCTCTGATTTTCTCTCTTAGCAGCAACAATGTATTATACATACTACACATTAGAAGAAGAACAACAACAATAATGTTTCCATCAACAACAACACTAACATGCAACAACATCACTAACATGCAACAACATTATTTGTTTCCATCAAAAACATTTTTAAGAAACTTGAAATACCTTAAAAATGGTGGAAATACGCTGACAGTGGTGGTGGAGGACGAAGCTGATGGTCAAAACGGACGGACGAAGGTGGAGGACGAAGATGACGGTCAAAACGGACGGACGGTGACAAAAGGAGGTGGTCGGACGGAAGCAATGGATGAAAGTTGTCGTCTGTGACTAGGGTTCTATGCGCGAGCGGGAAAGAAAGCAAAACCACGACTGTTCTGTTTTATAAAAATTCTGGGATTTTTTAATTTTATGCTACTTAAACCTATAGCAGCGCTTTTTCACGACCTTTAGCAGCGCTTTATAAAAGCGCTCTCTAAGGTCTGCCTTAGGCAGGACCTATAGCAACGCTTTTATAAACGCGCTTTCTTTTGTACACCCTATAGCAGCGCTTTTGTAAAAGCGCTTTCTTAGACTGACACCTTTAGCAGCGCTTTTGTAAAAGCGCTTTCTTAGACTGACACCTTTAGTTGCGCTTTTAGAAAGCGCTTTCGTAGGTTACCCCTTTAGCAGCGCTTTCGTAGGTTACACCTATAGTAGCGTTTTCTAAAAGCGCTTTCGTAGGGCCTACTTTTAGCAGCGCTTTTTGTAAAGCACTTTCTATTGTTAACCATAGCTGCCACCTTTAGCAGCGCTTTTCTAAAAGTGCTGTCTAAAGTCTACTATTTTTTCCTTTTTTTTCCTGACTCTTTAGCAGCACTTTTGCAAAAAGCGCTGTCAAAAATCATTTCTGTAGTAGTGCATGTTATGTTTCTTGAGATGTTTGAGTTATTTTATTTAGTAATTTCTCTTGAGACCAATAACTATTTTCTTGGAAGTTTTGATATTTTGTTGCTGCATGTTTTATATTATAAATTACGAAAAAGATGTATGTTGTGAATGTGTAACATCGAAGTTGTGTGAAATTATATGTTTTATTTTTGTAAATCAGAGACGTCGAGTGTAGGGTGTTACATTGAACACATGGGCCATCCATCACACCAATATATATCATAATAAAGAAGCCTCTCCCTTACCAAAAGGGGTATTCAAAATGAAAAAAAAACATTGTTTCGTATTGATTTTAGGTAAAAATCCAATAAATCTTTATTAAAGAATTAATAAATTAGTGTTAGTTTTGTTAAAAGAAATAGATCTTCTTCAAATATTTGTGATGATTAAAACATAGTTAAATAAAACTCTACTCTTCTTCGACTATTGAATTGTAATTAGTTTACACAAAACTTTTAAAATTTTAAGACGACTTGTTGATGGGGGAAAATCCACTCTGATCCAGTTTGAGTTTAGATTTTCTCCCAATTTTAAAAAATGAAAATGAGACGGATAATGAAGATATCAATACCCATTTCAAGTCCGTTCTGTTGATAATTTAAATTATTTTTGATAATTAAAAGTAATAATTTTTTTATTAATTAATACATTGATATAATAGACCCTAATACCCATTTGAAATTTGAAATACTTTTTTAATATAATTGAGTAAATATATTTTTGTTAATACATTAATATTTTAATATATATTTTATAATACTTTATATTAAAATTTAATCTAACTCATTCTTACAAAATTATCTTATTAATGCTCTTTTTTCAATTAATAAAGAATTTAAAATCTTTTCAATACATCTAGCCGTGTCCAATACTAACACTTTTTTAGATTTGATGTGTAAATATAAATGATAAATGATCCAAGATTCAATCTATAGACCCTAACACCATATTATAAAACAATGGTATAATCTAATTATTGATTCTTAATTTATGATAAGTGAGTTATATAATAGAGTTGCATTCATTCACTGCATAATCTAAAAACTCTATACTAAAAGAAATATACAGTAAAACATTCATTCACTGATAAGTGAGTTATATAATAGAGTTGCATTCAATCATTGCATAATCTAAAAATTCTATACTAAAAGAAATATACAGTAAAACATTCATTCACTGCAAATTGCATATTCTAAAAATTCCATTCTAAAAGAAATAAACAGGCAGGAAAACAAGTGCATTAAGTACAATGACCATTTAGTTCCCTCATGTCTCTTCATGTCGCACTAAAATCTCACTTAGCACGCTTTGTTCAATTATTGTGTGGTGTATTATAGTACAAAGGACTATTCACATGAGGAAAGAGGTTAGATGAGATCCAACTGTAAAAAGGGAAAAAGACAATACTTTAGAAAAAAGTTATGACTATCTTCTAGATTACAACATGTTCCTCTCTAGTAGTTATCACTCTTCCCCCTAGAAGGAGACAAATCATAGCCTTTTCCAATATTAGGAATACAATTATTTTAATCATAACCTAAAGAGGTTTATGTGTCATTAGTTGGTAAGAAATCAAATCATATTTTTTATCTTAGGATTAGTTTCATAATCAAAAGTTTCATATTCGGTTCACCTTAAATACTTATAATTGAATTTATTTTAAAGGTAGTATCTGCTAGTAGACGATGAGATTGATCTTTCAAACTGATCGATGATATATCTGAATACTGAGTGTTCGAAAATAAATAAATAATAATATCATAGTATACATTATTGGTGAAATGTCAATTAAGCTACATGGACATGGTCCTACATATTTGACAATTTGCATCTTCCATTAGCCTACTTATAGAGCTACTCTTAAATATGCTACTCATTTTAAATCCTAGCTTGCATCTACTTCCTTTCCTTTAAGTATCTTTCAAATTTTTATGACCCTTTTGCACTCCAAAAAGTTGTCATAATTTTACTTCTTTTACTTCATTTCTCAAACTATTGTTATATACTTATATAGTATCTTTGTCTTTACCACTTTTCTTTGTACTTGATTTCCCTTGGTAAAAACCCTATAGCCATGGTTATCTCAGCAACCACTTTCACCTCTCAGAACAACAACAATAACCTCCGTGATGCTTCTTTCTCGTCTTACTTGAACAACAAGAAAGAGACTTTTGTTGATTCAAGTCACCCCTTTATCAGCAGCAACAGAAAGGAAACTCTTCAACTTGGAGTAAGGAAAGAAGAAGACGACGAAATTGGAGTTTTTGATGCTGAAAAGTATTTCAATGGAGTTCAAGTAGACACTCCAACTCCAAGAGTTGCTACCATAGATGCTTATAAATTCAAGTACATGAAAAACCAACAACAAACATGTCTACAAAATAGAAAGCTCAACAAAGTTCAATATGGAACTCCAAGTGTTGGCTCAGAATCAAGTTTGAATAGCCAAAATGCACTTTTACAAACTTCTGTGAAAAAATCTTCACGTAATAGGAAAAACCAAGTTCATAGAAAGTCTCTTCTAGCTATTCTTGGTTGCAAATGTTCTTGTTATGATAAGAATTCTGTTGATGTAAATGATCATGCAGGTGAAATCAGTTTCAACAAAGGCCTAGTTCATGGTAAAAGTAAAACAACCTCGGAAAAACTCTTCAAACATGATCAAGACGCTTCTAAGAAAACCGAGACTCGTGCTGCAAAAGAACTCGTGATGAACAAAGATATGTACATACAAAAACAAGAAAAGATTTCTAGTTACAAAATGCAGCTTCAACAAGTAGAGAATCCAAGGAAAACATTGGAAGTATTCGGTTCACCGATATTATCCGAAAGATGCAAATCTTTAAGCTTTGATATGAGGCTAAAAAAACCATCATGGGAGATAGCTGGTTCTAAACTTGAAGAAGAAATTGAGTTTTCTACAAATTCTGGTGAAAATGAAAACTATGATGATGAAGCTGGAAGTGATGCAAGTTCAGACTTATTTGAGATTGAAAGCTTCACAGGCAAAACCAACCCTTCCTTTTGTAGAACAAGTTCCAATGTTGCTTCTGGTTGTCCTAGTCCAACATGTTATGCGCCAAGTGAAGCTAGCATTGAATGGAGTGTGATAACAGCGAGTGCAGTTGAGTATTCAGCTCATTCAGATCATGAAGATCAAGAAACTATAAGGACTCCTACAAGAACATCCTTGGATTCATCAAATGGTAAAACAAGGATCAATAAAGAGATACCGAGGCGGCGGCCGGGTAAGTTCTTGGGTTGTAACAGTCAGAAAGCTGTTGGTGTTGCTGCTGATGCCTTCACAGCAACATGTGAGAAACAAAGTACTAATCCGAAAATTCATGGCAAGTCAGATATGGTACCTCAGGTGACAAAGTTTAAGGTGGAGAGTTTTGGTGCAAGAAATGAACAACATGGTTATGCAAAACCTCCTCTTAGGAGATCACATTCACCACATGGTGCACAGGTTTTGTATATTTAGATATTGGTTTTAATTCAAGTGTATTTTTTCTTTGTAGTTGGATTTTGTGTAATACAGTTTTATTTTATTGGTTACTGTGTTTCAGAATAATGTGGAGAAGAACTTCATAAGAGAAATTCCTTTGTTTTCATAATTTATTGTATATTTAGTGACTAAATCCAATTCTGATGACACTTTTTTTCCGTAGTCTAGGGTCTGTTTGGCAATGAAGAGAAAGCAAGAAGAGAAAAAATAAATAATAATAAAGAGAATAATTCGAAAAGTATAGGAGATTTGATATATTGATTGATAGAAGAGAAAGAAGTGAAAAATAGAAGAGAAAGAGATGTATTTAATTTGTTAAATGACAAAAGTACCCTTCATATAATTTTATGTTATTTAAATATTATTTTTTATTTTAATTTAGTTAGTATAATTATAAATAATTAAATTAAATAAAATATTTGAATCTATATATATATATATATATATATATATATATATATATATATATATATATATATATATATATATATATATATATATATATATATAAATTTGATTTTGTTAAATTTTAATTTTAATATAAATAAAAGTTAATATTTAAAATTATAATAGAACTCATTTAATTTAACATATAAATTTTAATATTCATAAAATAACACACTACAGTTGTTGTTATTATTACATTATTATAATAAAAAAATTGCAATTAAATAAACATACACATGTACTAGCCATATAAATGTAACTCAATGTTCCGTTTCAGTTTCAGTTTCAATGGTACACTCTGAAAAATATTAATTAGTTTTCCTGCCTTAATTAAAAGGATATAAATGGATCATGTATTTACACTCCTTTCTTTGCACCATTGGGAGAACTTGAAAATTTGTGGGACCCCGGGATTTTATTCTCTACATTAACTATGTGCTACAGCACTTATACTTCATCTGGCTCCTATTTCTTTTTGCTTTAATTTCTCTTATTCCAAAAATTACCCCTTCTCTACAATATTTCAGTTAGAGTTTGGACTTATACAATAGCGCTAATCCAATTGGCGACCATTTGTTAAGGACATAAGGGTGACGCCAATTGTTTTGGAGACACCTCATGCAGTCTCCAATCCAATTAGCGACTTGGTTATATACTTTAAAGGGTGTCGCAAATTTATTTGGAGACCCTTTATATTTTGAATTTTTTTCTATAAATAGAGGTGTTCTGATAATTTACTTTCACATCTCATCTAATATCTTTGTTCTATTGATAACATGTATCGTCGCCGATGGGGGAAAAGTCGTCTATTCGAGAGAGAAGTCTCCTATGGACATGTTATTTTGGAACATACAAAGTTTCAATCAACTTAAGAGGGAGCTGAATTGGTGGTTGGAAGGACACATTGGTGAAGGGGGAAAATACGTAGTATCGAGAGACTTGATCGGCTGCGTAGATGAGTTCGTGTTAAGACCGACAAAGATGCGAGGGAAGTCATGTTTGGACCGAATGAAATTAATTTGATTGTTGTAATCAGTTAGAAATGTTGTAATCACCTAGTTAATGTTTTATGTTTTATGAAATTAGTATGTGTTATGCGTTGTTAGTATTGTTTGTTGTTAAGACCGTTGTAACAAAGACTTGTCAATATATAAAAATATTTGGTTACAACAAATGAAACGATAAGCTAACTCATGAAGCAAATGTGCCTCCGACATTAGGACAATTTTTCCGATTGTGTCCGGGCTGACAACATATGTTGTTGTTACGACAACCTCAATCCATAACACCTTTTTCAATCTAACATTGACCAACATGCATCTAACCTTTTCTAGAATAATATGATTGAACCTCTTAGCCAGTCCATTTTGTTGAAGAGTATCTGCTGCAATCTTGTGCCTAGAAATACCAAACATATCACAATTACTTTCGAAGGCTTAATTGCAGATCTCAAGGCCATTGTTGGTCCTCAATCACTTGACCTTCTTGTTAGTTTGATTTTTGACCAGAGTCTTCCAACTTTTGAAATTTTCTAAAGTTTTATCCTTAGTTTTCTGAGCGAACACCCATAAATTTCACAAATAATCAGCACCTATAGATAGGAAATATCTTGCACCTGATTTTGAATAAAATTTTGCAAGCCCTCAAAGATTAACATGAATGTAATCAAAAGATCCACGTGTTCTTCATTTTCCTTTATTAAACATCACTCTGCAAGCTTTTCCAAATACATAAAGTTCACAGAACTACAGTTTTTCGACTTTGTCACCACCTAGTATGATTTGTTTCCCTAGTTCGACTGGGCCCGTTTCACTGACATGGTCAAGTCTTATGTGACATAACTCTGTCCTCGACACAAGCTTCGTGGATGCAAAATTTGTTGAACCACTTACAACCTCAGCCTCAGAGGTATACAAGCCTTACCTTTTGGTTCCTCTCAAGACTTCCTCCGACTCCTTTATGGCATTCAAGATACCATGCTTTCCTTTGAAAATATATCATTTCTTTTCAAATTCATAAGGAGAAATCGAATTTCTCTTTATATCAGGTACATACATAACACTTGTCAGCAGCTTTATGGTTTCATCATGGAGCTCGAACCTCACAGATCAAATCCCTGTAATTTTGAAGGCTTTATTGTTTCTGATGACATGTTATTATTGCACGTCATTTAACAAGAAAAATCATACTAAAATGAGCAAGTTAAAAGCAAAAGTGTGGAAAAAGCATGGAAAAGTGACAAAGTATGAAGAAAAGGACTTAGTGTGAAAATTTGTGAAAAAAGGAACGAAAATACGCTAAAGCCATTAGAATAACGTGCCCGCATTTTCGCCATCATTATGCAATGCGCCTGCGTTGCTCCTCAATGTGGTCGTGTTAAGACGCTTTCCTAACACGCTTTTAAAGACTTTAAAAGGAAAAGGTGGAGAAGAAATAAGGGTTCAATTTCTTAGAGAGAAAGTGATGGATTTGGGTGATTTTGGAGCTTGTGGAGGCCATTGGAGATCTTTTTCTTTGGCGATTCTTCATGATCTTCTAGTCTATGCTTATGGTATTGATTAATTTTAACATTAGTATCTAGATTTCTCTTAGGTTGGATCTGATTTGATGATGAACCTATTTGTATTTGATTGAGAGATATGATCGAATGACGTTGATGCAATTGTCTTGACTCTCTATTATTATTCAGTTATAGATTATGCTCATTACCTATTGTTTATTACGACATTCAATTTGATTTTGATAAGTAGTGACTAATGACCATAGGGTGATTTATCTAAACTATAATAACTATTGAATTCGCTAGTTGACTATGGATAGGATAATTAGGAATTGTGACTTAAGGACTAACACACCATGTTGTCTAGTATGACGATACATTTGGCCTAAGGGATCAGAGAATTAATGCTTAGAATAGTGAGTTTTCCATCAAGAAATTAGTTGTAGTGGTAAAACAAGAATCAATAAAGAGATACCAAGGCGGCGGCCGAGTAAGTTCTTAAGTTGTAACTGTCAGAAATATGTTGGTATTGCGGCTGATGCATTCACATCAACATGAGAAGTAAAATACTAATCCGAAAATTTATGGCAAGTCAGATATGCTACCTCAGATGACAAATTTTAAGGTGGAGAGTTTTGGTGCAAGAAATGAATAACATGGTTATGCAAAACCTCCTCTTAGGAGATCACTTTCACCACATGGTGCACAACTTTTGTATATTTAGATATTCGTTTTAATTCAAGTGTACTTTTTCTTTGTCGTTGAAATTTTTTCAGTTATGTGTATTGGTTCCTATGTTTCATACTAATGTTGAGAATAACTTCATAAAAGAAATTCCTATGTTTCCATAACTTATTGTATATTTAGTGATGAAATTCAGTTTTGATGACACCTTATTTGTTGTCACGTAGTCTAATGATTAAGTGGAGTATCGCAGATTTAAATACGCGTATTATGCAGTCGAATACCCTTACAATTATCGATTGAACAGGATTGACAAATTTCTATAGAGAAAATTCTTTTTGTTTTCCAGTTAAGGTAGTTTTTATTCACTCAATTAACATATTCTTTAAAAAAAAAAGCAAGTGTAAAATTTACAGTTTTTTTTATTGTGTTTGTTTTTCATTTGTACCATAAATCAAAAGATAAAAACTTGTTAAAAAGTCAGATCTTAAAAATTTTATTGACTACATTGAATTTTTTAAATTTTATAAAATTTTCTATCCACAGAATAGAAAAATTCTTGTAAATAGAGATGTAAAATTCAAGGAGGATAAACAATACTTATAATGACACTCTTTGCTTCACAAAACTTTTTATGCTTTCAATTTATCATCTTCATATTACTTTTCTTACCCATTTCATTTCTAAAACAAGTTTTGTTGTTCAAAATAACAAAATCAAACCTATATTTTCTCAATTTTTAGTAATATTTTAAAAGTCAAATTTGTTAATATTCATTTGAAATTAGATAAATCTAAATAAAATTTAAGAACATTTACAAAAAAAAAAATATAGAAGTGATTTTAAATTAGGAAGCTCTAGAAATAGAGTTCTCAAAATATACATATAAATACAACCTTGTACTTGTCCTTTTAAATATTCAAAAAGAAATTATGAGCTTTCTAGTAGAAATACTTTACTTTCTCTTATAAAATAATGATTTTAATTAGTATACACTGACATTGTAAAATAATTTTACACTGTCATCTAATAGAAATTTATTAATCTATTATGTTATACCGTTAATTTAAAAATTACAGTCTGATGTGGCTTATAAAATAATGATTTTAATTAGTATACACTGACATTGTAAAATAATTTTACACTGTCATCTAATAGAAATTTATTAATCTATTATGTTATACCGTTAATTTAAAAATTACAGTCTGATGTGGCGAGATACACAAGAGCGATTGGTTGACAATATAAAATAATTTTACACTATAGTGCATACCAATTAAATATTCAAAACTAAGATGGTAATAATTGAGAGATGGAAATTTATAAAGAGACTACGTTCCAACTATTTCTTCATACAACAGATAATTATGAAAATTGGTGTTATCATATGAAAACTTTGTTTCTCAGGGTATATGAGAAATTGCAAAGAAATTCTATGAGAATCTTAAAAAATAAAGAAAATTTATCTCAAAATGAAAATGAAGCATTGTTAAAGAAAAAAAATAAAGATCAATAAACTCTTAGCTACGTCCATCAATGTTTAAAAGATTTTATGTCGAATTTGATGGATCATCATGAAGGAGAAACATTTATATTGGGTAAAACACTCATCTAAAGGTTAAAGACGCACCCAAACAAATGAGAAAGACACCACGTATTCACCCAAATTCTTAAGATGACAGGTGTATGGGTCATCTTACTTTTAAAGTGCTCAACCTCCACTTTTCTAAGCAATGCAGGACTTAGAATTCACACTTGTTTCTCAACACAACTCACACTTATTTCTCAACAATCTCCCCCTCAAGTGTGAGACCATCCTCTATGTTCTCCCCTTAAGCGGAAGCTCTTTTATCCACATGTGTGTACCGTTGTTGAAAGACACCATTGTCTTGTCATGGACACTTCAACGGAACATGTCGCCTGACCACAGTGTTAGGAAGACTTTCAACACAAGGAGTCAGTCCATTACTGTTAGAAGTATTTTTCGGTAGTGTTTTATTGTATCCACAAAGATTGAAGTGAATATATGTGTGTCGTTCAACGGTTTAGTAACTTAAGAGTAGGGTTTTTTTAAAATAGTATCAATATTTGCAACAAGAGTTTGCAATAATAAAATCGAAATAAAAATTGGTCTTTAAGTTTGATAAAAGCATGTCAAGATTATGTTTCGTTAGTCAGTCCTAAATGTATTTACCCAATCAAATATGTGAACGAAGTTCAAACCAACATAACCGCATATCCTCGCAAAAGCGTTCATCTATAAATCGTTTTCATGAAAAATATTGTTTCGATCGTTAAATGATCTCTCTACCTAACACTCGAAACAATAAGCATTAATGATTGATACAAAGCGGATATCAACTTCCAAATCTATCTCTAGCATTTGTTATAGTTGATAGATGAAGATATTAGGTCAAGACTTGGAAAGTTTATCTCTAATACAAACCAAATCATAAATGGACAAATGGTAGCAAATAACTTCATCTATATTGAATAACAACTTGTTCACATACAAGAGATTAAGAAGAATACACAAAATCTGAACCAACTACTTCTAACCTTGACACAAGAGAGATTTAGCCACTCATTTCCATGATAGATTGCACAATAAGTTTCGAGAGAAGGTTGATCAACATCCGAGTCGAAGAATCGAGATTGGATGGGAATCCACCTTCTTTTTGGAAAATATTGTCAAGAGATGATGAAGAATGAAAAAATGGGTTTCTACGGCATAAAAATCACCTCTGGAGCAAAAACAAGTAAAAGAATATAATAGAGTTCCAAAAAGTAGCCCATACTACTTATAGAAGTGTTGCTGAGCTGTCATGCTCGCTAGGCGAGCAAATTGGTTCGCCTAGCGAGCCCCAAAATATGCCTCCAAAAGTGCCTGCGTCCAGAGGATTCAAACCATTTGCAGTTGTTCGCTAGACGAGCAATCCTTCGCTAGGCGAAGCCTTCGCTGCTTCATTCGCTACAGCGAATTTTGGTCTTTTTGCTACTGGAAGTGTTCGCTACTTGCTCGCTGGTGCTTCACCTAGCGAGCACTTCGCTACCTCCCTTGCCACAGCGAATTTTGATCTTTTTGGTTTTGTCCAAGTTTGGGAGTGTTAGCTGGCAGCTCGCTGCGTGCTCGCCTAGCGAATGCTTCGCTACCTCACTCGCCTAGCGAGCTTGCTTATGTTTTCTTTCTTTCTTGGTTCCTTTGCCATCTTTCTTGTGCCTTAATTTTCTACTCTTTCATGCCTAATTCCTGCACAATAACACACAAATTAAAGGTACCAAGATCATTTCACATAATATTGTAAGTCAACAAAAGCAAGGGCGACTTTGAACACTTTCTCGACAAAAAGGAGTGAAAGATGCCCACATCTGATAGCTCAAATAAGCAAAATTGGGCATCTAACAACTCTCCCCAACTAGATTCTTACTTGCCTTCAAGCAAAGTATGCCTCTTGAAGAACAAAAGGATTTGCTTAAAGAAAAAGATTTCTCCAAAATCGGATCAAATGGCTCAAACACAAGAGAATCAACCAGACACAAGTTCCCCATGGTTAGAATAACACAATACACAAGAACTAAAGCCTTATAGCAATGCAAAACATGTATCAATCCATAACAATGTTATCCTGAATGAATCACCCTATCTCTCCTCTTCGAATAAGGATTGAAGAAATAACGCGTTTGCAACCGCGGGGACAATTTTACTCTCCAACAAACAATGCAAAAATCAATTCAATTCATACAGTGTATAACAATTTTAAATGAAAATGCGGAAGCACGAAGATCACTAAGGTCTTTTCCGGTTGTAGCTTGGTCAGGTTTACAAACAAGGGACATATCTAACGTCATTGAAAATAAAATTGTCGACGCAAAAGAGACATCCACTGTACAAGTTATTCACATATCCCAACTTCATTTCACTTGATCTCATTTGAAACCTTCACAATTCTTATTTCACAACTCATTTTTGTTTATCACTATTTTTCTTCCAAGCAAGCATTCTCTTTCTTTTTTTTTCTTTTTCACATCATATTCACAAACAAATGTTTCTCTCTTTATATATATATATATATATATATATATATATATATATATATATATATATATATATATATATATATATATATATATATATATATATATATATATATATATATATATATATATATATATATATATATATATATATATATATATATATATATATATATATATATATATATATATATATATATATATATCAATGATTGCTCGGTTTTTCAAGAGTTGTGACAACCTACCAAATTTCACTTCCGTTCTCCCCAACTTATCTTTTACTCAACCCTCAAGTGAATGCTCTTGACTTTTTACGGCAAAAAGAAAAATTAACATAAAATTCAGGGGTTCAAGAAAAAAAAGTTTTTTGAAATCTCACATTATTTCAAGCTGAGATTCAACTGTTTAAGCTCAAGGGGGTTCACGAATACTCTCTACTCACGGGTAAGTTGTATTTGGAACTGGTTGTGCTCGAAAGAAACAAGTGCCTTGATCATTTCTAGTATATTCCACAAATTCACAATAATAAAAGACAAAGCATGAATCAAAAGATAAAACACAATTCATTAGAACCCAACATTTAGTGTACAATGGAGGTTTCCTCATAATTTGTGGTTCTAAATCCTAGGTGTATCATTCATTCAACAATGTTACAAAAAGAACAATATTCAATCGCGACAAGATTAAAGTTCTTCATGCATTCTAAAGTTCGAACCGAAGGTAACCATGTACCTTAGCATTATTCACTTGTTTATTTTTATCATTGCCATCCAAGCTCGGATGCACCTTCATTGTATACTTCTTTCAGGAGAGCAACCAATCTAGAGGGTTTGACAACTCCACAACCAGAAAAATATTAAAAACATAAACCAAACAAAATAATTTAACATAAAAAAAAAACTTAATCATAACTTCGACAAAATCAAATGTGCGTGGGGAGAAAACACCCCAAAAAGTACATAACCAAATAACAAGAATTCAAATAAAATATCCAAAATACAAAGCAATAAATCAAAAGAAATTTAGTCCTCTTCGGACTCCAACTCCTCATCACCAGAACCATCATCCTCCTCGTCATCCTCATCATCAGCTACATCAGCGCCACTAGAAGTATCAGCACCAGAAGCACCCGCCCTCTTTGGGAAAACAGGCATGTCCACAGGCCAGCTCGCGTGTTGCAGAAATTGCTCACGCGTCAGCATAGGACGCTCTACAGAGGGGTCACGGACCTGCATCTGGAGTACCTGTATAGAGTCATGTATGTCAATCATGGCGCGCTGAGTCGCCGCCATCCAATCCCAATTATAATTGCACACAGCCTGCTGAAACGGATCGAATTCCTGAGTAAAAGCACCACCAGGACCATCAATAGTCCCGGTATCACCAGCAGCTGTACTAGCACGGAAGTTCTTTGGCCAATATTACTTGTCCACATATCGATCATCAATCGCAGACGGAATCGTTACCTGCCTGCGGGAGGGTAACTTCACCCTCTATTGTGCGCACAAATCAATGATAAGACATGGGAAAGCAAGGGGGCAATTCACTCGCGCCCCCGCTTTTTACCCACTCTCAATCACGAACTTCATCTCATCCGCAATGATCCTTGCCACGTCGATCTGTACATTAGTCAAAATACAGTGGACCAAGTATGCCACTGGGATCGGCACGGTAGATGTGTGTGAGTTGGGCTTAATGTTGGTTAGAATCAGAATCAAGATCAGCTGAGCAATGGGTATCAAATCCTCACGGTAATATCTCACAGCAACCCCAGATGGGTTCCGCTCTACACTCTTTCCCTCCAACAATAGGGCTGCAGAAATAGCATCTGTGTTCCGGTGGAGCCTTAAATCTCTGTGGTATGCATCGATCTCATTAACTCCCAAATGAAGTGGTTCATCGAGAACTCTGTTAATAGCATCCCGATCAAAAGCAACCTGACGTCCTGACACTCTTGTAGTCCAAGTGAAAGGTTTGTCATCATTTGGTAGTGCGTTCGCATAGAACTCGCGCACTATCTCAATGTTATAGATGTCGGGTGGAGATATCAACTTGTCCCACTTCTTGTTATTTATCAACCCCGCAAATGTACGATAATCGCCTTGTGGGTTGATCAAGAACCTCTTCTCAGGTAGAATATTTCTTTTTTCCAATGCCACATAAAGTGAGGCTTGCTTCGGACCAACGAATCGATCGGTGTCGAATTAAATTAGTACAGGACGGGAAGTGCTTCCCACCTTTCGCTTTTTTCTAGCACCGGACCTGAATGCCACCTACACAACAAATGGAAAAGGAACAACATACAACCACAAGACAGATGAGTAATTAATGGAAAAACAAGATACTGTCATGGTCGCTACAGCTTCGCTTAGCGAAGATTCACTACAGGTTCGCCTAGCGAAGATGCTAGAGAATGTTACGAGTTTCTGAATTCTCCACTGTTATCCATCCAATTTCAGATAAACCAAAGTCTTATGACACCCATTTAAGAAACAAAGTAATTTAACATGCTAGGAATCGTTCTAAACATACATGCAAACCTAATTTTTTTCAAAATCCCAATCTCCCAAATTCAACCTAAACGACCGATTCTTCAGAAATTACAGCATTGAAAGCACAAAGGAATGGAAACAGAACAAACCTGATTGAGGAAGTTGATTGATTCTGAAATGCAAAAGTTAGGGTTTGCATATGGAGGATTCTCAAAATGTTTGTGTGATATGAGAGTGAAAAGTGTTGAAATGAGAGTGAAAATGTGACCCTAGATGTTCAGACTAAAATAAAACAGAATAAAACGGTTATGGGCCCAAATGAGTGGCCCACTAAATAAAATAAAATAAAAATTTGTTTCGCAACGTTCGCCTAGCAAAGAGCTAGTGAACGGCTCGCTTCTGCCTTCGCCTAGCGAGCAGCTAGCGAACATGACAGGTTTTTGCTTTTTTCAAAACAGCACTGCAAAGCACAATTCAGTAAGGTTCCACCATTTTAAACACCAATACCACTTAACACAAAGTTGTAAATACTTACAATGTTGGGGTGCCTCCCAACAAGCACTTTGTTTAACGTCGTTGGAGCTCGACGGTCCGCTGCGATCACTGATCGCTGAAATGCACAGAGGTGGTGTCCCGCTCAAAATCATCACCTAGATAAACCTTCAACCTTTGGCCATTTACCATCCAAGTTTCTTTAGTCTTGACATTTTCAATAACAATGACCCGAAACTCAAAATCTCTCGAATAGACGGACCCAACCACTTGGATTTTAACTTTTCCAGAAATAGTCTTAACCTTGAATGAAACAGTAATACTATCTACCCCACTTCAAAAGTCTTGGTCACAAGCTTCTTATCATGATACATCTTCACACGGTCTTTGTAAACTTTGTTTAAATCATAAGCTTGAAGGCGGAGTTCGTCCAACTCATGGAGTTGGCTTTTTCTTTTTTCTCCACTCAATTCATGATTAAAATTCAACAACTTCAAAGCCCAAAAGGCTTTATGTTCCAACTCTAATGGAAGATGACAATTTTTTCCATAAACCATTTTCAACAGTGTGAGACCAATCGGAGCCTTGAAAGCGGTCTGATATGCCCACAAAGCATCGTCAAGCTTATTTGACCAATCCTTCCTCGAGACGGACATGGTTTTTTCCAATTTTTTTTAATTTCTCGGTTCGATACCTCCGCTTGTTCGTTTGCTTGAGGATGGTATGGTATTGTGACTCGGTGTCGCACACCATACTGCTCTAAAGCTTTTGCTAACTGAGTGTTACAAAAGTGCGAACCACCGTCACTTATTAACACTCTTTGAGTACCGAAACGAGAAAAATGTTTTTCTTCAAAAAATTTATTACGGTTTTTCCGTCCGCCTTAGGGCTAGCTATGGCTTCCACCCACTTGGAGACGTAGTCGACCGCAACCAAAATGTACTTATTACCAAATGATGGTGGAAATGGACCAACAAAATCAATGCCCCAACAATCGATAGCTTCAACTTCAATCATATTTTACAGTGCCATTTCATTTTGTTGTGTTATTCCACCTATCCTCTGGCACTTGTCACAACTTTGTGTGTGCGCGTATGCATCTTTGAACAAGGACGGCCAATAAAATCCCGATTGAAGGGCTTTAGTGGCCGTTCTCGTATTGTTAAAATTACCTCCAAACGGAGAGTTGTGACAATGCCACATAATATCTTTGGCTTCTTCTTCCGAAACACATCTCCTCAAAATGTTATCAACGCCAAGTTTAAAAAGATTTGGTTCATCCCAAACAAAATACTTGGCGTCAGACAAATTTTTTTCTTTTGGTGACCCTTTAGACCTTCTGGTATCAATCCGGTGGCTTTGTGGTTAACCATATCGGCGAACCAAGGTCTAACTGTTACCATGTACAATTTTTCATCGGGGAATTCCTCCCTCACCTCTTTTTCATGCTTTGTGACCTTATTATTCACAAGTCGGGACAAGTGATCTGCTACCAAATTCTCGGACCCCTTTTTATCACGGATTTCAAGATCAAATTCTTGGAGTAAAAGAATCCAACAAATTAATTATTGTTTTGAATCCGGTTTGATAATCAGATACTTTATCGCCGCATGATCGGTGTAAACCACAACTTTCAACCCAATCAAATAAGACCTAAACTTTTCCAATGCGTATATTATAGCAAGCAATTATTTTTCCGTTGTCGCATAATTGATTTGAGCTTCATTAAGAACTTTGCTTGCATAATGTATCGCATGGAAAAAAAAATTTTCTTTGGCCTAAAACTGCACCAACCGCATAATCGCTTGCATCACACATAAGTTCAAAATCATTTTTCCAATCCGGTGCGATAATTATGGGTGCAGTTATTAAGCTTTGTTTCAAAGAATCGAAAGATGTCATGTAAGAATCATCAAAAATAAAAGACTTATCTTTGTTGAACAAGTTCCTCAATGGCTTTGCTATCTTTGCGAAGTCCTTGATGAATCTTCGATAATATCCTGCATGACTAAGAAAGCTTTGAATTCCCTTCACATTCAGAGGCGGCGGTAGCTTCTCAATCACCTCCACCTTAGCTCTATCAACTTCAAGTCCCTTTGAAGAAACCTTGTACCCAAGCACAATGCCCTCCGTGACCATGATGTTGCATTTCTCCCAATTAAGCACTAAATTGGTGTCCACACACCTCTCCAACACAACATCAAGATTTTTTAGACAATGATCAAATGACGACCCAAAAACTGAGAAATCATCCATGAAAACCTCGATCGTCTTCTCAATCAAGTCTGAGAAGATTGCTAGCATACACCATTGAAAAGTCGTCGGCGCGTTACACAAACCAAACGGCATCCTCCGGTAAGCAAAAATTCCAAAAGGACAAGTAAAAGTTGTTTTTTCGTGATCTTCCGAATTGACAATGATTTGGTTATACCTGGAATAACCATCCAAAAAACAATAATACTCTTGACCGGAGAGCCTCTCGAGCATTTGATCCATAACGGAAGAGGAAAGTGATCTTTTCTCGTAGCTTGATTTAGCCTACGATAGTCAATGCACATTCTCCATCCCGTTAAGGTCTTCATTGGAATCAACTCATTTTTTCATTTTGGATGACCGTCATTCCACCCTTCTTCGGTACCACTTGAACTGAACTCACCCATGGACTATCGGATATAGGATAAATCATGCCGGCATCCAACATCTTGACAACTTCTTTTCTCACTACTTCTTTCATAGTGGGATTCAATCGTCTTTGCGGTTGAGCTACCGGCTTGAAGTCTTCTTCCATAAAAATATGATGCATGCAATAGGAAGGACTTATCCTTTTCAAATCGGAAAGATTCCAACCCATCGCTTCTTGATTTTTCTTCAACACTTCAAGTAATTTCCGTTCTTCCTCAATGGTTAACTCCGCACTTATGATTACCGGCTTATTTTTTTCTTTATCAAGGAACACATACATCAAATGAGATGGCAAAAACTTCAACTTAAGCTTGCCTTCCTCGTTGTTCTCTTTTTTCAACTCTTCCACCTTTTCTTTCGAAAGTGGGATTTCCTCTAATTCTTCTAGTTCCTTCAATTATATTTCAATTTCTCGTTCCTCTTCTTTATTGATCTTTGAAATAGCATTGGTTAGGACTTGTTGTAACGGTGTGGACACTTGTAATAATTCTTTGACTTCTTCAATTACCACTTTCGTTGCATCAATCCTAAAATAATCAGTTTTGTCTTTAGAAAGTTTCATGGCCTCAAAAAGATTGAAGCATATCTCCTCATCAAGAACTTTCACTTTCATGAGACCATCGTCCATATCAATTGCCATACGAGCGGTCTTCATGAAAGGTCGACCAAGAATCAATGGGGAGTCTTCATCTTCCTCTATATCAATTACTACGAAGTCGATTGGGAACAAAAATTTACCCACCTTTACCAACACATCTTCGGCTACACCATGAGGGCGAGTCGTAGATTTGTCGGCTAATTGCAATGTCATTTGAGTAGATTTCATTTACATATAACCCAATCGCTTCACAATCGATAAAGGTATCAAACTTATGCTAGAGCCCAAATCAATCAATCCCTTACCAACATAGGTATTTCCAATGGTAACGGGCAAGGTCACTCGTCCCGGATCACTTTCTTTCCGTGGGAGAGTACGTTGAATAATAGTGCTACAACTAGTATCTACCACGATTGTCTCTTGATCCGTATACCGCTTTTTCTTCATGAGAATGTCTTTCATGAACTTCGCGTATTTCGGCATTTGCTCCAATACTTTGGAAAATGGGATATTAATTTACAATTGTTTGAAAACATCCATAAACCGAGCATAATGTCTAGCATTGTCTTTCCTTGTCGGAGCATGCGGGTAAGACAAATTTTGAATTGGTATCAGATTGACTTGCTCCTTTCCTTTTTTCGACCTTCTCACTCTTTCTTCTCTCTTACTTTTCTCTCCTTCCTCATTTTTTTTCATTTTCTCATTTTCAACTAAACTTCCCTCAACATTGTTTTCTACTTCTTCCTCGACATTTTCACTCTCTTTTTCAACTACAACTTCCTCTCTCACCTACGCCCATGTCAATTTCTCTTCCGCTCCTTGTAAGAATAGCCTTGCAATGCTTCTTCGGATTTGGAGTAGTGGTAGCCTTGAAAGGCCTTTTTTGTTGGTCGGCCAATTGTTTTGATAATTGCTCAACTTGTGTTTCCAAATTTTTGATGGCCGCATCGATATTATTTTGGTTGGACATTGACATTTGCATGAATTGGGTAAGAGTTTCCTCCATTTTGGATGGTGCATTTTGAGTTTGAGGAGGAGGTTGTGTGTAGTTTTGATATGGTTGTCAATTTGAAGGTCCGACTTCTTGTGGTCTCCAAGGTTGTTGGTAACCTTGATTAGGTCTTTGGTAACCTTGGTTTTGTTGTTGATAATGTGGCATTTGTTGATATCCTTGATTTTGGTTACCGGCATAATTGGCCTCTTCCAAGATGGGAGGACAATATCTGGTAGGATGGTCACCTTTGCATAACTCACAACTCGCTACTTGAAGTTGAGTATGAACTTCTTGCATTTCTTTAATTTGTTGTGGAAGCTTTGACATTTGTTGAGTCAAGAGCTCCACTTGTTGCGTAAGAAGTTTGTTTTGGGCAAGAATAGCGTCATTTGTACCTAACTCGAGCACACTGGGTTTTCTTTGAACTACCCCACGGTTATGACTCCCTTGATGATCATTAAGTGCCATCTTCTCAATAATTGCAATTGCATTGTCGGCGCTTTTTGACATCAAAGAACCTCCAGTCGTAGCATCCAATAAGGTCTTGTGAACCGAAAGGAGACCATTGCGGAAAACATGAACTTGAGTAAGCTCATCAAAACCGTGTCCTTTGCACTTTCTTAGCATAGATTTGAATCTCTCCCAAGCTTCATTGAGTGATTCACTTGCTCCTTGAGAAAACACAGCTATCGCAGTTTTAGCTTCCATGAAACGGTTGTGTGAAAAGAACCGTTCAAGAAACTTCTCTTCTAAAAGATTCTAATCCGTCATAGTTGTTGTCGATTGATCAAGATACCATTTCGCTTTCCCAATCAAGGAATGAGGAAACAGTCTCCTAAACAATGACTCTTCGTCAACTTCAATAGCTTCCGTTTCGTCCGCAATCTCGTAGAATTTTGTAAGATGTGTGAACGGATCCTCATGGTCTCATCCCGTGAAAGGATTTTGATAGACAAGTGCTAGGATTCCCGTTTTCATCTCGGCTTGTCTTCCATTTTGAAGATTACGTGCGAACTGAGCGATATGTCTTGGACTGTTCGTACATGGAGTGGAAACTGGAGGTGGAGGTGGAGGTGCTGCCATAGTTGGTGAATTAGGTGAAGGGAATAAAGAAGATTCTCCGAGATCTTGTCTTGCAATAGCTTGTTTCCGTCTTCGCCTTGTGCGAATATTGGTACGCCGTGCGGTTCTCTCAATCTCCGGATCAAAAAGAAGGTTTTCCGGCCGAACCTGTCCACGCATAAACGAATTCTGCACACAAACTAAAAAATTAAAAAGCATAAAGAATTACAAAGATAAGAGATTCACAATACAAAATTCTTAATATCACTAAACTATTGCAATGCTTGCAATATTCAACTAACAATACCCGGCAACGGTGCCGTTTTGTTAGAAGTATTTTTCGGTAGTGTTTTATCGTATCCATAGAGATTGAAGTGAATATATGTGTGTCGTTCAACGACTTACTAACTTAAGAGTAGGGGTTTTTAGAATAGTATCAATATTTGCAACAAGAGTTTGCAATAATAAAATCGGAATAAAAATTGGTCTTTAAGTTTGATAAAAGTATGTCAAGATTAGGTTTCGTTAGTCCGTCCTATATGTATTTACCCAATCAAATATGTGAACGAAGTTCTAACCAACATAACCGCGTATCCTCGCAAAAGCGTTCATCTCTAAATCGTTTTCATGAAAAATATTATTTCGATCGTTAAATGATCTCTCTACCTAACACTCGAAACAATATGCATTAGTGATTGATACAAAGCGGATATCAACTTCCAAATCTATCTCTAGCATTTGTTATAGTTGATAGATGAAGAGATTAGGTCAGGACTTGGAAAGTATATCTCTAATACAAACCAAATCATAAATGGACAAATGGTAGCAAATAACTTCATCTATATTGAATAACAACTTGTTCACATACAAGAGATTAAGAAGAATACACAAAATCTGAACCAACTACTTCTAACCTTGACACAAGAGGGATTTAGCCACTCATTTCCATGATAGCTTGCACAATAGGTTTCGGGAGAAGGTTGATCAACATCCGAGTCGAAGAATCGAGATTGGATGGGAATCCACCTTCTTTTTGGAAAATATTGTCAAGAGATGATGAAGAATGAAAGAATGAGTTTCTAGGGCATAAAAATCACCTTTGGAGCAAAAACAAGTAAAAAAATAGAATATAGTTCCAAAAAGTAGCCCATACTACTTATAAAAGTGTTGCTGAGCTGTCATGCTCGCTAGGCGAGCAAATTGGTTCGCCTAGAGAGCCCCAAAATATGCCTCCAAAAGTGTCTGCGTTTAGATGATTCAAACCAGACTAGTGTGCAGCTGTTCGCTAGGCGAAGCCTTCGCTGCTTCATTCGCTACAGCGAATTTTGGTCTTTTTGCTACTGGAAGTGTTCGCTACTTGCTCGCTGGTGCTTCACCTAGCAAGAACTTTGCTACCTCCCTCGCCACAGTGAATTTTGATCTTTTTGGTTCTGTCCAAGTCTGGGAGTATTCGCTGGCAGCTCGCTGCATGCTCGCCTAGCGAATGCTTCGCTACCTCACTCGCCTAGCGAGCTTGCTTATGTTTTCTTTCTTTCTTGGTTCCTTTGCCATCTTTCTTGTGCCTTAATTTTCTATTCTTTCATGCCTAATTCCTGCACAATAACACACAAATTAAAGGTACCAAGATCATTTCATATAATATTGCAAATCAACAAAAGCAAGGGCGATTTTGAACACTTTCTCGACAAAAAGGAGTGAAAGATGCCCACATCTGATAGCTCAAATAAGCAAAATTAGGCATCTAACACTTACTCAAACCAGATTCTGATACCACTGATGGGTCATCATGAGGGAGAAGCATTCACATTGGGTAAACACTCATCTAAAGGTCAAAGACTCACCCAAACAAGTGAGAGAGACACCACATATTCATCCAAAACCTTAAGGTGATAGGTGTATGAGTCATCTTACGTATAAAGTGATAAACCTCCATTTTTCTAAGCAATATGGGACTTAGAACTCACACTTGTTTCTCAACACAACTCAAACTTCTTTCTCAACATAACTTATCATGTTGGGTGTAAGTATAAGTGGTTAAGTCTCACATCGCCTATAAATAAATGAAATATTGCATTTATAAGATAGAGGATACATATATCTAATTCCTTAAAAATTTTGGTGGAAATGTGGCATATCTCTCTCTCTCTCTCTCTCTCTCTCCCTCTCATAGAACATTGGTCCCATTGGTGCTTCCGACTTTCCCGAACTCCTCACAAGTGGTATTATAATCATGGTTCAGCTTGGCGGGAGAGTGAGAGTTAGATTCTGTATAGGATGTGAGAGATTCACACTTGTGTGGAGAATGTTTGATGCAAATGTGAGTAGTTAAGTCTCTCATCACCTATAAATGGGTGAAATGTTTGATTTATAAGAGACAGGGTCCATATATTTAATGCCTTAAGGTTTTTGGTAGAATATGACCTCTCTCATCTCTCTCTCTCTCTCTCTCTCTCATCTCTCTCTCTCTCTCATCTCTCTCTCTTCTCTCTCTCTCATCTCCTCCTCTCTCCTCTCTCTCTCCTCCCTCTCTCTCTCTCCTCTCTCTCTCTCTCTCTCTCTCTCTCTCTCTCTCTCTCTCTCCTCTCTCTCTCTCTCTCTCTCTCTATCTCTCTCTCTCTCTCTCTCTCCTCTCTCATCTCATCTCTGCTCTCTCTCTCCGCTCTCTCTCTCTCTCTCTAGCTCTCTCTCTCTCTCTCACATCTCTCTCTCTCTCTCTCTCTCTCTCTCTATCATCTCTCTCTCTCTCTCTCTCTCTCTCTCTCTCTCTCTCTCTCTCTCTCTCTCTCTCTCTCTCTCTCTCACTCCTCTCTCTCTCTCTCTCGTCTCTCCTCTCTCTCATCTCTCTCTCTCTCTCTCTCATCTCTCTCTCTCACTCACTCACAAATGTTTGGAGGATTCTATGTTTGAGAAGGTTGTGGGTGCTATTGGCTCAAGCTTGGTAATTTTAAAGAAATTCCTCCCATGTATTGATAAAATGAAACATATAAAATTTTAACATCTAAGAATAGATTTTGAATCTTTAAAGATTGAGTATTCCAAATCAATTCTGAGTTATTGTTCAATGTTGAAATAAATTGTTAGCTAAATGGATAGATAAATTGACAAAATAGAAGAAATTTATGTGACAGAAAAGATTATTTGTTTCTTAGATCCTGTTTTTTATTATGTGGGTGTGCTTTATTATGATTAAAAAAAAATCTTGATCCCATTAGCATTGAAGAATTAAAAATTTCTTGAAAGTTCAAAAAGAAAAGAAAAAAAAATGTCATTAGAGAGCAAGTTTCTACGGTAGTGGTGAGTCATTAACTTATTAACTAAAATCAGTATTTAACTTCTAATAAATTTATCCACACCTTTTAAAGAAAATTAAGGCAAAGAAATTTTATTTCATTTATATGGAAATTTTTTACAATATATATAACTCATAATTATTATTATGTCATTTCAACTATTACTATTATTTTAAATAGAATATATGTAAGGGTAAACATAACGGAGAAAATAAAGTAATTGTGATGCATTACAACTCTTTAATATAATAAAAGAGAATCCCATGTATAATTGGATAAAACACCTAAAAAATTGTAAAGATATCAAAAATTGGCAAATCTATAAGAAGAATCTAAAGAGCAATATCATTTGATGACACTTCAATATCAATGAATTTTATCGGTAGTTTTAAATATTTTTAATACTTAGTTTAAAGATGAATTTACAAATATTTGAGAAAAAGGAAAAAGTTGTCAAAAGAAGAAAGAAATAAGAATTTTAAAGTAGAGAAAAAAAAGGTACTGGATAAATTGTGCAACAATTTTCTTTAATGGTGGTGATTAGGGGTGGACAAAAACCCGTGGCCGACCCAAACTGGTCTATCCAAAAACATAATGGGTGAATCGGTTTGATTTCTACGGGTAGGGCTGGAAATGAGTCGAGTCGAGTCGAACTCACCTCAGCTCGGCTCGACTCGTTAAGAATTGTTCGCATTCGAGTTCGAGTTCGACACGAACTTTTTTTTAAGCTCAAACTCGACTCGTTATAAGTTCACGAACAGTTCGATTCGACTCGTTAGGTTCATCTCATTAGGTTCAGCTCACATGGTTCACGAACTTAAAAACTATTTTTTAAATATATATATTTTTTAGTATATTTGACATTTTAAATAAATATATATTTTTTAAATAAAATATTAAAATAAAATAAAAGTTATCATATTGATATTTAACTTTATCTTCGAAATCTACTAATTCAAAACCTACACAACTTTCAAGAAATACATTTGAGAGTCTAACTCAAAAACTACTAAATTGAAGATTAAATTTGTCTAAGATTTAAAGTAAATATTTAAACCTAATCTTAAAGACAGTATAATTCTTTTCATATGTAATCGAGTTGACTCATGAACCTAACGAGTCGAACTATGTATAGTTCAAGTTCAGCTCATTTAGTTAACGAACTTAATTTTTCGCTCATACTCAACTCATTTGGTTCATGAACCTAGTTCAACGATTTAATTGTCGAGTCGAATTCCGAACTATCTTCGAGTTGGTTTGGTTCATTGCCAGCCCTATCTACGGGTCATCAAATTTTTGGTTTAAAAGCCTCAATTTTAAGCAGATAGTAGTAGTTGGATTTAGGTTTGAGAAATCAATCCACCGGTAACCGAATCCGTCCGCAGTAATTTCTTGAAAAGTGGAAAATAGTGGTTGGAAAGTGTAAACCACTTATTTCAAAACCATAAAATTCTCTCTCTCATAAAAGTTATATCGTAGTTGGTATTGCTGATGTATTAATTGATACTTTTGCAATTTTAATTACATTTAGTATTCATTCAAACTATTCCAATTTTATTCTTTTTAAATTTAAATTAAAATCAACACCATAAATTGTAGATAATTCTTTTGTCTTTTACATTAAGGTTGTCATAGATTTTTATTTGTAACATTACTATATGGAGAGATGGCTTCAGTATAATTTGAAAGAGCTCTTCTTCATCTTTATTTCTTCTCTATTTCTTACTCATCTCTATCTCTTTTGTATTTCTTATCCATCTGATCTATTTAAAGAGTTCTTCTTCTTATATCTATTTTGCTATTAGATTTGAACACATTTCAATATTTATTCATCAGATCTGGCTCAGTTTCAACATTTATTATCCTATATCAAAGATTGTTTCTTCATATCAAAAAATAATTGAATTTCAATCTTCTCTCATCGAGTTTAATTCTGAGTATGCTGAGTTTTCTTGTAATTTGTGTCAATTTTTTTAATTCAAAAACCGACACAATCCACCCGATTATCCACGGAAACTAAGAAACCGTCACCCACTAAAATCGAGTTTTGAAACAGACGGAAGTGGGCTTTCAATTTCTAACCCTCAGTTTGTTCGGTTTGAGATTTTTGGACCAAATTCGATCCGGACTGACCGAGTATCCACCCCTAGTGGTGATATTTGGACCAAATTAGGCGCGGTGTTTTAGCATTCTGGTGTAATTTTGACGTGTTTGAGTCCATTATAAAAAGAAAATGAGAGTTTCTTATCCCACTCCTTTGACTTCTTAGGCACCATGCACTCTGCCTAAAATACCCCCCTAATTCTTGAGATGTATCTTCAGA
Source organism: Lathyrus sativus (assembly GCA_963859935.3). NCBI lineage: Eukaryota > Viridiplantae > Streptophyta > Magnoliopsida > Fabales > Fabaceae > Lathyrus > Lathyrus sativus. The sequence continues at coordinate 13,941,311 of OZ012736.1, forward strand.
CGCACATTTTTTTAGTTTTTTTTAATTAATTTCGTAGATGCATCTATAGAATATTTTTGTATGTGTATTTACGGAAGAAAACCAGAAACAGAATACCAAAAAATCAACATTGCAACTGTAACACCCCATTTAATTATTTAGTCGTTTTGTGATTATTTTGTGTGATTGTTCTTTACATTGCTTTGTTAAGGGTATGTGTGTAAGGGTGGGTGTGAGAGTAGTGGAATGAATTAAGTTTAGGCTTAGGACAACATAGTAATAATGATGATATGAATAATGATACATTTTATTAATACTAATATTATTAGTATTATTATTAATATTATTATTATTATTATTAACATTAATATTATAAGGACTATTATTATTATTATTACTAAAATTAGGGAAATTAAAACATAATTAGAGGAAAGTGGGGAAAGAGAATTAAAAACTGTCAATACGTGAATAGAGAAAGAGAAAGAGAAGGAGAACTATGGCTAGGGAGGAGAAAGAGGTTTCCACCATTATTGAAGAGAGGAAAAACTAAAAATTCAGATAAGGGGGAGAATGAGATTCATTAATGGTGATCTGAACATGAGAGGATAATGAGAGTTCCTTTCCCTCTTAAGAATTTTTGTGTATTTCTTCTTATCCTTAAATGTTGATATGCTTGAGTAGTAATTGTTGTGAATCCATGTTTGTGCACTGTTCTAATATAAATATGTGTTGTATGCTGATTCCGAATGTGAAATTCGTGTGATTTTGTGTTGTGGTTGCTGGGTTCTGATATGGAAACAAATATGAAATTTGAGGTTTTTAGGGGTTAACGAAAATGGATTCTAGGGGTAGAAAACATTTATAGAATGATAAATTAAATGTAAGAGCTTGAAGGTGTTCCAATGGGGAAAAACTACACTGATACAAAAACTGAAATTTTTCTGTGTTGGTAAGTCAATACCCATAAGGCACGAGGCGTTACACATATGGGGGCACTCATAGGGGGAAATACGCGTATGATACACACCTGTCCCCAGAGCCAGCATGGCCATCTGCCAATACGCGTAATTTACGCATAAGGATGAACGACCATACGCGTATGACAGGAGCATTCCGCGTACGAGGAATTTTGGGGAAGTTTTGGAAAGAAATCACTCTCTGGTCATACAGGTAAGTCCCAAGGAAATACGCGTATGAGGCCTGGGCATTTGAGCCCTATACGTATGATACACATGCCTGGGACGGAGGAGGATGGCCATACGCGTATGGGCATAGCTGTAGTGAAATTTTCTCGTTTTTGCAATTTATGTCCCGATTTCGCGTGTAATGTAATTTCTCTTGATCTGTAAGACTAAGATGGCATAAATAAACATAGGGGGAACCAGTAACGATATTAAATGGGACAAAACATGGGATTTTTACGTGATTGTCTGTATGAGACATGTTTAGCGTTTGTGCGCCTAATGCTAATGACCTTGGGTTGTGGTGGTAATTCCAGAGGGAATTACGGTGAGTAGGTGATCACGTGTGATCATTGAGGATCGTGGGTTGAGGATGAATGATTGTTATATTATGCATAATTTTGTGTCATGCATTCATGTCATGTTATGTGGAGATGAGCTAGGGGGAATCCATGATGGGTGCCTAGTCTCGTCCGGACTCCACGTGAGAGTCGAGTGGAGATAAGTTGTAGTTCAGAGGAACGTATACGACTTATCCGAATTCTGACGGGAATCAGGTTCTAGGGTGAATCGTATATGATTGTGATGGTACTTCTTGCATTGTGTCGTGTCAGTCGATTCGCACAACATATGTATATGATTGAATATGGACGGAATATGCCGAGTAATAATGTGGCACTTGTATATGCATTATGATTGTATGATAGATGTGCTAGTGTGATAACTACTCCTTAGCATGTGATTTTCACCGTGTATTATTGAATGTAGTTCTCACCCCTTTTCTGTTTGTTGTATCTATGCTCCTTGGAGAGTATAGATAATCAGGTACTTGAGTAGTGCTTGGAGCATGTGTTTCTATTTGATCGAGTCTTAGGAGTCGCTCTGATACGTAACACAGAAAGGATGAGGATTTTGTTAATTTTTTCATATTATTTGTTATTTTTTATGTATCTTGATTTATTTTGACTAATGTTGTTGAACCACTATTTTTGGGGAGATTTGATGTAATTGGAGCTTTAATGTTAAGCCATTTCATTTAATTGCGCTGTTTAATCAAAGTATTTATTTTATTAATGAATAAGATATGAAGTGATTTGATACTGCATGATAAGGTTTTGTAATGTGGCATCCTACGTGTGTAACTCTGATTTATTTCCCCAATCATTTTCGTATTTTTAATTTTTATACGAAAGGATAGAGTAGGGTGTTACAATTAGTATTATAGCGGGTCGGCTCGTTCGTCTAGTGTTGTAGTAGAGTCTGACTATAGAATGAGTATAGTCTTGTGTTTCTTCTAATCGATATTTTGTTTGGAGCATGTTGTTCCCTAGTATGCGACATGTGTGTGAAAACACAGTCATTGCTTGTTTTGTTTTCCATTTGATGGTTTGGAATGAAACAAGTGGAAGGAGAAGCATGTTCTTCTCCAAGACGCTTCAAGTGTGGAGTGATGGCGCAGTGTGTCATTGGACGCTAGTATAGATGGTAAAGATGGTTTATGCCTAATTGTGATTGTCGGTTGTCTATTGATAGATTGAGGAACTGATCACCCTTAATCTCTTGTTAATAATAAACGGGATCATGTTATATGGAATTTACTTGTCTTGCTAGCTTAGATGGTGCGTACTGTGAATTGTTTAGAGTTAAGCCAAGTGCTTGCAGATTTTTTTGTTGAGTCGATGCAGATTCTTATAGCTAAAGAATGAGGCAGATTCGAGTTTCTTTTTTGTGGGTCAAGTTGGGATGTCTCTGAGGGAGAACGATCAGGTATTGTTAATGGTTGCTTCTCAGGGAGTAGAGAGCAAGGTGACGGCTAGAGATATGCCAATGGTTTGTAATTTCTGATGTTTTTCCTGAAGATGTTTATGACTTGCCTCCAGAGTATGGATATGGATTTGGTGATAGTAGGGAGGTGATGTTGTTGTCTGTTAAATAAGTGGATAAACCTCTAGAAGATGAAGCCTTTATGTTTGTAATGTTTGTATCGTTGCACGTGTTAAAAGATAATAAGTTATTTGCGAAGCTTTCAAAATGTGAGTTCTAGCTGGATGAGGTGAGTTTTCTAGGACATGTTATTTCTAGTGGTGGCATAGCAGTGGATCCATCCAAAGCAAGTGTTATACTTCAGTGGGAACCTCCGAAGTCAGTAATAGAGATTAGGAGTTTCTTGGGATTAGCAGGTTATTATCGCAGGTTTATCGATGGGTTTTCTAATTTGACCCTTCCTCTTACTTAGTTAACTAGAAAAGGACATGCCTTTGTGTGGGATATCTTGTGTGAAGAAATTTTTCGGGAATTGAAGAAGTGGTTGACTACAACGCCAATATTGATTCTGCCAAAGCCAGATGACCCTTTAGTGGTATATTATGACACGTTTAAAATGGGTTTAAGCGGGGTATTGATGTAGGATGGTAAGGTCGTGGCTTATGCCTCACGACAATTGAGGGTACATGAAAGGAATTATCCTACTCATGATCTTGAGTTAGCTGCAGTTATTTTTGTGTTGAAAATTTGAAGACATTACTTGTACGGGTCGAGGTTTGAAGTGTTCAGTGATCATAATAGTTTGAAATATTTATTTGACCAGAAAAAGATGAATATGAGACAGAGAAGATGGTTGGAATTCTTGAAGGACTATGATTTTAGCTTAAGTTACCATCTCGATAAAGCTAACATTGTGGCGGATGCTTTGAGTCAGAAGACGATTCATATGTCGACATTAATGATTAAGGAGTTGGATTTAATTGAGCAGTTTAGAGACTTGAGCATGGTTTGTGAACTGACTTTTGAGAGTGTGATATTGGGTATGTTGAAGGTTAATAATGAGTTCCTTAATGAGGTTAGAGAGAGTCAGAAACTTGATTTGAAGCTGGTGGATTTGATGACCACAGGAGGGTCGGATGTAGAAGGTGACTTTGAAGTACATGATTTTGGTGTGTTGAGATTTAGAGGCAGGATTTGTGTGTCGGACGATCCTGAATTGAGAAAAATGATCTTATAGGAAATCCATAGGAGTAGCTTGAGTATTCATCCAGGATCTATGAAAATATATCAGGATCTTAAGAAATTGTTTTGGTGGCCAGAAAAAAAGATGTAGCTCAGTTTGTGTATGCTTGTTTGACCTGTCAGAAGTCAAAAGTGGAATACTAGAAACCTTCCGTTTTGATGCAACCAATGGAAATACCAGAGTAGAAGTGGGATAGTATCACTATGTATTTTATGATAGGGTTACCGAATACGGCGAGAGGCTTTGATGTTATTTGGGTGATTGTGGATAGACTGACGAAATTGGCACATTTTATACCGATTAACATCAGTTTTCCTTAGTCAAAGTTAGCAAGATTTATATCAGAATAATAATGAAGTTGCACAGGGCTTCATCGAGCATTGTGTCTGACAGAGACCCGAGGTTTACTTCCAGATTTTGGAAGAGCTTGCAAGAAGCTTTGGGTTCTAGTTTGAAGTTGAGTTCTGCTTATCATCCACAGACAGATGGGAAATCTGAGAGGACTACTCAGTCACTGGAAGACTTGTTGAGAGCTTGTATACTCGAGCAAGGAGGTGCTTAGGACACTCATTTACCGTTGATTGAATTTACTTACAATAATAGTTACCATTCTAGTATTGGAATGGCGCCTTTTAAAGCATTGTATGGTAGGAGGTGTAGGACACCTCTATGCTGGTATGACTCGGGTGAGAGCATTGCACTTGGACCCGAGATTGTGCAACAGATTATCGAGATAATTTAGATGATCAGAGAAAAGATGAAGGTATCTGTCGCTACCGCGAAAATAAGGTGCCGGCAAAACAGAAGATCGCCATCTTTAGTTATTTATCCCTCAGAAAGGGAAAGGAAACGATCGGAAAAACCTGACGAAAAGGTATAAGACAAGGTCATCGCAACCAATGTTTGGGTTCGGGAGTCAGTTACACAAGGGGAAGGTATTAGCACCCCTCACGTCCATCGTACTCGATGAGATCCATGCTTGTTGTGTTTATCTGACGGGTTGGTTATATCTATCTACGCTAAAAGGTTTGTCTGAAAAGAAAAGAAACTGACTCGGCAGAACACAGCAGTTCTATGCCTACGTATTCCCGTCTGGAACGAGAAATCAGAGTTAACGTAGTTCGCCTAACTACGGGTTACGGGGGGAAGGTTGCTCGCCGAGATATCGCATCTCGTGCCTACGTACTTTCACACGGCATGAAAGATCAGAGCAAATGTAGTTCGGGCTTAAAGAGGCACAGGTTTGTCTTTTTCATCCAAGTAGGGTTAATAGACGGTTCCAGCAGTGGGTGTATGCAGCTCGACCTTTGGAGACTTAGGCGTTTACCGTTTGCGGTAGAACCGAGAGTTAACAAAACTCTCCTTAAGAAAAGGGTTTCCAAGGATTAAAGGTCCAAGAGGACAAAAATGATTTCTGTGTTTGTTTTTGAAGTCTTTTAAAGAAGAAGTGTTTTGAGTTTTGTTTGTAACTCATGTTGCACTAAAGACTTGGACTTAAGAGTGAATGCGTCGCATGTCACACAAAGGGTACCATACTAAACACCCAAGATGTTGAAAAGAAACTCTCCAACAACCCTTTCTCAAGTGCTTAAGGCTCGCAGCGTACAACACGTGTTAATTTTTATTAAGTTTTTTAAAGATGTCTGCAGATAAGAAGAGAAAGGACGCACTAAAGGGGAACTAATTCAATCCTAAAGTTATCATGCAAAGTTCATCCTATGGTCAAGGTTAGGAGGGAAATACTTATTGTTATCATGCATGGTTAAAGGCCTAATGTCTATCACATTCTATCTTGAACAAGAAAGAATGGAAATCCTAAGGGAAGGAAGACAAAAGAAGAAGAAGGAAACAATTGTACAAATGCATACATGAAATGCAAATATATGAAGCAAAGATGCAATGCAAGTGAGGGAGGAAAATAGTGTGGGGAAGAAGCCTCCACAAGTCCATCTCAACCTCAAGCCAATCATGAAATAATGCAAGAGAGTAGGAGAAGGAAATGAAACAAGAGCAAGTCATATCAAGCCATACAAAGGAAGTCCTCAAGGATTCACCACTTTAGGCATGCCTTAGAGACCTCCAAAGGAGATACCTAAAACTTCCTTAAGTGGCACACCAAGGTCATGGGATAGAGGGTAGCATATTCTAATCATACAACCTATTCCACAAATGAATATCAAGGAAAAAATAGTAAGGCATCAAGAGAGACCTACAATGAAAGTACATAAACCACTATTTGGAATCACAATGTACAAGCATGAAAGTATAACATCAAATGGGAAAGTTATGTAAAATATAAACAGCCACCAAATGGTCCACAAGACCTATGAATCCACAATAATAAGCAATCACTATAATGTCCATCACACAAGCAATACAAGGCTTTTGGAGCCAAAATAATACAAATGTCCAAGTGGGAAAGCCAAATTATGAGTCCAATTGCAAAATAAGGAAAAAATAGTAAAATGCACCTAAAAATGCCAAATCAATTCTCCAAGCACCTACAATGTGTCAAAAATCATAGGTTAAAAGGATAGAGGAAGAATCCAAAAGGAAGAGTTCAAAATGAGGGTAAACATCCAAAGATATCCCAAAACAAGGCAATCTAGGGCCTGCCTAAAGATGGTGTTCAAAACCTATACAAATGGTAGTATAAAATCCAGAGAAAAATATATTCAAATCCATAAAGATGTCTACAAGAATTCCACAAAAGATTAGGCAAAAATATTTGGTTTTGATACCTCAATGAAAATTTACAAAAATGGAGGTACAATTTCACGATTTTAATGGCAATTAAAATAAGAAAAATCACAACTAAATGAAAATAAATCCTAAAAATGATTTTTTAATTTCTAAAACTCCCTAACATGTCTAAGAATAACAGGTAAAAATCTCATGAATTAATGGACATTATTTATATTTTTCATGCATTTAAAGCTAACAAGTAAAATTATAAAGAAAAAGAGAAAATCAATGCAAAATAAACAAATCTGTGTGTCAAATAGCAAAATCATTCAGTGTATTTTTGGACTGGGCCTATGCGTGGGGTGTGGATAGCAGTCACTTAAGCCCAGCTGAGACTTAAATGATGTTGTGAGGTGGCGCATTGAGATGTGTTAGATTGAAGTACTAAGTCATGATTTTTCCACACGATCCAACGGTCCCTGCTTGTCTTCTCCGTTTGAAAATAAAAAGAGGAGGGAATGTGCAGCGTCGACGGTGAGGGTGGCCGGAGTTGACGTCGGTGTTTGCCTTGGACCATATCTCTCTCGTTTCCACACCAAATCGAATGCTTCTTGAACCAAAATCGTGGAATTTTTCACAAGGAACAATAATATCACATTGAAACAAGCTATTAACCTCTAAATATCCACACCCGTGTGGCTTCAAGAAAAATCCAAGAACACAAATTCTTCATGAAATCCTTCCAATTGTTACCAGAATCATGATTCACATCCAGGGGAATGTAATGGTGCAAAAATGGTGCAAGAAAGATGCATAATTAATGAGTAATCTTGATTTTCATATACCTCTGAAAATGGTGTTGTAGTGCTTCAACCAACCACGAATTCTTCAGGAAAATGGTGTAGAATCTTTCAATGATTGTTGATGAAGGTGTTTGGATAGGTGAGAGCACTTGAATTAATGAAAAATGAAGAACTCGAAAATCACTCTTTCACCCTCTTTTTCAATATGCTATATCTCTGTTTCTACACCAAAATCATCCCAAAAAATCATGAATTTACTCCATAGATTATATAGAATATGTTTGCAATCAATTGGAGGCCGAATTATGAGAAAATGATCAAGTTGAATTTTGGATTTTGGTGAAGTTGGAAGCCCATGAATATCCATGAATTCATGTCCATTTCTCCTTGTTTTTGATTCAATTTAATTGCTTGTAGTATAAGAAAGATCAAGGGCCCAAAATCCCTCCTTGTTTGGATCTTAATGGTCATAATCCAAAGTGTTTCTTAATCATGAAGAAATCTTGAAATAGTACATGAACCATGCCTCAAATGCAATTGATTTTTTCACCAATGATCTTTAAATGTGTTTTCCCTTCAAAATGAGTACAAGTATGACCATACTTGATTAAATTTTGGCAAGATCCCAAACTTGGGTTTTCACATGCTTTTACCAAAATCCCCACCACCAATCTTCAAACATGAGCTAGCCCATTGATAAATTGAGGTTTAGTTGACCAAATGACCCCATTTGGAGCAACTTTCATGTTGGAAAAAAGTTCATTTGAGTTATGCAAAGTGGTGAACTTGACCCGTAATTTTATGACTTGTAATCAAAGTTTCCCGAAATACCCCTGACTTGTAAACCTTATAACTTGAGTTCTACAAATCAGATGAATGACTTCTATCACATTTTGGAAAGCTAAGATAAAGACCTACAACTTTCATGTTGGCCAAAAATTAAGGAGAAACACCCTTCTAGGTAAAAGGTGCCTTGGAAGTTGGTTGACTTCTGCAGACAAATTCCACATTCATCTGATGACCTGTAACTTGTCTGGATCATGACTTGAGTTCTATAAATCCAATCAAGGACTTATAGTACTAAAATTAAAGCTAAGAACATGCTCTACAAGTTCCATGTTAGCCAAAAGTTGAGGTGAAACTTTTATCTTGAGATAAGTGGTCTTGAAGTTAGGCCCTAAATAAGGGATTTTACCCTGAGAACCCTAGTTTAGCAACTCCTCACACTTTGAATTCTTCTTGGATTGATCTTGGAATATCACCTCATGTATCTCAACACAAATTTCCATGATCACAAATACTTAGAATTGAGCTTTGAACTCCTCCAATTGCACAGATGACTTAGGGTTGACCAGATGAAAACCCTAATTACAACACCTTCAACTGTGACTCTTCACACCTAGCATAATGACTTGACTGAGCTCCACCATGACCCTAAAGACACTCCATGAGCTCTATCCACATACTCTATCCATAATCAAGGCTTCACAACCCACTGATGGTCTTCAATTGGCTCCCAAGTTAGGAGATGAACCACATATAAGCATCCAAACTTCTCGAGAACACAAACCATTTCCTGATGACTTTGGTGACCTTCTCAAGCTTGAATAAAACCTCTAGATAGGCTCCTATTGATATATACCACACTTGATCCCCTGCTAAATGAATAATTCTATGTTATGCAAATGCTAGACCAATGATATGCTAATGCAATGAAACAAAAGCCAAGTAAGAAAAAGGTTAGGCAAATTTTGGGGTGCAACAGTATCCCAGAGTAGACAGAAAAGTTATCATGATAATAGGAGGAAAGACTTGGAATTCGGCGAAGACGAACATGTGTTTCTAAGGGTCAATCATGTGAACGGTGTTGGTCGTGCGCCGAAATCGAAGAAGTTGGATCCTAAGTTCATCGGACCGTATCAGATTTTGTAGAGAGTTTGAGTTGTTGCATACAAAGTGGCGATGTCACCGGAAGTTCTGAATTTGCATGATGTTTTTCATGTATCGCAACTTCAAAAGTACATTTCTTATCCATCCCATGTGCTTCAAAAGGATGAAGTGAAGGTTCGGGCTAGCTTTTAACCAAACAGTGGCCTGAGGCTTGAAGCGGTTTGTTTGTAAACCAAACAACAAACAGAACTTTGAGCGGTTAGTCTCTAAGACAAACTGAGATTTTTCATAGACTTGCCTCGAACTAAAATGGAGTTTTGATTTGGCTATCCTCCAAACTGAATCGAGATTTTACATAGGCTAACCACAAATCGAACTAAGACTTTTACCAGACTTCTCTCAAAACTACGGAGCTTTTACACAGGATAAACTCTGAAACTGAGTGAGATTTTATACTAGGCTAATATAGAATTAATATAGTTTTCGAACGGGCTAAGCTCAAGAACCATTGTAAATATTTTTCACTTGTTAATCTTTACGAACCCAAAAGAGATGTTTTCTTCAATGGCAGATCTCACAAACTAAACAAAGACTTATACTAATCCCTAAAAGAGCTTTTACACTAGTTTAGCTCCAAATAATGATTTACAATGGTTCTCTCAAAACTACGGAGCTTTTACACAGGATAAACTCTGAAACTGAGTGAGATTTTATACTAGGCTAATATAGAATTAATATAGTTTTCGAACGGGCTAAGCTCAAGAACCATTGTAAATATTTTTCACTTGTTAATCTTTACGAACCCAAAAGAGATGTTTTCTTCAATGGCAGATCTCACAAACTAAACAAAGACTTATACTAATCCCTAAAAGAGCTTTTACACTAGTTTAGCTCCAAAGAAAAATAATCACTTCCTTAAGAAGAATGATTTACTTAAGAGAAAAACTAGTCTTGGTAAATTTACAATAAATCCCTCATCCAAAACAAAATCCTCACTAAACTCAAGAACACCCTCAAAGCATTATGGCTAAAATATATGAAAAAGTACATATGAAATAGAGATATAATGAGAGAAAGTAAAAGTGAGGCGTTTTCACGTTTTCTAGATGATTTGAAATGATAGAGGGGCTCTCTAATTATAGGCGAACAAATTTTATAATTTTGGAAGCAATCCATGAGACAAATAAATGATCTAATAGATTAGCTAATCGATAAGGAAATGCAAATAATCAATTATTTGTGCCCAAATTGGAAGGTTTTAATAGACAACTATTACCAATCATTAAGAGATTGCTATAATCGATTATGGACTCAATTATACATCATCTAATCAATTAGGACAAGTTTTTAATCGATTATAGAGTTCAAAAAGTTGTCATAATCAAGAAATCAGTCCCCTAATCATTTGACTAGGCTCCAAAGACATTTTTTTGGTTGTGTTAATCAAAAAGTGGCATGTTTCTCCATGTTTTAAGTGTGTACCTGATTTGTCCATACTAATTCCAGAGACACACTTGTGTTTTTATAATACACTGGTCAATCAAATGGACACGATCAGACAAGTTTTCACACTTTGTCTCTTTTACACTCTAAAGCTTTCAGATTTATTTGTAGGATATACTAATCATATAAGCACTTCACTAGAACCTTAAACCTTATATTGGATGAAGCTTGAGATATCTTCAAGCTAATCACCATCTTCAGGGAGCTGTAAATATATCACTAGTGATCATAAACTTTAATTCTTTATTTGAGCTGACTTTAGTTTCATTCATAAGGATAACTTGATCTTGATCAACCACCTTGTGCATCTTTGACCTCTTGAGCAAGCTTTAGTAATTTCTTGACTTCATGCATTATTATTATTATTATTATCAAAACAGCTCTAAGTATTGCTACTACTTCAAGTTTTTTTTACTACTTTAAGTATTGTCATCATCGAAACCATGTTATCATCAAAGTTAAGTAGTTTATTCTTGAGTCTTGCTATCCCCAAGCTTTATCATCTTGGATCAGTTCTTGATTATACCTACAAACATATGGTTTCACAATTTTTCCCTTTGAGTTAGAGACATATTCATTTTCTCTGCCATATCATTTGGTTGGGGTGTCTTAAGAATTGAGAAATGTCTTTGAATACCTTGTTCTTCACACAACCTCTTGAATTTTAAATCAGTGTACTCTGACCTATTATATGACTCCAAATACTTAATTGTTTCCTGTTTGATTCTCTACCTCTACCTTCCATAACTTGAATTTGGTAAAGACTTCATATTTCTGCTTCAAGAAATAAACATAAACCTTGCGAGAAAAATCATCAACGGAAGTCAAGAAATACCTAGAACCCCTTATGGAAACCTCTTTGGTAGGTACCCACACTTCATAATGCACATAGTAGAAATTTCCTTATGTTTTATGTTTTTTGGTATTGAACCAAACACTACACTGTTTCCCGAGTATATAATAATTGCATAATTCCAACTTGCAAAAACAAACACCCTTCAATAGAATTATCTTATGAAGTTCCATCATCCCTTCTCATTAAGACGATCATGACGCATATGCCAGAGTTTGGTTGCATCATTATCAGATTCAACTAGTGCAACATCACCTACAATAGTGTTCCCTAGCAATTTGTAGATTTTACATGCAGTTATCCTTTCTCTCATCACTATCAATGCACCCTTTCTAACCTTCATACTGTATCTATATCCATCAAACATGTAAGAGAAACCATTTACTTGTAGAGCATATAGGAAAATCAAGTTCTTCCTCAATTTTCAAATATTCTTACTTCGTTTAATGTTCGCACGCCACCATCGTCCATGACAATTTTGATTAGTCTCATTCTAGTGATAGTACATGTTTTATCATCACCTAGATAAACAAATCTAAAATTACCTGATATGAATAGAGTGAATCATTCCTGGTGCGGCGTCATGTAGTAAGAACAACTAGAGTTAAAGATTCACGCATTTGTATGCTTATTAGATGAAACATACAATATATTTGCTTCACTGCCAAAATCATCGCTTTGAACCACATTTGAAGAATTAGATGAGCCTTGGTTTCTGCTTGGATAACTCATCTTCCAATGCCAAGTATGTTTACAACTATAACACTTGGTTGTTTTACGATTGCTGGATTTAGACCTCTTCTTTCCTGAACTTCTATTACCCTTGTTTAGCCCACGATCTTCACCCCCTTTCACATAAAATCTGTCACCTTGAGTTCCTTCCTCTACACATTGTCTCCTTTGAGAATGAGACAAAGTGTAGCAGTAATCATATCAAAACTTATAATGGTTTCCCGTAGGTAAGAGTAGTCACTAAGTGGTTATAAAAACCTGGTGTCGCTACTCGAAAAATACAACGTGCAACGACGGGGAGGCGAAAAGGATAGACAGAAGAGTCGCCACCGAACTTTATTTATCCCATGAGGGGAAAGGAAAATATCGAGAATACCTTAAGAAAAGAAAGGATAAGATGGTCTCGCAACCAAGAACGGGTTCGGAAGCCGGTTATGCGAGGGGAAGGTATTAGCACCCCTCGCATCCATCGTACTCGATGGGAACCATTTGTTTGTCGAATGTGTGAATTTATTTGCTTTAAATATTATGCTATAAAAGTTTTTTCCAAAGGATAAAGAAAGAGGGTTTAGGAACTAAGAAAGGAGGCATAACGGGGGAGAAAAGAGAAAGAACAGACTTGGTAGGACTTCGCAGTCCTATACCTACGTATTCTCAATAGATGTGAGAAAGTCAAAGTCGACGTAGTTCGGGGAACTACAGATATCGGGGGAATATGCTCGGCAAGGATTGTGGCCCTTGTGCCTACGTATCTTTACTTAAAAGAAGTAAAGAATCAGAGCAGCCGTAGTTCGGCCTACGGTTTGTTGATGTTTTTATGGATGATGCTATCGTGCGCATTCTAGCAGTTTAGGTGTTTTTGCTGCTCGCTTGTGAGGAGACTTATGCGTTACCTGTTTGCGGTAGAACGGACGCAACATATCCTTTTTGAAAGATTGATTAGTTTTTGCCATTCGAGGAAAGAAGTCACATTTGATTGGTTGAATTTTTTTTTAGGGGTGAGATAAGTCCTCAGATAGAAACCCCTTGCGGGTAATACCCAACTCTTTATCACAAAGTTTTTGTTGTGAAAATGGTGTGGCAAACGTAGCGTCTTCGTATTGAAAGACAAGCGTCAAGACCACACACACTACAGTGAGTATCTCAACACTTGAATAGGAAGAAGTCTACACTCAATCCTCTCTCTTTAATTCAACATAAAGAGAACTTCATTATCTTATTAAAGTATTTTTGGTTTTGAATGGTAAGTGCTTTACGACTGTAAACCCTACGGTAAATGTCAGCACTCGGGATAGGAGAAGTCCTACGCCTAACCACTCCACGACCATTCATGTTTTTGTTACAAAATGATTTGAAAATGCACTCGGTGCGGGACCGAGGTTTTAGGTGAGAAAGGTTTCGGAAGGAAGTTATGAAAGTGAGAGGTGGTGAAAGAGATAGGTGATGGATAAAGTTGCGTCTTCGTATTGAAAAATGAGTATCAAGACCACTCACACTACAGTGAGCATCTTAACACTCGGAGAGGAAAAAGTCTACACTTAATCCTTTCTTAATATAAAGAGAAATAACGGTTTATTATTGAAAGTGATTCAAAAACGAACTCAATACGGGACCGAGGTTTTAGGAGAGAAGGTTTGAAAATGGAAGCGTCTTCGCATTGAAAGACGAGCGTCAAAACCACCCACACTACAGTGAGCATTTCGACACTCGGAGAAGAAGAGGTATACACTCAATCCCCTCTTTTAATTCAATACAAAGAGAATAATATGATTGAAGATGTTTGTGGAAATGAACTCGGTATGGGACCGAGGTTGTTTAGGAGGAAAACAATGTAAGTTCACTATGATAACCAAAAGAAGAAAAGAAAATCCTTGACACGTTAACAAACACAAAGGGATCAAACGCAAACAAATATTACGAGATAAGTCAAGCATGGTATAAAAGAAATTCATCAAGACGCAGGGTGACGACCCTAAAAATGAACCAACTTTCAAGTAGGCAAAAGGCAATGTGACTATGAGAAATTTGAAATTTTATTTCATTAAATGAAAATAGACATTATTATGAACATTTTGCAAAAAGAATGGTTTGAAAATGATAAAAAAAATAAACAAGTTATGAATTTTTGAAATTTGTTGAAGAAAAAGAAATAAAAAGGCAAAAAGTGTCCCCTATGGGGATTGAACTCAGGACACAAGGCAGACAAGGCATAAGGGGCACAAGTTTCTACCACTGGGGTGGCTATACATCCAAGTATTTAGCCACCCCCATAAATAGATAAGGCTAAAACAAAATGAAAACTGGGCAACAAACCAAGGCCAAACAAGTGAAATCTCACAAATGCGTTTTCTCTCTAACTTTGTCAAAACTTAATCTTTTTTCATGAAATTTTAGTCAAACTTGATTGATTTTTGATGAGGATCATGATGGTCACAACCAAATTTTGAAATAACAACCACACATTAAAACATGATAGCACATGCATATTGGCATTTTGAGATGCATTAAGGAAAACCAAACCAGTTCTGAGTACACACACATCCAATAGACATTGCACACAAGTCATACACATGATAACAGATGGATTATACACTTAGGGCTTAGTCATAGATCAATAGAATTGAAAATGGTTCATGGATTGCAAACATAGCATGAAAATGAAGGCAAACTGTCAAGGATGCAGATGGAAAGGTTCAAATCATACATACACATGGCCTACCAATTCTGAACATGTCATTTGATGCTTTTAAAGTTTACAAACCAAACACAAATGCTCAGGCAGAAGAAAGAAGTAAGATGCAGTAATGACAACATATTGGAAACTTGAGTGAACTTTGTGAAAAAGGTGAACTTGTGCTCTCAAACAAACTAGAATAAAATGACCTCAAATCAAAACCAAGTTGTTAAAAAAATAACACAAACAAACAATTATATCATGCATACATGTGGCTAAATCAAAATGGAATGGGAAGATCAAAGATTGGCCAGCAATAGCAGCTAAACAGCAGGCCAAAACCAAAGGGCCATGCTGCCTAGGTTTCAAACACAAGGGCAATCATAGATGCATACAAAACTTGATCAAAACAAGAAAAGCTCATGGCATCTCAACCAAACCAAATAAAATGCAAAGAGGCACAAGAGGATAACAATCAAATGCCAAGGCAAACACCAAACAGAACTGTCATCATGCCAAGCTATGTGAAATGAAAAGAAAAGCAGTTTGAAATCCAATTCAAGAAATGAAATCAAACAAGTTGAACAAAACTCACACACAAACTCAAAATATAATATTAAGTGTTTCCACACTTCAAGATTCATCACAAACCCAACAGAAAAGAAAATCATATGCCAGCTGCTCATTAACACATAAAGATACATAATTGAAGGCAATGACATGATTGGAAAAGGTTTAGATCAGACAAACAGCACACACAAGATTCAAACATGTCTATGAATGATGTTACAACTTAAGAATGACCAAAAAATGTACACAACACAAACTGGTTCACAAACTGCAAAGGTAGCATACATGGAAGGCAGACTGTCAAAACAGGTAGGATACAAATTGGCAAAGCAATCATGAATGGGGCCTGGTTCATGCACATACCAATCCTAAACATACTATCTAGAGGTCTAATGCTCATGGAATAAACTAAAACAAACTCAAACAACAAAGTGAAGTGTGTGCTGCAGCTGTGGCTTTTCAAAACAGTTTTGGCAACAAAATGATGAGGTATGTGAAATGCAAGCTGGTCTAGCCAAAATTGAGTGGTCTCATGTCATACACATCATAAACATAAAAACAAAAGAAGTCAAACTCAGAAATCAAACACATTGCAATTGGAACAGAAATTGATATGGTCATGGCATACTTTGGCTTGAAAATGCATATTGAAAGTGTAATGATAAACCAAGTGAAAACAGCTCAAACAAACAACACACACACACCACAAACATGAAGATGAATGAGTTTTAACTCAAAGTTCAGGCATATACAAACAGAACATAAACTTGACATGTTGATGGTTAAAAATTGCAAAACTGTCTTGAAACAACACTAGTGGTACAGCAGGGCATTTGTCAAGTAATGAGATTCATGCCATAACAATGACACACACACACACACATCACCAATATGCTAATAGATGAGATCATGCTCAAGAATCAGTTTAAAACAACACCAAGTAGAATATGGCATGTTGGATGGAATCAAAACATGAAAAATGCAAGACTGTCAAAATTCAAAAGCAGTTGGATCTGTCATGGCAGTTGAGACAATTAGGCATCATACACAAACTTGAAATAGGTAGAATAATGATTCTAGGTTGATGGACCAGACAAAAACCAGTTGAAACAGAAAATGGCAAGTTGTTGGTATCATGAAGTTTTGAAAATGCAAGTGGAGAGTGAAAAGTTGTTTTGAAAAAAGCAAGGCCAGTTTGAACATACACATACCACACACAACTTCTAAACATGTTAAATGATGCTCTCATATATAAAGATCACACACAAATTGCTTACAACAAAACTGGTATGTTGTTGCAAACATTGACAGCAAGACAAACAAAACCTCACAGCAGGCCCTATAGCTAAGTCTCATGCTTTTCACAATTTCAATAAGTTTCAAATGATACAAACAAGACCAAATCAGAACAGATCAGCAGTTCAAACATATGAGGTACAATATTGTAGGCACATAAAATTCAACATTAAGACTCATGACCATGGTATAGCAAAATGTATCAAGTATCACAACAAGCCAACCTAGGTTCAAACATGAGCTAGGGGCAGGGGAAACTCATGAAACAACTAACAAGCTATCCAAATATCACCAATAAACAAAGGCTGACAGATCTAGGGCAAGCACATCAATATTTCATGTTCGGATCCCCTAAAGCTAATCTTGTAGGCAAAAATCTCAAAACAAGTTGTACACAACATCAAAGTTCAATATTGACAGAAAATCATCAACACATCATACATGAACAACATACTTTAACAAAAGCAATATCATAGCCATACAAACATAAGCCCTTGACAAAGAACCAACTATGGGACATCATGCCTATATTTTCACAACAAGCATTTCAAAATTGCAAAAACATGACAGTGTATGTATAATAAAGAGGTTGAGCATTACATACCTCTTGTAGACTTTCTTGAACAAGCTAAAAAGCTAAGAAACCCAGAGATCTTCTTCTTTGGCAAAGATTTGGAGCTTTCTTCCTCTTGAAGCAATAAACTATCTTTCAAGACAGTTTGAGTTATGAACTTTCCAACTGGTTTTTGAGACTTTGGACAGTTGAAATATGATATATATGAGGTGTTGGGAGTGTTGAGGTGGTAGGAAAAGCCTTAAGTAGAGACTTGGCTTCCAAAGTACATGAAAGTCAACATATGAAGGTATGAAGGTTGACTTTTAGATTGATGAGTTTTTTGGTGAAAGTAATGGTTGGAACAACTTCAAATGGACATTTTAAGGGTGTATAGATGGTCTTTGAAGTGTTTTGATGTTTGGAAAAAGAACTAGCATGAAAAGTGGAAAATGGTGTTTTTTTTGTGAATTTGTGAACTCAAGCAATTTTCAAGCAAGGATAAGAATGAGAGAGCTATGATTTTATTGTGTGTTCTTGATAGCTCTGGTGTAGTTTGTACAATAGAGATAGGTCTCTATTTATAGGGAAAATGAGGGTGAGGGAAACCTTGGCTTTTCCACATTTTGGAGGGAAATTGTGAAGTTTTGAATGAAATCTTGCCGAGATCTTGTGGCAGCTCTACACATCAGTTCCTTGGGAAAATGCTGAGCAAAAATCAAGTGAGATGGAAGGGATGAGATGACTGAAGTGAAGCTAGGAGTGTAGGGGACTGCAGCTGCCCAACTCTTTGAAAAGTTTCTCTTTTAATGATTATTTTATTAAGCCACTTGCTCCAAGTTGCAACAGCCCACCAATTCTTTATTTCTTCTGGTTTTTGCATCATCTAAGCTTCATAATATTAGAATAGAACATGATCCAATGGCTTAGGGTAGCCCAAGTTGTTGAATTTTGAATTTTGAAAAGAGTTGAAGTGGTGACTTCAAGTGTGGCAGCCCCAACTTCCATGACCCATAACTTTCTGCTCACAAATGCTATTGAGGAGTTCTACCACAATTTAGAAAGCCCTCAAGTAGCTCTACAACTTTCATGTTTTTGAGATTTCTAAATTCTAGATGGAACTAGGTTGAAAAAACCCCTCCAAGTTGCTGAAAAATCATACTGAAAAGGCCAAATAACTTAGAATTTTTTTAAGTTATTTACCCTCTTGAAATGAATTTGATCATAACTCCAAATCTATGCATTTTTTGACCATGGACCAATTTGGGACTTTTGTAGGACTTGTCAAGAGCTTTCTAATGAGCTTTGAACCACCTCAATTGGATGTGTGGTTGAGGAGTTATGGTCTTGCCCCTTTCAAAACCCTAATTCCCGATTTTTGCAATTACTTCTTAACCCTTGATCCAATGGTCATGAAATTTTATGGGAATGTGTAATATGACATAAGGAACATTTTCGATTCATATCATGAGGTCAAATTCCTTATGGTTGAAGAGTTGACTTTTTGGTCAACCGATCGATCGATCGATGAATACCGAGTCGACTGTTGATGTTCCGGGGCTTCTGAGGCCTTGAATCTTCTTGAATGGACTTCACTAATCCATATAAACCTTATGGACCAGAATTGCATCATTAGAACACTTTTCAAAATAAAAGTCAAACTACAATTGACTTTTCCTAATCGAAAACCCTAATCGGGGATCCTGAACGGCACTGTCTTCAATCTTTGGGTGACAACCCCCGATTGGATTCATACTTGACCCAATTTAGTATCCGTGACCTTGTTTCATGGAGGATTAAATCAAGACATTGACTGATCAAACCATTGACACCTCGACTTTTGACTGTGCAAAACCCTAATTTCCCCTTTTTGCTTGGGCATTGTGTAGATGTACTGGGTGATCATTCCAACTCCACCATGACCTCTGAGATACCCAACAAGCTTCTATTTTTTCATGCTCCTTATGAACTCCCTCTGATGATTCTTTGATAACTTTGTGATAACAACACCCACCTGATGGCTCGTACCAATATCTTTGATTAAAAAAGAGGTGAGCGAATTTAGGGTATGACACCTGGTAACGAGCAAAGCAAGATAATTGATTTATCTTTGTCATCAATTTTTACTCCAAGTCTCACCTGATTGGTGATTATGTTGTTAAAGACATTGACATGTTAGTGCAAATCAGATACTTCATGCATCTTTAAAATGTATAATTGTTGCTTCACAAACAATTTATTCATCAACGTCTTTGACATATATCGACTCGCCAATTTGTCCCAAATCAGATCCTTCGAAGTCGCCAGGTCTAAGATAGGATACATCACATCATCTAAAACACATAGGAGAATCAATCTTGTGGCCTTCTCCTTCATCTCTATCCAATTGGTATCTTCCATGTGTGTGATTTAGTATCACACGTCGCCTTCTGTAAACTTTGTTGAGCCAACAGATCGTTAACCCTTTTTTACCAATGTAAAATTACCAGTCTCGTTGAACCTTGTTACTTCAAACTTTGCACCAGGGTTAATCGTCATCTAATACCATTTGTTATAACAACAACTAGTATATAAGATTAAAAGTAAATGAAAGTAAAAAAACAATGAACAAAGTCGATCTTTATTAACATAGTTTGACCAATGGTGTCTACCTGTGTGACTATAGAACAACTATTATTCCCTTATTTCTAACTTATGAATTGTGATTATAGTGTTACAAGCCATATATATTAATAGAGTTTAGTTTACTTAAATTCTAATCCCTAATTACCCACATTCATATATAATAATCTTTGCAATATAAACTATACTAAATAATACTCATAATCATCTCAACAATATAAAACATACTCATCAAATTTGTTTATGATATTCATCTTAAAATAAAATATCATTACAATAAAATTTGTATGTCATTTAAACATGAGACTTGTTTTTTTTTTTTTTTTACAAAAACAAACTCAATGGCAATTCATTAATCAGAACTTGTTCAATACAAGGAGGAGTCGAGTTAAATGTAATACGCCTAGACCAAGAATTGACCATCCTTGCAAGAGAATGGGCAACCATATTCGCTTGACGCGTATAACAAAACTTTAATAGAATTGATAATAAAATTAAACTCGGATCCACCATTGTGATTGGAATGAACAGCTTGGACTACTCACTTTCGAAACTAACATTTTCCATATGCAAGCTAATAGCTCCATGGATTGCTTCTTTAAGGATCAAAGCTTCAGCTTTAATAACGGAGAGAGTATCAGGATCCCAAGCTACACCTACAATAATAAAATTCTCGTGGTTATCACGCACACATCATTCTTTATTAGTAGTACCATAGTATTTATTAAAAGCCACATCCACCTTACATTTCAATCAACTTTTTCTTAGCAGATTCCAAATCATAGAATAATGTTGGACATTTTCATAATGCAGGACATTTTCAGTATTATAAATTGTTTGGGTCATAAACCATTCCTACCACAAACATGAGACTTGTTGATTATTAATAAAGAGCTTATTGATTATTCAGCCAAACAATAAAGAGGTTATTGATGAGAAAGCTGTGTATAACAGATAACCTTCAATCTCAAGGATAGAATGTCCTTAACAGCAACACTAAACTACCAAAAGGGACATTATAATATGGCCACCAAGGAATGAAGCCAATTCAATACTGTGGATAATGACCAACTTGCAGCCATGATAATGCGGTCAATAAGCTATTTATTTTTGAGAAAGAAGCGGATAAGACAATTAATGCTTCAAAAGACAATATATATATATATATATATATATATATATATATATATATATATATATATATATATATATATATATATATATATATATATATATATATATATATATATATATATATATATATATATATATATATATATATATATATATATATATATATATATATATATATATATATAGTCACACTTTATTGCATTGAACAACCTTTGTATGTGGTGGAAATTAACAGATTAATCGTCCTTTCAATTTAAGTATACGCATCACATCGATCCGTTGCAAAAAGAATATCTATCCATCATATTATTAAGCAGCTTCAACATTGTGTTTGTTAGTTATTCTTTATTAATTATCACCTAATGAAACATTATAGTTGTCACATTATTATGCTGTATCAACATATACATCTGTTCACTACAAATATATGTTAATTTATTGTAGATCTGATAGAAACCAAAAGCACTAGAAGCGTAAAAGTAAATATTGTTTTCTTTTGTGACAGCTTATGAGATGAGAGATGAATACGACATAACATGAATTTAAAATACAAAGCAATTATTTTTCTACACGGTTAGGGTTAGGGACTTAGGCTTGTTGATTTAGATGGATGGGAAAACATGCTGGCCACCTAATATAATTTATATCAATACCAATAATGGCAGAGCTAGGATAAACTACTAGTTCTTTTTATAATAATATGATACGTTTATATCAGTATCAATAATGGCAGAGTTAGGATAAACTAATAGTTTTTTTTTTTTTTTATAATAATATGATACGATTATATTTGTAAGAGAAGTGAATGATACGAGCAGAAGAAATCATTTTTTTTACAGGTTTTAGAATTCTATCATATGTATAAATCAATAGTATTTTTAGTGATAGGTTCTTTTTCTGAGGTGTGCAATAGTTTTTCTTTTTTAAATTGAAAAAATTGTCACCCCTACTTGTATTGGAGAACTTCTCCTAAGGTATTCTGCTATGCCATTTCTCTTCGCTGGATAACTTGCGAATAAATTTTCTAGTATACTACATGTGCATCGAAATACTTATAAAGAAGTTATTTAGTACTATAATCTTCACTAGATTACTTGAGCATAAGTATTTTGATAGTCTTTAGTTTTTTTACCAAATAACTTTGTTATAACTATTATGGTAGTCAACCGTTTGTTCAATGTATAACTTACTTATAAGTTATCCAATGCATAATTTTTGTTAAAAAATTATTTTATTTTTTTCACAGTTATGACGGTCCCTTTACAGATATGCGATATAAATCATATATGGTTGATATTAACAAATTTGATAAACAAGAATAAGTAATAAGGTGGATTAAGGAAGTGGACATCATAAATAAAGTAACAGTTATAATTACTCGTCCAGATATGAAAACAGAAGAAAAAAAAAAAAAAAAAAAAAAAAAAAAAAAAAAAAGGAAGAAGCAACAAATTCATATTTAGTTTTGATAAAGGTGAAAAATACAAGGAAATTGATAGTACAACACAAAGTACAATTTAAAACTATAGGTGCCCATTCAAAATCAAATCAACACCATTTAAAGATGGTTCAAGATGGAAGATTGATGTAAAATATGGACTTCATAGCCACGGTTTACTGGATAGATTAAAAGGTCATTTATTCATTAGTTATCTAAGTTTAGAAGAAAGATAACATATTGTTAATCTGACAAAACGCCATGTTCTACACATACACATATTGCTTTCATTGTAAGAGCGGGATCCAACAAATGTTACTCAGATCACACAAATATGTAAACATAAGAGTAAATTACAAAAATATATCAGAGGTTCTAGAACTGAGATACAACATCTATTTAAGTTGATGGATGATACAAATTATGTTTACTGTAATAGAAAAAGAGATGATACATTGTTGTGACAGATATTTTTGAATACACCCAGATTCAGTGAAGTTGTTGAATATTTTTCTTATTGTGTTGATTATGAACAACACATACAAGATAAACAGGTACAAACAACCTTTGTTTGAAATTGTTGGTATGAATTAGAGTGGGTTGACATTTGGTGTTGCATTTGCCTATATGGAATCAGAGCAGACGGATAACTTTTGTTGGATATTGGATAAGCTAAAATAGTTGTTTAAGAAGGAAGGGATCAGACCACAAGTGATTATGATTGATAGAGATCTTGCTTTGATGAAAGCAGTTGTAGTTATGTTTCCATATACAATTAATTTGCTTTGTTGATATCAAATAAAAAAAATGTTCAAGCAAGATGCAAGTAATATGTTGTGAATGATATGCAACAGACGACATACACCGTGTGGACGAAACTTGTATGAGCTAGTGGTGAAATGAAGTATCATCAATATTTGTATCAACTTGATCAAGCATGTGTTGATTATGTTGAATTTATTGATTATGTTAAAGACACGTGGTTGATTCCTCACAGGTATAAATTTGTTGGAGCATGGATCAACCGAGTGCTACATTTGAGAAACATCACGACTAATACGTACATATTTGTAGTAGTTTTATTTTGTTATTTTTATTCTACTTTATTTGATGTTTTATTTCATTTTAAGGTTGAGTCTGCTCGTTGGAAACTGAAAAAATGATGTTGGAGAACAATATAGCTAACGTGTGCAAATGTTGAGAGGTTATGAACAACAACTTGAATTTACAATTGAGCAATATCAGAGTTTCTTTTCAAAAGAGTTTTCATGAGGTTGAGCAAATAAATATAACGTCATTTTTGTCTGTTTAGGGTATCCTAGTCTGACTTTATTTCTTATGACGTCATCACGTTCACTGCCATATCTATTTATGTATTGGTTTTGTAAAACAAAATAATTGGGTTCACGTAATTATATATTTATGTTGTTAATTTTGACGAAATTTTTTATGTTAGTTAATTTTCTCGTAATTTTTATAATCAAATAAAATTAAGAAAGGATTTTTGTTGCCAAAAGTCACAGTAGATTGAAAAAAATGGTGTTTCCATGGAGCAACGTCTTGGATGTTAGGTTTTTCAAGGTGTTTACAACATTGGCAACAATTTACACCTGTACTATCAAACACTATTAGCTTAAACTAGTTCATATTGTATTAATGCAAAAATTTCAAAATAGTCATACATAAATCTCAAAATAGTAAATCAAAATCATGGTAATGGACCACCATGAGCATAACATAATGCTTTAAATATCACTCCAAACACAAGGACATCTATAATGCCACCTAATTACTATAGATAACGATGAAGCTCTTGTAAAATATGTGATAGCTTGGGATATAATGGTCCTTCGTCATAGATAGGAATCAACACTACTATATGCTCATCTTGAGGGGGTGGTACATGATGAAGAAGTGACTTCATGCACTGAATGGATTTTAGGGGTTTTTTTAAAAAAAAATTTATCATTTTAGTAGAATAATCTTGATAAACGGATCATGATTAAATCGTTAACCACAAATCAAACTCATCAAAATAAGGATTCAAGAATTACCTCTTGAAGCGCGTTTTATCTTTGATCACGAACGACGAAGGATATCGGCTTCTATACATAGTCCACACGAGTTCAAGGTGGAAGGCGGTGCTAACCGTTTTCAGAGAACAACAAAATTGACAATTAGGATTGCAAGGAAATGAGCTTCTCTATTTATAGATAGCTGCTAAATCTCTAATGCTCTTATTTTGAACTTTTCTAAAATAAGTCCAATCTTATTTAATTAAACTATTTTAATTAAATAAATATTATTTATGTTTAAGTAATTTATTTAAATTAAATTAAATTAAATCATATTTAATTTAATCTACTGTCAATTCTCATTTATTTAATTAAATCAAATTTAGTCAAATAAATTATATATGTGTTAATGTATTAAACAATTTAAATACTATTACTCCATTCGTCTCACAATAGGTGTCATTTTTTCTATTTTTATTTGTCTCTGTAGAATACCAATATAATATTTATTATTTCTTTCTAATAATTTACTCTTATTTATTGTATTTTAAATCATATAACTACTCCACTACCTATTATAATAAGGCTTATTTAGTAAATGACAATCATTTTATCATTGAAATCAACACAACTAATTATTATCTTTAAAAATGTGAAAAGTTTAAAGAGGACATCTATTGTGAGACGGAAGAAGTAACACATAATTAAATTAAACCTTATTTAATTTAATAGTCTATTCTACAATTAGTATTATATGCGTCTGACCCTGTAGGTTCTCGTAAAGTTGGAAATAATATTAACTTACCTATTTAACATTATAATAGTGAATGGTTAAAGGTGAGGAAAATACATAAGAAAGGGGTTGAATTGTGTTCTCAAATTCGTTTCTACTTCTGAATAGAGTTTGGATTCTAAACAAAATTTCAAAACCTGATAACAGATGCAGCGGATATCAACAGAAGGAATTAAAAGATAAAGAACACAATAGATTTATCCTGGTTCCTTCCAAACTGAGAGTAATCCAGTCCCCTAAGAGATTTTCCACTATAATCAAACCATGATTACAATCGCTTATGCACTTAAGCATAAGACTTTTCTTTGCCTAGATCCTTAGTCTGAGACTTCCTACTTAAACTGCACAGGTCCAAGACTTTCTGCTTGGGTCCCACGAACCCAATACTTCCTCGTTGGAGCCCCTCAGGCACAAGACTTCCTGCTTAGGTTCCACAAACCCAATACGTACTTGCTCAATCCCCTCAGGCTCAAGAATTCCTTGCTCAGACCCTCAAGTCTAAAACTTTCCTACTTAGGTTCCACAAACCCAAGACTTTTTGTTAAGCCCATTAGGCACAAAACTTCTTTGTTTAAGTTCCACGAACCCAAGGCTTATGCTTATACCCTCAAGTATAAGACTCCTACTTAGATTCACAATCCAAGACTTTCTTGATTAATCAACAACTGATAAAGACTTTCAATGCTCTAGCACATAGTAGAAGACTTACTTGGCTCAATCTTCTCAGCAAGAGACTTTGATGCTCAAGCGTATAGCAAGAGACTTTATCTAAACTACTAAACAACGTGTTTAGCATAATAGAGAACAAGGCATACTTGATATGAGGTACAAGGTAATCACCATAACAAAACCTTAATCACTTAAGATTTCTAAGATATTCAATTTTTAAGAAATCTTAAGGCTTTGTACAATTTACAACAAATAACAGAATTTTTGCATACTCGATTGTGCTGCTTATTGTTGATCTTATTATTCCTCATGTCATACCCTAAATTTGCTCATACCTTTTTGTTAATCAAAGGGCATTGGTACAAACCATCAGGGGGTTGTCAAGAAAATTTAAGTTTTTTTTCATTGATGTGAGCATGAGGTAGGAGCTTGTTGGGTACCTCAGAAGTCATGGTGGAGTTGGAATGATCACCCAGTTCATCTGCACAATGCACAGGCAAAAGGGGTGAAATTAGGGTTTCAATTTTAATCAAGATAAATTTGTTTTTAAAGGCAAGACTTGTTTCCATTACCTTCCATGTGTCCTAAGGTATGTGAGGATGGGATATTGACCATCAATTTTAATCAGAAGAGCTTCAATTGATCAGTCAATTGAAAATTCAAGAGATTTGGGGAAAACGTCAACTGTAGTTTAAATTTTGATTTGAATGGTGCTCCAATGGTGAGATCATGGTTCATGAAGTTCATATGGCTTAGTGAAGTCTACTCAAGAAGTTTCGAGGCCTCAGAAGACCCGGAACATCGATAGTCGACTCGTTAGTCATCGATTGATCGTGTTGTTGACCAAAAAGTCAACTCTTCAACCATAAAGAATTTGACCTCAAAGTGTGAAGCAAAAATTCTCCTAATGCCATATTACACCTGCCCATGAAGTTTTATGATCATTGGATCAAGTATGGAGGAGTAATCGGAAAATCGGGAAATTAGGGTTTTGAAAGGGGCAACACCATAACTCCCTAACCACACATCCAATTGAGTTGGTTCAAAGCTCATTGGAAAGCTATTGACAAGTCCTACAAAAGTCCCAAAGTGGCCCATGAGCAGAAAATGCATAGATTTGGAGTTATGGCAAAAATCATTACAAGAGGGAAAATAACTTAGAAAAATTCTAAGTTATTGAACTTTTTAGGCATGTTTTTCAGCAACTTTGAGTGGATTTTTGACCTAGTTCTATTTGGAATCTGAGGATCATGAAAGCATGAAAGTTGTAGAGCTTCATGAGGGCTTTCTAAAATTTACTAGAACTCCTCCATATCCCTTGTGAGTTGAGAGTTATGAATCCAACAAGATGAGGTTTTCAACACTTGAGTTCAACATTTCCATTTTTTCATAAACTCACTTTTTGATAACTTGAGCTATTCTCTGCCCTTGGATCATGTTTCTATCTGATATTTAGAGTGTATGATGAGTTGATATGCAGAAAGTTGAAGGATTTGATGGATTTGGTAAGTAAAAGACAAGTTGGCATTATTTTAATCAAAGAAATCAAGGAAAGAGAAACTTTATGAAATCTTGCAGCTGCAGTCCTCCTAGCCATACTTCAGTGACTTCTTTGTCATTCATGCCACTTGATTTATGCATAAACTAGAGCCAAGAGCTTGGATTTACAGTTGCAACAAATCATGAAGAAAATTGCATTTTCAAAATCCCTCTAAAATGCCAAAAGACAAATCTGCCCCAAGCCTTGCCTTGTCTATAAATAGAGGTCTCCTCTATGTTGAGAGATACACCAGAGCACTCTACAACCCAAGAGAAAACCTTTCCTCTCATCCTATCTTGCATTTTCTTACAAGTGAAGAAAATCATCCCAAAATACCTCAAAAATCTGCCTTGAGCAAAACAACTTCCAAAACCATTTTCACTCAACCAAAATCACCACAAACCATCCACAAAATCCACATATGATGTGTGGGAGATGTTCAAACTCTTAAACCAGTCAAAACCCTCATTTTCCCAAAAGTCAACTTTCAACCAAGGAAAGTTTGACTTCATACTCAAAATCTGCCAAATCACACACCAGGCCTGTTTTGATCTTTGTAAACCTCCAAACACCTTAGGTTTATGATATACCAACTGTCCATAACCTAAAATATCATCATCATCACTTATTTCAAGTTCTGGTCCAAGATCCACTTGTTTACTTCAAGTGCAAGAAAGACCAACATTCTCACCAAGGCATTAGATTGGATTTCATTTGGAGGCTCCAAGGTTTTCCTTTTATATTTGCTTTTCTTGGAAGTCTACAAGAGGTTGGTAGTTACTATCTCTTTTACAACTGTCATGAACATGTTTAAAATGCATTAGTTGTTGCAATGTGTTTCAATATAAGTGCAGTTCATGTTTGAATCTGCCAAGTTTGCTTGTTTTACTCATTAATATGTTTTGCTCTTATGATCATTATCAATATGTTGTGCTGCTGTGTGTTGAACATTGAGACTCCCCTAAATGACATTTTATGTCATGTATTAACATATGAGGAGCTTGCTTGTAAATGTTTTGAAGTTTTGATGTTGTCATGTTTTGGTTTTGTTTGTGAGGATATTGACTTGCTTCTGTTGCAGTATCATTTTCATATCATGAACCTGTTTGTTAACATTTTGATTTGGAAATACCTATATATTGGATCCATGTGATGTTTGTATCATTTGAAATTGGTTTGGTTTTGTTTCTGCACATTTATGTTCTTGCATTTCTCAAAATCATGTGCATTTTCAGCTCATAAGTCATTTTTAGTTCTACCATCTTTTGAGATCATTTGTGTATTTGAGCTTGGTCTTTAACATATTTTAAACATGCTTGTAAGTTTGTTCTACCTCATTGGGCTTGTCAAAGGTCATTGGAATGACTCTTGTGAATGATGAGGACCAATACCTATCCTTGATGTCCTGATGTTTACAACTGTCATGACATGTGCTTTAAACTTGATACTTGCCATTGTTATGATAAGTGTGCCTTTATATTACTTTAAACTTTTGCCTTGTGTTTGACTTGTGTTTGTTAACATGAGAGCCTTGTTACCTTGAAATCATGTGTTATGGATGTTTGGCACTGTTACTATGGCATCAGTTGATGTTTTCTTTAGGTCTATATGGTATGACGGTTTTCAAGCCTGATATGATCATATCTAATTTGTTGCCTACCATTGTCCTTTATTGCATATGTTTGTTAACATGAAACATGATACTCTTTGGATTCTGTTTACTAGATAGTTGGTTTTGTTTCATACTTGCATCACTACTGTCATCTTTAGGCACTATGATAGGGTTGTGGTTGTAACCATGATTTATTCACATATTGTTTACATTATCAACTATGATGAACCTGTATATCTTGTTTTGATGCATTGAATGCCTTTGGTATGAATCTTGTTTTGAACGGCTAGTTAACCTCATTGGCCAAAATTTTGAATACTTGCATCCATATGCCATTGAGAATCAACCTGTCATGATGCCCTTGTTAACTTGCAATTGTCACATGCATTAGGAGTATTAGGACTATTGGATGTTTGTGCTAGCCTTGCCATTTTGTAAAATCCATACCTGCTGCCACAATTGCCTAGGTTCATGAACTGCCATAGCACCATTTTGTTGTAGGCTAACATTTGACATGTGTTTTGCAAGATGATATGTGCATATAGAATTAGGGCTAAACCATTGATCATTGGCATTGTCATATGTTGCTATCACAACTAACTGAATGCATGAACATTCTTATGCTGCTATGATTTCTACCAACTTTGTCAAGTTTATGCTGCTATGTTTTTTCCAACCTTTGTCAAGTTTGCTATTGTGATTTGTTATTAAACCAAGAGCATGCCTTGTTTGGTGCTAATTGCCATTTTGTACTACTTGCTGCTAGTATGATTTTCTTGTTAGAAATCTGTCTAGGTCCATTATCCCATGGTTGTAACCATCACTTTTTAAGGCTTGATTTGAATTTGATATGTTTGGCATGATTTCTGACTAAAGACCAAATGTTGTTGTTGTGTATTGAGTTTTCTACATGTTGGATCCATAATGTGTTTAAGTGCTAGTCCATGAGCACAAGGTTGCTAACTGTCAAGAATAGACCAACTTGTTTGAACTGATGCATTTTTCTTAGGGTGCAGTGCTTTAGTAAAGGCATTGCAGAATTCATGGTGTGTGGATAGTTAGAATTTTGATTTTGTTTGTCATACAACTTGCTGTCAACTTCTGTTTCATGCTTCAACTCATGTGCCACCAATTTTTGTTAAATTTCTTGAAAACTGTTTGAATCCATGATTCAATGTATATAAATCATTTTGTGTATGATGTTTGAGTTAAGTACATAGGCTGCATCATGAACTGTTGCTCTTTCTGCCAAAATAACATTTCAATATTGTTGTTCCATTCTTGCAACTAGCATACCAATTTCTATATGGAGTTGTTTTTGTATGTTATATGCATGTAAAATTCATGAATAACATATTTAGAACTTGTGCACACCATTACTTGATCATAATCAGTTCAATTTTGAATCACAGCCACCATAATGCATTTCCAAAGCAATTCTTGCAACTTGAATGACAAATTTTGTTTGAACTTGATTTTGACTGATCTTGGCATCTAGAATCCATGAGGAACATATTTAGAACTTGTGCAAAGCTTTACTTGATCGTAAGCACTTCTGATTTGAGTTGTAGTTGTCATGTTCATATTATTGACTGTCAAAGCTTCTGTTTTATGTTTTCAACACATGTGCCAACTGTTTTTTATTGTTCTTTCTTGCAAGATATTGGAATTTATGTTTTGACATAGGAGAATCATTTAATGTGTGTTGATTGAATTAAGTATGTATGCTACCATGAGTTGTTCTTATTTTCAAATAACATTTCAAGCCTTTTTTCAAGCAAACTTCCTGCTAGCTTCTGTTTTCACTCCATGTGCTGATAAGTTTTTCTTTGAATTTGTGCTATGCTCATGTTTTGATATGTATGAGATTCATTTCATGTATATTGAGCTGAGGCAGGTATGTTGCATCATGACTGTCCTTGTTTCCCAACAGCATTTCAACACTTTTGTGAATAATTCTTGCAACTTGCATACCAGTTTTGGTTTGGGATTGTTTTTGTATGATCTTGGCATGTAGATTCCATGTTTAACATATTTGAAACTTGCTCAGGCCATTACATGACTTTAAATGCATCTGGTTGGTCCTTTGATTTCAAAATGCATCTCAAACTTTCATTTTGCAACTGCTATCGAATTTTAATTTGGGCACACTATCTTGAAACACTAACATTGCCATTGCATTCCTTGTTGAATTTCACGTGAGATAGACCTAAAGTTTGCTAAATTTGGTTGAGTTTTGAGTGATTTATGGTGTTCTCGTTTTTCATGCTTTTGCTTAGTTTGCTTGCCTTGCTTGCCCAGAAATTTCACCATGCCAAGTATATGTTTTATTTGGGGTGGCATAATACTTGGATGTATCGCCACCCCAGTGGTTATGCCTTGTTTCTCACACGCCTTGCCTTGCTACCAAACCTGGGTTTGATCCATGGTGGAGATCAACCTTTTTTTTTATTTTTCCATTTTCCATGTTTTAACACTTTTCTCTTCTTTATTCTCCCATTATTCATGCGCGCGCATTCAGCTGGTTTGGCAAAGTTTTGCACTAGTAATCATGAGGTGGTGGGTTCAACACCCACCAAGTGCATTTCCATTATTTTAGTAACGTAAACCTTTGATTTTATTTAATTGTCATTAATTTCCAAATATCATAACTTTGTCAATATTTATTATTTTTGATTGGTCCTTTTGCAAATTTCTCATATTTTTACATATTTTCATATGATATTTTAATATCCTAAGAATTTCCATTTTTGAAAACACTTTGCACTAAAATTTGTCATGCTTCTTTTAGGGTTTTTACCCTCCTAATCGTTTATAATTTTTTATTCATTTTCTTAAATTTGTTGTTGTGCTTGATGTGAGCTTTTGTTTGTCAGTCCTTTGTGTATGTGATTATATTTGTTTTTTTTTTCTTGTAAGCATCATGATTGTTTCATTTAAAATCCCCTTGAAGTTTTTAAACTTCACATTTACATTTGTTGTGACATCATTTGTTTAGGCATGATGCCTGTAAATATACGTCATCTCGTAACCCCTTTAAAACCTCGTCTTTGTTGATAACCCTTTGAAGCCCCTTTCTTTGTTAAGATATTGCTTTGGTTTTCATCTTTCATTAGGTTGGGATAGAACCTTCCCCCCTAATACCTCGGTCCCGTACCGAGTACCCCTTTTCAAAACACCCTTCCAACAAGAATTAGAGTTCCTTTTGTATCGAATTAAGGAAAAGAGAGGATTAAGTGTAGACTTCTTCCTCTCCGTGTGTTGGGATGCCCACTGTAGTGTGGGTGGTCTCGACACTCGTCTTTCAATACAAAGACGCTTGTACGTTTTCATTCCCTTCTCTCTTAACAAACTCAACCCTGTACCAATTGTATTTTCAAATACTTCCATAAAGCAAATCCATATCTCTTTGTATTGAATTAAAGGAGAGGGATAAGTGTAGACTTCTTCCTCTCCGAGTGTTGGGATGCTCACTGTAGTGTGGGTGGTCTCAATACTCGTCTTTCAATACGAAGACGCGACTTTATCCATCACCCATCTCTTTCCACACCTCTTCCATGACTTCCTCCCGCAACCTTTCTCACCTAAATCCTCGGTCTCGCACCGAGTGCTTTTTTCAGACTTCTTTTCATAATAAAACTTGAATGCTCGTGGAGTGGTTAGGCGTAGGCCTTCTCCTATCCCGAGTGCTTGACGTTTACCGTAGGGTTCTCTGTCATAAAAGCATTTACCATTCAAAACCAAAAACATCTTTAATAAGAGAATGGAGTTCTCTTTGTGTTGAATTAAAGAGAGAGGATTGAGTGTAGACTTCTTCCTCTCCGAGTGTCAGGATACTCACTGTAGTGTGTGTGGTCTCGATACTCGTCCTTCAATACAAAGACGCTACGTTCGCCACACCTTTCATAATAAAAAGCTTTGAGATAAAGAATTGGGTACTATCCGAGGACTTATCTCGCCCCTAAAAACAATTCAACCAATCAAATGTGACATCTTGCCTCGCATGGCGAAAATCTGATCATTTCAAAAAGGATATGTTACACCCGTTCTACTGCAAACAGGTAACGCTTAAGTCTCCTCACATGCGAGCCGCAAAACACCTAAACTGCTAGAACGCGCACGATAACATCATCCATAAAAACATTACCAAACCGTAGGCCGAACTACGACTGCTATGATTCTTTACTTCTTTCAAGTAAAGATACGTAGGCACAAAGGCCACAATCCCTGCCGAGCACAATTGCCCCCTATATCCGTAGCTCCGAACTACGTCGACTCTGACTTTCTCATGTTTTTTTAGAATACGTAGGCCTAGGACTGTAAGGTCCTATCGAGTCCGTCCTTTCTCTTCTTCCCCCCGTTACCTCTCTTTTCCCAATTTCTAACCCTTCTCCCTATCTTTTAGAACACTTTTTATAGCATATTTTTAAGCAAATAAATTCACACATCGACAAGCAAATGGTTCCCATCGAGTACGATGGATGCGAGGGGTGCTAATACCTTCCCCTCGCATAACCGGCTTCCGAACCCGTTCTTGGTTGCGAGACCATCTTATCCTTCTCTTTCTTAAGGTTTTCTCGATATTTTCCTTTCCCCTGATGGGATAAATAAAGTTCGGTGGCGACTCTTCTGTCCTTTCTTTTTCGCCTCCCCGTCGTTGCACGATGCATTTTTCGAGTAGCGACAGCTGACGACTCTGCTGGGGAATTAGCCAAACCTAGTTTGCCTGTCGCATTTGTGTTTTGTTTGCTTTTGTTTTTTGTGTTATGTTCTTTCTAACCTGTTGGGTTCATTTGGGATTGGTTTGTAAGAATAAAGCTTTCTACCCGAGCTTTCGAGTATGCACTAAGTTAGGAGGTGGTATTCTTTATGATTTGCGAGACTTAGGACTCGTTGAGTTGGATCGAATTCCACCGCTCAGATGAGACCCCGTTGGGATGATTATGTCTTACGTGTAGTCGTAATGGTGTTTTTATTTCCGACGTGGGAGTCCGTGATTCTGAGGACCTTTGTAGAACCTCATTCCAAAGGTTGCTAAAACATAACTCTGTGTTCATCCTTTGAAAGGATTACCGTCTTACGAGTAGTCGTTCTGATGGGAAACTTTTGAGGGTTAGTACATGGGACTTTGTTTTAAAGCCTTTTGGGATACTCTCTCTTAAACCAATAGATTGCCCACCCGATGGGAGAGATACCTTTTGTGTTGTTTTGCAGGACCTATGACTTTGATCTCGATATTGTTCTCTTATCATGTACATTCATAAAACATTGCATTGCATAGCATTTTTTCATATCAAGGGACTTAAGAGACTGTGATTATCTCAGGTATTGGTGAACACAATGACTGATCAAAGAAAGAGAAGCACAAATTCCATCAAGTTTAGAGAACTAAAGTTGGAATTAATTCAAGACATTCTGATTGACGTACCAAAGGCTATCAAGATCAACTTTCAGGGGAAGTATGGGAAATTGCTTGATCTCCTCCATTCTAAGGTCGACACTTGGGCTTTGTTCGCTATGGCTCAGTTCTATGATGCGTCTCTCAGATGTTTCACTTTTCAAAACTATCAGTTGGACCCTACTCTTGAGGAATATTCTCACATTTTGAATATCAAGATTAAGGATCAACCTATTTACACTGGCTTGGAAGAAGAACCAAAGCCTCCTGCCATTGCCCTTACTCTTCGTATGACCAAAGAGGAAGTCAAAGATGGGGTAGCCAATAAGGGAGGGGTTCAAGGCTTTCCTTTGAAATTCCTGCTAGATAAAGCTGCTCAGTACAAGACTGTGGGAGATTGGGAAAGGTTTGGTATTGTTGTTGCTTTAATGATTTATGGGATTGTCCTCTTTCCAAATGTAGACAATTTCATAGATATCGCTGCTATCACTCTCTTCATGCAAAAGAATCCTATCCCTACCCTCCTCACTGATGTCTACCAATCTATTCATTAGAGAAGTGAAAAGAAGACTGGAATGATCCAATGTTGTTCTCACCTATTATTCAAATGGTACACCTCCCATCTACTGAAGGGAGGACCGTTCATGGAAAACAAGAAAAAGTTGAAGTGGTCTCAATGCATTATGTCTTTAGAAGCCAATGATATTGCCTGGTATTCTCATGAGTACTACGATGTGGAGATTATCTTTAGTTGTGTGGAGTTCGGTAATGTACCTCTGATTAGTAGGGCTGGTTGCATCAATTATAACCCATTCATGGCATTGCGCCAGTTTGGCTATGTTATGGAAGATGAGCCCGAAACAGAGAAAATTCAAAGCTTCTTTTTACTTGCCACAACAGAAGATCTTGTGTTTTCTAGGAAGATTGCTAAAGCATGGTCTAAGATTCATACAAAGGGTAGGAAAGACTTGAAGGCAAAGAATTGTGTGGCAAAAGAGCCATACAACCAATGGCTGCTAGCCAGAGTAGATGAAAGGGGGTTGTCGTTTCCCTCAGAACCATCTATGCGAGAAGGACCTCCTGCTCCCACCCATGTATCCATGGAAGAGTATGAGAAATTAAAGCTAGTGGTAGAAAGGTTGACTAAAGAAAATCAGAACCTCGAGGCTGAAACCCACCAAGCAAATGTGGAGAAAGGCCAATATAAAAGGAAAGTAGAGTTTGAACAAGACCGAGCGGCTGAGAATAGCAAGAAATTGAAGTTAGAAACAGACCTGAGAGTCAAGTACCAGCAGGGCTTCGAAGGGGCTGATACATCATTAACAACTCTTCGACAACGCCTAAAGGAAACTAAGGCTTCTTGTGATAGAGCATGGAATTTCTTTGAAATAGCTTCTACTGAAAAGAAGGAGATAAGAGAGAATCTTGAGGCTGATATTGAGGATCTTGAAAAGCAACTAAGAAATGCCTTGACCCTAGTGGAAGACGAACGAAAACTCAAGGAGGAAGCATTAAGGGCTTCATATGTCACTCCTGACATGTGGAACAACAAATGTTTGGAATTGGAGACCGCCCGAGAAATAGCTACTCTGTGGAGGAATCGTTTCGATGCCTTGCAGAGGGATAGTGCACAGTGGCTCAATAAGAAGGCTCAGCTCAATGAATTGTTGGACACCCATGTGGACTTTATTTGTTACTACCAGTCGACTCTAGACATGTGTCGCACTAGGTATAACAATCTGGTGGAGCATTGCAACCTCATGATCTGTGATATCCCATGAAGGTTGGAAAGCGCAATTCAAGACTTGGAAGGAAATGATATCCCTCCTTCTATTCATCACTTTATCCAGCTCTGCGACCAAATGGTTAGAAGATTCATGTTCGAGACAAAAAAGCTTGAAGAACGTCTCCGAAAGAAAGAGTTTTAGTTATTCAGTTTTTTTTCTTGTAGCATGAATTGTTATTTTCAGCTTATTCAGCAATCGTTTGTATTGAATTTTCTCTCGAATTAATGAAAGCTTACTTTTTGGTCTAAATTGTGCATTTCTTTATTATTCAGTCAAAATTCTATAATACCGATGATAATCATAAGCCTCGAAAGTCTCTTGAACATTGCATATGTTTGTGCATCATTCTTTTTGCATTCCCTAAATCTCGACCTTACATGCCGCTTACCCTTTCAGAGAGAGAGAGTAAAGCAAGCTGACTAATCGACATTAGTACAATACAAGGAATAATCAGAAAAGAGTCATGGATCAGCTAGAGCAAGACCAGGCTACTTTAAGGAACAAGATGCTAGGTATGAAGACGCGGATGAATCAACTCATGGAGGTGATTCAGAACATGGCCAGGAGTCAAGAAGAGATAAGGCAAACAACAGACGAACGCTAACCAGACTTTGGCTGGTGCAGTTCCTAACGCAAATGGCGCAGTTCCAGTTTCAACTCCTACCGATGCCATCCCAACCCCTGTTGGGGCAAATCCTACTTCTGCAGGTGCTACACCTATCAACACAGTCCATCCCCCAGTCAGTACAACTCATCCTCATGGTACCACGATTCCACCACCAATTCACTATGATGATCATGAAGGCTTCTACGAGAATTCAGCTGAAGCATATGCACCACGGACTGCTGAATTAGAGAAAAGGTTCAATGCTTTACAAGAAATGGTAAGGTCGCTGCAAGGCCCCGATGTTTTGGGACTAGATGCTGCTGAAATATGTCTTGTACCCGGAGTTAAGATACCTCCGAAGTTTGTAATCCCAACCTTCGAGAAATACAAGGGTAACAGTTGTCCCAGGACCCATATAAGGTCTTACTGCAGAAAGATGGCCGCATATTCCGATGACGAGAAGTTGTTAATCCATTTCTTTCAAGATAGTTTGACAGAGGCTTCTCTGGAATGGTACATGCATCTTGAACGATCCAATGTGAAAAGTTGGAAGGAGTTAGCAGACGCTTTTGTGAGACATTATCAATATAACACTGACATGGCTCCAAATCGGATGCAGCTTCCGAATTTAACCCAGAAACCGAATGAATCTTTCAAAGACTCTGCTCAGAGGTGGAGGGGAGTAGCTGCAAGAGTACAACCCTCGTTGATAGAGAAAGAGCTGACAGACCTCTTCATGGGCACGCTGCAAGGACCGGTCCTTGAGCGTCTAGCATCTACAACCTCTACAGTGTTTTCTGAACTTGTCACGGCTGAAGAAAGACTAGAGAGTTTTATGAAGGCAGGAAAGATTCAGAATGCTGGCGGATCTTCAAATGGGATCAAGAAGCCCTATCAGGGTTTCGTTAAGAAGAAAGAAGGTGAAACTAGTGATGTGTTCGCAGATAGAAGAAGAACTCATCAAGGTTATCACCATGTTTCTGTCGTCGCTCCACAACAACCATTTTCCATTCCAGCAAGTCAACCCGCCGTTCAACAAAACAGACAACCACAATCCTATCAACCAAGACAAAATCAGAACCAGGGTCAACAAAGACTGAGAAGACCAGAAAGAAAATTTGATCCAATTCCGTCAACTTACGCCAGATTACTACCATTCCTGTTGAAAGGAGACCTTGTTCAGCTTAGGGAAATGAGGAATCCCCCATAGGTTCTCCCTTTTGGCTATGATGCCAATGCCAAATGTGGATTCCATTCCGGCTCCCCAGGCCATAGCATTGAAAATTGCAAGACTCTGAAGCACATTGTACAAGATCTTATCGATTCAAAGGCGATAAACTTCACTCGAAACACTCCAAACATCAAAACCAATCCAATGCCGCCTCACCACTCAACAAATACGATTGAAGGCTCTAAGGGGATCCGATTAATTTCGGATATCGACAAATTGAGAACTCCTCTTTCCACTATTAAGGAGCAACTCCTGTTGAAGAACATTTATCCGGGTTGTTCAACCGATTGCCATGTTTGTCTGAGCGGATCTCAAGGATGCACTGAGTTGAAGAAAGGCATCCAAAACTTGATTGATCAAGGTGTATTAGTAGCAGAACAACTGTCAAAGTCTGAAGAAGTTGCTACTCTTGAAATTCCATTTGAAACATTGGAGATACCATATGATGATGGGTATGAGCTGTGGATTCCTTCTGATAATTTGACTCGTACGCCATTGACCATACCGTGCGATGAGGAAGAATGGGACAACATGTATGGGCAGACTTCTATCCCACTAAAAATCCCATATAATCCAGTTAAGATACCTACGTCTCCACCATCAATGAACCAGCTTGTCATTTCGGCCCCAGCGCCGTTTCCATACGAAAGCACTAATGTTGTACCTTGGCTATATGATGAGACTGTCTTTCTCAACGGGCAGAAGATAGGAGAAAAGGATATCTTGGAAGAGAAAAAGACTGTTGAGAACATTGTGGGAACCGGAGGTGTCACTAGAAGTGATCGAATTTTCGCTCCAACTGTACCACCGGTCAATAGCAGTGATAATACAAGGAAAGATACTGCCAAACCAAGCACCATTGAACAGGGGCAGTCATCTAAACAGAAAGACGTCCCAAATAATGAAGCAGAGGAGTTTCTAAGAATCATTCAGAAAAGCGATTACAAAGTGATTGACCAGCTCAATCAGACTCCCTCGAAGATATCCATGTTGTCATTATTAATGTGTTTGAAAGCCCATCAAGAAGCACTGTTGAAATTCTTGAAGGCAGCTCATGTGCCAGAGGAGATATCAGTAGTGCAGTTTGAAGAAGTGGTGGGAAATATAGCATCAGGTCATATTTTGAGCTTTAATGATAATGAATTACCTCCCGAAGGTAAGAATCACAACAAGGCCTTGCACATTACTATCGAATGTGTGGACGTTGTATTCTCTAGAGTACTTGTTGATACTAGATCATCCTTGAATGTATTACCAAAGAGCTCGTTGTGAAAGCTGTCAATTGAAGGACTTGTGATGAAGCCAAGTCAAACTATTGTAAAAGCTTTTGATGGAGCTAAGAGAACTGTGGTAGGCAAGGTTGATCTCCCGATCAAGATTGGACCTCATACTTTTATCATTACATTTTATGTAATGGATATATATACCGCTTATAGTTGCCTCCTTGGTCATCCGTGGATTCATTCCGCGGGTGCTGTAACTTCAACCTTGCACCAAAAGATCAAATTTATGATTAATAATCAGATGGTCATCATTGAGGGTGAAGAAGATGTTCTTGTGAGCCATCTCGCTTCTTTCCGCTATGTGGAAGTAGGAGGTGAAGTGCATGAGACCCCGTTTCAAGCCTTTGAGGTAATCAATGTTGAAATGATTTACGAAAATCCAGCGTCCTCAATAGTGACTTGGAAGGACGCAAGGACAGTGATAGAGGAAGGACATCCGCGAGGATGGGGCAGAGTGTTGGAATTGCCCGTCAACAAAAATGGAGCTGGTCTAGGTTACAAGCAGAAGAATGCAATTGATAAGGGCAAAGGGCTTGCAACTCCGTTGGTTTTTACTAGTGGGGGCCACCTTGTCGATGGCCAAGTCATGTTTTTGGAAACTGAAGCTGAAGATCATGAAGAGCTGTGCATGGTGTATCCTAGGGCGCCTAATCAAACTTTGAACAATTGGAGAGTCGTCGAAATCCCTGAAGTTACCCTAGTAGACAAGTAATTCCCTGTTTTTATTTTACCTAAAAAATCCTATGCTCTGCCCAAGGCATATGGATCATGTTGTAGGGCTTTTGGCTTTTAAAGCACAACTTATCATCAATAAATAAACTTTCGCATCCAATTACGCTCTCGTTCCTTCATTTTTACTTTTTGCACATAAAATTATTTTTGAAAGACAATGTTTTATTTTACTTCTTTTCTTCTTTTTGTCAATCTTTTCTAAAAAAAATAAAAGCATGAAGTCATTCATCGTGCAGATCCTCCCCTGCTCCTGTCGATAACGAACCCACTATGGTCCGATATGACTTTGATAACCCGATCTACCAGGCCGACGAAGACTGCGAGGAAGATTGTGATCTCCCAGAAGAGCTAGCTAGACTAATAAAGCAAGAGTCAAAGGTCATTCAACTGTATCAAGAAGAGGTCGAAGTTATCAACATGGGACCTGAAGAGGATGCCAAAGAGATCAAGATAGGTACAGCTTTGGAATCAGAGATTAAGTCAAAACTGGTCATATTGCTTCGAGAGTATGTTGACGTATTTGCTTGGTCCTACAAAGATATGCCCGGTCTAGATGAAGAGATTGTGATGCACAAGCTGCCTCTCAAGGAAGGTTGCCCGTCGGTGAAGCAAAAACTGAGGAGAACAAAGCCAGATATGTCCTTCAAGATCAAAGAAGAAGTGCAGAAGCAATTAGACGCTGGTTTTCTGGCAGTATCCAGCTATCCACAATGGGTAGCGAATATTGTCCCAGTACCAAAGAAGGATGGGAAGGTGCGAATGTGTGTCGATTATAGATACCTTAACAGAGCGAGTCTGAAAGATGACTTCCCTCTACCGCACATTGATGTACTAGTAGACAATACAGCCTAGTTCTCTGTCTTCTCGTTTATGGATGCATTTTCTGGATATAACCAGATTAAGATGGCGCCCGAAGATATGGAAAAAAAGATTTCCATCACCCCATGGGGAACTTTCTGTTACAAGGTCATGCCGTTTGGGCTCAAGAACGCGGGCGCGACATATCAGCGAGCAATGGTCACTCTCTTTCATGACATGATACATAAAGAAATTGAGTGCTATGTAGACAATATGATTGCGAAATCCCAGACTGAGGAAGAACACCTCATTCACTTGAAAAAGCTACTCGCCAGACTAAGGAAATTCCAGCTGAGATTAAATCCCAACAAATGCACTTTTGGTGTAAGATCTGGTAAA
Organism: Lathyrus sativus; assembly: GCA_963859935.3. NCBI lineage: Eukaryota > Viridiplantae > Streptophyta > Magnoliopsida > Fabales > Fabaceae > Lathyrus > Lathyrus sativus. Next base: position 13,983,095 of record OZ012736.1, read on the forward strand.
CTGCTAGGTTTTATTGTGAGCCAAAACGGGATTGAAGTCGATCCAGATAAGGTCAAAGCTATCCAAGAAATGTTGGCACCCAAAACTGAAAAGGAAGTCTGAGGTTTCCTTGGGAGATTGAACTACATCGCTAGATTCATATCTCATCTAACGGCCATTTGTGAGCCCATCTTCAAACTACTTCAAAAGGATCAAGCAGTGGTGTGGAATGATAATTGTCAGAAAGCCTTTGAGAAAATAAAGGAATATCTACAAGAACCACCAATCTTGATGCCTCCAATACCCTAACGACCCCTGATCATGTACTTAACTATGCTAGAAGAATCCATGGGATGCGTGTTAGGTCAACATGACGAAACTGGTAGAAAAGAGCATGCAATTTATTACCTCAGCAAGAAGTTTAACGACTGTGAATCAAGATATTCAATGCTCGAGAAGACGTGTTGTGCATTGGCTTGGGCAGCAAAACGCTTGAGACAATATATGCTCACCCATACGACCTTGCTGATCTCCAAGATGGACCCTGTCAAATACATATTCGAGAAGCCCGCTCTCACCGGCCGAGTGGCTTGTTGGCAAATGGTATTAACAGAGTATGACATCCAGTATGTTACACAGAAAGCTATCAAAGGAAGTGTACTCTCTGACTACCTTGCCCACCAACCTATGGACAACTACCAGTCTATGCGTTTTGATTTCCCCGACGAAGATGTCATGTTTGCCAGAGACTATACCACACCAGGCCCAGATGATGGACCCGAACCAGGATCGCGATGGACGCTCGTGTTCGACGGTGCCGCAAATGCTAAAGGTTGTGGAATTGGGGAAGTCATCACTTCTCCAACTGGTTTTCACCTGCCATTCACCTCCAGGTTATGCTTCAAATGTACTAACAACATGGCCGAATATGAAGCTTGTATTTTCGGAATTGAAGCTGCCATTGATAATAAGATCAAGATTCTGGAAGTCTATGGAGATTTTGCGCTTGTCATATGCCAGATTAAAGGGGAATACGAAACACTTGACCTCAAGTTAATTCCTTACAAAGATCACGTCTTGAAGCTAATCCCGTACTTTGATGAGATCACTTTCCATCACATTCCCAGAGGAGAAAATCAGTTGGCTGACGCTCTAGCAACACTGGCATCCATGTTTCAAGTCAAGTGGAAGAATGAGGCGTCATCCATCCGTCTGGAGTATCTGGACGAACCCGCTTATTGCTTGGAAGCCGATGCAGAAGAACATAAAGCTGATGATCATCCTTGGTTCTATGATATCAAGCGGTATCTAGAGACACAGGAATATCCAGAAGGCATAACTATCACTGACAAAAAGTACCTCAGAAAGCTCTCGTTGAAGTTCTTCCTCAACGATGACGTATTGTACAAGCGGAATTATGATTCGGTTCTACTTATATGCGTGGATAAACATGAAGCAGAATGTATCATAAACGAAGTGCACGAAGGATCTTTTGGAACACATGCTAGTGGTCATACTATGGTTAAGAAGATCTTAAGGGCAGGATACTATTGGATGACGATGGAAACAGATTGTTGCCTCCATGTCCAGTCATGCCACAAGTGCCAAATTTACACAAACAAAGTTCATACTTCACCACTCCCTCTAAATGTGTTGACTTCGCCTTGGCCCTTCGCCATGTGGGGTATAGATGTAATTGGACGCATCGAGCCAACTGCTTCGAACGGACACCGTTTTATCTTAGTGGCCATCGACTACTTTACCAAATGGGTAGAAGCTGCATCTTATGCCAATGTCACTAAGCAAGTGGTGACTCACTTCATCAAGAAAGAGATTATTTATCAGTATGGAATCCCGAACAAGATCATTACGGACAACGATTCAAACCTCAACAATAAGATGATGGAAGAGTTGTGCAAAAGCTTCAAGATTGAACACCACAATTCAACACCTTATCTCCCCAAAATGAATGGAGTTGTTGAGGCGGCGAATACGAATATTAAGAAAATCGTCCAGAAGATGGTGAAGACTTACAAAGACTGGAATGAGATGTTGCTATTTGCGTGCATGGCTAACCGCACCTCAGTGCACACTTCCACAGGGGCAACCCCGTTTTCTCTCGTATATGGCATGGAAGCAGTATTGCCCATTGAAGTAGAGATTCCCTCCTTAAGGATTTTGGCAGACCTCAAGCTAGATGAAGCCTAATGGATACAAGCCAGACTCGACCAGCTTAATCTCATCGACGAGAAGTGCATGACATCCATCTGTCATGGACAGTTATACCAGAAACGGTTGAAGAGGGCCTTTGACAAGAAAGTTCGCCCATGACACATCCAAGCAGGAGATTTGATACTGAGGAAAATTCAGCCAACTCACGTTGATCCTAGGGGCAAATGGACACCAAACTATGAGGGTCTATATATAGTAAAGAAGGTTTTCTCCGAAGGAGCTTTGATCCTCTCAACCATGGACGGTGACGATCTTCCATCCCCTGTGAATTCGGATGCAGTTAAAAAATATTATGCCTGAAAAATAGACCCGGTGGACCAAAAAGAGAATCCACGCAAAAATGGGCGTCCTGGTGGGCCATAAAAATGGCTCAAGCAAAAATTAGGGACTATATAAAATAAAATAAATAAATAAATAAAAAGTAAAGGTATCCTGGTAAGCTGAAAACCCAAAAGGGCGGCTTAGGCAAACGCTAGGGATTCAAAAAGGCAAAACTGCATCTTGAAGAGACGTGTCAACCCTCCTCCATAATCATCAAGCTCTCGACTGAGAAAGATCAATTCAATCATTGCATTCAGAAGTAAGGCATGAAGGGTCTTCAGAGACATATGGGCCATAGCGGATTTGAAACTCGGCAGGAATCATTTCCAACATTGTCTTAGTTTCTTTTATATATATATCTTTCAAAAGCAGTTACCTCTTTTAGGAATTGTCTCCTTTTGTAATTCTCCCACTTATGGGTTTTCATCAATAAAAAATACTTTCATTAAAGTTTTCTCTGTTCTTTTTTATTTACCATATGGTTACAAGTTTCATTTATTTGATGATGGGTTTTGCATAATGATAAATTAAATTAAGGGATGACTCACTCTCTTGGGGCAACTAAAGGGTGACCATGACTCTAAGGAATACACAGGAACACCGTTTTAAATCTTGAAACGACTTGACTGACAGGGCCGTCAAACCTAGCAAAGCTGGCCCAGAGTTGAGGGTATCAGCACCTCCAAGTTTTATTACATCATGAAGAAATGATGCCAGGAAGTCAGGCTTGCCCTCCACTTTCCCACCTGGTCCAAAGTCCAATCCGCATTGGCAACTACCAAAATCCGCCACATTGACATCTACATTTCCAATCACCCGTTTGCAATCATATGCATCATACGCATCGCATTCGACATCATAAGCATGCTGCTTCATAATCACTTTTGTATCGCGTGTGTACCCAGAATCATATCATCCCTCCCCAACTCTTGCATCTTCGCGCATCAGCATTTGCATTTGCATTTGCATTTCCATTTTTGGAACATTTTTATCATCAAGCATTCATATATGCGAGTTCAGGTCCAGGATCAACCTCGAATATTTCCAAGATCTTAATCGGCCCAGGCAGGGGCATTTTTTGCAAGACCGTGGGTGTTCCCCACGAAGTTGTGCAACCTTTTGTTGGGCAAACTCCAGAGTTTCAAAGTGATCATCAACCCAGTCAGGGGCATTATCTGATCGAGGGTTTCTCTCACGAGATTCAAAAGATATCAAGACAGAATTCAGCCCAGTCAAGGGCATATCATTTAAGTCAGCAGGCGTCCCCCGTGGACCTATCTTGATCCAATCTTTCTCCTGGGCCATCCCCAATGAGTTGTTTCCAGCAGACTCGATTATCCTCTTCAGCGATAAATGGCAATCTCTTCAGAGAAACTTATCCACCTACATCCTTTTGGTGTCAGGGTTGTGTTTGTGGTTCGCTACATCATCCTTTTGGTGATGGGTCCGGCATCCTTTTGGTGTCATGACTAGCTTTTTTCCATTATCCTTTTGGTAATGGACTCCTTACATCCTTTTGGTGTCGGGTTTGCCTTGTTCCGCTACATCATCCTTTCGGTGATGGGTCTGATATCCTTTTGATATCATGACTAACATTTTTTCCATTATCCTTTTGGTAATGGATTCCTTACATCCTTTTAGTGTTTGGGTTGATTTTGTTTCGCTCCATCATCCTTTTGGTGATGGGTCTGACATCCTTTTGATGTCATGACTAGCATTTTCCATTATCCTTTTGGTAATGGATTCCTTACATCCTTTTGATGTTTGGGTTGATTTTGTTTCGCTCCATCATCCTTTTGGTGATGGGTCTGGCATCCTTTTGATGTCATGACTAGTGTTTTCCATTATCCTTTTGGTAATGGATTCCTTACATCCTTTTGTTGTTTGGGTTGATTTTATTTCGCTCCATCATCCTTTTGGTGATGGGTCTGGCATCCTTTTGATGTCATGACTAGCGTTTTCCATTATCCTTTTGGTAATGGATTCCTTACATCCTTTTGGTGTTTGGGCTAATTTTGTTTCGCTCCATCATCCTTTTGGTGATGGGTCTGGCATCCTTTTGATGTCATGACTAGCGTTTTCCACTATCCTTTTGTTAATGGATTCCTTACATCCTTTTGGTGTTAGGGTTGATTTTGTTTCGCTCCATCATCCTTTTGGCGATGGGTCTGGCATCCTTTTGATGTTATGATTAGCGTTTTTTTTTCCATTATCCTTTTGGTAATGGATTCCCTACATCCTTTTGGTGTTAGGGTTGATTTGTCTTCGCTCCCCTATCCTTTTAATAGTGGGTCCCTTACTTTCTTTTAATGTCAGAGCAGTGTGTGTGAGTGTACTATCATCCTTTTGGTGATAGGTTTGTCATCCGTTGGGTGTCAAGTTTTCTCTGTTAATATCCTTTTGGTGTTAGCGACCTTTGCAAGATATCCTATATTTCATTCCCAAGCAGTTCCTTTCTTTTCGGACAAATTCAGGGTCTTCTATATCTAATCCTCTTCTACCTCGAAAGAATGAATGCCATAGCATCTCTTCTTACCAGGTTTAAGCCGATTAGATAGGGGCATCTGTCATACCCTTAATTTGCCCATACCTTTTTGTTAATCAAAGGGCATTGGTACAAACCATCAGGGGGTTGTCAAGAAAATTTAAGTTTTTTTTTCATTGATGTGAGCATGAGGTAGGAGCTTGTTGGGTACCTCAGAAGTCATGATGGAGTTGGAATGATCACCCAGTTCATCTGCACAATACCCAGGCAAAAGGGGTGAAATTAGGGTTTCAATTTTAATCAAGATAAATTTGTTTTTAAAGGCAAGACTTGTTTCCATGGCCTTCCATGTGTCCTAAGGTGTGTCAGGATGGGATATTGACCATCAATTTTAATCAGAAGAGCTTCAATTGATCGGTCAATTGAAAAATCAGGAGATTTGGGGAAAAAGTCAACTGTAGTTTGACTTTTGATTTGAATGGTGCACCAATGGTGGGATCATGGTTAATGAAGTTCATATGGCATAGTGAAGTCTATTCAAGAAATTTCGAGGCCTCAGAAGACCCGGAACATCGATAGTCGACTCGGTAGTCATCGACCGATCGTGTTGTTGACCAAAAAGTCAACTCTTCAACCATAAGGAATTGGACCTCAAAGTGTGAAGCAAAAATGCTCCTAATTCCATATTACACCTGCCCATGAAGTTTCATGACCATTGGATCAAGTATGGAGGAGTAATCAGAAAATCGGGAAATTAGGATTTTGAAAGGGGCAAGACCATAACTCCCTAACCACACATCCAATTGAGTTGGTTCAAAGCTTATTGGAAAGCTCTTAACCATTCCTACAAAAGTCTCACAGTGGTCTATGAGCAGAAAATGCATATATTTGTAGTTATGGCAAAAATCATTACAAGAGGGAAAAATAACTTAGAAAGATTCTAAGTTATTGAACTTTTTTGGCATGTTTTTCAGCAACTTTGAGTGGATATTTGACCTAGTTCCAATTGGAATCTGAGGATCATGAAAACATGAAAGTTGTAAATCTTCATGAGGGTTTTCCAAAATGTACTAGAAATCCTCCATAGCCCTTATGAGTTGAGAGTTATGAATCCAACAAGATGAGGTTTTCAACATTTGAGTTCAACATTTCCATTTTTTCATAAACTCACTTTTTGATCACTTGAGCTATTCTCTGCCCTTGGATCATGTTCCTATCTGATATTTAGAGAGTATGATGAGTTTATATGCATAAAGTTGAAGGATTTGATGGATTTGGTAAGTAAAAGACAAGTTGGCATTATTTTAATCAAAGAAATCAAGGAAAGAGAAACTTTATGAAATCTTGCAGCTGCAGTCCTCCAAGCCATACTTCAGTGACTTATTTGTCTTTCATGCCAATTGATTTATGCATAAACTAGAGCCAAGAGCTTGGATTTACAGCTGCAACAAATCATGAAGAAAATTGCATTTTCAAAATCCCTCCAAAATGCCAAAAGACAAATCTGCCCCAAGTCTTGCCTTGCCTATAAATAGAGGTCTCCTCTATGTTGAGAGGTACACCATAGCACTCTAAAACCCAAGAGAAAACCTTTGCTCTCATCCTATCTTGCATTTTCTTACAAGTGAAGAAACCCATCCCAAAATACCTAAAAAATCTGCCTTGAGCAAAACAGCTTCCAAAACCATTTTCACTCAACCAAAATCACCACAAACCATCCACACAATCCATAAATGATGTGTGGGAGGTGTTCAAACTCTTAAACCAGTCAAAACCCTCATTTTCCCAAAAGTCAACTTTCACCAAGGAAAGTTTGACTTCATACTCAAAATCTGCCAAATCGCACACCAGGCCTGTTTTGATCTTTGTAAACCTCCAAACACCTTAGGTTTATGATATACCAACTGTATATAACCTAAAATATCATCATCATCACTTATTTCAAGTTCTGGTCCAAGATCCACTTGTTTACTTCAAGTGCAAGAAAGGCCAACATTCTCACCAAGGCATTAGATTGGATTTCATTTGGAGGCTCCAAGGTTTTCCTTTTATATTTGCTTTGCTTGGAAGTCTACAAGAGGTTGGTAGTTACTATCCCTTTTACAACTGTCATGAACATGTTTAAAATGTATTAGTTGTTGCAATGTGTTTCAATATAAGTGCAGTTCATGTTTGAATCTGCCAAGTTTTCTTGTGTTACTCATTAATATGTTTTGCTCTTATGATCATTATCAATATGTTGTGTTGTTGTGTGTTGAACATTGAGACTCCCCTAAATTCCATTTTATGTCATGTATTAACATATGAGGAGCTTGCTTGTAAATGTTTTGAAGTTTTGATGATGTCTTGTTTTGGTTATGTTTGTGAGGATATTGACTTGCTTCTGTTGCAGTATCATTTTCATATCATGAACCTGTTTATTAACATTTTGATTTGGAAATACCTATATATTGGATCCATGTGATGTTTGTATCATTTGAAATTGGTTTGGTTTTGTTTCTGCATATTTCTGTTCTTGCATTTCTCAAAATCATGTGCATTTTCAACTCATAAGTCATTTTTAGTTCTACCATCTTTTGAGATCATTTATGTGTTTGAGCTTGGTCTTTAACATATTTTAAACATGCTTGTAAGTTTGTTCTGCCTCATTGGGCTTGTCAAAGGTCATTGGAATGACTCATGTGAATGATGAGGACCAATACCTATCCTTGTTGTCCTGATGTTTACAACTGTTATGACATGTGCTTTAAACTTGATACTTGCCATTGTTATGATAAGTGTGCCTTTATATTACATTGAACTTTTGCCTTGTGTTTGACTTGTGTTTGTTAACATGAGAGCCTTGTTACCTTAAAATCATGTGTTATGGATGTTTGGCACTGTTACTATGGCATCAGTTGATGTTTTCTTTAGGTCTATATGGTATGACGGTTTTCAAGCCTGATATGATCATATCTCATTTGCTGCCTACCATTGTCCTTTATTGCATATGTTTGTTAACATGAAACATGATACTCTTTGGATTCTGTTTGCTAGATAGTTGGTTTTGTTTCATACTTGCATCACTACTGTCATCTTTAGACACTATGATAGGGTTGTGGTTGTAACCATGATTTGTTCACATATTGTTTACATTATCAACTGTGATGAACCTGTATATCTTGTTTTGATGCATTGAATGCCTTTGGTATGAATCTTGTTTTGAACTGCTAGTTAACCTCATTGGCCAAACTTTTGAATACTTGCATCCATATGCCATTGAGAACCAAACTGTCATGATGCCCTTGTTAACTTGCAATTGTCATATGAATTAGGAGTATTAGGACTATTGGATGTTTGTACTAGCCTTGCCATTTTGTAAAATCCATACCTGCTGCCACAATTGCCTAGGTTCATGAACTGCCATAGCACCATTTTGTTGTAGGCTAACATTTGACATGTGTTTTGCAAGATGATATGTGCATATAGAATTAGGGCTAAACCATTGATCATTGGCATTGTCATATGTTGCTGTCACAACTGCCTGAATGCATGAACATTATTATGCTGCTATGATTTCTACCAACTTTGTCAAGTTTATGCTGCTATGTTTTTTTCCAACCTTTGTCAAATTTGCTATTGTGATTTGTTTGTAAACCAAGAGCATGCCTTGTTTGGTGCTAATTGCCATTTTGTACTACTTGCTGCTAGTATGATTTTCTTGTTAGAAATCTATCTAGGTCCTTTATCCCATGGTTGTAACCATCACTTTTTAAGGCTTGATTTGAATTTGATATGTTTGGCATGATTTCTGACTAAAGACCAAATGTTGTTGTTGTGTATTGAGTTTTCTACATGTTGGATCCATAATGTGTTTAAGTGCTAGTCCATGAGCACAAGGTTGCTAACTGTCAAGAATAGACCAACTTGTTCGAACTGATGCATTTTTCTTAGGGTGCAGTGCTTAAGTAAAGGCATTGCAAAATTCATGATGTGTGGATAGTTGGAATTTTGATTTTGTTTGTCATACAACTTGCTGTCAACTTCTGTTTCATGCTTCAACTCATGTGCCACCAATTTTTGTTAAATTTCTTGAAAACTGTTTGAATCCATGATTCAATGTATATGAATCATTTTGTGTATGATGTTTGAGTTAAGTACATAGGCTGCATCATGAACTGTTGCTCTTTCTGCCAAAACAGCATTTCAATATTGTTGTTCCATTCTTGCAACTAGCATACCAATTTCTATATGGAGTTGTTTTTGTATGTTATATGCATGTAAAATTCATGAATAACATATTTAGAACTTGTGCACACCGTTACTTGATCATAATCAGTTCAGTTTTGAATCACAGCCACCATAATGCATTTCCAAAGCAATTCTTGCAACTTGAATGACAGATTTTGTTTGAACTTGATTTTGACTGATCTTGGCATCTAGAATCCATGAGGAACATATTTAGAACTTGTGCAAACCTTTACTTGATCGTAAGCACTTCTGATTTGAGTTGTAGCTGTCATGTTCATATTATTGACTGTCAAAGTTTCTTTTTTATGTTTTCAACACATGTGCCAACTATTTTTTACTGTTCTTTCTTGCAAGATATTGGAATTTATGTTTTGACATAGGAGAATCATTTAATGTGTGTTGATTGAATTAAGTATGTATGCTGCCATGAGCTGTCCTTATTTTCAAATAACATTTCAAGCCTTTTTTCAAGCAAACTTCCTGCTAGCTTCTATTTTCACTCCATGTGCTGATAAGTTTTTCTTGCAATTTGTGTTATGCTCATGTTTTGATATGTATGAGATTCATTTCATGTATATTGAGCTGAGGCAGGTATGCTGCATCATGACTGTCCTTGTTTCCCAACAGCATTTCAACACTTTTGTGAACAATTCTTGCAACTTGCATACCAGTTTTGGTTTGGGATTGTTTTTGTGTGATCTTGGCATGTAGATTCCATGTTTAACATATTTGAAACTTGCTCAGGCCATTACATGACTTTAAATGCATCTGGTTTGGTCATTTGATTTCAAAATGCATCTCAAACTTTCATTTTGCAACTGCTATCGAATTTTAATTTGGGCACACTATCTTGAAACACTAACATTTCCATTGCATTCCTTGTTGAATTTCACGTGAGATAGACCTAAAGTTTGCAAAATTTGGTTGAGTTTTGAGTGATTTATGGTGTTCTCGTTTTTCATGCTTTTGCTTAGTTTGCTTGCCTTGCTTGCCCAGAAATTTCACCATGCCAAGTATATGTTTTATTTGGGGTGGCATAATACTTGGATGTATCGCCACCCCAGTGGTTATGCCTTGTTTCTCACACGCCTTGCCTTGCTACCAAACCTGGGTTCCATCCATGGTGGAGATCAACCCTTTTTTTTATTTTTCCATTTTCCATGTTTTAACACTTTTCTCTTATTTATTCTCCCATTATTCATGCGTGCGCCTCCAGCTGGTTTGGCAAAGTTTTGCACTAGTAATCATGAGGTGGTGGGTTCAACACCCACCAAGTGCATTTCCATTATTTTAGTAACGTAAACCTTTGATTTTATTTAATTGTCATTAATTTCCAAATATCATAACTTTGTCAATATTTATTATTTTATATTGGTCCTTTTTGCAAATTTCTCATATTTTTACATATTTTCATATGATATTTAAATATCCTAAGAATTTGCATTTTTGAAAACACTTTGCACTAAAATTTGTCATGCTTCTTTTAGGGTTTTTACCCTCCTAATCGTTCATAATTTTTGATTCATTTTCTTAAATTTGTTGTTGTGCTTGATGTGAGCTTTTGTTTGTCAGTCCTTTGTGTATGTGATTATATTTGTTTTTTTTCTTGTAAGAATCATGATTGTTTCATTTAAAATCCCCTTGAAGTTTTTAAACTTCACATTTACATTTGTTGTGACATCATTTGTTTAGGCATGATGCCTGTAAATATACGTCATCTCGTAACCCCTTTAAAACCTCGTCTTTGTTGATAACCCTTTGAAACCCTTTTCTTTGTTAAGATATTGCTTTGGTTTTCATCTTTCATTAGGTTGGGATAGAACCTTCCCCCCTAATACCTCGGTCCCGTACCGAGTACCCCTTTTCAAAACACCCTTCCAACAAGAATTAGAGTTCCTTTTGTATCGAATTAAGAAAAAGAGAGGATTAAGTGTAGACTTCTTCCTCTCCGAGTCTTGGGATGCCCACTGTAGTGTGGGTGGTCTCGACACTCGTCTTTCAATACAAAGACGCTTGTACGTTTTCATTCCCTTCTCTCTTAACAAACTCAACCCCGTACCAATTGTATTTTCAAATACTTCCATAAAGCAAATCCATATCTCTTTGTATTGAATTAAAGGAGAGGGTTAAGTGTAGACTTCTTCCTCTCCGAGTGTTGGGATGCTCACTATAGTGTGGGTAGTCTCAATACTCGTCTTTCAATACGAAGACGCGACTTTATCCATCACCCATCCCTTTCCACACCTCTTCCATGACTTCCTCCCGCAACCTTTCTCACCTAAAACCTCGGTCTCGCACTGAGTGCTTTTTTCAGAATTCTTTTCATAATAAAACTTGAATGGTCATGGAGTGGTTAGGCGTAGGCCTTCTGCTATCCCGAGTGCTTGACGTTTACCGTAGGGCTCTCTGTCATAAAAGCATTTACCATTCAAAACCAAAAACATCTTTAATAAGAGAATGAAGTTCTTTGTGTTGAATCAAAGAGAGAGGATTGAGTGTAGACTTCTTCCTCTCCGAGTGTCAGGATACTCATTGTAGTGTGTGTGGTCTCGATACTCGTCATTCAATACGAAAACGCTACGTTCGCCACACCTTTCATAACAAAAATCTTTGAGATAAAGAATCGGGTACTAACCGAGGACTTATCTCGCCCCTAAAAACAATTCAACCAATCAAATGTGACATCTTGCCTCGCATGGAGAAAATCTGATCATTTCAAAAAGGATATGTTACGCCCGTTCTACTGCAAACAGGTAACGCTTAAGTCTCCTCACATGCGAGCCGCAAAACACCTAAACTGCTAGAACGTGCACGATAACATCATCCATAAAAACATTACCAAACCGTAGGCCGAACTACTACTGCTATGATTCTTTACTTCTTTCAAGTAAAGATACGTAGGCACAAAGGCCACAATCCCTGCCGAGCACAATTGCCCCCTATATCCGTAGCTCCGTACTACGTCGACTCTGACTTTCTCATGTTTTTTTTAGAATACGTAGGCCTAGGACTGTAAGGTCCTATCGAGTCCGTCCTTTCTCTTCTTCCCCCCATTACCTCTCTTTTCCCAATTTCTAACCCTTCTCCCTATCTTTTAGAACACTTTTTATAGCATATTTTTAAGCAAATAAATTCACACATCGACAAGCAAATGGTTCCCATCGAGTACGATGGATGCGAGGGGTGCTAATACCTTCCCCTCGCATAACCGGCTTCCGAACCCGTTCTTGGTTGTGAGACCATCTTATCCTTCTCTTTCTTAAGGTTTTCTCGATATTTTACTTTCCCCTCATGGGATAAATAAAGTTCGGTGGTGACTCTTCTGACCTTTCTTTTTCGCCTTCCCGTCCTTGCACGATGCATTTTTCGAGTAGCAACACCTCCATTCAGATAAAAGCGTGAAACACTCTTATCCTTCTTGGCTTTCCTTCTCTATTTTTCTCCTTGTTATTTATTAAAAATTCAGATTAAATCTTCAGCTACTTATATAGCAGTTGTAGAAGACTAGCTGTTGGAAGAGATAACTTGTATAAGTGTATTTGTTTCTCCATAATACAAGAGACGTTGAAGATAGATACACCAAAAGATCTTAATCCATTATGTAACTTGTTTAACCATTGTGTCTTCCATGTAATCTTGCACTATAGATCCGTTGAGAGTAGATATTTGTAAAGCATGTCAACTCTTATTGAGTCTTGTGAGCATAGACTCTAGATAACAAACTGAGTTGACAATACAACTTGCTTTCAGTATCACAGATAACTTTAGCTTTATTACTAACTCTAAATGTTCACCAGAAGCTAATACATTTACTAAGTGTAGAGACAATATGTTTCTCTTCTGATGTTGAGGCCTTCAGCTTTAGAGTCTACGCCAGACATCACTTAGAGAGTGTTCTTCAGATTCTGAATGACTAGAGGCTAGTAACTCAAATTCTCTCAAATGTGTCCTTATATCAAATTCTGAAAATATTATCTTTAAGCTTTAGAATGTGCATACATGGAACACACATTAGATAACACTATTGTTCTTTCAATATATTTTTATCATCAAAACCCAAAGGATATATGTCATGAACAAATCTTGTTCTAACAATCCCCCGTTTTGATAATGACAAACATAAGTATTTAAAGAACAATGTTGGGAAATTATAATTTTCCTAGCAACATCAGGGTATGAGGTTTGTAAGCTCCCCCAGAGTCTAATAGTCTAAGGTTGAGTTTTTTAAACTCCCCCTAAGTATTATATTCAAGAAAAAATATTTTAACTTCCTTAGAAACATCACTGAAATGTTCCTGAGGAATCTTCCATTAATGATTAAGTTCCTTCTTCTAAAGATGAGGAAGCAGATCAATCAAGGAAAGAATTTATCTGTAACACTGAGAGATGTGACTTAAGCAACAAGGAAGACTAGAGATAGGCTAATTTTTTGTATTTTCTTATCTATTCTCATGTAACTTTTAAATTCTAAGGAATTTTCCTTTTTTCAGTTTCCATTTATTTATGCCAGCAAAAGTAAGTTTCATTCACTTTAAATAATCAAGAGAGAAACATAAAGCACAAGTTAATTAAAACAAGAACAACTTATATAAAGTAGTCTGAGATGAGATAAGTTCACAAGCATGTCATAACAAATATAAAAGAGAAACAACCCATCAAACACATAAACAGGTTCTTCATCCTAGACCTAAGGTTTCTTCAATAATTTCATGACTATTTTCATATCAGAACCTATTTCTTCTTGCCTTGCACAACAGCCTTGAATTGAGCATCCACTGAAAGTTGGTTACTAGCCATCTGAATCTTCATTATATCTTGACATTAAGCAACTGAAGCTACTTTAGCTTCTAGATTGAGCAGTTGCTTCTGGCTAATTGCAGCTACTTCCTTTGTCGAGAAATTCTTCAGACTTTGAATGACTATGTTAACAAACCTTCTGAAGTTTTCACATTTTGCATAATAAGTCGCAGAATCAGTAGACGTGAACCCTTTTTCCATTATTTATTTTTCCTCGACATATAACCCAGTCTTAAAAGCTACTAACAGAGAAAGTGCATGGTTAGGTAGAGGCTGAAAGTTGGTTATGTACTAAGATGGTTTGAATATCTTTGTTTCATCTTTTTGCATGGTTTCATGAACAGATTGAGCATAGTATTTTTTGCTTAAAGCATTATTTGATGGGGATATGTGTTGGGTGGTTTCTTGATGGATTAATGGTAAAGCCTTATCCTAGATATTGTTTTCTAATTTTGGTTCAGACTCAACATATTCAGGTTTGCCATTAAGATAGTCCCAAACAAGTTTATCTGTAATGGTTTTGGCGGAACTGTTTGAGGGTGATGCAACATTAAGAAGCTTAGCATCCAAAGCATTTTTAGATTATCTAGGAATTGGTGAAGGCAAGCCTGCTTGAATGATAACATTAGTGTCTTGATTGGTTTGGTCAAGTGATGGAAGAATATTGTCTAGTGTTTTGTTTAGAGAGGTCTTTGAAAGTGAAGAAAAATATGTACATATAGGGATGATTGATTAATAGGGTTCTATGGCTAAGATAGAAGTTTAGTTGGATTTAGTAGGTGATGGTGAAGGTGAATTTCACAATGAAGCATTAAGATTAAAGTCATGAAGCGTTCAGCCTCAATACCTGATCCTGCTACCAATGGAACAAATTCCTCTGTAACTTTTACCTCTTTACCACTTTTAGCTGGACTCTCATTTTACCAGTTTTTAGATCCATCATCCTTTTCCGAAGACACTGCTTCCATTTCTACTTCTATAACATCTTCCTCTACTTCCTTAGCACCATGATTTCTATGTACTTGAGCAGCATCTAAATCTTTTATGCTGATCTCAACAAATTCTTGAGTTATCATATCAACTTCAAGAGAATGTAGGATAGACTCGAGTTTGTCTCCTAGTTGTTCTCTCAAAACTTTCATTCCTTTCTATGCCACCTTCATAGAGTCCTCAACATGATTTCTCTTGATCAATTCTTCTTATAGAACTTCCACACTTTTCTTAACAACTGTTGTCATGAAATTGTCAACTTCCTTTGCGACATGAGAATTGTTTGTTTCCTTTTCTTCTTCCAGCTGACTCAACTTCATTAGCTTCCTTTTCTTTGGTATAGATACTTCTTTATCCGAATTACTGCCAGGTCCTCCTCCTCTAGTTTTGGTAGGACAAATTTCAGTATTTTCCATGAGTTCTTCAACTTCATGTTGCAGGGCCTTCTTGGAACTGTAGAAATCCTTTTTCTTTCCAGTATTTTGAACAAATCTTTCATCCTCCTTCTGAACTAGCTTTTGAGCATCTCCTAATAATTTATTCTTAGTAAGCATAGGAGTATCTGATTCTTCATCTTCTTCTTCTTCATCAGAGGTGAGTTCCTTCCTTTTTCTTCTTCCTCTAAGGCCATAAACATCAGGTACTTATCAGGAAGTTGGTCATTAGTTATAGTTACACCATACTTCCTCTTAGCTTCTTCCAGAAGAAATATGATGACATCAGAACAATCTTCCTTGGTCAGAAAAGGATAGTCTTCTAGAAAAGCTCTTTTTCTATCTTTCCTGAATTTGATAGGATTAGAAATCATTATAATATCCTTTTTCCTTCTGTCCTTCACGTGAGAGAGAACTGATGCAGATAGAACACTTCCATAGGCATCATCCAAGTCTTGTGTAGCTCCAAATTCCATCATTATTTTAATCAATTTGGAATGATAGAAAAGTTCAGAAAGCAGCCTTGCATAAGGAACAAATCTTTTGAAATTCTTAGTGGATTCCTTGATGGATTCACATAGATGACGAAAAATGTAACCAGAAAGATTTAAATGTTGATTAGTAGACATATACCAAAGAAACATCTTATGATCCCATGAAATTTTATCTGAACTTCCTTCTCGAGGAATTAAATAACCGATAAGAATTTTAAACAACAACTTTTGTTTGAGATGCATGTTATTCACTTTTCAATAGTCATCATTCTTTTTAAATAGAGCCTTCTTAATATCCCTGGTATAATCTCGTCCATCCTTTTTTGTTGATTATCATCATTCCTTTATTTTTCAGACCCAATTAGCTAAGAAATATTCTCTTGAGTTACGGTGATTTCTAGACCCATTACAACTGATCTTATTTCCACTCCTTTGAACTTTTTTAGACCCATTTCTGCTGTTGATTTTCCTTTTAGACTTCTATCTTTTTCTACAACATTTCTTTCTTCATCTTCTGCAGAGTACTCATCATACACTTCTACTCTAACCCATAAATCTTTTACTAGAGTTGGGTAAGTTGGTCCATTCAGCATATCAAAGAAGTGCACTCAACCTTGGAACTCAAAATAACTCTTTAGTGGACAACCATTTGTAGTAAAACTATAAAAAAATCAACCACTTGCTCAATAAGAAGCTTTAATTCATCTTTGTCGAGCGGAATAGCCTTCGATTTGATCTTAAGCTTTTTCATGGAATTAATATTTAATGGATTGGTTGAAGAGGATGCCTTGATGAGATTTTAGGGTTTTTCTACGGTTTGCAGATAAAACATATTAGAGATGACAAATAAGAGAGTTTAGTCATTACACTTATATAGACTAAGTATGTATGTATATATATATATATATATATATATATATATATATATATATATATATATATATATATATATATATATATATATATATATATATATATATATATATATATATATATATATATATATATATATATATATATATATATATATATATATGATACTCTCTTGTGTACATTCATCAATGATAATAATATAACTTTCCTTTCCTTCACTATTCCTTTTCCCTCTCTCACTCTCTCTCTCTCTCTCTCTCTCTCTCTCTCTCTTACATCTGTAACAGAATTCTGTTACACAAGGATGAACCTCCATGTTCATCTTCTTCAACTTTAGTATGGTATCACTCGCCGCCACGATCTAACACGCCATTGTCATCCCTTTCTGCTTTCCCAGCTCTGTTTTTCCATTCTTGGAATTGTTTTCACTTTGCGTCCGTGCAGCAAGTTCTCTTCTGCTCTAGCTCAGTTCAGCGGCAACAATGGAATCCGGAGACAATCAAGAATCCGGTGTCAAAGATTCACCTCCATCGCAACAAAGCATCCTTGGGTTTGGCACAAGGAAATTGAACAATCGATTTGGTCTGAAACTCACCATTCAGCTGCAAGAAAACAACTACCTTCTATGGAACCAACAGGTCGAAGGCATTATCTTGACACAGAAGATGCATCGTGTTGTTGTCAATCCGCAGATTCCGCCAAAGTATGCAACCTCGCAAGATCGTATCATTGGTACAATTTCTGATGAATATGAAACATGGTTAGTTCAAGATCAAGCTGTGTTTATTTGGTTACTCTCAACAATATCAGAGTCGATTCTTCCTCGAGTTCTTGCGTGCAAACATGCATATGAAGTTTGGGACAAAATTCACCAGTATTTCACAGCACAGATGAAGGCTAGGGTTAGACAGTTGAGAGTGGAACTAAAATCCACCAAGAAAGGAGCCAGCACAATAACTGAATTTGTGCTCAGAGTTAAAGCCATAGCAAATTCACTCTTAGCTGTTGAAGATTCCATCCCTGAGCAATACCAAGTTGAGCTATTTTGGATGGTCTTCTTGAGGAATACAATCCGTTTTTTATGCAGATGTATGGTACTCCAGTTCCACCATCTCTTTATGATGTTGAAGCCCTGCTTTATGTTCAAGAAGCTCAGCTGGAAAAGTTTTGACAGGATCAACCTGCATCAAGTGTTGCTGTGAATCTTGCTCAAACAGGTCATGGAAACTCAAGCTTACAGAGGGACTACACACCCAACCATGGCAGGATCTAGGCCCTCTAGAGGTAGGGGCAGGGGAAGAACAAGGCCTCCCAATGGTAATAGGCCTACATGTCAACTATGTGGAAAATATGGTCATGTTGTATCCTCTTGCTGGCACAGGTTTGATGAAAACTTCATGCCTCCAAATCCTAATGAAACTCAGGAAAAGCCCAGCAGTAACATGGAGTCAAGACAAAAGCAGTCTGCTGACAAACCTCAAAATTCACAAGTTGTAGCAATGATGGCTGCTGCAACCAAGTTTATTGGCACAACTCAGCAATATAACCTTCATGCAGAATTGGACTCCCAAGCATGGTTTGTGGACTTGGGTGCTTCTCATCATCTTACTCCATATGCCTCTTATTTACAAAGTTCTAGGGTATATACAGGCAATGACAAAGTCTATGTAGGTAATGGTCACACACTCACCATTAATTCTATAGGGTACACAACATTTTGCTCACCACTCATGCCTAAATGCAAGTTGACAATGAATGACATCCTTCATGTACCAGCTATTACTAGAAATCTTTATGTTTCCAAATTCTCTCCGGATAATCATGTCATCTTTGAATTTTTGTCTAACAATTGCTATATTAAATCTCAAGCTTCTAGACAAATTCTGGTTGAAGAAGTCCTAGATGCCAGTGGTCTCTACTGCTTCCCTCTTCTACCTTTGGAGTCCTCAAGGTCTCACAGTTTGCATACCTCATTGAATAAGTCATGTCAGGTTCAAAGTTATACAGTTGTGCATTCCACACCTACTTGTCAGCTGAATTGCTCTATAGATAATACATGTAATAATAGTATGCTTTGGCATCATAGGCTAGGACATGCTAATTCTACATTTGTGGCTCATATATTGAAGTTGTGTAATATTCCTTATTCAAATAAACAAAATAGTTTCTGCAAATCATGTAATCTTGGTAAAGCTCATAGGCTTCATGCCCCTCTTACAAATCATGTGTATAGTAAAGCTTTTGATGTGATATACTCTGATCTTTGGGGTCCTTCCCCCTCACCATCTAGTTCTGGTTTTAGATATTATATTGCATTTGTTGATGCTCACACAAGATATACATGGTTGTATTTTCTTAAACAAAAGTATGAGGCTCTAGGTGCTTTTAAATTGTTCCATAAGTTTGTTTAAACTCAGTTTGATCTTACAATCAAGTCAGTTCAATCTGACTTTGGTGGTGAATTCAGACCATTCACTAGGTTTCTGCAGGAGCTTGGTATAACACATAGGTTAACTTGCCCTCATACCTCACATTAAAATGGTTCAGTGGAGAGAAAACACAGAACCATTGTTGAGATGGGCCTAACTCTCTTAGCTCATTCATCTATTCCTCTAACATATTGGGATCATAGTTTTGCTACTGCTGTGTATCTAATGAACAGGTTGCCAACTTCTCCTCTGACTACACATCATTCACCTTTTCATGCCCTTTATGACAAGCATCCAGACTACAAAACCATTCGTGTGTTTGGTTGTGCCTGTTATCCCTTGCTTAGACCATACAATCAGCACAAGTTGCAGCTCAGAAGCCAGGAGTGTGTCTACCTTGGAGTCTCCCCTCAACACAAAGGTTTCAAGTGCCTAAGCGGTTCTGGAAAAAATTATATCTCAAAGGATGTAAATTTCAATGAAGACCTTTTTCCCTTTCCTCAGTTGTTTCAGTCCAGTACCACAGCAGGCCCTGCTCCTATAACCAAACCTCTAGCCTGTCCATCAAGACTGTAATCAAAGGCACCAAATGCAGCATCTCAGATACCAGCTGTCACACCTATGAACACTACCTCAATAAACCAGAACATGGATCTTGCTACTACTGACCACATGTCAAGGCACTTAGACCCTTTGGCAGTACCTATGTCTGAGCAGCATCATCAACCTAGTTTGACTCCTGAACCTATCAACATCAATTCATCTCCTCTTGGTACACCTACAACTTCTATGACACCTACTACCTAACAAGCTACTCAAGGTGCCCTATCAAATGTTCCCAATACTGTTCCTCCTTTAACAGCTATCACCCATCATACATCTGAAGCAGGCCCCTCTACATGTCCTGCTAGCACTGCTCACAAAGTTATAGGTACTAGTATCAATCTGTCCAGCTCAAAGCCTGAGGCATGTGCTTGTCCAGAAGGTAATACCTCCAATATATGTACTTCTGAAAATGCTCACAACTCCACCTCTCTTGAAACTACCTCACATTCAACATTTTCTAACTCCACATCTGAGTCCTCTCAATCCCCTTCTATTCACAGCCACACACCTCCTACTTCACTCTTGGTTAATGATCATCCAATGTTGACCAGAGCCAAGACAGGGAAGTCTAAACCTAAGGCACTAATAGCACACACTGAATCTAAACCTGCTACTGTCAAACAAGCCTTATCTCACCCTACCTGGCACACTACTATGCAATCTGAGTTTGATGCTTTACAAGTCAATCACACATGGACCCTTACATCAATACCACCTGATAGGAAAGTTGTAGGTTGCAGATGGGTTTTCAAAATCAAGGAGAATGCTAATGGATCCATCAACAAGTACAAAGCTAGACTTGTAGCCAAGGGATATCATCAAGAACATGGTTTTGACTATATTGAAACATTTTCCCCTGTTGTTAAGCCCACTACTATCAGAGTCATTCTTACTTTGGCTCTCACACACAAGTGGGACATTCAACAAATTGATGTCAACAATACCTTTCTCAATGGAACTTTGACTGATGAAGTTTACATGACTCAACCTCTAGGGTTTTCCACAGCTGACAAGACACTTATCTGCAAGCTTCACAAAGCTATCTATGGTCTCAAGCAGGCTCTAAGGGCCTGGTATGAAAAACTAGCACAGGCTCTTATCCAGTTTGGATTTACCACTTCCAAATGTGATAACTCTTTGTTTCTCTACTGCTCCCATGGTACTGTTCTGTATGCTCTTGTGTATATAGATGACATACTGATTACAAGCTCTGATCAAACTCTGATTCATACCCTAATTCATCAACTTCACACTGAATTTGCCTTGAAAAAGCTAGGTAGACCAAAGTATTTTCTTGGTATTGAAGTTAGCTTTCAAACAGATGGTTCAATGCTCTTAACTCAATCCAAGTACATCAAAGATCTCTTGTCTCGAGCCAACATGGTCAATGATAATGAAGTTCCAACCCCCATGATGACCAGCTGTAAGCTCAGCAAACATGGAGTTTCCAAACTGACAGATCCATCATTCTATAGGTCCATTGAGGGTGCACTGTAGTATGTGACTTTAACTAGGCCAAACATTGCCTATAGTGTGAATAAAGCTTGCCAACTTATGTCTGATCCACTAGACACACATTGCTCTGCAGTAAGACGAATCCTCAGGTATTTAAGTGGAACTGTCTCACACGGCTTACATCTTTCACCTTCAGCTTCCACTTCAAAATTATCCATGCATGTCTATAGCGACTCTGACTGGGCCAATTACCCGGATGACAGAAGGTCCACCTCTGGTTCATGCATTTTCTTTGGTCCTAATCTTGTCTCCTGGAGCTCTAAGAAGCAAGCGTTGGTTGCTCTTTCCAGCACGGAAGCAGAATATCGTGCTCTCGCTCACACCACTTTTGAATTACTGTGGCTGGAATCATTATTGTCTGAACTCAAAGTCACATATCATACCCCTATTCTGATGTGTGATAACTTGAGTGTTGTTCTGCTTTCTCATAATCCTGTGCTTCATGCCCGCACCAAACACATTGAGCTTGATATTCATTTTGTGCGTGAACATGTTGTATCTGAACAATTACATGTGCAACATGTCCCCGCATCCGTTCAACTAGATGATACGCTTACAAAACTGCTTGGGATTGGAGCATTTCAACATTTACGACACAAACTCAAGGTTACAAGTTTGGAAAACCTCAAAACATCACCATGAGTTTGAGGGGGGGTATTAGAGATAACAAATAAGAGAGTTTAGTTATTACACTTATATATACTAAGTATGTATATATATGGTACTCTCTTGTGTACATTCATCAATGATAATAATATAACTTTCCTTTCCTTCACTATTCCTTTTCCCTCTTTCTCTCTCTCTTTTACATATGTAACAGAATTCTGTTACACAAGGATTAACCTCCATGTTCATCTTCTTCAACTCTAGTAAAACACAAATGAAGAATAATGATAAAGGTTGTGTGTGTTGAGAAGGTGTTGAGAGAAATGAATGACAATTAAGAGACTTAAATAAAAAAGTACTTAAAACAAATTCATTCCCCTTCAAATTCAAAACATAATTAATTTCAAGCGTGTTGAAGAATATTTTCTACTTCTGTGCATGTGGTAATCAAAGATTTCTCCATACAAGTTTCAAAACCAGAGATTTTTCATAATTCTATTTCATATCAAGAGTTTATTATCCATGCTTTTGATTGAGACATCATCTGACAAATATTTGATTCGGTTTCTTCATTCAGAATTAAGCATAAATTACTATGTGTAGAATTTTTATCAGCCTTTTAACTCTATCAGAACTACGAGTTAGTTCTATGAAGAACATAACACATACTAAATTCTTTTGAAAAATAGTAAGAGAGTTTGATTCAAGAATGTTTGAAGATATTTATTTGATTCAATATAGCACTTGATATTATCATAAACGATGAGAATACCAATAACACCAATCTGAAAGTTCTTAAATTAATATCCTCCAAAGTATCTGAGTGTAAAAATATACACACAAGAATAACTTGTACATAAAATTAAACTAGAAATTAAATAAAAGAACTTACCGAAATAGGATTTCTGATTTTGAATTCCCAGCATGTTTTGATGAAACTTATTTGCCTTGTTCTGAAGATAATATCTTGAACTATCTTCTCCAAAAGGAAAACACCATTGAGAAGGAGACTAGTTGCTTTAAATATATGTCT
The DNA here is from genome assembly GCA_963859935.3 of Lathyrus sativus. Classification (NCBI taxonomy): domain Eukaryota; kingdom Viridiplantae; phylum Streptophyta; class Magnoliopsida; order Fabales; family Fabaceae; genus Lathyrus; species Lathyrus sativus. Next base: position 14,006,119 of record OZ012736.1, read on the forward strand.
TCATCTTTGACTCCCTTCTTTTCATTATGAAAATGAAAACAGAGTTTCCTCACTAGATCTTTGTTTGTACCACTGTTAAGTGTTATGCACAAACTAAGCTCTAATGCCAACTGAAGGTGAGGAAAATACAAAAGAAAGTGGGTTGAATTGTGCTCTCAAATTCGTTTCTACTTCTGAACAGAGTTCATATTCTAAATAAAAGTTTAGAACCTGATAAGAGGTGCAGCGGATATCAACAGAAGTAAAGAAAAGATAAAGAATACAACAGGTTTATCATGGTTCCTCCTAAATTGAGAGTAGTCCAGTCCCCTTGCAACGTAAGAGATTTTCCACTATAATGAAAGCATAATTACAATCGCTTATGCACTTAAGAGTAAGATTTTTTTTTTCTCAGACCCTCAGCCCGAGACTTCCTAATTAAACCGCACAGGTCCAAGACTTGCTGCTTAGGTTCCATGAACCCAAGACTTCCTCGCTGGAGGACCTCAAGCTCAAGACTTCTTGCTTAATTTCCATGAACCCAAGACTTCCTTGCTCATACCCTCAAGTCCAAGACTTTCCTGCTTAGGTTCCACGAATCCAAGACTTCCTGCTTAAGCCCCCCAGGCTCAAGACTTCCTTGCTCAGGTTCCACGAACCCAAGACATCTTCTTATACCCTCAAGTACAAGACTTTTTCTTAGACTCACAGTCTAAGACTTTCTTTCTAAGTCAACAACTGATCAAGACTTTCAATGCTCTAGCACATAGCAGAAGACTTACTTGGCTCAAGCTTCACAACAAGAGACTTTGATGCTCAAGCACATAGAAAGAGACTTTATCTAAACTACTAAAAAACATGTTTCACATAATAGAGAATAAGGTGTACTTGATACAAAATCAAAGGTACAGGGTAATCACCTTAACAAAGACCTTAGGAACTTAAGATTTATAAAATATTCATTTTTTAAGAAATCTTAAGGCTTTGTACAATTTATAACAAATAACAGAATTTATGCATACTCGATTGTGTTGCTTATTGTTGATCTTGCTATTCCTCCATTCAGATAGAAGAAACACTCTTATCCTTCTTGGCTTTCCTTCTTTATTTTGCTCCTTGTTTATTGTTACAAATTCAGATTGAATCTTCATCTACTTATATAGCAAATGTAGAAGACTAGTCGTTGCAAGAGATAACTTATACAAATGTCTTTGTTTCTCCATATTACAAGAGATGTTGAAGATAGATACACCAAAAGATCTTAATCCATTGTGTAACTTGTTTAACCATTGCGTCTTCCATGTAATCTTGTTTTATAGATCCATTGAGAGTATATATTCGTAAAGCATGTCTACTCTTCTTGAGCCTTGTGAACATAGACTTTAGATGACAAACTGATTTGACAATACAACTTGCTTTACATAGTACGGATAACTTTAGCTTTATTACTAACCCTGAATATTCACCAGAAGCTGATACATTTACTAAGTATAGAGACAATATGTTGCTCTTCTCATGCTGAGGCCTTCAGCTTCAAAGTCTATGCTAGACATCACTTAGAGAGTATTCTTCATATTCTAAACCACCTGATGCTAGTAACTCAGCTTCTCACAAATGTGTCCTTATGTCAGATTCTGAAAGTATTATCTTTAAGCTTTAGAACCTGCATACATGGAACACACATTAGATAACACTATTTTTCTTTCATTATGTTTTTATCATCAAAACCCAAAGGATATATGTCATGAACAAATCTTGTTCTAACAATTTCCCCTTTTTTATGATGACAAACATAAGTATTTAAAGAACAATGTTGGGCAATTATAATTTTCCTGGCAACATCGGGGTATGAGGTTTGTAAGCTCCCCTTGAGTCTAGTAGTCCAAGTTTGAGTTCTGTAAACTCCCCTTAAGTACTATATTCAAGAAAAAATATTTTAGATTTAGTAGCAACATCAGAGTCTAAGGTTTGTAAGCTCCCTCTAAGTCTAATAATCTAAGGTTGAGGTTCGTAAGCTCCCCCTTAGTTCTATATTCAAGAAAACAAAAATATATCACCCAGTCAAAATAACCAAAATAGAAGAAATATAAAAGCACATTAAATTATAAATGAACAACATTAAATTTGAAGGGTTCAAATTGTTTATTAAATACTTTTATATTTTTCTCCCTCATTTGTCACATGAAAAAGATTAAGAAAAGATACGAGAGGTGACAAGTAAAGAAAATGTTGAACAAAAGTGAAGTGTTCTAAGATGGTCAATGATACTTTATAGGGTTAGGAGTAGTCAAAGTCAAGTAAATGTTAGACAGAAGTGCAGTGTCCCAAGATGGTCAAAGATCAGTTTTCATTGGTGTACAAATTCTATAATTGTACTTGAACGAATACTCAAAGCTCACTATAAAATCATATTGACATTTTTTCCTCAAGAATTTATCTAATTTTCAGAAATACTTCAAGAAAAATTAGTTATGAAGAGAAAATCTCATAACCAAATTCCTCCGAAGAGTGTAAAACGAGATTTTGCAAGAGAGTTTGAATTATTGAAGAAAGCTAAAATGGCAAGAGAGACGTTTGGTATTCAAGGACTTTCTACAAAACTTCATGTTGATGTAGCAAAAGAGAAATAGAAACTGAAGGAAGAGGAAGGTATTCAAACCAGATTAGCTGCCTACAGAGCACAGACTTCGGGATTGAAAGAACACAAAAATGTTCCTGAAGAATATTTCATTAATGATGAAATTCCTTCTTCTGAAAATGAGGAAGCAGATCAATCATGGAAAGAATTTATTTACAACACTAAGAGAGATGACTGAAGCAACAAGAAAGACTATGGATAGGCTAATTTGTTATATTGTCTTATCTATTTTCATGTAACTTTAGAATTCTAATGAAATTACACTTTTTTAGTTTCCATTTATTTAAGCCGGCAAAAACAAGTTTCATTCACTTTAAATAATCAAGAGAGAAACATAAAGCACAAGTTAATTAAAACAAGAACAACTTGTATAAAGTAATAAAAAATGAGATGAGCTTACAAGTGTAACACCCCAATTTTATTAATTATTTGATTTGTTTGAATTAATTGATTTATTGAACTTATTTGAATTATTTGATTTACTTGAGTTAATTGATTTATTTTATTTATTTTATTTGGTGTAATAAAATATAGAATTTGTAGAATTAGTAAATGGGCCAAGATTGAGAGTGTGAATAGAAAGTGAGAGAATGGGTTAGTAAGCTCAATAAACTAATGAGAAAATTGTGAGAATGATAAAATAAGAGAAAGAGATAGAATAGAGTTAGAAGGTTGAAAGGAGGCTAAGGAGAGAAAGAGGAGAAGAGAAGAGGAACCTAGGAGAAAACTCAAGAATCCAAGAAAAATCAAGGTAAAAGTGGATTTTTATATAATTATTGGGATTGTTTAATAGTATTTAATGGGTAGAAACATGTTTAGGATGAAACCCCTAAATTTTAATGATTTGGTAATTGTTGAGTTTTGATGATAATCTTCGATATGTGGTAATTAATTTTGTTTAGAACTGTAGCAAACACCTACACTATAAGTCCCTTTATTTAATGCCAATAGAATAATACATGTGATCCTTTCTACCTTAGGCTTCTGTTGCGAGAAAAAAAAATGATAGGAAATGAAACGTGATTTTTCTTTCTTTTCCACTTTCTACTGTAGCGCAAGAATTAAGGATAATGAAATGTGACTTTCCTTCCATCATGTTCTGTAGCAAAAAATTTAAGAATCATGAAGAGTGGTTTCTAGGTAGTGGCACAAGGAAAACATGAAGGAAATGAAGTGTGATTCTTACCACCTAATGCTATTGTACCACAAAAGCGATAGTAATGAATGTGATTCTTTTTAATTCACATGTGATGCAACGCAAGAAAAAAATAAGAATGAGATGTGCATTTTGTGAATGAACATGAGGCTAGGAAGTTGCAAATTTAATATAAGTTATGAATTGAACCTTATTAAATAGCAAATGTTTATTTAAAATATTGAATACTTATTAAATACTGGATATTTATTTAAAATATTGAAATTTATTGGATAGTAAAAATTTATTGAATATTGAATTTTAATTATTAATGAGGGATTAATTATTTTATGTTTAATCGGTGATGTGCATTTTGTGAATTGAGGTTGGATTGTGTTGATACTTGTGTATGTGCAAATGTATGGTAATTCAAGTGTGATGAATTATAGAAGATATGCATGAATATTAAGATTAGAGTATGGTCTTAATTGCATATGATTGTTCAATTTGCACATGCATCATTTTTGTCAAGAGGAGATGTTTGTTAGTCCTGTGGGAGCTAGTAACTTGTTCCAAACCTAGAGCAGGGTTGAAAGCTTAGGGAACGGGCTTTTTGTTGTTATTGATCTAGGAAACTTACTCAGTTTAATGTAAAACCAAAAAGTAATAACAATTGATTGGTAGCACATGCATAAGTTGCATTTGAGTCTTGCATTGAGTCACATTGTGTATATGTTTGCGATATGAAATCATGTGAAATATGTGAAATTGATAAATTGGTCAAATTATGGAATTGTGGGTATGTATTTGTGAATAGTATGGCTACTTGAGTTATAATATGTTGATGAAGCTTTTTGATAGTGTGAGAATCATTATGTTATGCTTGTATGTTACATATTGTATAGTATCTTATGATTTCGATAATCATGTGAATTATCACCCTTCTATTGGAATGATGTTTGTACGACATCGGTCAGGTACCGAAGAGTAGAGTTGCTTCTAGTACGAGGTAGTCGTTGGAGTAGCTTGTTCTAGTTTCTTTATTTATTTTGGGTCGAGTTGTGTTTTGATTATGTAACACTGAGAATATTTCGATTCATGTTTCGAGAGATACTTTATGTACTCTACTTTATATTGTTATTATTATTTGAATTATGTGGAGTATTGGCTTTTATGCCTAAGTGATGATTTATAATGAGTTGATCTTGAGACTTTTATTATGTTTATTATGATTGAAATAATTCAGGTGCTACATGCTAAATGAAAAGATGTGAAATCCATGAAATTATTTTAAGTGTTAATGAGCATGACAGGTGTATGTGTGATGATTTGAAATTATATATGACACCCTTATGTGAGATGCATGATAGTTTACTTTGATTATTTATATTTATTTTTGTGGGGTTTAGAAGGGTGTTACATTAGTGGTATCATAGCAGAGTCGGTCAGTTGACCAAGTTGATAGTGTGTTTATTTCCTTATGTATTTGATATGTGTGTGTGGCACTATCAGTTTTGTTTGTTCTAACAAGGATTTGTTGTTGGAATCTAGAGAAATGGTTGCAGGCATGAATGATAAAGCGGTTGTTGAAGCTTTGGAAATATTGGCTGTAGAGATTGGCCAGAATCAGCAAGTCAATATGAATGCTGGAAACAACACTGATGATGAGTTTCGTGCTTTGAGGAAGTTTCAGAGGAAGAATCCATCAATCTTCAAGGGAACATATGAACCTGACAAAGCACAAGTGTGGCTGAAAGTGATTGAGAAGATCTTTCGAATCATGAACTGTTCAGATGCGCAGAGGGTGCAATTTGGAACTCATATGCTTGAAGAGGAAGCTGAAGATAGGTGGGGTAATACTCATCAGAGGTTTGAACAAGATGAAGTTAAGGTTACTTGGGATGTTTTCAGAGAAGCCTTTTTGAAGAAGTATTTTCCAGAAGATGTACGTGGAAAGAAGGAAATTGAGTTCCTTAAGTTGAAGCAGGATAACTCAACTTCGGCTGAGTATGCAGCAATATTTGAGGAGTTGATAAAGTTTTGTCCTCATTACAATACTGCTAATGCTGAGAGATCCAAGTGTCTTAAGTTTGTGAATGGTTTGAGGCCTGAAATCAAACAAGTCATTGGTTATCAGAAGATTAGATGATTTTCTGAGTTGGTGAACAAGAGTAGGATCTATGATGAAGATAGTAGAGCTCGGTCTAATCACTATAAGAGTTTGAATGATAAGAAGGGAAAAAGTTAATTCAGAGGGAAGTTGTATGTGACTCCTACTGATAAGGAGAAACAGAAAGCTAGTAATGGCAAGAAGCCGAGTGGGGGAGGAGATCCTACTCCAATGAAGTGTTTTAGGTGTGGTGTTGAAGGACATCGTGCTCCTGAGTGCACAAGTGTTGACCAGAAGTGTTTCAAGCGGGGCAAGCCAGGCAACAAGGATTTTGAATGCAGAAGTGGTGCGAATGTGACTTACTACAACTGTGGTGAGCAAGGGAACATTAGTACCAAGTGTGACAAATCGAAGGCTCAAGCGAAAGGGAAGGTGTTTTCTCTATCAGGATCTGAAACTACTAGTGAAGATCAATTGATCTGAGGTACGTGCTTCATTAATGGTATACTTTTGGTTGCTATAATTGATACTGGAGCTACACATTCTTTTATTGCTTTGGATTGTGTTAAGAGATTAAATCTTGAGTTGTCTATTATGAGTTGAGGTATGGTTATTGATACTTCTGCTACGGGTTCAATAACTACCCATATGTGTGTTTAAATTGTCCGTTGAGTATTTTTGGTAAATACTTTGGAGTTAATTTAGTGTGTCTTCACTTAGATAAACTTCATGTTATTCTTGGGATGAATTGGTTGGAATTCAACCGTGTTTATATTAACTATTTTGATAAGACAGTTATTTTTGTTTAACCTGAGAATGAAGGAGACTTGTTTATGTCTACTAAGCAAGTGAATGAGTCAGTGCAAGATGGTGTCGAGATGTTTATGTTGATGGCAACTTTGAGTATTAGTGAATGTGGAGCAGTTGGTGCTTTTCCAATTGTTTGTGAGTTTCCAGAAGTTTTTCCTGATGAGATAAGTGATTTACCGCCGGAACGTGAGGTGGAGTTTATGATTGACTTAGTTCCTAGAAATAGTCTGATATCGATGGCTCCATGTTGTATGTCTGCATCGGAATTGAAAGAGTTGAAGATTCAACTTGAAGATCTGCTTGAGAAGAGGTTTATTCATCCGAGTGTGTCACTTTAGGGTGCACCAGTTTTGTTGGTTAAGAAGAAAGAAGGTTCTATGAGGTTTTGTATGGATTACAGACAATTGAACAAAGTGAGTATCAAGAATAAGTATCCACTTCCGAGGATTGATGATTTGATGGATCAGTTGGTTGGCGAAAGTGTGTTCAGTCATATGAATTTGAGATATGGGTATCATCAGATTCATTTGAAGGATGAAGATATTCAGAATACTGCTTTTAGAACGAGGTATGGTCATTATGAATATTCAGTGATGCCATTTGGTGTGACTAATGCACCAGGTGTATTTATGGAGTACATGAACAGGATTTTCCATCCTTACTTGGACAAGTTTTTGGTTGTTTTCATCGATGATATTTTGATATATTCGAAGAGCGAAGAGGATCATGCTGAGCACTTAAGGATTGTTTTATCTGCGTTGAAAGAGAAGCAGTTGTATGCTAAACTTTCTAAGTGCGAGTTTTGGTTGAAGGAAGTGAGTTTCCTTGGCCATGTGATTTCGAGTAGAGGTATTGCAGTTGATCCGTCGAAGGTTGAAGTTGTATCGCAATGAAAAGCTCCGAAATCAGTTTTTGAGAATAGAAGTTTTCTTGGTTTGGCAGGTTATTATCGGAAATTCATTGAAGGATTTTCCAAGTTATCTTTGTTGTTGACGCAGTTGACTAGGAAGGGTCAAGTTTTTTTTTGGGATGCAAAGTGTGATGAAAGTTTTCAAGAGCTTAAGAGAAGGTTGACGACAGCTCCTATTTTGATTTTGCCGAATCCGACAGAACTGTTTGTTGTATATTGTGATGCTTCGTTGATGGATTTAGGAGGTGTGTTGATGCAATATCAGCAAGTTGTAGCTTATGCTTCAAGGAAACTTAAAGTGCATGAGAGGAATTATCCGACGCATGACTTAGAGTTGGTCATTGTTGTGTTTATGTTGAAGCTTTGGAGGTATTATTTGTTTGGTTTGAGATTTAAAGTGTTTAGTGATCATAAGAGTGTGAAGTATCTCTTTATTCAGAAATAATTGAATGTGAGGCAGAGGAGATGGTTGGAACTTATGAAAGATTATGATTTTGGTTTGAATTACCATCCAAGTAAAGCAAATGTGGTCGTTGATGCATTGAGTAGGAAATCTTTACATATGTCGATGATGATGGTAAGAGAGTTGGGAATGATTGAGCAATTTCGAGATATGAGTTTGGTTTGTGAAGAGACTTCTTATGGAGTTAAGCTTGGTATGTTGAAGCTTACTAGTGGCATTCTTGATGAGATTCGAGAAGGTCATAAATCTGATTTAAGATTGGTAGATCGGTTGATTTGGATCAATCAAGGTCGAGGTGGTGAATTTCGGATTGATGAAAATGGTATCATGAGATGTCGTGATAGAGTTTGTGTTTCGGATATTGTTGAGCTGAAAAAGAGCATTCTTGAGGAAGGGCATCGTAGTGGATTGAATATTCATCCGGGTGCTACTAAAATGTATCAAGATTTGAGGAAAGCATTTTGGTGGCCTTGTATGAAGAAAGACATTGCAGAGTTTATGTATTCTTGTTTGATTTGTCAGAAGTCGAAGATCGAACATCAGAAATTGTCGGGTTTGATGCAACTGTTATCTATTCCTGAGTGGAAATGAGATAGCATATCGATGAATTTTGTGTCTAGTTTACCTAGAACACCGAGTAATTGTGAATCTATTTGGGTTATTATGGATAGACTGACGAAATCTGCTCACTTTATTCCAATGAGAATGGATTACCCATTGGAAAAGTTAGTGAAGCTATACATTAAGAGGATTGTCAGTTTGCATGGTATTTCGTCTAGCATTGTGTCAGATAAAGATCTAAGGTTTACTTCGAGATTTCAGGAGAGTTTGAAAAGTGCCTTGGGTACGAAGTTGCGTTTAAGTTCTGCTTATCATCCGCATGCAGATGGTCAGACTGAGAGGACGATTCAGTCACTTGAGGATCTTTTGAGAGCTTGTGTGTTGGAAAAAGAAGGTACTTGGGATAGCTACTTGTCTTTAATTAAGTTTACTTACAACAACAATTTCCATTCGAGTATCAGAATGACACCATATAAGGCATTGTATGGTAGGAGGTGTAGGACGTCATTGTGTTGGTATGAGTCAGGAGAGAGTGTTGTTATTGGACCTGAGATAGTCCAACAGACTGCTGATAAGATTAAGATGATTCAGGAGAAGATGAAGATTTCTCAGAGTCGTCACAAGAGTTATCATGACAAGAGGAGGAAAGCACTTGAATTTCAAGAGGGGGACCATGTGTTTCTTAGAGTTACTCTGATAAATAGTATTGGTAGAGCGTTGAAGTCACGTAAGTTGACGCTGCATTTTATTGATCCTTATCAAATTTTACAGAGGATAGGAGAGGTAGCCTATCGGGTTGCTTTGTGAAGAATTATAAGAAAAAGGGATTTTGGACTTCGTGGCCTAAATCTAGTTTTGGGAACTCTGATATTGTGGTGTAGTGGTAAGTATTCCTGACAGTTAGAGCATAATATGAGAAAGGGAAACCTTAGGCCTTCGTGGCCAAAACCTTGAATTGTTATATGTCTGACCCTGTAGGAATAGGAATATTCGAATGTGACTAACTCTAATGCCTTAGGGTGTAATTGAAGGAAAAAATGTGGTTTAGGGCGTGGATGTGTTCCGGGATTGGCCTAATAAACCGTAGGTTTTATGCCTTTATCACCCTAGGACCTTAGGGAAGTTTTGGGGGCATTAGGTAAGTGAATCGTAGAGCCTTTAGGGTAAAAATCAGTTCTGGTGCATAGCAGAATTTGCTGTCATCGCACAGTTCGCCTAGCGAACCATGTTGTTCCCAGACTCGCCTAGCGAAGAAACTCGCCCCAAACTCGCCTACGAACATGCCAGCGAATGTAGCAGAGTTTCACGAATGTTGATCGTGTGCAGCGATGCCTTGATGTTTGATTTTGTGATTTCTGTGATGAATTAACATGAGTATGATTGTGAGTTTTATGTGATGTATACATGATGACATGATGATTTATATGACTTAATATGATGATTTTACCATGACTTTGATGAATTATATGATGACATGAGATATGATGATGATTAACATGATGATGGATATGATGAATGATGATGCACCTATGTTGTTATTATGAGGATGATTTGTGACGTGTTCATCATGCATTCAAGTGCATCCGAACTTCGGTTCAGGACCTCGATTACTTTGGCTTCAATCCCATTGTATGGATGTGAAGTGTTTTGATGTGCTCCGGTTCTCTAGTAGAATCAATCCTATTGATGGGGATCTATGGAGGATTGATGGCCCAATGTCCATCGCGCTGTGATGATTGGTACCACATGCATTGAGTCTATGTTGCATTTGCACTTATGAGCCTTTTTGTATGAATTATGACATTGTGACCTTTGAGGCCTGTTGAAGGATATGAATGTGTTGAATATGATTATGACACCATTTATATGTTGATTTTTATACATTGATTATTATGAATTGGTTTACTCACCCTGCCTGTTTGAATCTTACCTCCACGTGGGTAACATGTAGATGATCAAGTTTAGCCGTGGACGCCGTCGAGGAGTATTTTTGAAGTTTTGAATTTTTAGCCTTTTGGTTAGCTTAGAGGGTCTTGCTCTGATATGTAACATCGGTTTGGGTTCTTTTGAGTTAAACTATATATTGTTGAGTTATTTTGCTTATTTTTCCCTGATGAGGAAACCTTGATTTATGTCTTTGAGTTCCGCTGCTTTGTGCGATTTGATTTTGAGAAAATCCGTTGTTTACGGAGCCTTGACCGATTTTGTTGATTTGGGAAATGTACGCCCTTTTGTGGTGGCTTTTATGAAATTTAATAATTTTACTCTGATATCTGTGTTATTTTGCCATGATAATTGTGGGGTAGAAAAGGGTGTTACATTAGTGGTATCAGAGCAGGTCGGTCCGTCCGGCCAAGTTTTTATGTTGTTAGTCCCCTGTCAGTCAATAGTGCGAGAACACTATTGATGAGTTATTTTCTTCTAACCCTGTTGGTGGTTGCAGATGGCTGGAAGGAATGATCGTGTTATTGCTGATGCACTGGAATCACTTGCCTAAGTGATGGCTCATAATGGTGGACCTCTTGATGAGTTCCGTGCTTTGGGAAAGTTCTAGAGGAACAACCCGCCGACTTTTGTGGGAACTCATGATCCTGATGGTGCGCAGAAGTGGCTGAAAGTGATTGAGAAGATTTTCCGAGTTATGGCATGCACTGATGCTCAGCAGGTACATTTTGGTATGCATATGCTAGCAGAGGAAGCTGAGGATTGGTGGGATAACACTCGTCAAAGATTGGAAGATGCTGGAATTGCAACAACTTGGGTTGTGTTCAAGGAAGAGTTTTTGAGGAAGTATTTTCCTGAAGATGTTTGGGGAAAGAAAGAGGTGGAATTTCTTGAGTTGAAACAAGGGAATATGATTGTGGCTGAGTATGCGGCAAAGTTTGAGTCTTTGGTCAAGTTTTGTCCGCATTAAAACCGTGTTGATGCAGAGATGTCGAAATGTCTCAAGTTCGAGAATGGTTTGAGACCATAGGTTAAGCAAGGAATTGGGTACTAGAAGATTCGTCAGTTTTCGGAACTGGTGGACAAGAGCAGAATTTATGATGAAGATAGTTGAGCTCGATCTACTCACTACAAGCAGCTGAGTGAGAAGAAGAGAAAGGTCAGTATAGATGGAAGTCGTATGTGACTTATGGTGATAAAGGGAAGCAGAAGGCTTCAGATGGGAAAAAGTCAAGTGGGGGAGCGGCTACTACTCCAGGTAAGTGTTACAAGTATGGCGAGCAACGTCACCGTGCTGAGAATTGTAGGGTGCTAAGATGTCACCGTTGTGGCAAGAGGGGCCATAGAGCTACTGATTGTAAAGATTAAGCTCTGACTTGTTTCAACTGTGGAGAGAAGGGTTATATTAGTACCCAGTGTCAGCAGCCGAAGAAGACTGCTACTGCTACTCAGGCAAGTGGCAGAGTGTTTGCATTGAGCGGTGCAGAAGAATCCAAGACAGATAACTTGATCAGAGGTACTTGTTTTATTAATGATGTCGAATTGATTGCTATAGTTGATACTTGTGCTACTCATTCGTTTATTTCGCTTGAATGTGCTAAGAGGTTGAATTTGAAATTGTCTTCTATGATTGGGAGTATGGTTATTGATACCCCGGCTAATGGTTCTGTGACTATTGCATTAGTTTGTTTGAGTTGTCCTTTTACCATTTATGATAAGACTTTTGTGATGGACTTGGTATGTCTACCTGTTGCACCCCAAAATTTGACCAACAATTATTCATTCATTGAGTGTTTGAAAGTTGATATCTTCATCAGAAAGTTCAAGAGATCTTCAGAGAAATGGTTTAAAACCAGGGTTGTGTGCCTCATAGCTTGAGAGTTGTGGGTGCTCCCCAGATGATTATGAGCCTTTAAGAATGAACTTGATGTTTTGAGAAAGCCTATGAGATGTCTTGAAAGCCATCATGAAGCCCATAGAGGTCATTATGCAAGAGTTCAGAGGATTCAACCATGAATGGTAGAATTAGGGTTTTGACTGGGTCAACCCTAGATCAGCTGAAGATTTGGAGAGGGTTGAGACCTAATCCAAGGGCCATGAGATCATGGAATGATACTTAGAGATGTTATAAAGATGATTCCTAGACCAACTCATCATGATTGAGGAGTTTGAGAAGTTTTGAGTTAGGGTTTCTGAGGATTGTCAGTGGAAAAACCCTAATTTGACCCCTATCTTCCAGGCAGTTTTAGCTCTAGATGTGATTGATATCTCATCTTCCCCACAACATGAATGTTGTAGAGCTTGTTCTAAGATTTAATTTGAGTGGTGGAAGTCCTTGATAGGAGTTACAGAGCTCAAGTTATGGTTTTGGCAAATTACAGGTCAGCAGAGGTGTGTGAATCTGGGTCCTTGAAAGTCACCCAACTTCCAGACAACTTTTGCCCTAGTAGGTTGATTCCTATGGTTTCTTGGTCAACATGAATGTTGAAGAGGATCTTCTTAGCTTTAATTTGAGTGGTAGAAGTCCTTGATTGGATTTGTGGAACTCAACTTATGGTTTGAACAAGGCAGGGGTATTTTGGTCATTTGTCAGTTATAGGTCATTTTAACCAATGCCTAAAACTCCTATTTCCAAGCCTCAAATGGAAAAACTCAAAACATGAAAGTTGCTCAAAATGTGATTTTAAGTCTAGAAAGAAGGTCACAAATTGTTGAAAAAGCTCATAGCATGAAATTCCATGATTGGTCAAAAATGAACTAAAAATGACTTATAACTTTGAAAAGTTGAAATTGAAAAGTGATTTGGGAGATCCACAAATCCAAAATGGGTCATCCAATATATCATTTTGATTGGAAAAACCATTTTAAGAACTTTGGTTTAAATATAATTTTCATTTGAGGCTTAAAAAATGAGGTTCCTTTGGAAATTTGTTACTTGAAAAAGAAGGCAATGTTAAAAAACCCTACATAAGCAACAAATGGACTTGTTTTTCACTCATCCCTCCTCAATAACTCATGTAAGGGTATTTTAAGTCAAAATAACAAGGCATGGCATATGAGATGTGAGAAATCCAACATGGCATATCATGGAACTTTCATGAACTTTCCACATCATTCTAGATGAATCTAGAAGCATCCAACAATTGTTATAAAAAGAATGCATCAAGGAGTGTTAGGGGTTGGTGAAACTTGAGCCAAGTCAGAGGAGAGAGAAGGAGAGATAGCCATTGAAGCCATTTCTTCAAGTTGAAGCAATCCAAGTTTTCTTCCACCACAAGCCACTTCCTTCCATACAAGTGCAAACAGAAGGCTATCCATCATTGAAGGACCATTGTGAGTGAATTCCAAGGCTTGGTTCGAGCCATAGCATCACTCACCATAGCTTCTTGACAGGTTGGTGAACTCATCTCTTTCTCTTTATTTATGCTTAGATAGATCATATTCTAGGTATAGAATGATTGTGTTAGGGTAGAGGATTAATCCCTGAGAATTAGAGCAAGATTGGTGAGGTTGCATAACAGAACCATGATTCTTGGATCTTCAAGAACTGGCTGTTTGATGAGTTTTAGGTAGCATGAATTGGTTTAGAATAGCAAGGGTAACTTGTAGAACATGATTGCATCATTATACTGAAGTTTAATGAAGGTTGATATCAGTTGGAAATTTTGAACCGTGTTTGTACCAAGACCTTGAAGTGTTCTGTTTGGATTATTGAGAATGAATCAAGAAAAACTGGTCGTACCATTGTAATCTAGGCATTTAGTAGGTCATTTTTCATTTTGGAATCGAGTCCAACCGTGGCGTGTGGAGGGAGATAGGAGAGCTCGAAGTTTCGGCCATGGAGGGAAGGTCTGAAAACCCTAACTCGTGTTTGGAGAAGACGAAAGGATATCCGTTGGATCAAGTCCTAAGATTGACTAATTCTATAGATCCAACGGCTGTGAATTAAGCTGAGAAAGAGAGGGAAGATTTGAATCTTATGAAACGCGTCGTTTCATTAATAAGCCATTCTGGGCTTATCTTCTATTCCCACCCCCCTTTATTTCTGGCCCAATATTTTTAACTGGCGCGTTTACTTGTTGCACCCCCCACCCTTTTAATTCATTTTAATTATTCTATTTTTCTTTTATTATTTTCTCTGTTTTGTAAAATGCATTAAAAATAGATAAATAATGTTTTTTAATTTCTTCTTTTCTCCATGATTAGATTAAAATGTATAGAAAATTATAAAAATAAAATTGAGATTTTATTTTTAGGGTTAATATTTTTAATAGATTTTCCAATTAAATAGCTTTTAAATAGTTTTAATTTGGTATCTGATTTTGTAGGATTTATTTTAGGACATTCCCTTAGGGTTTTTAATCCATTCTTTTTTGTGCAATTAGAGGATGAGTCATAGTTCCCCATAGGTTTTTTTTTTCTAGATTTTTTTAGAATTAATCTTGATTAGTTTAATTAGGGTAGACTTAGGGTATCCTGATTAGGGTTTAAATTGTGTTTAGGTGATGGATCCCTTTCTTTGATTGAGTTTTGTTTTGATTTTTAGGTAGAGACCTTTGTAGATATTATGAGTAGGTGTTGAGGACCCTTGTGAATAATGGTTAGATTTTTCCCCATTAGTTTAGTATTTTTAGGTATTGTCTGAGGTTGCCTGATAATTTGGTTTGTTCAGTGGGTTATCTGTTCATCTGTGAGGTTCTTTCTGAGGAATTTGCTGAGGGGCTTGTGTTGCCTTGAAGATATTGATGGAGAGCATCATGGAGAGAAGCTTGTAGATCAAGATTCAGAGACCCAGAGCTTGTCTTATCTCCTGTCTGTGAGGTTTGAGAGCCTGAAGTTTGAAGGAAGTTCATGGTACTTTCCTGAGGAAGGCACTATGAATGACTTTCATCCTTCCTTCTCACCTCTTTCTTAAGTATCCAATGATGTCGGAGCCAACTTGTGAGTTTAATTTCTCCTGAGGAGGAATATAAACTGATCACATGTTGTTGAGCCACATGGGATACAACTCCTAAGTGGAAGCCTCCTAGTACTTTCCTGAGGAAGGTCCTATGGGTCTATTCACTTAGTTCCACTAGTTTGTCTAGGATTTCTCAAGTATCCAATGATGTCGGAGCCAACTTGAGAGTTTAATTTCTCCTGAGGAGGAATATAAACTGATCACATGTTGTTGAGCCACATGGGATACAACTCCTAAGTGGAAGCCTCCTAGTACTTTCCTGAGGAAGGTCCTATGAGTCTATTCATTTAGTTCCACTAGTTCAGATAGGATTTCCTAAATATCCAGTGATGTTGGAGCCTGCTTGTGAGTTTAATCTCTCCTGAGGAGGGATGTAAACTGATCACAGTGGTTGAGCCACATAGGGTATGATTCCTGAGTATACACCTCCTAGTGCTTTCCTGAGGAAAACACTATGAGTCTGATTGCTTAGCTCCCTGTCTTTGGTAAGCTTATCCTGAAGCTTGAAGATTGGGAATGATTTCTCTTGTTTAGAGTTTTGCTTGAGGGCTTTGCTCAGATTTGATTAGATCCTGTGATTAGGGTTAGGATTAGAGAGTAGATTCTTTCTTTCTCAAGTTTGTGTTTTGTTTGCCTGATGGCATTTCATCCCTTTTATCTGTCATTGCTTGATAGCATGTTGCTTATCTTCAGTATGATTACTATTATTTCATGACTGGCTTGAGGTTGAGACGAGCTTGTGGAGGCTGAAGCCCCACACACATTTCCTCCCTCACTTGCATTGCATGCATTTTACTGTTAAAACTGATGTTTTTGTCTGTTTTGGTGCATCACTGACATGATCCCTTAGGACTCTCATTTCCTTTGATAAGGATTTGATGATAGACTTTTAGGTTGAAACCTATGCATGACAACATCTAGGAGTTCCCTGTTCAAACCTCAACCATAGGATGAATCCATGGCATGATAACAGTAGGGCTTGATAGTCTCCCTCCTAGTTGAGGTTTTTTCCCGTAGTTTCCCGAACTACGTTTGCTCTGATCTTTCATACCAGATGAAAGTACGTAGGCATAGGATGCGATGTCCTAGCGAGCAACCTTTCCCCCACCTTCACCCGTAGTTAGCCGAACTACGTTGACTCTGATTTCTCATTCTCTGATGAGAATACGTAGGCATAAAGTGCGACGCTTTGCCGAGTCATTTTCTTTTCTTTTTCAGCCAGCCTTGATAGGTAGATAGATTATAACCAACCCGTCCAAGTAAACAAACAAGCGAGGATCCCGTCGAGTACGACGGACGTGAGGGGTGCTAATACCTTCCCCTTGCGTAACCGACTCCCGAACCCAGACAATGGTTGCGATGACCTTGTCTTACCCTTATTCGTCAGGTTTTTCCGATCGTTTCCTTTCCCGCTCTGAGGGATAAATAACGAAAGGTGGCGACTCTTCTGTCACGCCGGCACCTTATTTTCGCGCAAGCGACACTACCTTTGCATCAGATTGATGTTATTCTTGGAATGAACTGGTTGGAGTATAACTATATTCATATTGACTGCTACGGCAAAACTGTGAGGTTCCCAGAGTTTGGTGATGGTGAAGAGCTGATGTTTGTATCTGTCAAGCAAGTAGAATAACTCTTAGAAGATGAGGCTCAGATGTTTGCATGGTTTACATCACTTCAAGTTGATTATGAAGCAGTGAGCGTGGAACTTCCAATTGTTCGGGAATTTCCAGAGGTGTTTCCAGACGACATGAGTGACTTACCTCCTGAGTGTGAGGTAGAGTTTACTATTGATGTGATATCGGGCACTAGTCCTGTGTCGATGGCTCATTATCGGATGTATGCATTTGAGTTAGGGGAATTGAAGAAACAGTTGGAAGATTTGCTTGAGAAGAAGTTTATTCGACCGAGCATTTCTCTGTGGGGTGCTCCTGTGTTGTTGGTGAAGAAGAAAAATGGTAGTATGAGATTGTGTGTGGATTATCGGCAACTGAATAAAGTGACGATTAAGAATAAGTATCCACTTCCGCGGATTAATGATTTGATGGATCACTTGGTAGGTGCTTGTGTGTTTAGCAAGATTGATTTGAGGTCTGGTTATCATCAGATTTGTGTTAAGCCTGATGATATTCCGAAGACAACTTTCAGGACGAGGTATGGACACTATGAGTATACGGTGATGCCATTTGGTGTGTCTAATGCACCTGGTGTATTCATGGAGTATATGAATAGGATTTTTCATCCTTATTTGGATCAATTTGTGGTAGTGTTCATTGATGATATCTTGATATATTCTAAGTCCGAGGAAGAGCATGCGCAACATCTAAGAATGGTATTGCAGTTTTTAAAAGACAAGAAGCTTTATGCCAAGTTGTCCAAGTGTGAGTTTTGGTTGAAGGAAGTGAATTTCCTTGGCCATGTGATTTCTAGGGGAGGAATTGTTGTTGATCCGTCAAAAGTTGATGCTGCGTTGCAGTGGGAGACTCCAAAGTATGCTACTGAGTTCGAAGCTTCCTTGGGTTGGCTGGTTATTATTGCAGGTTTATAGAAGGTTTTTCAAAGTTGGCATTTCCTTTTAATCAATTGACTCAAAAGGGTTAAGCGTATGTGTGGGACGTTGTTTGTGAGGAGAGTTTTGTAGAACTCAAGAAGAAGTTGACAGCTGCTCCAGTGTTGATTTTGCCAAATCCGAGTGAGTCTTTTGTTGTGTATTATAACGCATCAAAGATGGGTCTTGGAGGCGTGTTGATGCAGAATGGTTAGGTTGTTGCTTATGCTTCCAGAAAATTGGAGATCCATGAAAGGAATTATCCTACGCATGACTTAGAGTTGACCGTTGTGGCGTTTGTGTTAAAGATTTGGCGACATTATCTTTTTGGGTCCAGATTCGAAGCGTTCAGTGATCACAAGAGTCTAAAGTATTTGTTTGATCAGAAGGAGTTGAACATGAGGCAGAGAAGATGGCTTGAACTTCTGAAGGATTATGATTTTGAATTGAGTTACCATCCTGGTAAGGCTAATGTTGTGGCTGATGCGTTAAGTAGGAAGTCCTTACATATGTCGATGCTTATGGTTCGAGAGTTAGGACTGATTGAGCAATTCAAAGATATGAGTTTGGTTTACGAAGAGACTCCTAACAGTGTGAAGTTGGGTATGTTAAAGTTGACTAGTGGTATTCTCCAAGAGATCGGAGAAGGTCAGAAATCTGATTTGAGTTTGATGGATCGTCTCACGTTGATTAATCAAGGTAACGGAGGTGATTTTTGGATCGATGAGAATGGTGTGATGAGGTTCCGAGATAGAGTGTATGTTCCCGATGTGCCAGAAATCAAGAAGAGTATTCTTGAAGAAGGTCACAGAAGCGGGTTGAGTATTCATCCTAGTGCTACAAAGATGTATCAAGATTTGAAGAAGTTGTTTTGGTGGTCGAGTATGAAGAAGGAAATTGCAGAATTTGTGTACGCTTGTTTGACTTGTCAGAAGTCGAAGATTGAACATCAGAGACCGTCAGGTCTGATGCAATCGTTGAGTATTTCAGAATGGAAATGGGATAGCATTTCTATGGATTTTGTGACAAGTTTGCCTAAGACTTTGAAGGGATATGATTCGATTTGTGTGATTGTGGATAGATTGACTAAATCGGCTCATTTTATACCGATGAGGATCAATTATTCGTTGCAAAAGCTTACCGAGTTATATATTGAGCAGATTGTGAAGTTGCATGGTGTTCCTTCGAGTATTGTTTCTGATAGAGATCTGAGATTTACGTCGAGATTCTGGGAGGGTTTGTAAACAGCTTTGGGTACTAAGTTGAGGTTGAGTTCTGCCTATCATCCGCAGACGGATAGACAGACAGAGAGAACTATCCAGTCCTTAGAGAATTTGCTAAGAGTTTGTGTGTTGAATCAAGGTGGATCGTGGGATAGTCATTTACCGTTGATTGAGTTTACCTACAATAACAGTTACCATTCTAGTATCAGAATGGTACCGTATGAGGCTTTGTATGGTAGGAGGTGTAGGACTCCTTTGTGTTGGCATGAGTCAGGCGAGAGTGTTGTACTCGGGCCTGAGATTGTGCAAGAGACGACTGAAAAGATCAAGATGATCCAAGAGAAGATGAAAGCGTCATAGAGTCGTCAGAAAAGTTACCATGATATGAGGAGGAAAGCACTTGAATTCCAAGAGGGAGATCACGTGTTTTTGAGAGTTACGCCGGTAATTGGTGTTGGCCGAGCTTTGAAGTCTTGAAAGCTCACATCACGTTTTGTTGGTCCGTATCAGATTTCGTAGAGGGTAAGGGAAGTAGCATATCGGATTGCTTTACCGCCGTCGGTTGCGAATTTGTATGATGTGTTTCATGTGTCGCAGTTGAGGAAGTACATTCCAGATCTATCGCATGTGATTCAGATGGATGATGTACAAGTGCGAGATGGTTTGACTGTTGAGGCGTTGTCTGTTCGGATTGACGAACGAGAAGTGAAGCAGCTGCGAGGTAAAAAGATTGCCTTGGTGAAGGTATTGTGGGGAGGACCAGTTGGAGAAAGTTGGACTTGGGAACATGAAGATCAGATGAGGGAGTCGTATCCGACTCTATTTTCTTGAGGTAATTTTCGAGGACGAAAATTTTTTTAAGTGGGGGAGAGTTGTAACACCCCAAATTTGATGGGAATATTTAAATTAATTTATTTAATTGAGAATATTCATTTTTCGGTGATTTTCAGTGGTTTTGTGAATTATTGAGAATTATGCAATTTGTAAGTTATTTATTTAATTGATAGTATATAATATTAATTTATTAGTATTATTATTAATTAAAATAAATATAAGTGAAAGAAGGGTAAATTGGACATTTAAGAGGAGTTGGTAAGGACGTTATGGAAAAAGCCCAAATTGTGAGGCTCAAGTCTAGATTTAACAAAAAGGGAGTTCTGAAGGGTTTTAGTATTTATTTGTGTTAACCGTGAAAAATTGAGGCCAGAGAGCTCTGAAGAGGAAATTGGAGAAGCATTGAAAGATTCCCTGAAGATTCGTGAAGGCTTTGAATCAACGTTTAAGGTATGGGGAGTATATCTTTTCATGATTTTCCATGTGTAACTTTCGATGTGATTATGGTTGATTTAAGGGTTTTATGGAGAATTATGAGAAAAAGGGATTTTGGCCTTCGTGGCCTAAATCTAGTTTTGGGAACTCTGATGTTGTGGTGTAGTGGTACGTATTCCTGACAGTTAGAGCATAATATGAGAAAGGGAAACCTTAGGCCTTTGTGGCCAAAACCTTGAATTGTTATATGTCTGACCCTGTAGGAATAGGAATATTCGAATGTGGGTAACTCTAATGCCTTAGGGTGTAATAGAAGGAAAAATTATGGTTTAGGGTGTGGATGTATTTCGGGATTGGCCTAATAAATCGTAGGTTTTGTGCCTTTATCGCCGTAGGACCTTAGGGATGATTTAGGGATGTTTTGGAGGCATTGGGTAAGTGAATCGTAGAGCCTTTTGGGTAGAAATCAGTTATATTGCGTAGCAGAATTTTCTTTCATCACACAGTTCTCCTAGCGAACCATGTTGTTCCCAGACTCGCCTAGCAAAGAAACTCGCCCCAGACTCGCCTAGCGAACATGCCAACGAATATAGCAGAGTTTCGCGAATGTTGTTCGTGTGCAGCGATGCCTTGATGTTTGATTCTGTGATTTTTGTGATGAATTAACATGAGTATGACTGTGAGTTTTATGTGATGTATACATGATGACATGATGATTTATATGACTTAGTATGATGATTTTACCATGACTTTGATGAATTATATGATGACATGAGATATGATGATGATTAACATGATGATGAATATGACGAATGATGATGCACCTATGCTGTTATTATGAGGATGATTTGTGACGTGTGCATCATGCATTCATGTGCATCAGGACTTCGGTTCAGGACCTCAATTACTTTGGCTTCAATCCCATTGTTTGGATGTGAAGTGTTTTGATGTGCTCCGGTTCTCTAGTAGAATCGATCCTATTAATGGGGATCTATGGAGGGTTGATGGCCTAGTGTCCATCGCATTGTGATGATTGGTACCATATGCGTTAAGTCTATGTTTCATTTGCATTTATGAGCCTTTTTGTATGAATTATGACATTGTGACCTTTGAGGCCTGTTGAAGGATATGAATGTGTCGAATATGTTTATGACGCTGTTTATATGTTGATTTTTATACATTGATTATTATGAACTGTTTTACTCACCCTGCCTGTTTGAATGTTACCTCCACGTGGGTAACATGCAGATGACCAAGTTTAGCCATGGACGCCGTCGAGGAGTATTTTTGAAGTTTTGAGTTTTTAGCCTTTTGGTTAGCTTAGAGGGTCTTGCTCTGATATGTAACATCGGTTTGGGTTCTTTTGAGTTAAACTATATACTGTTGAGTTATTTTGCTTATTTTTCCCTGATGAGGAAACCTTGATTTATGTCTTTGAGTTCCGCTGCTTTGTGCGATTTGATTTTGAGAAAATCCGTTGTTTACGGAGCCTTGACCGATTTTGTTGATTTGGGAAATGTACGTCCTTTTGTGGTGGCTTTTATGAAATTTAATAATTTTACTCTGATATCTCTGTTATTTTGCCATGATAATTGTGGGGTAAAAAAGGGTGTTACAAGAAACATGTTTAGGATTACCCCTAAATTTTCATGATTTGGTAATTGTTGAATTTCAATGATAGTCTTTGATATCTGATAATTAATTTTGTTTGGAACGGTAGCAAGCACCTACATTATAAGTCCCTTTATTTAATGCCAATAGAATAATACATATGATCCTTTCTACCTTAGGCTTCTGTAGCGGGAAAAAATGATAGGAAACGAAACGTGATTTTTCTTTCTTTTCCACATCCTACTGTAGTGCACGAATTAAGGATAATGAGATGTGACTTTTCTTCCATCATGTTCTGTAGCAAAAAATTTAAGAATCATGAAGAGTGGTTCCTAGGTAGTGGTGCAAGGAAAACAGTAAGGAAATGAAGTTTGATTCTTTACCACCTAATGCTACTGTATCGTAAAAGTGATAGTAATGAAATATGACACTTTTTAATTCACATGTGATGTAGCACAAGAAAAAAATAAGAATGAGATGTGACCCATAAATTCATACCATGCTACTGTAGCAAAAACAAGGGAATGAACATGTGGCTAGGAAGTTGTAAATTTAATGTGTTATAGCAATATATAAGTTATGATTGGAACCTTATTAAATAGTAAATATTTATTTAAAATATTGAATACTTATTAAATACTGAATAGTTATTTAAAATATTTAAAATTTATTGGATAGTAAAAATTTATTGAATATTGAATTTAAATTATTAATGAAGGTTTAATTATTCTATGTTTAATTGGTGGTGTGGGTTTTGTGAATTGAGGTTGGATCGTGTTCATACTTGTGTATGTGAAAATGTGAGGTAATTCAAGTGTGATGAATTATTGAAGATATGCATGAATATTAAGATTAGAGTATGGTCATAATTGCATATGATTGTTGAATTTGCATACGTATCATTTGTGTCAAGAGGCAATGCTTGTTAGTTCTGTGGGAGCTAGTAACTTGTCCAAAACCTAGAGCGGAGTTTGAGAGTTTAGGGAACGGGTTTTTTGTGTGTTATTGGTCTAGGGAATGGACCTGGTTTAATGTAAAAATTGAAAAGTAATAAGTGATTGGTACCACATGCATGAGTTGCATTTGAGTCTTGCATTGAGCCACATTTTGTATATGTTTGCCATATGAGCTTATGTGAAATATGTGAAATTAATGAATTGGAAAAATTATGGAATTGTGAGTATGTATTTGTGAATAGTATGACTACTTGAGTTATAATATGTTGATGAAGCTTTTTTGTAGTGTGAGAATCATTATGTTATGCTTGTATGTTACATATTATATATTATCTTATGATTTTGATAATTATGTGAATTCCCACCCTTCTGTTGGAATGATGTTTGTATGATACCGCTCAAGTACTGAATAGTAGAGTTGATTCTAGTATGAGGTAGTCGTTGGAATAGCTTGTTCTAATTTCTTTATTTATTTTGGGTCGAGTTGTGCTCTAACTATGTAACACTGGAAATATTTCGATTCATGTTTTGAGAGATACTTTATGTACTCTACTTTATGTTGTTATTGTTATTTTAATTATGTGTAGTATTGGCTTTTATGCCTAAATGATGATTTATAATGAGTTGGTCTTGAGACATTTATTATGTTTATTATGATTGAAGTAATTTTGTTGCTACATGCTAAGTGAAAAGATGTGAAATCCATGAAATTATTTTAAGTGTTAATGAGCATGACAGGTGTATGTGTGATGATTTGAAATTATATATGACGCCTTTATGTGAGATGCATGATAATTTACTATGATTATTTATATTTATTCTATGGGGTTTAGAAGGGTGTTACAA
Source organism: Lathyrus sativus (assembly GCA_963859935.3). Taxonomy (NCBI): domain Eukaryota; kingdom Viridiplantae; phylum Streptophyta; class Magnoliopsida; order Fabales; family Fabaceae; genus Lathyrus; species Lathyrus sativus. Next base: position 14,030,082 of record OZ012736.1, read on the forward strand.
CAAGCATATCATGAAACATATAAAAGATAAACAAGCCATCTAACACATAAATAGGTTCTTCATCCTAGACCTAAGGTTTCTTCAATAATTCCATGACTATCTTCATATCAGAACCGATTTCTTCTTGCCTTGCAACAAAAGCCTTGAATTGAGCATCCACTAAAAGTTGGTTACTAGCCATCTGAATCTTCATTATCTCTTGGCATTCAGCAACTGAAGCTACTTTAGCTTCTAGATTCAGCAGTTGCTTTTGGCTAGTTGTAGCTACTTCATTTGTCGAGAAATTCTTCAAACTTTGAATGACCGGGTTAACAAACCTTCTTAAGTTTTCCCATTTTGCATCATAAGCCACAGGATCAGTAGACGTGAATTCTTCTTCTATTATTGATTTTTCCTCGACACATAACCCAGTCTTAAAAGGTGTTAACAGAGAAAGTACATGGTTAGGTAGAGGCTGAAATTTGGTTATATACTGAGATGGTTTGGATATGTTTGTTTTATATTTTTATAGGTTTTCATAAACAGATTCAGTAAAGTTTTCTTTGCTTAAAGCATTATTTGATGGGAATACGTGTTCGGTGGTTTCTTGACGGATTGATGATAAAGGCTGATCCTGGATATTGTTTTTTAGTTTTTGGTTTAGACTCAGCATATTCAGGTTTGTCATTAAGATAGTTCTGAACAAGTTGATTTGTAATGGTTTTGGTGGAGCTATTTGAGGGTGATGCAACATTAAGAGGCTTAACATCCAAAGCATTTTCATATTCACCGGGAATTGGTGAAGGCAAGCCTACTTGAATGATAGCATTAGTGTCTTGGTTGGTTTGGTCAAGTGATGGAACAATGTTGTTTGGTGTTTTGTTTAGAGAGGTATTTGAAAGTGAAGAAAGATATGTACTTATAGGGATGGTTGATTGATAGGGTTGTATGGCTAAGATAAAAGTTTGGTTGGATTTAGCAGGTGATGGTGAGGGTTACATTCTTAGTGAAGCATTAAGATTAAGTCATGAATGCATTCAGCCTCAATACCTAATTCTGCTGCCAATGAAACAAGTTCCTATGCAACTTATACCTTTTTACCACTTTTATTTGGACTCTCATTCAACCAGTTTCTAGATCCATCATCCTTTTCCGCACACACTTCTTCCATTTCTACTTTTGTAGCATATTCCTCTACTTCCTTAGCACCATGATTTCTATGCTCTTATGCAGCATATGAATCCTTTTTGTTGATCTCAACAAATTCTTGAGTTATCATAGAAACTTCAGGAGAATGTAGGATATACTCAAGTTTGTCTCCTAGCTATTCTCTCAAAACTTTCATGCCCTTCTCTATCAGCTTTATAGAGTCCTCAACATGATTTCTCTTGATCAGTTCTTCTGATAGAACTTTCATGCCCTTCTCTTCCACTGTTAATTGTTAAGCACAGACCATGCTCTGATACCAATTGAAGGTGAGAAAAGTACACAAGAAGGGGGACTTAAATTGTGTTTTCCGTTTTCTTAGTTTGTATCTGATCAGAGTTCAGATCTAAACTGGTGTTCAGGTTCTGGTTAATTCTTAGTAGCAAAATGTTAACATAAGAAAATAAATAGTAGCAGAAGATACAAAGATTTATATTGGTTCCTCCAAAACTGAGAGTAATCTAATCTTCTTTCTTCACAAGAGATTTTCACTATAATCAAAACATGATTATAATCGCTTATGCATTCTGCATTAGACTTTTACAATTGCTCCGACCCAAGGTCCAAGACATCTTCTCAAGCTCCTCACTCGAGACTTCCTGCTCAGGTTCCATAAACCCGATGTTTCCTTGCTCAGACCCTCAGCCCAAGACTTCATCTCTAAGTCCTATGAAATGAGCCTCCCTGCTTAAACCCCTCTTTCAAGACTTACTGCTCCAATTCCATGTACTAAGCTCTCCTGCTCAAGCCACATTGGCTCAAGACTTCTGCTTAAGGTGCCATAAAATGAACCTCCTTGCTTGATCCTTCGGGTACAAGATTTACTACTTCAAGTTTCATGCACCGACCTATCCTACTCAATGAATCTACTTCATTGAGACTTTCACTTCTCAAGCATATAGCAAGTAACTTACGTGGCTCGAGCATCTTGGCTCGATACTTCCTTACTTGTATCCCAATGATACAAGACTTCTGCTTAATCAATATAGTTGATTAAGAATTTCACAACTCAAGCACATAGCAATACTTATGTGGCTCAAGCATCTTAGCTCGAGACTTCCTAGTTTGTAATCCAATGACATAAGACTTTTATCTAAACTGTTGAATAAGTTCAGCAGAATGTAGAACAAGGTGTACATGATACAAGTATCAAAGGTAAGGGCAATCACCATAACAAAGACCTAAAGCACTTAAGATTTCAAAGATATTCAATGTGTAAGAAATCTTAAGGCTTTTACAATTACAACATACAACAAAAAATCTGCATTTACAATTGTGTTGATAATTGTTGATCTTGTTACTCCTTCTTCTAGATGATCCTTGTTAAAGATTCAGTTTGAACATTCAGCCATATTTATATCCTTTTCAGAAACTAGCGGTTGAAGAGATAACTTGATCAAGAGTCTTTGTTGTTACTCCATAGTACAAGAGTCTTTGAAGATAGATACACCAGAAGATCTTGATCTAATGTGTAACATGTTTAACCTTTGAGTCTTCAAGAGATTTTGTACTATTAGAGTCGTTGAGATTAGATACCCATAAAAAATCTCAGCCTTTCTTGAGCCTTGCAATCTGTAGAGTCTAGCTGACAAACTAATTTGACAATACAGCTTGCTTTCTGCAGTACGGACAACTTCAGCTTTATCACTAACTTTGAATGGTACCAGAAGCAAATTTGCATTCACTAAGTGTAGAGATAATTATGTTGCTTTTTTTAATACTGAGACCTTCAGCTTCAGAGTCTACGCCAGACATCACTTAGCAAGTCTTCTTCAATTTTTTCCACCAGGAGCTAGCAATTCAGCAACTCTTAAAGTGTACTAATTATATATCTGCTCGTGTTTATTCAATGATCATTGGCAATTGATCATCATATCACTTAGGACAAATACTATCATTCCATAAACTGCTTTCAGGATTACCGACTAACCTCACAAACCAACACATGTCTTTTCAACATGCTTTGTCCTCACTTACACACCTTCCGAAAAACTTCCCAGAAGGTCACCCATCCCTAAATTGCTCCAAGTCAAGCACATTTAATTGTGGAATTCTTATGGAACGGGCTACCAAAAAGAAGATGCATCTTGTTAATATAGGTAGTACCTGTAATTCTAGGTACCCAACAGTGGATGTTATCACGGATGTTATGACATCCACTGTAACACAGACTGCAAAACTTAATGACTAACTGTAAATGAAAACAATAAATAACACAAGTAATTGTTTCCCCAGTTCAGTGCAAACCACACCTACATCTGGGGGCTACCAAGCCAGTGAGGAAATTCACTATTAGTAGAATTAATTCAGAGTCAAACAACCATTTTGCACTCTTCACTTAAGACCTACCCAATGACACTTCAGCCTAACACTAGACCAGAGTTCCCAACTCACTCCCCCTCAATCACAATAGTGATATCAACCAATTCAAACTTACAAATAAAATTGAAGACACACTTCATACACACCTTGATCTTGCTTCACAGCTTTGATCAAGTAACATAGCACTCTTGCTTAAAAGCTTTAGAGTGACACACTTAACATACAGCTTAAGAACTCTAGACCAATGCAATCATACAGCAGATAATTGCTTGGTTTACAAGTAATCCTAAGACACATAAACACACGTGAAGAACAAAATTCTTCACTCACAGATACCCGTTCTCTGAAACCCTGTCAAGAACTATCTTCAATTAGGATTGCTGCTTTTGTATATATAAGCAGCATGTAGTCCTTGGGCCTTCGTACACAAGTTAGGTTTACCCAAGATAAACCTCTCTTCATGAAGCTGCACACATCCAATTGAGTCAGGGGCATTCCATGTTATCCTTAGCAATGCCTGATATGTCGCCTTAGAAAACTAGGCTTCCTAAAATGTTTCCTGAAGTATAGCCTGAGCTAATAACAGACACTAATACCTGCGCGCCCTGATGCCATACGCTTGATGTCATAACATTCAGTCATGGCATCCAACTTAAGTGACTCTTAGCTATTTAAACTTACCCTGCTGAATCCTCATTGTGTATGTCATAACCTCAATCATGACATTCATACATCCATCAATGTTTTTCCATAAAATGCATCCAATCAAAAGCATCTACAAACTCCCCCTTTGGCATGTTTTTGGCTCAAACACTCAGTTACCATATCAGAGATCACAAGCAGCAAAAATCATACCATAAATGCAGGAAAGCTACTAGCTAACAACACACACAGCTATCTCACCATATCAGAGTCATCTTCACACCCTAAGGACTACCTGCTAGTCCATACTACAGGTATCACACTGATTTGTGGATTATCTAGTGATACTCCCCCTCAACTGATGCACAACACATCAGTACACACAGCACACAACCTGCACACACAGCAGTCACACATATTTATCCAGACTGGATTCTGGATGTCAGGACATTCAAGATGACATCCTGAAGAACACAATCACCTGTGAAACATAACATCCTATGCTACTCCCCCTGAAAAGATGCGCAACCACACACATTCTGCAAACACACTGCAGACACACACAAATCTAGCAGTTATACTACTACTAGGTTTCATCAAGAAACACACACATCTTAGCAGCTTCAGCCAAAATTCACACACTTCTAACATATATTCCTACACATATTAGGAACTCACACAATAGCAACTGCATCATGTTATCACACCTGCAAGCATGTTTAGTTCTATGTACAGTAGCAACACCTGTATAGAGCAGCAACAACAACCAAGTCTTCCACCTGTGAGATACACACAACACATCTAGCCCTGCTGTTACTCACTTCTCCCCCTTTTAGCCACAAATTTAGATCAAAACTAACTAAATAGTATAGATCAAAAAGTATGGAAGTGCATATGTTAGGGGTCATTACAACATAAAGCTCATGAAGAGCAACACAAATATTTCAGCTGTCAAATAAACATCAAAATCTAAGCAAAGAAACACAAACTGAAACACTAGGCACACCAGCAGCAGTTCATCATCAGCCCAAGCACACCATCATCCTGAGCCACACAGCAAGCCACCAACACCACCATATTAATCTTCCTCCTCAGAAGAGCTAGAGTCACCCTCATCAACACTAGTTGTGGCATCTTCATCTTTATCTTCAGATTCTTCCTCAGGCACACTCTCACTATCAATATTAACAGCATCTCTTTCAAGACTTTGAATGAAGGATTCTAGCTTGATTTTTCTTGTAGTGGCAGTCCTGATAGTTTCCCCTAATTCCCTGCAAGTTTCTATTAATTCAGCAATGATCATCTCTTTAGAGATATTGGCCTTCTCACCAGAAGTCAAAATAATATCAGGGACATGTCTCCCAGCAAAGAGTTTGAAGTGAAGAGACAATTCAGACTCTCTTTTGCTAGTAGCATCACTAGAGTTCAGAATCCCAGAGTATTGATTCAGAATAATCTCACAAATAAGGGAGGGGAAAGCAATGGGAAGCTTGATAGCACTGGTTGTATAGTGCTTAATAATCTGATAAAAAATGTACAGGCCAAAATCAAAGTTAACTTTGGTGCCTACAGCATGAATGAACTTGCCAAGCCCAACTCTAATGGTGGAAGTATGGTTGGTAGGCACCCAATTAGCAGCTCCAATTCTATGAAGAATGGCATATTTCACATTGAGTTGTCTTGCAGATAGCTTCTCTTTAGATGGCCATGTTTTTACCTGATTTGCAGTGATGATCTTGCAAACCTGGTTGTCTGAAATAGACAACTCTTTCTCACCACTATTTGCACGTCCCAAACATCTGTTGATCACAGCAGAAGAGAACTGCACACACTTTCGTCTAACAAACACCTTCATGTACTTTTTGTTGTGCCTATTTGTGATTAGATCAGGTATGTTTACAATGAACTCCTTTACCAGTCCTTCGTAGCATTTGGAGAATCCAGTGACTGTCTTGAGTAATCCAGCCTTGTTGATTAGATCCATTACCTCCTTGATTTCCAAAGCATCCTTTCCTAATTCTCTTTCAAGAGCTATTCTTCTTTGATAGATATATCTCCATTTGGTCACACTGTGAATAGAATGAAAAGAGATGTTGTCCAGAGGGGCAGCTGGCACAGGTTTGAGAGGTTTCTTAGCAGAAGATTTCTTTACATGGAAGACGTTAGGAACATCTTTCACAACATCACCATTAGACTCAGAGTTGTTACTAGAAACTTTTCTTTTCTTGGATGTAACTGACACCTTGCTCCATGTCTTGGGGGGCCAACAGGAGTTATCTTCTTTTGACTTTTGGGAGGAGATTCCTCAAGCACAACTTTTCCTTTCCTGGTCACAAGTCTCTTGGCAATACCAGGGGCTGCATTCTTAATGAGCTCATCATCTGATGACACATCTTCAACAGTTACACCATTTCTAGAGACATCATTCATGACATCCTCATTATTCGTATTCTTGGCTTCATTATCATTATGGCCAGCATCATGACCTTCTTCATGTACCACAGAGCTGGCAAGATTCTCCAGGTTCTCAGTGTTAGGGTTAGTATCAGCAGAGGGAAACTCAGTATTATCTTCATTGTTCTCACTAGGGATTGGGGATGGATCAACCCGAGACAGAGGGTGGTGATCCCATGCATATTGTGTCCTTCCAAGAGAATCTTGGTGACCAGTTCATTGATCGAACTGTCCACATAGGTAGAGCCTTCCATTCTATTAATGTTGTCCATGGAAGATTCAGGGGTTTTCCCTTTAGAAGCTTGTTTTGCATGTGAAGGAGCAGAATTTAGGGCTTCACTAACCTTTCCAGGAACCATATTGAGAGGATCAATATCAAGGAAATCATCCAGAGAGACACTCATGTGGTGAACATGGTAAGACTTAGCAGTATCATGCCTGGTAGGGATGGGTTTTCGTTGTTGAGACACTGTAGGGGAATTTGGCCGTGAGAAAGGAGGTTTTCTATGGTGGTAGAGAGAGGTATGAAAGATGAAGACTTGGTGTGGGCACAAACTGAAGCAGCCGGATAGTGTGTAGGGGTGTGATTGCAAAAGAGGAGGGAACTCAATATTTTGACCAATCAGCAAATGATTAATTTTCAACATACAGTTCCCAATTTTCATTAATTGCTATAATTTCTCAAATAACCTCTTTCCCCACTTGCTTCTTACATTTTCACTTAGAGTAGTTTTGTGATCCCTTGTGGAAATGTTAGTCCTTTGTATGTCAGAGTCCTTAAGCTCCACATTATCTTCTCTAGAGTGATGTCTGTTATTACTATGTATTTCTCTATTAAGCTTAATGGAGTTTATATTGAAGTCACTAAGAGTGTCACAGAATAATGTCATGACATCCTGAGTGACATTGCTTCTTTTATGCTCATTTGTCATGGACTCCATCAAATTCCAGTATAACAGGTCTAGGTTTATATGATGTCCATCTTTTGGATGTCCTTTCTTGACTTTCCTACAAGCCTGACATTTTACACAACCTGTTCTATCATCTGGAGTTATCTTTGAAGTTCATCCTACTGCTTCCTTGGATATGGTCTTCTTTATCCTTGGAAGATGTCCACCCTTTTTATTCCACAGTTTATCCTCCTTTTCTTCTCTGGTCAAGGGACAGATATTCAGGTCACTTTTAGGATCCCATAAGTAACAATTGTTCTTAGCTCTAGACCCTCTCATGACTTCCTCACCTTCTTCATTGGTGACAGCACATTTACCCCTAGTAAATTTGACATTGAGACCTTGGTCACAGAGCTGACTGATACTGATAAGATTCACAGTCAGTCCTTTAACCAGCATGACATTCTCCAGTTTTGGAACACCATGACAATCTAGTTTTCCAGCACCTATGACTTCTCCTCTAGCTCCATCACCAAATGTTACATGGCTTGAGGAATGAGGTTTGAGGTTCATCAAAAGATTCTCCATTCCAGTCATGTGTCTAGAACAGCCACTGTCAAAATACCAGTCTTCTTTGGTTGGCATCCTAAGAGATGTATGAGTTACTAGAGCAACCTCCTTGGAAACCCATTGTTGTTTCTTGACCTGAGCACCCTTTTTGGGTCTCACTTGATGTTGTTTCTTGGCATGAATACCCTGTTTGTATTTGCCTTGATAGGTGTGACTAGGAAATCCATGTAACCTGAAGAAGAAAGGTTTAATGTGTCCAAGTCGTCCACAGAAGTAACACATGTACCCTTGGAATTTATTCTTGATCAGGTTTCAGCTTCTGTTTCTCTGATGTTGTGACATTGGTCGTGACATCCGGTTTGACCTCTGATTCTCAACCTTTGGCTTCTTGGGCTCTAAAATGGGTTTCTGTTCACCCACAAATCCCAGTCCAGACTTGTTTCTTGCTTTCTGACCATTATGTAGAATTTTTTCGAGAGTGTCAGTCCCAGGGTTTAACATCCTTATGGATTTTGACACCTGATCTAGCTTAGATTCCAACAGGCTGACCTCACTTTTGAGAGAGTTTATGGTTGCCAGATGATCCAGTTTCTCAGCCTCTAATTCCCTTATGTTTTTCTTCTGTTGCTCTCCTTGCTGATATATTTTTGCACTTCTGATGCATAGCTTCTTATATGAAGCTGCAAGTTCATCAAAGGTTAGCTCATCTTCACTTGAGTCACAATCATATATGCGTACATTGTTCAGAACAGTGACATGTTTAGCAGATTCTTCATCTGATCCACTCTCTGAGTCTCCATCAGACCAAGTAACTACTAGGCCCTTCTTTTGCTTCTTGAGATAGAGGGGACATTCTGCTCTAATGTGCCCATATCCCTCATATTCATGACACTACACTCCTTTGCCTTGGTTAGGCCTTTCTTCATTTCTTCCTCTTCTGCTAATGTCAAAAGAAGTGTTCTTGTCATTAGGCCTAGACTTGTGATATATTCTTTTGATTAGTTTGTTGAATTGTCTTCCAAGCAAGGTTATTACTTCTGACAGATTCTCCTCACTTTCACTATTGTCTTCCTCAAAGTCTTCTGCTGAATTTAAGAGCAGGGCTATGCTTTTGTTCTTCTTCTCAACCTGATCACACATTCCCATCTCAAAAGTTTGGAGTGAACCAATGAGTTCATCCACTTTCATGTTGCATATATCCTAAGCTTCTTCAATAGCAGTGACTTTCATGGCAAACCTCTTAGGCAAAGATCTCAAAATCTTCCTCACAAGCTTTTCTTCAGACATCTTCTCTCCTAAAGCACCTGAGGTGTTGGCAATCTCAAGAATATTCGTGTAGAATTCATGAATAGTCTCATCCTCTTTCATTCTTAGGTTTTCAAACATGGTGGTCAACATTTGTAATCTTGACATCTTGACTTTAGAGGTTCCCTCATGAGTTGTTTTAAGAGTATCCCAAACCTCTTTATCCAGTTCATAATGATGCACTAGTCTGAAAATGTTCTTGTCTATACCATTAAATAAGGCATTCAAAGCCTTAGAATTCCTAAGAGCCAAGGCCTCTTATTCTTTGGTCCATTCTTTCTCAGGTATTAACACAAATAATCCATCCTTGTCAGTCTTCATTGGATGTTCCCATCCTGAGTTTGCATCTCTCCAAGCCTTGTTATCTAAAGACTTCAAGAAGGCTATCATCCTAGGTTTCCAATAGTCATAATTTGAGCCATCCAGAATTGATGGTCTATTTGTGAATCCTATATCCTTGTCCATAGTACCAGAATTTATCTTCTCTAGATCTCACCCAGAAAATAACAAGCAAGGTGTCTGCTCTGATGCCAATTGTAATTCTAGGTACCCAATAGTGGATGTTATCATGGATGTTATGACATCTACTGTAACACAGACTGCAAAACTTAATGACTAACTGTAAATGAAAATAGTAAATAACACAAGTAATTGTTTACCCAGTTCAATGCAAACCACACCTACATCTGAGGGATACTAAGCCAGGGAGGAAATTCACTATTAGTAGAATTAATTCAGAGTCAAACAACCAGTTTTCACTCTTCACTTAAGACCTACCCAATGACACTTCAGCCTAACACTAGACCAGAGTTCCCAACTCACCCCCCCTCAATCACAACAGTGATATCAACCAATTCAAACTTACAAATAAAATTTAAGACACACTTCATACACACCTTGATCTTGCTTCACAGCTTTGATCAAGTAACATAGCATTCTTGCTTAAAAGCTTTAGAGTGACACACTTAACATACAGCTTAAGAACTCTAGACCAATGCAATCATACAGCAGATAATTTTTTGGTTTACAAGTAATCCTAAGACACACAAACACACGTGAAGAACATAATTCTTCACTCACAAATACCTCTTCTCTGAAACCCTGTCAAGAACTATCTTCAATTAGGATTGCTGCTTCTGTATATATAGGCAGCATGTAGTCCTTGGGCCTTCGTACATAAGTTAGGTTTACCCAAGATAAACCTCTCTTCATGAAGTTGTGCACATCCAATTGAGTCAGGGGCATTCCATGTTATCCTTAGCAATGCCTGATATGTCGCCTTAGAAAACTAGGCTTCCTAAAATGTTTCCTGAAGTATAGCCTGAGCTAATAACAGACACTAATACCTGTGCGCCCTGATGTCATGCGCTTGATATCATAACATTCAGTCATGACATCCAAATTAAGTGACTCTTAGCTATTTAAACTTACCCTGTTGAATCCTCATTATGTATGTCATAACATCAGTCATGACATTCATACATCCATCAATGTTTTTCCATAAAATGCAGCCAATCAAAATCATCTACAGTACCATCAATCCTTATAAGTCTTCCTTTAACCATGTAGTCTCATACACGCACAACCTCAGGATCCCTCTCATTTCGATGTGAATTCGATTTTTCTCTAGAAGCTGCTAGAAGTGTCTCATTGTCATGCCTCGGCACCGATAACCACTCCCTCACCCTCGAGTGTTACATGTAACCACTCTCCGTCCTCTTCAGTCTCGCATGTTATATGTCCACCAGCGTTCGCTTGGTTCTTCCCTGAACCACATCGTACTAGGAGAGGTTTGGCTCTAATACCATTTGTAACGCCCCAGACTGCTTTCAGGATTATCGACTGACCCCACAAACCAACACAGGTCTTTTCAGCATGCTTTGTCCTCACTTAAACACCTTTCGAGAAACTTCCCAAAAGGTCACCCATCCCTAAATTGCACCAAGTCAAGTACGCTTAACTGTGGAGTTCTTATGGAACGGACTACCGAAATGAAAATGCATCTTGTTGATATAGGTAGTATCCATCAATCCTTATAAGCCTTCATTTAACCATGCAGTCTCATACATGCACAACCTCGGGATCTCTCTCATTCTGATGTGAATTCATTTTTTCTCTAGAAGCTGCTAGAAGTGTCTCATTGTGATGCCTCGGCACCGACAAACACTCCCTCGCCCTCAAGTGTTACATGTAACCACTCTCTGCCCTCTTCAGTCTAGCGTGTTACAAATACGGTAACGAAACTGTGTTCTTTACATCAACCGCTCGATCCTAAAATGAAGCATATTATTAATAGGTAAGTTTATGTTGATATGAAACTTTTAAGTAATATTTTCTTTGACTTTGTAATTGGTTTAACGCGTAATATGTTTAAATCATTTTCAATGTACAGTGTTGTGCAACGACACTATATCTTGCACAATATTAGAAAAAAGCTCACATTTATCTTGCTTAATGCAAGTGGCCAGATAACTTGTGACAATCATTTATATATATTGTTACATGCATGTGTGGTTATAACATTCATGAAATTAATTTTTAAATTTGTAGACGAGGAGACAACCAAAGGGATACGAGTGTGGGTACTATGTAATGAAACACATGTTAAACATTGTCTTCGTCGACATTATTGATTCATGGAATCAGGTACATATTATATATGTAATGAATTGTTTGCAATAACATATTATTGTCTAAGTTGGCTATGATTATCTTATATGTGTGATATTCAATTTTTGCACTTCTTTATGTAGACGTTTAATGACGTTACACCATTCCCCTACGACGACTTTGTAGACATTCATAAACGTTTGACGTATATCTTCAATGTGCTTAAGAATCCTCAAACATGAGTTTAATGTTATATATATATATATATATATATATATATATATATATATATATATATATATATATATATATATATATATATATATATATATATATATATATATATATATATATATATATATATATATATATATATATATATATATATATATATATATATATATATATATATATATATATATATATATATATATATATATATATATATATATATATATATATATATATATATATATATATATATATATATATGTGTGTGTGTGTGTGTGTGTGTGTGTGTGTGTGTGTGTGTGTGTGTGTGTGTGTGTGTGTGTGTGTGTGTGTGTGTGTGTGTGTGTGTGTATGTATGTGTGTGTGTGAGTTTGGGTGGTTCTCCTGAACTATATGCTTAGTAAATGATGGTTATGACTGAGGGACGTCTAGTTGGTTAATATTTCCCTTTAGGCAAAGTGGAGATGAAGGTTGCTTTGAGGAGACTCTAATCTCTAGAGGGATGTTCTTAGATCTAGATATAGAGTTTCAGTAATCTTCTTTCTTTTTATGAGGAGGATCGAGGGTTTCTGTTATATTTCTTCTTGGTGGATAAGCGTTTCTCTCCTTAGGCTTAAAGAAGATGATAGCTCGGAATGGTTTATTGATGGTGTCATTAGAAAAGTAGGATTGGTAGTCCTACTTCCTTTTGAAAAGATCCTTGGTTAGGGTACATTCCCTTAAAATCTAAGTTCACTGGTTTGTTCTTAAACTTTATCTAGTCTAATAAACTGGTGGGAGAAATTGAGTTGGCGAATACCTTTCTTTCTTGGAGAGCTACCTGTTGTCGAAGAGCTTATATCTTCGCTTCGAGAAGTTACCCTCTCTTGGATAGATATACGTGGATTTAGAAGCATGTGAAAGTTAGAATTTTTTCAGTGGCCTCCGCCTACCATGTTCAAAGGGTTATCTCGATTTCTTCTTCACCTCCCTCGTCAATAAAGATTCAAATCCTTCCCCTTGTCTAGTTTAATTGGGCTCCCTCTAAGAGCTTGGTTTTCTCTTGGTCAACTTTACAATATCAACTTCCATCCAGAGAAAATTTGTCTAAAATAGGGGTAATTTATAACCCTACTTGAATGTCTTGTCCCTTTTGTGATTTATTTTGGTTGAGTAGGACTCTCATCTCTTTGCTACTTGTGAGCTTGTCTCGTCAGTATGGTATAGTATCTTTAAATGGTTTGGTGGTAGGTAGTTATTTTTAATGATCCTAAGATGTTTTTTTGAGTATTTTTTCTTTAAAGGGTAAGAATAAGTATAGGGGGTGGTTATCTTAACATTTGACAATTTGTAGTCTAGTCTATCTAGAAAGTCCATAAGGATGTAATATTTAAAGGAGTCACAAAATCAGTGAAGGATGTGGAGGAGAAGAGTATTTTTTTTACCAGAAAATGATTTCTAGATAAATCAGAGTTGAACTCTTGAACTTTCACGTAATGGCTTTGGAACTCTATCATCTACCTACAACTATAATTGATTGAGTGTTTGCCTTGGTTCGAAGTAGAGCTGTCAAACTAAGAGGTTGGGGCCTAAATTTTAAGGCTCTAAAAATATAGGGGGCCCAAAATCTTAAAGATGAACGAGCCTTAAAATAAGTAAGCCCCCAAAACTAAAGGCCCCTAAAATTTAAGAAAGACCTCATGGCCCCAACATTTTCAAAAAGTTGATTCTTTTGAAAATGATAATCCTATCATATTCCATATTCCATATTGGTAAATGAATACCATATATCAAATATCAACTTCACAAAAAGTTTTCCAATCATTTTAACTCACAGGATTCAGGATAACTCAGTTTGTAATCTACATGGAGACGGTGAGTTGAAGTTTCAGTGTCAAAACCCTCATACCATGTCTTCATAAATAACTCACAAGTAATTGTTGTAATCTGATATTCTTAAATCTCATTCTTTTTTGCATTACTTGTTGCAGCAAGCTGAGGATGTACAGCTGTCTAAATATCAGGGTTTGTGGAATTTCTCTCAGCTCCCTGTGAATTGATTATATCTAAACCATTAAGTCTAAAGCTGCAAAGCTAATGTGGATGAAACTAAACCAATGCCATTTAAGTGGTTATTCTATTTATCATAAATGAAGTGCTGAAACTTTCTATCAGTACAAATGCTACTTATGAATGAAATCTCTCACCTACATTTGAATTTCATTCATCTTATAATGGTACTGCAGCAGATTAATCCCATAATTAATATAAGCTAAAACCAACAGCAACTTAATCCCAGAATTTTAAAATTGCAGCTTAATCCTATATTTAATCAAATTAAATTGAAGTTTGCATACAACATATCAATATAAATTAACTCTATCAACACCTGAAAAAGAAAAACAACCTAGTCTGCATACATGGTATGAAAGTAGTAGTTGTTAACACATCAAAGGAGACCAAATATCATGAGGAAGAGATTGAACAATAAGAGTACAGGTGATAACATGCTTCTTGGATAGTTTTAAGGAAAAAATAAATTACCTTAAAGTGGAAATAGCTGCATTGAATTTATGCTATTTGGATGAAGCTTAACAATTTTGTGTTGATGTTCTAAAAGTCAATCAAAGGGAGTAGTTGACTTTTCTGGTGGCTTAAAAAAGTCAATATCAAATATGCTTCAATTTTGAATTGATTTTCCCTAAAAGTTTTGAACTGCATACAAACCAAATTAGTTGTAACTGAATTGGTAGTCTGCAAGTATCAATTTCAACAGAACTGGCTGGTTTGCTTTTGCAGATTCTGCAGGGTCCCTAGACAGCCATGAGTTGAAACACGCAAAAAATTACTATGTATTTTTGTCTTGTGCAAAAGTGTAGTATAAATTAGTGCATTAAAACATATGAGATTAAGGTTAACTTTTTCATGTATCTTAAAAAGGCAATGAGTAAATGAAAAACAGACATGGCTTGCATAACTTATACTAATATGATAAAAAGGTAATGAGTCAATGAGTGCAGTGTAAAGATGCTGGTGAAATTATACTAATATGTTAAAACTAACGGTCCACTATTTTCACGGTTTTGCATAACTTATTTCAAAATTCACAACTAAGCTATTATGACCTACACATTAAAACAGTAATAGGAAGTACTGAAAAATACACAACCCTCAGAGTATAGCTTACATAGGTAAACACAATACTCTATATGTCAGAAAATACAGCTAAAGCAATTGTGCCAAGTACATTAGTACAGGTTTTGCAGAATTGTGAAAAAGTAAGCAGACAACATTAGGATTCATAAAAGAGGTTTTGCAGAATTGTGAAAAAGTAAGCAGACAACATTGGGATTCATAAAAGAGGTTTTGCAAAATTGTGAAAAAGTAAGCAGACAACATTGGGATTCATAAAAGGCAAGAACATTTTAATATAACTAATGCCGATGGTTTGTATTCTACCGGTAGTATCCTTATATCTTAACAAAATAATCTCTCCACAAGATAATGATTGTAAAGTGAATGGGAAATAAATATTTTTGTTGTTAATGCAATTTATTTATATAACTATAAGTTACATGAATATATAAAATAAAATTATATAGTAACTAAAAAGTCTGCTCATGTTTGAAATGTACTACTCATGAATTAAAAGGTGATTGTCAAATTGTAAGTTAGTGAAATGATTTAGGAATGGGCTGTGTATCCAACAATGTTGAAACAAAGAATTTATAACAACAAACAGCTTATCAATCCAACTGCAATGAGTTAAGAATTTCACACACACAAATTGTAAATGGTTAAAAATGAAGCTTAGATGGCAACAGAGGTTAATCAAACCTCAAGACAATGGACTGACAGTGCACAATCAATGCACCAACCTATTCATCATTGGCCTTACAGCCACACAAAGAAAAAGTAAGAGTTTCACAATCCAAACTGATCTTAGCCAAGACATGAGTTAAATCTAAGTGAAATCCAAAAAGATCAAATGCACATCTAATGAGAATCCAGGTTGATAGACCTCCCAACAACTTTGGAAAGTAAATACAGTATAAAAACAACCTTTCATTATGTCAACGAAATTTGAAATTCTACCCTGGCATGAATTCAAACAGGCCTATAATGACATCCCTCTCCTCAATAAATTCACACAAGCAAAGCACCTACAAAGGATCCTACTAAGTACTACAATCTAGCCTCCCCTAGACTGTCTAAGACCTGCCCTCATGGATTAGCCAACCCTGATGTACCATAGGTCCACTAAGTGTAGAAAACTTGATGACAACAGTCAATCTCCCCATCTCATGACAGTAACAGTTTTGGTTATCACAATGCCAAACTCACACACTAATTCAAAAATTGTTTTAGATGAAATCTACCAATCTTGTTAAAACAATCACAAACCAATATGAGCAAACAGATCTGATAATAATAAAAAATCAAACTAAAACAAAGTTGATCAACATATGCCTTAACACATCCATGTTAGTCCCTTCAATAAAGGCATACATATTTGCATAAATCAAACAGGATATCCTTGCTTAACAGAGAAGCAGGCAGCAAAACCTTATGCTACCATAGGCAACAGCCAAAAGTAGTCTAAAGCCTTTCCTTATTGACAGTCAAAGTGAGTTAACAAACTCAAATTAAAAAAACAACTTTTGACAGAACCAAAGTAGTTTTCTAAACATAATAATGTTGATGCTTTTAACAGGTTTACCATAATAAATCAACACACTTGTCCAAATGAGAGGTTGCAACCTCAAAACAGTTTAAGACAGCATAGATACGACCATAACTATGTTGATCATCAGCACCTCATATGAATCATCTCAACATTGGACATAACCATCAAACAAACAGAAGCCCTAACTCTAAAGGCAGTCATCAACTTAATGCAAGCAATAGATATTTGGACGAGCAAATCTTAAAAACAGATTTAAACAGAAAAGTTATAGACTCAACATTCAAACTCAAAGTAGGATATCATGAGTTGGCAACATTCAAACTTATCCAACAAACTGTTCCATTCATACATGATAGACAGTTGCTACTAAACAAAAAAGTTAGTTATAATTCAAAATTTAATCTGAGCCGTCATTCTCATCCACAACTAAAATTAAATATTCTCATTCTCAGTACAAAAATTCCTACAATAGAGAGCATCAAACACAGTAAAAACAACAAATTGCTTGATATAAATGACCTATGCAAAAATCTTCCTAGTTATAAAAAAAATGGGATTGTTAAATTAGTGACTTCAGTTTTAAGGTGATTGTGTGATTGTAGATAATTGCATATGTTTATGTTTATGTGCTTGTTATGCTTTTCTATATCAGTAGTAAGGCGTCTATAACATATGTTAACTGCTTGGAGACACATGCCAAGTATCATAATAAAAGTTCATAACGGATTTAGTTAAACTTGATAATAGAGTCATAGGAACAACATAAGTTACAAAAAATTTAACAAGCATAACCTTAACATATTCAAAAAAGGACTAAGACATGTTGAGCACTGTTTGTTGTCAACAACATTAGGTTACAAAAAATCATATTCAAATGAACAACAGTAGCAAGAGAAGGAACTTGTAACAACATAGCAACACTTGACTGTACCAAAATAACTTGAGTTGAAAGTAAAGGCTCATTCCTTCTTAGCATGCTTCACAGTCTTGGTTGCAGATTGTTTGGGTGACAATATAGTTGAAGTTCCTAGCTCCTCAATAGAATATTCTTGGGACAACCTCTTGGAAGGGGTATTGCTTGAATAGGCTTCATCGCTCCAATTTTGTGAAGCAGACATGGTTGGCTGAAAGTTGGAAATGGAAGTTATGAGTTCTTAGTGCAATAAAATTTTTAAGATAATAATAAATTAAGACAAATATAACTTAGAAACAAACTTACTGTATGAAGGGAAGTAGGAGTCATCGCTTCATTGTCGAGTATATGATGGTTAAGAACAAATTCTTTTCCTTTTGTAGTCAGGGCATTCATGGTGTTTTTAGAAGTTAACTACATGAGAATATATTCTATGGTCAGTATGTTAGTGTTAGATATGAAGAATGTAATTAAATTTTGGTGACTCAATGCCTCATAAACCTCATTTGGATGAATGGCATCTTTGAACATTTGGATTACTTCTTTGTCCTCAGTAAGCTTGACAACAGATGCCTGCTTAAAGTTCGGCTGAAACTTCACGCGAAAAGCAAATTCCTTTTCTAATAGTTTGTCCAAGTTTTCAGGATAGATTTGTGGATGATCTTCATTGGACTACGAATTTATAAAAGGTAAACATTAATGATTTACATAACTGTTTTTCAAAAGAAATGAAATAGCAGCATGACATAATCTATACCAAGTATATGAGGTAGGAGCGTTAATTTGTACACTCAATTATAATGGAAGGCAATGATAAATCCTAAAGTAGCATAAGTTAATTAGAAAAACTCTAGCAGTACCGACAATTTTAATCATACTACATTGACAGACAACATTTCACATTCCTGGCATAGTACAAAAAATCATGACAGAAAATGTGAAGCTAACTAAGAGCACAACTAAATCATGATAAATCACCGTTAAAACAATTATTTTGCCAATACTTTTTGAAACAGACAAGATATAGCTAATAAATATGATGGACATAGGCCATGTTCATTCACTCAAGAGTTATAATTTACTTCAAAAGAAAACATTGAGTTATAAAGATAAACCGTCTGATTTTCTTTCAAGAACAGTGAATGGACCGAATGCGTGAATGCGGGAACTAATGAATCTAGCTAAGGTATGATAAATTATGCTGCTAAACCAATGGTAAGTCAATCACATGATTTCAATCAATAGACATTGTCTGATTTTACAAATCATGACATATGGCAGCAACATATGAGATATGTAGATGACAATGACATATAACATATATCAGAGCTTATATTAGAGCAACATGCAGTGGTTACATGCATACGTTCAATGTATCAAGTAGACGTTAAAGTACATAATATTTACGCACCTTTTTCATGATTTCTCTTAAATCATGTGTTGCCATTCCAACATATTGAATATACTCCTTGTCCCAAAACACAAAACAACCAGTCGTGCAATCATTTTCGACCTCGATTTCGATTTTATACCTAAGGAAATGTTTGAAATATAATTAAATTAACCAACATGTTTAAATAGGATTCTTGGATAATTTATATAGTAACAAAAAAAGAAGTGCTTACTTGGTGAGTGGTGGAGGTGTATTTTCACAACATGTGCATATGAATGGCTGCCCATGAAATTTATTAGTTTTGTTACATGCTGGACACTGCTCACAGTACCAACCAAACCTACTTGACTTGAACCTCTTTGTGGTTCCAAAAGTGTTACGAAAAGTTTGCTGTAAATAAACATGGCATGTTATATTATTGGAAACTTGCAATTGAGTAAAAATGAAGGAAACATCATAAAAAATGGTTATGTTGGGTCGTGATAAAAACTGGAGCATAGGAACTAATAAGCTTACATCTTGAAGAATAATGATGTCAGCAATGGTTTTGACATCATTGGTGTAGGAGAAAGATCGGTCCACAAACGACCCTTGTGATGCAGAAGGTTGGGAGAGTGGTTGTGAAAGAAATTGTGAACTCGCATTGTCTCCCAACCTGAATAAAATTGAAACATTATATATAGTGGAGTACATATAAGGGATTTGACTATTTATTACATTGAATAATATTTCCTTACTTGGATTTGAATGTTGTGACTTGTGGATGAACAAAATCAAGAAGCAATTTGGATCCATTCCAAGCATTTGAGATGTACAATTTTCCGGTGTCTGAAAAAAAATAACAGTGGCATAACATTAAGAGTAATATAAGAAGCTAATCACAAATGAAAGAAATAAGAGTGAAATAAAATTTTCAAGCATTACTTGAACTTTTATGGCACATAGCATGAGTGATTATTATTATAGTCTGGCCATGTGCGGTATGCTCAGTCGAGTATGCCATGAATTGGTTGGCATATGCTTCCCAAAGTGTAATATCTATTTCAGAACCACTAATAATAAAGAGAGAAAAAAGTTTCATATATATATATATATATATATATATATATATATATATATATATATATATATATATATATATATATATATATATATATATATATATATAAGTTATAATGAAGAACCACTAATAATAAAGAAGTTATAATGTGATATACATTTCATCATATAAGGTAATGTTGACACAAGCCTTCTTTCCGCCTCCTGCAACTTGAGACTTGACTACTTGGTGAAGTATACCAATGACATATGTTTGATAGTAAGGCCAAATGGTTAATCTATTAGTTCACAAACATGTAATAATGCAGATGATGTTTAAGAAAATTTTAAATACCATATAAGCGGTTGACTTGGAAATCTCCGTGTAAAAAATCGACGATGGGTTTGAAATGAAATTGATGGGATGGTATTTTTGGTAAATCTGCCATGGTTACAGTGGTCCCACTATTGAAAAAAAAGCTTCAACGGATTTTCACAGATTTTCAAAGGAAGATCATTGTTTAACGGATCACCATTATAAACCATATAAGTCTTATGTTCTTGTAACCTCTATTTCCACAAATCGAAATCTCTGTTGCGGGTAACGACGTGTATTTTATCACACTATGAATCAAACGAATAGTTAGTACATATTTTAAGTTATGTAAAAGTTAGATAACATATTTACAACAATAATGCATACCTTGCTATCTTGGATAACACATTCAAAATGTTGTTGTCCATTACGCTCGGTTACAGTCCATAGATCAACAATACGGATGGCGAGCTTCCATACATTGTTTCCTAGCTTCAAATCAGCAATCATAATAGGTGCTCTAGACATGGTGATCTGAAAAGTATCAACAACCATATAAGTTCATAACAGATGTGTTTACAGATGTGTTTTCAGAGATGAATAACAATAACCAAATGTACAGAAATTGTTAGCAAAGCTTGTAACTTTCTTATCGGGAAAAAAGATGAACACAAACCAACATTCATCTCAAACTTCCTCAGAACACACATACTTTACACGCGATAAAACCGATTCAAAACAACATCATGATAATCAAACCCACAGTCATTGTAAACCCACAATCACGAGCATTATAGAAATCAAGTTGAAAAGAACGAAGAAGGAATAAAAACCTCGACTTTTGCCTTGTGAAATAAAAAACCAGAAAAACAAAAAATAAAACAATGGTTGAACTATGATGTGATGGGAGAGAGGCGATGCAGGTAGGAGCATGTACCTTCTTATTTTTCACTCGCAGGCAATACAGACGAGGATGGGAGATGATGATGTTCTGCCCTGAAGTATGATGTGTGGAGAAAAGTGAAGTATGATGTGTGTAGAAATGAGAAGAAAGAGATACAGACAAGGCTAAAAAGTGTGAAAAGAGAGGGGAAAATGAGATAAATTTTGGGACCAATTGTTAACTGACACGTGGATGAAAACAATGTTCTTAGCAAGTCTAAATATATGAATATGTTGATTACCAAAGTGTCCCTGTTGAATGCAAAATATAATATTGGTTATAGGATATTTTTGTAAAAATGGTGGCATTGTTTTGCAATGGGTAGGTAGTTGATTAGACATTTTATAAATATTTTTTAGAAAAAAAATCATTTTTAAAAACATTTATTTTTTAAAAAAATTATTTTAAAAAACATTTATTTTTTAAAAAAATTATTAAAAAATTAAAAAAAATGTTGTTTTAGACTGATTAGATTTTGAACCCCTTACTTAGGTTCCATAAAAAGCAAAATTACAAAGAGGGTTAAAAATAAGAGGTAAAAAAAATATTTATATAGTATGATATTTTAAAAATTGGGGCTAATGAGGGGTTTAAATATTAGAATTTTGTTATATAGGTTTTTTTTTTACCTCTCTAGTTCGGAGGTAGATTTTGATTGTGTAATTTTAGTGTTTTTTTCTGAAATCTGATTTGTTTATGGTAAATCTGATGACTTGAGATCTATTCTGTTACCAACAATGTGGTTTTGCTAGCAGCTTGGACCTTTACCGTTTTCATGTTTATTTTATTTTACTACTAGCGTTCAGACGGGCACTCCCGTGCCCGTCTTTCCGCTTTTTTTAATGCGCACAGCATAGGAAAATAAACGTGTACATATTTTGTATGAAGTATTTATCATACTTACGATTAATTAAAAATAATATTTTTAAATACTCTCAAGCAGTCTTAAAATCAGGATGATAAATGTATATATACTAAAAATACTTTAGTGAATTAACTATATATTAATGCTACTATTATTTTAAACATACCGAATTAAATAAAATTTAGATAAAAAAATATGTAGTCTAAACATGCTAATAATATTATTACATTTTGAAAATGATAAACAAATTTATTCTAAATATATTAAATAACCGAATAATACAAAGTACTATTTATACTGTATAATCAATAACGTTCTTTAATAGGAAGGCCGAACATTAAATCTTTATTCTAAGAAGTTTTTTTTTCTGCCATTGTTTTGCGTATTAAATAAAAAATGTAAGAGTCTCATATTAGAATTTTTTTAGAGAAAAAAATAGTGAAATTAATAGTAATTAGTGTAATATAGTATTTTTTTATCTGTTAAAGATTTGAATTAATTATTCATACATCCTTTTATCAATGTGCTATTAAGCTTTAAAAAACTACAAATACATCCTGAAATATCTCTCTATAAAATACTTTTTTCTATTTTAAATGAAATATTTAATATCTTTTTAATCATACATTTGATTTCAAAATTTATTTTGGTTCATTAGCTTTAAAAAAAATCCTTATTGCTCTATTAGTTCTTCAAAAAGTATATTAGACGAAAATGATATATCATTTCAGGTAAAGAGAGAGTATTTATAATTTGGTTATGACATAAAACATAGATGTTAATATATATTTTTAGGGTTTAAAAATAGTACACTGTCAGTACATTTTCTTTGTTCTCATATTTTAATCATAGAGACCAAACATTGATATAAATTGAATTGGAAATCTATAAAACCTTAATACTTTAATTTTAGGTCTCTTGTTTTCCTATTTTATCAGTTATACCATAAAATGTTCCTCAATCATATAAATATTTCGTAAACAAAAAATATAAATATATGTTACATTTTTTATCATATAAATAATTAATATTAAAATTAAAATTAAACAAAATATATTGTTTATAATTAAAAAAAATGGCAAAGTGCTGGTGGCTCTATAAAAACCCTCTCATTTGAGAGGTTCAGATATATTCAATATTCATCCTAATATACACATACTCTGTACTTGTACTCTTTTTTCCCAATTCTTACTTTAGCATCAGATTGCGTTGTAGGTACACTCTCTTCATCATCTCTCACACTCAGTATTACAGACGTTGTTGTATCTTTTTGTATCTAGGAGGATATAGAATATGATGAACTTTGTAAATGGGTTAGGATATCCCTAATACCTTTATGAATAATATTACTTTATTTATTAAAAAAAACATATGTTTTCTAAAGATACTGATATTATTTAGACTCTATCTCCGTCTCTCTCACATATAAATATTCATATATGTCTCTAAAATAAATATTCATGTATATATACTTGTAAAAGAAAATATTTCTAAAAAGTTTGTTTTAGACATGAAAATATTAGATTAACATTGACTCTATACATTAAATATACAAAACATTTAGTGAAGGATGATTTGGTTAAAAAATCATAGTCTTGATCTTTATACTATTTCAATCTTGTCAATTAAAACTTTAATATAATTGTTAAAGAAAAAAAAAGATTGTTATAAAAAAAAACTATTACTACAATGAATCATTGTCATTATTTTATATTTATGATTAGCACATAAATGACTTATTTTTTAATCTTTATTATATGATGATGGTTTTATTTTATACTAATGATCACCTCACATTTTAAACTTCTTTTTCTATTCTAACATAATTAAACTAATTTTAATCTCATAAATGAAAGGAAATCTCATATTTAAAATTCAACTTCATGAAAATTGCATCACAATTCTTAAATTCCTAAAGAATCTGAAAATTTCCATCTCTTTCTCATTATTGTATAAACTATAAAAATATATAATTAAAAAAAAAAAAAAAAAGAATTGAAATACACAATAGTAAAAAAGTTTTTAAAAAAATATAATAGATAGAGGGTAAAAAAAATGTATTGAAAAATACCTCAACAATATGAACAACTCCTTCGTAACATATAAAGAAAAAAAAAGATTAAACTATATTAAAAATTCAGAAAAAAAAAAAAGGAAATAAGAAGGGAATAGAAAAGAATTAAACAAAAAACCAAAATAATAATAATTAATAGAATAAAAAGTACAGTAAAAATAATAGAAGTTTTAAAAACTAATAACAATATACCATAAAGACAACTGATGATAATTAAACTACGAAAATATTATTGTCTACTGAGCAAGAATAAGAAAGTTTCTAATATTTTCTAAGTTTTCGCTCTCTTCTTAAATGATTAATAGATATAAAAGGATACAATGAACCATTTTACCTTTGTCTTTTTGATATAATACAAAACATGTTTGTAACTACTACTTGTACTTGTAGGAAAAAATAGTGAGGGTCTTATGTAATAACTACTATTGTTAAGGGTAGCAAGCAAAAGCTTACCTTTTTTCTTAATAAATACCCTTAAGGATAACAAAAACATACTTTCTTTTTTCCTCGTAACCTTCGATATTGGTAAATTGTAGGTCTTATTTTAATAAATAGTTGTAGCAATCCCTATAATTAAAAGAAAAACTGTATGAGAAGATATAATACAACTCCTTTTATTGTGTATATTGTAGACACATAATTTAATGCAATAAATATAATCAATTATCTCTATATTATATTTTTTCTTACATTTTCCCAGTGGTATTGTGGTTAAATTGGGTATCCATGAACTATCATTGCAAAAATAATTCATCGAAAACCGATATATCATCAAAAGATGATTTCTCATAAATTTTCTTGTTCAATCACTTCCTGTAATATCAAATCAAAACTATTTTCTGCAACGCAATTCAATTAAATTTAATTCACCTCATAGACATCAATGGTAAATGGTTAGTTCTCATATCATACTTTGGTGAATATAGCATCCAAATTGACACAGACCACACCTAATCTATAGATAAACAAACATGACTTACATGTGTGGAGAAGGAAAGCACAAATAATTTGAACAATGCAGAATATATAATCTATGCCTTCAGTTGATGTGAAATTGAAAAATATATATAGCATCCAAACCTCCAAAAATGATTTACAGTGACATTAAGTTACTATTATCATGGGTTTGGAAAAGAAAGACATGGAAACAAATGTCGTGCATCTAAAATGGTAGAGTTATGCAGTTTAAGTTTCAATAGTTAATAATGTTAGAAGCAGTTACAATTTGTAAGGGAAATTTTAAAAAAAAAAAATAGAAAAATGCATTCAATTTCATAAAAAGATTTTAATGGTCAATTCTAATACTATTTAATGCATTCTAACATATCAAAACATATTACCATGTTCACCAAAACAAATATTAACTTCACTTATGTCCACAAATTAATCATCAACCTTTTTGATCTTTGCCATGGTTTTATTGTGACATTATCCGCTTATCCTACAAAATGAAAATGCATAAAACTAACCATAACAGAGATTGACACTGAGTAATTGTGAAAACCGAATGAAAAATGCAGAAGGAGAAAAGGTAGAGATTGACCAAGAAAGAAACTGAGTAATTGTGAAAATGGTGAAAATATATGTATGATTATTAAATTAACACTAAAATGGTGAGAATATATATGATTTCCTAAATTAACACTAAAATGGTGAAAATATATATGATTCCTAAATTAACACTAAAATGATGAAAATATATATGATTCTTAAATTATTAGTCACAGAAAAATGACAATCTCATCAAAACCTGTAAAATTAGAGCAATGCATTTTTACTCGGACACTAAAATCAAAAGCTACACATTAGAATAAAACAAAATTAAACTAAATTGAATAAACCAATAAAACATACACGAACATATACAAAAGTGATAATATTAAATGATTTATATTTTTTTGACCTTATCATGTTTAAGAACATATCTAAAAGAAAATTAAAAAGTGAAAACATGAAGAAAAAAAATAGATTAGAGGGATGGAGAAAAGAAAGGATAATATATAGATAAGAAAAAAAAGAAAAAAAAATGATAAGAGTCTACTCCATTGTTATTCAGGATTCTCTACCAAGTTTTGTAATTACTTTTGTTTTGCTATTGAAATGAAGAGCAGTTGTTTCACACTTAAATGTCTGTGTACGGTGGTTTTCGTTTTGGTTGAACGGTTGAGATTCTTACTCATACATGATTGTAATTAAAACAAACTGCATAGATAATTATGGAAATATTACAATTAAATAAGGATAATTTTGGAAGAAAAAAAAAGTCACACCAAAAACTTGAGATATCTTCTATTTTTGTTCATTCAGACACTTCTTGTGTTGTGTCCATTCTTGTTGTACTTGAGTACTTTGGTGATTTATTCACCCCTTTTCTATATAATATTATCTGTCATTCAAAAAATATTGTTAAGATCTTGTTGCACATAATTTTGTTGTATTTCTTGTTTTTTCTACAACAATTTTGTTTGTTTTTCTTCCTGTTTAAGTGAAACAATATTTAGCTTCCACCGCTTAGCGAGATACTCTATTCTAGATACAAGAATATTGTTGTTAATATATACTTACTAAATTGGTGACAATCACGTTGACAGTTCCATAGCTTGAGAAATGAGATACAAGAACTAAAAGCCTAAGAAATTTTTGCAATGCCTGTTCGAAACTACAACAAATATCAGATTTGCGTTCATATAAAAATCACAACGGAATTCAAACACCGAGTATAATCCGTTTTAATTTCAAGTAAAACCAATTTTAAAAAATTAATTATATTTTTAATAAACCAAACATATTAACTGTTACAACAACGAATTAAGTTTTCGACATAAATCTCTTTATAAAATAGAATAGAAACAGATACAATGTCCGATTACATTTACAATAATAACATCGAAGTTGCAGCAGTATTGTCGATGACAGAATATGGCTAAAGTCTAGACACTATTGCGACCTATGGAACAGCCAAGGCAAGTTCCCTTGACAAATTCTCTATGGCAGTTTCCAAAGTCTGCCATGCCATTCCGCCATATAACCAGTGGTGTCACTAGTCAAGTGCAAATTCCAGATAGCAGAAAATAACAGTTTGTTTATATCCCACTATGTTACAATACTATAGGTAAATAGCACATCACAGAAGAATAGAGATTTGTTCAATTTCTACAACATTATAGTACCTTCTATTTGACAACACTGGAAGCAAGTTAAACAATATAGGGTAGCACGAATACAAGATAATCGCTTAGCAGCCAGCAATACAAGGGTAAAAATCACATTGTAATCAGTTGCTCCCTGATACTCTTTATTTAAACTACCTAGTATGAACATTAAGGAAAGAAAAATATAGAATAGGACACATCATGTGTATATACACAGGCGCAATCACTCTCATTAGGGTAGCGGTGCTCATCGTCAAAACGTGAGGAAAAAACAATACTAGTACACATAAAGAATACTCATCAAGCAGAAAGATTATTACTCATTCAGCCTTGAAATCTTTACAAGGTCTAGATTCAAAGCCGCCACTTTCCCTCTTCTCCAATGAGTATGGCATGTAGGTGCCCAATAGTTTGTCCCACATAACAAAGAAAGGTTGTGAGAAGTTGTACTTGTTGCCGTAGAGTTGATGGTGTACGTCGTGGTAAGCAGAGTTGTTATTGAAAAACATATGGAACGGGTTTCCAGGGAGCCATAACCCGCAGTGATCATCTACAGTTTTAATGGTGGCAAAGGAGAAGAAGAATATGGATGCTCGAGGACTCATACCAGAGAGGAGAAAAGACAAAGCTCCACCAACTGTGTCATTAAGAAGACCCTCTACGGGGTGATTGTAAAGAGCTCCGAACGAATAGGGTACGATGAGTCTGTGATGTAGAGAGTGAATGTGCTTGTATAGGAACCTGTTCTGATGCATGTATCTGTGCATAAAGTATTGCCATGTGTCCATTACCAACATAGCAGTAACAAATTGTCTTGCTAAAACAAGAATAGAAGCATTCTCATTGGTACTACTTTGGGTATCACTTCCTGTCACCTACAAACACAAAGTAAACACAAATTACAGGGTGATATGTGGTCAATCTTAGATCTCAGAAAACAGCAGTTTGTTCAATCAAATTCCACTACGTTACGGTGATATAGCACTGCTATTTGATCAAGACTTTGTTCTAAATAGTGTATCAGAACAATAACAATTTGTTTAAACTCCGCTACAGAACACTTGGCCACAATTGGACAACAATGATGTTATAGTAAAACAATGAATTCCAAAATAAAATTCTACACAAGATTTATCTTGAAAACATTTCATAGACAGGAAATGCAAAATCTCTAAACTGACAGAAACAAGTCAACAAGAACTCGCAATTTCTTTTTTCTAATTAACTAAACCGAAGAACAGCATATAGCAACTACGACCCAATTCAGCAATGGTACTCCAAGCTCTTCTTCCCCTTTTTGAGGAAAAGAAACTTACTTTGGGTGCATAACATATTTCCATCATCTAAACGTATTGAATACTTAAACTTGAAAGAATAAGTAATTATGCAACATATGCCAAAACAAAATCATTGTACAAAAACATAAAAAATGAATCCACTTTTTGCATCTGAATTCTAAACAACTTGGCAAAACATACTTAATCCTCTTAAGATAAACAACTAAATTAAGCAGTTATAACATATGTTTATCATACAAGTGCTTATGCATAAACTATTTCCACGTCAAAAGATAAAATAAAGTCAATATTTTCATACAAACTAATTTTCATAAGCTATCTTGGGGAGCTTATGCAAACATGTAAAAAACTTATGAATGTTTCATATGTTGTTTCCATAAGCTCTCTCAAAAAGTCTCATAAGTGCTTATTGTGCTTATGTCAATAGATAAATTCAAATAAACCAATAAATAACATACAAACAAATCAAGTAATAGTATTGAAAACAATTTGTTTGTGATAATGACATGAAGGAACCAGATAGGACAGCTTAAGCAACTAAACCCCTAGAGTACATCTTTGGCAATATGAAATTAACTCAAACTATATCTAAATGTGGAAACAATCCACAAATAAAGGAAAACTAGAAAACAATTTTCAAATAAAAAACAACTTACTGCAAATAAGAGGGTTGCAACCACAGCTTGAACAGCTTGTTGAAGGAGAACTCCTTTAACAACATCAAACTTAGAAACCAAATTCCTTTCATTCTCATCTTGTATTGTATGTAACCTATAATCTTCCGCAAAAAACCCCAAAACAACGTAAACACCAGAATAAATCCAATAAACTAGAAGTGGAGCAAAAGTCCCCAACATCTCATCAGAAATCTCCAAACCCATTTTTCCACACACCCAGAAGAAAAAATCAAATTTTTTTCTCCGATTTGATTTAGGAACAATCCACAAACCCCAAAATTTGCATCAATTTCAAAGTACCCAAAGAAACAAAAGGATTTAATAACAAAATTGGAAACCCTTAACTCTAACCCTCTTTTTGGAAAAATTTAAAAAAAAAACTTAAAACTGAAACTCTCCCTCTTCTTGTTCCTCTAACCCTAATGATTGAATTCAAACCCAAAACCAATCACGACGCAAATTTATATTGGATTAGGTTTCCAGGAAGGTTCCAAAGAGAGAAGAGAGAGAGAATGTTGAAAATTGTTTTTGCAGGTTTCAGACTCATGATGAGAGCAAGAAGAAAAATATTTGAAAATCCTATGTGCGAAAGTGTATGGTATTATCGTGTGTACTCGTAAGTTTCGTGAATTATATGTTGTTGTTTTTTGCTTTGTTAGGAATGAAAGGTTGTGATTGGTGAGGTGCGGGGAATTTTTTGTAGTCGCGTTTGCAGAAGATTGAAACCTATGGTGAGATATTTGATATTATTAGGTTGGAATAATCAAAACGACGCCGAGTTTGACCGGGCAAATTGTCTTTGGATGCGATGTGCGCCGGTCAGTAAGTTCATGATAAGATAAACTAATTTTTGGTTTGTTGTTTTATTTAAAAATTTAATTGAAATACATCGTTTTTTTAAAAAAAATTTACACTGTCATTTAATTATATGTCAAATATTAAAAAGAATTTGATTTTTATTTTAATTATTTATAAAATAATTTAAATGAATGATGCTAATAAATTGACTGTGTAAAATTTTTTACACAGTACATACTAATTAATTTCTTTATTTAATTAATTCATAACTTTAGTATCTTAATATTTTTAATTAAAAAATAGTTTTATTTATTTATTTTGAAAATAATATCGTTTTAGTTGAATAATTTGTTGGTGCGTGGTTCTTTTAGTAGTTTGTTTGAGGATGTTCCATAACGATGAAATGTTTTATTAAGTGTAGATTGTTTAATAAATTACAAAATCTTTTGTATATGAATAATGCCTTCTTGTATCATTATGACCACTAGGATGTTTATTTTGAAAACATGAAGGCCGTTGTGACATATATATTATCTTTATTGGATGTTTAGACTTAGTCTATTTTGTAAAGTAATCAATAATTATGATTAAATATTTTAACGTATCCAAAGCTGTTGGGAAAGAATCTGTGATATATTGGATCACATTCTAGTTAGCATGTTGTCGAAGTTTGCTCACATGACGTTGTCGAAAACCTACATGCTATAGTCGAATTGTGTTTTAGTATGTAGTTGTCGAATTGAGCCTTGTGTTAAGGATCCAATTGTTTAAGTTAGCTTGTAATGGATAATTGTTAAAAAAAACCCATTAGCTTAGTATGTTAGGTTTTATTATTAATAGCATATTAATCTCTCATCTTAAGTGTGGTCTGCCAAATCCTAATTAGAGTGAGAGAGTTATTTGTTATTCTTGAGTACTTGTAAGCTAATTTATAGAGAAAGTAAAGAATAGTAGTTATAACAAATCCTTGTTGTTTTTCCTTATTTTTCTTTGTTAACCCTAACTTTTATATGTTTCTTGCCTATAAAGAAACCGAGTATATTTTATTTTAAGGCATCCTAATTCACAACAAATTAGTGCAGTGAGCGTGGAGAGGATACCTTCAACAAAGTATGAGATTGAAAAGTTCACCAGAGTGAACGAATTTGGTCTCTGGCGCTTGAAGATGAAAGGCCTACTGGTTTAGCAGGGTTGTTTGGAAGCGTTGAAGGGATAGGCAGTCATAGACGTTGCATTAATGGAAAAAGAAAAGACGACCATGATAGAGAAATCCAACAGCGCAATATTGTTGAGCCTTGGTGATAAGGTTCTCCAAAAATTATCAAAGGAGACGACGACATTGGGGTCATGGTTGAAGCTTGAAAGCTTGTACATGACCAAATCTCTGGTGAATCGACTCTATCTGAAGCAAGCTTTGTATTCATTCAAGATGAATGAAAATAAGTGTTGGCTAAGCAGTTGGATATGTTCAACAAGCTGATCTTTGATCTTGAAAATATTGATGTGAAGATTGATGATGAAGATCAAACACTATTGTTGTTCTACGCTTTGTCCAAAACACATGCTCACTTCAAAGAAACTCTCATGTATGGAAGGGAGTCCCTGAGCTTTGAAGAAATTCAATCAGCTTTGTACTCTAAGGACTTAAACAAACGAAAGGGGCATAATCCTTCGACGGTTGGTGAAGGTTTAATCGCTAAGGGAAAATTCTTGCGAAAGGATGGTAAGTTTAACAAGAATAAAGGTAAAAGTCGGCATAAGCCTTATAGTGGCGAGGCATCTGGTATTTGATGCTATCACTGTAAGAAGGAGGGTCACACAAGAAAAGTGTGCCCTAAATGCCTGAAAGATCATGGAGGTAAAGATAATGGCAATGCAGCCATAGTTCAAGATGACTTCGAATCATCTGATGCTCTTGTGGTTTAAGCGGCGACTCAAGAAAGGAGTGGATTATGGATTCAAGTTGTACTTGGCACATGACTCCAAACAAAGAATTATTCAATGAGCTATATGATCAAGATGGTGGACCAGTGTTGCTGGAAAACAACAAATCTTGCAAAATTGCAGGCATTTGATCTGTAAGATTCAAGCTCCATGATAAGTCAATAAGGTTATTGACTGAAGTCAAGTATATACCTTATTTAAAGAGAAATTTGAATTCTCTTGGTGAATTCGACAGAAAGGGATATGCTTTTCAAGGAGAGAAAAGTATCCTAAGAGTCATGAAGGGGTCGAAGGAAGTCTTGAGAGACGTGAAGAAACAAGGCTTGTATACCCTTAAGGCTGAAGTTGTAAGTGGTTCGACAAATGTTGCATCCACGAAACCTTTGTCGAAAGCAGAAATTTGGCACATGACATTGGGTCATGTCAGTGAAAGGGGTCTAGTCGAATTAGGGAAACAAAATCTGCTTGGAGAAGACAAAGTCGAAAAGCTGAAATTTTGTGAATCTTGTGTACTTGGAAAATCTTGCAGAGTGGATTTCAACAAAGGCAAACAAAGAACTCATGGATCCCTTGATTACATCCATGCTGATCTTTGGGGGCCTACAAGGTGCCCATCACATTCAGGAGCGATGTATTTTCTATCCATAGTTGATGATTATTCCAGGAAGTTATGGGTATTCATCCAGAAGACTAAGGATGAAACTTTTAAGAATTTCAAAGGTTGGAAGACTCTGGTCGAAAATCAGTCTGGCAGAAAGGTCAAGAGGTTGAGAACCGACAATGGCCTTGAATTTTGCAATGAGGCGTTCGGCAGTTCTTGTGTTGCCTCAGGTATTGCAAGGCACAAAACTACTGCAGGGACTCCACAACAAAGTGGTTTGGCAGAAAGGTTTAACCAAAGTGTTTTGGAAATAGTTAGATACATGTTGACAAGTGTTGGGTTAAATAAGGTGTTTTGGGCTGAGGTTGTTTCGACAGCAACATATATGATAAACAGATGTCCTTCAACTGCGTTAGATATAAAGACACCTGATAAGTTTGGTCGGAATATCCACCTAGTCTCGACAACCTGGGAGTATTTGGCTGCATAGCCTATGCTCACATTAGGCAAGACAAGGTCGAACCTAGAGCCTTGAAATGCATGTTTATGGGATACCCTAAAGGAGTCAAAGCTTATAGGTTATGGTGCCTAGAGCCAGGTCACAGGAGGTGTATCACCAGTAGAGATGTAGTTTTCAATGAAGCAGAGATGGCTTTCAAGAAAATTGATGATGCTGACGAAGAGCTGGAATAGGGAGAGATTCTTGTTGAGGTGGATCACGTTGATGTTGAATTGCGTACCCCATATGAAGTCGAAGAAGAAGCAGAAACTGTTGTCAAAGATGAAGAGACTGATAGTGACTACCTGCTAGTAAGAGACAGGTCGAGGAGAGTCATCAAGCCACCTTAGAGACTTGGGTATGCAGATTTTATAGCTTACGCCTTAATCTCTGCAAGTGAGGTTCTCGATGAAGAACCTAAAGACTATAAGGAAGTTATGAGGAGTCAAAAGAAGACTGAATGGATGAAGGCCATAGATGATACGATGAAATCTATTCATGATAATAACATCTGGGAACTGATCAAGAAACCTGCTAGAGCCAGGTTAGTCAGCTGTAAATGGATTTTCAAAGTTAAGGAAGGAATCAAGGAGTGGCATCGAAAAGATAGAAGGAAAAATTGGTCGATAGGGGTTTCACTCAGAAAGAAGGTGTTAACTTCAATGATGTGTTATCTCCTATTGTGAAGCACAAATCCATTCAAATGTTGCTTGTCACAGTGGCACATTTTGAC
Source organism: Lathyrus sativus (assembly GCA_963859935.3). NCBI lineage: Eukaryota > Viridiplantae > Streptophyta > Magnoliopsida > Fabales > Fabaceae > Lathyrus > Lathyrus sativus. Next base: position 14,064,201 of record OZ012736.1, read on the forward strand.
CTTGAATTGGAACAGATGGATGTGAAGATTGCGTTCTTGTATGGTGATCTAGATCAAACAATCCCGATGAGGCAACCTGAAGGGTATGTCGAAAAGGGGAATGAAGATTATGTGTGCAAGCTGAAGAGATCTTTATATGGACTGAAACAATCTCCTTGACAGTGGAATAGAAGATTCAATAAGTTCATGGCACGCATAAGTTTCATTAGAAGTTAGTTCGGGAAATGTGTTTACTTCATATTTCGACCTGGTAATTCATTTGTTAATTTGTTGCTTTATGTGGATGATATTCTAATAGCAAGAAACAATGTCAAAGATGTAATGAGGGTGAAGGTTGAACTTAATAAGGAGTTCAACATGAAGGATCTGGGAATTGCATCCAGGATTCTTGGGATTGACATCCGAAGAGATAGAAAGCAGTCAAAATTATGCTTATCTCAAGAGGCATGCCTACGAAAGATTCTCGAAAATTTTGGTATGTCGAATTCAAAGCCTGTTGTGACTCTGACAAACCCTCAATTCAAGTTGAGTATAGATCAGTGTCCCAGTATTGGTGTCAAAAAAGATTATATGAATAGCATTTCATATGCTAATATAGTGGGTTTTTTTATGTATGTTATAGTTTGTACTAGACCCGACATAGCATATGCAGTAAGTCTTGTAAGCAGGTACATGACGAATCCTGGAAAGGCTCACTAGCAAGCATTAAAGTGGACTCTAAGGTACATAAATGGGTCTCTGAACAGGATTCTAATTTATGGTGGAACCTTGGGTGGAGATAATAAAGCAACAATCGAAGGATATGTCAACTCTGATTATGTAGGTTGTATGGATTTTAGAAAATCTATTTCTGGATATGTGTTCACTATGTTTGGCACATCAATTAGTTGGAAAGCAACACTTCAGAAGGTTGTTGCCTTATCAACCACTGAAGCGGAATATATCGCTCTAACTGAAGTTGTGAAGGAAGCATTGTAGCTTGAAGGTTTTGCAAAGGAGCTGAAACTTCAAGGTCGAGTTGTCATTGTTAAATGTGGTAGTCAAAGTGCAATACACATGTCAAAAAATTTATCCTATCATGAGCGAACCAAGCACATTGATGTGAGGATGCATTTCTTCAGAGGGGTAGTCGAGCGTGGAGAAGTCCAAGTGCTAAAGGTTTTGACAGATCATAATGTTGTTGATATGATCACCAAGACGTTGCCCAGTTGCAAGTTTTTCCACTGTATGCAGTTGATAAAGCTGCATGAAGAAAGCTAGTTTATTTCTTGATGGTAGAGTTAGATCCAAGGTAGAGATTTGTGATATATTGGATCTAACTCTAGTTAGCATATCGTCGAAGTTTGCTCACATGCTGTTGTCGAAGACCTACATGTTGTAGTTGAATTGTATTATAGTATGTAGTTATCAAATTGGGTCTTGTGTTAAGGATCTAATTATTTAAGTTTGCTTGTACTATAAGTTAGCTTGTAATGGGTAATGTTAAAAATCTCATTAGTTTAGTATGTTAGGTTTTATTATAAATAGCATACTAGTCTCTCATCTTAAGTGTGGTGTGGCAAATCCTAATTAGGGTGAGAGGGTTACTTGTTATTCTTGAGTACTTGTAATCTAATTTATAGAGAAAGTAACGAATAGCAATTATAACCAATCCTTGTTAACCATAACTCTTGTATGTTTCTTGCTTATAAAGAAACCGAGTATATTTTGTTTTAAGGCATCCTAATTCACAACAGAATCTAAGATATTTAACCCCCACCAGACAAACGATTAAAGAGAGGATAGGGAACTTGTATCCATCAGCGGGATGGTGTTCACGTCCATGTGCATCTGACACGTTTAGATGTATTCTTTAATAGCTTGGTTCATTGTTGCCTTGTAATATCGAGCTCTTAGGATCTTAATGCAATATATAGAACTAGCTAATTTGGACATGAAGTCTTCCTTTAAATCTTGTTCTACGGGAGTATATTGGATTTATTCTTTGTTGAACTTATCCATAATGACTTTTGTACTTGTCAAGTATTATTACATAATTGTATTTTTGGCTTAGTAATCTCTTAATTGACTTAATAAATATTTGTTAATTGCTTAGATATGACTGATTGTAAATCGGATTTGTTAAGTAATTTAGTTGACTAATTGACTCAATACATAATTGTTGGGAATTCGAGCCTCGTTGTTACTTCCAATATGAAACCATTATCACTTTCCATGAGGAGTCTGCTCTGCTGCCCGTGATGTTACAAGAACCTTCCTATAAATACCATCCATCGATATGGCATCTATGGTTAATCCTGAATGTAGTTTTAACAATGAAGTCAACCATAGCATAGGCTTTGTGGGTCTTTCATGGTTCATAAGCAAGGTTTAATATAGAGATTTTGAAACCCATTTTTCCATCCTGCCTGCTAGATTTGTTTTGAAAAACACTTGCCTAGTTAGGTGGTTTGTTCTTACTATAATGAGGTGTGCCAGGAAATAGTACCTCAAATTTTAGGTCGTCTTCACAAGGGACTAAGTTATTATATTTATCTTATGATATAGTATTTGTGGTTCTTACAATACTTTACCAATGAAGTATACCGATTTTTGGGAAACCTCGTCTTCTCGCTCCAAGACAGCCCCAAGGACTTTCGTTGATATAGGTGAATAAATGAAAAAGAGTTTCTCCTTCCTTGGGCCTTATTAAGACGGGAGGCTAAGACAATACCTCTTTAAGTTTTGAAAATTCGGCTTCGCACTCGAAGGTCCACTTAAAGGTTTCATCTTCCCTTAGCAATTTATAGAACAAAATGGGAAAATTTTTCAGCAATGCCATGTTATTACACAGTAAATACTAAAATGCCACACATTTCAGACTTAATACCAAAATGCCATCTTTTCAAACAAACTTAAAGCACTGTCGCCCTTTCAATGGGCGATTATGTTGGATTTTATAGGCACCCGCCCTTTCAATGGGCGGTTGAGGGCATTCTTGTTTTTTTTTCGTTTTATGTTATTTAATTTATTTAGTATAATAATAATAATTAATAATAATAATAATAATAATAATAATAATTATTATTATTATTATTATTATTATTATTAATAACAATAATTATTATTATTATTATTATACTATAATAATTATTAATAATAATAATTGAATTAGAAATAATGTATTCTAAAAATAGATTAATAATTTAATATATATTATTATAAAAATAGATTAATAATATAAATTTTAATATATGTTAATATTAATAATATTAATATATATTAATATTTATATTAGTAATAATATAAGTATTAATATATATTATTATAAATATATCTTAATATATATTTTTAAATATTAATATGTATTATTATTAATATATATTATTATCAAAATAAATTAATAATATTAATTTTAATATATATTAATATTACTAATATTAATATATATTAATATTTATGTCATTAATAATATAAGTATTAATAATATTAATAATAATATATATTTATATTAATATTATTAATATATGTTAAAATTAATATTATTAATATTTATAATATTAATATACATTAATATTAATAATATTAGTATTTTTTAGTATATGTATTATGTGACACTATTATTAATATTAATTTAAATTTATATATTGAAGACATAACTTATATTGATTGAAATTATTAACTAATATTAATTAATACATGATGATTAATAAAAAGACTAACGACTACTTGTTCCCACATTGGGACACCGGGTGCGATTGTGTCCCGTTTGACGACACATGGAACATTTCCTCTCAAGCTTATCAAAGTTATCCATTTCTGTTGTAATACGTGTGCTTACAGGGCGACCTTTCTTGTTCCTCCGCATTCTTGGGTTATGGCAAATTTGATCTCCTTCATAAACAGGCCAATATTCATCGCATGGCATCACTGGAAAGCTTGCGCTGTAAACCCCAAATAGGTTTGTAACCCTATAAACGTCGGACAAAAGAGCGTAAGCGTCGTGGCGCACATTCGAACATGCAGCGATAACATGTGAGCAAGGGACACGAAATGCTTGAAACTTTCCGCAGTCACACCACCCGTTCAAGAGGTCGACCTTATAATGTCCCATAGGTTTCCCCTCACCATGGTCCATTGTCTCTTGCACACTGAAAACATTGTTCCTGTAGTCAAAAATTCTGACTTGATGCGTGCTGGATTTTGTTGTTTCTTCTTTCATAACCTTGAGGCAGTTGTCTGTAAATGCTTGGCCAGAATTCAACACAGCACTCCACTTTCCACCCCTCTCAGCAAATAAACAATGGATGGATCGTCGCCGCACTGTTCTACGAGGAAATGTCATGGATGCCGAATGTAAACCAAGTAGAGAATACATGAGTTGGTATAGATCTGTGACCAATTTGTATCTATCACAAAATAGATACTTGTGGGACCCTCGAAACCAACCAACTTCATCAAACTTCCAAAACACCCCCTCCATGACTTATGACACCCAACCACCAATATTTAACACCCCACAACCAATATTTAACACCCCACAACAAATATTTAACACCCCACAACAAATATTTAACACCCCATTCAACCCAAACCCAACACAACCACCTTATATCCCAAGCCAACACTACAATCAACCTTACACATCATTTAACCCAAACCCCTTCAACATCCAACAACAAAACCCAACCTCATCATACACCTAATATAACCAATTCTCATTCTCTCAACCTACCCAACAAGAACATAACTACCAAACACCCCAACCACAAGTTCCTTTTTACCCTTCACAAAACTTCACCCTTTCTCAAGACCAACATCCATACACCCCCTACATGACTAACGCGGCGCCACCTATAAACCCACCAACTTGGAGTAACGAGGGTACGAGATTAAGTTATGGAAGTGCGACAGCGATACCAGCTGACGACGATTTCAATGATGATTTGGTCGCTCAATTCATGAACCCTAACAATGATGCAGGACCATCTACGCAGACCCAAAACGCTGAGGTTGATCGTAGAAGGTCCACCAGAAATGTACAAGCTCCTGCCTGTGGAACCCACCAACGCTTACGTCGACCGGGTCGAAATTAGTTAAGGGTCAATAGGAATTGTAATGTACATATTAAATTTCAAAAATTAATAAATATTTATTTTAGTTCTTTTATTGTTATTTATTTTATAAATATTATTATATATTTCTAATTCAGTTATAATTATTACTAATTAATTTAAATTAATTAAAACTAAATACATTATTTCTACATCAATTATTATTATTACTAATTAAATTAAAAATAATTAAAACTAAGTATTTTAAAATACATTATTTCTAATTCAATTATTATTATTAATAATTATTATACTTAATAATAATAATTATTATTATTAATATTATTGTTATTAATAATAATAATAATAATTATTATTATTATTATTATTATTATTATTATTATTATTAATTATTATTATTATTATTATACTAAATAAATTAAATAACATAAATTAAATTAAAAATAATTAAAACTAAGTATTTTAAAATACATTATTTCTAATTCAATTATTATTATTAATAATTATTATAGTTAATAATAATAATAATAATTATTATTATTATTATTATTAATAATAATAATAATAATAATAATTATTATTATTATTATTATTATTAATAATTATTATTATTATTATTATTATTATTATTATTATTAATTATTATTATTATACTAAATAAATTAAATAACATAAAACGAAAAAAAAAACTACAATGACCTCAACCGCCCATTGAAAGGGCGGGTGCCTATAAAAAACAACATAACCGGCCATTGAAAGGGCGACAGTGCTTTAAGTTTGTTTGAAAAGATGGCATTTTGGTATTAAGTTTGAGATGTGTGGCATTTTGGTATTTACTATGTAATAACATGGCATTGCTGAAAAAATTTCACAAAATGGAGTGATAAGGGATCCTAGAGATGAATCTTGACTAGGAAATTAGCATCCCACTTAGCCGTTGAATCTTACTTTAATCTTTGGGATCGCCATATCAATCATGACTTGAAATTTATTTGGGTAACTTTTATCCCCTTCTCTGTAAGGTAGTATCTAGATAATTATCTATTTTTGCATCATGTCAAACATGGTATCCATGTATACCTCTAAAATGTAGCCTATATGAGCTTCTAAGTCATTGTTCATCAATCTCTAGTATTTTTTATTTACATTTCTAAGATTGAATGGTATACTTTATAGGAGAAGTTCTTTGTGTCTATCACGAACGTTATTTCCCTATTGTTAGTATATCCACTAAGATCTAGTTTGTAGCTTGAGTATCCATCCATGAATAAAAAGATTTTAAATGACAAACAAACTTGGGTCTTATTCCACGCATTTCCAAAAGAAAAAAAAAGTAAGTTCCTTCAAAAAAAAATATTTAAATTTGAATCAAATATTTATCCAAATCAACTAATATATTTAAATTTGAATCAAATATATATCCAAATCAACTTTAAAACTTTAAGGAACAATAGTTTGATCAAATCTAAAATTTTGTTATCGCAATATTGAAGGTGAGAAAAACATAAGAAGATGGGTTGAATTTTGTTGGCTTTTCTCAGACTTTTTAAACTTCTGCTTTTGATTTATCTTGATCAGAGTTTGAACTCTTTTATTTCTTTATCAGATTTTGAAATAGAATCTGACTCAGATGTAAATAAATGATAGCAGCAGAATAGTTCAGAAGTAAGTAAAGTAAAAGCACAAGAGATACAAGTAGTTATCCTGGTTCCTCTCACAACCTGAGATTAGTCTAGTCCCCTTTCACTTCCAAGGGATTTCCACTATAACCAAATATTATTACAAATGCTCAAGCCCACAAGAAAAAGACTTCCTTTGCTTATACACACAAGTATAAGACTTCCTTGCTCAAACACACAAGTTTGAGACTTCTTTGCTCAAGATCACAAGCTCAAGACTTCCTTGCTATAGCACACAAGCTAAAGACTTTCTTGATTAAGAACACAAGCATAAGACTTCAAATGCTCAAGCATTAAAGTAATAGACTTCTGACTCTAAATAAATTGTTAAGAAATTTGGGTAACAACTACACTTAATATACAATCAGAGGTGTAGATATAATACAACTTAGAAAGACTCTAAGACTTAAGAACTTCTAAAAATATACAAGTGTTAATATGTTATAAGTCTGAAAAATTTGACAAAGTAGCTTCTCTTTGAATGTCGATGTTAAGAGTCTGTAGCAGAGTTGTATTAGCGCTTGATAGTTGTCGCTACTGCGAAAATCGGCGCCGGCTGAACAGAAGAGTCGCCACCGTGCGTTATTTATCCCAAAGGAGGGAAAGGAAACGCTTGAAGTAAACCTCACGCAAAGACGGGAAAGGAATGGTCATCGCAACCAAATCCTGGATTCGGGAGTCGGTTACGCAAGGGGAAGGTATTAGCACCCCTCACGTCCGTCGTACTCGACGGGATCCACGCTTGTTTTCTAGTACGGATTGTTATTCTATCTATTCTACAAGTCAAGGGTTAAAAGAAAATGAAATGACTCGGCAAAGTATCACACTTTATGCCTACGTATTCCCGTCTGAAACGAGAAATCAGAGCCGACGTAGTTCGCCTACCTACGGGAAAGGAGGGGAAGGTTGCTCGCTAGGATATCGCATCCTATGCCTACGTACTTTCATACAGCATGAAAGATCAGAGCAAACGTAGTTCGGGCTACGGAAGACACAAGCTTGTCTAACTGTTTTTATCTCCTTATGAAAGGGTTTTTCCTGATTAAGAGTCCAAGCGGACAAAAATGACACTTTGATGTTTGTTATCAGTCTTTTACGCAAAAACTGTTTTTTTTATGATGTTTGCAATCTCTGACGCACTAGAGACTATGATTTGAGGGTGACTACGTCGTATGTCACCCTAAGGGTAACACACTAAGTAATCAGGTTACTGAAGAGTGACCCTTCAGCAACCTTTCTCAAATAGCTTAAGGCTCGTAGCGTACGACATCGATTATCCTTATTACTGTGTTTTGAATTGTTTTGAGATAGAAGAGAAAGAAGTCTAAAAAATCCTAGGGTTTGAAAGGGAATCAAAACTACCCTAATGTTATCATGCATGGATTACAACCTAATGTCTGTCATAATTCCCTCCTGCACAGAGGAGATCAGAGATCCTCGGGGATAAACGGAAAAAGAAACAGCATATACAATAAACAGTAAAATGCATGAGATGCAGCAATACATAATGGGCAAAGGAGAAAGAAATAGGCAAGAGGAGACAAGCTCCACTTCAAACCTAAGGGCAAATCAACAAACCATACAGCAAAGAAATCCACACTCAACACCAGCTCAGAAAGCCACACAAGCTCCTACAGCAAACAGTCTAAACAGCACCAGCTCCGACAGCTACAGTTGATTAACAGCGCAAGGTTAATAGTAACAACTTATAGGCAATATCCCATCCTCTCTTCAATGAGGTTTAAGCTTCAGGCAAGCTCTTATCTCCAATAATCTTCAGCTTTAGCAAGCACAGACAACTTCAACCCTCAGCAAAACCCTAGCTTTCAACAGATACCCAACTTTGACAGGTACAAACTACCTCTTATCCAGTCATCAATGAACTTCTTATTCCTCAATTGGTCTTCCACTTCAAGGCAAACAAACTCACAAGAGAGAATCAACTGATAGAGGAAGTTAGGATGTTAAGAGGCTTAGTGAAAACCCAGGGAAATCACTCAGATCTTAACACGACAAGTGACAGGTATCCTCAAGGTTCTACCCAATCAAAGCATGCTCTACATCCTTCCTAAGGAGATATGGAACTCTTTTTAAGGGACCTTGTTTCATAGGATGGGATAGAGGCACAAGAAGCTCTCTATGTTTGACAGGAGAAGTCAGTCTACTCTAGAGCTCTCCCTATATCTCATATCTCCTAAGTCTTCATCAAGCAATCTTCAAGCACAAGCTCCAAGCATAGTTATTTGTATCCAATCTTCCTCAAAGTCTTCCCATATTCCTCAAGCCAAGCACAAGCTTAATCACCCAATGGCAATGCCCAAAACCCAACAAACAAACAATTTCCCAAGAGGGAAACACACCAATATCAGTCAACTTGCAAAAATCAAATAAAATGGAAATACTCATTATAAGATCTTAGATCTATTTCTAAGGGACCCTAGCTATGTACCCTATACCCCCCATAAACCCTAAGGCCTAAATCAAACTAAAAACCCAAGAACTATGAGTTGAAATGCACCTATGTCAAGTTGAAACCCTAATTCTAGCACCCTAAAGTTTGATGTTCAAAACCAACTAAAATTAAATCAAAAAAATGTGAAATAATTCCAAGGGGAACCTAATGCTCTAATCTAATCATGGTAACAAGAATCACATCAAAATGTAAAATGAAATGGCTAAACAAAATTCAGCAAGATGGACATACAAAGTGAAATGCAATAAAAAGCAATTAAATGTAAAAAATCACCAAAAATATAAAAAATGACTAAAATACTAATTTTATTTTTCTATAATTTTCTTGAGACAATTATGAGAATGTAGAAAAAACTCCCATGCAAAAAGACCTATTTTTGAATTTATTATGAATTTTCAAAGAACTTAAAATAAAATGTGAAAATAAAGAAAAACATGAGAAAAATGGAAAATATGTGTGGCGAATAGCAATTATAATTGGTTCATTTCAGTAACTGGGCCCAGAAGGGGTGGGGGTAGCAACGCACATAAGGCCCACTATGCAATCAGAGAATAAAATGAAAAATAGAAAGGAAAAAGAAAAACTCGCGGTGCAGGAAGTAACAAAAACACGTGCATTTCTTGACTGGGCCTGGGAAAGGGGTGTGGATATCATAAAGTTCACTTAAGCCCACCATCAGCGTTTAATGAAACGCTGCGCTTTGATAACTCTGAAATCCTTCACAAACTGAAAACAAAACGTGGTCGTTGGATCTTGATTCCAGTCAAAGTCTTGCTCTGATCCAAGGGTATCTAACTCGTCTTCTTCCTTTGAACTCTCATGGAGGGAAAGGCCATGGCTGAGCAGAGTTTGAAGCTTTCTCTTCCTCCCAATCGTATCTCATCAAATCTCCATCAAATGCCAAAATTAAAAAGCCTAACATGCTCCAAATTTCACCAGGAATTCATTTATGATAATCAAACATCTTGAAACTAAACCTAGCTCCAAACACGATTCATTTATCAGATAATTGACAGTTGTTGCTGTGACAACCAGACTTCAGTTTATTAGACGCTATTTCTCGAGCAGTTTTGCAGTTTATTTTGCGGTTGGCAAATTCCAGGGTTTCATTTGTATTCAACCATCTTCTACCTTTGAATGATTAAAGGCTGGGCGCTCTTCAACCATTCAGGTCCAAGCCGCTTGAATAGGGGCAGCTGTTGCACCCTAAAATTTGACCAACCGGGTCCCGTATCTGGCTCGATGTTTCGACGCATTTCGCATTCGCATTTACATATTGCATATACTGCATTTCCTCAATCATGGTGATTTTATCGGGATTACAGCCCTGCTGTCGCATTTCAGGTGTTTCAGACCGGTTCGGATAATCGGAGGTTATTTTGAGAAGTCGCGCGCTTCCTGGTTGTTTTCAGCTTACGCAGTGATTTTTGAGATTCTTGGTGTCCGGGTTTACTGTTTGCTTCGATCTGGTCTCGCGCTCTCTTTTATATTGGTTATTTGCCTTTGTCTGCATTTTTTAGAATTTAATAGCCTTTTGTAGATTTTAAATAGGCTTTATAGATTTTCTAGAATTTAAATAGATTTCTTTTAATATTTTTAATAACTTTAAATCTTTTTTAGAATTTATAAATTGTTTTTAAATAGATTTTAGAGTAAACTTTTTTTTAGATATCAAGTCATTTTTTAGATAATAGATTTTAATATTTGTAGAATTTAATAGTTTTAGAATAGTTGTTAATAGTTTTTTTAAAATCTTTTTAGAATAATAAATATTATAGATATTAGTTTTAATAAAGAATTAATAGAATTTTAGTAGATTTTATCAATATAGGTATTAATGAAAAGTGATAGAAATTAGTAAATAGATAGTAATAGTCTTTATTATTTTTTTTAGAATATATTAGTAGCTTTTAATTAGTTTTTAGGTTTAATTAGAAGTAATTGTTTAGATATTAATTAGCTTTTCAGATTAATTCATTAGCATTAGGTCCATCAATTTTCGTTTTCAGCATTTATTGGTCTTCATCATTATTAATTCAGTCATTTGTCCATTAATCATCAATTAGCCTTTTAATTTGTATTAATCATGTTCATTCAGTCCAAATCCATGTTTAAGTCCATTTTAATCAGCATTTTTGGTATTTAGCATTGGGCTTTTTGTCCACGAATATTCAGTCAAGGCCCACTTCCGCAGAGTCCAAAAAAAATCTGTGTCTTATAAAAGCTCCAACCACGTGTTATGATCAGAGGGGGGCCACATCATTTTTTCCCACTTCACCCAGAATTCAGCCACGTTTCCCACTTTCTCCTCTCCCCTCCACGTGTGCTTCATGCAACTTCTCCCTCTGCCTCTCTCACCGCCACTTGTCACCACCTGAGCCCCACCGGTTGCATGGCCGGCGGCCATGCAACCACCGCCACTAACTTACTCCGACCACCCTAACTACCCTACAACCAACTCCGGCCGCCACACCAATCGCCGGAAAACGAGAAAACCCCCAATCTTCATGTTCTTTCTTCGCCGATCTTCATCCAAGCATCACCTTCAACGTTTTTTCAGCAATAATCATCAATACGTTTCCAGACAATCTTCATCCACGAGATCATCATCATACATTTTTCTTCTCAGATCCTCATCAGTAATCATCAATCGATATCCGGTGACGATTGTTTATCCAGATTCATAAGGTTCATCACCTTCTTCATTCATCCATCTCCAGAAAAGTTCCAGACGATCGTCATCCCGTGTTCTTCATCATCTTCATCTGTTTCCAGAAATTCATACTCAAGAACCTTCATCCACGCCATCAGAATCCCCAGAAACGCATGAACATGCATCAAGATATTCATCCATAACCTTCGCCAATCTCCAGAAAATTTCTTTAAGAAGCTTCGTCAGAAGTCATCGCAATATCAACAACACTTGTAGCAATCTTCCAAGAAGCTTCAAGCAAACCATTTACAGGTGATCTTCCGCAAGACTCGTCCAAGAACTTGTTCACCAGGAACATCAAGATCTCTCTGATCTCCATCCACGCTCATGGACGCATTCATCTCCAACCTTCGTTGTCCGTCTTCACCGAGCAAGACGCGGAATCTTCGCGAGTTTCTTTCCAACCTTCTTCACAAATTTCCAACTGTAACAGTGGTCGACATGGATCTTTGATCGTAGCAATCTGTTTGTGAGTTTTAGTTGTTGATGTTAAGTTTGATAAGTTTGTCTGGTACGATTTGGGTGGAGGAAATGGAGACGGAGAGAAACGAGGGTGACAACGGCTGTGAACAGTGGAAAGAAGAGGAAGAAGGGAGATTAGGGTTTCAACGTGGACTGATTGGAAGCAAGGAAGCCCTCGTGGGTGATGGGCTGAACTATTGGCCCAAGCTCATTTTTTTGATCCGTACCCCGTTTTTTGGCCATTCGCACCCCAATCCCTGGCTATACCCCTCCGTTTTCTTTGTTGAAGGATTTTGGGCCTGAGCCCAACGTTTTTCTGGATAGACCACCCTGTGTTTTGGCCATGCACCCCCCTCCCCGTTTCTGAGTTGCTTTTGGGCTGGGCCTATTTCCTTTATTTTTTTGCATTATTTTTGCTGTACCCCTGGCTGGGCTGGTTGCACCCCCTAGTGTTCTTTTTTTGTTTTTTCTTTATTTTCTTTTCTTTTATCTTCATTTGTTTAGGTTTTTTTATATGAAAAAATATATGAAAGATATATGAAAAAAAATGAGAAAAAAGATTCAAGGAAAAGAATATTGAAAAAAAAAGAGAGAGAAGAAAAGAATAAAAGAATAAAGAAAGAAAATATTAAAAAAAAGATTTGAGAAAAGAATATTGAAAAAAGATTTGAGAAAAGAACATAGAGAAAAAAATATGAAAAGAATAGAAGAAAAAAATAGTAAAAAAAAGAGAATATAAAAATATTAGTTTGTAGAGTTAAAATTTTCTTTAGAATAGACAATTTTTCATAGAGTTTATTTCACCTTTTTAGAGGTAGTTTTAGAAGTCCACTTGTTAGGGGACTATTTTCCATTTGATTTTCCATTATAGATGGATAGGATAGTATTCTTTAGGAGTTTAGTCCTATTTCTCAATCATTGTAATCCTTTTCAGAATATTAATAAAACGAGATTTGAGTTGTGGTCCCGAAAGTAGCCGAACTACAGCTGCTCTGATTTCTCGTACTGAGCGAGAATATGTAGGCATAGGATGCGATATCCTAGCGAGCACACTAACAACTAACCTTTTGTTCTCTCGCTGCTGTGCGATCGAGATTTTCCCGCTGTCGAATGATGTTATCCTTTTCTCTTGCCCGAGTGCATTTGAGACCAGACCGTAGCTTTAATTCCCGTAGGGTCCCGTACCTTTTAAAACCAGATTAATTTCTCACTCCTGTGTGAGAACACCCTGCTTAGCCGTAGTTAGCCTGAACTACGAAAGCTCTGATCTTCCATGTTGTGTGGAAGTACGTAGGCACAAGACGCGAAGTCTTGGCGAGCCAATTTCCCCGTCGTCCCGAACTACGTTGACTCTGACTTTCTCTCTTGAGAATACGTAGGCATAGAGTGCGACGCTCTATCGAGTCAATTCCCTTCCGTTTAGATTTAGAAGCCGTAGATAGATTGTTTTTGCATCCTTTAGACAAACCAAGCAAGCGTGGATCCCGTCGAGTACGACGGATGTGAGGGGTGCTAATACCTTCCCCTTGCGTAACCGACTCCCGAATCCAGGATTTGGTTGCGATGACCATTCCTTTCCCGTCTTTGCGGTAGGTTTACTCTGAGCGTTTCCTTTCCCTCTGTTGGGATAAATAACGCACGGTGGCGACTCTTCTGTTCAGCCGGCGCTGATTTTTGCAGTAGCGACAGCTGGCGACTCTGCTGGGGATCCAACGTCCCCTGGCTGCTAAGGATTGCGATAGTTCCTTATGCATGTGGGATCCAACGTCCCCTAAGAGAGTCAATCCTAGCGCTTGTTTGCTTGTCTATTGGGGTTTATTTATTGATATTATCTGTTGCTGTTGTGCTGTTGAGGTGTGACGGGTGTTCTATGATTGAGAGATAAGTCGGACCTGGGCTTGAGTGCACCTTAGACTTAGAGTGGAAATTAGTGGGCGCGTACCGGCTTTGCTTGTACTAATGTCCCGCGAAATCCACACTCAGACGAGGTTCTTCTGGTTGGCCTCTTGTCCCACCCTTTGGGTGGCTCGGGTTGCTGGTTAGTTGGATTGTCGACTCTGGGAACCGATCATTTGGAAGTTAGCTAAGTGAGGCCTCTTCAATACTTGATGATGCCACTCCTTCTGGGAATCGTATCGTCAGTTTTGAAAGTCTGTGACGCTGACGACCGCATAGGATGTCGTACCTTGACAGATCTAGGTCCATTACCCGTGAGTGGGGTTTTTTTTTGCAGGAACCTTGACTTCTAACCTACCCGTTATTTTGGTCTTCTCTTCAGAGCGAATGTACTCCATCAGCAGTGCAGCAGTATTCAGATTGTGTGGGGGCTGCGATCCCATGTTTGCTGCATATTGTATTTGCATTTGCATAAACGTGTTGCATCATATTGCATATCATCCTCCAGTTAGCCAGAGTTCTGATCTAGCCTTTGTTTCCTGAAGGTGATTACCTGGAGTTTGGATTGAGCAACTGTTGATTGACAGAAGACGACCTAGGGGTTGAGTAGATTTGAGCAGAATTGAGCATTGAAGTCAGTTGAAGATTATTAGTAGCTATGTCTGAAGGCAATTTCCAGTCTCCTAACACCTTGACAGGGTTTACTATGACGTCCAACCCTCTGTATGATTCTATGGAAGACTTCCCGCAAGTAAACAACGTTACTGCAGACCAAGTGGTACAACCTTCTGTTGAGAACCGAGATCGACATGAGCAGTTTGTTGCCCGAAATGAACGTCCTCCTCCTGTTAACAATCAAGGTGTTGTTTTCCCTGGGATGAATTACCGAAGAGATATTCCAATAGCCAGGACCGTAGATCCAAGAGCTCTTGAGATGGATAGAAAACTCTGAGCGTTAGAAGAAGGAATGAAAGCTTTGAAAATGAAAGATGTTGTTAACCTGAATGCTGCAGACATGTGTTTGGTTCCTGACCTGGTGTTGCCTTATAAGTTCAAAGTGCCGAAATTTGAGAAGTACACGGGAGATAGCTGTCCGAAGCAACATTTGATGATGTTCTGTCGAAGAATGACTTCGTTTGTGCGAGATGACAAATTGATGATCCATTGCTTTCAAGATAGTCTGACTGGGGCATCTCTGAGGTGGTATATGCAGTTAGAAAGAAATCAGATTCGATAATGGGTGGATTTAGCCAGAGCTTTTCTGAAGCAGTACGATTATAATCGGGACATAGCTCCTCATCGCATGCAGTTACAAGAATTGTCTCAAGAGAACAATGAACCTATCAGGAAGTATGCTCAGAGATGGAGAGAATTTGCTGCTAGAGTGCACCCACCGCTTTTAGACCGAGAGCTGACGAGCATGTTTGTAGATTCCCTACAAGACCCGTACTTCGAAAGATTGCTTGGACTTCCGTTAAGTTTCTCTGACGTGGTAACATTAGGAGAACGCCTTGAGTATGCCATAAGAATAGGGAAAATTCAGATTACTTCAAACGATCAAGCTGGTGAAACTGAATACCCTTGTGACTATCAGAGCGAAGGAGGAGTTGTAATCAATGCAGGCATGCCAAATATTGAATATCCTCGAGACGAATCGGTGAATTTTGTTGGTTCTTCATCTTATCAAAGATCAGTACCTCATGTGGCTTGTTATGCTGGACAAACAACTGTGCCTAGGGCACCCTATCAGGAATCTTATGTCGCTTCCCTTGCAAATCAGCAAACTCGTGGTCGAGGTTATCAGAATCAGCGTCAGAATCAGAATCGACCTTGCAACAATTTGGAACGAAGGAAAGCTCCTTCTCACCCAGTGCCTATACCGTATAGCCAGCTGCTACCATCTTTGATCCAGAGTTCTTTGGTGGAACCTAAAGCTCTTAAGCCAGTTCCAGAACCTTACCCTCCTGGGTACAATCCCCACGCTCAGTGCGGTTACCATGGTGGATCTCCAGGGCATTCGACGGAAGATTGTAAAGCATTTCAGGCGAAAGTGCAACAGTTGATCGACCAAGATCGCATTTCCTTTCGAGAAGGATTTCTGTTTGTTCATACCAACCGCTCAGCTGTCTAAGCTCGTAGATTCAGAAGGTTGTTTTCAAAGGAGCCAGTGATTCAGACAGGAGGGCGCCTCGACATTGGCAGTCCTCAGACTTTTATATCATTTGCATTTGTAGTTTTCTTTTCTGTCAGTTACTATTTGCTGTAAACATTGTATGTTTCGAATGGTGATATTAATAAGGTGACTATGCATTTTTCTGAATTAATCATGTCGCTGTCGCTCATTTATTGCATTGCACTGACACTCGCATTTTATTCACTCCACTTTGTCACATGATTAGCAAAGATTGGAGGGAGGATGACAAAATAAACTCATAACCGATGATCGTATGCTTTCAGATAAAACCTTGCCGATGACGTACAAGGCATTGTTTCAAATCCCCTAAACACTGGAGATATAAGGAGTTAGTCCCTTGTTAACCACTTCGATCCAGGAAGTAGAAGTTTTTTCGGACTTTTTAACCCTCACATCTTAACCCGGGGCAGGGTAGTTGTCAGTTAGCTTGACCAAGCGTTCAAGTCTTACAGAGGAGTGTTTCCATTCGAGGACCAATAACAGTTTATACCTCTCAAGAGGTTGTATCTTGTCAACCACAATGGTTAAATCTCACCAACCAGGAGTGAGACAGTTACCATCTTGTCGGAACAATCAAGACAATCAGTGTCACACGACTTTGTTCCAAAAGGAAAAAAAGAAAGACAAAAGAAAGCCCGCTAAGTAAAAAGAAATGAAAAAGCTGGAAAGCTAATACTTAGGCAAAAATCAGGGCATCCCGCTGGACTTCAAAAATCGAAAAAAAAAAGCGAAAAGAACTCAAAAGGAGTCAGTCCAGGAAAAAATTAGGGAATCAAAAAGAATGAAAAAGAAGGGACAGAAAAAAAAATAGACCCCCAGTGAAAGACAAAGTTGTGTATACAGACACCGAAAACGAAGAAGGAGTAACTGTCACTCCGAAAAAACCTTGTGAATTCCTTAGTTATGGTTCTTACCATTCGACATACCTCTCGAAGAGGCGAGCGCTCGTGCTAAGTTTATTGAACTTTAGGATCGGAGATCATCACGTAGAAGGGGTGGGTACAAATCAAAATTTGAGCCAAATATCCTTTGTTTCACGAACCGTGAACCCGACCACGATACAACCTTTAAAAGACCTAATTGAGGCAGTGTTTATTCTGAAAGCGCATTACGATAAGGTTGAGTAACCTGACTCTTTCTTGATTTGCTAATCATATCCTCGTTGTATTTTTCACTGATCGAATCAGCACTACGTTTGAACTCAGGTTCATTCGTCACTCACAATCATGACACATAAATGAGTGACAGCACGAATTTTTTCAAAATCTGCATAAACATTGCATTAAAATTACCATTCGTGAATAGACGATTTTTACTTGCAGGATAGTAGTTGACACGAAGGAAATCCCATCAGGGAATAATCGAACAGGGCTGAAAAACACAGTAGTCTGGACCAGAATGGTGTATGTTGTGAAACCCTGTGAATCAGGGGCATTAATTTTCAGTAAGTTCAGTATCAGTTAGTCTGAGGACAAGTCCCGAAGCATCAGTTGATCAGAGGCAGTTTGTTTGAGAAGCAGTTGATCAGAAGTGAGTCTTCTCGAGATCCAATCAGGGGCAATCATCTAGAATGTTGTGATTTGAAAATAGATACTTCAGGTGGATAATTAGATCAGGTTAAGTCGCTTATACGCTCATTCAGGGGCAAAGTCACTTCAGAGATAGTGAAGACCAACTGGGTTGACAATTGTTTGATTGAGGTTGAATCGTTTATCGTACAGATACCGGGGAAAATATTCTCGAAGTCTTCTCGTGGCAAGCTGTTCAGAGCAAGTACTCCCAAAAGTTGGATTGGGGCAAGTTGAACCGTACTGGGGCAAGTTGTTCAAGCAAACCTGTTTATCCCCAGCCAGAGTTGAGTATCAGGGAATCGTGTCAATACCCTTATCAAAAAACCTGAACCTTCTAAATAAGAGGAGTCGTGTTGTCGGTGGATTGTTATCCTACAGTTTAAATCTGTCACTTGACAAGAAAAATTTGTAACCAAGTCGTTTCCAAAGCCCAGGTCTCGCCTGGCAAACCGGTAACCAGTTCTCGTCTGGCCCATGCTTCCGCAAATACCAGTTCTCGCCTGGTACCTGTCTCCGTTTAACCAGTTATCGTATCGTCGATCTTTTTCCGTAAACATCAGTTCTCGCCTGATGCATGTCAACTTCCAACCAGTTCTCGTCTGGTCACCGTTTCTTTAACCTATTGTTGTATCAGTTCTCGTCTGGTACGTGTCAGCTTTCAGCCAGTTCTCGCCTGTCTGTCTTTTTCTTAGCCTATATCCAGTCAGCCCCGTCTGACGTTCAAAACATAAAAAACCAATTTTCGTTCAATTAACCTAATCTATTTTGCTATCAGTTCTCGCCTGGTAGTCTACCTTTGAATGCTAGTTCTCGTCTAGTATTTTCTATCTTGTTAATAACCCGTTGTTATCCTAAAAAACCAAAAAATGTGTAAATACCCGATGCAATAATATTGTCACGTTTCCTGACACGAAGCTTAATGGATGCCAGTTCCCCGATTAATGTTGAATGACGTATGGACGTTGTTAAATCAGAGGTACTCCTCTTCAGCAGATGAAAGTTGTGTATTATTCCCGGAAGAATTGAGACTGTATTTTACCCCGCATCAGAGTAGGATCAGGAGTATCCCCAGCCAATTAAGATTGATATCCTTGACAGAAGGGGCATTCTCAGCAGCATGCTGTGCACAATCAACCCCAGATTGGGTAATCCCCTACATAGTACAATCAGTTGCCAATGATTTAGAATGAGTATTCTCGTGTAGGGCCGTGTTTCCCTTTTCTAGCATTTATTTTGCTGAGATGATTATGTGATAACCGATTACCTTCAGTGGAATTGACTCTGCCTTCGACATTTATTTTGCCAAACGGTTTGTAGACCTGGTGTTCTCTGGCAGCTAGGGCTTACATTAGCATTTGCACATATCGTCAGATTTGCATCTATCAAAACACATAGCATATTCATGCCGTATGGGGCATTGCATTTACAAATACATAGCATATTCATGCCGTATAGGGTATTGCAGTTACAAACGCATAACATTTACATGTCATATAGGGCATTGCATCATTTCAGACATCCGCATGTCGAAGCATAGACCAGGGTGGTTACCCATTGGATTTCGAATTTGTTCACCTGCAGAGTTGTTCGGTTAAGCTTCTCTACTCCACCCAGCGGAGTGATTTCTTCACCTCTGGTTGTTACGTCAGCACTGGAAAAAAAAAAGAAACAAAGATTGACATATATCAAACTTCTGAAGCTGCCGCCTTCGTCGAAATAGGTGCCAGGCAGTTAAATTCAGAATTTCCCAGGAGAGTTCCCTCAGGTTCGCCGTGAACCATGAGTCGACAGAAAAGATCCCATAATAGATGGGAAGGTGTTTGCTTTTTCGAAGCATTATTCCGAAGATTCAAGAATCTGTGGCGTCACGCAGGTGATTGATGTTGAAAAAACAGCAGAAAATTTATCAGATAATTGACAGTTGTTGCTGTGACAACCAGACTTCAGTTTATTAGACGCTATTTCTCGAGCAGTTTTGCAGTTTATTTTGCGGTTGGCAAATTCCAGGGTTTCATTTGTATTCAACCATCTTCTACCTTTGAATGATTAAAGGTTGGGCGCTCTTCAACCATTCAGGTCCAAGCCGCTTGAATAGGGGCAGCTGTTGCACCCTAAAATTTGACCAACCGGGTCCCGTATCTGGCTCGATGTTTCGACGCATTTCGCATTCGCATTTACATACTGCATATACTGCATTTCCTCAATCATGGTGATTTTATCGGGATTACAGCCCTGCTGTCGCATTTCAGGTGTTTCAGACCGGTTCGGATAATCGGAGGTTATTTTGAGAAGTCGCGCGCTTCCTGGTTGTTTTCAGCTTACGCAGTGATTTTTGAGATTCTTGGTGTCCGGGTTTACTGTTTGCTTCGATCTGGTCTCGCGCTCTCTTTTATATTGGTTATTTGCCTTTGTCTGCATTTTTTAGAATTTAATAGCCTTTTGTAGATTTTAAATAGGCTTTATAGATTTTCTAGAATTTAAATAGATTTCTTTTAATATTTTTAATAGCTTTAAATCTTTTTTAGAATTTATAAATTGTTTTTAAATAGATTTTAGAGTAAACTTTTTTTTAAATATCAAGTCATTTTTTAGATAATAGATTTTAATATTTGTAGAATTTAATAGTTTTAGAATAGTTGTTAATAGTTTTTTTAAAATCTTTTTAGAATAATAAATATTATAGATATTAGTTTTAATAAAGAATTAATAGAATTTTAGTAGATTTTATCAATATAGGTATTAATGAAAAGTGATAGAAATTAGTAAATAGATAGTAATAGTCTTTATTATTTTTTTTAGAATATATTAGTAGCTTTTAATTAGTTTTTAGGTTTAATTAGAAGTAATTGTTTAGATATTAATTAGCTTTTCAGATTAATTCATTAGCATTAGGTCCATCAATTTTCGTTTTCAGCATTTATTGGTCTTCATCATTATTAATTCAGTCATTTGTCCATTAATCATCAATTAGCCTTTTAATTTGTATTAATCATGTTCATTCAGTCCAAATCCATGTTTAAGTCCATTTTAATCAGCATTTTTGGTATTTAGCATTGGGCTTTTTGTCCACGAATATTCAGTCAAGGCCCACTTCCGCAGAGTCCAAAAAAAATCTGTGTCTTATAAAAGCTCCAACCACGTGTTATGATCAGAGGGGGGCCACATCATTTTTTCCCACTTCACCCAGAATTCAGCCACGTTTCCCACTTTCTCCTCTCCCCTCCATGTGTGCTTCATGCAACTTCTCCCTCTGCCTCTCTCACCGCCACTTGTCACCACCTGAGCCCCACCGGTTGCATGGCCGGCGGCCATGCAACCACCGCCACTAACTTACTCCGACCACCCTAACTACCCTACAACCAACTCCGGCCGCCACACCAATCGCCGGAAAACGAGAAAACCCCCAATCTTCATGTTCTTTCTTCGCCGATCTTCATCCAAGCATCACCTTCAACGTTTTTTCAGCAATAATCATCAATACGTTTCCAGACAATCTTCATCCACGAGATCATCATCATACATTTTTCTTCTCAGATCCTCATCAGTAATCATCAATCGATATCCGGTGACGATTGCTTATCCAGATTCATAAGGTTCATCACCTTCTTCATTCATCCATCTCTAGAAAAGTTCCAGACGATCGTCATCCCGTGTTCTTCATCATCTTCATCTGTTTCCAGAAATTCATACTCAAGAACCTTCATCCACGCCATCAGAATCCCCAAAAACGCATGAACATGCATCAAGATATTCATCCATAACCTTCGCCAATCTCCAGAAAATTTCTTTAAGAAGCTTCGTCAGAAGTCATCGCAAGATCAACAACACTTGTAGCAATCTTCCAAGAAGCTTCAAGCAAACCATTTACAGGTGATCTTCCGCAAGACTCGTCCAAGAACTTGTTCACCAGGAACGTCAAGATCTCTCTGATCTCCATCCACGCTCATGGACGCATTCATCTCCAACCTTCGTTGTCCGTCTTCACCGAGCAAGACGCGGAATCTTCGCGAGTTTCTTTCCAACCTTCTTCACAAATTTCCAACTGTAACAGTGGTCGACATGGATCTTTGATCGTAGCAATCTGTTTGTGAGTTTTAGTTGTTGATGTTAAGTTTGATAAGTTTGTCTGGTACGATTTGGGTGGAGGAAATGGAGACGGAGAGAAACGAGGGTGACAACGACTGTGAACAGTGGAAAGAAGAGGAAGAAGGGAGATTAGGGTTTCAACGTGGACTGATTGGAAGCAAGGAAGCCCTCGTGGGTGATGGGCTGGACTATTGGCCCAAGCTCATTTTTTTGATCCGTACCCCCGTTTTTTGGCCATTCGCACCCCAATCCCTGGCTATACCCCTCCGTTTTCTTTGTTGAAGGATTTTGGGCCTGAGCCCAACGTTTTTCTGGATAGACCACCCTGCGTTTTGGCCATGCACCCCCTTCCCCGTTTCTGAGTTGCTTTTGGGCTGGGCCTATTTCCTTTATTTTTTTGCATTATTTTTGCTGTACCCCTGGCTGGGCTGGTTGCACCCCCTAGTGTTCTTTTTTTGTTTTTTCTTTCTTTTCTTTTCTTTTATCTTCATTTGTTTAGGTTTTTTTATATGAAAAAATATATGAAAGATATATGAAAAAAAATGAGAAAAAAGATTCAAGGAAAAGAATATTGAAAAAAAAAGAGAGAGAAGAAAAGAATAAAAGAATAAAGAAAGAAAATATTAAAAAAAAGATTTGAGAAAAGAATATTGAAAAAAGATTTGAGAAAAGAACATAGAGAAAAAAATATGAAAAGAATAGAAGAAAAAAATAGTAAAAAAAAGAGAATATAAAAATATTAGTTTGTAGAGTTAAAATTTTCTTTAGAATAGACAATTTTTCATAGAGTTTATTTCACCTTTTTAGAGGTAGTTTTAGAAGTCCACTTGTTAGGGGACTATTTTCCATTTGATTTTCCATTATAGATGGATAGGATAGTATTCTTTAGGAGTTTAGTCCTATTTCTCAATCATTATAATCCTTTTCAGAATATTAATAAAACGAGATTTGAGCTGTGGTCCCGAAAGTAGCCGAACTACAGCTGCTCTGATTTCTCGTACTGAGCGAGAATATGTAGGCATAGGATGCGATATCCTAGCGAGCACACTAAAAACTAACCTTTTGTTCTCTCGCTGCTGTGCGATCGAGATTTTCCCGCTGACGACTGATGTTATCCTTTTCTCTTGCCCGAGTGCATTTGAGACCAGACCGTAGCTTTAATTCCCGTAGGTTCCCGTACCTTTTAAAACCAGATTAATTTCTCACTCCTGTGTGAGAACACCCTGCTTAGCCGTAGTTAGCCTGAACTACGAAAGCTCTGATCTTCCATGCTGTGTGGAAGTACGTAGGCACAAGACACGAAGTCTTGGCGAACTAATTTCCCCGTCGTCCCGAACTACGTTGACTCCGACTTTCTCTCTTGAGAATACGTAGGCATAGAGTGCGACGCTCTATCGAGTCAATTCCCTTCCGTTTAGATTTAGCAGCCGTAGATAGATTGTTTTTGCATCCTTTAGACAAACCAAGCAAGCGTGGATCCCGTCGAGTACGACGGACGTGAGGGGTGCTAATACCTTCCCCTTGCGTAACCGACTCCCGAATCCAGGATTTGGTTGCGATGACCATTCCTTTCCCGTCTTTGCGGTAGGTTTACTCTGAGTGTTTCCTTTCCCTCCGTTGGGATAAATAACGCACGGTGGCGACTCTTCTGTTCAGCCGGCGCCGATTTTCGCAGTAGCGACACAAGCCATTCCAAGTTCTCATGACCTCTTATCTAGCCTAAAAACATCATTTTCAACACATGTCATGTTGAACATTTTTCCATTTGAAGAGTGGAAGAGGGAGATTTGGACCTATGTTGAAAAATGACCTGTAATTCAACTTTCCCAAAATACCCCTAGATTGCCAAGACCATAACTTGAGTTCTACAAATCCTCTTGAGGACTTATAGTACTGAAATTAAATCTAAGATCAAGATCTACAACTCTTATGTTGACCAAGAATCCATTTGAAAACTCCTTGATGGGAAAAAGTTGCTTGGAAGTCAAGTGACTTTCACAGATAAATTTCAGTGTCCTCTAGGGACCCATAACTTGCAAGAACCATAACTTGAGTTCTATAAATATCCTTGAAGACTTCTAGTACTCAAATTAAAGCTATTGAGATGCTCTACAAGTTTCATGTTGACCAATAATTCATTTGAAGCTTGAATGTTGACTTCTCTGGCTTGGAAGTTAGGCCTAAATTAGGGTTTTTTACACTGAAACCCTAATTTAGTAACTCCTCTTCTCCTTGATTCTCTTTGATTTATCCTTGGCACAACACCACACATGTATAAACATATCAATTCATGAATTCCACATCCTCCAACTAAGCCTAGATGCTCTTCAATCACTCATTTGACCTAGGGTTGACCTAGGGTTGACCCAGATGAAACCCTAGTTGACTGCACTTCAACCCTGGCTCTTGTACTCGTATCAATGACTTATATCATCTTCAAAATGACCCTCTAGGTCTTCCATGATCTTTGTACACCTTCCATGGCTCACACACTCATTGATGATCTTCAATATATCCCCAAGATTGGGAGAGAAATCCATTGGTTGACCTTCAAACTTCTCAAAGCTTCAACTCATTTCTTGATTACTTGGATTGTCTTAAGCTTGAATAAAACCCCTTGATGGGCCTCTTTCTGATAAAAATGGCACTTGATCCCCTGTTAGAGGACTTGTTATGCTATGTTGTGCAAATGATTAGACTATGTACATGACTTATTATGCAAATGCCAATGCAATTGAAACATAAACCAAGTGAAATAGGTTGAGCAAATTTTAGGGTGCAACAGCTGCCCCTATTCAAGCGGCTTGGACCCGACTAGGTGAAGAGCGAACGACCTTCAAACATTCGAGGTACGAGACGGTTGAATACCAAGAACCCGGATATTTGCCAACCGTAGAGATAAGTTGCACCACTGCTTGGGGAACAACACTCGTCGATTGAACCTGATTAAAACGGTAACCACTGATCAACCACCTGATACAGATCCGATTAACTGCCTGCGCAACACCAAACTTGTCAATATAGGAATAACCTGGACGACTTCACTGGGCAAATACTTTTGTCAACAAACATAACTCTGCCAACGATACAGGAAAAGAGTTTCGCCATCACTACGGGAAATACCACCGCCCCGACTGCGGGACATAACTCCGCCATCACTACGGGACATAACTCCGCCATCACTACGGGAAATACTCTGTCATCACTACAGGACATAACTCTGCCATCACTACGGGCAATACTCTGTCATCACTACAGGACATAACTCCGCCATCACTACGGGACATAACTCCGCCATCACTACGGGAAATACTCTGTCATCACTACAGGACATAACTCCGCCATCACTACTGTCGCTACTGCGAAAATCGGCGCCGGCTAAACAGAAGAGTCGCCACTGTGCGTTATTTATCCCAAAGGAGGGAAAGGAAACGCTCAGAGTAAACCTACCGCAAAGACGGGAAAGGAATGGTCATCGCAACCAAATCCTGGATTCGGGAGTCGGTTACGCAAGGGGAAGGTATTAGCACCCCTCACGTCCGTCGTACTCGACGGGATCCACGCTTGTTTTCTAGTACGGATTGTTATTCTATCTGCTCTACAGGTCAAGGGTTAAAAAGAAAGAAAATGACTCGGCAAAGTATTGCACTTTATGCCTACGTATTCCCGTCTGGAACGAGAAATCAGAGTCAACGTAGTTCGCCTACCTACGGGAAAGGAGGGGAAGGTTGCTCGCTAGGATATCGCATCCTATGCCTACGTACTTTCATACAGCATGAAAGATCAGAGCAAACGTAGTTCGGGCCACGTACGACACAAGTCTGTCTTGATTGTTTTTATCCTTCTGAAAAAGGTTTTCTCCTGATTACGCGTCCAAGCAGACAAAAATGACTTTTTGATTGGTTTACAGTCTTTTACGCAAGAACTGTCTTTTATTGATGTTTATCCTTTTATTGTATTTTTCTGATTGTTTTGAGAAAGAAGAGAAACAGCAACTCTAAAACCTATGGTTGAAAAGGGAATCAAAATCTACCCTAATGTTGTCATGCATGGGTGAGAACCTAATGTCTGTCATATTCCTCTCTTGCGCAGAGAGAAACAGAGATCCTAAGGGGATAAACAGAAAAGCAACAACATATATACAGTAAAGCAGTAAAATGCATGAATGCAGCAGTACAAGCGAGGCAAGGGAGTCCCACTCAACCTCGAACCTAGAAAACAATGAGCGAAGTGAAACAACTTCACCTCAATCTCAAGGGGAAAAATAACAAACAATACAGTCAAGAAACTCAAACAATACATCAACAGCTCTAAACAACACCAATAGCTCTAAACAGCAAAACCTGACAGCACAAGCTCCTTCTTCTATCAGTCTTCAAGGCAATAAACTTTATCCTCAATCTTCAAGGGCTTCTTCAAAGCAAGCTCTCCAGCAGAGAAATGATGACAAGAGGATTTAGAATGTTAAACAGTCTGCTGAGCACCAAAGGTGGCCTGCAGAAAGTTAACATAGTACAGACTGTTTCTCTCAAAGTTCTATCTCCTAGATACAGTCACTAATCCTTCCAAAGGAGAGATGTGAGTACTAAGGAGAGACTTTTAATCATTGAGAAAAATGGAGGCAAAAGGAACCATCCATGTTTATGAAGAAAATTTCTATTCTAAGGCTCTTCCTATATTCTATGTCTTATGATCTTCAAGCAAACCCAAGCAAGTCAAGCAATCTTCATCAAGCTTTGATTTTGATCTTCAACTTCATCTTCAATCCTTGCTAAGCTCCACAAACTCTAGCTAAGCCCACACCCCAAGCAAAAGCCCAAAAAGCCCACACAACAAAATAAACCCCAACAAAGGGCAAGCCAAACAAACACACAATTGTAAAATATACTAAAAATATTAATATAGTAGGGAAAATTCTAATATTATTTCTAAGGGATCTACTATGCCTACCCTTAATACCCTATATGCCCCAGATCCTAATTCAATCTAAAAAAGGTCCAAAAGAAATTGTTTTAATGCACCTAAGTTGTGTATAAACCCTAATTGGATCACCTAAAGTCATCTAATCAAAACTAATCAAAATCCAATTATAAAATCATGGAATAAATCCAGGGGGGAGCTCAAGTTTATATCTAATTACTCTAAAAAGAATGGCACTAAAATGTAAAGGGAGATAGCTAAACAAAAATCTACAATATTATGTAAAAACTATATCCAATAAAAAAACAACTAAATGTAAAATATTCACAAAAATAAAGAAAATACCTAAAATAATATTTTTCTTTATTCACAATTTTCTTGAAACAATTATCAACATGTAGCAAAAATTCCCATACCAAAATGACTATTTTTCAATTTTATATGAATTTTCAAAATTGTGAAATAAAATGAATTAAAAAAACACAAAGCTGGTGCAGATAGCAAGAAATTATAACACAGCAAGCATCTGGGCCCAGATGGGGGGTGCGCGTATCAAAGCGCCCTAGTCCCATGTTCATTTCAGAAAAGAAAAAGAAAATCAAAGAAAAAAGAAAAAGACTCGGTGCAAATAGCAGGCAAACATAGTGTAATATTGGATGAGCCATGAAGGGGGGTGTCAACAACACAAATCAACTTAAGCCCAATGCTCCTACTAAAATGAAACGATGCGTTTCAACATTAAGCCAAAACCTTCACAACTGAGGTGAGATCTGAACCACACGATCCATTCTTTGGTCCAAGGTCAGCGCACATTCAATGGTTGAGCGTCATCTTCCCCATTTGAATCAAATTGGAGCCAAAACTCCATTAATGGACCTCCAAGAATACTCAGAATGCAGCCAATCGAACACCATCGGTTCTTGATCAAAAATCACAAAATAAAATCCTAACATGCTCTACTTTTCACCCTGATTCCATCTATGGCAATGAAATTCATTGATATAGTCTCTAACCCTAAACACGATTCTCAAATCAAAATTGATCAGAAATTCAATATTCACCATTCATCAAATTAAGTGTCTCAATCTCTTCCTTGTTCCATACTGATCAATTCTAACTATAAACCTAAGGCTATAACTCCATATTCACCGAGTTCTAGGTCCAAACAGAATTCTTGTCAACCTAAAAATTGTCACTAAATCGAGCCAAACCTTCCAGAAAGCATCATCTAGCCACATACTAATCATCTATCCTAAGGATTCATGCTAATTCTACCTAATCCGAGCCATAGTGAGAAAGTTACTAACCTGTGTAAATGGAGAAAACAGATGATGAATTGCTTCAATCCAAGGCTTGCAAAGCTCCAGAATCACTCAATGCCTTGATATCTTGCTTCTGTATGCACTAATTCTTGATCAAAATGCTTGGATCACCAAAACAGATTTTCAGTTGCAGATGAAGAAATGAAACTTCAAGAACACGATCCAACCAATGATTCACTCTGATTTTGATTGCAATACACTCAGTGATGATTATTGAATTGAATTGAATCAAAAGAATGGATTGATTGTGAAGAAAATGAAGAATTCGAATATGAATTGCAATTGAGCAAGATGAATCTCAATCTCTCTTCTCTGCACCAAATGAAGTCCAACCTTGATCTTGATCAACTCTAATGGTTATATAGGTGATGTTAGAAACTTCTAGAGAGTGCTGGAATGATCCTATGAGAAAATGATAATCTCATGTCATGAGATGTTGAAAATGGCCAATGCAAAAACCAGTCCCTTCTTGCTTTGTTACAGCATCTTAAAGTAGCTTGAATTTCTCCTCTAATGAGAATTAGAAGGTGTAGGAATTCTTACTTGCCTTGTACCTTGATCCTTATGTGATTTGGCAAGTGTAACTTCCTTTGTAAGTAACCAATGATAAGTCCAAATTCTTGACCTCAAATTTAAAATCCAATGGTGTCAATGATCTCAAAACATGTTTTCCCTTCAATTTGGTATATCACATGATGTATTTTGGCTTTGGATCAAAAAATCCCAAATTTGGTCACTTGAAAATGAACTTTTACCTTCCATATTTGGTCAATTTTATCTTTTTGAGTTCCATGCATTTCCAAGCCATCATGACCCCTTTCCTAGACTCAAAACATCATTTTGAGCAAGTTTGATGTTGAACATTTTTCCATTTGAAGCTTGTAAGTAGGAGTTTTAGGCATATGCTTGAAATGACCTATAATCTTACTTTCCCAAAATACCCCTGGCTTGTCAAGATCATAAGTAGAGCTCCACAAATCAGATTGAGGCATACCATACCTTTCTAGAAAGCTAAGATCATGAGGAACAACTTTCATGTTGGCCACAATTCCATTTGAAAACTCCTCATGGGGTAAAAGTTGCTTGGAAGTCAAGTAACTTTCACAGATAAATTTCAGTGTCCTCAGATGACCTGTAACTTGCAAGAACCATAACTTGAGTTCTATAAATCTCCTTGATGCCTTACACCACTAAAATTAAAGGTCTTGAGATTCTCTACAAGTTTCATGTTGGTCAAGGATCCATTTGAGACTTGCATTTTGAATTACTTTGCTTGGAAGTTTGACCTAAATCAGGGAATTTTACATAGAAACCCTAATTTAGAAACTTCTCTTCTTCTTGATTTCTCTTAATTTCTCCTTGGCACAACACCATATCCATATCCACATATCAAATAGTGAATCCCACATTCTTCAAATAAGCCTTGATGCCCTTCAATCAAGCATTAGTCCTAGGGTTGACCTAGGGTTGACCCAGATGGAACCCTAGTTGCCTGTCTTCAACTGTAGCTCTTGTAACCACACCAATAACTTGTCTTACTTTCAAAATGACCCTCTAGGTCTTCCATGATGTCTACATATATTCCATGCCTCAGTTCATAGCTCACAACCTCTTTGATGATCTTCAAATACTCCCCAGATAGGATATAGATCTACTGCTTGATCTATTAACTTCTCAAAGCTTCACCTTCTTTCTTGGTGACTTGAATAGGCTTGAACTTGAATAAAAACCTTTTGGATATACTCTTTGAGATGAAAATATCACTTGATCCCTTGTTGGCTGACTTGCCTATGCTATGCTATGCAAATGAATGACCTAGGTATATGATCTACTATGCAAATGATAAAGCTATGAAAACACAAATCAGGTAAAACAAGTTGGTCAAATTTTAGGGTGCAACAGCTGCCCCTATTCAAACGGCTTGGACCCGACTGGGTGAAACGCCCGGAGCCTTCAGACAATCGAGGTACGAGACGGTTGAATACCAATAAACCCGGAAATTTGTCAACTGCAAAAATAAATTGCGAAATAAACTGCACCACTATCGAAGTACTTTTGCAATTCTGTCTTGTCATGGGACACATACGATGTTCCTTACGGGGAAATCCTTCGTCTAGGTACTGAAGAGTTCATTTGCCTATCTCTCACAGGAAACATGCGTCGACTTAGTAATACTTCGTCCGCCTATCCCATACGGGGACACTATTCTGTTACATCATAGGAAAATTTTCTTCTGCCCATCACACAGGAAAATTATTCTTCTGCCCATCACACAGGAAAATTATTCTTCTGCCCATCACACAGGAATATTATTCTTCTGCCCATCACACAGGAAAATTATTCTTCTGCCCATCACACAGGAAAATTATTCTTCTGCCCATCACACAGGAAAATTATTCTTCTGCCCATCACACAGGAATATTATTCTTCTGCCCATCACACAGGAAAATTATTCTTCTGCCCATCACACAGGAAAATTATTCTTCTGCCCATCACACAGGAATATTATTCTTCTGCCCATCACACAGGAAAATTATTCTTCTTCCCATCACACAGGAATATTATTCTTCTGCCCATCACACAGGAAAATTATTCTTCTGCCCATCACACAGGAATATTATTCTTCTGCCCATCACACAGGAAAATTATTCTTCTGCCCATCACACAGGAAAATTATTCTTCTGCCCATCACACAGGAATATTTATTCTTCTGCCCATCACACAGGAAAATTTTCTCGGACATAGCTTCTTTGCCTATTCTTTGCATTAACTAACTCCACTGGGGATATTCCGAAAATAATTGTCAAACACTCGTCTCGATAACAATTGGCTACTTCTGAACTTTGATTTTATGAGAACCTGAAATGCTGCAGCAGCAACAAATCTTGAAGAAAACATTCCGCTGGCCGGATACAATACCGCCTCAATTGGCAACTCTGTGGGGAAAATAATAAACTGAACTGTGTCATCATATGTCTCCCGGCGAGACCTCGATTGTCTGGTAATATCTGAGCTTTTAGAACTCCATACTCCTATTGAGAACCACACCTGAAAGCAAAAACTCAACCAACCTGATCTATGTTTCAAAATGCGTATGTTTGATAATGGTGTAATGCTCCATACAATATGGAAATGCTACGCGTTTTTTGTTTGGTGGATGCAAATATGACACTATATGCCGATGCAAATGCAGGCTCGAACTGCTGGGATAGCTCTAACAAGCTTGCTTCCTCAATCTTGGCCGTCGAGGACAAATGTCGTCCTACTGGGGAGTGAACGGGTATCACAAAGTATTCCGGCAAAATAAATGCCAGGACACACCACCAACTCTGTCGGGGAGAGTTTTAACCTTCGATTTCCATTGGGAGGAAAGAAAACACTTGCTGAAAAGAGAGAACTCCGTTGGGGACGAAACGACTCTCCTGAAAAAATCAACTGACTCCGTTGGGGAGAATAAATGACCTTACTGGGAAGGGAATCTCTATTGGGAAGAGTAGACTGTCTGGGTACAGCTCACAAGT
This sequence comes from Lathyrus sativus, assembly GCA_963859935.3. NCBI lineage: Eukaryota > Viridiplantae > Streptophyta > Magnoliopsida > Fabales > Fabaceae > Lathyrus > Lathyrus sativus. The sequence continues at coordinate 14,096,092 of OZ012736.1, forward strand.
TTGGAAATATTAATCTTCTGAGGCTAAACAAACTCTGCTCGAGATAGGGAATCCTTTTGGGGGACACTATACTGTCTGAATACAACCTACAATCTTGGAAGCACCAAACTCTGCTGATGGTAAACGACCCTGCTGGAGAATGTCCTGCGGATAAGCTACGACTAGCTGGGGAATTTGATCCTTCTTCAATAAGGAACATTGTCGCGACCTGCATGGGGATTCACTTCACATAATGATCAAGCCTTTTTGTCACGAGCCTCTGGTTAGGACTGCAATCTTCCAATCGCCTACTTCGTATGGTCAAGAACCCTGCAACACCACAAACGTGACAAGACAAGTCTATACAACCAAATCTATTCAGGTTAGCGTTAGTGACATCATTTTTAGTTAATTCAAAGTTTTAGCAATTATTGGCGAGGGCCAGCAATGTTATGCACTTGCTAGTTTTATTAAACATTGGCGTTTTTCACATACAATACAGTAAAGAACAAGTATCAAATACTGAATAGCATGTTTTATTGATTGGGCCCTTGAATGGGCAGAGTTTTGTACACTGGATGTAACTCCTGAAAAGAGGAAGTTACGCACAACAACTATACAAGTATACACAGGAAGCATAAGTACAATGACAAATCAAATTTACACATATGTCGGCAACGTGATGCAGACGAACATCATGAGCTGATCCTCCTATGACTCGCCTGACTCTGGCGCTTTCCCGGTATTCAGACTTCTGAAGAGATTGTATTTGATAATCAAACTCTCAGGTATATTCTCCCGCAGCAATGTGCACCGTAGCACCAAATTCGGACCACAGTCATTTGCTTTTTAAATCCCTAACTTTTGCGTGAACCGCCCTTTGCGGGTTTTCAGTTCACCGGGATACCCTTTTTTGCCGAAGCCGCCCAGTGTAGGTTTTCAACTTCGCGGGTGTACATTTTTTCAATTTTTATCCCTAATTTTTGCCCGAACCTTTCATTCTGTTTTTGGTTTGCCAGGATGCCCCATTTTTGCCTGGACTCTCTTTTTTCTGTCCAGCGGGTCAATTTCAAGCAAAGTATTTTTTAACTGCGTCCGAATTCACAGGCGACGTAAAGTCTTCACCTTCCATGGTGGACAACAAGAAATCTCCTCCTGAAAAGACTTTTCTGACAACATATGGCCCTTCATAGTTGGGGGTCCATTTGCCCCTGTGATCTGTCTGTGGCGGGAGAATCCTTTTCAACACAAGGTCGCCCGTCTGAAAGCTCCGAGGATGTATCTTCTTATCATACGCTTTCTTCATTCGGCTCTGGTACAACCGACCATATGCTAGAGAAGCTAACCTCTTCTCATCCATTAAACTCAGCTGGTTCAACCTGTCTTTCACCCATTCTGCCTCGTCAAGTTGGACATCCTGTAATACCCTCAGGGAAGGAATCTCAACCTCCAGTGGTAACACTGCTTCCATTCCGTATACCAACGAGAACGGGGTTGCCCCGGTTGATGTGCGTACCGTCGTACGCTAACCGTGCAAAGCAAAAGGTAGCATCTCATGCCAGTCTTTATAGGTCACCACCATCTTCTGAACAATCTTCTTTATGTTCTTATTGGCCGCTTCAACAACGCCATTCATCTTGGGTCGATAAGGGGAAGAGTTGTGATGCTCAATCTTAAAACTCTGACACAACTCCTTCATCATCTTGTTATTTAAGTTCGAACCGTTGTCGGTAATAATCCGCTCGGGGATTCCATATCTGCAAATGATATCTCGTTTGATAAACCTGGCTACCACCTGCTTGGTCACATTAGCATAGGATGCCGCTTCCACCCATTTGGTAAAATAATCAATTGCTACCAAAATGAATCGGTGTCCGTTAGATGCCGTCGGCTCGATCTTCCCAATCATGTCAATTCCCCACATCGAGAATGGCCACGGTGACGACATTACGTTCAGAGGACTCGGAGGCACATGGATTTTATCCGCATAGATCTGACACTTATGACACCTCTTCGCAAACTTGAAACAATCAGTTTCCATAGTTAGCCAGTAATAACCTGCCCGCAGTAACTTCCTCGTCATAGCATGTCCACCAGCATGTGTACCAAATGTACCCTCGTGTATTTCCTCCATAAGCAACTTCGCCTCTTTCTCGTCTACACAACATAGCAGCACCAAGTCGTGATTTCTCTTGTACAGGACACCGTCCGGATTCAGATAGAAATTACCAGCCAATCTCCTGAGAGTCTTCTGATCGTGACTGGATGCCCCAGCCGGATACTCTTTGTTCTTCAAGAAATTCTGGATGTTAAAGTACCAGGGTTTATCATCAGATACTTCGTCAATGGCAAATATGAAGGCGGGCCTGTCAAGCCGAGAGATAACAATTCTAGGAGCCTCATTCCAGAAGTTGACTTTATACATGGAAGACAATGTGGCCAAGGCGTCAGCCATCTGATTTTCTGCTCGCGGCACATGATGCAATTCAACCTTGTCAAAGAAAGGCAACAACCTCCTCGCGTAATTCATGTACGGTATCAAATTGGGCTGACGTGTCTCCCATTCTCCTTTTATTTGATTCACCACCAGAGCCGAGTCTCCGTATACATCCAGATTTTTGATTCGCAAATTAATGGCTTCTTCAAGCCCCATGATGCAAGCTTCGTATTCGGCTTCATTATTGGTAACCGGAAAGGTCAATCGAGCAGTAAATGGGATGTGCGACCCATGTGGAGTAGTGATGATTGCCCATATTCCGCTACCATAGGAGTTTACGGCTCCGTCAAAGATCAACTGCCATTTGGAACCCAATTCTGGTCCTTCGTCCGACAACGGTTGTTCACAATCTTTCATCTTTAGGTACATGATATCCTCATCAGGAAAATCAAACCTCATCGATTGGTAGTCCTCAATAGGCTGCTCAGCAAGATACTATGATAACACGCTCCCCTTTATAGCCTTCTGTGAGACATACTGGATGTCGTATTCGGTCAAAACCATCTGCCAACGGGCAATTCTCCCCGATAGTGCCTGCTTTTCAAACACGTATTTGATAGGATCCATCTTTGAGATGAGCATGGTTGTGTGATTTAGCATGTACTGCCTCAAACGCTTGGCGGCCCAGGCTAGCGCGCAACAAGTTTTTTCGAGCATTGAGTATCGAGATTCACATTCAGTAAACTTCTTACTCAAGTAGTATATCGCATGCTCTTTTCTTCCTGTCCCGTCGTGTTGACCGAGAACACAACCCATACTCCCCTCAAGAACCGTCAAATACATAATTAAGGGTCTCCCTGCCACTGAAGGTATCAAAATAGGAGGCTCCTGCAAATACTGTTTTATTTTATCGAACGCCTTTTGACAATTTTCATTCCAAGTTACAGCCTGGTCTTTCTTCAGCATCTTGAATAACGGCTCGCACGTTGCTGTTAGGTGAGATATGAACCGAGCGATGTAGTTCAACCTCCCTAAAAACCCGCGCACCTCTTTTTTTGTTTTAGGCGTCGGCATCTCTTGTATGGCTTTTATTTTTGCAGGATCGGCCTCTATTCCTTTTTCACTCACGATAAACCCCAGCAGTTTACCCGACCTCACCCCCGAAGGTGCATTTGTTAGGGTTCAGTCTCAGCCTGAACTTCCTAAGCCTTTTGAATAACTTCAGCAGATTGACCAAATGTTCTTCCTCCGTCTGGGATTTAGCAATCATATCATCGACATAAACCTCGATCTCTTTATGCATCATGTCATGAAAGAGAGTCGTCATTGCATGCTGATACGTTGCCCCAACATTCTTTAATCCGAAGGGCATCACTTTGTAGCAAAATGTTCCCCAAGGCGTAATGAAGGTAGTCTTCTCCATGTCTTCTGGCGCCATTTTAATCTGATTATAGCCCGAGAAGCCATCCATGAAGGAGAATACGGAGAATTGAGCGGTATTGTCAACCAGCACATCGATGTGAGGAAGTGGAAAGTCATCTTTCGGGCTCGCTTTATTCAGATCACGGTAATCTACGCACATTCTCACTTTACCGTCCTTTTTTGGCACTGGCACAATACTAGCGACCCATGAGGGATATTTTGTGACAGCTAGGAAACCAGCATCCCACTGCTTTTGAACCTCCTCCTTAATTTTTACTGCCATATCAGGTCTAGTCCTGCGAAGCTTCTGCTTAACCGGCGGGCATTCTTCTTTTAGCGGCAGACGGTGCACAACCATATCCGTATCCAGCCCAGGCATGTCTTCGTACGACCAAGCGAATACATCACTATACTCTCTGAGCATTTCAACCAGTCTTCGCTTGACGTCGCTCTGCAGCGCGGCTCCCATACGGATGTTCCTTTCAACCCCTTCCGACCCCAGATCAATGATTTCAATAACCTCCTCATGAGGCAGAATGATTCGTTCTTCTTGCTTTACCAACCAAGTTAATTCTTCTGGAACCTCACCATCTTCAACAATCTCTTCTTCGGTCTGAAATACCGGGTGTTCAAAGTCGAAGTGAGTCATAGGCGGTTCAATGATGTCATCTGAAAATGTTAACCTGCAAAAGGAATGGTTAAATGCTTCAAAATGTGTATAAAGAAAATAACCACGTTGCCATTTTATTGTAAAACACAAAAACAGGAAAAACAGAGATCACAATATTTGTACATGAAAAACGCCTTTTATTTAATGATTAAACAATGCAATGTACATAACAACACGACCCTAAGCAAAATCACGATGCCCCGGGTAAGACACCGGATTATTCAACAATTAAGAAAACAAAGTATTACTGTTTGGTAGTCACAGGAACAGTCTCCTGAATAGACCAATTGCATAATCCTTGTCCTGGCACGCTCGGCTGAATCCAGGCGTCCATGTCGCAGTCGCTGTCTCCTTCTTCGGAATCTGAAACAGCGTTGATGGCCTCGTGATACACTCCACTAGCCGTGATTGTTATTGGTCCTTTGAAATGGGGTGCCCCAGCAGCAGGCATTGATGATGACGGTTGATATCCCAACCCAAATCTGTCCATCTTCACGGGAATATCCAGAACCTTGCCCCAGCCTTTTGTCTCACCAGTCTTCACTAGAGCCTGAGCCTCCTTGTATGATGAGACTGCCACCTCTGATGCTTTACTCGGCCCTGGAACCTTGTCTTTGATGCGCAACCCTTCAAAGGCTTGACAGGGTGTTTCATGAATCTTGCCGTCGACTTCTACGTACTTGAATGATGACAGATGGCTGACCAATATATCTTCCTCTCCACAAACTGTGACCACACTGTCCCCTACCATGTATTTCAACTTTTGATGCAAGGTAGATGTGACTGCCCCAGCACCATGGATCCATGGTCGTCCGAGAAGACAGTTGTATGCCGACTGGATGTCCATAATGTAAAATTCAGTTTCGAAAATATCCGGCCCCACCTGCAGAGGTAACGTTATAGATCCGAAGACTGACCTTCGTGTACCATCAAATGCCCTGACCACCAAGTCACTAGGCGTACAAATGATCCCCCTGATGTCCAATTTCATCATTGCTTTCTTTGGCAGCACGTTCAAGGAAGACCCGGTATCTACCAGCACATGGGACATGACTGAGCCCCTACATTCAACTGAGACATGCAACGCCATGTTATGCTCTCTTCCCCTCGGGGTCAAATCAAAATCCGTAAATCCCAAGCTATGTCCTGCATTCACATACGCCATCACCCCCTCCAACTGATTCACAGAAACATCTTGGTGCACAAACGACGTGTCCAGAATTTTCAATAATGCATTCCTATGGGCTTCGGAACATAATAACAGTGACAATATGGATATCTTCGACGGCGTCTGTTGAAGGTGCTCAACAATCTTATAGTCACTCTTACGAATAAGGCGCATAAACTTTTCTACATCTTTCAGTGACGTTTCTTTTTCATTCCTCTGCACAGGGACATCCTCATTCATTTTTCCTTTTCCTTTTGCCAACCGTTCAGCCTCTACCTCAGGCGATATAAAAATTCTCCCACTTCTCGTCATCCCTCCAGTTCCGACGACATTGTCTATGACCTCAGCTGGCGGTCTACTGATATCGATTTTCACCCCATCACAGTATGCTTCCAACCCATAAGTCCAGGGTACCGCCTTAGTGCTCTCATAAGGTGTTGGCCCTGCCTTGGTGATAGTGATCGGCGGTCGCCTGGCTGGCGCCGTTATAGTTATCGTTTTTCGGGGGATTGTCACTGTAGCGACATCACTTTGCTCATCATCGAATATTTCTGCAGGTTTCTCAACTGCCGTTCTGTCGAATTGCAACGTGCCCTCATCTATCAAGGTCTGAATACCCTTCTTCAATTCAACACAATCCCCAGCTTGGGTCCAGCACTCTAGACAAAACTCATCGCAGCCCGGATACACACCTCCTTTCAATAACATGCTCTTTATCTCACACAACGGTGTTTTTAGTTCATCAACATTCATGATCAAGTTCAAACCCTCCTCAGTCAAAATAGCATTTGCCCCATGGTTGGGCATGGGCTATTGTACTATGTTCGGACCTGCTTGTCCAAAATTTATGGCTTTGCTATCCAACAGATCTTGCACCACATGCTTGAACGCGTGGCAATTCTCTATATCATGGCCAGGAGCCCCGGAGTGGAACTCGCAGTGATTGTTCGTATCAAAAGCAAACGGAGGAGTGCCCGTCATTGGCGCCATAGTCCTCTTCTCCACCAAATTCAAGCCCAGTAATGTTTGGAGTAACTCTGCATACGTATAAGGAGGTACATCAAATACTCTTTTCGGCCTCACGTTAGGAAATCTCCTCTGTCCCTGATTTGGCCTCTGCTGCTGCTGTTGTTGCTGCTGCTGTGGTGGTATCTGCTGTAGTGGTATTGGTTGTTGATGAAATGGAATTGTGACACTTGCCACCTGTTGCGGGTGATTGTACTGATTCCGCCCTCTGCCCCGGCCTCGGCCCCCGAATACTGCACTTGCGTCACCTTGACGGCGACCACCGAAAGCTCTTCTGTTACTGCCAGCTGAAGTAGATTCCTCAGCTTGGAATCTCCCCATTTTAATATTACTTTCAACCTTCTCTCCCATCAAGATTAGATCCGAGAAACTGCCCAAAGAAGCGGGAAACAACTTATCATAAAACATACCGGTGAACGTTCCTATGAACATATCATTCATCTCCTTCTCAACCAACGGAGGATGAACTCTTGCAGCCATGTCGCACCACCTTTGCGCATATTCTTTGAAGCTCTCATCTTTCTTCTGCGACAACCCCTGTAACTGGACCCTATTCGGTGCCAGGTCACTATTGTACTTATAATGAGCCACAAACGCTTCAGCCAGTTGCTTCCAAGTTTTTACCTGAGTAGGCTCCAATCCCATGTACCATTCAAGGGAAGGACCAGATAAGCTGTCTTGAAAGAAATGCATCAGCATCCTCTCATCATTCGAATAAGCCGACATCCTTCTATAGTATGACCGCACATGCACCTTTGGACAGGTATCTCCCTTATATTTGTCAAATGTGGGAGCTTTAAACTTTAGCGGTACCCTCAGGCCAGGCACCAGACCCATTGTGGTCATATCTAAACCAACAACACTTTGATTCACAACACCTTTCATCTGCTCCTCGAGCATCTTGATTCGCTGAGCGTTATCTACAGGACCTTCAAAACCCCCGCCAGAGAAAGCATCTTCTTGCTGATCTTCTATCCAATTACCGTTCCCATTTCCGTATCCATCATACCTATTGTTACGACCAAATCTAGTCTGATTCATCACAGGGCCCCGCCCCCTGTTACCATACCCTTGAACGACCCCGGCAGGTCCAAAAGACATCATTCCAGCGCCATTTCCGTTACCGAATCCGCCATAACCCTGATTGGTATTACCAAATCCATCTTGTTCGAAGCCCTGAGCGTTGAAGCCGTACTTCCCATCTTGATTGGCATAATCAAACCCCTGGTCGTTATAGCCAAATCCATTGTTACCGAAGCCGTTACCTCCAATATTATCACCGCCCAGATTGGCATCTCCGAATCCAACATTGTTGATGACAGTCTCATTACCGATTCCTGTATTACCGTTCCCAGCGCCAGTGCCATTGTTCACATTCACAGCAGGTATGTTCGTCACAGGTGGAGCTACCGGTGTAGGAGTACCATCCCCGTGAATGGTGTCAACACGTACAGAATTGTGGTCTTCGTTTCCATGCCCAGCATTTCTCACTAGCAATGGCTGCACCAGAGCTTGCAAGTTTTCCTGGCCTTTCACAATTGTCTCCATCGTCTGCATGAACAACGCCAGCTTCTCACGCATGTCCTGCATTTCGCTCTGCATCTAGTCCATAACTCTTTTTCAGTTGGTAAGAGTAGGGTATCGGTGCGGGCGTTGACTTTCAATCCTGAAAAGACCTGATGAAATGCAGGAAATGAGATACAGTTCAATAATCACCTGTTAATGCAATATGAATGAGTATGCAAATGCGGCATGTGTCTGTGCATTAGGGAATATCACTCCCCAATTCTAGTGCTAATGTGTCAGTGTGGTGACAGTGACAGCAATACGAAGTTCGGAGCCGAATCATAGAAAACACCTCATACATTGCAGAGAAACCCATCAAGTCAGGAATACAATATCAATGAGCGTACAATAAGAAGGCATGACCTCAACCAACAATCCTGGTGATGGCCAGCACAATGCAAATAAAGCATACACATCAATACATGAAATAGTCAAGTGCGACCATACGCCTGGTACTCCTCTAATAACCCCTTAGTCTCGGGATGATTTGGTTGGGTAAGCAAACCCTCAACAAGTAGATCTCTTCGCTTGAGAACACGTCGTAAATCACCAGCAGATTCCTCCTGTGCCCCTTCTCCGAAGCGATCCTCTAGCTTCCGTTTCTGAGACACAACCTCCTTCTTGCACTCGATGGCTTTGTTCAATGAGTTATGAAGACTATATCTTGCCATCACCTCCTCTTCATACTTTTTCTTGCTAGCCTTCAACTGATCTTCGAGTTCAGAAATTTGCTGCTTCAATTTGTCTTCCCTCTTTTTGTTGTTGGTTAGCGTAGCATTCCACGTTTTGTTGCAAGAAGAGATTTCCCGGTGGGCGGCATCGAGTGACTTCTTCTTGGACTCTAACATATCATGAGAGCTTCTGAATTCTTTCCCCAGGGGTTCACGCTTCTTTTTCTCTTCGGTCAGTTCAGCCCCTAGCCGGTTCACCAACTCAGTCTGCTGTTGGAAGGAATGCACAACTTTGTTCTTCTCACTCCGCATCTGAGCCAGTTCCTTCTCTAACTCTTCATTGATCTTTATCAAGTCCCCTTTTTCTTTCACAACCCGCTCATAAACCTCAACAGCTACAGTAGTGGGTTCCTCCACTGGAATGGGAACAGGACGTGATACTGCTGGAAAAGGCATTTGTACCTGTCTTACCCTCTCCTGAATCCACACCTCGTGGGGCATATAGGCTTGACAATCATTCTTGCCTAGCAATTGTTTCCCTCTTCTGCAGACATGATTCCAAGTGTGCTGAAGCTTGGCCAATAATTCCCCACTCAGTTCACCAGTGAAATACAGAGATTCATGTATTTCTTCCTCCTTTGGCGGGCTTTTCAAGGCATAACCGAATTGCCTGATCAATAATGATGGATTGTAATTAATGCACCCTTTCCTCCCAATCAGAGGAACATTAGGATATCCGGCGCAGTTGTAGATAATCTCAGATCCCAATAAAGCTCTGTCGAACCAGACAACATCTCTTGAAGAAAGTCCCATCAGATGCTCAGACCAATCCACCGTATCTGCAGACTCAGCAAAGATACCCTTCTTGGGCAGATGACTCTCAAACCACATATACAACAAGGGTACACAACAAGAGACGTTCTTTCCCCTCCTATTCTCATTCTTATAATGCAGTGAGTGATAGAAATCTCCAATCAGGGTGGGCACAGGATTGCTTGAAGCAAAGATATAGAATGCATCCAAATCAACGAAGTCAGGCATATTAGGGAACAACACAATGCCATAGATACACAAAGAAAGGATAGCATTAAACACAACCCAACAACCACTCTTGGCGTACTCTTGTGCTTTCCCAACTAAGAACTTGAGAGAAAAACCAGAAACTCCATTCCACGAGGTTAACAGCAGTTCTGAGGGGTCTAAGTGCAAAGCAAAAGCCAAATCCTCCAGCTTGGGCTCAGCGCCCATATGAATAAAGGGCACCTTGTTCTGAATAGTCAACTCCAAGATCTCAGCATATTCTTCCATGGTTGGATCCAGAATGAAGTCAGGAAAAGTAAAACACCTCAGCGGGGGATCATAGAACTGCATCAGTGCATAAAATTTGTTACGCTCATGCATGGAGGGTTTATAAACCAGCTTGAGCATTTTCCCATAACTCTTCCTGAAGCTTCTCTTCACCTCATCATCAGCTAGAGACATCAAACCAAGTAGAGAAGAAACATCGGGAGTAGGCAACTTGTACGCAACAGTCTTCCTCAAAGTACTCATAATAACAGATGGAAGTCCGGAGCACTAGAATCGGGAAGTATGAAAATGCACTTGCAGCACAGACACACGTTAATGATATGCACATGATGATGCAAACAATGCAATATGCAAGCAATGCAACAAGGGATCACGTGCCCCTGGTTGAGAAATTCAATCCACAACATTGGCCTCGAATAGACCCTTAAACTGCTCAAGATCATCCACGATGCTCCAACCTGGTCTCTGACAGACCTGATAACACTGTCCTCAAATACCACTGAATCTCAAACGAGAAAACCGGTAATCTGGAGGTCGAGTTACCTGCGTGCCCCAACCCCTCTCACAGGTAGGTGTCCTAATAACTGACACAAGGTATGGCATCCTATGCGGTCGTCGGCGTCACAGACTTTCAAGACTGATGATACGATACCCAGAAGGTGTGGCATCATCATGTCCTGAAGAGGCCTCACTTAGCCAACTTCCAAATGATCGGTCCCCGGAGTCGACAATCCAACTAACCAACAACCCCCTCAACCCAAAGGGTTGAAAAAGAAGTCAACCAGAAGAACCTCGTCCGAGTGTGGATTTCATGAGACACTAGTGCCTGCAAAGCATGCACGCGCACACTAATTTCCACTCTAATTCTAGGTGCACTAAAGCCCAGGTCCAGCTTACCTCTCAATCATAGAACCCCCTCATACCCACAACAATAATAACAATAATATAATGCTGATTGTAAAATACAGAAAAAGTAAATCCATACAAAATACACGACGGGAAAACAAGCGCTAGGATTGACTCGCGTAGGGAACCGTTGGAGTCCCCAGCAGAGTCGCCAGTTGTCGCTACTGCGAAAATCGGCGCCGGCTAAACAGAAGAGTCGCCACCGTGCGTTATTTATCCCAAAGGAGGGAAAGGAAACGCTCAGAGTAAACCTACCGCAAAGACGGGAAAGGAATGGTCATCGCAACCAAATCCTGGATTCGGGAGTCGGTTACGCAAGGGGAAGGTATTAGCACCCCTCACGTCCGTCGTACTCGACGGGATCCACGCTTGTTTTCTAGTACGGATTGTTATTCTATCTGCTCTACAGGTCAAGGGTTAAAAAGAAAGAAAATGACTCGGCAAAGTATCGCACTTTATGCCTACGTATTCCCGTCTGGAACGAGAAATCAGAGTCAACGTAGTTCGCCTACCTATGGGAAAGGAGGGGAAGGTTGCTCGCTAGGATATCACATCCTATGCCTACGTACTTTCATACAGCATGAAAGATCAGAGCAAACGTAGTTCGGGCCACGTACGACACAAGTCTGTCTTGATTGTTTTTATCCTTCTGAAAAAGGTTTTCTTCTGATTACGCATCCAAGCGGACAAAAATGACTTTTTGATTGGTTTACAGTATTTTACGCAAGAACTGTCTTTTATTGATGTTTATCCTTTTATTGTATTTTTCTGATTGTTTTGAGAAAGAAGAGAAACAACAACTCTAAAACCTATGGTTGAAAAGGGAATCAAAATCTACCCTAATGTTGTCATGCATGGGTGAGAACCTAATGTCTGTCATATTCCTCTCTTGCGCAGAGAGAAACAGAGATCCTAAGGGGATAAACAGAAAAGCAACAACATATATACAGTAAAGCAGTAAAATGCATGAATGCAGCAGTACAAGCGAGGCAAGGGAGTCCCACTCAACCTCGAACCTATAAAACAATGAGCGAAGTGAAACAGCTTCACCTCAATCTCAAGGGGAAAAATAACAAACAATACAGTCAAGAAACTCAAACAATACATCAACAGCTCTAAACAGCACCAACAGCTCTAAACAGCAAAACCTGACAGCACAAGCTCCTTCTTCTATCAGTCTTCAAGGCAATGAACTTTATCCTCAATCTTCAAGGGCTTCTTCAAAGCAAGCTCTCCAGCAGAGAAATGATGACAAGAGGATTTAGAATGTTAAACAGTCTGCTGAGCACCAAAGGTGGCCTGCAGAAAGTTAACATAGTACAAACTGTTTCTCTCAAAGTTTTATCTCCTAGATACAGTCACTAATCCTTCCAAAGGAGAGATGTGAGTACTAAGGAGAGACTTTTAATCATTGAGAAGAATGGAGGCAAAAGGAACCATCCATGTTTATGAAGAAAATTTCTATTCTAAGGCTCTTCCTATATTCTATGTCTTATGATCTTCAAGCAAACCCAAGCAAGTCAAGCAATCTTCATCAAGCTTTGATTTTGATCTTCAACTTCATCTTCAATCCTTGCTAAGCTCCACAAACTCTAGCTAAGCCCACACCCCAAGCAAAAGCCCAAAAAGCCCACACAACAAAATAAACCCCAACAAAGGGCAAGCCAAACAAACACACAATTGTAAAATATACTAAAAATATTAATATAGTAGGGAAAATTCTAATATTATTTCTAAGGGATCTACTATGCTTACCCTTAATACCCTATATGCCCCAGATCCTAATTCAATCTAAAAAAGGTCCAAAAGAAATTGTTTTAATGCACCTAAGTTGTGTATAAACCCTAATTGGATCACCTAAAGTCATCTAATCAAAACTAATCAAAATCCAATTATAAAATCATGGAATAAATCCAGGGGGGAGCTCAAGTTTATATCTAATTACTCTAAAAAGAATGGCACTAAAATGTAAAGGGAGATAGCTAAACAAAAATCTACAAGATTATGTACAAACTATATCCAATAAAAAAACAACTAAATGTAAAATATTCACAAAAATAAAGAAAATACCTAAAATAATATTTTTCTTTATTCACAATTTTCTTGAAACAATTATCAACATGTAGCAAAAATTCCCATACCAATAACTATTTTTCAATTTTATATGAATTTTCAAAATTGTGAAATAAAATGAATAAAATGAATTAAAAAAACACAAAGCTGGTGCAGATAGCAAGAAATTATAACACAGCAAGCATCTGGGCCCAGATGGGGGGTGCGCGTATCAAAGCGCCCTAGGCCCATGTTCATTTCAGAAAAGAAAAAGAAAATCAAAGAAAAAAGAAAAAGACTCGGTGCAAATAGCAGGCAAACATAGTGTAATATTGGATGAGCCATGAAGGGGGGTGTCAACAACACAAATCAACTTAAGCCCAGTGCTCCTACTAAAATGAAACGATGTGTTTCAACATTCAGCCAAAACCTTCACAACTGAGGTGAGATCTGAACCACACGATCCATGCTTTGGTCCAAGGTCAGCGCACATCCAATGGCTGAGCGTCATCTTCCCCATTTGAATCAAATTGGAGCCAAAACTCCATTAATGGACCTCCAAGAATACTCAGAATGCAGCCAATCGAACACCATCGATTCTTGATCAAAAATCACAAAATAAAACCCTAACATGCTCTACTTTTCACCCTGATTCCATCTATGGCAATGAAATTCATTGATATAGTCTCTAACCCTAAACACGATTCTCAAATCAAAATTGATCAGAAATTCAATATTCACCATTCATCAAATTAAGTGTCTCAATCTCTTCCTTGTTCCATACTGATCAATTCTAACTATAAACCTAAGGCTATAACTCCATATTCACCGAGTTCTAGGTCCAAACAGAATTCTTGTCAACCTAAAAATTGTCACTAAATCGAGCCAAACCTTCCAGAAAGCATCATCTAGCCACATACTAATCATCTATCCTAAGGATTCATGCTAATTCTACCTAATCCGAGCCATAGTGAGAAAGTTACTAACCTGTGTAAATGGAGAAAACAGATGATGAATTGCTTCAATCCAAGGCTTGCAAAGCTCCAGAATCACTCAATGCCTTGATATCTTGCTTCTGTATGCACTAATTCTTGATCAAAATGCTTGGATCACCAAAACAGATTTTCAGTTGCAGATGAAGAAATGAAACTTCAAGAACACGACCCAGCCAATGATTCACTCTGATTTTGATTGCAATACACTCAGTGATGATTATTGAATTGAATTGAATCAAAAGAATGGATTGATTGTGAAGAAAATGAAGAATTCGAATATGAATTGCAATTGAGCAAGATGAATCTCAATCTCTCTTCTCTGCACCAAATGAAGTCCAACCTTGATCTTGATCAACTCTAATGGTTATATAGGTGATGTTAGAAACTTCTAGAGAGTGCTGGAATGATCCTATGAGAAAATGGTAATCTCATGTCATGAGATGTTGAAAATGGCCAATGCAAAAACCAGTCCCTTCTTGCTTTGTTACAGCATCTCAAAGTAGCTTGAATTTCTCCTCTAATGAGAATTAGAAGGTGTAGGAATGCTTACTTGCCTTGTACCTTGATCCTTATGTGATTTGGCAAGTGTAACTTCCTTTGTAAGTAACCAATGATAAGTCCAAATTCTTGACCTCAAATTTAAAATCCAATGGTGTCAATGATCTCAAAACATGTTTTCCCTTCAATTTGGTATATCACATGATGTATTTTGGCTTTGGATCAAAAAATCCCAAATTTGGTCACTTGAAAATGAACTTTTACCTTCCATATTTGGTCAATTTTATCATTTTGAGTTCCATGAATTTCCAAGCCATCATGACCCCTTTCCTAGACTCAAAACATCATTTTGAGCAAGTTTGATGTTGAACATTTTTCCATTTGAAGCTTGCAAGTAGGAGTTTTAGGCATATGCTTGAAATGACCTATAATCTTACTTTCCCAAAATACCCCTGGCTTGTCAAGATCATAAGTAGAGCTCCACAAATCAGATTGATGCATACCATACCTTTCTAGAAATATAAGATCATGAGGAACAACTTTCATGTTGGCCAAAAATCCATTTGAAAACTACTCATGGGGTAAAAGTTGCTTGGAAGTCAAGTAACTTTCACAGATAAATTTCAGTGTCCTCAGATGACCTGTAACTTGCAAGAACCATAACTTGAGTTCTATAAATCTCCTTGATGCCTTCCACCACTCAAATTAAAGGTATTGAGATGCTCTACAAGTTTCATGTTGTCCAAGGTTCCATTTGAGACTTGAATTTTGAATTAATTTGCTTGGAAGTTTGACCTAAATCAGGGAATTTTACACAGAAACCCTAATTTAAAAACTTCTCTTCTTCTTGATTTCTCTTGATTTATCCTTGGCACAACAACATATCCATATCCACATATCAAATGTTGAATCCCACATTCTTCAAATAAGCCTTGATGCCCTTCAATCAAGCATTAGTCCTAGGGTTGACCTAGGGTTGACCCAGATGGAACCCTAGTTGCCTGTCTTCAACTGTAGCTCTTGTAACCACACCAATAACTTGTCTTACTTTCAAAATGACCCTCTAGGTCTTCCATGATGTCTACATATATTCCATGCCTCAGTTCATAGCTCACAACCTCTTTGATGATCTTCAAATACTCCCCAGATAGGATATAGATCTACTGCTTGATCTATTAACTTCTCAAAGCTTCACCTTCTTTCTTGGTGACTTGAATAGGCTTGAACTTGAATAAAAACCTTTTGGATATACTCTTTGAGATGAAAATAGCACTTGATCCCTTGTTGGCTGACTTGCCTATGCTATGCTATGCAAATGAATGACCTAGGTATATGATCTACTATGCAAATGATAAAGCTATGAAAACATAAATCAGGTAAAACAAGTTGGTCAAATTTTAGGGTGCAACAACTACGGGAAATACTCTGTCATCAATACAGGACATAACTCCGCCATCACTACGGGACATAACTCTGCCATCACTACGGGAAATACTCTGTCATCACTACAGGACATAACTCCGCCATCACTATGGGAAATACTCTGTCATCAATACAGGACATAACTCCGCCATCACTACGGGCAATACTCTGTCATCACTACAGGACATAACTCCGCCATCACTACGGGCAATACTCTGTCATCACTACAGGACATAACTCCGCCATCACTACAGGAAATACTTTGTCATCACTACAGGACATAACTCCGCTATCACTACGGGAAATACTCTGTCATCAATACAGGACATAACTCCGTCATCACTACGGGAAATACTCTGTCATCACTACAGGACATAACTCCGCCATCACTACGGGCAATACTCTGTCATCACTATAGGACATAACTCCGCCATCACTACGGGCAATACTCTGTCATCACTACAGGACATAACTCCGCCATCACTACGGGACATAACTTCGCCATCACTACGGGAAATACTCTGCCATCACTACAGGACATAACTCCTCCATCACTACGGAAAATACTCTATCATCAATACAAGACATAACTCCGCCATCACTATGGGCAATACTCTGTCATCACTACAGGACATAACTCCGCCATCACTACGGGCAATACTCTGTCATCACTACAGGACATAACTCCGCCATCACTACGGGCAATACTCTGTCATCACTACAGGACATAACTCCGCCATCACTATGGGAAATACTCTGTCATCAATACAGGACATAACTCTGCCATCACTACGGGCAATACTCTTGAATACAGCTTCTCTGCCTATCTTTGCAGTAGCTAACTCCATCAGTCAAATGGGTAACACATAATGGTCCAATCTTTCAATCTTTAATGCCGACACTACAATAAATCTGAGAAGGACTCTACTGGGGATTTTTTGAACTCAAACTGCCAGACCCTTACTGCGGCATAAGTGGCAACTTTCAAAAATCGATCCACGAAGTCTTTTGACAACGACATAACAACAATTTTGAAGAAATACTCCGCTGGAGGGGTAAGAGAAACTTAAACATGCAACCCTGTGGGAAATAATGACGAGACGAACATTGTCATCACACGTCTCATGCTGAGACATTTAATATTTGGTAACTGATATGAGCAAGAGCTCTCTCCACCTGAAAGGGAAACAACACTTGGATACCAAAGGTTAACCAACCTGGCCTATGTTTCAAAATGCGCATGTTCGACAATGGCGTAATGCTCCGTACAGCACGGATATGCTACGCATTTTTGGGTAGATGCGAATATGACACTATATGCAAATGCAAATGCAGGCTCAAGCTGTTGGGAAAACTTTGACAAGCTTCAACACAGCTGTTGAGAGCGAATACCACCATGTTGGGGATGACCGGGTATCATACAGTCCTCCAGCAAAATAAATGCCGGACATACAACCAACTCTGCCGAGGAGATTAAACCTTGATTTCCACTGGGCGGAAAGAACACCTGCTGGGGAGAGTAACTCCACTGGGGAAGAATCGACTCTCTTGGGAAAAGTAAACTGACTGAGCAAGAAACGACTCAGTTGGGGAACGATGAAATCCCTATGGAGGAAAGGATGCTGTCTGGACACAGCTTACAAACTCGGAGTTACCGCTCCGCTGGGGATAATCATCCTGACGAAGGCATGACGACCTGCGGGAATAAAACCATCTTCTATGGGAATAATCCTTCTGAACCAACTATGACTTGGCTAAACTCTGCGGGAACCCTCCAGGATGGGGATTAATCGTTCACATACTCGACTCCCTGGGGAGTGCAACCTCTGCAAGGGATACTGATTTTGACCGGCTGGGGATATCCTTTGGACCACTTCCATGAGGATACTCTTCTGGGGAAAATAATCCCTCCTTCGGTAAGGGATAACGTCATCTCAACTCTCGGGGGATAAGATGCGACTAGCTGAGGAATGACATTGTTGCACCCTAAATTTTGACCCCTTAGATCTTCATCACCATTTTAGGATCATATTCATTTGTTTATCTAACCATAACATATTTCAAGTTTGTCTTTGTTAAGTTACAGGCGAATCAGGGTTCGTACAGTTGGGAATCGAGGGTTCGACTGTTTAATCAGCCAAAGCATTGTATTGTTTCGCCATGAAGCAAGTCTCTACACGATCAAGAATACTACATTGGGATAATCATGAATCCAATTTGGGGTTTTCACACAAAGATTAGGAACAATGCAGTTCAAGATCCCCGATTAGGGTTTATGATCAGGAAAAGTCAACTGTGGTTTGACTTTTGATTTAAAAGGTGCTCCAATGATGTAATTATGGTCCATGAAGTTCATATGACTTATTGAAGTCCCCACAAGAAGTTTCAAATCCTCAGGGAACCCAGGACACCAATAGTCGATTCAGAGGTTTTCAATCGTTCGGTTCGTCTGACTGAAAAGTCAACCCATTGACCAACAGGGTTTTAACCCAAAACTGAAGCCAAATATGTTCCCAACATAATTTAATATCTAATCATGAAGTTTTGTGACCAATTGATCAAGAATTGAGAAGTAATCAAAAAGTTGGAAAATTAAAGTTTTGAAAAGGGCAAAGCCATAACTCCTTAAACACACAAGGGTTTTTGACCTAGTTTCAAGAGGAATGAGTTCCTAAAATAACCATAAATATTTTAGTACCTAATTGGGGCTTTCTAAAAAGTACAAGTGGGTTCCATAACTCTTCCTGGTTAGAGATAACCAAGGTCCACAAGTTGGCAAAAACTCACATTGGCTAAACCAGGTCAACATGAGTTCTTTTGATTCCAAAACCTCTCCAAATCGATGCTAATCAAAGACTAAGCCTCACTTATGATGTTTATATTGATAATAAACCTTTTTACATCAATTCCCACGAAAATGGCACAAAGATCAAAGGAAATCATTATTTAATGCAAGTTGCAAAAGTGAATAGTGAAGAAAGAGAAAAAGGTGGCTACCATTGTCAAATCATCAACTTTAATTCAACAAGTCACCTCCTATCCTATCAAGCATCATGAAAAAGATATATAGGGTATGGAGAATATCTTAGTAGAGTGGCTTAAATATAAATATGAAGATTGCATTGGAAAACTCAAAGATTTTCATGATGGAAGGTTAAAATTGGCAATTTGCTTCACTTTTGCCCATACCTTGATCCAAGGCCTTTGTCTATAAATAGAACTCACATCCTAAATCATAAAGACACAAGTTCCATGCTAGAAACAATCTAGAACTCCCTTCTTTACACAATCACAAGTTCTTGCAAAACCTCATTAAGTTTCCAAAATCCCTCAAAATTTGCTTTTGAAAAACACCTTTCGAAACCATTTCCAAACTTCTTCCAACTCAAGAAACACTTCAAACACATAAAGTATGATGTATTGAAGCTATCCAAGTCACTTCCACACTTATGTAACAAAATCTTGGAAGAGCTCTCAAGATCTCTAGTTTTCTTATTGCATAAGCTTGCTTTAAGAGGTAAACCTAAAACTCATAAATGTGAACTTTCCACTTACATTCCACATGCTACCATGGCTATTTTTAGGTTTTTTTTCTACCATGATGTTCTTGAACTTTTTCAACTTGTAAGTTGATTTTTTTCTTGTGATATTGATCTTGTATTATTCATAAATTTTTGTTAACATGTTTAAATAATCAAATTTGTTTAATTCATTGTCTTACCATGTGCATTTTATTCCTTTTATCATTTAGATTTTCATGTTTTGTTTACAAACTTAAAAACCACATAACTTCTCCATTTTAAATCATTTTTAAGTGGTTCTTTTTGCTAAATTCTTGTGTTAATGAGTATTTTCACATGACATATGATTCATATTTTTATCCCTTTATCCTAGCCTTAGGATCGGAGTCGCCGTACTCCAAGTAGTTGTCCCGCCGTGGACATCCTCTATCATAATAATCTCAACTTAGGCTTGGAGTCGCCGTGCTCTATTTAGTCGTCCCGCCGTGGACATTTCCCGTGTTTACATTTACAATTTTAGCCTTAGAGTCTCCGTGCTCTATTTAATCGTCACGCCGTGGACATTCCCTTCCATTTAACATAAGAGTTCTTCACCCCTTAGTTAGGGGAACTACGAACGCTCTGATTTCTCAAAGTACCTTTTGAGAATACGTAGGCACAAGGCCCCGATCCTTGGCGAGCAACCTTTTTCTTTTTTCTTTTTTTCCAACCTTTTCTTTTTTCCTTTGTTTCAACCTTTATATCTTTACCCTTAGCACATTTCCTTTAGCAAACAAACTTTAGCAAACACAAATATTAGCAAGAGGTTCCTGTAGAGTACTACAGATGTTTAGGATGTGAAATACCTACCCTAGGCATAACCAACCCCCGAACCTTTATATCTCTCTTTGCTTAGCTTTAAGCCTTTCTTTTTTGCTTTGCATTTTTATAGGTTTTTCTTTCTTTAAACCTTTCCTTTTTTGGATAAATTAAAGTCTGGTTGTGAATTTAAGAATTAAAGATTCAAGTTAATCAATAGCTTGATATCACGATTCTCACCGCAATAGAAATGGCGACTTCACTGGGGACTCCCCTAAGAGGGTTAAGCCCACCTTGTTTATATTTATGTTTGCTTTATGTTTACTTGCTTTTATATTTGTATATATTTATACATCTATCTGTTTATGCTTGGGTTCTTCTGTATGCAGGATTGTTACTTTGAGTGGTGAGGATAAGTGCTATACCCGGACTCGAGTGCACTTATGATAGGATGGTGGTATATTCAAGAAGGCTTATAGGGAGTTGATTCCCGACCAAGCTAACTTGAGAAACCACCGCTCAGTGGAGGCCCTCTTGAGAGTTATTTTTGTTGAACGAGTATTCGTGAAAACATTACTACTTTCAATTTAGAAGCCTTTGACACTGAGGACCTTTAGTTACCTTTTATCCCCACTTGGCCTTTTAGGACGTAGTGCGATAACTATGAGGGAGTATTCCCGAAGTAGTTGATACGCGATACTACACTCAAACGAGACTCTCTTGAGAATATCATTGATTTCCAAGTAGTTGGTGTGTCAATAATATCCAAAAGATGGGTCAATGACTTTGGTAACTTTGTTAGAACCCGTTGTGCAGGTGCTTTACCCCTAGTACATACCCTGTGGTTGGTTCTTTACCCAGACCTCATGCTGTGATCTCGAACCTTTGATCCTGTTATGTGTGTTTTGCTTCCTGTCTTGCATCGTATTGCATTGCATTTGCATCTTTGCATGGTTTGTAGCATACCTCTGTTTGTCCAGTCGCTCATCTTCAGTTGTCTTCATCGTCCAGTGTGCCTTTGAGTCGCCAAACTGATTCCTCGACACCGATATCGGAATAGAGCTAACTATAGACGCAAGATGTCAGAACAGGAAGCACACAACGCAGAAGTCCGAATGGAGATTGATGAGTTGAAGTCAGGCATGACTAAACTTACTGAGATGCTTCAAGTATTGATTTCCAGAGGAGATTCATCTCAAAGGACTGTCATTCAAGAAGCTTCAAATGCTGACCCTCCTCCTGTTCAAATGCCACAATCTACTTGGCCAGAGTTTGGTTTACCTCCTAACTACTCTCCACCTCTTGCATCTACTGCTATGATTGGTCCGACTATCAGACCAGTTTTTCAAGCTCCCATCTTTACAGAGCCCAGACCTGTGGTCCACGCTGTTGCCCAGAATGGCCGAGCTCCCTTGAGACTCCTTTCTTTGACTACAATGCTGCTAGTGCTCAAGGAGAAGACCATGAAGATTTTTGTTGAGCCTGAGATTGTCCGCGAACAGTTTCAGAACATAGACAAGAGACTCAAGGCCGTTGAGGGTACTGATTTCTTCAACGTCGATGCTGATGATATGTGCTTAGTCTCTGGCCTCGTCATGCCTCCTAAATTCAAGATTCCAGATTTCGTGAAATATAAAGGCCACTCATGCCCAAGAGCCCATTTGGTCATGTACTTCCGAAGGATGGCAGCTTACACTAACAATCAGAAGTTGATCATCCATTGCTTTCAAGACAGCTTGAGTGGAGCTTCTCTTAAATGGTATATGAACTTGGAGCATAACAACATTCACTGCTTCCAAGATCTCGCCAACGCTTTTATGAAGCAATACAAATATAATCTGGACATGGCCCCTGATCGCCGTCAACTTCAAAACATGTCTCAAAATGAGAATGAATCATTCAAAGAATACGCTCAACGTTGGAGAGAGTTAGCTTCCTAAGTTGAACCCCCTATAGTAGAGAAAGAGCTAACAGGAATGTTCATGGATACTTTATCTCCTTTCTATTGGGAAAAGATGATTGGGAGTGTATCTTCAAACTTCACAGACCTGGTAACCATTGGCCAAAGGTTAGAAGAAGGACTGAAAAAGGGTAAGGTATCCAAAGCTGTTGAACCTTCTAATGGTGCGAAGAAATCCTTTGGGACTTTCCATAAGAAGAAGGAAGAGCAAACTAACGCTGTCATGGTTGAAGTGAGAAATCCTCGTCCTCAGCCGAGGTATAATCACCCTACTATTGATGCCGTTACTGTTGCTGCTGCTCCACGACCAGCTCAGATTCCTCAACGTTTAACTGTTGGACAAAACCAGTATCAAAATAGGAATCAATTCGATCCTATTCCCATGACATATACAGAACTTTATCCTGATCTGGTTCAACAAGGATTGATTACTACAAAGGCTTTACAAACTCCTAATCCTCCTCCAGCTGGATTTAGAGCTAACCTCCATTGTGCTTTTCATGAGGGTGCCTCAGGCCACGACTTGGAATATTGTTATGCACTGAAAGCCAGAGTGCGTGAGCTAATTAGAACCGGAATCCTTGGTTTTAAGGATAATCATCCGAATGTCCAAAATAATCCATTTCCATAACATCAAAAGTGAAGCTTTGGTCGACTCCAGCGGACTATCCTTTTTTGAGCGCCAGTGTTTCAGACAGGACAACTCATCTTTGTTCTGATTTAGTCACTAGGCCTTTTGTTTCTCATTGTTTGCATTTTCCTTCATTTTGTTTAAGATGTTTGCTTTTATTTAGTGTTTGTACTTTCATCTTAATGAATGAGCATCTCAACTTTTGATTTCAAATCATTTTGCCTATTGTTTTCACTTTTATGCTTTATCTTTCAAATATTTACTCCTTGACCAAATTTCTGATTATGCAAACATTTGAGGGAGGATGATGAAAACGCTATACCCATAACTGCTGTTAGTATGCTTTCAATCAAACTTTGTTGACGATGTAAGGCATTGTTTCAACTCCCAAACACTGGAGAAATAAGGAAGTTAATCACTTGTCAACCCCTTTCGAGCCTAGAAGTTGGAGTTTCTTTCTTTACAAAAACCCGCAGTTTTAACCTTGGGGTGGGTAGTTCTCAGTTAACTTGGCTGTGTGTTCATGCAAGACACCTTTTATATAAAGGTTGCAACCACAATTTATATTCCTTCGCACACAACAAACAAGTGTCGAAGATGTTTTTCAAGTCAAAATGCCGATGATGGTTCACCGTGATCATTAAGCTAGGAAGTCACTTTCTTTCAAAAAATATATATCAAAAGAAAAAGCCCGCTAAGTTAACACCTATGAAGGAGACTTAGGTAAAACAGGGGCATCCCGCTGACTGTAAGTTTCAAAAGAAACAGTTCAGGCAAAAGTTATGGATAATAAATAGAGGAGATCTTTAAATTCTTTAATTTCAAAACAACCAAATGTTGTAAAGAAGCAGTTGACTGCCTTTTCAAAAAGTCTGTTGACTTCCGAACCATCATCATTACTATAATCAGTGCAATTCCTATGGGAACCTGAGTGCATAGTCTGAGTTAACTGAGCATAGGACTAGAGATCATCACGTAGATTGGGTGGGTACAAATAAACTTTGAGCCTTTATCCTTTGTTTCTTAAACCGTGAACCAAGCCACATTACAACCCTCAAAAGACCTAATTGAAACAAGGTTATTTTGAAAGCATGCTACAACAAGGTTGCGTAAACTGACTCCAAAAGATCTTTGCAAATCAATTATTTTGGCAGTACACCTTTGCTTTAAACTTTGAGTGTCTTGAACCACTGTGTTCTGACTAGTGACTCATTTATTTTGCATCTTTCAAAAAAAGATTTTGATTTCAAAAGTTGCATGCTTTGCATTACCATGTTTGTATGAACACTTTTGTTTGCAAATTGGCTTTCCTCTCAAGGATTTTTCAAACATTGAGAAACTTGGTTGGTGATCCTATCATGGGCAAGTTCCTTTTACATCCTGTTTAAGAATCAATTCAAGATTTGGTCAAGGCAGAGCATTCTCAGATTTGGCTTATCCAGAAGATATTTCAAGGCTTAGATTGGGGCAAGCTCTCCAAGCACCCAGTGAATCAGTCATTTTCAACATCAACAAGCTGAAGCAGTTATCAGCTCATCTACAACAGACAGCTAAACTGGGGCAGTTTACTTGAAGAACCCTCAAGAAGATCTTTATCCTTCCTACAAGGATCATCTATTTATTGGTGTGGCAGAGATGTGTTCATCAGTAGCATCTTTAGTCCCCAAGCAGATTGAAAGTGATCTTCGTGTTGAGGAATCATGTCTTCCAGTCTTGTCTTCTCACCAAAAGAGTCGAGTCTTGTCGTCGACATTTGCATCTGCATTTGATCATATGTCATCTGCATAATTTACGCATGTGTATATCATAAGCATAATTCATGTACATGTGCACATCATGGGTGTTTTATCCCCATTTGCTTTTTCTCCCGAGGTCGTGTTTTACCTGCGTCTTACCTTGTGGACGAATTTCCAATTTACTTGGCATCATGGGTGTTTTATTCCCCATTTGCCTCTTTCTCCCGAGGTCGTGTTTTACCCGCGTCTTACCTTGTGGACGAATTTCAATTTACCTAGCATCATGGGTGTTTTATCCCCATTTACTTTTCCCCCGAGGTCGTGTTTTATTCACGTCTTACCTTGTGGTCAAAGTCCAACTCACTTGGCACCTACCAAACAAGTTTGTGTCGTGACTATCTGATGGTTTTCCAGATATTTATTTCTCTCTCTGATGGTTTTCCAGATTGAGTCTTTGTTGCTTATCTGATGTTCTCCCAGATATATCTTCAAACCTTTGCCCGTACATTTAAATACCCTTATAAAATGTTTCAGATGTACCTTCAAAATATATGTCTTTAATATGCTTCTTTGGATATGTTTTGGAGTTTACTCGATGTTTTTCCGAGTATCTCTGGTGTGTTTTAGAGTTCATTTGATGTTCTTCCGAATGTCTTTGATGTTTTTTTCTATGTCCCTGTTATATTTCTCAGGTTTCTCCTCACCTCATTCATTAATATTCTGAATGTTGTGTTCGTTTTCCATCCAGTTCCATTCATGGATGATGATTGTTGCTTCCCCGGTGTTGTTGTCTTTCCCCAGTGAGTAGTTACTCGTTGTTATGCTGTTCTTTTTTCTTTTGCTCATGTGCTTGCATTTGTCTTGCATCATAAAGCATCATTTAGATTCATTGCATCTTAGCATTTGTCCTTTTGCATACCATCGGATCTAAGGGACAAAATTTCTAGTTTTCTATATTTAAATACCTTTCACTATGATTCTATGAGGATTATCATCTCTCATTATCATCTGGTGAAAATATTTAAATAGGGGCATCTGTTGCACCCCAAATTTTGACCCCTTAGATCTTCATCACCATTTTAGGATCATATTCATTTGTTTATCTAACCATAACATATTTCAAGTTTGTCTTTGTTAAGTTACAGGCGAATCAGGGTTCGTACAGTTGGGAATCGAGGGTTCGACTATTTAATCAGCCAAAGCATTGTATTGTTTCGCCATGAAGCAAGTCTCTACACGATCAAGAATACTACATTGGGATAATCATGAATCCAATTTGGGGTTTTCACACGAAGATTAGAAACAATGCAGTTCAAGATCCCCGATTAGGGTTTATGATCAGGAAAAGTCAACTGTGGTTTGACTTTTGATTTAAAAGGTGCTCCAATGATGTAATTATGGTCCATGAAGTTCATATGACTTATTGAAGTCCCCACAAGAAGTTTCAAATCCTCAGGGAACCCAGGACACCAATAGTCGATTCAGAGGTTTTCAATCGTTCGGTTCGTCTGACTGAAAAGTCAACCCATTGACCAACAGGGTTTTAACCCAAAATTGAAGCCAAATATGTTCCCAACATCATTTAATATCTAATCATGAAGTTTTGTGACCAATTGATC
Source organism: Lathyrus sativus (assembly GCA_963859935.3). Taxonomy (NCBI): domain Eukaryota; kingdom Viridiplantae; phylum Streptophyta; class Magnoliopsida; order Fabales; family Fabaceae; genus Lathyrus; species Lathyrus sativus. Next base: position 14,122,477 of record OZ012736.1, read on the forward strand.
AAGAATTGAGAAGTAATCAAAAAGTTGGAAAATTAAAGTTTTGAAAAGGGCAAAGCCATAACTCCTTAAACACACAAGGGTTTTTGACCTAGTTTCAAGAGGAATGAGTTCCTAAAATAACCATAAATATTTTAGTACCTAATTGGGGCTTTCTAAAAAATACAAGTGGGTTCCATAACTCTTCCTGGTTAGAGATAACCAAGGTCCACAAGTTGGCAAAAACTCACATTGGCAAAACCAGGTCAGCATGAGTTCTTTTGATTCCAAAACCTCTCCAAATCGATGCTAATCAAAGACTAAGCCTCACTTATGATGTTTATATTGATAATAAACCTTTTTACATCAATTCCCACGAAAATGGCACAAAGATCAAAGGAAATCATTATTTAATGCAAGTTGCAAAAGTGAATAGTGAAGAAAGAGAAAAAGGTGGCTACCATTGTCAAATCATCAACTTTAATTCAACAAGTCACCTTCTAGCCTATCAAGCGTCATGAAAAAGATATATAGGGTATGGAGAATATCTTAGTAGAGTGGCTTAAATATAAATATGAAGATTGCATTGGAAAACTCAAAGATTTTCATGATGAAAGGTTAAAATATGCAATTTGTTTCACTTTTGCCCATACCTTGATCCAAGGCCTTTGTCTATAAATAGAACTCACATCCTAAATCATAAAGACACAAGTTCCATGCTAGAAACAAGCTAGAACTCTCTTCTTTACACAATCACAAGTTCTTGCAAAATCTCATTAAGTTTCCAAAATCCCTCAAAATTTGCTTTTGAAAAACACCTTTCGATACCATTTCCAAACTTCTTCCAACTCAAGAAACACTTCAAACACATAAAGTATGATGTATTGAAGCTATCCAAGTCACTTCCACACTTATGTAACAAAATCTTGGAAGAGCTCTCAAGATCTCTAGTTTTCTTATTGCATAAGCTTGCTTTAAGAGGTAAACCTAAAACTCATAAATGTGAACTTTCCACTTACATTCCACATGCTACCATGGCTATTTTTAGGTTTTTTTCTACCATGATGTTCTTGAACTTTTTCAACTTGTAACTTGATTTTTTTCTTGTGATATTGATCTTGTATTATTCATAAATTTTTGTTAACATGTTTAAATAATCAAATTTGTTTGATTCATTGTCTTACCATGTGCATTTTATTCCTTTTATCATTTAGATTTTCATGTTTTGTTTACAAACTTAAAAACCACATAACTTCTCCATTTTAAATCATTTTTAAGTGGTTCTTTTTGCTAAATTCTTGTGTTAATGAGTATTTTCACATGACATATGATTCATATTTTTATCCCTTTATCCTAGCCTTAGGATCGGAGTCGCCGTACTCCAAGTAGTTGTCCCGCCGTGGACATCCTCTATCATAATAATCTCAACTTAGGCTTGGAGTTGCCGTGCTCTATTTAGTCGTCCCGTCGTGGACATTTCCCGTGTTTACATTTACAACTTTAGCCTTAGAGTCGCCGTGCTCTATTTAATCGTCACGCCGTAGACATTCCCTTCCATTTAACATAAGAGTTCTTCACCCCTTAGTTAGGGGAACTACGAACGCTCTGATTTCTCAAAGTACCTTTTGAGAATACGTAGGCACAAGGCCCCGATCCTTGGCGAGCAACCTTTTTCTTTTTTCTTTTTTTCCAACCTTTTCTTTTTTCCTTTGTTTCAACCTTTATATCTTTACCCTTAGCACATTTCCTTTAGCAAACAAACTTTAGCAAACACAAATATTAGCAAGAGGTTCCTGTAGAGTACTACAGATGTTTAGGATGTGAAATACCTACCCTAGGCATAACCAACCCCCGAACCTTTATATATCTCTTTGCTTAGCTTTAAGCCTTTCTTTTTTGCTTTGCATTTTTGTAGGTTTTTCTTTCTTTAAACCTTTCCTTTTTTGGATAAATTAAAGTCTGGTTGTGAATTTAAGAATTAAAGATTCAAGTTAATCAATAGCTTGATATCACGATTCTCACCGCAACAGACATCAACTAAAATCAGGCTCTTCATCAAAAGATTTTGGCTGGGGAGACACGAGTTCCATCCACCTTCTCGGAAATTTGCCCCAGAAATACCTACATGCCCCAATTCGAACACTTCGTCTTGAAAGGAAAAGCTAGCCATGGTGCTACCTCACAATACCTTGCCCCTGAACCGACACCAATTTCCTGATAAAGACTCTTCGAATTCTGTACCCTGACGGTTAGATATGAATTACTTCTGCACGTCAAACCCAAAAGGATGTCCCAACAAAACCTTTTGTTCTTAGGGTGATCTGCCCCGGTCTTGCAATAACCTTTTTCCCCTGATCGGTCAATTCGTGAAGCAATGCCCCCTAGCTGTGAGAGATCTGCCAAGTCTCGACCTAATTGCCCCAGATTAACTGATTCTTGGATGGCTGACTCCTACTGGGGATTAATTGATATATCCTGCCCCAGCCCACGAAACATCTGCGTTCTATCCTGATCAGACTTCCCACTGTAGGAAACTTTCCTGCTGCATGCGCTTACTCGCAAGTAAAACAAGTTGTTCTGCATAAAAGATATATTAAATGCAATGCATATGACAGTTTTGAAAATCCAGTTCGATTTGTTGGAAAAGTTTTCTGACCTACAACGAAACAATCATTAACATATCCACATTAATACAATGCTGCAAGAGGAATCCTTTTAGGAGTCAGTTTCGATGCGATCTTTACCTAAGTATGCTCTCGAACTAAACTTGTTTCAATTAGGACTTTTTCGGGTTATAACGTGGTCAGGTTCACGGTTAACAAGGAAAGATACAGGCTCAAAGTTTATTTCAACCCGCCCATTCTCCGTGATGTTCTCCAATCCTATGTTCAGCTAATTTGACTTCAGCATTCACCTATTAAAGGTGGAATGATAGGAGTGATGATTCAGGATACCACTTGCTTTTCGGAGTGACAGTCATTTGCTTTTCGTCTTGGGGATGCCTCGGGTCACACGACTTTGTTCTTTTCGAGGATTTTTCTTTGGCAATCCTTTTCGTCTTTCGTTTTTTCGTTCCCTAACTTTTGCCTGGACTGACCCTTTTGAGTATATTTTGCTTTGAAGTCCAGCGGGATGCCCTAACTTTTGCCTAAGCCACTTGTTTTCAAGATTCGACTTAGCGGGCTTTTTCTTTTCGATTTTTTCTTTTTTTCCTTTTTTCCTGAACAATTCGTATGGCCTCGGCTCGTATGACTTGCTAAAGAGATTGTGACTGTTTCACTCCTGATCGGCCAGGTTTAACCATCATGGTTTTTTAGGTACGACCTATAACGGCGTGATTGATCCTCGAACAGACACTAGTTTTGTTATTTGAACGCTTGGTCAAATTACCTGCCGCCTACCCTACCCCGGGTTAAGATTTAGGTTTTTTCATCTTCGGAAAGAAACTCCCACTTCTAGGCTCAAAGAGGTTAACAAGGGATTATCTTCCTTATACCTCCGGTGTTTATGGATTGAAACAATGCCTGTACATCATCAACAGGTTTTGATCCAAAAGCATACAATCAGAAGCTTATTCGTCATCTGTTTTCGTCATCCTCCCCGGATTCCACTTAACAAGCGTTCGAAATAAATGAAATAAAGAGTGAACATGACTGGATTAATTCAAAACATGCATATTTATTTCATTTATCAATATCAGTTTAAAAACAACAAGTTTTACAAACGAAATTTGCAATTGAACAGAAAGGCAACTACAAATGTAAAGACATGAACAAGATAACAGGAAAAATGCCAATGTCTCAGAACCGGACTTCTTGCATTTTGACTTATTGGCGAGTCAACCATCTTCAGAAACAATTGTTAGAGGTAGCCTGCTGCTGTCTTGACCTGTTTTCCACGGCCCGACCAAACTTAGAAACCTCTTTGATCAATCCGACTTTCGCTTGTCTGTGGCCCTGCACCACATTGGGGACCCTATCAGAGAAGTTGATAGCTTTGCTGTCAATCAAATCTTGAACCTTATGCTTGAAAGCGTGGCAATTCTCAATATCATGTCCGGGTGCCCCGGAATGAAACTTACAATGCTTACTGGCGTCGAAACCAGATGGAGGTGCGCCCGTTGGTGGGGACATCGTTCTCTTTTCAACAAGGTTCATCCCTAACAATGTCTGAAGGAGTTCAGCATACGTTGATGGGGGTGCCTCAAATACTCTCTTTGACTTCCCCTCCTGAATTCTTCGCTGAGCCGGATGCTGGTGCTTCATGCGCTGCTGGTTTTGATCAACCCGTTCCTTAGACTCATGCACTGTCATCCCCAAATTCAGCCCAGGCATTGGCAACTGTTGTGGACCTGGAGATTCAGTTTCTAATGATTCCAGGATATGCCTCGATTCTTTTGCAACTTCCGGTAGGGAAATAGGAATATCGGTCCCTGAGACCTTTATACCGCCTGGCACAAATTCAAATGCCTTCTCACCCAGCAAATCTTGAATCTCCTGCTTGAACGACTTGCAGTTCGCGATATTATGCCCCGGTGCACCAGAGTGGAAGACACAATGGGCGTTCACATCATAGCCTGGTGGTGGTTGCCCAGTCAATGGAGCCAAAGTGCGGGGTTTAATCAGTTTAAATTAGAACAAGAGTTGCACCAATTGATCGTAATCCACCAGAATCTCATCAAATACCCTGCCAGAGAGCTTCATCCTTTTATCATACCCCATTGAGTTATCTTGAGAAATCAGTCGCGACTGTCGACGAGGAGAATCCCGAGCTTCGAATTGTGTAGAGGGTCTCTTAGGCCTATCATGTCTGGGCCCTGGTTCATCCGACCCCTGTGGGGCAAGTAAACCGACCACAGCTTCGGACATTTGCTCACCTTCTCTTCTGAGTACATTCCTCAATATTTCAGCCATCAATCCTACCTGAGCCTTCAATCGGTAATTCTCCTCTTCGAGCGTCTCTTGATTCGAGCGCAACGCGTGCATGTCCTTCATGAATTGCCCCAGTTGGCCTCGAACTTCAATTAACTCAGCTTTAACATGCTCCATGTCTATCTCTGCAAGTCGCCGTCCAAAACCCTGGAGGAAACCCTGACGGTCATGAAGAGTAATATCAGCAGTACTATCATTAGCCCGTGCAATCAAAGGTTGTACAATAGCCTGCAGCTGCTCCTGGCCCTTGGCCATGGTTTCCATTGCTTGTATGAATTGTGTCATGTTGCCGCGCATCTCCTGCATCTCCTTCTGAACTTGATCCATTATCTTCTTGCAATTGTTTCTGGTTGAATAGCGGTGGACTCTCTGGTTGCCAATCCTGAAAAACCTGAGATGCAGGAAATAAGATACAGATTCACGAATACCGGTTATGCAATACGAATGCGGATGCAAATGTGTAAATATGCTACAGGTTATATTCCCCCCCGATTCTAGTTTCAGAGAGAATGCCATCACGACAATGGAGTCCCCATCCAGCAAGCAAGGAATCAGAAAACACTCATATATAACAATGCCAAGAGGCTGAGTACAAGAGTACAACTGAGTACAACTGAAGAGACCTCGGCCAACAAGCCTGGCGATGGTCCAAATACAAGTACAAATAATAAAGGCAAGGCAAAGATAAATCAGGCCAAATGGCGTGCTCTGACGTCCTCCAATATCCTCATCGTCTCCGAGTGCCCTAGTCGGGAGATCAGCTCCTGTATCAGTAAAGCATGCCGCTCGGTAGTGGATCTTAGCTTTTGGGCGTCATCCTGGTAGGCTCCTTTGCTAGAACTCTCGTCAAATCTATACCTCTTGGAACCAGCCTTTGCTTCATAACCTCTCGGCTTCTCGTCAATGTCACTTACTCTGGGCTCAGCGGCGCTCCTAAGTGATGTCTCTTCAGCACTACTGGCGTCTTGGGCTCTAATCTGTGCCTCTAGCGTGGCAATCTGCAGCTTCAGTTCGTCTTCCCGCTCCTTCCGCTTGATAAGCGTGGCATTCCACAAAGCTTCCCACTTGCTGATATGGGCATAAGCTTTGTTTAGAAGTTCCTTCTTGGAAGTAAGCACCTTGCTAACACCGTTCAAGGCTATTCCCACTTTTTCTTTCTTGTTGGTTGCTTCTGTCAGCTCTGATCCCAACCTGTTAATCAATTCAGTCTGTTCCTTCACAGTGAAGGTGGCTTCCTTCTTCTCACGACGTAACTGGAAGATCTCCTTCTCTAACTCCTCATTGGCTTTCTTCAGTTCCTCGTTCTCAGCCAACAATTTGTTATACTTCTCGCTATCTTCCGAAGGAGGTACCTCAATCAATGGAAGATACAGGGGTTCCATGGCAGGATAAGGCATCAAAGAAGTACTAGCTCTCTCGCGGATCCACGCCAAATAAGGATCATAAGCTCTGTTGTTGCTCTTACCGAGCAAAGCCTTCCCCCTCCTATGGATGTTAGCCCATGCATGTCTCAATCTGATCAAAACAGCCGTGTCCGATAAGCCCGTGAGATACAGAGATTCCTGTATCTCCTTCTCAATAGGAGCGTCCCTCAAAGCGTAACCGAACTGTCGTACCAGCAGTGAAGGGTTATAGTTAATACAGCCTTTCCGTCCAATCAAGGGGACATTCAGAAAGCCAATGCAACTATATATAATATCAGTACCAAGCATACTCCGATCAAACCAAACGATATTCTCAGCAGACAACCCCATCAACCGGGAAGACCAATCCAAAGTATCAACGGTATCCACAAAAGGTCCTGTCTTCGGAAGGTGCCCCTGGAACCACCTATACAAGAGAGGAAGACAGCAGGAAACATTCTTGCCACGACGTTTCTCATTCTTGTAGTGAATGGAATGGTAAACATCGCCCAAGAGAGTAGGAACTGGATTCTTCGAGGCAAGAATCAGGAAGGCATCTGAATCGACAAAATCTGGTACATTAGGAAACAAGACAATCCCGTAGATGCAGACAGCCAGAATAGCACTGAAGGCAACCCAACATCCACTCTTCGCGCACTGTGTAGCCTTCTCAACTAGGACAGACAAGTGAAAGCCATAAGCTCCATTCAGCTTAACCAAGCCCCCCGGAAACTCAGAAGAGTCCAAACTGACAATCTCAGCAAGTGCAGATAACTCAGGCTCAGCATCAACATGTACAAAGGGCATCTGGTCCAGCACATGAACTCCCAACATCGCAGAATATTCCTCCAAAGTGGGTGCTAGAATATAGTCTGGAAATAAGAAACATCTCAGTTGCGGCTCATAAAACTGCAACAAAGTATATACCCCATTCGTCTCAAATGCAGAAGGTCTGTACAACAAGCTAAGCAATCTCCCATAAGATACTCTGAACTCAGCCCTCACACTCTCATCTGCCAGAGCAAATAAACCTAGAAAGGAATTGATATCGGGTGACTACAACTGGTAAGCAACTGTCTTCTTCAGGGACTCCATGTCTGGCTAGAAGATACGAGAATCAGAGGGGAATGATCACCTGCAACATAAATACATGTTAATGAAATGCAATCAAGAAAATGCACATGCATATGCAAACAAGGGACCAAATGTAATGCTGATAGACTGTGTTGTTCTGTACTGAAGCTTGAGAACCATCCAATCTTTATCTCAAACCAGGCCAACTACTCAAATGAACCTGGTAACCACATCTCACTGACAGAGATAAACTGGGTGTTCTGAGGTCAAAGGTTTTCCTGCAAACAGACCCACTTACCCCTCACAGGTATGTACTTAACTCGTAGACGAGGTACGGCATCCTATGCGGGTTCAATGTCACAGACTTTCAAGAGCGATGATACGATACCCAGAAGGTGTGGCATCATCATCCCTTGAAGCGGCCTCACTTAGTTGAATCCCAATTGATAGGTTCCCAGAATCGACAATCCTCGGGTCAGACAACTTGTCGAGCCATAAGGGCCAGGCAAGAAGCATCAAAGAGAATCTCGTCCAAGCGTAAATTTCGTGGCTAGCTGGTGCGAGCTAAGCAAGCAGGCTAACCACTACTCTCTACTTCTAAGTCTATGTGTAACCTCAAGCCCAGGTCCGACTCATCTCTCAACAGATTACCCAATTCCCACAGCAACAATAACAGTATAAAGCTGATAAATAAAATGCGGAAAGTAAAGACAGAAAAGTAAATCTACACAACACCCATGATGGGAAAACAAGCGCTAGGATTGACTCGCATAGGGGATATTCCAGTCCCCAGCAGAGTCGCCAGCTGTCTCTACTGCAAAAATCGGCGCCGGCTGAACAGAAGAGTCGCCACCGTGCGTTATTTATCCCAAATGAGGGAAAGGAAACGCTCGAAGTAAACCTCACGCAAAGACGGGAAAGGAATGGTCATCGCAACCAAATCCTGGATTCGGGAGTCGGTTACGCAAGGGGAAGGTATTAGCACCCCTCACGTCCGTCGTACTCGACGGGATCCACGCTTGTTTTCTAGTACGGATTGTTATTCTATCTATTCTACAGGTCAAGGGTTAAAAGAAAATGAAATGACTCGGCAAAGTATCGCACTTTATGCCTACGTATTCCCGTCTGAAACGAGAAATCAGAGTCGACGTAGTTCGCCTACCTACGGGAAAGGAGGGGAAGGTTGCTCGCTAGGATATCGCATCCTATGCCTACGTACTTTCATACAGCATGAAAGATCAGAGCAAACGTAGTTCGGGCTACGGAAGACACAAGCTTGTCTGACTGTTTTTATCTCCTTATAAAAGGGTTTTTCCTGATTAAGAGTCCAAGCGGACAAAAATGACACTTTGATGTTTGTTATCAGTCTTTTACGCAAGAACTGTTTTTTTATGATGTTTGCAATCTCTGACGCACTAGAGACTATGATTTGAGGGTGACTACGTCGTATGTCACCCTAAGGGTAACACACTAAGTAATCAGGTTACTGAAGAGTGACCCTTCAACAACCTTTCTCAAATAGCTTAAGGCTCGTAGCGTACGACATCGATTATCCTTATTACTGTGTTTTGAATTGTTCTGAGATAGAAGAGAAAGAAATCTAAAAAATCCTAGGGTTTGAAAGGGAATCAAAACTAGCCTAATGTTATCATGCATGGATTACAACCTAATGTCTGTCATAATTCCCTCCTGCACAAAGGAGATCAGAGATCCTAGGGGATAAACAGAAAAAGAAACAACATATACAATAAACAGTAAAATGCATGAGATGCAACAATACATAATGGGCAAAGGAGAAAGCAATAGGCAAGAGGAGACAAGCTCCACTTCAAACCTAAGGGCAAATCAACAAACTATACAGCAAAGAAATCCACACTCAACACCAGCTCAGAAAGCCACACTAGCTCCTACAGCAAACAGTCTAAATAGCACCAGCTCCGACAGCTACAGTTGATTAACAGCGCAAGGTTGATAGTAACAACTTATAGGCAATATCCCATCCTCTCTTCAATGAGGTTTAAGCTTCAGGCAAGCTCTTATCTCCAATAATCTTCAGCTTTAGCAAGCACAGACAACTTTAACCCTCAGCAAAACCCTAGCTTTCAACAGATACCCAGCTTTGACAGGTACAAGCTACCTCTTATCCAGTCATCAATGAACTTCTTATTCCTCAATTGGTCTTCCACTTCAAGGCAAACAAACTCACAAGAGAGAATCAACTGATAGAGGAAGTTGGGATGTTAAGAGGCTTAGTGAAAACCCAGGGAAATCACTCAGATCTTAACACGACAAGTGACAGGTATCCTCAAGGTTCTACCCAATCAAAGCATGCTCTACATCCCTCCTAAGGAGATATGGAACTCTTTTAGGGGACCTTGTTTCATAGGATGGGATAGAGGCACAAGAAGCTCTCTATGTTTGACAGGAGAAGTCAGTCTACTCTAGAGCTCTCCTTATATCTCCTATCTCCTAAGTCTTCATCAAGCAATCTTCAAGCACAAGCTCCAAGCATAGTTATTTGTCTCCAATCTTCCTCAAAGTCTTCCCATATTCCTCAAGCCAAGCACAAGCTTAATCACCCAATGGCAATGCCCAAAACCCAACAAACAAACAATTTCCCAAGAGGGAAACACACCAATATCAATCAACTTGCAAAAATCAAATAAAATGGAAATACTCATTATAAGATCTTAGATCTATTTCTAAGGGACCCTAGCTATGTACCCTATACCCCCCATAAACCCTAAGGCCTAAATCAAACTAAAAACCCAAGAACTATGAGTTGAAATGCACCTATGTCAAGTTGAAACCCTAATTCTAGCACCCTAAAGTTTGATAATCAAAACCAACTAAAATTAAATCACAAAAATGTGAAATAATTCCAAGGGTAACCTAATGCTCTAATCTAATCATGGTAACAAGAATCACATCAAAATGTAAAATGAAATGGCTAAACAAAATTCAGCAAGATGGACATACAAAGTGAAATGCAATAAAAGCAATTAAATGTAAAAAATCACCAAAAATAGAAAAAATGACTAAAATACTAATTTTATTTTTCTATAATTTTCTTGAGACAATTATGAGAATGTAGAAAAAACTCTCATGCAAAAAGACCTATTTTTGAATTTATTATGAATTTTCAAAGAACTTAAAATAAAATGTGAAAATAAAGAAAAACATGAGAAAAATGGAAAATATGTGTGGCGAATAGCAATTATAATTGGTTCATTTCAGTAACTGGGCCCAGAAGGGGGTGGGGGTAGCAACGCGCATAAGGCCCACTATGCAATCAGAGAATAAAATGAAAAATAGAAAGGAAAAAAGAAAAACTCGCGGTGCAGGAAGTAACAAAAACACGTGCATTTCTTGACTGGGCCTGGGAGAGGGGTGTGGATATCATAAAGTTCACTTAAGCCCACCATCAGCGTTTAATGAAACGTTGCGCTTTGATAACTCTGAAATCCTTCACAAATTGAAAACAAAACGTGGCCGTTGGATCTTGATTCCAGTCAAAGTCTTGCTCTGATCCAAGGGTATCTAACTCGTCTTCTTCCTTTGAACTCTCATGGAGGGAAAGGCCATGGCTGAGCAGAGTTTGAAGCTTCCTCTTCCTCCCAATCGTATCTCATCAAATCTCCATCAAATGCCAAAATTAAAAAGCCTAACATGCTCCAAATTTCACCAGGAATTCATTTATGATAATCAAACATCTTGAAACTAAACCTAGCTCCAAACACGATTCAAACTTCAGAAATTGGTCCATGATCAAAACTCACTAATCTTGAAATTGAGTGGCTCAATCTTTTCCCCACGTTTCACTGAACATTTCTAACCATTAATCTAAGGTTATATCATCAAGAACAACAAGATACACGCATGAACAGATTTTGCATCACTTAACCAATGGTCTCTAAATCAACCCTAAAGCTACCAGAAAGCTCCACATGATCATTTACAACGAATCTAACTAATCAAAACCAATTGAAACTACATGAATCGAGCTGTGGATTGAAGTTTACCTACCTGCAAATTTGAGATGAACAGAGGTAGGAAATCTCCAAATCAAGCTGTGAGAACTTCAATACACCTTCAATGAATCACAAGCTTGCTTCTGTATGCAAAAGAATTGGTTGAGGAGTCTTGAATTGTGGAAACCGATTCTGAGTTGCAGGTGATGAAACTCAATTGCAAGAACACGATTCAGCCACCAATTTGCTATGATTTTGATCTAGAAACCTTCACTAGCATCAATGGAAGCTATCACAATCAAAATCTTGGATTGAAATGGATGAAATGCTTGTAACCGATTCTGAATTGCACATGGAAGTTTCAAATCTCAAACTCTCTTATCTCCTTCAATTCTCACCAAAACTTGCTTGGGATCATTTCATATGCATATATAGAGTGTGTTGGAGGACTCTAGAGAGATCTAGACTGATCCAATGAGAAATTCATCATCTCATGTCATGAAATCTCACATCATGCTATGTACTCATACCAACTCATGACTTTGCTTGCAATTGCACTTGTTCTGAGTTTGAAATCTCTCCAAATGAGATATTGGAGGTGTATGGATGGAAAAATGCCTTGTATTTGCCTTGCCAAGTGGTTTTGCAATGATGCCTTATGATTCAAGTAAGCCATTTACAAAGCAAGTCCTTGAAAAAACCCTCAACTCAAAATTGTGGCAATGTAAATGTTCTCAAAATGATTTTTACAATCAAAATGGTATGTCATATGCCTTGGTTTGGTTGTGTAGATCAAAAAACCCTAATTTCCAACTTTGGTTCATTTAAAATATACCTTCATTTTAGGCCATTTTTATGATTTTGTGAAGCAAGTCATTCCAAGTTCTCATGACCTCTTATCTAGCCTAAAAACATCATTTTGAACACATATCATGTTGAACATTTTTCCATTTGAAGAGTGGAAGAGGGAGATTTGGACCCATGTTGAAAAATGACGTGTAATTCAACTTTCCCAAAATACCCCTGGATTGCCAAGACCATAACTTGAGTTCTACAAATCCTCTTGAGGACTTATAGTACTCAAATTAAAGCTAAGATCAAGATCTACAACTATTATGTTGACCAAGAATCCATTTGAAAACTCCTTGATGGGAAAACGTTGCTTGGAAGTCAAGTGACTTTCACAGATAAATTTCAGTGTTCTCTGGGGACCCATAACTTGCAAGAACCATAACTTGAGTTATATAAATCTCCTTGAAGACTTCTAGTACTCAAATTAAAGCTATTGAGATGCTCTACAAGTTTCATGTTGACCAATAATTCATTTGAAGCTTGAATTTTGACTTCTCTGGCTTGGAAGTTAGGCCTAAATTAGGGTTTTTTACACTGAAACCCTAATTTAGTAACTCCTCTTCTCCTTGATTCTCTTTGATTTATCCTTGGCACAACACCACACATATATACACATATCAATTCATGAATTCCACATCCTCCAAATAAGCCTAGATGCTCTTCAATCACTCATTTGACCTAGGGTTGACCTAGGGTTGACCCAGATGAAACCCTAGTTGACTGCACTTCGACCCTGGCTCTTGTACTTGTATCAATGACTTATCTCATCTTCAAAATGACCCTCTAGGTCTTCCATGATCTTTGTACAGCTTCCATGGCTCACACACTCATTGATGATCTTCAACATATCCCCAAGATTGGGAGAGAGATCCATTGGTTGACCTTCAAACTTCTCAAAGCTTCAACTCATTTCTTGATTACTTGGATTGTCTTGAGCTTGAATAAAACCCCTTGCTGGGCCTCTTTCTGATAAAAATGGCACTTGATCCCCTGTTAGAGGACTTGTTATGCTATGCTGTGCAAATGATTAGACTATGTACATGACTTATTATGCAAATGCAAATGCAATTGAAACATAAACTAAGTGAAATAGGTTGAGCAAATTTTAGGGTGCAACAATAGTCTTCTTCTTCAGCCCTTCTGCTCCTTAAATAGAGATGGAGAAAAGAGATGTTGGAGACTTTTACCGAAAGTTTGGGCTAGCTTTGTACTTGATTAGTTATATCAAAAAAGTGCAGTTCTGCAAGAGGAATTATCTGTAAGGGCTCAGGATTCCAAGAAGAGATTCTTCCTTAAGTCTCCTCGTGATAAAATAATCTATGAGTCTGTCAAAGTTGACATGGTAGGAGAGCTTCTACTTCAGAGGCTGAATTTCCTTCAAAATTCACTCTTCAAAAGCTGATCGCATCAAGGTCTACTTATTGGCTTCTGAAGCTTCAGAGTTTGGGTCGCTAGAGGCTGACTTTCTTCAGAATTGACTTCTTCAAAGTCTAGATCTCCATCAAAGGCAAAGTCTTGATAAGTGATCTTCAGAGCCAGAGTCTGATCTTCATATTTAAATTCAGATTCCTCAAGCATTTCTTTATTTGTTCTTAATGATATAATCTCACATACTTGAACAGATGTTTGAATACTCAATAGTTCTTTAAATACTTTGTTATCATCAAAACTCAAAGGATATGGTATTAACCAATTTTGTTCCATATATATATATATATATATATATATATATATATATATATATATATATATATATATATATATATATATATATATATATATATATATATATATATATATATATATATATATATATATATATATATATATATATATATATATATATATATATATATATATATATATATATATATCAAAAAAGTTTATGACATTCACATACACATATTGTGCAAATACTTAAATTCAAAACAAAACTTTATATCTATTTAAATTTCTTTTGTTTTTGTTTCTACAAACTCATAAACAAATAAAATATTCAAGATTATAATTCAATTACGGACTCAAATAATTACAATCAATGATTCGTTGATTAAGGAGTGTTTATTTATTCTTGAGAAAATATATATATTAGATATGCAATCCTTTATTTCTAAAAAATGGTTACGCAAAAATAGTTTAACAGTTATATTTATGCGGGAATAGGCCACACCAGACTAACCTACAATAATTTTTTAAGGCTTGAGTCTGACCTATAGCCTATTATTGGTCTTCTTATGAGAACTTTTTATCCCACCATATGAGGTGAAAAAACACCCTATGGAAAACCGAAAATGCCCCTCAGATTCTGAAGATACATCTCCGAACGCACCATACTTTACTTTTATAACACACGAAACAAGTGCCACACTAGATTAACACAAAAATTATTTCAAATATGTATTTATGGTTATTTTCAACAAATATAATGATAGTTTAGCAGTCCAGCGGATTTATCGGAGATGCATCTACGGAGGTTTGGGGTGGGATTTTGAAATTTCTGTTAACTTTGCATGTGGTATATTTCCGGAGATGCATCTCTGAAATAATTTGATAAAATAATCATCTGCATGATCACATAGCCATACTTGTTTTTTAATGCAAACCCTTACCAAAAACCTTTCTATTATCAATCCATATTTTCACTCTAAATCTTCAATCTTGTGTTTAATCACATCAAAGGGAGCAAAAGAAGCTGAAATTCCAAGTAAAAAATTATTTATTTCATGCCTCATTTCTCACATTAATCTTATTTTAAAGATGAATAATGTGTGTTTAATCTAGAGATACATCTTTCGAACCTGTATGAAATCATCCGAAAATACATCTTCGGTATCTGTATGTTATAATATTTTTAGCTCTATTTACAATATTAGCACTTATTAAGTGTTTTACTATTTTCATTAGATATGATGCACCCCGATGTTTTCCTCAAACATGTTGTGTCTTTGGATGTCAAAGGTGTCGTTGTGAAGGTGGTAGATATTGACAACCAATTTTAAAATGAACAAGAGTTTGAATTTCGTGATCACGTGCTTTAATAGATTCGTACAGAGGCCTCCAAATTGGGATTTGGTGTGATAACCAGAAGGACCGATAATGGTTTAGATAGAAGATGTGCATATGTGACAATGACATGCAAAAGAAGTGGGAAATATAGACCTCCTCTCCGGAATTTTAAATGAGATGAATTAGTTTAAGAAAATCTGAGTGCCTTTTTAAGTTTTGTGGTTATATGTTGGCAGATAAGAAATGTAGATTTAATGTCACATGTGGTTTACATAACCATGACTTGTATGAAAAGTTAGTTGGCCATCCAATTGTATGTCACCTCATGCCGGAAAAGAAAAAATGTGTTTCGGACATGACATTGAATTTGCTTCAACCGAAAAACATATTTGCAATTTTGAAACATAAAAGACCCGAAAATATCTTAAATATCAATCAAGTGTACAATATTTGGTACCAAACTAACAAGACACTTAATTGGGATAGAACTGAAATGCAACAACTCTTGAAATTTTTGGATGATAACTGTTATGTGTCTAGGTATCAAAGGAAAAATGGATGTGTTTCCCTGAAATGGCTCATCTCATAGTAAATATGTATGATATAGTGTGTATTGATCTTACAAGATATGATTTTTCACAAACCTTTTTCCCGTTGCGCACCGCCCCACCTCAAAATCCAAATGATCACATTATATATATTGGGTGACTTTCAAAATCACGATACTTTGTTCAAGTTTATTTGAAATCGAGATGCCCTATACTACTTACATCAATGGAGTGGATGACTCATTTAACAACAAAAACTGAGACTTGGATGGACCAATTTGTGGAAAGTATGCAAGAGTTCGAGAAATTGAGCAAAATTGAAAGAGAATCAAATGCACAAAAGTGAAAGAGGGTACCACCAATACTTAGAGATTTAGCCGAAGACAAATCTTTTGATTCGTTTTTGTTTATCATCATAAATTAAGTTTATGTAATTGTGTATTAATATTAATGATGTGTAATATATCAAATTTCAAATATTTTAATACATTTTGATGTTTGTCAAAAAATTGTCCATTTGCCAAACAAAACACACATGTTCTGTTTTCAGCTTGGTTCAAGAGAGGTTTCTCCGGAATAAGATAATAAGGTGATACCAGAAATGTATCTCTGAAACCATCACTGATACATGATAGAATTTTTGAGGTTCACATTTGTCTACAACTTCTATAAATTTAGGGGCTCTTGTTTTTTATTTCATACAAATAGAAAAAGTCTCAAATATAAAAAATAAACATTATCTGATATGTCGCGAATGTTTTCTTCTCCACCGCAACACCAATATGAAAGTTTAAGCTTTATAAGTACACCACTTTTGCAGATTTACAATACAAAATGCATAATATTCTACCTTACGGAGATAATAAAAAAATTGTGAAGTTCGAGTACTGTTCACCGTCAATTAACAACGAAGGCAAGATTGAGTTTAACAACTATGAGCTCAAGACAAATACAAATGTAAGGGCTTTGTGGAATACATTTTTCCATTTTGAAACAAAAGTTTCGCTTGAGTTGGAAGCAACAATTTAAAGAACGATCGAAGATATTGTGAAGATGTTGAAACGTCCGCCTAGATATTGAAATGTAATGTTTCATTTTATGTTAACATCACTTATGTAATATTGATTTTGTGTTATGAATGGTAATTTTATTTTGTCAAAATACAACTTTCTGGTTTTATGCTTCTATTTCTGTTGCACATATGTTACTGAGATGCATCTACAAACAGATTTTGACGATACATCTCTGGGTTTTAAAAAAACCCAACTCCTAGGGCGTCACTCAGAATTAGTATATGTTGTGTGTGCTTGGGTACATCTGGAGATGCATCTTTAGAATCTTAGGGCATTTTAGTATTTTCACATGATACACTAGTAATATATATGATGCATTAAGAAATTCCTTTTTTTATAAGCTTGTGGCCTTTTTAAAAGTTTGGTCTAACCTGAAAGTATATTTTAAAGCATATTTGATATTAAGACTTTCAAATAGTTTATTTTTCATTTTTTTTAAATAGATAACGTGGTATTTTATATATTATTTAGCCTAAATTTTTTATTAAATAAGTCAAATCAAACCAAACTTAAATAAGTTAAGTTATAGGTCTTGTAGGTTAGTCTCACATATTCTCTTCGCTAATTATATCTATCGATGAAAAAAATATTAAAACTAAAAATAACAATAACAAATAACATTAAATTCACAACCAAAACTTTAAACCAAATTATTTTTGCATAATGAAAAAGATATAGTACAATCAAAATTTATATAAAACATTTCAAAATAAATATAACACAATCATGAATTTCATATTATCATTATAATTGTATCTAATAATTAAAAAAAAATTATTATCATAAAAAATTCATGTCTTATAAAACAAAATCTATGCCTAAAAAACCTATATTTCAATTTTGTTAACTTTACGTGTCTTATAAAACAAAACTCATGCCTAAAAAAACATATATTTTCTTCTTAAAAAAATCCATGTCTTATAAAACAAAATCCATGTCTTATAAAACAAAAGCCATGTCTTGAATACAATTAATTATATAAAACTATTTTATACATGGTATCAATCAAAGTTTAAGTGCAACATAGAATAAATAAATGAGCATGTAATTACATGAACTACTAACATATAAACTTTATGAGAGACGTGATTGCATGAATACATATATTTAAGGTGATAAGTCTTTTGATATTGATCTTAAATACAAAAGTGTATACACAAGTGATTAACACTTTGGGTCTTGTGCATTTTTTTTTAACTGATATGTGGAGAAGAGATAATATACTTATGTTTAGTATGTTGAAAATTATAGTCTATAGTCTATATATACGATGATAGTTAATTAAATTTTTTATTATTTCAAAATAAATTATTTTGACATTCACCCGTATTTGAGTTTATACTCAACTAATTAATTGATTAGATTACAAATAAAATCTAATTAATGTTTTTAACATTATTTAACAATTTAATCAATAAAAATTTTGATTTGATAAATAACTAATATAATTAATATAAATATTTTCGTCCATATAGTAATTATTAAAATATAATAATTAATAATATTTAAATATAAAATATTCTAACATCTTATACATAAAAATGGAAGAACACTTATATATAATACAATAATTCAAATGCATGTGTCAAATAATTTAAAGATTGTCTTTTTATAGGGGTTCATTGGTTCTGACAAATCCAAAGCAAACTATAATATTTAGGTTAGATATTCTTTTAGTTCGAACAAAATCTGAATCAAATGAATGAAACTCGATGTTAATTGGTACGGGCAACGAATTTTCAAAATTCTATCCGCAAACCTGTGTACCCGAACCGACCATATTAATTCATATAGTTTATATCATTATAATAGAAATTAGTATAAGATATTCAACTTTAAGAAGGAAGAAAAATGAAACATCATTTGTGACATTCACAATCTATATGAAAACACGAAAATAAATAAATAAAGTTATATCATTATGGAAAGTTAGTGGCAAAATAACCTTTTTCGTCCCTTAACTTTAGATCAGGGTCCAGTCTGGTCCCTTAATTTTAAAAAGTAGCAAGTTGGTTCTTTAACTTTTAAAATGGCGTCACGTTTATCCTTCCATCTGTTGTCGTTAGTCAAAGCTTGAAAATAGACGCCACGTTTTTCAGGTGGATTTTATGTTGTTGACGTGGATATAAGATGTCTTAAAACAAATTCAGGTGTGTTTTGCTTTCCATTACCCAAAAACTCAAAGGATTGTTGCATCAACGAAGATGTGTTAGGGTAAAATCAAACGACTTATAATCTCAATGGATGAAGTGATGCATTGAGGGTGCAAAGGATTGCTGCATCAACGACGTGAAGGATTGAAGACGATTCAAGACGTGTTTATCAAAAGGTTAGTAAATTTTTTTTCTGATTTAGGGTTTACGAATCTCTTAGGGTAATATATGGTTATGTTCAGATTTAGGGTTTATGTAATTGTTTTAGTGTAAAATCTAACTATTTAGGTAATACGATTACGTATCATGGATGAATACATAAATCTCAAAATTCATCATAGTGGTGAATTCATCGATGAAGGTCTTAGTGTATATGAGAATGGAGTAGTAGATGATTTGAGAGTAGATGTCGAAAAATAAAGTTATTTTGAGCTAGTTGGTGTATTGAAAGACTTGGGTTATAGGGAGTTTGAAATAATATATTACAAGAACCCTTAATTTTGGATGAATGCACTTGTTAATGACAAGGGTGCTTTAGAAATTACAGATCTGTATAGGATGCACCAAAGTGTTGATATTTATAATTTTAGGAAGAGGTTTCCTGAAAAGATGTTGAAGGACATAATATGGAAGGATGCCAAGTCAACATACCCACAGGCATGAGAAAGAGAGATGAAGGGAATGAGGGCCATCAATGAAGAAGCATTTAAACATATGATGAAGACCCCACCAAGGTTTTGGAGTAGATCTTACTTTAAAACCACAAACAAATGTAATGTTGTTCTCAACAACATGTTTGAATCCTTTAATAGTGTCATTCTTGATGCAAGGGAAAAACCATTAATCACTATTTTAAAAGACACCAGAATATACATGATGGAGATATGGGCAAGTAACAGAATGAGATTTGGTACTTTGGATGAGAATGATATATTGCCCAATTTTAGAAAGAAATTTGATGTCACAAGCACATACACCAACAATTGGCTAGTAAGGTATGTGACTGATATATTTTGTTTGTTTATTTCTTTAGGATGTCTGATATATTTTGTTTGTTTATTTATTTGGATGTGACTGATATATTCTGTTTGTTTATTTCTTTAGGATATCTGATATATTTTATTTATTTATTTATTTATTTGGATGTGACTGATATATCATATTTTTTTTTATTTCTTTAGGATGTCTGATGAATATATATTTGAAGTAAGACACTTGGAAAATCAAGCTGATAAATTAGTTGTAAACCTGAAAGATCATATATGTTCACGCAGAAGATAGGAACTCACAGGACTTCCATGTGTTCATGCTTTGTCAACTATGAAGAGTAGGAATTTCAAAATTGATAGTTACACTCAAGATTATTATAGGGTTTCAAGGTACACGTCATTTTATAAGCATATGATCTACCCTGTTAAGGGATCAAACTTGTGGGTTAAGACACCATATCCAGATGTGAAACTACCTAAGTTTAGGAAGATGCCTGGTAGACCTAAAAAGAGGAGGAATCTTGAACAAGGAGAAATTGATGTGTCTGATCGTAAAATGAGAAGAACAGGTTTCGTGGTGAAGTGTAATAGGTGTAAGAAAGTAGGACACTACAAGTTTACTTGTAAGGACACAACAACACAAGTTGCTCAATAATCAGGCCAACCCTCTCAGACTGCAACACAAGTTACTCAACAATCAAGCCAACCCTCTCAGACTCCAACCAGGTTGCTCAATAATCAAGCCAACCCTCTCAGACTCCAACCCAGGCTGCTCAACAATCAAGCCAACCCTCTCAGGCTCCAACTCAGGCTACTCAACAATGAGGCCTACCCTCTCAAAATTCTAAGGGAAAGACTACTCAACAATCTAGACAAACATCTCAGACTTCTAAGGGAAAGACTACTCAAAAGACTCATGGACCTGCTAAGGGCAAGACACAAAAACCGCCTGTTAGGAAGCCAACAAGACCTTTTGTACCACCTGGGCCTACAACTAGGTTGAGTGCTGCCAATAATGTTGTTGGCCCAGTAACAAGGAGGTCTACTCCAATAAAGAAGACCACACCAAAGAAGAACCTCTAGATATAATTAGGCTATCATTTCATGTATTTTGTGTTTTTTTTTTTGGAAATGACTGTTATGTTTAATTAGGCTATCAGTTTATCAGTTTGGAATGTATTTTCAGTTTGATGTTGTTTGAAACCAGTTTATGTATTTTGGTGTTGTTTAAAACCACTTTATGTATTTTGTGGAACATGTGTATCAGGTTATGTAGCTGTTATGGAATGGAACCAGATTTTGTCATCAATTATGTGTTGAAAAAATTGTGTCATAAATTATGTCAAAAATGATGTGTCAAAAATTGGAACCAATGTATCATGTTCAGTGTTGACTGATATAAAATTATAGGTCATGCTCAAAATTATAGGTCATTCTCTTAACAGACCAAATATTGCAAACATATTCAAATTATACAAGTTCAACCAAACTATTGCAGTCATATTAAATTGATACAATTCAAAAGTTACAAACTTTAACAGAACTTAATGTTAATTCTTACAAACAAAACTTAAGATAATTCTTACAAACAAACTGATCTCACCTGATCCGAAAGGAATCAGCAGCCTGCCACACATTGTGAGCTCCTGCGTTTACCAGATTTGTAGAGGAGGAGGGGGTGTACCTGCAAGGTACTCCGATGCTTAAGTGAGTAACGGAGTTAGAAAACACAAGTATAGGGAGAATAGGTGTAAAGAATAAAATACCTGATCCTATAGCGAAATAAAGTATTTATAATGTGCTCTCAACGCAGAGCCAACGATTACATTGCATTGGATCAGGTTGCCAAGTCCAACACAAGTAACTGCCAGGGCTTACATGGCATAGGGAAGACCAACACGTGGTATTTGCCCTGGATTAATTGCCCTGTGATATTCGGAAGGTGGGTTGACCATCTCTTTCAGAGGTGGGTAGTTGCCTGATGATGTGTCCCCACGTGGGGAACACATGGGGAAAACGCGTAAGCTCTCCTCGCGCCAAGTAGCGGTCTGCCCGACTAAGGGGCCTTGTTGAGAGGCATGCCTAACATGGGAGGATTGAGCCTTATTGGGCCTCCTCATAGTTGTATTGGGTTGGGCCTTCTTGACTGAGGGGCAGGTCTCGGTCCAGTCCAGAACATGAGCCCCCTAATTCGTTGCTCCTAAGTGTAGGAGTAGTGACTTAAGAGCGAGTTAGGGTGTCGAGGACCAGTTCAGAGGATGGTGGCTTGCCCGACATACAGAGTTGAGGGTAGTGCGTACGTCCAGGAGTGATAGATGCTTGACGAGGCAGTATATAAGGGAGGTGAAAAAGTAAATGGATGTGTTTGGTCTCTGGGCACGAGGGGAAGCTGGAGGGACGCTCTTGGTGTCCATAGTGCCATGTATCGCGTGTAATTAATGCCTAGGGGCGGCTATGCGTAGGGGCACTTGAGTGCCTAGTGCTGCCTTACTGAGAAGAAGAAAATCCTCTTGCCA
This sequence comes from Lathyrus sativus, assembly GCA_963859935.3. Classification (NCBI taxonomy): domain Eukaryota; kingdom Viridiplantae; phylum Streptophyta; class Magnoliopsida; order Fabales; family Fabaceae; genus Lathyrus; species Lathyrus sativus. Next base: position 14,144,969 of record OZ012736.1, read on the forward strand.
GGAGATACACAGGGCGACCTGCAGTCCAGCTTCTTCAGAGGACGACGACACTTCCTCAACCCGCTTGGCTTTGCAGGTCTCTTGTCGAGGAGTCTCGTTTCTCCTGGTGTACTGTTTTAGGTGCTCTTCCTTAATTAGGATCTCGATTGCATCTTTGAGGTGGATGCAATCTTTTGTGACGTGTTCATGGCTCTGATGGAACCAGCAGTATTTAGATTTGTCGACGTTGGGCTTCGGGGGGTCGGTTTTGAGAAATGGACACCGCCTCTCTGAAACTCCAAATTGATACATTCAGATAGAATGCGCTCGCGGGGAGCTGTGAGTAGCATGTACTCGGCGAACCTGCCTACTAGGCCCCTCTGTTCGCGGGGTCGCTCCTATCTTCTCCTTTCCCCGCCTCTTCGAGGAGGCGCAACATCCTCATGTCTGTCGCCCGTAACTCCTTCCTGATTCTGCGTGTTGCGGGCGGCGTGGGTGACCTCTATTTCCTCATACTAGATGTATGATTGGGCCTTTAGGAGGAGAGCATTCAAGGTGTAGGGGCGTTCAATCCCGATGGCTTTGGCAAAGTCGGAGTGAGGTTGTATTCCTCTCTCGATCAGGAATTTCTTCATGTCGTCTGTGGTGGACACCTGGACAGCTTCTCGGTTGAACCTCTCTATGTAATCTCGAAGAGGTTCATTCTTCCTCTGGATGATGGCTTCCAGGGCTGCCTCTTTCTTTGGATGGCGTCGGGAAGCTGTGAAGTGCTTAGAGAACTGCCTCTTCTGTTCGCCCCAAGAGGTGATGGACTCGGGCGTGAGGCGCTTGTACCACGTCATGGCACCCTTTCATAGGGTAGTGGGGAAAAACCTACACTTGATGGCTCCCTGTATGTTCCGATAGTTGAGCACTACGTCGATGCCTTCTGTGTGGTCGTCCAGGTCGGTCGTGTCATCGTATGTTACCAAAGGCGGGGGTTTCTCCATTCCGATGGGTAGTGGGGTCTCCCTGATGGCCCTACACAGCGGTGAGTGTTGGTCGTCCTTATTGCTCCTGACAGGTGACCGTGAAGGGGAGACTGATCCTCAATTGTTTCTGTTCCTTCAAGGAGGAGTCCTTGACTAAGCTCTTTGCTTCTCGACACCTTCTTCAGCTTTGTTCCTCTTCTGAGCGGGGGGGAGGGGGTCTCTCTTTCTTGGGAGGTGACCGGTCGCACTTCTAGGAGGCCATTAGATGCGGTCGCTCCAAACGAGGGCACCACCCGGACAGCCGGGGAGAAGGGCTCCGAGAGTCGTCGTGTTACATCCTTTGCGGGGGAGGAGAGGGGTTGCTGGAAACGGGGCGACGATCCGCGGAGGAGAGCATGATGGTCGCTCCTTCTCAAGCATCCCTATCCGCTCATTCTGTTGGAAGATCATCAGGTTGGTCTGGGGTATCGCCGCAAACAGAGCCACCATGGTAGGGTTGGCGCTGGGTGGCACCGGGATGGGTTGGTAGGCAGCTGGGCTATCAAAGTGTAGGGCAGCATTGAATCCGCATCTTCAGAGGAGGGAGAGGTGGTGTACCCGCCCCTGTAGTCGCCCTTGTCGACATGAACGATCACATTGGGGTCGTGGTCGTCACCGTTGGTGAATGGAACGAAGGCGGTTTCTGGAGCATTATTGTTGCGCGGGTTAGCCATGATCAAATGGAAGTTGAAAGTTTATTTGGTTCTTGAGCTTCTATGCTGGGATAGGAGAAAGAATGGGGGAGAAAAGAGTTCCCGCAGACGGTGCCACTGATCTCACCTGATCCGAAAGGAATCAGCAGCCTACCATGTGTCGTGAGCTCCTGTGCTCACCGGATTTGTAGAGGAGGATAGGGTGTACATAGAAGATATTTTGATGCTTAAGTGAGTAACAGAGTTAGAAAATGCAAGTAGAGGGTGAATAGATGTAGAGAATGGAATACCTGGCCCTTTAGTGAAATAGGGTATTTATAATGTGCCCCCAGCGCAGGGCCAATGGTTATATTACATTGGGCCGGATTGCCAAGCCCAACACAAACAACTGTTAAGGCTTACGTGGCGTAGGGAAGACCAGAACGTGGTATTTGCCCTATATCAACTGTCCTGTGATCTTTGAAAGATGGACTGACCATCTCTTTCAAAGGTGGGTAGTTGCCTGATGATGTGTCCCCACGTGGGGAACACGTGGAGAACATGGGGAAAACGCATGAGCTCTCCTCGCGCCAAGTAGTAGTCTGCCCGACTGAGGGGCCTTGTTGAGAGGCGTGCCCGACATGAGAGAATTGAGCCTTATTGGGGCTCCCCAAAGTAGTATTGGGTTGGGTCTGCCGAACTGAGGGGCAGGTCTCGGCCCAGTCCAGAACACAAACCATAACATAATTCTCACAAACAAACCTTAACAAAATTCTTACAAACAAACCTTAACCTATTCTTCATAATACCCTAACTCATTCTAAAAACTAATACAATGATAATCATCATAAACATCAAATTCACAAGCTTTTTCCACTTCATGATATTCTTCATTTCACTTTCAAGTTTCATCAATTTTTCCCTAATTCTTCATTCACCATTGTCACTTTTTCAATGTCTTTTTTTGCTTCAACAAGTCCCTTAGTAACTACACCCAGCCTATGCATCCAAAATTGCTTCTTCTCATCACTCACCTCCTCATAAAATCAACCAAAGAAACCACACCCAGCTTGCATACCTCCATGAAATTTTCATTGTTTAGAGGTTAAGGCTACCTACAAAGTGAAACTTAAACAAAACTTATTAACAAATTAAAAAACCTGCATACCTTATGATTTGAACAACCCCTGAAAATTTTCCCCATATTCTTAAAGTAGTTGCCCTTTAAAGAACAACCATGTCTCCACAATAACATATGAGCTTCCATCGTGACCTACTACAAACATTCGAATATCCACTTTCCTGTTATAACATCGAGGACGAACAACTAGATTTCATGCTTGCCAAAAACCTTAGGTTTGATTTTGGGATTTGGAAGAAGAAGAACGAAACAAGATTTCTGAGCAGGTTGGGAAGAAGAACGAAACAGGATGATGAAGTAAACTTTCCAAGTCATCTGCCATGTAAACACAATGAACGAACGTTTGAGGACAACTAATGGTGAGGACTCAAGTGACACCATTTTAAAAGTTAAATGACCAACTTGTCACTTTTTAAATTTAAGGGAGCAAACTGCACCCCGAGTTAAAGTTAAGGGACGAAAAGTGATATTTTGCCAAAATTAGTTGATGTAAATTAAAAATATTTTCGCATATTTGTTTCTAATGTATCCGATCAATCCAACCATAACGAACCCGTTATTTTTTAGTTTGCATTTTATAGAAAAAAATATGAAAATTCAATTCAAACCAATCCATATATTTTCGATCGGTTTGAACATTAGATTCACTTAAAACCGAAACAAACTGACTCGCAAACACCCCTAGTCTTTTACAAATAAATCTATTAAAATAAAATATGTATATAGTATTTTTTTTCTTGAGTATTTCTGAATAAAAAAATTTATATAGAAAATGAAAAGTTACAAATGTAATAATTATAAAGCATAAGAATAAAATCTTTATCATTTTTATAATAAAATTAAAAGATTTATTAAAATATGAAGGAATAAATTTCGAAACTTATCCAAATCGACAATCCATTCTTATTATATATCTCATAATACTTCTCCATTTATCTTATTCTATATTTTATATCAATATGACAATCTCTTATAACTTTAGGAAACTCTTCAATCCAATCAAACAATCTCTCTAAATTTTTGGTTCAATCGGAAGAGTAAAAATGTGATTAATTGAATTTAATATGTAATTTATCTAAAACTTTTGTTATATGTACCAACAAAATTATAGCATTTACCTCTCCTTCATTCCCATAGAAGTTATATATCTTGATAACCTTAAAGTGTGTAAAAAGACATGGTAATTAACTAATGGTTTTCATTTAACATTTTCATCTAGAGCGATCCCTCTATATTTTTGTTATATACATATTAACAAAAACACTTATATAAGTTATATATTTCAACTTGTCTCAAACATATATAATATGTAATTAAACACAAGTGTGCAACTTTTAATTTATAAATGACCTAAGTTACTTGCTCAAACTCAATTTACAAGTGTGCAACTTTTAATTTATAAATGACCTAAGTTACTTGCTCAATCTCAATTCCATCTAAAAAAAAAAATGTAAGTTTCTAAACTTGGTGTCTAACCCTTGACAAAATAAATACATGGTGAAGTAAGGGTTAACTCGGTAGTTAAAAGAGGAAGTTCGCTAGACAAAAAGAGGCGACTAAGGGACGTGGGAGACATGCAAACATTACTTACTGAGGAAGATATCATGCATGACAGAGCAGGGGTAGGCGTGCTAGGAGCAAGAACAATGTGTCTAGCAAGATGTCCAGAAATTTTCTATAAATAAAGGCCTCTAGTTCATTACAAAGGGAGTTTTGGTTAAGTGCGATAGTACGTAATTGGAGTATGCTCACTTTGGTCTACAACAGGAGAATAAGATAGGGAGCCTGAAGGCGAAAGCGCTAGGCGGATAAACTTCCAAGACCAAATTTGCGAGATTACCGGTAATTAGGCTACAATGAGTACGTGTAGCTAAAATTTCTTTGTTGGAGGTTAGATGTAGTCATTATACTCATGTATTAAATAGGCCGTGGCATTTTATATAATTATATTCATGCTTTAATTTTGATGACTCTATAATCTTAATACTTGTTTTACCTTTGCCACCTAAAACTTAATTTCATGATGTGACTTAACATCGAAAGGTGTATGTCATGACTAGATCCAAGATAATCATCTATTGAATACTAATGCATAGAGATAATATTAGGTTCAATATACACATGCACTGTAGTATGGATCGATGTGGAATCTTGTTACTTTATAATTGTTGGAACTTAATGCTTTGTGTTGGTTAACCGTCCAATATATTGGCTATTGGATAATGCATTGATCTCACGACGTTGAGACGAAAAGGAAATACGAATAAGAGCAACATGTGGTAATATTAATAGTTGAGTAGATAAATATGTTACTGACCTTTGGATGGGCATAATAAATATATAATCATTAAATATACACGTAGCAAACTTTCTTATTATTAACACTGAAATCTTCATTTTATTTTATATTATTTATTTTTATGTCATTTACTTTCACGCATCATAACAAATATACAATCCATCTCTATTTAGAATCTTAAAATCCGTTGAACGATCTTTAAAATCAATAGTCTGTGGATACAATAATTATTAGAGAATATAACATATTTTAAAGTCAATGCCATAGAAGAAAATTTAATGATTTGTCTCATGCAAATTTCAAACTTAGTCAGTTTCTTAAAAATAAGAAAGTGGTTAGGAAGAACCAATGGTTTCATACCTCTTTCAAGTTTAAGGTTTAGTTCTTACATCAAAAAATTTCTACTTCTAGTATTGAATTCTATGTCATTTCATTCCTTTAGATATGTTCCAATATGTTGATAATGGTCACATCTTTGAACATACATGAATGTAATTTAAATAATGATGACCAAAATAATCTTAATTGAAGTACCCAACAATAAACAGTACACGCGCATGTGAATATTTTTTTTTACACTTCTCAATTTTGTTTATAGTTTTGGCACATTTGGGTGAGTGGGACAAATATTTTGTTTATGATGGAAAATTCATGTTTGAAGTGCTTCTGATTTCTATACACAGTGCCCTTATTTATATTCTTTGTTTTTTCTTCCGCATCAACAACGCAGTTCCAGTCTTTTGTTTAATTGTTTATTTTCTTCAACTATTTTTCTCACGTCGTTAATATAATTTAATTTCCTTTTCAGTGAATAGTGCAGTGCTGTTGTAATTTTTGTTCAACTGAACTTTTCATTCCAACAATGCTCATGAATAGTTTTAGCATAGAAGGAAATTCTTATATATTAGTTTTGAAGGCAATTTTATAACAAGGTTCACGTTATTAGGCATATAATTACTTTTTAACATGGAAGGCAATTTCATGTATTATTATATATTAATTTTAGTTATTTGACTATATTTATATGATTAATCTAAAGAAATTAATTGCTTGACTTGCATTTTGGTTAAGTTTGTTGACATAAACGTTGGCAGAAAATTGTTTCTACTAAATTGATGATTGGGTGATCATACTTCTATGTTACCCTTAACATTATTTTTAAGTACTTCCTGTTTCTAGTACTCTAATGGGCTTGGATTCATATCCTACTTTATATATTTGAATAATATATATTTTATTTTATTGAATTGTTCCATATGCTAAATAGTTTATATTATATAAAAAATAAATCAATTATAATAGTATATTACCTTCTATTGAACTGACATTGTTGAGAATAAAATTTATTAGGAATACTATATTGTTTAAGTTTATGATTGGTTCATGTTTTATTTTAAGAAAAATTTCATTTTTATGTAAGAAATTCTATAAATTATTGTGTATGATTACCACGAAAGTGAGATTGCTCATTTTAATTTATAAAAGTCCCTTTGTAGTTTGAGAAATGATTTTAAGTCATTATTGTGATTGTCTTCCCAAAGGTGGACAATTGTATGTAGAGATTGTGGTCGATTAAGGATATAATTATTGGAGATACTTTGGTCCAAGGGATTTATTTATCCAAAGGAGATAAATTTCTAAACTCGCTCACTGAGTAGCTTATTCTTGAAATTCATAGATGAAGTTGTTTGAGGTGTCTTGGTTTAGAGAATTTATCTATCCAAAGGAGATAGATTTTCGAACACAACGTATGCTCATTGAGCGACTCATCTGAGGTTCTGACCTTGGTTGTAACCTGAATTTTGCGCATTCCACCCAAAGGGGATTGTGTGATAATGTTGGTCTCTTTGTGATAACTTATGTTCGTTAAAAGCTATATCTTGCCTTTTTTTTATTTTGTTCTAATGCATTCCAGTTTTGTCTTACCAATGACATTATCTATAAACAATTGTTATGCTTCTATTGAGATCCTAAATAGGTATAATTTTAAGAAATGGAAGAAAGACTTAGAGTTTTCATTAGGAATTGTTGACCTTGACATGGCATTGCGAAAAATCAAACTTGTGATCAATTATCACAGTACATCCGAAGAGAAAGAAAAATTAACTAAGTGGGAGATGAGTGACCGACTTAGCTTGTGTGTTATGAAGAGGACAATTTATGAACATCTGATAAGTGGATTGCTTGAGAAAGAGAATTCTAAAGAATATCTTACTTCTATAGGAGATAGGTTTTCGATATCTGACAATGCTGAATCTGGATGTTTGATGAAACAACTCACAGAAACCATCCTTGAATATTGAGAACTCCATTGCTAAAAGAACTAAAATTAGAGAAAAATCCTCTTTGTTGTGGCACAAGCGTCTAGGCCATAGTGTTGCGGTGGAAATAGGATATCAAACTATTAATTAGTTTGAATCACAATTCTTGATTCACAACCGCTCTTTGATTTATCCGAAGGAAAAGGTCAAAAGAGGAAAAACCTAATTTTGCATCGTAAACACAATGCGGGGAGAGACCTAGGTAAGGGGTTGGTTAAATTTAGGGAAGGTACTAGCACCCTAAACTTCTGTAGTACTCTACAGGAACCTTTTGTTTATTGTATGCTTTTTATTTTTATTATTTATTTTAAGTATATACTGAGCTAAAGGATAGAGTGACCTAAAAACCTAAGGGTTAGTCCTAAGTTTACTCGGCAAGATTCGCATCTTGTGCCTACGTATCCTGGATAGGGAAGGGAATCAGAGTAATCGTAGTTCCCCTAATTAGGGAGGTTAGAAACTTCTTGACTGTGGTCAAGGTTTCAAGGGGAGTAAACATATCTTAAGGACACACTTACGTGGAGTTGTTGAACTCCTATTTTCTAGGTTGAATTTGTAAATTGCAATGAAAGGGTAAATTAGGAATTCCACGGCGGGAAACCCTAAACAGAGCACGGTGGCTCTTTGACCTAAAAGTTAGGGTAAAGGGTATTTTCGTCCACGGCGGGACACCTAGGTTACTAGGGTTTGAAGCGGTTGAAACTATGGTATTGACTCGGCGGTCAAACTGTTACCTAATTCCTTCGGAGGGATTAACGATAAACATGTAAACAGAGAAAGTATTGTATAGCACAATTAAAATGCAGAAAAGTAAAGCAAGAAGAAAACATCGTGGCCGTTCGTGTAACTTACAAACCCCCATGGGCCAAAAAAAATAATGCAACGCAGAAAAATAAACAAATAAACCGCGACCATGGCCTCACGTAAATTACATCCATGGAACAAAATAAATTGAGCAAATAATTTAAATAAATTAAGGAAAGAAACAGAGAATATTAGCGAAAAGGGTTAGACAGAAATTCATGGCAAATAATAAAATAGCGAAAAAGAAAAAAAAATACGAATTTGGCCTTTAATATTATTATATTTTTTAAAAAAAAACTTTAATTTTAATATTTGAAAGAGACGTCAATTTGAATTTTAAAAGACAATGTTTGGGTTAATTTTGAAAAAAAAAAAGGTTGAATTTTAACTTAAAAGGTTTTTTAGTTTTAATTTTGCAAAGAAAAGAATTTTATTTTTAAAATTTTTAAAAAAGGGATTTAGTTTTATTGTAAAAAAAACATTTTGGTTTTTTATTAAAAAAGATTTAAAGTTAAGTTTTTTTTTGTTTAATTTAAAAATATTTTGATTTTTGACATTAAATTCAATAACAACTCTAATTAACTAATATTATCCTAAGTTTTATTTACAAACAATTCCCCTTTTTTCTTTTTTTTAGATGACTTTTAGTTTTTTAAATATTTTTACCTAAAAAAATGATTGATAATTACACCAAGATAAATTATGTTGACTAATGCTATTATTGAACTAAAACAATAAAATAATAACTTAAAAATAATATAATAAAAAGAATGAAGACAAACAAAATGGGAAAGGAATTAAAGGGGTGGGCATACAGTATATTTCTGCATTAAGGTCATTAAACCACTTATTTAAATTTGAATTCTCCTTCTTTATTAAAAATGATTAAGGTCATTAAACCACTTATTTAAATTTGAATTCTCCTTCTTTATTAAAAATGATGAATGATGATGATTTATTATTTTTGTTTTAGAATTTTTATTTAAAAGGAAAGTTGTCTAAAATTTTAAAAAAGGGTCTAATATTTTAATTAAGAATAAAACTTTAAATTTAAATTTTTGCATTTTTTGTAAAAGAAAATTATTTTTATGTTAATGTTTTATAAAAAAAAATTCGTTTTAAATTAATAAAATGTTTTAAGTTTAAGGTTTTAATTATGAAAAAATTTGTTTTAACTTTTGTTTAAATTAAAAAAAAAATTGTTTTAATCTTAATGTTAAAAATAGTATATTTTTTTATATTTTAAAATGAGTTTAAAATTAGGCCTTTTAAATTTTAGTTAAAAAGAATTGTTTTAATTTTAATGTGAAAAAACAAATATATTTTTCATTTAGAGAAACTTAATTAACTAGCCATTATGTTATCATAATTACAATTATTAAAATAATATAATAAATCAATAAAATAATTAAAAAGAAACAGCATAGAGAAAAATCAGAACAGAATACAAAAAGGGTGAGACGTGAGTTGTCTCGATATTTGCTTCCGTTGAAGCTTTTCAAATCCACTTCTTTGACCTTGCATGTGAACGATTTTCTCATATCTCTGAAACACAAACACAGATTAATGATTATGACAAACAAAAATCATTCTCACCCGAAGAGGAACGATGAAGCTGATGATGTCCTCCTGAGGCTATAGAAGCTTGGCCGGTGTGGAGGCTCCGCCGCTTCCGCCGCCGCTTCGATGTGGGAGCAACGATACCTCCACCATTCTTCCTCTTCTTTATGGATCGGTGGTTATGATGAAGCTAAAGCTTCTGAATCCCGTTGTCGGTCGGCAATGATGGTGGAAATGATTCCTCTGAGCTGCCGATTTTGAGTTGGTTCTCCTTTGTTGTTAGGGTTCGAATCTGATGCCTTCCTTATTTATATGTTCGACCTGTGTTTGTTGGGCTTGCGATCCATTTGCAGATGTGCGATTTTGTTGGAAAACCTCGATGTTGTTTGTGCGGATTTGACGCCACGGTTTTCCAAAATGGTTTATTTTGTTTTAGCTTTGATGGTTAACTACCTTTATTGCAGGATTTTTGGGCGATTTTGTTGTTGCTGCTCAACTGGTTTTGGGTGACTTGTTCGTTGAGAACCTGTTTCGTTTTTGCCGCCTTGATAGTAGCGTTAACTCGCAGGATTTTCAAACGGTCCCGCGGCTTGCACGTTGGATTTGTTACGTTGATTCTGAAAATTACTTTTTGAACCGGTTTCTCTTTAAACTGTTGGAACTTGAACTGGTTTCTCGGAACTGGTATGAACTGTTTGGATTTGGATTTTTCTGAATCTGATTCTGAACTGATTTCAAAATGTTTGGATTTGGATTTTTCTGGTATGAACTGGTTGGATTTTTTGTTAGAATTGTGTTTTTTTTTCCAGGACAATTGGAGTTAAGGTCCCATTTGGGGCAAACCGTCTTCCTGAGAAAAATCACTTCTCAAATCGGCTTTTCAAATAAGCTCTTGTCTATATAATCTCTTTTTGGCCAAACAATCTCAAAAGCAATTTTCCTCTTCATCTTTCGGTGCCTTTCGATAAGAACAAACATCTTCCCTGTTCTGGCCGAGGTTCGCGAACCGGACACCCGATGATGATATCTCTGAGGGTGTCAAATTAACCGATTCAATTTTCCTGTTTTGCTCATTGTGCAGGTTTGGAAGGACTAATCGGACGAGTCGGAGAAATCTGAAGAAAAACTTAGGACCTTTTTAGAAATTTTATATTTTTTGTATTTTGTAATTCATTAATTTTTATAATTTATTATTTATTATTTTTTTTGTAAAAGAATTATCACTATTAATAAAATATCTTATTATTTATTTTTTTAAGATATTGAAACACTTAAAAATATTATTATTATAAATTTTTATTTTTTTATTTTACATGCAAATAATGAAAACCAAATTTAAGAGGTAGACTTTTGTTAAAAATAAATACAAACTGAAAACCAAATGTTGAAAATTAAATAAACATTAACTTAAAACAAAAATGAGAACAATATTTTAAAAGTGAAATCAAGTTATTTAATAATGACTTTATGAAATGAAAATAATAATTAATAAATGACATGAATTATTGTTTTTTTTTTTTTTGTTTTTTTTTTAAATGAATGATAATAACGTTGAGAAATGAACCCTGATTTGAAATAAGCGGAAGATGAAATACAAGAAATGAAATAAAATGAAATTCCATATTTTTTTATTAATCTTTATTAATTCCTAGTTTTTCTAATTTATCCGACAAATTCCGTCTCTGGTATAGCTTTCGATTTAACAAGCCTGCACTTCCAAACTAGCAACTTTATCCAATCAAACCCAAACTGTCTGATCACTCAAAATGACTGTATTCTCCGGCCAAATGCAATCTCGATTTTCTTTGAACAACTAATCCTTTCATGAACATACTTTTCGATTAAACTCGTCTCTGACTCACCTCAACCAAACCAAACAGCCCAAATTTCCTTCCCACAACTCAAAATTCGCGAGGTGACAGCCGATTGCAACCAAATGACCATTTTGCCCTTCATGAACTAAAGAACGCGTCGCACAATATTTTTCTGCCAAAATCAACCAACTATACGAACTTGTTAGCGGTTAATGCGATGCGAAATGCAATGAAATACGAAATGATTCGACTAAATCTCAGGGCAAAATTTGGGGTATTACAATTGCCCCTATTTAAATACCTTCACCAGATGATTTGAGCAACATAGGCTCGAGAAATCATGGTGAAAGGAATTTAAATATAGATAACCGAAAATTTTGCCCTCAGATGCAATGATATGTAATGCTATGGACAAAACAAAATGAATTATAATGTTGACAATGCCATGCATCTAGTACGATGCGTATGATGGAATGATAAATGCAAGGATGCAGACGACACGACGACACAAGGGACAGACACCACGAGAAGAACACACTGGGGGATACGACGCACTGGGACAACATCACGGCACTAGGGAATTCTAAAGTGACGGCCAATTGGCGTTGGCACGACCAATTGTAACTTTTAGAAAAGGAATGGTAAAAGGGGATCCTCAATGAAGATGGCACCGATGAGACGGCCTCCACTGGGGAAATTTAAGAATAATTGTTCAACAGGTTCAGGCGTGACCGATTGATACTCTAAGATAAAAGTAAAACTGGATCTGCACGACTGTAGGATCGATTAACAGGAAACTGGAGCATTGAGCAAAGAATAACATCCAAGCTTCTATAAACTTTCCCTCGTGACAGGATCCAACGGACTTTTCGGGAATCCGTAGGAAATATACAGGGTAAGACCGGTTGTATGCCAAAATAAATGGACTTTTAATGGGAAATGCCCTGATAAGCTCCTTAAGAGAGAACTGTCACTTATCGTTGGAAGGGACTTAAATGCCAAAACTGGATAAGCTCTCAGATAAAGAGACTGTTGCTTATCTATGGATGATAAACTGAAAAATAAACTTCTTCCCGTCTCAGGTTTGTGCTACCTGGACTTGATTCGGTTTCTTCTTTTACTAAAGGATAAAATAAACTTCTTCATACTTCAAGATCTGTGCTCTCCTGAATATGATTCAGCTTCTTCTTTTACTAAAGGGTAAACTGAACTTCTTCATTTTCAAGGTTTGTTGCTCCCTGAATATGATTCAGCTCCTTCTTTTACTAAAGGGTAAACTAAACTTCTTCACTTTCAAGGTTTGTTTCTCCCTGAATAGGATTCAGCTCCTTCTTTTACTAAAGGGTAAATGAACTTCTTCATACTTCAAGATTCATGCTCTCCTGAATATGATTCGTTTCAAACCTCCCCATACTTCAAGACGACAAGAAAAATGGAAGCCCAGCTGCTCGATGGAGATGGCCATTTGCTGCAAGTCATAGCGAAGATAGGATCAGCTTCTCAGGCGAGAAATGTCGCTTATTTGCAAGAGTGGCAATAATAAGCTTCTCAGGTAAGAATTGCTTGTAGAGGTGATAACAGGTAATGTAAATTGTAAAGAAAGTCATGGTATAGATAATGATGATAAGCTTCTCGGCTGAGAACTGTTGCATACCGCCGCTGAAGAATGTTATGATAAGCTTCTTAACCGAGAACTGTTGCGTATCTGTTGTGTAAGGTTGTGATAAGCTTCTCTGGCGAGGACTGTTGCTGATCGATTATAAAATATAGGATTGTAAAGTGTTATACCGATAGGCTTCTCAGGCGAGAACAGTCGCATACCGATGGCTGTAAGATGTACCGATAGATTTTCCAGGCGTGAACTGGCGCGCATCTGTAAAGGATTATGATTGATTTTCTTGAAAGATAGTGCAAAATAAATGCACATCCAGGTATGTTCGGTGACCGACAGGACTGAAATTCGATCTAGAATTGGGCTAGAAAGAACTGATAAACAAAACTCCATTGAGGAAACGAACTCGAATGGGGACTACCTTATCTTAACGTGGAAAGGTAACGGAAATACCCATCGTCCACGAGGGTTGAACTCTGTGGGGAAACTGGAAACAAGTAGGTATTTTATGCTTAGGGCTGACGATCTACTTGGAGAGCGCGGACAAACCCAGTTACTCGGCGGTAACGACAAGGATGACGATAAATAGCAAGCATGCAAATGCTAATGCGTATGCCAACGTGTATACTAATATGTATGTTCATGAAACTGTCATGCAATGAGTATGCCATACTTATGCTTATGTTTATGCTGACAAAACAGATGGGAGAGGAGACAGAAGATGAAATAAACATCCTGACAAGAATACCCGGCGGCCTTTGCAACAGTACATCTATCGAGAATAGGAAAAGTTAATGGTAGAACCCAATATGGCTTTAAAGTTCTAACTTCCCTGGGGAGAAAATCCCATGACTTCCACATGGGGATGCGATACAACTTCACCGACGAGTATGATGCCCTGACTTCAACTGGGGATTCATGACCTCCGCATGGGGATAAGATGCCATGACTTCACGTGAGGGATTGCTATCATGAACCATAATCAGCTCAAGAACTCTTGGATCAGAGGCTTCCGGGGATAAAATAAATACCCGTTGTATGGGGAAGGTGTGGAGCTAGACAGCTTCATGGAGATAGTGTAGCAACTTCTTGGGAAAAGTACCTTGGCTTCCTGGGGAAAAGGTATATCCGACTGGGGATAAGAAATATCAAACTTCCCTGTGGAGAGTTCATCAGACTTACTGGGGAGAAATCAACAGACATTCCTGGGGAAGGTACCCTGACCTCTTGGGGAGAATATGGCAGTCTCCTAGGAAGTATTTCCTGAGGAAAGTAAGGCAATTTCACTGAGGAACAAATAATTCCGTTGAGAATGGGGTTCAAGAACATATATCACTTGGAGGATACCGGGGATATCTCTGCAGTCTTGAGAGTCACTGGGGATTTATCGGATGGATCCCAAAAGTGTTGTCAGCTTAAAGTCTCGTTGGGGACTGTTACTGGGAAGATGCTAGTAACGAACAAATGTTTATGCAACAATGAGATTTACTGGGGACGAAGAGATCCTTCACAAATTTCCATAAGTCAAAGTAACTTTCATTTCCAATTGTATTTTTGAGAAAATATATTTTAGTTTTGAAAAACACTTTTCATGCTCACAAGTTATTAACAACAGCAAATTGCATAACAAAAATAAAATAGAGATAATGTGCACAAAGGTGTTGAAAGGCAAAAGGTAAATTTTATTGAAGAATGGTAGCTTGTTAAAGGCATAGCTCCATGGGAAATTACAAATTTGAAATTGGCAATATGGGAAAGGTTACATTGAATCCAACGACCTACTGACCCTGACGACTAAGACTACCCACAACCTTGCTTCTGAAGAGAGTGATTGGATTTGAAATGGATTTCTGTAAAAGCGTCTGCAATGCTCGGTGTCGTCCAATGCAGTGAAATGCCTTCGTCCCTAACTTTTGCCTGGACCGCCCTTTCGGGTTTTCAATCCACCGGGACGCTCATTTTTGCCTAAGCCGCCCTTTCGGGTTTTCAACTTAACGAGCTGCATTTTTTCATTTTCATTATTATTTTTTTATATTTTTATTTTTTTTATTTTTAGGCATAATATTTTCGGACTGCATCGGAATTCACAGGATGGGCGAGCTCTTCACTGTCCATTGTAGTAAGAATTAGCGATCCTCCGGAGAAAACTGTCTTAACAACAAATGGGTCGTCGTAATTGGGCATCCATTTCCCACGCATGTCTTTGTGAACTGGCAAGATCTTCTTGAGTACGAGCTCTCCTTGACGGAACTCCCGGGGTCGAACTTTCTTGTCAAAATCTCTCTTCATTCAATTCTGATATATCTGGCCGTGGCATATAGCTGCCAGGCGCTTCTCATCAATAAGATTCAGCTGGTCATATCTGTCTTGAACCCAATCTGCTTCATCTAACTTTGCTTCCATCAACTCCCTTAAAGATGGCAACTCAACTTCAATGGGAAGAACGGCGTCCATTCCATATACCAATGAGAAAGGAGTTGCCCCTGTTGAAGTTCGAACAGTAGTTCTGTATCCATGCAAAGCAAACGGTAACATTTCATGCCAATCCTTGTAAGTCTTAACCATTTTTTGCAGGATCTTCTTGATATTCTTATTCGCAGCTTCCACAGCTCCATTCATCTTAGGACGGTACGGAGAAGAATTGTGATGCACAATCTTGAAAGTATCACACAACTCCTTCATAGTCTTGTTATTCAGGTTGGTACCATTGTCAGTGATGATCCGACTCGGAACCCCATAACGGCAGATAATATATTTCCTGATGAATCGAGCAACTACTTGTTTGGTCACATTAGCGTAGGAAGCAGCTTCCACCCACTTGGAGAAGTAGTCAATAGCGATGAGAATGAAACGATGACCATTGGAAGCTTTTGGCTCAATTGCCCCAATCATATCAAGGCCCCACATAGAGAAAGGCCACGGCGAAGTCAGAACATTCAATGGTGAAGGAGGAACATGCATTTTGTCCGCATAGATTTGGCACTTGTGACACTTCCTAGCGTATCGGATACAGTCGGATTCCATGGCTAACCAGTAATATCCAGCCCTCAAGAGTTTCTTGGACATGGCATAACCGTTGGCATGAGTTCCGAACGTCCCTTCATGAATTTCCTGGAGTAGCATGTCTGCTTCCCGTCTGTCCACACACCTAAGCATAACCATGTTGTGGTTTCGTTTGTATAGTACGTCGTTGCTGATGAAGAGCTTAGATGCTAGTCTTCTCAAGGTCCTTTTGTCAAGATAAGAAGCATCTACTGGATACTCTTGCGTGAGCAAATAATTCTTGATATCATGAAACAAAGGCTTTTCATCAATTTCATCTTCTTCAATCAACAGACAGTGGGCGGGTTCCCTTCTACGCTCGATTCGAATGAGCGGAGCTTCATTGACAAACTTGACCTTCCACATGGATGCTAGCATGGCTAAGGCGTCAGCAATATGATTTTCAGTCCTCGGAATATGTTCGAACTTGATCTCATCAAAGTACTTAATTAACTCCACAATGTAGGCTTTGTAAGGGACCAACTTCTCATTCTTGGTTTCCCATTCACCTTTCACTTGATATATAACCAACGCTGAATCTCCGCTTACTTCAAGAAGTTTGATCCGGAGATCAATAGCTGCTTCAAGGCCAAGGATGCATGCTTCATATTCGGCGACATTGTTTGTGCACTAAAACTCTAACCTTGCTGTAAATGGGGTATAGCCACCTTTTGGATTCATCAAAACGGCGCCTATGTCGTGCCCACTATAATTGGAGGAACCATCAAACATCATCTTCCACCAGAGGCCCGGTTCGGGACCATCCTCGGGCTCTGGCTCTGGCTCGTCGAAATCATTTACCCACATAATGTCTTCGTCTGGAAAGTCAAACTTAAGAGGCTCATAATCTCCGACTGGTTGGTCCGCAAGATAATCTGACAATATACTTCCTTTGATAGCTTTCTGAGGTACGTATTGAATGTCATATTCCGACAACAACATATGCCAACGAGCAAGCCTCCCTGTCTGAGCAGGCTTTTCGAAAATGTACTTTATTGGGTCCATCTTCAAAATCAACAAGGTAGTATGACCCATCATATATTGTCGGAGACGCCTAGCAGCCCATGCTAGCGCACAATAAGTCTTCTCCAACAGTGAATATCGGTTCTCACAATCAGTAAACTTCTTGCTCAGATAGTATATAGCGTGTTCCTTTCGTCCGGTCTCATCGTGTTGCCCAAGTACACAACCCATAGACTTCTCAAGAACAGTGAGGTACATAATTAATGGTCTTCCATGAACAGGAGGCATCAAGATAGGAGGCTTTTGTAAGTAATCTTTGATCTTTTCAAACGCCCGATGACAATCTGGATTCCAATCAACAGTCTGACCTTTGCAAAGCAACTTGAATACCGGCTCACAAGTAGCAGTCAGGTTAGATATGAACCTGAAGATGTAGTTCAAACGTCCCAGAAAGCCTCTGACTTGGGTTTCGGTCTGCGGGGCCGGCATGTCTTGAATGGCGCGGACTTTATCAGGATCTACCTCTATTCCTCGTTGGCTGACGATGAAACCAAGTAGCTTTCCAGATCTGACACCAAAAGTACACTTAGTAGGATTTAATTTCAACTGATATTTTCGGAGTCGTTCAAAGATTTTCAACAGATGAATCAAATGCCCCTCCTCATCATGAGATTTGGCAATCATATCATCCACATACACTTCAATTTCTTTGTGCATCATGTCATGAAAGAGCGTCGTCATAGCACGTTGATAGGTTGCCCCTGCGTTCTTCAGACCGAAAGGCATAACTTTGTAACAGAAGGTCCCCCAAGGAGTGATGAATGTAGTCTTTTCTCTATCGGCGGGATCCATCTTGATCTGATTATAACCGAAGAAACCATCCATGAATGAGAAAACTGCAAAACTAGTTGTATTGTCGACAAGTGTGTCGATATGCGGCAAAGGGAAATCGTCTTTTGGACTAGCCTTGTTCAGATCCCTATAATCCACACACATTCTGACCTTACCGTCCTTTTTGGGCACGGGAACAATGTTGGCAACCCAATCAGGATACTTCGCAACCGCAAGAAAACCCGCATCCAACTGCTTTTTAACCTCATCTCGAATCTTCAAAGCCATGTCAGGTCTCGTTCTTCGAAGTTTCTGCTTGACAGGCGGACATTCGGGCTTAAGTGGTAGCTTGTGAACTACAATATCTATGTCTAAACCGGGCATATCTTGATACGACCATGCAAACACATCAACATAATCTTTCAACAGCTCGACCAATCTCTGCTTGACCTCTGCCCCAAGTACTGCGCCAATCTTGACCTTTTTCTTATCTTTTGTGCCAAGATTAATCAAATCTACCTGCTCCTTGTGTGGTTGAAGCTCTGTGTACTCATACTTAACCAATCTAGTCAGTTCTGCGGGTACTTCAAAATCTTCTTCACCCTCATCTTCAGCTTGATAAATGGGTGAATCCCAATCAGGAGAGACAATAGATTCATCGGATTCAACAATGGTAATGTCACTGCATGTTTGAAAGGCTTATTTTATTAAATGTTCGATGAAAATGCAAAAGAAAATCAAAATGTTTTTAGTTTGTTTTTGAAGAGATTGCCAATTTCATTTTAAAAGGTGAAAACGAAAAGACGCTTAGTGAAACAAAATGGAGCGGAAACAAAATGCATTTATTAATAATTGTTTGAAATGAAAAGGTGGCCCTACAAAGTGATCCAATAGCCTTGGGCAGAGCTATGGATTTGAAAACACAAAATGAAAAATGAAAAATTACTTTGATCCCCAGTGAAGTCGCCATTTTCTGTTGCGGTGGAAATAGGATATCAAACTATTAATTAGTTTGAATCACAATTCTTGATTCACAACCGCTCTTTGATTTATCCGAAGGAAAAGGTCAAAAGAGGAAAAACCTAATTTTGCATCGTAAACACAATGCGGGGAGAGACATAGGTAAGGGGTTGGTTAAATTTAGGGAATGTACTAGCACCCTAAACTTATGTAGTACTCTACAGGAACCTTTTATTTATTGTATGCTTTTTATTTTTATTATTTATTTTAAGTATATACTGAGCTAAAGGATAGAGTGACCTAAAAACCTAAGGGTTAGTCCTAAGTTTACTCGGCAAGATTTGCATCTTGTGCCTACGTATCCTGGATAGGGAAGGGAATCAGAGTAATCGTAGTTCCCCTAATTAGGGAGGTTAGAAACTTCTTGACTGTGGTCAAGGTTTCAAGGGGAGTAAACGTATCTTAAGGACACACTTACGTGGAGTTGTTGAACTCCTATTTTCTAGGTTGAATTTGTAAATTGCAATGAAAGGGTAAATTAGGAATTCCACGGCGGGAAACCCTAAACAGAGCACGGCGGCTCTTTGACCTAAAAGCTAGGGTAAAGGGTATTTTCGTCCACGGCGGGACACCTAGGTTACTAGGGTTTGAAGCGGTTGAAACTATGGTATTGACTCGGCGGTCAAACTGTTACCTAATTCCTTCAGAGGGATTAACGATAAACATGTAAACAGAGAAAGTATTGTATAGCCCAATTAAAATGCAGAAAAGTAAAGCAAGAAGAAAACATCGCGGCCGTTCGCGTAACTTACAAACCCCCATGGGCCAAAAAAAATAATGCAACGCAGAAAAATAAACAAATAAACCGCGACCATGGCCTCGCGTAAATTACATCCATGGAACAAAATAAATTGAGCAAATAATTTAAATAAATTAAGGAAAGAAACAGAGAATATTAGCGAAAAGGGTTAGACAGAAATTCATGGCAAATAATAAAATAGCGAAAAAGAAAAAAAAATACGAATTTGGCCTTTAATATTATTATATTTTTTTTAAAAAAAAACTTTAATTTTAATATTTGAAAGAGACGTTAATTTGAATTTTAAAAGACAATGTTTGGGTTAATTTTGAAAAAAAAAAAGAGGTTGAATTTTAACTTAAAAGGTTTTTTAGTTTTAATTTTGCAAAGAAAAGAATTTTATTTTTAAAATTTTTAAAAAAGGGATTTAGTTTTATTGTAAAAAAAACATTTTGGTTTTTTATTAAAAAAGATTTAAAGTTAAGTTTTTTTTTGTTTAATTTAAAAATATTTTGATTTTTGACATTAAATTCAATAACAACTCTAATTAACTAATATTATCCTAAGTTTTATTTACAAACAATTCCCCTTTTTTCTTTTTTTTAGATGACTTTTAGTTTTTTAAATATTTTTACCTAAAAAAATGATTGATAATTACACCAAGATAAATTATGTTGACTAATGCTATTATTGAACTAAAGCAATAAAATAATAACTTAAAAATAATATAATAAAAAGAATGAAGACAAACAAAATGGGAAAGGAATTAAAGGGGTGGACATACGGTATATTTCTGCATTAAGGTCATTAAACCACTTATTTAAATTTGAATTCTCCTTCTTTATTAAAAATGATTAAGGTCATTAAACCACTTATTTAAATTTGAATTCTCCTTCTTTATTAAAAATGATGAATGATGATGATTTATTATTTTTGTTTTAGAATTTTTATTTAAAAGGAAAGTTGTCTAAAATTTTAAAAAAGGGTCTAATATTTTAATTAAAAATAAAACTTTAAATTTAAATTTTTGCATTTTTTGTAAAAGAAAATTATTTTTATGTTAATGTTTTATAAAAAAAATTCGTTTTAAATTAATAAAATGTTTTAAGTTTAAGGTTTTAATTATGAAAAAATTTGTTTTAACTTTTGTTTAAATTAAAAAAAAAAATTGTTTTAATCTTAATATTAAAAATAGTATATTTTTTATATTTTAAAATGAGTTTAAAATTAGGCCTTTTAAATTTTAGTTAAAAAGAATTGTTTTAATTTTAATGTGAAAAAACAAATATATTTTTCATTTAGAGAAACTTAATTAACTAGCCATTATGTTATCATAATTACAATTATTAAAACAATATAATAAATCAATAAAATAATTAAAAAGAAACAGCATAGAGAAAAACCAGAACAGAATACAAAAAGGGTGAGACGTGAGTTGTCTCGATATTTGCTTCCGTTGAAGCTTTTCAAATCCACTTCTTTGACCTTGCATGTGAACGATTTTCTCATATCTCTGAAACACAAACACAGATTAATGATTATGACAAACAGAAATCATTCTCACCCGAAGAGGAACGATGAAGCTGATGATGTCCTCCTGAGGCTATAGAAGCTTGGCCGGTGTGGAGGCTCCGCCGCTTCGATGTGGGAGCAACGATACCTCCACCCTTCTTCCTCTTCTTTATGGATCGGTGGTTATGATGAAGCTAAAGCTTATGAATCCCGTTGTCGGTCGGCAATGATGGTGGAAACGATTCCTCTGAGCTGCCGATTTTGAGTTGGTTCTCCTTTGTTGTTAGGGTTCGAATCTGATGCCTTCCTAATTTATATGTTTGACCTGTGTTTGTTGGGCTTGCGATCCATTTGCAGATGTGCGATTTTGTTGGAAAACCTCGATGCTGTTTGTGCGGATTTGACGCCACGGTTTTCCAAAATGGTTTATTTTGTTTTAGCTTTGATGGTTAACTACCTTTATTGCAGGATTTTTGGGCGATTTTGTTGTTGCTGCTCAACTGGTTTTGGGTGACTTGTTCGTTGAGAACCTGTTTCGTTTTTGCCGCCTTGATAGTAGCGTTAACTCGCAGGATTTTCAAACGGTCCCGCGGCTTGCACGTTGGATTTGTTACGTTGATTCTGAAAATTACTTTTTGAACCGGTTTCTCTTTAAACTGTTGGAACTTGAACTGGTTTCTCGGAACTGGTATGAACTGTTTGGATTTGGATTTTTCTGAACCTGATTCTGAACTGATTTCAAAATGTTTGGATTTGGATTTTTCTGGTATGAACTGGTTGGATTTTTTGTTAGAATTGTGTTTTTTTTCAGGACAATTGGAGTTAAGGTCCCATTTGGGGCAAACCGTCTTCCTGAGAAAAATCACTTCTCAAATCGGCTTTTCAAATAAGCCCTTGTCTATATAATCTCTTTTTGGCCAAACAATCTCAAAAGCAATTTTCCTCTTCATCTTTCGGTGCCTTTCGATAAGAACAAACATCTTCCCTGTTCTGGCCGAGGTTCGCGAACCGGACACCCGATGATGATATCTCTGAGGGTGTCAAATTAACCGATTCAATTTTCCTGTTTTGCTCATTGTGCAGGTTTGGAAGGACTAATCGGACGAGTCGGAGAAATCTGAAGAAAAACTTAGGACCTTTTTAGAAATTTTATATTTTTTGTATTTTGTAATTCATTAATTTTTATAATTTATTATTTATTATTTTTTTTGTAAAAGAATTATCACTATTAATAAAATATCTTATTATTTATTTTTTTAAGATATTGAAACACTTAAAAATATTATTATTATAAATTTTTATTTTTTTATTTTACATGCAAATAATGAAAACCAAATTTAAGAGGTAGACTTTTGTTAAAAATAAATACAAACTGAAAACCAAATGTTGAAAATTAAATAAACATTAACTTAAAACAAAAATGAGAACAATATTTTAAAAGTGAAATCAAGTTATTTAATAATGACTTTATGAAATGAAAATAATAATTAATAAATGACATGAATTATTGTTTTTTTTTTGTTTTTTTTTTTAAATGAATGATAATAACGTTGAGAAATGAACCCTGATTTGAAATAAGCGGAAGATGAAATACAAGAAATGAAATAAAATGAAATTCCATATTTTTTTATTAATCTTTATTAATTCCTAATTTTTCTAATTTATCCGACAAATTCCGTCTCTGGTATAGCTTTCGATTTAACAAGCTTGCACTTCCAAACTAGCAACTTTATCCAATCAAACCCAAACTGTCTGATCACTCAAAATGACTGTATTCTCCGGCCAAATGCAATCTCGATTTTCTTTGAACAACTAATCCTTTCATGAACATACTTTTCGATTAAACTCGTCTCTGACTCACCTCAACCAAACCAAACAGCCCAAATTTCTTGCCCACAACTCAAAATTTGCGAGGTGACAGCCGATTGCAATCAAATGACCATTTTGCCCTTCATGAACTAAAGAACGCGTCGCACAATATTTTTCTGCCAAAGTCAACCAACTATACGAACTTGTTAGCGGTTAATGCGATGCGAAATGCAATGAAATACGAAATGATTCGACTAAATCTCAGGGCAAAATTTGGGGTATTACAGTTGCCCCTATTTAAATACCTTAACCAGATGATTTGAGCAACATAGGCTCGAGAAATCATGGTGAAAGGAATTTAAATATAGATAACCGAAAATTTTGCCCTCAGATGCAATGATATGTAATGCTATGGACAAAACAAAATGAATTATAATGTTGACAATGCCATGCATCTAGTACGATGCGTATGATGGAATGATAAATGCAAGGATGCAGACGACACGACGACACAAGGGACAGACACCACGAGAAGAACACACTGGGGGATACGACGTACTGGGACAACATCACGGCTCTGGGGAATTCTAAAGTGACGGCCAATTGGCGTTGGCACGACCAATTGTCACTTTTAGAAAAGGAATGGTAAAAGGGGATCCTCAATGAAGATGGCACCGATGAGACGGCCTCCACTGGGGAAATTTAAGAATAATTGTTCAACAGGTTCAGGCGTGACCGATTGATACTCTAAGATAAAAGTAAAACTGGATCTGCACGACTGTAGGATCGATTAACAGGAAACTGGAGCATTGAGCAAAGAATAACATCCAAGCTTCTGTAAACTTTCCCTCGTGACAGGATCCAACGGACTTTTCGGGAATCCGTAGGAAATATACAGGGTAAGACCGGTTGTATGCCAAAATAAATGGACTTTTAATGGGAAATGCCCTGATAAGCTCCTTAAGAGAGAACTGTCACTTATCGTTGGAAGGGACTTAAATGCCAAAACTGGATAAGCTCTCAGATAAAGAGACTGTTGCTTATCTGTGGATGATAAACTGAAAAATAAACTTCTTCCCGTCTCAGGTTTGTGCTACCTTGACTTGATTCGGTTTCTTCTTTTACTAAAGGATAAAATAAACTTCTTCATACTTCAAGATCTGTGCTCTCCTGAATATGATTCAGCTTCTTCTTTTACTAAAGGGTAAACTGAACTTCTTCATTTTCAAGGTTTGTTGCTCCCTGAATATGATTCAGCTCCTTCTTTTACTAAAGGGTAAACTAAACTTCTTCACTTTCAAGGTTTGTTTCTCCCTGAATAGGATTCAACTCCTTCTTTTACTAAAGGGTAAATGAACTTCTTCATACTTCAAGATTCATGCTCTCCTGAATATGATTCGTTTCAAACCTCCCCATACTTCAAGACGACAAGAAAAATGGAAGCCCAGCTGCTCGATGGAGATGGCCATTTGCTGCAAGTCATAGCGAAGATAGGATCAGCTTCTCAGGCGAGAAATGTCGCTTATTTGCAAGAGTGGCAATAATAAGCTTCTCAGGTAAGAATTGCTTGTAGAGGTGATAACAGGTAATGTAAATTGTAAAGAAAGTCATGGTATAGATAATGATGATAAGCTTCTCGGCTGAGAACTGTTGCATACCGCCGCTGAAGAATGTTATAATAAGCTTCTTAACCGAGAACTGTTGCGTATCTGTTGTGTAAGGTTGTGATAGGCTTCTCTGGCGAGGACTGTTGCTGATCGATTGTAAAATGTAGGATTGTAAAGTATTATACCGATAGGCTTCTCAGGCGAGAACAGTCGCATACCGATGGCTGTAAGATGTACCGATAGATTTTCCAGGCGTGAACTGGCGCGCATCTGTAAAGGATTATGATTGATTTTCTTGAAAGATAGTGCAAAATAAATGCACATCCAGGTATGTTCGGTGACCGACAGGACTGAAATTCGATCTAGAATTGGGCTAGAAAGAACTGATAAACAAAACTCCATTGAGGAAACGAACTCGAATGGGGACTACCTTATCTTAACGTGGAAAGGTAACGGAAATACCCATCGTCCACGAGGGTTGAACTCTGTGGGGAAACTGGAAACAAGTAGGTATTTTATGCTTAGGGCTGACGATCTACTTGGGGAGCGCGGACAAACCCAGTTACTCGGCGGTAACGACAAGGATGATGATAAATAGCAAGCATGCAAATGCTAATGCGTATGCCAACGTGTATACTAATATGTATGTTCATGAAACTGTCATGCAATGAGTATGCCATACTTATGCTTATGTTTATGCTGACAAAACAGATGGGAGAGGAGACAGGAGATGAAATAAACATCCTGACAAGAATACCCGGCGGCCTTTGCAACAGTACATCTATCGAGAATAGGAAAAGTTAATGGTAGAACCCAATCTGGCTTTAAAGTTCTAACTTCCCTGGGGAGAAAATCCCATGACTTCCACATGGGGATGCGATACAACTTCACCGGCGAGTATGATGCCCTGACTTCGACTGGGGATTCATGACCTCCGCATGGGGATAAGATGTCATGACTTCACGTGAGGGATTGCTATCATGAACCATAATCAGCTCAAGAACTCTTGGATCAGAGGCTTCCGGGGATAAAATAAATACCCGTTGTATGGGGAAGGTGTGGAGCTAGACAGCTTCATGGAGATAGTGTAGCAACTTCTTGGGAAAAGTACCTCGGCTTCCTGGGGAAAAGGTATATCCGACTGGGGATAAGAAATATCAAACTTCCCTGTGGAGAGTTCATCAGACTTACTGGGGAGAAATCAACAGACATTCCTGGGGAAGGTACCCTGACCTCTTGGGGAGAATATGGCAGTCTCCTAGGAAGTATTTCCTGAGGAAAGTAAGGCAATTTCACTGAGGAACAGATAATTCCGTTGAGAATGGGGTTCAAGAACATATATCACTTGGAGGATACCGGGGATATCTCTGCAGTCTTGAGAGTCACTAGGGATTTATCGGATGGATCCCAAAAGTGTTGTCAGCTTAAAGTCTCGCTGGGGACTGTTACTGGGAAGATGCTAGTAACGAACAAATGTTTATGCAACAATGAGATTTACTGGGGACGAAGAGATCCTTCACAAATTTCCATAAGTCAAAGTAACTTTCATTTCCAATTGTATTTTTGAGAAAATATATTTTAGTTTTGAAAAACACTTTTCATGCTCACAAGTTATTAACAACAGCAAATTGCATAACAAAAATAAAATAGAGATAATATGCACAAAGGTGTTGAAAGGCAAAAGGTAAATTTTATTGAAGAATGGTAGCTTGCTAAAGGCATAGCTCCATGGGAAATTACAAATTTGAAATTGGCAATATGGGAAAGGTTACATTGAATCCAATGACCTACTGACCCTGACGACTAAGACTACCCACAACCTTGCTTCTGAAGAGAGTGATTGGATTTGAAATGGATTTCTGTAAAAGCGTCTGCAATGCTCGGTGTCGTCCAATGCAGTGAAATGCCTTCGTCCCTAACTTTTGCCTGGACCGCCCTTTCGGGTTTTCAATCCACCGGGACGCTCATTTTTGCCTAAGCCGCCCTTTCGGGTTTTCAACTTAACGAGCTGCATTTTTTCATTTTCATTATTATTTTTTTATATTTTTATTTTTTTTTATTTTTAGGCATAATATTTTCGGACTGCATCGGAATTCACAGGATGGGCGAGCTCTTCACCGTCCATTGTAGTAAGAATTAGCGATCCTCCGGAGAAAACTGTCTTAACAACAAATGGGCCGTCGTAATTGGGCATCCATTTCCCACGCATGTCTTTGTGAACTGGCAAGATCTTCTTGAGTACGAGCTCTCCTTGACGGAACTCCCGGGGTCGAACTTTCTTGTCAAAAGCTCTCTTCATTCGATTCTGATATATCTGGCCGTGGCATATAGCTGCCAGGCGCTTCTCATCAATAAGATTCAGCTGGTCATATCTGTCTTGAACCCAATCTGCTTCATCTAACTTTGCTTCCATCAACACCCTTAAAGATGGCAACTCAACTTCAATGGGAAGAACGGCGTTCATTCCATATACCAATGAGAAAGGAGTTGCCCCTGTTGAAGTTCGAACAGTAGTTTTGTATCCATGCAAAGCAAACAGTAACATTTCATGCCAATCCTTGTAAGTCTTAACCATTTTTTGCAGGATCTTCTTGATATTCTTATTCGCAGCTTCCACAGCTCCATTCATCTTAGGACGGTACGGAGAAGAATTGTGATGCACAATCTTGAAAGTATCACACAACTCCTTCATAGTCTTGTTATTCAGGTTGGTACCATTGTCAGTGATGATCCGACTCGGAACCCCATAACGGCAGATAATATCTTTCCTGATGAATCGAGCAACTACTTGTTTGGTCACATTAGCGTAGGAAGCAGCTTCCACCCACTTGGAGAAGTAGTCAATAGCGACGAGAATGAAACGATGACCATTGGAAGCTTTTGGCTCAATTGCCCCAATCATATCAATGCCCCACATAGAGAAAGGCCACGGCGAAGTCAGAACATTCAATGGTGAAGGAGGAACATGCATTTTGTCCGCATAGATTTGGCACTTGTGACACTTCCTAGCGTATCGGATACAGTCGGATTCCATGGCTAACCAGTAATATCCAGCCCTCAAGAGTTTCTTGGACATGGCATAACCGTTGGCATGAGTTCCGAACGTCCCTTCATGAATTTCCTGGAGTAGCATGTCCGCTTCCCGTATGTCCACACACCTAAGCAGAACCATGTTGTGGTTTCGTTTGTATAGTACGTCGTTGCTGATGAAGAACTTAGATGCTAGTCTTCTCAAGGTCCTTTTGTCAAGATAAGAAGCATCTGCTGGATACTCTTGCGTGAGCAAATAATTCTTGATATCATGAAACCAAGGCTTTTCATCAATTTCATCTTCTTCAATCAACAGACAGTGGGCGGCATGGTTGTCAAACTCGCGGGTAGACTCGTAAACTCGTACGAGTTTACGAGTCTAGGAAGTATAAACTAGTAGACTCATAGTAGAATCTTTTTTTGATAGACTCGAGTAAACTCGGGTAGACTCGCACAAACTCGTATAGAATCGCGAGTCTATAATGAGTTTACGAGTCCATAAGTTTTTTTTTGAATTTTTTTAAAACCAAAAAAGGCCTAAATTCCACAAAAGATTTTATTTTATTTAAAAAACACCCTTATTTTTTTCTTGTACGATAATTAGAAACTATCTCTCTCTTCATCAACGGCGTGAGTTTATTTTATCTCTTTCTTTGTTCGTCTTCATGGACATAAATTAATAATTTGTTTTGTAAGTATTTTCTTATATGATTCAATTTGATGCTTCTCATGTATGATATCTTGTGTAAAGATGGTGCGCCATTGTCCAATCAGGTTCAATGGTCCCAATGCACATGTATCAATTGCATGTGACAAAATAGTTTAGAAAGTTTATGATTTATGGCAGAAAATAGTTTAGGAAGGATATGTTACCTACTGAAGAGTGAGTTTCTACGGAGATATGACTCTATAATTAAAGAGTTTTGTAATTTGTGTTCTAAGCTTAACTTATAGCTCTTTGTTAGAACAGTGGTAAGTGTCAGGTTTTTGTTATCGTATCCACAGGGGATATAAGATATTGTCGCTGTTCTACAGTTGTTAAATTTGTAACCTTATAGTAACAAAAGGGGGGTTTGGTTTTAGTAACGGTATCTTGCATAAAAAAGTAATGTTTCATGGTAAAAGTTAGGGTTTTGCGGTTTAAAGAAAGATTGCCAAAGTTAGGGTTCGGTGATCGTTTTTCATGCATATGTTCGATCAACAAGATTCATAAACTCCATTAGATGATAAATACATTCACAACATCCTCTCAATGTGATTATCTCTAACTCACATTGTGGGTTTTGTCATTTTGATCCATTGTTGATCTCTCACACAATCTATCAAAATGACAATATTAAAGTTCAACATTTATGTGAACAACTTCATTCATAACTATCTCTAGCTTACAAACAGATATGGATGAAAACCTAAGTTAAGAGTTGGAAAATATCTCTCGATCATAAACCAACACAAAGAGTTATCGATAACGCAAAGTTTTCACCATACATTCATCATCAAAGAGTTTACAAATGAAGATCAATATATTTACATACAAAGCTTGATGATCACCTACATCTAACCTTGACAAAAGGAAGTATTTAGCTACTCATTTTCATGGTAGCTTGTGGTAGAAGTTTCAGGAGAAGGTTGATGAACATCCGAGTCGAAGAATCCAACTTGGATGAGAATCCACCTTCTTTTTGGTGGAATGATGTTAAGAGATAAAGAAAATGAGAGCCAGAAAAGTTTTTAGGTCACAAAATCACTTTTTAGCAAAAGTAGTAAAAGTTGTGATGTGTCAACAAAAAGTACACTAGCTATTTATAGACAAAGTTGATGGTCTGTCACGCTCGCGACCCTGCTCGCTAAGCGAGCTTCCAGCGAATGTTCGCTACAGCCTCGCTCAGCGAACATGCTAGCGAGGTCTAAGGCACTCATTCTGTTTGGCTTCGCTGCAACCTCGCTCAACGAACATACTAGAGAGTTCTTGAGGTATGATTCTGTTTGGCTTCGCTACTTGCTCGCTAGGTGCTCGCCTAGAGAGTGCTTCGCTATCCTCCTCACTACCAGCGAACAATGCCAATATGCTTCTGCCCAAGTCTGGGAGTGTTCGTTAGCTGCTCGCTATGAGCTCGCTTAGCAAACACTCGCTACTGCTTCGCTCAGCGAACATGCTGGCGAACTTGCTATTGCTTTCCATTTTCTTGGTTCCTTTGTCATCTTTCTTGTGCCTTCAAATCCTACTCTTTCATGCTCAAATACTGCACAATAACACACAAATTAAAAGAACCAAGAGTGTTTCACACTATGATGCATATTAACAAAAGCAAGTCGGTTAAAGCACAAATTAGACAAAAACGGAGTGAAAGATGCCCATATTTGATAGCTCAAATAAGCACAATTTGGCATCTAACACTCTTCTAGTTGTGAACATAATTGGAATTTCTTTGAAATGGAAATGAATTATTATTTGTTTGTTTATAGTCTTGATTTTAATATTTTTAGAAACATTGAGTTAAATTATTATTTACTTTTTAGGTTCATAAAAAGAGAAGAAATATGTTACATCAAAAAGATGTGAATAATTTGGTTTATGTCATGTAGAATTTATAGTTGAATAATAGAAAAGGAAAATCAAATAGTGTTGTTATTTCATTTGTGTCATATACGAGGCATTTATAAGTTTAAGAACACAGGAGTCTGTCATATATGTGTAAACTATAGGTTTTTTAATGTCATTTTTAATTTTCCATAGACTCGTACGAGTTTGAGAGTCGAGTTTACGAGTCGAGTCTACAGACCCTAAACGAGTCTGAGTAGACTCGCGAGTTTGACAACCTTGGTGGGCGGGTTCCCTTCTACGCTCGATTCGAATGAGCGGAGCTTCATTGACAAACTTGACCTTCCACATGGATGCTAGCATGGCTAAGGCGTCAGCAATATGATTTTCAGTCCTCGGAATATGTTCGAACTTGATCTCATCAAAGTACTTAATTAACTCCACAATGTAGGCTTTGTAAGGGACCAACTTCTCATTCTTGGGTTCCCATTCACCTTTCACTTGATATATAACCAACGTTGAATCTCCGCTTACTTCAAGAAGTTTGATCCGGAGATCAATAGCTGCTTCAAGGCCAAGGATGCATGCTTCATATTCGGCGACATTGTTTGTGCACTTAAACTCTAACCTTGTTGTAAATGGGGTATAGCCACCTTTTGGATTCATCAAAACGGCGCCTATGTCGTGCCCACTATAATTGGAGGAACCATCAAACATCATCTTCCACCAGAGGCCCGGTTCGGGACCATCCTCGGGCTCTGGCTCTGGCTCGTCGAAATCATTTACCCACATAATGTCTTCGTCTGGAAAGTCAAACTTAAGAGGCTCATAATCTCCGAATGGTTGGTCCGCAAGATAATCTGACAATATACTTCCTTTGATAGCTTTCTGAGGTACGTATTGAATGTCATATTCCGACAACAACATATGCCAACGAGCAAGCCTCCCTGTCTGAGCAGGCTTTTCGAAAATGTACTTTATTGGGTCCATCTTCAAAATCAACAAGGTAGTATGACCCATCATATATTGCCAGAGACGCCTAGCAGCCCATGCTAGCGCACAACAAGTCTTCTCCAACAGTGAATATCGGTTCTCACAATCAGTAAACTTCTTGCTCAGATAGTATATAGCGTGTTCCTTTCATCCGGTCTCATCGTGTTGCCCAAGTACACAACCCATAGACTTCTCAAGAACAGTGAGGTACATAAATAATGGTCTTCCGTGAACAGGAGGCATCAAGATAGGAGGCTTTTGTAAGTAATCTTTGATCTTTTCAAACGCCCGCTGACAATCTGGATTCCAATCAACAGTCTGACCTTTGCAAAGCAACTTGAATACCGGCTCACAAGTAGCAGTCAGGTTAGATATGAACCTGGAGATGTAGTTCAAACGTCCCAGAAAGCCTCTGACTTGGGTTTCGGTCTGCGGGGCCGGCATGTCTTGAATGGCGCGGACTTTATCAGGATCTACCTCTATTCCTCGTTGGCTGACGATGAAACCAAGTAGCTTTCCAGATCTGACACCCAAAGTACACTTAGCAGGATTTAATTTCAACTGATATTTTCGGAGTCGTTCAAAGAGTTTCAACAGATGAATCAAATGCCCCTCCTCATCATGAGATTTGGCAATCATATCATCCACATACACTTCAATTTCTTTGTGCATCATGTCATGAAAGAGCGTCGTCATAGCACGCTGATAGGTTGCCCCTGCGTTCTTCAGACCGAAAGGCATAACTTTGTAACAGAAGGTCCCCCAAGGAGTGATGAATGTAGTCTTTTCTCTGTCGGCGGGATCCATCTTGATCTGATTATAACCAAAGAAACCATCCATGAATGAGAAAACTGCAAAACTAGTTGTATTGTCGACAAGTGTGTCGATATGCGGCAAAGGGAAATCGTCTTTTGGACTAGCCTTGTTCAGATCCCTATAATCCACACACATTCTGACCTTACCGTCCTTTTTGGGCACGGGAACAATGTTGGCAACCCAATCAGGATACTTCGCAACCGCAAAAAAACCCGCATCCAACTGCTTTTTAACCTCATCTCGAATCTTCAAAGCCATGTCAGGTCTCGTTCTTCGAAGTTTCTGCTTGACAGGCGGACATTCGGGCTTAAGCGGTAGCTTGTGAACTACAATATCTGTGTCTAAACCGGGCATATCTTGATACGACCATGCAAACACATCAACATAATCTTTCAACAGCTCGACCAATCTCTGCTTGACCTCTGCCCCAAGTACTGCGTCAATCTTGACCTCTTTCTTATCTTCTGTGCCAAGATTAATCAAATCTACCTGCTCCTTGTGTGGTTGAAGCTCTGCGTACTCATACTCAACCAATCTAGTCAGTTCTGCGGGTACTTCAAAATCTTCTTCACCCTCATCTTCAGCTTGATAAATGGGTGAATCCCAATCAGGAGAGACAATAGATTCATCGGATTCAACAATGGTAATGTCACTGCATGTTTGAAAGGCTTATTTTATTAAATGTTCGATGAAAATGCAAAAGAAAATGAAAATGTTTTTAGTTTGTTTTTGAAGAGATTGCCAATTTCATTTTAAAAGGCGAAAACGAAAAGACGCTTAGTGAAACAAAATGGAGCGGAAACAAAATGCATTTATTAATAATTGTTTGAAATGAAAAGGTGGCCCTACAAAATGAAAAATGAAAAATTACTTTGATCCCCAGTGAAGTCGCCATTTTCTGTTGCGGTGGAAATAGGATATCAAACTATTAATTAGTTTGAATCACAATTCTTGATTCACAACCGCTCTTTGATTTATCCGAAGGAAAAGGTCAAAAGAGGAAAAACCTAATTTTGCATCGTAAACACAATGCGGGGAGAGACCTAGGTAAGAGGTTGGTTAAATTTAGGGAAGGTACTAGCACCCTAAACTTATGTAGTACTCTACAGGAACCTTTTGTTTATTGTATGCTTTTTATTTTTATTATTTATTTTAAGTATATACTGAGCTAAAGGATAGAGTGACCTAAAAACCTAAGGGTTAGTCCTAAGTTTACTCGGCAAGATTCGCATCTTGTGCCTACGTATCCTGGATAGGGAAGGGAATCAGAGTAATCGTAGTTCCCCTAATTAGGGAGGTTAGAAACTTCTTGACTGTGGTCAAGGTTTCAAGGGGAGTAAACGTATCTTAAGGACACACTTACGTGGAGTTGTTGAACTCCTATTTTCTAGGTTGAATTTGTAAATTGCAATGAAAGGGTAAATTAGGAATTCCACGGCGGGAAACCCTAAACAGAGCACGGCGGCTCTTTGACCTAAAAGCTAGGGTAAAGGGTATTTTCGTCCACGGCGGGACACCTAGGTTACTAGGGTTTGAAGCGGTTGAAACTATGGTATTGACTCGGCGGTCAAACTGTTACCTAATTCCTTCGGAGGGATTAACGATAAACATGTAAACAGAGAAAGTATTGTATAGCACAATTAAAATGCAGAAAAGTAAAGCAAGAAGAAAACATTGCGGCCGTTCGCGTAACTTACAAACCCCCATGGGCCAAAAAAAATAATGCAACCCAGAAAAATAAACAAATAAACCGCGACCATGGCCTCGCGTAAATTACATCCATGAAACAAAATAAATTGAGCAAATAATTTAAATAAATTAAGGAAAGAAACAGAGAATATTAGCGAAAAGGGTTAGACAGAAATTCATGGCAAATAATAAAATAGCGAAAAAGAAAAAAAATACGAATTTGGCCTTTAATATTATTATATTTTTTTTAAAAAAAAAACTTTAATTTTAATATTTGAAAGAGACGTTAATTTGAATTTTAAAAGACAATGTTTGGGTTAATTTTGAAAAAAAAAAGAGGTTGAATTTTAACTTAAAAGGTTTTTTAGTTTTAATTTTGCAAAGAAAAGAATTTTATTTTTAAAATTTTTAAAAAAGGGATTTAGTTTTATTGTAAAAAAAACATTTTGGTTTTTTATTAAAAAAGATTTAAAGTTAAGTTTTTTTTTGTTTAATTTAAAAATATTTTGATTTTTGACATTAAATTCAATAACAACTCTAATTAACTAATATTATCCTAAGTTTTATTTACAAACAATTCCCCTTTTTTCTTTTTTTAGATGACTTTTAGTTTTTTTAAATATTTTTACCTAAAAAAATGATTGATAATTACACCAAGATAAATTATGTTGACTAATGCTATTATTGAACTAAAGCAATAAAATAATAACTTAAAAATAATATAATAAAAAGAATGAAGACAAACAAAATGGGAAAGGAATTAAAGGGGTGGGCATACGGTATATTTCTGCATTAAGGTCATTAACCACTTATTTAAATTTGAATTCTCCTTCTTTATTAAAAATGATTAAGGTCATTAAACCACTTATTTAAATTTGAATTCTCCTTCTTTATTAAAAATGATGAATGATGATGATTTATTATTTTTGTTTTAGAATTTTTATTTAAAAGGAAAGTTGTCTAAAATTTTAAAAAAGGGTCTAATATTTTAATTAAGAATAAAACTTTAAATTTAAATTTTTGCATTTTTTGTAAAAGAAAATTATTTTTATGTTAATGTTTTATAAAAAAAATTCGTTTTAAATTAATAAAATGTTTTAAGTTTAAGGTTTTAATTATGAAAAAATTTGTTTTAACTTTTGTTTAAATTAAAAAAAAATTGTTTTAATCTTAATGTTAAAGATAGTATATTTTTTTATATTTTAAAATGAGTTTAAAATTAGGCCTTTTAAATTTTAGTTAAAAAGAATTGTTTTAATTTTAATGTGAAAAAACAAATATATTTTTCAGTTAGAGAAACTTAATTAACTAGCCATTATGTTATCATAATTACAATTATTAAAACAATATAATAAATCAATAAAATAATTAAAAAGAAACAACATAGAGAAAAATCAGAACAGAATACAAAAAGGGTGAGACGTGAGTTGTCTCGATATTTGCTTCCGTTGAAGCTTTTCAAATCCACTTCTTTGACCTTGCATGTGAACGATTTTCTCATATCTCTGAAACACAAACACAGATTAATGATTATGACAAACAGAAATCATTCTCACCCGAAGAGGAACGATGAAGCTGATGATGTCCTCCTGAGGCTATAGAAGCTTGGCCGGTGTGGAGGCTCCGCCGCTTCCGCCGCCGCTTCGATGTGGGAGCAACGATACCTCCACCATTCTTCCTCTTCTTTATGGATCGGTGGTTATGATGAAGCTAAAGCTTATGAATCCCGTTGTCGGTCGGCAATGATGGTGGAAACGATTCCTCTGAGCTGCCGATTTTGAGTTGGTTCTCCTTTGTTGTTAGGGTTCGAATCTGATGCCTTCCTAATTTATATGTTCGACCTGTGTTTGTTGGGCTTGCGATCCATTTGCAGATGTGCGATTTTGTTGGAAAACCTCGATGTTGTTTGTGCGGATTTGACGCCACGGTTTTCCAAAATGGTTTATTTTGTTTTAGCTTTGATGGTTAACTACCTTTATTGCAGGATTTTTGGGCGATTTTGTTGTTGCTGCTCAACTGGTTTTGGGTGACTTGTTCGTTGAGAACCTGTTTCGTTTTTGCCGCCTTGATAGTAGCGTTAACTCGCAGGATTTTCAAACGGTCCCGCGGCTTGCACGTTGGATTTGTTACGTTGATTCTGAAAATTACTTTTTGAACCGGTTTCTCTTTAAACTGTTGGAACTTGAACTAGTTTCTCGGAACTGGTATGAACTGTTTGGATTTGGATTTTTCTGAATCTGATTCTGAACTGATTTCAAAATGTTTGGATTTGGATTTTTCTGGTATGAACTGGTTGGATTTTTTGTTAGAATTGTGTTTTTTTTTCAGGACAATTGGAGTTAAGGTCCCATTTGGGGCAAACCGTCTTCCTGAGAAAAATCACTTCTCAAATCGGCTTTTCAAATAAGCTCTTGTCTATATAATCTCTTTTTGGCCAAACAATCTCAAAAGCAATTTTCCTCTTCATCTTTCGGTGCCTTTCGATAAGAACAAACATCTTCCCTGTTCTGGCCGAGGTTCGCGAACCGGACACCCGATGATGATATCTCTGAGGGTGTCAAATTAACCGATTCAATTTTCTTGTTTTGCTCATTGTGCAGGTTTGGAAGGACTAATCGGACGAGTCGGAGAAATCTGAAGAAAAACTTAGGACCTTTTTAGAAATTTTATATTTTTTGTATTTTGTAATTCATTAATTTTTATAATTTATTATTTATTATTTTTTTGTAAAAGAATTATCACTATTAATAAAATATCTTATTATTTATTTTTTTAAGATATTGAAACACTTAAAAATATTATTATTATAAATTTTTATTTTTTTATTTTACATGCAAATAATGAAAACCAAATTTAAGAGGTAGACTTTTGTTAAAAATAAATACAAACTGAAAACCAAATGTTGAAAATTAAATAAACATTAACTTAAAACAAAAATGAGAACAATATTTTAAAAGTGAAATCAAGTTATTTAATAATGACTTTATGAAATGAAAATAATAATTAATAAATGACATGAATTATTGTTTTTTTTTTGTTTTTTTTTTTAAATGAATGATAATAACGTTGAGAAATGAACCCTGATTTGAAATAAGCGGAAGATGAAATACAAGAAATGAAATAAAATGAAATTCCATATTTTTTATTAATCTTTATTAATTCCTAATTTTTCTAATTTATCCGACAAATTCCGTCTCTGGTATAGCTTTCGATTTAACAAGCCTGCACTTCCAAACTAGCAACTTTATCCAATCAAACCCAAACTGTCTGATCACTCAAAATGACTGTATTCTCCGGCCAAATGCAATCTCGATTTTCTTTGAACAACTAATCCTTTCATGAACATACTTTTCGATTAAACCCGTCTCTAACTCACCTCAACCAAACCAAACAACCCAAATTTCCTGCCCACAACTCAAAATTCGCGAGGTGACAGTCGATTGCAACCAAATGACCATTTTGCCCTTCATGAACTAAAGAACGCGTCGCACAATATTTTTCTGCCAAAATCAACCAACTATACGAACTTGTTAGCGGTTAATGCGATGCGAAATGTAATGAAATACGAAATGATTCGACTAAATCTCAGGGCAAAATTTGGGGTATTACACATAGCTCTAAAGAAAGAGTTGAAAGGTTAATTAGAGATGATATTTTATCTTCCTTAGATTTTAGTGATTTAGGGACTTATGTGGATTGCATTAGAGGAAAATTTACCAAGACCAATAAGAAAGGTTCGACTAGAAGTTCAGACATTTTGAAAATAATTCATACAAAGATTAGCGACCCCCTTTCTCATACTATTTGTGGTAATAAATCTTTTATCACTTTCATTGATGATTTTTCCTGGTTTGATTATCTTTACTTGTTTTAAGGAAAAATTAGAAGCACTTGAAAAGTTCAAAGTCTTTAAAATTGAGGTTGAAAAGCAACTAGGAGAGGTGATGAAGGTGATCCGTTCTGATCGTGGTGAAGAGTATTATGGTATATATGATTCTATTGGGCAACACATGGGGCCTTTTGCGAAATACTTGCAAGATTGTGGAATTGTTCCACAATACACCATGTCTGGTACTCCTGAACAAAACGGTGTAGCCGAAAGGCAAAACCACACTCTTAAAGATATGATGAGAAGCATGATGAGTAGGTGTAATTTACCAGAATTTTTATGGGGTGGTGCTTTGAAAACATCCCTCTATATACTTAATAGAGTTCATAGTAAATTAGTTTCAAAAAACACCTTTTGAGCTTTGGACAGGTAGAAAACCCAGTTTGAACCATCTTTGTGTCTGGGGTTGCCCTACAAAGGTTAAAATATATAACCCTTTTGAGACAAAGCGTGACCAAAAAAAAAGTCATGGATTTTTCATTAGATATCCAGATCGATCTAAAGGATATAAATTATTTTATCATGGTAGAGGTAATAAAATTGTGGAGTCCATGCATGCAAAATTCCTTGAGCTTAATGTTATTGAGCCTTTTATTACATATGATAATATTGATTCTGTTATGCCGGATGTTGTTACATTATCATTGCCTAATTTTGATAATGCTAGATCATCCACTGGTCATGGAGGTTTTGCTCCAAATGAGAATGTGGCTGAACGTCCAGTTGAAGAAATGGTTGAACCACTTGTTGAAAATGTAATTGATCCTCCTATTATAGTTGAGGTTGCACAACCTGATGAGCTAGTTGAGAAAATTCATGTTAGAAGGTCAGTAAAACAAAAACGACATGCTATCTGTGATGATTTTGTAGTTTATCTTAGTGAAGATGCTATGATGTTGGTATTGCTATTGATCCTAAAAATTATCTAGAAGCTATTACTCGTTCTCAATCTAGCATGTAGACAGATGCAATGCATGATGAATGAAATCCATGGTAAATAATAATGTTTGGAAATTAGTGGAGTTACCAAGAAATTGTAGGGCGATTGGATGCAAGTGGATATTCAAAACAAAGAAGGTCTCGAAAGGTAAAATTGAGAGGTTTAAGGTAAGTCTTGTGGCTAAAGGTTTCACACAAAAGGAGGGGATTGAATTTAATGAAACTTTTTGACTTAGAGTTGCACCAAATGGATGTTAAGACTGCTTTTCTAAATGGTGATCTTAATGAGGAGGTGTACATGCAGCAACCTAAGGGTTTTGTGTCAAGTGGTAATGAGCGTTTGGTTTATAAGTTAAGAAAATCTATTTATGGTTTGAAACAAGCTTCCAGACAATGGTACTTGAAATTTCATGAGGTGGTGACTTCATTGGGTTTTGAAGAAAATAAAGTCGATCAATGCATCTATCTTAAGGTAAGTGGGAGCAAACTCATCTTTCTTGTGTTATATGTTGATGATATTTTGCTTGCGAGTAGTTATCTTGGTCTACTTCATTAGACCAAACTTATCCTAACCAAGTTCTTTGATATGAAAGATCTTGGTGAAGCATCCTTTGTATTGGAAATTGAAATACACATAGATAGATCATGTGGTGTACTTGGCTTGTCGCAGAGAGCTTATATTGGTAGAGTTTTGGAGAGGTTTAATACGCAGAACTTTAAGGCAAGAGATGTTCCAATTACTAAAGGAGACAAATTTAGTAAAGATCAATGTCCTAAAAATGAGATTGAGCAGGCAAAGATGAAGGGGAAATTCTTTAACAGTGCATTGGACAATCTAATGTATGCTCAAGTATGCACTAGGCCTGACATTGCTTTCATAGTTAGTGTCTTGGGGTGATACCAGTCTAATCCTGGGAATGATCATTGGATTGCTGCTAAGAAGGTGATGAGATATTTAACGAGAACTAAAGACTATATGCTTGTTTTTAGGAGAGTTGATAACTTGAAAATAGTTGAGTATACTGACCCTGATCTTGTTGGGTTTGTTGATGATAGGAAATCTACTTCTGGTTACATGTTTATGTTTGCTAGAGGTGAGATATCATGGAAGAGTAAAATACAAACTCTTGTCACCTCTTCTACTATCCATGAAGAGCTTGTTGCTTGTTATGTTGCTATCAATCATGTTGTTTCGTTGAGAAATTTAGTGATTGTACTGCATATTGTTGATTCCATTGCAAAGCCGCTAAAGCTTTACTGTGATAACAGTACAACTGTATTCTAATATAAGAATAATAAAACTTCTAGCAGTTCTAAGCATTTGGAATTGAAGTATTTGACAATCAGAGGCCTTATAAAGAAAAATGGCATTATTGTTGAGTACATTGATACTAATTTCATGCTTGCTGATCCCCTAACTAAGGAACTTAGGACCATTGTGTTCAAAAACCATGTTGAGAGTATATGCATTGTGAGTTCTTTTGATGTACTTGGTTAGTGTGGGTTTGTTCTTTATGTCATTTTCTTATCGTGATGTATTTTATTTTGGACACTTTAAGTGTTGAATTTTCAAGTACTTTCAATTTTAAGCAATTGCAATGAATATTGTTATTATTATTTGTCATTGTTTATTTATAAGTCAATTGTTAAAATTGGGACTCAATGTCATTGGGAGCACAGTGTCCATGATCGACACTATGTTGGAGTTAGAGGTATGGTTATAATTTTAAGCTCGGCATCTTCGGGACCACTATACCGGTGCTCGATGATGTATTGGAGCTGAGGTATGATTTTAAGCTCGGCGTTGTCAGGACCACTGTGCCGGTGGTCGACACCATATTGGAGTTGAGACATTATGGTTTGTAAAACCATGCAATTTCTTTAGCTTTGATGTACTTGAGAGTAATTGTTGTTAAGGACTGACAAAGAAAATAGCAGTTGATTGTTGGATCACATTAGCATTAGCATGTTATTTTCTTGCCACACTCCACACTGATGACTAGTTGACGGAGTCCGTAGTATTTGTAACCACATAAGGTTTTATGTCAATGAAGGATATAATAATCGCCGTGATTCAATATTGTTTGATTTTTGTTGGATGAAGTCATATTCAGATATTGCACCTAGAATCATGTATTTCCTTAAAATGCGCCGTGGGAGAATGTTAGATTTATCTAACTTTTTATGGGCT
This sequence comes from Lathyrus sativus, assembly GCA_963859935.3. Lineage (NCBI taxonomy): Eukaryota > Viridiplantae > Streptophyta > Magnoliopsida > Fabales > Fabaceae > Lathyrus > Lathyrus sativus. The sequence continues at coordinate 14,185,753 of OZ012736.1, forward strand.
ACAATCAATTGTTGTTTAGTTTGTGAAAAACAGATTAATCGTGATTCTGATGGGGGTGCATATATAAGTTATTTTATTAGTTAAGTGATATCTTTTAACTAAAGGTTGAGTATCTAAAATTTGATTGGTGTGAGAAAAAGTGTGGGCTTTAACCTTAGGCCCGTAATGGGTAGGGACTAGGGTTATATATATTATATGGCTAAGTCCTCTCTGTAATCACAAGAGAATCAGAAGCATAATTGACAGCTCCACAACTTGCCTCATTGAGAGTTATGAACGGGAATGTGAAATACAGAGAAAGATCTGGTCATTCATCCTTTCGGAATTCTGAATCATGACTTCAACAAGTATTGATGTTTTAATTTCATATAATCGATTAATGAATATTTTCACTTACATATCCATGATAAATTGGCCACCATAGTTTGAGTCTTGGCAATGTCACAACACTTTCTGTTGCTATTCTTCTATTGCGCTCTTCTGATTAACCCATCAACAAATCTTCTATAGAGGAATGTCTCGTCCTACACATATTCGATGGTAAGGATACATTGTCCTTATAGTTGGTAAAGTCATTGAAAAGGTTGTACTTCTAAACAAAAAATAGTACTGTCTTTTATCTCAAAAAATAATATATTTATAAGAAAGAACAAGTTAATTACATTTAATAATAACATATAATGTAATGTCGTGCTATAATTGGACTAATGTGCCTCTGATTGATAGTGCTTTTTATTTGAAATGCTCTAACTCGTCTATATTATAAAATAAAAACAATGTAAATTAGAGGGGCAACCTTATCCAAATGCAAAAGGAAGAAAAAAAATAAATAAATAAAAATAAATGCCAAAATAAATAAATAATAAAAGATATAAAATAAGAAAAAATTACATGGTGTGAAATGTATAAACGATATTGGACATATGTTATACATAGAAGTTACACTCATTGATTGTTTGTTACCAGTCAGTTATAGTCAGTGACCAGTCAAATTGAAGTTGCAGTTTAGATATATCAGAGAATGCAGGTAAACAATCACACACACAGAAAGGGTTGTGTTGTGTGTGTGATATTGAGTCTCACACTAGAGAATAAATATATAAGGCATGTATGTGTCAAATACTCATGTCTTTTTTGGGTTCGAAAATACTCATATCTTTATCATGATTTAAATCAATTTATGCCCATTTGCTATCATAATCTCATGACCCTAACTAAAAGTTTGAGTCGTTGTAGGTTGTTACTCACACATTGGACTAACTGTTGGTACAAAATTTTAAAACTGCTCAAACTTTCAGTTCTTGTTTCCCTTTTTCCTACCAAGAACATTAGGCTTCAACATAGTTTCATCATGAAAATTGTTATTGCCACAAGAGTAAATCAATTTTTCATTGAAGTGGGTGCCCAAGAAACAGTTGTTGAAATCAAAAGAAAAATAGAACAAATCCATGGTGTTCCAGTGGCTTACCAAATCCTAACAGTTTCTGGATGGGAACTAGTTGATGGATTAGACATGGAAGATTACCCAATAGTCACTGAAGGCACAAAAGTAGATCTCGCCATCAAGCCAGGGGAGTCGCATATCATTAACTGTAATAGCAAGATACAAATCACTGTAAAGTTTCCAGCTAAACGGACTAACATAGAGGTGGATCAGACGGATACCGTCCATAGCTTGAAGGAAAAAATTCACATCATTGATAGTGCCCCCATCAAAAGAATGTCACTTTTCTTTTTGGGGAAGGAACTAGATGATGATTTTCGAAACCTAAATGAGTATGGTATTTGTGAATTTTCTGAAATTATTGTATTCCTCAAGACTATGAATCGGTCCAAAGAACCAGCATCTACGAAGGTTAGCTTTGTGGTACAAACTTCCTCTAGTTTGCTTAATGCAGCCACCATTCCATTGGAGATGAGAGATATAAGCACTATTAATGACTTGAAGCAGCTGCTGTTATGCAGAAAAATTCTGCCAGTTGATGACTATCTCTTTGTACACAGGCAGAGGATCATGCGTGATAGTTGTAGTCTAAGGTGGCATGGAGTTGAAAATGGAGACTATCTCTACGTGTTCAAAGGGACGGTTAGTCGCAGTGCCTGAGATTGAAGTTTTCATAATAATTATGAATTTATTTGTCATAGGTTGTTTTGTGCACTAGTTTGTCATTTAGAATGGAAAGTTGAAGAACATTATACATTAAATTTCATTGTTTTACACATAAACATAAACATGTTTAAACTTTAAAAGATTTTTATTTTGTCTAGAAATGTTTAAGTCTTTACTATCTCTAATCTCTATATGCTATACCTGCTACTTACACAAATTTATACATCTCTTCAAAATTAAATAGAATAAAAACAAAATATTAAAGATTACAGTAATGTAGATGCACGTTTGTATTAACATCACTCAATAGCTTAAATAGCCTCAATAATCTCCATAGAAAAAACAGAAAAGAACTATATCAGATGACAGTTCTTATTCATTAGATGCAAATATTTCAATTGAAACTGATGGGTTAGATGATTCACAATTTTGTGGGAATGTTTTTAGATTTTCAATTCAATTGGATAAAAGTGAATGCAAGAAATTGTAACTTGCTGGCCACTGCTTCTACCTTAGTCATTGTATATAATTGCAGAAATACTTAGTGAAAAGCTAGAGATACATACCCCTAAGCCTAGCTATTGAATGCTAGACACATCTCTCCTATGTTAGTTCGCGGAATGACTCATTCGGCTTTGGAATGATAAACTATTTAATAAACTATTTAAGAATATCATCCCTATTCAATAAACTATTTGTCATACCTTGCCTCTAGTAAAGTCTCCCCTAGATAAGTAAGAAATGAAGGCAGGGTGTTTTTTTGCCATAAACCACCTCAAATAGAGAAGCACCTGGGCGTGGCTCTTACGAGATCTAACATACACTTGACGTGATATATCAGACGTGTATTTTATCACAATTTTTCTTCATTGATTTTTGTTTGTCACTCTACACTTTTCCCTCTAGAGTGCTTGTAATACTATAAAGGATTAAAATATGCAAACTAAATAGTTGATAACCGATAGAAAATAAAATCTTTAATCAACAAACTAGTCTTTCTATTTGTGTGGTATCTCAAGAAAAAATGAAATCTCAGCAATAAACCGCCGTTTGTTACCAGCAATGATTTTTTTACAAACATTTACAGCAATGTAGTATCTCCCATGGTGATATTTCTACCAATTATTGGACTTAAGATTCCTCAAGGAACACAAATAATGTAAAAGGAAAAATACCTGGAATGTTTGACTGGAGAAATAGAACATTAAATTACCTTTGTCAGTTCTAACGAATGGGTCCATTAAATCCAGCAAAACATAAATTTAGAGATTCTAATTTGCTCTGCAGAAATACTTTGATTTTGGGAGATACGAGACATGGGTGGGAGCAAAATTTCCCTCTGTAACCAACAGATGATCAAGCACAAAGATCCATAAGCAGATATCCCAGACAATCTCAAATTATGCAGGAAGTTGCAGATGAAAGTAATATCATCTCACATTTCTTCCCCAAATGATAAGAGTGTTTGACTATGGTTTAAGTTGTTGTTTGATCCACTAATGCTCCTGTAAAATCTTATAATTGACAGGACCAGACAAACCTTGCACTTTCATCATAATATTATACTTTGCGGGCGCAATGGCACCGGCTTTGGTGCACAAATCCAGTACAGCTGGAACACGTCCATAGAAGTCTCTTCCTTCATTCACAAGTACAGGAGGATCGTGAGGCCTTCGTCTCCATACAATCTTTGGGGGCACTAAATTATCCACATTAGCTTTAGTCCAAAAATGACATCCTTTCCAACTCTCATACTTGAACACTCCACAGAGCCTAGCTTTATGGCCAGACGGCCCAACATGAACCTCTGAACAATATTTACAAACTTTTACTGGATATACCATCAACAATTTCTCCATCCCGGACCTGAGAGTCTCCCAAGCTTCTAAAGTTTTTTTTGCTATTAAGGCAAGATCATTCGGTGACAAAGACTCAGTACCATCAACATTGCCATTAGTAGCCTCCAAGTTCCAACCACTTGAATTAAGATTTTCATCGTGGGGATTAGCCCCTGCTTGCCAGCATAGTTCAACAACAGCAGGGATGCGATCGAAGTCAAACCTTTGGTTATGCCTAATAACACTCTGGAACATGTTGTTAAGGTGAAACGTCTCAACAGGAACAAGTATATCATTCAAACCACCTTTGACCCATTCATGAACCCTGTTCTTGGCACGATGCTTGTAACCCCAGCAAGTTGGAATTAAATGTCCCTGCTCACCAATATATATCTCTGGACAAAATCTGTATTGCACAACATAAGTAGAAAATAACACAGCTATCAACAATTTGAGCTAAAACACCGAGAGGACCACAAAGTTGAAGTAAAATACAAGTTGCTTAGTGACCACATGGGTTCAAAGTCTATTGCTTAAATATTTATTGACAGTTATTAAATGGTTATTAACTTATAATGGTTAAAGATCAAAAGCTTAAAAGTACTTGAGAAAAATAATTTAATCAATTTATATAGAAATTACTAACTTGTGATTTATGATGACATTCATAAATTAGAAAGAACCGGTAACAAGTACAAGCCTTTGCTCACTTATGTTGACCAGACTAATGCTATCAATCTTATGTTCTCACCAAGAAAATCTTTTCAAAATTTTCTTTCCCTGTCTTTTTATTACCTTATTGGAAATTTGAAACCAAATGAAAAGTATTAAAACATACCCTCTCACAAGAATGTGTTTGGAAGTTTGAAGGAGAGGGAGGGGGCTATGGAGGGAATAGTAGAAGGAAAAATAGATAAGTTATGTTACTTTTGTGAGAGTGTTTCTGTATAGAATTATAAATGAATACATATGATTAATATATTTTTAATGGTGAGTGTTATAACAACATAAATTAGATTTGGAGGATTTATCCAAGCCCTCCAAATTCATCCTCCAATACAATTTTTTAGTTTTTCCAAATTAGGGGATTTTGTATCATATAGAGAAAAAACCAAAGTCCTCTCCCAAAATTCTCCACTTCTTCCTTTTTTTAAAGTCATTTTCTCCCCTCCAAAACTCCCAAACAGAGCATAAGAGTATGTTTGAATTGATGGAATGTGACGGAATGGAGCGGAATGGAATGGTATAAAATGAGGTTCCATTGTTTGGATCAATTAAAATTAAATGAAGCGGAGCTTAATGGAATGATGGAATGGAGGGGGGTGGAATGGTATGAAATGATGTTCCAAAAGAATGTTTTAAAAAAAGCTTATCAACTTCTCCCAAGTCTAAGGCTATGTTTGGATGGACGGAATGTGACGGAATGGAGCGGAATGGAATGGAATAATGTTATATTCCATCGTTTGGATTGGAAAAAAGAGGATGGAATGGAGCGGAACATGATGGAATGCATTCCATCCAATTCCATTACTTACCCTCATTTTTGTTCCATCCGATGACGGAATAACATTTTTTACTGCATTCCATCCTAAAATATCTAAAAAATGGAATGAGATATTGATTTCGCTCCGCTCCGTTCCATTCCGTTCATTTTGAAATATCTATGTTTGGATATTGTAAAACGAAATGAGCGGAGTGGAGTGAACGGAATGGAATAAAGATGCCATTGCATTGTTTGGGTATTTCACGATGGAATAAAACAATTTTGTCATTTCCCCCAAATTGGAGGGTACAAAAAATGATAGAATGAAATGAAATGCATTCCATCAGATTTCGCTCCATTCCATCTTTTTTTAATCAATCCAAACTATGAAACATAATGTTATTTCATTCCATTCTGCTTCATTCCATCATATGCCATCAACCCAAACATCTAAGGCATTCTCATAAACTGTCCCAAGTCATGTGATTATATTAATAAATAAGCTCAAATAAGTCATCCGAATTTGATTCAAATTTATAACAAAAAATCACTAATAAAAAACAGAAATACAATACTTTTTGAATGAAACAAAAGAATAGGTGTAATGAAAAATCAAAACTCACTTGCAAGCCAAGAGAGGTAATGAATTAAGGAGAGTTGAAACACCCTTGATGAGAACATTCCTAGCAAGTAAGACCTCATTGGCAACAGGAACCATGGAACGAACAGGGTAAAGTCTGGAACGTTTCTCAATTCTTTTGAGAATCATGGGTCGGAGTTTCCTCAAGTCCACTTTAGTAGCATAATATCTGCCGAAGTTCCCAAAGCAACACCCACCCAATTTTTCGTATAGAAGAAGATCGTTCAAGAACATCTTTCTGAAAGCCATTGAATGGTCCTGCAATGAAAAACAATAGAAAAAATTGAGATCACGCCAAAGGGGCATTTCATCGAACAGATAGATGGCATTGTTAAAAGTGAATGTAGGTGGCTATTATTGACCTTGTTAAATGCACAACAATGCTTGGGTACTGTTGAGGGGCGGGGCGGGGCGCGTCTGCAACAGTGGTGGTTTGTAGTTGAGAGATGAATTGGAGGGAGGATTGACAAAGAGATGGACAAGAATATGCTGGAAGGAGAGATGAACACGATCTGATTATTGTTTCTTAGGTTTTTTGAGTTTTTCTTTATTTTATTTTATTTTAATTAAATTAGATTATTTTGATTACTGTTAGAGTATAGTAATTTATCACTTATTTTGATTTATAACAAATATAGGAAGGATTTAATTTTATAATGTCATTTTCAAAGGTGTATACGAATTAGAAAAAATTATTTGATAATTCAAACCAAATTCAGTCAAAATAAAATCAATTGTTTTTTTTCGGTTTTAAAACCAAATGAAATCAATAAAAATTGATGTGGTTTGGTTTGATTATCTGTTTTAATTTTTAGAAATCATCAAATCGATTAACCAAACTGATTTTATTTTTATCGTTGTTCTAATGAGTTATAGTTGTTTTTTCTTTTTCACTTTTAAATTCTCTTTGTTAATTTATATATATATATATATATATATATATATATATATATATATATATATATATATATATATATATATATATATATATATATATATATATATATATATATATATATATATATATATATATATATATATATATATATATATATATATATATATATATATTATTTTTTTGGTTTTTTTTCTTCAACAAAATTTCTTTTGGTCTTGTTACAAAATAATTTTGATGTGTTTGAGGTGTGAAACATGTTAATTGACGTGTGTTTTGTTGTGTTTTATTTTTTAAGCTTTCAAATCTCATCTCAGTCTTCTGATGTCAAGTGTTAACTTTTATATTTGATAATCAACTTATTTTATGATGCAATAGAAATCATGTCACTGTTTCGTATGGATTAATAGTAATTTGTAATTTGTTTGGAAAAAATTAGTGCATGAAATGAATTATAATAGCATAAAATTCACCGAAAAATACGATAATGGAGAATATACTGATGAATATAGTGTTTGGAAAAAACATTATAAGCCGATCAATCGAACCAAACCGAACCAATTCGCTTAGTTTGATTCGGTTCCATTTTAAAAAAATGTTGAAAATCGAACCAAACCAAACTGATTGAGATATTATTGGTTCGGACCTTTATTTTTACCAAAAATCGGTTCAAACCGAACCAATTACATCCCTAGTCACTTTATAAGTAAAATTAGCTTTTGTTTTATTCATTTAATCTAATAGACCAAATACTTAAATAAACCAAAAAACTAATATTTTATTTGAGGTTAATAACGCTTTTGACTCTAGCATATAGATGAATTTTGATTTATCTCAAGTTTAAAAATGGGAGTTGTTCTTTCCATTCTTATGGGTTATCCCACACCACCGCGAAAATATTAAAATGTCCCCAGCGTCCAGAGATGTTATTAGACAAAGGCAACTTATCTAGAGGGGGTGAATAGATCCCCGAAAAAATTTGTTCAATGAAAACGATTTTTAAACGTTGGCTAGCGGAAGTTACTTAAATCGATTCGTCTAAACTGAACCACTATCGAAAAGCTCGGATATGTGTGTGAGAAAACCAATAGAAGATAATGATAATCAACTTTAATCAATATGCTTTAATCACAATCACTAGAAAACTACTTAACAAGCAAATCTATTTCCAATGATAAATGAAATTAAAAAAAATACAATTGAAACAAATTATCGAACACCTTGTGTGTAATCGATTATGTTTGAGATTTTGTATAGTTTTATTGATCTTCAAATTCAACCACAATCAAAATTATTGTGATCAACTCAACAAAATGCTTTTCAAATGATTTTCAAAAGAAATCAATCACACAAATGATGAACACGACAATTTACAAACGAAATGTAAAAGAGACAGGGAGAGTACATAAGGATTTGTTTAGGCAGTTTCCCAATCGGCCTCGCTATGGGTACGTCTGCCATCAATTCGAATTGAGATCATGAAATTAACCTTACTTTGCAAAAGTAATTTACAAGAGAAATGTAGCAATGTAATGGTACAAACCCTAAGTTTGATGTTGATCCTAGAAATTTTTCTTCCCTTGATCTGAGCTTGATCAAGTCACCCAACAATGCCAATTTGGTTCATTGTCTCACACTAATCCTTTGCAAGAACCACAACCCTTCAAAGCCTTCACTCGATCGAATCCAAATTGCATAACTGTTGTAACCCAAGATTTACCAAGATGATCCACCGTCTCATGCTACTCCTTTGCAAGAACCACAACCCTTCAAAGCCTTCACTGGGCCGAATCCAAACTTGAGTAATCTTCTTGTTCAAAACCTTCAAATTCACACTTTGATCTTAAAGGAAAACCCCACCTTGGTTTTCTTATTTGAAACCCCCATAAGATCTCAACCCAATTTACAATACCATAGGCTAAATTGGACCTTATCAACTTAATTCTAGATGGCACCCAAATAATGAATAATTATGTGTACTTTGTTTGTGTGTATGCATAAAACCAAGATTGAAAATGACGACAACTCTTAGTATGTTCCAGGTTTTGTTTATGATTTTACCAAAATCATTGAAAAATAATGATGCATGTAGCAGGCATATATATGTGAGCAAGTATGAAGCAAAAGGAATGGAAAATAATGCAATTTAAAAAAAAAATTATGCATAGGTCGATTAATGCAAGTCATGTGCCAACCTATACAGGTCATGTGTCAACTTGTAGAGGCAGCACAACAAATAAAACATATGGGCTTTAATAATGCAACATATGTGCCGACCTGTAGACTTCATGTATCGACTTGTAGAAGAAAAATTCTTCTATATTTCGACCTATAATCGTATGTGTCGACCTGTAGCAGTGCTTTTCATAATTTTTTATGCATAAAATCATTTCTTGATGTATGAATCTTTTTTAATCCTTTTCCAACATGTTATAATGCTCCCTAATACTAACATGCACAACTAAACTCAGTTGACACAGTCCAATGTATATAAACGATAACAATAGTTTTGACATCATTCAAAATACACCTAATTAGAAAGTTTCACTCACAGATGCATCTCTGGACGCACTTTTACACACACAAGTGAGGCAAAAATGATCAGAAACTCTTATTCTTTTAAATTTGATCCGGAAATGCATCTCTGTATACGCAAAAGATTGTTTCGAAGATGTATCTTTGTATCCCATTTAGTTCATTTATCTGTAAACATTCTAGAGATGCATCTCTGAATTTTGCTCTATTAGTTCAAAACAAAAACTGGCAGAATGGAAAACATAAATTAACTCTAAAATAAACATTACATAAATTCAATATTACATGTTATTAAAAATATGTTGTTTGGGACGTTGCGTTGTTCTTATAATATCTTCGGTTGATCTTTGAATCATCGCATCCACTTCAATCAGACCCTTTGCTGAGTAATGGTAAAAGGTACTACGCACCACCTTAAAATCATCATTCGTCTTCAGTTCAAGCATGGTGAATCATATATTCCTTTCTTTGTCAATCGAGAGCGAACGGTACTTAAGCTTGACAACTCTCCAATTTTTTGGATATCACAAGAGAGTATTTAGTTTGGTTTTCAGATTAACGAGAAATATGTCCTCGTAGATCCGAAATTGAAGTGGGGGGTTTTGCGCATTTGAAATACACAAATGCAAGATGGGGATATGTAGTCATTATGGTTTGTGTAAAGAAAAAGGAATGAGAAACCCTATTTATAGAAATTGTCGAGCAATAAGGATCTTACAAACATGATCATATATGTGAGTGGAAATGTATACTAGTTTGTTTTTGTTTGTTGAGTCAATTATAAGCACAGAGGTAAAGGCATTGAACAACTTCACGAAATCCGGATGACTCCAAAATATATCCTAAACAATAACTTTATCCTCACATATTATGTACCTCGATACATAATATTCATCTTCCAAAAGCTTTAACAATTTTTGCATCTCAAATCTTGGTCCTCTTACCACCTTGTTGTCTCGAGCACACACATTGTATATTTGCTTGATATTTGAAACATTTAGAGGTCTTTTCTGTTTCAAAGTCGTGAGTATATTTTTCAGATCCATCATGTTTAACATCATGTCCGAAACAAGTTTCATCTACTCTGGCGCAAGGTAGCATATAATGGGATGGTCGGTTAGCTTGTCACTCAAGGCATGATTATGTATACTGAATATCACATTAAATTTGCATCTCTCATTATTCATACGGTATCCGTGCAATTTAAACAGACTCTCACATTTCCTTGATCTAGTGTCATCTCGTTTCAACTTCCCAATATTTGGTTGGTACTGTTGCACCCCAAAATTTGACCAACCTTTTCTTAACCTGGTTTATGTTTCATTTCATTTTCTTCTAGCATTTGCATTGCATAGCATTGTTCACTTAGCAGGGGATCAAAAGGTTGTGCATAGTAGGAGAAGGTCACCAGGAGTGTTGAGCCTAAGAAAGGGGTTTACTCAAGCATGAATGGTCATCAAGTCACCAAGAAGTGGTCAAAGTTTTGTGAAAGAGTTGATGGGTGTATGTGGATCAGCTCCTAACTTGGAGGCCAGTTGAAGATCATCAGAGGATTGTGGATTCATGATTATGGATATGGTATGTTGAGGAAGCTCATTTAAGGCTTTGAGAGCCATGTTGGAGTTTATTCAAGTTGTTGTATCATGTGTAAGAGGCCACAGTTAAGAGTGGTGCATCTAGGGTTTTCATCTGGTCAACCTTCAGTCAACTGTGAAATTGAAGGAGATTAAAACTCAATTCCAAGTCTTTGTGATCATGGAATGTTATGTTGAGATGTCTAATATATCATTTCAAGATCAATTCAAGAAGAATCAAGAGTGTGAGAAGTTACTAAATTAGGATTCTTAGTGTAAAATCCCCTATTTATTGCCCAACTTCAAGACCACCTATCTCAAGATACAAGTATCATCTCATCTTGACCCCAACATGAAAGTTGTTCCTCATGATCTTAGCTTTCCAAAGAGTACTAGAAGTCCTTCATCTGATTTATAGAACTCAAGTTATGAGGCTTGCAAGGCAAGGGTATTTTGGGAAAGTAAGATTACAGGTCATTTTCATTATAGGTCCATTTCACCACTTTGCACCTTTCAAATGAAAACCTTTCCAACATCAAACTTGTTCCAAATGGTACCAATTTCATCACCAAATCATCTCATGTCATGATTGAAGCTTGGATTGGAAAATTGATGTGAGACTTTTTCATGAAGAAAGCTTAAAAGTGGGAAATGGCAATTATTTGATTTTGAACCAAAACAAGTCATGTTTATACATATTTTGAGTGCCAAAGATATAAGGAACATGATGCAAGTATTGGATTTTAGTTTTGGTGCCATTTTCATGTGTAGTTCAATGGCCATTTCAAGTGGAAAATTGACAAACCAATTTCAACCATGTGATCAAACTAAGGGCTGAATCTCATCCACATGATAAAATTAAGTTCCTAGCAATGATTTTGAATGAAAACCAAGGCATTTTGCAGCAGTTTGGCTCGTGAAAATGAAGCTTACAACATAAGGAAAATTGAATTTCAATTGGACTTAAGCAAGCTGTGATTGGGCCTGATTTCCTCCCATATCCATCATATATAACTTCAGGATCATGAACAAATCATCAGAACAAATTTTGAATGAAAATTGAGAGAGAAAACAGTTGGAGAAAGTGAGAGAAAAGTGAAATTCGAATTTGGAGATTCATCAAAATTCAAGGCAAATTAAGCACTCAAAAAGCTCTAGGAAGGATCAAGCATTGTTTTTGGATCAAATTCATCAAGTTTCAACCTCATTTCAAGGCTCAGTGGAAGCTCTCCACTAGGTAATCTTCAACTCAACAATTCTCTCAATCCATGATGAATTAGCTTGCCATTTATGTGTGTTTGTGATGTATGAACTTCCTACTTGGATTATGGATGCAATTGGCTGTTGATTGTGAACATTTCAGTATGACATGTGTTTTTTGTTTTCTTCGATTTGGCTTGTTTAAGCATGATTAATGGAAACTAAGCTCATATTTGAGATCTACGTGAGTAGTAGATGAAGTTTGACTATGATTTTGCATGATTTGGTGATGTCTGGATTCGCCTATGGTTGTGTGTCGCCGGAGAAGATGACCAAAGCCACCGTGCTCCGGCCATCGGGTTTTTCCCTCCGTTTTGTGTTTAAATGAAGAAGATGATATGTGGCTTGTTTGTGTTCGTTGGATCTATGCTGATTAGTTGACTAAGACCAGATCTGATGGTTGCAATTTGTTTTCATTTTATGCTGGGAATTTATTGATTGCATGGCAGCCTGATGGCCTTTGGATTGCTTGACTTAGGTTTCATCTGATGGATTTGATTTGGTTTCAGGGATTGACTTCCCTTTAAGTGAAACGGTGTGTTTCACTGGTTTGCGCCTCCCCCGTTTGATTGTTTGACCTAGACCTGATCTTATGGCTGTGATTTATTTGGTTTTTGTTTTTAATTCTGATTGCACGCGTTTCATGTTATGGGCTCTTGGATTGATTGACTGGCATGTGGATCGTGTGGCTTGATTTATTTCTCATTTGGTTGACTGATTTAGTAGACTGGGCCTTCCTTGTTAGCCACACCCCCTGCAACCTGGCCCATGAATTTACATGTGATCTGTTTACTATTTGCACCGTGGTTTTTTCTTTTGCTTTTGCTTTTCTTTTTTATTTTTGTTTTGTACTGTTTGGAATTAATTCAATATAAAATACTTCTCCAATTAATAAAATTCATCAAAAATATGTTCTGGACAACTTAAAATGTTTTTTTATTTTTTAGAATTTTTATTTTATTTTTTTGGATTATTTTTCATTTAAAAAAGGAATTATTAATTGGAGGTGTATTGTTTGGATTAATTTTTGACATTGCTTGGTTTTTAATTTGTTTCTCCCTTTTCCTTTTGATCCAATGACTGAAAATTAATTCTCATATCCATGATGAGTTGATGAATTTTTGAGGACCATTTTTCCCCTGATGGTTGACTTTTGGTTTAACTCTGATTGCATTTCATTTGACCCTCGACAATCCTCATTCACAATGTGACACCCTTGTGAATCAATTTCTTTGGTGGTGTTGTGAATTGATTTTGATTGTGATCTCTTAGCTTCTGTTTGCCAACATGTTTATGGACTTTATGCATTTTATTTGGTTATTTTTGAATCATTTTCCTAATTTTGAGGTAACTTGCAAGTCAAGTTACCCCAAAGGGAGGTTCATACATACACATTGACCTAGTTTGCCTTGGAGATGACGTTTATGGATCCTTTGAGCCTTTGATTCCTTTTGATTCATGTTGCTAACATGTTAAGGTTGTTGGTATCTCAATTTTAGGTCATGATATTGTATTTTGCTTGTTCAAACTTGTGTTTCTTTTTTAGTTTCCATTTAGGGTTTCCATATTGTGACATGCTTGCATCCTCTTGTGTATAAGTTTGTTTTCTCTTATGATGTGATTGCTTTTGATTTTGAGCTCTCTTCTCTCACCCTCTCTTCTATCCCATGACCTTGGAGTATCATTTAAGGTGTCTTAGTCCCTCCTGAGGAGGTACTTGAAGCATACCTAAAATGATGAATCCTTGTGGACTCCTTTGTGCTTCTTTTGCACTTTGTTTGTGATGCTTATGGTTGAGTGCATATTATGAGTCCCTTGCTGTCCTCATATAGTCTCCCATCCTCCCTTTTGTTTTGGGCTTCTTTTCTTTTCATTTGATTTGGCTTTTGGCACTTGTGGTTGATGTTGTTTGACTTAGATCATTTCATCCCACTTTTGGTGCATTTGTGTGTGGTTTCTTCTTGTTGTTTGGTTTCATCTTGTGCATTTCTTTCTCTCTTCTTCTTTTGCATTCTCATATGCATGCTTGAGGTTGAGATGAGCTTGTGGAGGCTACTTCCCCACACATATTTCCTCCCTCACTTTCATCCTATTTGTGCATTCTATGTTTGCATGTTTGCATTTTCATGTTCTTTCTTCTTCTTCTTCTTTTGTCTTTCTTCCCTTAGGATATCTAATCTCTCTTCTTCAAGAGAGGTTATGATAGACATTAGGTTCAAACCATGCATGATAACATTAGGTAGTTCCCTTTTGTATCCCAACTTTAAGTCCACTTTGCATGACAACTTTTAGGATTGAGTTAGTCTCCCATTAGTGTGTCCTTTATCTCCTCATCTTCAAACATTCTCAAAACACATAATAAAGGATAATGAATGTTGTACGCTAAGAGCCTTAAGCTACTTGGGAAATGATGATTGGGTGGTTGCCTCTCAATTGTCTAGAATGTTAGTACATGTCCTTTGGATGATATGCGACGCATTCGCTCCTGAGTCATAGCCTGTAGTGCAACATGAGTTACAAACCAAATTCAAAATACTTCTTCTCTAAAAAAACACAAAAACACTTCAAACCTTTTTCACCCTTTTGGGTTCCTAACCAGGAAAATCTTTTCAGATAAAAGATTTGTTTGAACACATATTGGTGTTTCTTATATCTCTATGTTTTGATGATAACTCTTATGGAATTTTGTATTAAGAAAATATATACTCTAAAATTTGTTCAAGTATTATTGTTTCAGGTATTAAATTAAATACTCTTAAAGAAGCAAAATGCATAAGTACAAGCAACTATGCAAGGCTCTGAAGCATCAGATGCAAGACAATCAGAAGACTCTGAAGCTCTGCCAGAAGAATCTGAAGCAGAAGCTGCAGAATGATCTGAAGCGTTGCTAAAAGAAGTGTATAAGGAGTTGAAAGATTTGATCAAATCAGACTCTGAAGTTTATTTAGCTACAAGAACAAAGGCTCTGATAATCAGACTCTTATTAAATTATATTCACGCTCAAAGCACATACTGCTGCAAACTCTGATCAAGATTGAGACTCTGATATATCAAGTTCTGATCATCTATCGATCTATGATCATCTCAAACATTTAGCTCTGATCATCTCAAGTATTTCATTCCTTTTAAGCTTGTTACAAGTTTTGAAGTGCAGATTATGAAGACTTCATCCTGAAGGAAGCTTGTTGAAGAAGCTGTAAACCTGATTGGACGTGGTGCTACTTTCAAAGTAACCAACGGCTATTTTGTCCAATGAAGAGACGTGGTGCAAATCCCAAAGCTTCTACAACCATACTTTTCCTGCAGAAAGCATGTCTCTGCCCATACCTTTTGGTGATGAAAAGTCTTATATTTCTAATATAATACTCAGCTGCACATTATTCAAAGTACCTGAAAAATCTATAAAAGGAGAACTTCCACAATATTTAGATGTTGCTAATTGTTGCTCATTATTGCTCAAGTTAGTTAATTCAGAAAGAAATATCCATACACACATTTGAAGCATCAAAGTGAAATCTCTCAAAGCTCATATACTTTTGTTCTTTCATAAAACTGTATAGTTTTATTTATACTTAATCTTAAGTGTAATTATCACAGTTGTGATACAGCTTATTAGAAGCATTTAAACACTTGTTTAGTTTACATTAATTTGTAAGAAGTTCCTTGAGAAGACCAAGGTGTGGTCAGTAGTTCTTGAGAAGACTAAGACAGTTGTTCTTAGTGCTTACTATTGTAATCAGTTGATTAATAGTGGATTAAGTTCTTGTGGAGAGAGGCAAATCATCTTTGATAAGGTGGACTGGAGTAGTTGAGTTCAATGAACTAGGATAAAAATCTTGAGTTGTTTTTATTGCCATATTTCTTAAAACTCTTATTCACCCCCCCCCCCCCCCCTCTAAGTGTTTTTCTCACCTTCAGTTGGCATCAGAGCTCCGGTTCTGTTTGTGCTATCACTTATACGTGACCAGAAAAGATCCAGTGGGAAAAACTCTTGATATTCTTGGTTGATATACTTTATGGCTGCTGAAACTTCAACATCCAGCAACAACGAATATGAAGAAAGAGTCAGCACAAAACCTCCCATGTTTGATGGAGAGAAATTTAACTATTGGAAAGATAGACTAGAAAGTTTCTTTCTAGGATTTGATGTTGATCTTTGGGACTTAGTTATTGATGGATATGTTCATCCCACTGATGGGAATGGCAAGAAAATTGACAGAAAATCAATGATTGAGGCGCAAAAGAAGGAATTCAGAAATCACCACAAGGCTAGAACTATCTTGCTAAATGTTATATCTCATATTGAGTATGAGAAAATAACAAACAAAGAAACTGCCTTTGATATATTTGAATCCCTGAAGATGACTCATGAAGGGAACTCTCAAGTTAAAGAAACCAAGGCTCTGACACTGATCCAGAAGTATGAAGCTTTCAAAATGGAAGAATCTGAATCTATTTAAGCCATGTTTTCCAGATTCCAGATTCTCACTGTTGGCTTAAAGGTTCTGGACAAGGGTTACTCTATAGCAGATCATGTCAAGAAAATAATCAGAAGCTTGCCAATCAGATGGAGACCCATGGTCACTGCTCTGAAGCTGGCAAAGGATCTGAACAAGATTACGCTAGAGGAACTAATCAGTTCTCTGAGGAGTCATGAGATTGAACTAGAGGAAGATGAGCCTCTAAAGAAAGGTAATCAATTGCTTTAAAATCTAATAAATCTGTTAAAGCATTGCAGGTAATAGAAGAAAGCTCTGAAGAGTCTTCTTCTGAAGATAAAGAAGAACTATCCTTGTTGTCCAGAAGAATTAACAAACTCTGGAATAATAAGCAAAGGAGGTTCAAGAACTTCAGGAAACCAGATCAACGCAAAGAATCTTCTGGACACAGAAGATCTAGAGAACCCTCTGGATACAGAAGATCTGGAGAATCCTCTGGACACAGACGATCTGGAAAAAAAGAGGTTGTTTGCTATGAGTGCAAAGAACCTGGGCACTACAAGAGTGAATGCCCAAAGCTTCAGAAGGAGAAGCCAAAGAGAAAGTCAGATCACAAAAAGAAAGTTCTGATGGCTACCTGGGATGACTCAGATGCATCTGATTCGTCATCAGAGCCAGAAGAAGAATGTGCTAATGTAGCATTCATGGTTGACATAGAAGACAGTGCTGAATCATCTGGATCAGAATCAGAATTTGATTCTGAGGAGGTATTTGCTGAACTTTGTAGACAAGAACTTGTTGAAAGTCTATCTGATATTCTTGAAAACTATAGCAAAGTTAAACTCAAATACAAAAAGCTTCTAAAGCATATTGAATTTGAGAGTAACAAGTTTGAGTCAAAAATAGCTGAGCTAAAAGCTTAAAATCTTTAATTGAAAAATAATTTAGAATCTGCTCAACTAAACTCTGATCCAAAGTCTGAACCATGCTCTAAAAATATTTTACAAGAGTATGACTATAGCTTCAGGAAGTTTCTAACTAAAAGCCTAGATAGAAGCAAGATGGCTTCAATGATCTATGGTATTAGCAGAAACTATGGAAAAGGTGTTGGATATAAATCTTTTTCTTATGAGGATTCAAATACAAAATCTATAGATAAACTGGATATCAAGTATCCTCCTTTATATTCTCAGTTTACATTTGGTCACTTAAATGATATTAAACACACAAGTTCTAATCAGAACAAACATGTGTTTAATAAATCTAAAGCTAATCAGAACAAGTCTTATGTTGAAAGACAGAAGTTCAGAAAAAGCTTTAAGGCAACTAACCAAAAAGGACCCAAGAAAATCTGGGTACCTAAGGATAAGATAATCTATGTTGCAGACATCCTTAGCAGCGAAGTCAAGACTCCAGTCATGGTACCTGGACTCTGGATGCCCATGACATATGACGGGAAAAAGGTCTATGTTCCAAAGTATGGAGCTTAGATCTGGAGGAGACGTCAAGTTTGGAGGGAATCAGAAGGGCAAGATAATTGGCTCTGGAACCATTGGCAATGGTAAACTTCCTTCCATAACTAATGTCTTGCTTGTTGAAGGATTAGCTCATAATCTATTATCCATAAGTCAATTAAGTGACAATGGTTATGACATAATCTTTAATCAAAAGTGTTGCAAAGCTGTTAGTCAAAAGGATAGCTCAATCCTCTTTAATGGTAAAAGGAAAAACAACATTTATAAAATCAGTCTTTCAGAACTTAAGGTTCAGAATGTTAAATGCCTTATGTCTGTTAATGATGAGCAATGGGTCTGGCACAGAAGATTAAGTCATATTAATATGAGACGTATATCTCAGATTAATAAACTTAATCTGGTCAGAGGACTTCCTAATTTGAAGTTCAACTCAGATGCTTTTTGTGAAGCATGTCAGAAAGGAAAATTTTCAAAATCATCTTTCAAATCCAAAAATGTTGTTTCAACTTCAAAACCATTAGAGTTACTTCACATTGATCTGTTTGGACCAGTGAAAACTGCATCCATCAGAGGCAAGAAGTATGGATTAGTCATTGTTGATGACTACAGCAGATGGACATGGGTAAAATTCCTAAAGCACAAGGATAAGTCACATTCTGTGTTCTTTGACTTCTGCAAACAAGTCCAAACTGAAAAAGATTTCAAAATTGTTAAAGTCAGAAGTGATCATGGTGGTGAATTTGAAAACAAACATTTTGAAAAATATTTTAATGAAAATAGCATTGCTCATGATTTCTTCTGTCCTAGAACTCCACAACATAATGGAGTTGTAGAGAGGAAAAATAGAACATTGCAAGAAATGGCCAGAACCATGATCAATGAGACTAACATGGCAAAACATTTTTGGGCAGAAGCAATTAACACAGCATGTTACATTCAGAACAGAGTGTCTGTTAGACCTCTTCTGGAAAAGACTCCTTATGAATTGTGGAGGAATAGAAAGCCAAACATTTCTTATTTCCATCCTTTTAGATGTATATGTTTTATGCTGGATACTGAAGAGAATCTTAACAAGTTTGATTCTAAAGCACAAAAGTGTTTCATGCTTGGATATTCTGAACGCTCTAGAGGCTACATAGTATACAATACTGAGACACAGATTGTGGAGGAATCTATACATGTTAGATTTGATGATAAGCTTGGCAATCAAAAGCCAAAGCAGCTTGAAAACTTTGCAGATGGAGAAGTTATTCTCACAGAATATGAGAAACCAGAGGTAGAGAAAGCTCAAGAAGAAGCTACGTCAGATGCAACTCCATTGACTGCTCAGATGAATAACATGAATATTTCTGAAGAACCAACAGTTAAAGGATCATCCAGAATCGAAGCTTCTCACCCAGAAGAAATGATTATTGGAAAGAAAGATGATCCTATAAGAACAAGGTCGTTCATCAGATCATCTGGAACATCACTCCTTGGGTTGGTGTCTATTATTGAACCAACATTTGTGGATGAGGCTTTGAGTAATAATGATTGGATACTTGCAATGCAAGATGAGCTGAATCAATTTACAAGAAATGATGTGTGGGATCTGGTTCCAAGACCAAAAGGTTTCAACATTATTGGAATAAAGTGGGTTTTCAGAAATAAACTAAATAAGCAAGGAGAAGTTGTTAGGAACAAAGCAAGGCTAGTAGCTCAAGGATACAGTCAACAAGAAGGAATTGATTACGCTGAGACTTATGCTCCAGTGGCAAGGTTAGAATCTATACGCCTTCTTATTTCATTTGATGCACAACATAACATCACTCTATATCAGATGGATGTTAAGAGTGCCTTCTTAAATGGTATTATAGAAGAAGAAGTTTATGTCCATCAACCTCCTGGTTTTGAAAGTGATAAATTTCCAGATCATGTTTTCAAACTAAAAAAATCTCTTTATGGTTTGAAACAAGCTCCCAGAGCTTGGTATGAAAAATTAAGCAATTTTCTTCTGGAAAAGAACTTTATCAGAGGCAAAGTGGACACAACTCTTTTCTGTAAAACAGTTAAGAAAAATTTACTAATTTGTCAAATTTATGTGGATGATATTATTTTTGGATCTACCAATATTATGCTGGGAAAGGAGTTTGCTTTGTCTATGCAGGCTGAATTTGAAATGAGCATGATGGGAGAACTTAGATTCTTTCTGGGAATCCAAGTAAATCAGACTCCAGAATGCACGTATATTCACCAGACTAAATATGTCAAAGAGCTTCTGAAGAAGTTCAATCTGAATGAAAGCAAATTGGCAAAGACTCCAATGCATCCTACAAGCACACTTGGTAAGGAAGAGGTAAGCAAGAAAGTTGATCAAAAACTTTACAGAGGTATGATTGGATCTCTCTTATATTTGACTGCTTCTAGACCTGATATTTTATTCAGTGTTTGTCTGTGTGCTAGATTCCAATCAGATCCTAGAGAATCTCACTTAACTGTTGTTAAGAGGATTCTAAGGTATCTGAAAGGTACTACTAACGTGGGTCTGTGTTACAGAAGATCTGATGATTATAAATTAGTTGGATTCTGTGATGCTGACTATGCTGGAGACAAAATAAAACGTAAAAGTACTTCTGGAAGCTGTCAGTTTCTTGGAAGTCATCTGATCTCATGGTTCAGCAAGAAGCAACCCACAATTGCACTTTCAACAACAGAGGCAGAATGTATTGTTGCTGCTAGTTGTAGCACCCAGATGCTCTGGATGAAAAGTCAGTTGGAAGATTATTAGATTTTTGAGAGTAACATTTCTATCTTCTGTGATAATACTTCTGCTATATGCTTATCTAAAAACCCTATTTTACACTCTAAAGCTAAGCATATAAAGATTAAACATCCTTTCATCAGAGACTATGTTCAGAAGGGAATTATTAATTTAAACTTTGTGGATACAGATCATCAGTGGGCTGATATCTTTACAAAATCTCTTGCTGAAGATAGATTTAAATTTATTCTGAAAAATATAAGTATGGACTTCTGTCCAGAATAAGATATTCATCAGATGACATTTTTACTCAGATGATAAATGTCTAAACTCTGAAGCATTTCTTCATCTCAATTCTGTGTTTATTTCTTAGTGTGTAAATCTGAACTAACAAGGCTCAGAGGATCTGAACGTTGCCTAACGTTTCATTTCTTAAGAAGTTTCAGAGGCACATTCAAGCAAACACGTGTATCTCAGAATCTGGAAAGGTAGAGTGCACCATACTGAATTGACGTTTGAGGTATTGCTTTGAAAATCTAAAATCTCTTGATTTTCCCCCTTCTGTCAGAATCTTAAATGCTTGAAATGATTTTATTCTTTGCATTAATTGCTTGATATGATTATTTTTCACTTCATTAATTGTTTTGTGTACGCGTGAGATTCTGTGTGACCTTTGCTTGTCCAAATTTTTTTCTATATATTCTCACAACACTTTACATTTCACACTTTCCATTATTCTTCACATTTCTCATATGCATTTCTGTCTTCTTTATTGCTTCCATCTCATTTCAAAACCCAAAACCTCATGTAAACCCAGACGTATCTCAAGAACATCAATGGCATCATCTTCTTCAACATCTGCTCAGATGCAAACCTCTACTGCTGCTGCATCATCTCCAAATGCTGCTGCATCATCTCCAACTGCTGTTGTGTACAAGGAACCAGTGAGAACTCTCCTCACTCCAATCAAGGATCTTGAGTTTCTTTGTGAGAACTTTGTGGATTTTAATTCCATTGAAGAAAATGGTTTTGATCTCAACCCAACCGTTAAAAATCAAAACTGGGAAAAGTACTTTGACAGGTTGATGGGTCCTGTTTATCCAACATTGGTAAAGGAGTTCTAGATACACGCCCAAGTTTGCCCTAAGTTCATTCATTCTTCTGTTCTTGGAAAGGAGATTGTTATTACTGAAAAGTTAATCAGACAGCTGATTGAGTATAAAGAAACCGATGGAATCACAAGTATGGCAACTGCTCGTGTGGACTTGGCTGATGTTTTTCAAGAAGTTTGTGTTTCTGGGGAACCATCCAACAAAGTCAGAGATCTGAAGCCTGTTTACAGAATCTGGGCTAAGATTTTCATGAGCTCTATTTTTCATAGAAAATCTTCAAACTCTCCAGATTATGTCAACTCAGAACAACTGTACTTCATGTTCTGTATGAGTAAAGGCAAGAAGGTAGATCTGCCTTATCTTCTGTTCAGTCAACTTCTGAACCACATAAAGGAAATAAGAGAAGAAGTAAGAGCTAAGGCTGGAAAGATCAGAAATTGGATCCCTATGGGAAGGCTGATATCAGACATTCTAACAGAGAATGGTCTTGTAAAGCATCTGACAGATGCTGGTGTGACAGAGGATCTGACTTACATTGTAGGATCTGTCATTAATGGGAATACTCTGAAAAGGATGAAGGTCATCTCAGAGCTTGCTGGCAAACCTAAGAAGATTGACTTTGAAGAAGTCAGCAGAAGGAGGATTCCAATAGCATATTTTCCCATGTTCAGTGCAGATGAACCTAGGGAAATCATTCTGTCATTCATTGCTGAATGTTTGAGAGATGGTATTCATCTGCCTGCCAACATAGTACAGAAGGAAGGAGAAGTCTTGCTAAATCTTCTGAGAGAAAGGCGCAAGAAAAGGAAAGCTGAGGAAGGATCTGTTGCACAACCTAAGAGGAAAGCCTCTGATGCTGCTGACAAGCCTGAGAAGGACAAGAAGCTGAAGGAAACTCCTCCAGAAGCTAGCTTGGAAGAAATAAGAGAAACAATTCAACATGTATTAACATCTGATCCAAAACCATTTGTCCCTTCACCCTCACCTTCACCTCCACCATCTCCTTCTCAACCATCTGGACCTCCTACATATGAACCCACTTCATCTCCTCATACACATTCTCAACCATCTTCTATTCAACAGCCATCTGAACCCCCTCAACAAAAATCATTTGAACAACAATCTGAACCACAAAAACAATCTGAACCACCCTCTTCTACTCAACCACCAGAAGAACCAACCATCCCAAATCCTGAACCCTCTATCCCACAAACATATGAAGACATTCTGGATGTGCAACCATGTATGTCTTATCTTCCACTTCATGTCATTCAACTGAATCATCTGATTTTGATGAATCTGAAGTTCCCTCACCAACCTGTTTACAAATTCCTGACCCTTTTAAACCACTACCATCTGACCTACCTACTTCTGAACAACATCTTCATCACCTTGATCTTCGCTCCAAATTTAAATTCACAGACTTTCTACCATCTTCATCTGATGTTGTTGCATCAACACCATCTAATGTTGACACCACTACTCCTCATCTCACCATACCACAACCATCTAAACCACAACCATCTAAACAACCACCATCTGATCAAACACCTCCTGAATAAACCCAAACAAGCCCTGAACCTCCACAAAAAGTCACCATAGAAGACTTTCTAAACCCCAAACCCAGATCAGATGTTTCTACTCTGTTTAAGAATTTCAAGAAGGAAATGCGTATGGGGATTGCTTTTGTAGAAAAAGAATGTTTGTTTAGTATGGATCCTGCTGAATCTGAAGCTTCTTGGAACAGATTCATCTAAAAGTTCAACACTGCTGCCTCTGATCTCAGAACAATTTGTGCTGATGATGCAAAGGCAAAGTTTGCTGAAATGGTCAGACAGACTCTGCTGAGCATTCTCACAACACCAGTGCTACTTCTGGAAGATGCTCCTGCTGTAGTTACTGCTCTAATGATAGAAGATACTCCTGCATCTGACATGAAGATTGATTATCCTATGGCAACTGCATCTGCTTCTGCACCCTCTGCATCTGAGATGAAGACTGAGACTCCAGATGTTGTCCAAGAAGTTAAAGAAATCAGATCATGGATGGTAAAACAGGAACAGACTACTGAAGAGATCAAAACTTGGATGGCTAAGCAAGAAGAGTCTACTGCAAAGATTACTGATCTTCTGACCCTGATTGCATCTCGCCAGCCCTAGTTTTCTTTTCCATGTTTTTGCATTCTTGTTTACACATGTGTTTCTGTTTTATGTTGTTTGTTTCTGTTTTCTGGTGTTTTGTCTTCAATCATCTGTTGTCTGAACATCTTATCTTTTGTTCTGTTTGAATCTAAATGAATTTGGTTGTTTTGTTTTTCATTTATATGTTGTGTTCTCTTTTCTTCTGTTATCTTTTCTGTCTTTTAAATTCTTTTTGATTATGACAAAAAGGGGGAGAAAAAGAATCTGATTGTTCAATCCATAAGCAATACTAAAATGAAATTCAGACATAGTATTAACTAACATTGAAGTTTAAGATTTTCAGATTTTATTGTTTCATCTGACAAAAATTCTTTGAAGTTACCCTGAGAATTACCCAACTAGGCTCTGATCCTTGAAGCAAATTTGACTCTGATTCTGGAAGAAAAACCAGACTCTCTATTTGAAAGAATTCATCAGGCTCTAATTCTGGAAAGCATCCAAGCTCTAATTCTTTATTTTTACAAGGATTCCTACCAGGTTCTGAAATATACTCAAACAAAAAGGGAAGTGTTCTCCTCTATTAGAGTATTCATTTCAGGGGGAGATTCTTAATCTCAGGGGGAGTCATATATTTTATTCTTTGTATTGAACAAAATTTCCTATGTTCTGTCATCATCAAAAAGGGGGAGATTGTTAGAACACAGATTGATGTTTCTTATATCTCTATGTTTTGATGATAACTCTTATGAAATTTTGTATTAAGAAAATATATTCTCTAAAATTTGTTCAAGTATTATTGTTTTAGGTATCAAATTAAATACTTTTAAAGAAGCAAAATACATAAGTACAAGCAACTATGCAAGGCTCTGAAGCATCAAATGCAAGACAATCAGAAGACTCTGAAGCTCTGCCAGAAGAATCTGAAGCAGAAGCTGCAGAATGATCTGAAGCGTTGCTGAAAGAAGTGTATAAAGAGTTGAAAGCTTTGAACAAATCAGACTCTGAAGTTTATTTAGCTACAAGAATAGAGGCTCTGATAATCAGACTCTTATTAAATTATATTCACGCTCAAAGCACATACTGCTGCAAACTCTGATCAAGATTGAGACTCTGATATATCAAGTTCTGATCATCTATCAATCTATGATCATCTCAAACATTTAGCTCTGATAATCTCAAGTATTTCATTCCTTTTAAGCTTGTTACAAGTTCTGAAGTGCAGATTATGAAGACTTCATCCTGAAGGAAGCTTGTTGAAGAAGCTGTAAACCTGATTGGACGTGGTGCTACTTCCAAAGTAACCAACGACTATTTTGTCCAATGAAGAGACGTGGTGCAAATCCCAAAGCTTCTACAACCATACTTTTCCTGCAGAAAGCATGTCTCTGCCCATACCTTTTGGTGATGAAAAGTCTTATATTTCTAATATAATACTCAACTGCACATTATTCAAAGTACCTGAAAAAGCTATAAAAGGAGAACTTCCACAACATTTAGATGTTGCTAATTGTTGCTCATTATTGCTCAATCTAGTTCATTCAGAAAGAAATATTCATACACACATTTGAAGCATCAAAGTGAAATCTCTCAAAGCTCATATACTTTTGTTCTTTCATAAAACTGTATAGTTTTATTTGTACTTAATCTTAAGTGTAATTATCACAGTTGTGATACAGCTTATTAGAAGCATTTAAACACTTGTTTAGTTTACATTAATTTGTAAGAAGTTCCTTGAGAAGACCAAGGTGTGGTCAGTAGTTCTTAAGAAGACTAAGACAATTGTTCTTAGTGCTTACTATTGTAATCAGTTGATTAATAGTGGATTAAGTCCTTGTGGAGAGAGGCAAATCATCTCTGATAAGGTGGACTGGAGTAGTTGAGTTCAACGAACCAGGATAAAAATCTTGAGTTGTTTTTATTGCCATATTTCTTAAAACTCTTATTCAACCCCCCTCCCTTCTAAGTGTTTTTCTCACCTTCAAGAGTGTTGTTAACCTTTAGTTCTACCGCAAACGGTAACACCTAAGTCTCCAATGGTCGAGCTGCATACACCAACTGCTAGAACTACTTGTTAACCCTACTCGGGCCTAAAAACTTTTGAACCAACCTGTGGTCTTTTTATCCCGAACTACGTTTGCTCTGATCTTTCATACCAGATGAAAGTACGTAGGCACAAGACGCGATGTCTTGGTGAGCAACCTTTCCTCCTTCACCCATAGTTAGCCGAACTACATTGACTCTAACTTTCCCATTGCACGAGGGAATACGTAGGCACAGAGCGGCGATGCTCTGTTGAGTCTCCTTTCTTTTTCTTTTGTCCTTTGGCTTTTAGCGTAGATAGTTTTAACACACCCTTTTAGATAGATAAAAAAGCATGGATCCCGTCGAGTACGATGGACGTGAGGGGTGCTCATACCTTCCCCTTGCGTAACCGACTCCCGAATCTAGACTCGGTTGCGACGACCTTGTCTTTTCTCTTTTCGTCGAGTTTTTCCAATCGTTTCCTTTCCCTCTCTTTGGGATAAATAACGAAAGGTGGCGACTCTTCTGTTTTCCGCCGGGTGTTTTTCCCAGTTGCGACAGCTGGCGACTCTGCTGGGGACTCTGGTTCCCTATGCGAGTCAATCCTAGCGCTTGTTTGTTTATCTTTGGGTGTTGTATATATGTGCTTTATTTACTTTCGCATTTTACTTTCCCGCGTTTATTTTCAGCATCATATATCATTATTGATGTGTTGTAGGGAGGGAATGTTCCGCTGGGAGATAAGTCATACCTGTGCTTGAGTACAAACATAGCATTAGAAGTGGAAAGTAGTGGTGAACTTGTATGTTAGGCATGCACTAGTTCCCACGAAATTCGCGCTCAGACGAGATTCTCTTTGATGACTTTCTTTCCAGCCTAGTGGGCCGTTGAGAGGATTTTAGAACTGAGGATTGTCGACTCTAGGGATCAATCATCTGTAATTCATCTAAGTGAGGCCTCTTCGGGAGATGATGATGCCAAACTAAAAATGGTGAACGTATCATCATTTCTCGAAAGCATGTGACGCTGATGAACGCATAGGATGCCAAACCTTATCAGTGGATAGGTCCATACCTGTAAGAGGGATTGGGTTATGCAGGAAACCTTGGCTTTCAGAATACCTCGGTTCTTTACAGTGTGAATCTGTGTTCCTGATATTAGTGGGTCATATTGTCGGTACTTTGTTCTTGCTAAAGCGGAGCGTTGGCTCTTCTCAATCGACAGCACAGTAATCTTGATCCCTTGTTTGCATTTGCATGTGCATTTTCATATTACATTTCATTAACATGTATCTATGTTGCAGGTGTATATTTCCTCTCCGATTCTAGTGATCTTGTTCCCTTATTGCTGACATGGAGCCCTTAAGGAGGACATTGGCCTACAAATTTCCAACACCTGATATTAGAGCTTTGCGGAGTTTGATTTCTTTAGCTGACAAGAAAGTTATGGAAGACTTCAGATAGTTTTATGGGAGGCTTTTGAGCGTTGTATGTAAACCTTCTTTGAATGAGTTGAATGGTCTTCAGACTCTGTTGCAGTTCTATGATCCTCAGTTGAGAGGCTTTACTTTTCAGAGTTATGTGATAGCGCCAACGTTAGAGGAATTCTCTGCACTGCTAGAAGTGCCTATTCTTAACCAGATACCATTCTATCATACTGAGGATAAGCCGAATCTGGCTAAGCTTGCTGAAGCTTTACATTTAGACGCCTCTGAGTTGGCAGGGAAAGTAGCTAATAGAAATGGAATGTTTGGGTTTCCATTACCTTTTCTTGTGGATAAAGCTCGACATTTTGCTAAGGAAGGTTGTTGGGTGGTATTCAGTGCTATCTTGGCCCTATGTATTTATGGTATTCTGTTGTTCCCTAATATTCCGGACTTTGTAGATATGGATGCATTTCGTATCTTTGCTTCGAAGAATCCTATACATATGTTATTAGGTGATGTTTATCATTCCGTACACTATAAGAATGAGAACAGAAGAGGGGAGAGTGTATCTTGTTGCGCACCTTTGCTCTATCTATGGTTTGTAAGCCACATTCCCAAGACTGGTCCATTCTCTGATACTGCAGGTACCTCGGAATGGTCTGAACGTTTGATGAGAATATCTGCTGAAGATATTGTCTGGTTTTATAGGGATATACTCGGTATCAAGATTATTTATAGTTGTGGAAGCTTTCCTAACGTCCCGTTGGTCGGAAGGAAGGGTTGCATAAACTATAACCCATCCATTGCAATCAGACAATTTGGGTATGCATTGAGAAGTCCTCCGAAGGATGAAGAGATACAGGAATCTTTGTATCTCACCGGTTTATTAGAGGGGGATACCTTAGCCAAAGTTGAACATGCCTGGAGTAATGTCCACAGAAGAGGGATGGTTTCCTTAGGAAAAAAGCAATAGTCTAGCCTACGACCCCTATTTGGTTTGGATTCAGAGCAGAGCCGAGAAGTTGATGATGTCGTACCCATCTGCTAAGCCTGTGTGCCCTCTTGCGATTGAGGAACCCACTACTGTATACATTTATAAGTACAATCAGTTATTTTTTGAGAAGGAAGAGTTGAGAAAAGCCAATGAAGAGTTAGAGAAAGAAATCATTCAGCTTGGAAGTGAGAAGATTGAGGTTGTTCATTCCTTTAAGAAACAAATTGAGCTTGTAAACAAATTAGGTGCGGGTCTGACCAAGGAGACCAATTCTAGGGAGCGGTTGGGTTTGGATTTCAAGGCTGTCAATAGTGTTCTTGCCTCCAAGAAGGAAGATTTGGATAAAGCTTACTTGAAGATTTCGAAGTTTGAGAACCAATGGAATGCTACGCTCACCAACAACAAAGAGCGCGAAGACAAGTTGAAGCTATAGATCAACAAGTTGAAGGTGCAACTCAATGCCAAAGACAGGGAGATTGCAGCAGAGGCATCACTCAGACGGGATAGTAAGTACAAGTTGAGCGAAGCGATTGCAAACTTGAAGGATTTCCAGTTGAGAGCTGATTCCAAAAGATGCAAGATCGAGGCGTGTTTCGAGGAAGGAGCTTGGAAAGACTATGTTGAGAGTCTACAACATACTGTTAGCCATCAAGAGTTACTTATTCAGGGACTACTTGCTAGGCCAGATCATCTTGGGACGCTGAAGCTGCTAGAGGACTTCCGGTCACGTCATCCGGCTTGACTATCTTGTTTATCTCTGTTGTAGTTTGATGCTTATTGTTTGTTGTACTGACCATCACCAGGCTTGTTGGTCGAGGTCTTTTCCTTATCATACTCAGTTGTAGCTTGTACATTTCCTGTTGGCCTGCGATTATATACGAGGAGTTTCTGTTATATGCTTATCCGTAAGGTTCTCCATTGTTGTGTTTTTCTCCCGGAAACTAGAATCGAGGGGGAAATTTCCCTGTTGCATACATACATGTCTGCATTTTTTCATTTTTCGCATTGCAGGTGCATCAGAACTATTAATCTTATTTTTCATGTGGTTCACTAGTGTTTCAGGATTTCCAATCTAACGACTCACCGGTATGCAACTAGGGGAAATCAGAAGAGAGTAATGGAGAAGATGCAAGCAGAGATGCAGGAAATGAGGGACTAGATGGCCCAGTTCATGGAGGTAATGCAAGGAGTGGCTAATGGACAAGAGCAACTTCGTACTCTAGTGCAGCCCTTGATTGCACGTGTTGATGGCAATGGTGTGTTGCATGGTGGGAATGTTGTTAACCATCCACATGTTGAGACTCCTAGAGCTAATAACTCCATGCCTACTTTGGTTATCCCTATTGCTGGAGGGAGTGGTAATGCTGCAGGGTTCAACAACACTGGTTTTGGTAATATTGGTAATGCTAATGGGAATGGTTATGGTCCTGATACCACTTGTGCTATACATGGTAATATGGATCACCTCTGGAATGAAGACAGGCAAGATGATGTATTCTCGCCAAGGGTTGTGTCTGCTTAGTTACCCTCCGAAGCTGATAAGAGGATTAAGATGATTGAAGAAAAAATGAAGTCCCTTGAAAGTCAAAACTCTATGGGCCTTGATATGGCTAACCTAGGACTGATCCCGGACTTGAGAGTACCACCGAAGTTCAAAATCCTAGACTTTGATAAATACAAGGATACCACCTGCCCGAGAGTTCATCTGAGATCCTACTACCGTAAGATGTCTGCCTACTCAGACGATGAGAAATTACTCATGCATTTCTTCCAGGATAGTCTGTCTGGTCCTTTGTTGGAATGGTACATGAGTCTGGAACCTGTGAATGTCCACAGTTTAAGGGATTTTGTCGAGGCCTCTGTGAAACATTATCAATACAACAGCGACCTTGCTCCTAACAGGGTCCAGCTTCATAATCTTTCACAAAGGAACAATGAATGTTTCAAAGAATATTCCCAAAGATGGCGGGAGTTAGCAGCCAGGGTGTAGCCGCCTATGGTGGAACGTGAGCTTGTTGATATGTTTGTCGCCACTTTGCCTGGCGTTTATTACGAGAAGCTCATTAGCAGCATGTCGGGTAGTTTCTCTGACTTAATCATCACCGGAGAGAGGGTGGAAATGGTATCAAGTTAGGAAAGATAAGTGCTGGTGAAATGCCCTCAGCTGGAGGAGGTAAAAAGGTGTTCGGTAACAACAAACGAGAAGGAGATACCAACTTAGTGTCCAGTTCTCGTGGGAGAGGTAGAGGTCAGAATCGGCAGCAACAACAGATTTCCAGTATTACAATTCCCGCAGTTCAGCAACCGCAACAACAACAGTGTCAGCAACAACAACAACCGCAACAGAATCAGCAGGGGTATAGAAGATATCAAGATCGAGGCCGGGCGACAAATAGGCATTTTGATGTGCCTCCCATGCCGTATTCTCAGCTATTACAAGCTTTGTTGCAACTGCAACTTATTCAGAAAAGAACTTTGGCTCCCTTGACTGGGCCTCCTCCACCCGGGTATGATGCAAACGCTCGTTGTGAGTTTCATTCAGGTGCCTCGGGGCATACCATCGACAATTGTAAAGCCTTTAAGCATAAAGTGCAGGACATGATTGACAGTAAAGCAATTAACTTCTCTAATGATGTTCCTAATGTCGTACAAAATCCCATGCTGAATCATGGGTAAGCTGGGGTTAATGCAATTATTGAGGAGGATGTTCTGGATTTGGTAACGGATGTTAATGAGCTGAAGACACCTTTGAGCTTTGTGAAGGCCAGATTGTTGAGGGGGGTATTTTCCCAGGTTGTGCTGAAAATTATGCTGAGTGTCTGGTTAATCCTGAGGGATGTGGGCAGTTGAAGAGCCATATTCAAGATATGATGGATAGGAGAGTCTTGCAATTTGACCAATCTGTTGAAAGAAAGCCTGAAGAGTCGGTGGCCGAGGTAAGGGATGAGATTGCAACAATTTCCATTCCGTACAAGACTGTTACTATTTATGTGCCAAAACCATCAACAATAACCATAACTAAAGCAGGTCCCGTACCGTTTGAAAGCACCAAGGTTATTTTGTGGAACTACGGAGCTGAAGTGTATTGCAACGGACAGAAACTAGACTTGAATGGTCCCTCTGCAAATTCATTAGATAATCTTGTGGGAGCAGGAGGCATTACGCGTAGTGGCCGGGTCTTTTCGTCACCTGAAATGGTTGTTGACAAGTTTGACAAGGGGAAGAGACCAGTGGTAGAGGAAACTTCTCAGTCTGGGGAGAAGGAATCTTTGTCAAAGGACACAGAAGAGTTTATGAGGCTGATACAGAAAAGTGACTACAAGATAGTCGATCATTTGCAACAAACTCCTTCTAAGATATATATTCTGTCTTTGTTAGTATGTTCTGAAGCGCATAGGAAGGCGTTGTTAAGAATACTGAATACTGCTTACGTGCCGCAAGAAATTTTGGTTAATCAACTCGAAGGGGTTGTTACACACGTAAATGCAGGGAACGGCTTGGGGTTTACAGACCTGGATTTGACGACAAGGGGGAGAAGCCATAATTGTGTGTTGCACATATCATTATAATGTCGAGGTGTTGTTATGTCTCATGTACTTATGGATACGGGATCATCCTTGAACGTACTTCCGAAGAAAGCCCTAATGAAGTTGGACATGCAGGGATTGATTTGTACACCAAGTGATTTGGTGGTGTGCGCTTTTGATGGTACCTGAAGGTCTGTGTTTGGAGAAGTGACATTGCCCATTCAGGTGGGACTAGAAGTGTTTGATGCAGTGTTTTACATTATGGATATCCAGCCTGCCTACAGTTGTTTATTAGGCCGCCCATGGATTCATTCAGCAGGAGTTGTAACCTCCACGCTGCATCAAAAGCTAAAGTATATGGTTGGCAGTAGTGTTGTTACAGTGTGCGGGGAAGAGGATATAATGGTCAGTCACTTATCATGCTTCAAATATGTCGAGGTGGATGGAGAGATACATGAAACCCTTTGTCAGGCTTTTGAAATAGTCAAGACTAAAGATAAATCTCCTATTGTGGGTAAAGCGCCGGAAGTGGCCATGTCTTCTTTCAAAGAGGCCCAAGTAGTAGTATAGACTGGGGCAGCGCAAGGTTGGGGCCAGGTATTGGAGATTCCCCACAAGTAAGACAAGTTTAGTTTAGGGTACCGCCCGTCATTTTCTTCATCCTCGCAGAGCGCGTCGCGCTATAAAGGACCTGTGCAATTCACTAAGGGGAGAGTTATCTTCGAAAGGATCAATGTTGTGTCAGACGAAGAGGGAGATAATGATTGTGATATGGATTCTTGGATCAAGCCTTGCACTCCAGGACAGAGCCTGCGCAACTGGTCTATTAAAGAATTCGTTCAAGTGACAACAGAACAGTAATGCTTTGTTTTTTCCGATTATTGTACTACCTTATGTTCTATCCGGAGCATAGCGGTATTTTATTTCAGGGCCTTATTGTTTATGTTTGAACATTGCTTTATCAATTAATCAAAGGGTGTTTTTCTCATTCAAATTTTGCGATCTTTGTCTTTCTTGTTTTTATTTTCACAATAAAATGGCAATGTGGTTTGTACTCGTTTGCATATCATTTGAAACATTTAACCATTTTTTATTGCAGGATTCCTATTGCAGATGACACCGATTCAGAACCTCCTATGACTCGCTTCGACTTTGATCAACTGATATATCAAGCTGAAGAAGAGATTGATGAAGATGAAGACTTGCCCGAAGAGCTTGCTAGACTCTTGAAACAAGAAGAGAAGATTATCCTGCCTCATCAGGAGGAAATCAAGGTTATTAATCTGGGTTCTGAAGAAGTTGTCAGAAATGTTCAGATAGGGGCTGGGTTGCAGAGTGACATCAAGCAAAGACTGATCGAGACGTTTCGAGAGTATAGTGACATCTTTGCTTGGTTGTACGAAGATATGTCCGGGCTTGACACTGATATAGTGGTTCATCGCTTGACGTTGCGTGAAGAATGTCCACTGGTCAAGCAGAAGCTTAGAAGGACAAGACCAGATATGGCTGTAAAAATCAAAGAAGAAGTCTAGAAGCAGTTGGACACTGGATTTTTAGCCGTAACAACTTACCCTTCGTGGGTCGCCAACATCGTACCTATACCTAAGGAGGACGGTAAGGTAAGGATGTGCGTGGATTACAGAGATTTGAATAAGGCAAGCCCAAAGGATGACTTCCCGCTCCCTCACATTGACGTATTG
Organism: Lathyrus sativus; assembly: GCA_963859935.3. Taxonomy (NCBI): domain Eukaryota; kingdom Viridiplantae; phylum Streptophyta; class Magnoliopsida; order Fabales; family Fabaceae; genus Lathyrus; species Lathyrus sativus. Next base: position 14,219,664 of record OZ012736.1, read on the forward strand.
GTTGAAAATACTGTTCAATATTCCGTATTTTCCTTCATGGATGGTTTTTCCGGTTATAATCAGATAAAGATGGCACCAGAAGATATGGAGAAAACGACGTTCATTACGCCATGGGGGACGTTCTGCTACAAGGTAATGCCTTTTGGGTGTAAAAACGCAAGGGCAACCTACCAGCGGGCTATGGTCACTTTGTTTCATGATATGATTCATCATGAGATTGAAGTCTATGTTGATGACATGATAGCAAAGTCGCAAATGGAGGAAGAGCATCTGGTCAACTTGTTGAAACTGTTTGAGAGGCTCAAGAAGTTCAAATTGAGGTTGAATTCAAATAAGTGCACTTTTGGGGTTCGGTCCGGAAAGTTATTGGGGTTCATTGTCAGTGAAAAAGGAATCGAGGTCGATCCTGCAAAGATAAAAGCTATACAAGATATGCCAGCGCCAAAAACAAAAAAGGAGGTCTGTGGTTTCTTGGGGAGATTGAATTATATTGCCTGGTTCATATATCATCTCACAGCCACATGTGAACCAATGTTTAAATTGCTAAATAAAGATCAGGCGGTTGTTTGGAATGAAAATTGTCAAAGAGCATTTGATAAAATAAAAGAATACTTGCAGGAGCCTCCGATATTGATACCCCCAGTAGCTGGAAGGCCTTTAATCATGTACTTAACGGTTCTTGAGAACAGTATGGTTGTGTTCTCGGTCAACACGATGATACTGAAAGAAAAGAGCATGTGATCTATTATCTGAGTAAAAAGTTCACAGACTGTGAGTCCCGTTACTCAACGCTCGAGAAAATGTGTTGCGCACTCGCTTGGGCTGCCAAATGTTTGAGACAGTATATGCTTAATCATACAACCATGCTGATTTCGAAGATGGATCCGATCAAGTATGTCTTCGAGAAGCAAGCGCTCTCAGGAAGAATTGCCAGGTGGCAGATGGTACTGACAGAGTACGATATACAATATGTTTCCCAAAAAGCCATTAAGGGAAGTGTTCTGTCAGAGTACCTGGCTGAGTAGCCAATCGAAGACTATCAACCAATGAGGTTTGAATTTCCTGACGAAGAGATCATGTTCCTCAAGGTGAAGGACTGTGAAGAGCCACTACCAGACGAAGGGCTAGAGAAGGGTTCTCAGTGGCAGATGATATTCGACGGAGCCGTCAACTCCTATGGTAGTGGAATCGGGGAAATTATTACAACTCCTCATGGCACTCATATTCCCTTCACTGCCAGGTTGACGTTCCCTTGCACTAATAATGAAGCTGAGTACGAAGCGTGCATCATGGGTCTCGAAGAGGCTATTGATTTGAGAATCAAGAATTTGGATGTATATGGCGATTCAGCGCTAGTGGTTAATCAGATTATGAGAGTGGGAAACTCGTCAGCCAAACCTAATTCCTTACAAAGACTATGCAAGGAGGTTGTTACCCTTCTTTGACAGGGTAGAGTTTCACCATATGCCAAGAGCAGAGAATCAGATGGCAGGCGCTTTGGCAACACTATCTTTAATGTATAAAGTGAATTTTTGGAATGATGCTCCAAGAATAGTCATCTCTCGCATGGATAGGCCTGCTTTCGTATTCACCATTGAGGAGGCTGCTGATGGCAAGACATGGTTTTATGATATACAAAACTTCCTCAAGAAGCAAGAATATCCGCCAGGGGCTTCGGCTGAGGATAAAAAGACGCTGAGGAGGTTATTTGGTAACTTTTATCTGAACCCAGATGGTGTGCTTTACAGAAGGAACCATGATTTGGTGTTATTGAGATGTGTGGATGAAAAGGAAGTAACGTTGCTTATGGAAGAGGTCCACAAGGGTACTTTTGGTACACATGCTGGCAGGCATGCCATGTCTCGGAAACTGTTGCGAGCAGGGTATTATTGGCTAACCATGGAGTCAGATTGTTTCAAATTTTCGAAGAAATGCCATAAATGCCAGATTTATGCAGACAAGATTCATGTACCGCCGTGCCCACTGAATGTTATGGCGTCCCCGTGGCCTTTCTCCATGTGGGGCATTGACATGATTGGCAAGATTGAGCCAACCGCATCCAATGGTCATCGTTTCATCTTGGTCGCCATTGATTACTTCACCAAATGAGTTGAAGCAGCCTCGTATGCCAATGTTACAAAGTAAGTCATAGCCCGATTCATAAAGAAGGACATCATCTGCAGATATGGAATACCCGAGCGAATCATTACTGACAATGGTTCAAATTTGAATAACAAGATGATGAAGGAATTGTGCTAGAATTTCAAAATCGAGCATCACAACTTGTCTCCCTATCGACCGAAGATGAATGGCGTGTTGAAGCGGCCAACAAGAATATTAAGAAGATAGTGCAAAAGATGGTTGTCACTTACAAAGATTGGCATGAGATGTTGCCCTTTGCTCTTCACGGTTATCGTACGACGGTACGCACATCAACTGGGGCAACTCCTTTCTCGCTGGTATATGGTATGGAAGTTATCCTACCATTGGAGGTTGAGATTCCTTCTTTAAGAGTTCTGGTCGACCTCAAGCTCGATGAGGCATAATGGATAAAGAACAAATTGAATCAGCTTAGCCTGATGGATGAAAAGAGGCTAGCGTCTATTGCATACGGTCGGTTGTATCAGAGCCGGATAAAGAAAGCTTTCGACAAGAAGGTGTTCCCTCGAAGCTTTCATACGGGCGATATTGTGTTGAAAACGATTATCCCACCACAATCAGATCACATGGGCAAATGGTCTCCCAACTATGAAGGTCCATATGTCGTTCGAAAGGTCTTCTCTGGAGGAGCCTTGTTGTTTTCCACCATGGATGACGAGGATTTTAATCACCTGTGAACGCAGGCGCAGTTAAAAAATACTTTGCTTAAAAGAGACCCGCTGGAAGGAAAAAGGAATATCCAGGCAAAAATGGGGCATCCCGGCGAACCATAAAAAAGAGAATGGGTTCGGGCAAAAATTAGGGATAAAAATGAAAAAATGTAAACCCGCAAAGTCGAAAACCTGAAAAGGCGACTTTGGCAAAAAAGGGTATCCCGGTGAATCGAAAACCCGCAAGGGCGGTTCAAGCAAAAGTTAGGGATTGAAAAGCAAATGATGGCGGTATGTGTTGGAACTTCATTGCTTAGTGGATTGGGAGGACCTGAGGGCCATTTATCCGAATTAATCTCTTCTGAAGACGAAGCGTCAGGAAAGCATCAAGGTCAGGCGAGTCATAGAGGAATCAGCTCATGGTGTTGGTCTATGCCATATTGCCGACATTTTCTATACACTTTTGTATATATTTATGTGCATATCTGTATTGTTTTTGCGCAGCTTCCTCTTTTCAGGGGTTGCATCTGTTGTAAAACTTTGCCTATTTACAAGCCATTTATCAATAAACATATACTATTTAGTATCTCGTTTGTTTTATTTTAACTTTTATTGTTTTGTTTGTGAAAAACACCCAATGTTTTGATAAACTTGCACATACATAAACTTGCAGGCCTTGGCCAATAATTGTTAAAACTTTGAATTAATTGAACAACGTCACGAATGATGACTGAGATAGTTCCGTTTGTGTAGGATCTTGTCTGTTTGTTCAGTTTTGCAGGGTCGTTACCCTTGGGGCAAAAAGGCACGAATGAAATTCGTTTTGTCTCCAGCCGAAGCCCATTCCCCAGCAAGCGGAGTTTACATCTCTATCCCCAGTAGAGTTTGTATGCAGTTTGAGTGAGCAGATAGCGTGTACGCTTTCCCTCGGCAGTTGGTGCACCTTAATCCCCACGAAGTGCGTGCTCTTACTCCCCAGTGAATCATGAGTGGATTTTCTTCCCACTAATTAATCTATAGCCTAGGTAGATTCGCTTCCAGTTGAGTAATCCCTAACAGGATGGAGGAATGTTGTTACCTCGACATTTTATTTGCAGGAGGTCAGCGAGGGCCCTGTTTCCTCGGCATAAGTCCAATTGTTATTGGCATGAGTAGGTTGTTTCCCCAGCAGGGTGGTTTCTATATCTCTTGCATTTATTTTGCTGATTCAGTTTCGTTGCATTTGCATGTGTGCATAGCATCTACCCAAACGCGTAACATTTCCATTTCGTATGGAGCATTACGCCATTTCAAACATGTGCATGTGAAACATAAGACATGTTGTTATCTCTATGTTTCAGGTGTATCTTCAGAGGTTTGATCTTTTCCCTTGGTATCCAGACCATGGAAATTTCCGGTAGCCCGCGCGGTATCCAGACCCCGACTTATATCATTCCCCAGCAGTGTCTTCGGATTTCAGCGGGTCATGTTGTTTTAAACTCATTTGGTATCCAGACCCCGACTTATATCATTCCCCAGGTGTATCTTCGACTTATATCATTTGATGAATTCTTTGGTCCGTCGAGTATCCAGACTCCGGTAAAGATGGTTGTGGTATCCAGACCACGACAATTGATAATTATTGTGCTTTTTCCGTCGAGTATCCAGACTTTAGTGAAGACGGCGTGGTGTTCAGATTTTGATGGGTATATTTGTAATATTTTCCCTTCGTCCGTTGAGTATCCAAACTCTGGTCAATGTTGTTGAGTGTTCAGACTCTGGAAAATTTCCAATGTGTGATGTACTTCTTAGCCCTGTATGGTATCCAGACCATAGGAGTTCGTGATGTGGTCCATTTTGTTCGTTGAGTATCCAGACTCCGACAATTTGGAACGGTATTCTTAAAACTCTAGCGGTATCCAGACCCTAACGAGTGTTTCTTCGTCCGTTGAGTATCCAGGCCCCGGCTTATTTCGTTGAGCGTTCAGGCTCCGACTTTTCTGTTGAGTATTCAGACTCCGGTGAATTTTCCATTCGTGACGTATTGCTTTTTCCGTCGAGTATCTAGACTCCGGTAAAGTCAGCTCGGTATCCAGACCGTGATAAGTTGTGGTTGTATTCCTTCTCCGTTGAATATCCAGAATCCAGTTAATTTCCAATTCGTGGTATTCCCTGTTCTACATTGAGCATCCAGGCTCCGGTTCTTTTGTCCGTTGAGTATCCAGACTCCGATCAAGTACGTCGAGCATCCAGACTCCGGTTTATTTGGTTAGGTATCCAGACCCTGACGAATAGATTTACGGTCAGTTCCATTGAGTATCCAGACTCCGGTAGGTTTCATATGGTGATGATCTTCTTTGTCCGTTGAGTATCCAGGCTCCGGTAAGTTTCATATGGTGATGCTCTCCTATGTTCATTGAGTATCTAGGCTCCGATAAATTTCCAATTTGTGGTGTACTTCTTGGTCCGTTGAGCATCCAGGCTCCAGTCAATTTTATGTTGAGCATTCAGGCTCCGACTTTTATGTTGAGCGTCCAGGCTCCGGCTTTTACGTTGAGTGTTCAGACTCTGGCTTTTATGTTGAGTATCCAGGCTCCGGTTTATTACGTTGAGCATCCAGGCTCCCGTCCCTACGTTGAGTGTTCAGACTCCGGCAATTTTTATAAACTCATTTTGTTCGTTGAATATCCAGATTCCGACAATTTGAAAGGTTCCCCTTTAACCTATATGGTATTCAAACCATGGCACAGTCTTGATGGACGAATTCATATTATTATTTTTCCCAAGCAGAGTTACTCAGTTAAGTTTCTCCTTTCTCCCTGCCAAAGTTGCTTGGTTAAGTTTCTCTCTTCCCCAGCGGAGTATGTTTGTAATCAGAGCAGTTGTCTCCGGAGTTTTTGTTTGCAGTTTTATTTTCTGTGGTTGGAAAATTTCCGGGTTCTTTGGTATTCAACCGCCTTTTACCTTGATGGTGTGAAATCCGTTCGCTTTTCACTCATTCAGGTCCAAGTCGTTTGAATAGGGGCAGCTGTTGCACCCCAAAATTTGACCAACTTTTTCTTAACCTGGTTTATGTTTCATTTCATTTTCTTCTAGCATTTGCATTGCATAGCATTGTTCACTTAGTAGGGGATCAAGAGGTTGTGCATAGTAAGAGAAGGTCACCAGGAGTGTTGATCCTAAGCAAGGGGTTTACTCAAGCATGAATGGTCATCAAGTCACCAAGAAGTGGTCAAAGTTTTGTGAAAGAGTTTATGGGTGTATGTGGATCAGCTCCTAACTTGGAGGCCAGTTGAAGATCATCAAAGGATTGTGGATTCATGATTATGGATATGGGGTGTTGAGGAAGCTCATTGAAGGCTTTGAGAGCCATGTTGGAGTTTATTCAAGTTGTTGTATCATGTGTAAGAGGCCACAGTTAAGAGTGGTGCATCTAGGGTTTTCATCTGGTCAACCCTCAGTCAACTGTGAAATTGAAGGAGATTAAAACTCAATTCCAAGTCTTTGTGATCATGGAATATTGTGTTGAGATGTCTAATATATCATTTCAAGAAGAATCAAGAGTGTGAGAAGTTACTAAATTAGGGTTCTCAGTGTAAAATCCCCTGTTTAGTGCCCAACTTCAAGACCACCTATCTCAAGATACAAGTCTCATCTCATCTTGACCCCAACATGAAATGTGTTCTTCATGATCTTAACTTTCCAAAGAGTACTAGAAGTCCTTCATCTGATTTATAGAACTCAAGTTATGAGGCTTGCAAGGCAAGGGTATTTTGGGAAAGTAAGATTACATGTCATTTTCATTATAGGTCCATTTCACCACTTTGCACCTTTCAAATGAAAATCTTTCCAACATAAAACTTGTTCCAAATGGTACCAATTTCATCACCAAATCATCTCATGTCATGATTGAAGCTTGGATTAGAAAACTGATGTGAGACTTTTTCATGAAGAAATCTTAAAAGGGGGAAATGGCAATTATTTGATTTTGAACCAAAACAAGTCATGTTTATACATATTTTGAGTGCCAAAGATATAAGGAACATTATGCAAGTATTGCATTTCAGTTTTGGTGCCATTTTCATGTTTAGTTCAATGGCCATTTCAAGTGGAAAATTGACAAACCAATTTCAACCATGTGATCAAACCAAGGGCTGAATCTCATCCACATGATCAAATTAAGTTCCCAGCAATGATTTTGAATGAAAACCAAGGCATTTTGCAGCAGTTTAGCTCGTGAAAATGAAGCTTACAACATAAGGAAAATTGAATTTCAATTGGACTTAAGCAAGCTGTGATTGGGCCTGATTTCCTCCCATATCCATCATATATAACTTCAGGATCATGAACAAATCATCAGAACAAATTTTGGATGAAAATTGAGAGAGAAAACAGTTAGAGAAAGTGAGAGAAAAGTGAAATTCGAATTTGGAGATTCATCAAAATTCAAGGCAAATTAAGCACTCAAAAAGCTCTAGGAAGGATCAAGCATTGTTTCTGGATCAAATTCATCAAGTTTCAACCTCATTTCAAGGCTCAGTGGAAGCTCTCCACTAGGTAAGCTTCAACTCAACAATTCTCTCAATCCATGATGAATTAGCTTGCCATTTGTGTGTGGTTGTGATGTATGAACTTCCTGCTTAGATTCTGGATGCAATTGGTTGTTGATTGTGAACATTTCAGTATGACATGTGTTTTTTGTTTGCTTCGATTTGGCTTGTTTAAGCATGATTAATGGAAACTAAGCTCATATTTGAGATCTACGTGAGTAGTAGATGAATTTTGACTATGATTTTGCATGATTTGGTGATGTCTGGATTCGCTTGTGGTTGTGTGTTGCCGGAGAAGATGACTGGAGCCACCGTGCTCCGGCCATCTGGTTTTTCCCTCAGTTTTGTGTTTAAATGAAGAAGATGATATGTGGCTTGTTTGTGTTCATTGGATCCATGCTGATTAGTTGACTAAGACCAGATATAATGGTTGCAATTTATTTTCATTTTGTGTTGGGAATTTATTGATTGCGTGGCAACCTGATGGCCTTTAGATTGCTTGACTTAGGTTTCATCTGATGGCTTTGATTTGGTTTCAGGGATTGACTTCCCTTTAAGTGAAACGGTGCATTTCACTGGTTTGCGCCTCCCCCGTTTGATTGTTTGACATAGACCTGATCTTGTGGCTGTGATTTATTTGGTTTTTGTTTTTAATTCTGATTGCACGCATGTCATGTTATGGGCTCTTGGATTGATTGACTGGCATGTGGATCGTGTGGCTGGATTTATTTTTCTATTGGTTGACTGATTTAGTGGATTGGGCCTTCCTTGCTAGCCACACCCCCTGCAACCTGGCCCATGAATTTACATGTGATCTGTTTACCATTTGCACCGTGGTTTTTTCTTTTTCTTTTTCTTTTATTTTTTATTTTTGTTTTGTACTGTTTGGAATTAATTCAATATAAAATACTTATCCAATTAATAAAATTCATCAAAAATATGTTCTGGACAATTTAAAATGTTTTTTTTTTTTTTAGAATTTTTATTTTATTTTTTTGGATTATTTTTCATTTAAAAAAGGAATTATTAAATGGAGGTGTATTGTTTGGATTAATTTTTGACATTGCTTGGTTTTTAATTTGTTTCTCCCTTTTTCTTTTGATCCAATGACTGAAAATTAATCCTCATATCCATGACGAGTTGATGAATTTTTTAGGACCATTTTGCCCCTGTTGGTTGACTTTTGGTTTGACTTTGATTGCATTTCATTTGACCCTCGACAATCCTCATTCACAATGGGACACCCTTGTGAATCAATTTCTTTGGTGGTGTTGTGAATTGATTTTGATTGTGATCTCTTGGCTTCTGTTTGCCAACATGTTTATGGAATTTATGCATTTTATTTGGTTATTTTTGAATCATTTTCCTAATTTTGAGGTAACTGGCAAGTCAAGTTACCCCAAAGGGAGGTTCATACATACACATTGACCTAGTTTGCCTTGGAGATGACGTTTATGGATCCTTTGAGCCTTTGATTCCTTTTGATTCATGTTGCTAACATGTTAAGGTTGCTGGTTGCTCAATTTTAGGTCATGATATTGTATTTTGCTTGTTCAAACATGTGTTTCTTTTTGAGTTTCCATTTAGGGTTTCCACATTGTGACATGCTTGCATCCTCTTGTGTATAAGTTTGTTTTCTCTTATGATGTGATTACTTTTGCTTTTGAGCTCTCTTCTCTCATCCTCTCTTCTGTCCCATGACCTTGGAGTATCATTTAAGGTGTCTTAGTCCCTCCTGAGGAGGTACTTGAAGCATACCTAAAATGATGAATCCTTGAGGACTCCTTTGTGCTTCTTTTGCACTTTGTTTGTGATGCTTATGGTTGAGTGCATATTATGAGTCCCTTGCTGTCCTCATATAGTATCCCATCCTCCCTTTTGTTTTGGGCTTCTTTTCATTTGATTTGGCTTTTGGCACTTGTGGTTGATGTTGTTTGACTTAGGCCATTTCATCCCACTTTTGGTGCATTTGTGTGTGGTTTCTTCTTGTTGTTTAGTTTCATCTTGTGCATTCATTTCTCTCTTCTTATTTTGCATTCTCATATGCATGCTTGAGGTTGAGATGAGCTTGTGGAGGCTACTGCCCCACACATATTTCCTCCCTCACTTTCATCCTATTTGTGCATTCTATGTTTGCATGTTTGCATTTTCATGTTCTTTCTTCTTCTTCTTCTTTTGTCTTTCTTCCCTTAGGATCTCTAATCTCTCTTCTTCAAGAGAGGTTATGATAGACATTAGGTTCAAACCATGCATGATAACATTAGGTAGTTCCCTTTTGTATCCCTACTTTAAGTCCACTTTGCATGACAACTTTTAGGATTGAGTTAGTCTCCCATTAGTGTGTCATTTATCTCCCCATCTTCAAACATTCTCAAAACATATAATAAAGGATAATGAATGTTGTACGCTACGAGCCTTAAGCTACTTGGGAAATGATGATTGGGTGGTTGCCTCTCAATTGTCTAGAATGTTAGTATATGTCCTTTGGACGATATGCGACGCATTCGCTCCTGAGTCATAGTCTGTAGTGCAACATGAGTTACAAACCAAATTCAAAATACTTCTTCTCTAAAAAACACAAAAACACTTCAAACCTTTTTCACTCTTTTGGGTTCCTAATCAGGAAAATCTTTTCAGATAAAAGAGTGTTGTTAACCTTTAGTTCTACTGCAAACGGTAACGCCTAAGTCTCCAATGGTCGAGCTGCATACACCAACTGCTAGAACTACTTGTTAACCCTACTCGGGCCTAAAAACTTTTGAACCAACCTGTGGTATTTTTAGCCTGAACTACGTTTGCTATGATCTTTCATACCATATGAAAGTACGTAGGCACAAGACGTGATGTCTTGGCAAGCAACCTTTCCCCCTTCACCCGTAGTTAGCCGAACTACGTTGACTCTGACTTTCCCATTGCACGAGGGAATACGTAGGCACGGAGTGGCGATGCTCTACCAAGTCTCCTTTATTTTTCTTTTGTCCTTTGGCCTTTAACGTAGATAGTTTTAACACACTCTTTTAGATAGATAACAAAGCGTGGATCCCGTCGAGTACGACGGACGTGAGGGGTGCTCATACCTTCCCCTTGCGTAACTGACTCCCGAATCCAGACTCGGTTGCGACGACCTTGTCTTTTCCCTTTTCTTTAGGTTTTTCCGATCATTTCCTTTCCCTCTCTTTGGGATAAATAACGAAAGGTGGCGACTCTTCTGTTTTCCGCCGGGTGTTTTTCGCAGTTGCGACAAGTACATACCACTTCTTTCGAATACCATTGATACAAATACTTTTCTTCTATCCTAACCATTTTCGGACCTTCCTATTACAACGCCAAACCCCAAATTTCCAGCCTCCCTACAAACCAATTATAGCATATGTTCATGAACAAAAAACAATTCTTTATTAGTAAACTATGCACGGATATCTGCCTCTACATTGGTCGGTCGAGAACTCGATTTAACATCATCATTCTCTTTATTTAGTTGAACATCGTCACTCGCTTCATTCAGTTTAATATCATACTTCACTTCGACCGGTTTAACATCCACATTCACAAAAGATTTAGGAAACTTACTCGGGTGCACCATATATATAACCATTGATGACAGTCCATCATTGCATGAAATTAGGAAAAGAATCGGAGAAAAACAAGTGAAAGATGAGCAAAAAAGAATAAGAAAGACCAATGAATGAGGAAAAAATAGTTAAGTGTGAAGAAATTGGACTTAGTGAAAAAGGGAGCAAAAGCGTGCAGCTACTGAAACAATCACACGCAATATCACATGCACGATAAATTTGTACTAGCTACATCGAGTGCGCGATGCAGGTATAACGTGCACGATGAACCTTTTTTATGGGCTTTTTCTGACGTGTTCGGATCCATTGTAAGATCTATTTAAGGGGAAATTATGTACTTGTGCAAGGGTTACGAAAATTGGCGCTGCAAGTATGATTTTTACAGCATCAAGGGTGATTTTTAGGGCATTTGAAGCCATTTGAGGCCAATCCTTCAAGGGAAATCATATGTTACTCTTCTTTATTCAATTGGTATTGTAATTTGAAGTACGAGTATCTAAACTCTTTTAGGTTAGGTTGTGTGTGATGAACCTTTTTCAATATTGTTGGATAATATGTTAATTTGACTTTGTATGAATCCTTTGATCTATAATTATATACAAATTCTTATTATTCTTAAAGCTTTTTATGTGAGATACTCTTTTAAATTGTGATACTTAAGTTTAGGTGAGATACTCTTTTAAATTAATTTTGGACACATAGGAAATATTGACCATTAGTTTATGTGTTGGATCTAGGGCAATTGTGATACTTACGTTGGTTGAATAGGAATAGGAAGCTTCGAGTAGTGTTTAGTGAGCTATTTTGCGAGGGATCATTTATAGTGTCTTTGTTAATTCGTCGTGGGAGTATAGTGACAGGATCATTCATACAAGGTATCAAACATCAATAATAGAGAAATAGGGGATTCAATACACAACCCGATTGTCTTTGTCATTTTGTTTAAACACTTTATTTATTTTTTTGCACTATAAACTGAACCCCCCTCCATTTTACTAATTTCTTTACATTTCACAAAATTGTCTTGTTCAACAACAGACCCTATAGATTTGATCTTAATTATTACTTTGACGATATCGATACACTTGCTGAGAAATCATCAAGTTTTTAGTGTCGTTGTTGAGGGACTATTTATTGCAACAGGGCAATGCTTGTGCAATGTTTTATTTTTTGTTTTTTTGTTTTTGTTTTTTTCCCTTGTTTATTGTAATGCTACTGAGGTATTTTCTCTTTATGTATGCGTAGTTCAGGATCAGCGTTACTACCATTTGATCCAGAAATTGAAAGAACCGCATGTGCTTTCAGAAAAGCAGTTAGAGAAGCAACTATGGCCGACAAGACCACTGAAGAAGATCCACCACTGCTTTCTTCAGACACTGGAAAGGAAGATACCATGGTAGCACCGACACCCCAAACTATGGGGGATTACTATAAAAGAACCGATAACATACAGGTTTTTAAAGGGTTTGTACCGACAGACCCGACTAACTTTTATATTAAGAATTATATGCTTTCAGGTTTAAGAGAAAATCCGTTCTACGGGAACGCTATCAGAGACTCGTGGGCTTATCTTACACGCTTCTACAAAACCTCTTTGATGCGAAAACCAGATAATGTCATGGAAGACCAAGTAAAGTTACTATTGTTTGGTTTCTCATTCGTTGGAAGGGCGAAATACTAGTTTCTATGCCTTCCAAATGGAACCATTCGAACATGGAAGGAGCTGGAGGATAAGTTCCTAGAAAGATTCTTCAACATCAACCAATTTACTGAGAGAAAAACAAAGATTGTAAAATTTGAGCAACAAGACACGAACGTGTTGTATGACTCGTGGGAGAGGGTTACATTATTATTACTCAGGTGCCAGAATCATAATATGAACAAAATGGAGCAAATGCAAAATTTCATCAAAGGCCTCAAGAGTCAGACATGCATGTTTTTAGATGCTTCCGCGGGAGGCACTATCATATCAATGACCAAACCTTAAGTCAAAGATCTAGTTGAGAAGATGTGCTTGAATGAGTACCAATCCAAAAGCGAAAGGTCGGTAAAAAATGAAACGGTAGGCACCCCTAAAGTTATGTTAGTTGTTGATACTCAAACTGCACTTTTAGCTTAAATGGAATTATTAAATAAGCAGTTAGCCGGAAGCAACTTAAATAATGCTAATGTGGGCTAGGTGCAAGCACTTATGTGTAATTTCTATGTAGGAGGACATGAAAACGGAAGGTGCTCTTTGGAAGGGTCAAGTGAAGAAGTCTAATTTGCTAATTTTTAGAGGAACGACCCTTATTCCAACACCTAAAATCTGGGATGGAAGGATCACCCGAATTTATGATGGAACAATAACCAAAACCTAAGTGGAAATCAAGGTGTGCAACAAAACCAGCAAGGTCTCATCCAAAGGAAACCTTCACAGTTGGAAAAGATTCTACAAAACTTCATCAATGTCACTCAAAGTAGCTTTGAGTAGGTAAATAAGAATCATGAGACCAGAAGTACGAACCATGATGCATCTATCAAAAAATTGGAGATGCAGATTGGTCAGTTTTCTAGACAAATAACTGCTTTATCGAGCTCGAGTAGAGGATTCTCAAGTAATACAGTAGATAATCCTAAGAATGTGTCTTGCAAGGCTGTGGAAACATGTTTTAAAGTGATTGTTAACAAGGATAAGGATGAAATAGTTGAAGAGTTAATAATCGAAAAAAAGGAGAATTAAGGATTAAAATGGAGGATAGTGAAATTTAAGGTGACCAAGGGAGAGAGAGAGAGAGAGAGAGAGAGAGAGAGAGAGAGAGAGAGAGAGAGAGAGAGAGAGAGAGAGAGAGAGAGAGAGAGAGAGAGAGAGAGAGAGAGAGAGAGTGAGATAGAGATAGAGAGAGAGAGAGGAGTCACTATTGAACAATTAATAAACAAAACTCCCCTTGGAGAAGAACCAAGAAGCAAATCTTAAATGACCAAAATCCAGAGTTGCCTGATTACATCAAGGCATCGTATCTAATAATAAATAAGAAACTTATTCATGAAGATGAGGTAGGAATGGTTGTAAAGTTTAAGGAGATGTTGAAGACACTCCAGGTAAGTATCTAGTTTCGTGTGGCTTAAGAACTAATGCTTAAGTTTGCTAAATTTATGAAGGCATTATTAAAGGGTACAAAGCAAAAAGTGGTCAAGGAATAAGTCAAAATGACTGAAAAAGATAACAATCCCATGCCTAAAACATTGCCACCAAAACTAAAGGATCTAGGTAAGTTCTTTATATCTTATACTATTGGTGGAGTACAAATTCCACATTCTTTATGTGATTTAGGACTTAGTATAAATGTGATGCCACTAGATAAGGTTAAAGAGTGTGACTTGGGAGAAATCATACCGAGTAATATGACCCTTGCTTTAGTTGATTCATCTATTACTCATCCAATTTGTACTATACAAGACGTGTTGGTGCATGTCAATGGTTTAGTGTTTCCTGCAGATTTTATGGTACTAAACATGAAGGGAGATTCTTAAGGGTCGGTAATTCTCGGACGCCCATTCTTGGTAACTGAGAAAGCAAAAATAGATGTGAAGACATGTGAACTTATCTTGAAGTTCAATAAGGAGAAAGTGGTTTTTAAGGTGTATGATTAGACACCGTATATGGAGGACTTGGATACATGCTACCATCTGGAAGAAAAGGGTAGCAAGATTGACAAAGGGATGACAACAAGTGAATTGACCGGCGTGAGGGTTTCTCTTGCGCCTAATGCGCCTTAGACATGGACCGTCAAGCTAGTGACAGAAAAGAAGCACTTGATGGGAGGCAACCTATTGGTAAGAATTCGTTTTAATTTTACTGTGAATTTTATTTTATAACATGTCAACCTAAGTGCTTAAGAAACGGTATGCACAGGTACGTACACCCCATTCTTTTTCATCCAGTTTATTATGAAAATGTTTTAAAAATGACTTGACGTTTAATCAAGTGTTTGAAGGGTGAGATTGAAATTTGTGTGAATGAAACAGGAGAGGTACTTAACATTGGATCAAGCACTCACGTTGCGTTCAATGGAGTTTGATTTGAAAAAACTTGAGGTTGAATCAAGTGTATTTTTTGCCTTTTGAAAAAGGTTATTTTTATTGTTTTAGTTTTATCTTGTTTATTAACATGCAAAACAAAACGGTAAAATGGAAAGTGATAAAAATGTTACATGGGAGTGGGAGTGGGGTACATTTTTCCCAAATTGGGGATAATTATGCACCATACAAAATTAAACCATGCATATAAGAATCATTCAAGTGTACCAAAATAAATCATTCATGCAAAAAGTCCATACCCATCATTCATGCATGCAAAAGTGCAATCAAGAGTAAAGACAAAGAAATTAAATTCTAACGAGTTATAATTAAAAAATCAATTATAAGACTAATACTAATTAAATAAAAATAGAAATAAATTTCTAACAAAATTAATTCAATTAAGAGAAATTAAATCTAATGAAAATGACTATTTACATGTGTATTTTTAATGTTTAAAAAAATGATTAAAAGAAGAAGAAAAAAATATCAATAATGATTAAAAAATGATGTTCAAAAGGGTTGTGAAAATAAAAAACAGGAGTGTGTATAATAAAAGGGTGCAGGCCCGTGGGAGAATGGCCTAAGGTGGTTTTTGTTTGGTTAATGGATCCAGGATGGGGTGAGGAGAAAAAAGGAAAGCGTACCCTGAAGGGGAAATGCCCAATAGTGCCCCACAAGCCCAGTCCGCCGTCAAACAATGTGAGGTCAACGAAATAAAAAAAAAACAATTAACTCAGGGGGAAATCATGGTCATTGGATGAAGATGTATGCTGATAAGATGGTTGTAAAGTGGCAGCGCGATGCACTCACATGCATAGGATCCATTGTTATTTGTCTTGTAGTGTCTTTTGTCCTATTATCCTACTCAGGGCCACTGATAGCGTGCCATGTGGCGTAGGGAGAGAGAAAGGAAAACAAGAAATGTTGTCAGGGTACATGTCATTAAACTGTAGGCTCTGGATTTTACATTAATGTTCTTCATTTATTTGCACACATCCATGAATTTTGATCCAGAAAAAATTAGTAAATAAAAAAAATTAATATGCAAATTATATATCATCAGACTCGATTTTTTGCAAGGAATCCGAGTATGCGATCAAAATTTTCAAATGAGCCATGAATTTGAAGAATAGAGTGAAAAGGTGAAAAACAAAGTGTAAAAAGAATCGATCGATTCACATTTGATAAAATGATTCATGAAAAAGTAACCACATATTCGGAATCGCGACGAAAAATCGATTCTAATGATATATTCACATGAAATTAATGGTTAAGAATTAAAAAATCACTATTTTCAAGTTTACGTGTTTCATGCTAAAATAAGTGATTATCTAATAAGTCATTGCAAAACATTTGCTTAAACTATTCAACCAGAAAACATCCAATAATTCACAGCAAGAGTGTGGAAGAGGTAAAGGATTACCGACGGAGCGGAGGTTTGCTCTGGTTAGTGTTGCAAATCGAAGTATTTAAGAGAAATACAGAAAACTTCAAGAATAAGCTCCTTTAATCCATTTAACTTCCAAGCTTTGATAATTATTATTGATTATGAATGAACGGAGAAAATGAATCTTAAATGTAGAATATTGATGAATAGGCTTAAATCGATGAACTTTAGATGATGATTGTTTATGATACTCGATAAACTTTAGATGATGATTGTTGATGAAACTTGATAAACTTTAGATGATGATTATTGATGATAATATAGAAATAGTTGATTGAAAATTTTTTGAAGTTGGACTGTGGCTAAGTTTCACCATTTTAGACCTTCAATATGAAGTTCTAAATGGTGATGAAGATGAAATTGTTAGAATTAACCCAGAACCTTTTTAGAATTCCTAATTAATCTTGATGAACAAGATTCAATCAACCTGATCAAAACCCTTGATTTCAAGAAAGATTATGCACAACAACTGTTAATGAAAAGGAATAAAGGCAGAATTTAACAAAATTAAAGGAAGAAGAGAATGATTTTAACAAAACTTCTTTTAGTCACTTTGCAACTGCAAACTTCTGTGGAAACAAGTTGTTACAAAACAGGGGTCACTCCCTCTATTTATAATTGAGAAAACCCAAAATTACTATTTTGGTCTAAGCTGGAATTTTGTGTCAAGCAACCTGCTTCGACACTTTGATATCTAAACAACTCGACACACACACACATACACATTAGGCTAATTCGACTAATCCTTGTTTCTGTCGAGCTACACTTCTTTGACATAAGGAATTACATTTTTAACATACCACCTAATTTATTGTGTCTAAGCTATCTATATTCATCATAGACCTTAGTTTCTTGAACATTTTGACTTGCACTCTTTCATCATTATATATGCAAGTTGATTCTCAGTTCTGCAGTGTTCCAAGTTCATCTTCCCTTCTGCTACCTGCTCTCAAAGATAATAAAACCTCATTTCGATGTGCTTGCTTTGCCCATGTGCTATCGGATTTTTTTCCAGGATGATAGCTGACATGTTGTCGATCTTCATAGTAATTGCTCCATGACTCTTCACTATAATCTCTTCGACCAGGTTCACCATCCAAATTGCTTGATGTGCACAAAGAGAAGCAGTTATGTATTCTACTTCGCATGATGACAATGTCATTACTGGCTCCTTTCTCGAACTCCAAGCAACTGGTGCACCACCTAGCATAAACATATAGGTAGATGTGGATTTTTTATCCTCAGCATCACCACACCGACTTGAGTCAGTGTATCCCATTAACTTGCATTCTTTTCCTTCATCAGCTGCAAGAAACCAAATGTCATAGTCGAGAGTTCCTTTTAGATACCTTAGTATCCTCTTTGTTGCTGCTAGGTGTGATACCTTTGGTTTCTGCATGAATCTACTTACCATATTCGTACTGTATGCTAAGCTAGGCCTTGTGTTACAAAGGTATCGAAGTTGTAACAGCCCAATTTTCAATAATTAATTATTTATATTAATTAATTGCTTTATTTGGATGATTTTAATTATTGGAATTATTGGTAGATATTTGAGAGGAGAAAGATAATGGGAGGAAACATAAGGAAAGAATATAAGGAAAAGTGGAAAGAAAATGAAAAGATAGAGACATAAGAGAAAGAGGAAAGAAAGAAAGGAGAAGAGGGGAATAGAGAAGGAAGAAAGGGAAAAAGCTTGGAATCATCAAGAACAACTCCTAGCTTTCGATTTAATCAAGGTAAGGGTGTGAAATATCATTATATTATCAATGTATATGATTATGTATGATTGGTTTGGATTGTTTGGATGTTTTCTCCGTTTTCCATTCTAGGGTATAAATGAGTTTAATCGGTAGAATCAAGGTTTTAACGGTTGGAATTCAGAATAAGTTGTGTAGATTAGTCGAGGATTGTTAGACTAAGAGTACTGGTACTCGTTGGAATTGAATCGGGTGATTTTAGAAGTTTTGGAGAGTTTTAGACAGTGAGGGTTTTGAACATCGCAGACGTTCGCTAGCACCTTCGCTAGGCGAGCAGGTCGCGAGTGTTCGCTAGCAACTCGCTAAGCGAGCAAGATAGCGAGTGGTCCCATACTTGGAAACAATGTATTTGATCTTGTTCGTTAGTAGCGAGTGAGGTAGCGAAGGATTCGTGAGGACCTCGCTGCAGCGAGTAGGTAGCGAACAAAGTCAGTAGCTTCTGTTTGCCCTCGCGAGCTTGTTCGCCAGGCGAACAGGTGTCGCTACTGCGAAAATCGGCGCCGGCTGAACAGAAGAGTCGCCACCGTGCGTTATTTATCCCACGGGAGGGAAAGGAAACGCTCAGAGTAAACCTCGCACAACACGGGAAAGGTATGGTCATCGCAACCAAAACCTGGATTCGGGAGTCGGTTACGCAAGGGGAAGGTATTAGCACCCCTCACGTCCGTCGTACTCGACGGGATCCACGCTTGTTTTCGGGTATGGATTGTTATTCTATCTACTCTAATGGTCAGGGGGTTAAAAAGAAAATAAAATGAAAATAAAATGACTCGGCAAAGTATCGCACTTTATGCCTACGTATTCCCGTCTGGAACGAGAAATCAGAGTCAACGTAGTTCGCCTAATTATGGGAAAGGAGGGGGAGGTTGCTCGCTAGGATATCGCATCCTATGCCTACGTACTTCCACACCGCATGGAAGATCAGAGCAAACGTAGTTCGGGCCACGTACGACACAAGTCTGTCTTGGTTGATTTTATTCCTTCTGAAAAAGGTTTTTCTGATTAGCAGTCCAAGCAGACAAAAATGACATCTTGATGAGTTCACCTTCTTTTACGGAAGAAGTGTCTTTTATTGAGTTTGAAATTTTATCGTATTTTTCTGTTTGTTTTGAGAAAGAAGAGACAGAACTCTGACCTACGGTTGCGAAGGGAATCAAACTAACCTAATGTTATCATGCATGGGTTAAGACCTAGTGTCTATCATGCTCCTCTCCTGCACCGAGAGAAACAGAGATCCTAAGGGAATAGACGGAAACAGAAACAATATCAGATATATACAGTAAAACAGTAAAATGCATGGATGCAACAATACAAGCGAGGCAAGGGAGTCCCACTCAACCTCGAACCTGGAAAACAATAGGCAAAAGTGAATAGGATTCACCTTCAACCCAACAGGGTAGACAGCAAACAATACAGTCCAGAAAACCAATCAATACATCAGAAATGAATAACAGCAGAAAAATAAACAGCCACAGCAGCTCTGCATCAACATCAGTCTTCAAGCTTCAGCAAGCATCAATCTCCATTTCCACAGCCTTCAAGCAAGGTCTTTGATCATCAGTCTTCAGTCTACAGTGGCTTTTCTTCAAGTCCTATCCTCCAAGCTGAGGGATCAATCACAAGAGTGAATTGGGTGTTAAGCAATTGGTTGACTACCAAGGGTGGCAAACCAACTGCTACTAACACATAAGACATTTTCTCTCAAGAGTTCTATCCCTTAGACAGTAGCACCAAGCCTTCCAAAGGAAGGGGGTGAGTGTCTTAGAGAGACTCTGTATCACAGAGAGGAATGGAGGCAGTTAAAACCTTCCATGTTTGAGAATCAAGCTTTCTAATCTAGAGCTCTGCCTAGCTTCTAAACCCTAATCTCCTCAACAGCTGCTAGCAGGAACCTCCTCATCAACTCTGGAAGTTGGTCCTCAGTCTCTGGATCTCCAATGGCTTCATCATCACAAGTCTTCAGCTCTCCCAATCCCCAAGCAATCCCAATACCCACACAGACAAGCAGTAATCCCCAGAGGGCACACCACACCAATCAATCAGATATAGACAGTAATATACCAATAGCAGTAGGGGAATCCTAATATTTTCTAAGGGATATAATAACTACCCATAGTCCCTATAGTCCCACATCTAAAATATTCAATCTCTAAGTCCTAAGGGAAATGAACTAATTCACCTAAGTCATCACTTAAACCCTAATTTTATTCATGTTATTCACACCTAAAATTAATTTCTAAAAATGGGAACTAAATTGTATGCAAGTTGGATGTCTAAACTAAACAACCTAAAAAGAATGGATTAAAAATGTTAAAGCAACTATTAGAACAAAAATCAACAAATTCATGTATCAAACAAAATATTAACAAAATGCTATTTACCAAAAAAATGTATGAAAAATATTAAATCAAAATAAAATGCCAATTTTATTTTTCTATATTTTTCTAGGCAGAATAATGAACCTATAGCAAAAAGAAGGAATTAAAAATCTCAATTTTCCTATTTTTTATGATTTTTTAAAGATGAGAAAACATTAAAGAAATTAAAATAACAAAAATAGGAAATAAAAGGAGAGGGGGGTGAGAACAGCATTTGCGCCCAGTTGTATTCCAGGTGGGCTCATATCAGGGGGTGCATTTAGCAAGTGGGCGCAGGCCCAGGTTATTCAGGATCAAATGGAAAATAAAAAGAAAAAAAGTAACGCGCGGGGGTGCAATATGAGTAATTATCTGGTTATTTTTCACTGGGCCCACGCTAGGGGGGTGCAGATAGCAGTGGGGCCTAAGGCCCAACCAAATCCATTCTATCTCTTCTCTCGCAGGGGGGTGAAAGAGTAAACGCAGGGGCATGTTTCAGTAAAACTAAATTGGGCCTTAGACCCAATCCCTAACCCTAATCCAACTAGCCAATGAACAAAACCTATCTTCCCCTTCTATTTTCTGATCACTGTTCACCTACTGCGAAACCCTAGCCGTTCGTTCCTCTCATCTTCCTCACACAAACCCTCTCTGAAACTCCCCTCTGAATCCTCAAACACATTTTCAATCAATCTCCAAAAACAAACCTTAATCACTATCACGCATGCAATTAACAGAATTCATCAAAACAAGAAACTCTAACCTAGACATATCAAGAATTGCATCTACAGCTTAAACTAACACATACATGCAAGGAAGAAATTAGGAACCTGGAAAGATGAACGACCTGACGCTCGTTGGGGAAATTAATAGTTCGCTGAAGATCCACAATTGGAGCAGATTTCCCGATGAAGATCCAAGAAGCTTTGCTGAAGAACTTGTTGTTGAGGAATACGGATGAGGAGGACGAGTTTCTGGTAATCTTGCTGTAGGTTTGAAGGTTTTCTGGAAATTTTTGGAGGAACGATGAATGTTTGATGACTTTCTGGGATTTCTTTGGAGAATGATGAAGGTTGGTTTCTGGAGAACGATGGAGGTTCGATGATGTTCTGGGAAAATTGCGTTTGAAGCGTTCTGAAGATCTTGGAGAAGTTCTGGGAATCTCGAGTGTCCTCACGATCTGGAAACGGAGGAAGATTGAAGGTGTTGGAAACGTGAAGAACAATGAAGGTTTGAAGAATTTCTGGGTTTTCTGGAGATTTTCTTTGAAGATTGATGGATGAATCTGGGCGAGATGATGCAGTTTCCGACGATGTTGAGTTCTCCGGTGAGGTATAGATGAAGGTGGATGGAGGAAGATCGGAGAAGAACGAAGCGTTTCTGGGGATTCTGGGCAGAAAATCAGTTCCGGCGATGGTTGCGGTGGTCCGGTGACGGTTGGGGCTGCCGGCGGGAGTTGGTTAAGGCGGATGCATGGCCGTCGGTGGCTTCTCAGGCGATGTGTGAGGTGGAGACAAGTGTCTCAGTGAGGATTCTGCATGGAGGACGCGTGGCGTGCGTGGAGAGAGAGAATAGAAAACATGGCAGCTGGTGGGGTCTTCAGAATTGTGTGTTGGGGGGTCCTGAGTGCAACGTGTGGCAGCCCTTTATAGTGACAAGTGTCACTTGCAAACTCTGGACAAAAAACTGACAAAAAGACTGGACTGAAAATTGAAGTGGGCCTCCAAAAAGTCCCCTCTGGGCCCATACGAAAATTAATCAGAACAACTTAAAAACTGAATTAACAAAAATATTAAATCCAATTAACCTAATTAAGACTAATCCTAATTAACTAGTGACTAATCCTAATTAAACTAAATGCAGATTAAACTATCCTAATTGATTCTAACAAATTCAATTAAATTCTAAACAAAAGATTAATCCTAATTAAATCTAAAAACATGATTAAAATCTAATTAACTCTATGTTAATAAACTTCTACTAATTTCTATTTTATCCCTAATAAACTCTACATTATTTATTTAAACTATTAAAATTCTATTATTAATAAAAGAAAAAACTACATTCTTTCTATATTATCTACAAACAATTAAAAACAATTTTAAAATCTATTATATTCTAAAAATGATAAAAACTATTTAAAATTCACAAAAGTCTATTAAACCCCAAAAGAATGCAGACAAATGCAAATGACCACCATAAAAGAGCGCGCGAGACCAGATCGAATCGAACAGAGAACCCCGGGCATCAGAATATCCCAAAAATCGCCATGCAAGCTGAAAATCACTGAGGGGCGCACAATTTCCCGAAAAATAAAACCCTGACGATCTGGACTGGATCTGAAATATCTGGTAGATGAAATCCAAGCTGTAACCCTGATATCCTCTGTCTGTGCACAAGTATGAATTTAAACCACGAGTCAGATAGGAGAACCGGTTGGTCAAATTTTAGGGTGCAACAACTGCCCCTATTCAAGCGACTTGGACCCGATTGGGTGAAGAGCCCGGAGCCTTCAGACATTCGCAGTACGAGACGGTTGAATACTAAGAACCCGGAAATTTGCCAACCGCAGAAATAAACTGCGCCCCTGCTTGGGGAACGATATTCATCGGCTGAATCTGACTGTTACGGCAACCCACTGATCTCGTGCGACCGTGCTGGGGTTGACTCGTCTGCTTTTCATCAGGAATAAATCGTCCACGTTAGGAGTAAACTCTTGTCCAGATTTGTCTGCGTCAGGACTACACTTTCCACGTTAGGAATAACGTTGTCCACGTTAAGAATAACACCGTCCACGTTAGGACTCCCCTTTCCACGTAAGGAATAACCGTTCCACGTTAGGAATAACACCGTCCACGTTAGGACTCACCTTTCCACGTAAGGAATGAACTTCTTATTCGTTAAACTCTTCCACGTAAGGAATACATCTTCTTTTGAATCTGTCCACGTCAGGACTAAACCCCTTCCACGTCAGGAATACACTCTTTCTTTCCACGTCAGGAATATAAGCCTCTTTCCACGTAAGGAATACTATCTTTCCACGTAAGGAATCTCAATCTTTCCACGTAAGGAATCCAATCTCTTTCCACGTTAGGAATACAAACTTTTTCCACGTTAGGAAACCCTCTCTTTTCCACGTAAGGAATACGTCTTTCCACGTTAGGAATCACTTTTTTCCACGTAAGGAATCTCATCTCTTTCCACGTAAGGAACTGAAACTTCTCTTTCTCTTCCACGTAAGGAACACGCTTTCTTTCCACGTTAGGAATACTTCTTCTTTCCACGTAAGGAATATCATTTCTTCTGAATCCGTCCACGTCAGGACTAAACTTTCCACGTAAGGAATCTATCTTCTTTTTCCACGTTAGGAATAACTTCTTTGATCTGTCCGCGTCAGGACTAAACTCTTCCACGTCAGGAATAATCTCTTTCTTTCCACGTAAGGAATACAATCTCTTTCCACGTTAGGAATCAACTTCTTTCCACGTAAGGAATCATAACCTTTCCACGTTAGGAATACAATCTTTTTCCACGTTAGGAATCAACTTCTGATATGTCCGCGTAAGGACTCAATCTTTTTCCACGTTAGGAATCTCCATCTTTCCACGTTAGGAAACCATATTCTTTCCCCGTAAGGAATGCGTATTCTTTCCACGTAAGGAGTCTCTTTTTTCCACGTAAGGAATCTATCTTATTTTCCGCGTAAGGAAACCGTATCTTTCCACGTAAGGAATCACGCACTATCTCGATCTGTCCGCGTAAGGACTCAATCTTCCACGTAAGGAATGCCATCTTTCCACGTAAGGAATCTATTTCTTTTCCACGTAAGGAATAACTTGATATGTCCACGTAAGGACTCAATCTTTCCACGTAAGGAATAAACTCGTCTTTCCACGTAAGGAAACCATTTTTCTTCCACGTAAGGAATGCTCTTGATATGTCCACGTAAGGACTCTAATCTTTCCACGTTAGGAATCAAACTTTGATCTGTCCACGTCAGGACTAAACTTTTCCACGTAAGGAAACAACTTCTCCACGTAAGGAATCAACTTCTATCCACGTAAGGAATCACCATTTTTGATATGTCCGCGTAAGGACTCAATCTTCCACGTAAGGAATGCCATCTTTCCACGTAAGGAATCTATTTCTTTTCCACGTAAGGAATAACTTGATATGTCCACGTAAGGACTCAATCTTTCCACGTAAGGAATAAACTCGTCTTTCCACGTAAGGAAACCATTTTTCTTCCACGTAAGGAATGCTCTTGATATGTCCACGTAAGGACTCTAATCTTTCCATGTTAGGAATCAAACTTTGATCTGTCCACGTCAGGACTAAACTTTTCCACGTAAGGAAACAACTTCTCCACGTAAGGAATCAACTTCTATCCACGTAAGGAATCACCATTTTTGATATGTCCGCGTAAGGACTCAATCTTTCCACGTAAGGAATAATCTTTCCACGTAAGAAATCGCCATCTTTTCCACGTAAGGAATCAACTTTCTTCTCAATCTGTCCGCGTCAGGACTAAACTTTCCACGTAAGGAATCAATCTCTTTCCACGTAAGGAATCACCATTTTTCCACGTAAGGAATAAGACTTCGTCTGGATCTGTCCGCGTCAGGACTAAACTTTCCACGTTAGGAATACACTTGTTTCCCCGTAAGGAATCCATCTCGATATGTCCGCGTAAGGACTCAATCTTTCCACGTAAGGAATACCAACTTTCCACGTAAGGAATCACCATCTTTCCACGTTAGGAAACCATATTCTTTCCACGTAAGGATTCTCATTCTTTATCTGTCCACGTGAGGACTTCACTCTTTCCACGTAAGGAATAACACCGTCCACGTTAGGACTCAACTTCTTTTCCACGTAAGGAAGCCCATTTTCTTTCCACGTAAGGAATCAACTTCTTTCCACGTAAGGAAACACATTTTCTTTTGATTTGTCCACGTAAGGACTCACATGTCGACTTGCCGAGGAAATAAACTTTGTCCACGTCAAGACTCATGCACTTTCGACCCGCTGGGGAAATAACTTGTCCACGTCAGGACTCACATCTTCATTTGATTTGTCCACGTCAGGACCCTGATCTCGTCTTGATTTGTCCACGTAAGGACTACATCTTTTCTGCTGAGAAAATAAATCTTGTCCACGTCAGGACTCACTTCTTCATTGGTCCCAACCCACAAACTTCTTAGCACTGACGTGACAGCGACTTTGAGGCGGACTCTACTGGGGATATTTGGAAACCAAACTACCGGACGCCTGTTCTGATAACCGGTTGCGACTTCTGAAATTCTGATTCATGAAACCCCTGATGACAAATAACTCTGCTTGGGAATGAAGAGAAACTTATCCTGGTAACTCTGGCGGGGAATACTGCCGAAACTGACATTATCATTGGATGTCTCATGCCGAGATCTTGAATGTCTGGTAGTTCATTTGAGCAAGAGCCCTCTCCACCTGAACGGCTAGAATACAGAAACTGCTTCAGCAAAATAAATGCTGAAGGTAATGTCAACTCTGCTGGGGATAGCCAGATGCTACAGAATTATTCCAACAAAATAAATGCCGGAAGAGTGAAGTCAACCCTGCTGGGAAATTGGGAACTTAACCAAGCACCTTGTTGAAGTAATACCTTGCTGGGGAATATAACTCTGCTGGAGAATAACATATGCGCTCGGTATGATCGAACTTATGCTGGAGAGTGAACGGATATCACACGGTATTCTGACAAAACAAATGCCAATGCGCCACACCAACACTGCCGGGGAGAGTCTTAATCTTCGAGTTCCACTGGGAGGAAAGAACACTTGCTGGAAAGAGAGAACTCCGCTTCGGGGATACTAACATGCCTCAGTCTGTATTTTTGAATAGCTTGCCCCTGAATCTGCAACAATTTTGGAATGGACCCTACAGTCTTTGTATCCTGACAACCAGACATGGACTGCTTCTGTATTTCGGACCTCGAAGGGGTGCCCCAAGAACCTAACTTTCGTGCTTCTAGGGTGACCTGCCCCGGTCTCGCAATAATCTTTTGTCTCTGATCGACTGAGTCGTGGAGCACTGCCCATAACTATGAGAGATTTGCTAAATCTTGACCTGACTGCCCCAGATTTACTGATTCTAGGATGACTAACTCTGCCTGAATTAATCAGTATAGCTTGCCCCGGTTCACGAAACATTTGGGCATTCTACATTTTATCCCGATCATACCTTCCACTGTAGGAATATTTCCTGTCGGCATGCGCTTACTCGCAAGTAACACAAGTTGTTCTGCATAAAAGATATATTAAACACAATGCATATGACAGTTTCAAAATCCAAGTCTGTTCACTGAAAAAATTTTGTGACATGTAATGAATCAATTATCAAAATGTCAATATGAAAGCTGGTAAGAGGAACCCTTTTAGGAGTCAGAATCGACGAGATCTTTACTGACGTATGCCCTCGGACTAAACCTGTTTCAATTAGGACTTTTTCGGGTTGTAACGTGGTCAGGTTCACGGTTAACAAGGAAAGACAAAGGCTCAAAGTTTATTTTGACCCACCCATTCTTCGTGATGTTCTCCAATCCTATGTTCAGCTAATCTGACTTCAGCGTTCACCTATTAGAGGTGGCATGATAGGAGTGATGGTTCAGGATACCACACATTTTTTATTTTTGAGTGACAGTCATTTGCTTTTCGTTTTTTGGGTACCTAGAGTCACACGACTTTGTCCTTTTCGAGGATTTTTTCTTTGGCAATCCTTTTCGTCTTTCGTTTTTTTTTCATTCCCTAACTTTTGCCTGGACTGAGTATCTTTTGAGATTCTTTTGATTTTCACAGTCCAGCGGGATGCCCCTATTTTTGCCTAAGTCATTTGTTTTCAAGTTTTGACTTAGCGGGCTTTTGATTCTTTTCGCTTTTCGTTTTTTTTTCGAACAAGTCGTGTGACACTGGTTTGTCTGACTTTTTGTGGAATAATGTGACTGTTTCACTCCTTGTCGGCAAGGTTTAACCATTGTGGTTCTTTAGGCACGACCTATACAAGTGTGATTTATCCTCAAACGGCCACTCCTTTCGTAATTCGAACGCTTGGTCAAACTAGCTGATACCTACCTTGCCCCGGGTTAGGGTTTTTTTTTTCATTTTCAAAAAGGAACTCCTACTACTGGCTCGAAAGGGGTTATCAAGGGATTATCTTCCTTATATCTCCGGTGTTTATGGATTGAAACAATGCCTGTATCTCATCAACAAGTTTTTTTATCCAAAAGCATACAATCGGAATATTATTCGTCATCTGTTTTCGTCATCCTCCCCAGATTCCTGCTAAAACAAGCATTAAGCATTAAAGAAAAACAAAGAGTGAACACGACTGGATTAATTCAAAACATGCATATTCATTTCGTTTATCAATATCAATTAAAAAAAACAACAAGTTTTAAGAGCGAAATTTGCAATTACACAGAAAAGAAACTACAAATGCGAGGACATGAACAAGATAATATGAAAAATGTCGGTGTCTCAGAACTGGTCTTTCTGCACTTTGACTTATTGGCGAGTCAATCATCCTCAGAAGCTATCATCAGGGGTAGTCTACTGCTGTCTCGATCTTCTCTCAACGGCCCGATCAAATTTGGGAAACCTTTTCATCACCCCGGCTTTTGCTTGTCTATGGATTTGCACCACCTTGGGGACCCTATCAGAGAAGTTAATGACCCTGCTGTCGATTAAATCTTGGACGTTATGCTTGAACGCGTGGCAACCTTCAATATCATGTCTGGGAGCCCCGGAGTGGAATTCACAGTGCCTGCTTGCATCATAGCCATCCGGCAGAGTGCCGGTTATTGGCGCCAGAGTTCTTTTCTCCACCAAGTTCAATCTTAGTAGTGTCTGTAACAAATCTGCGTACGTTGAGGGAGGCTTCTCAAACACCCTCCTTGGCCCCTTTCCCCGAATTCTTTGTTGAGCTGGATACTGGCATCTCGTATGCTGCTGGCTTTACTCGGACGATTCCTTAGGCTCAAGCGCTATCATCCTTAAATTCAACCCTGGCATCGGCAACTGTTGTGGACATGGAGACTTAGCTTCCAGTGGTTCTGGGATATACCTCGATTTGTCTGCAACCTCTGGCGGAGAAATGGGAATATCAGTCCCTGCAACTTTTATACCCCCTGGTACAAACTCAATTATTTTCTCATCCAGCAAGTCTTGAATCTTATGCTTAAAAGCTTTGCAGTTTGCAAGGATATGCCCCGGTGCTCCGGAGTGGAAGGCACAATGGGCGTTCAAGTCATAGTCTGGTGGCGGCTGCCCTGTCAGTGGAACCAAAATGCGGGGCTCAACCAGTTGAAGTTGGAACAAGAGTTGCACCAGCTGATCATAATCCACAGGGATCTCATCAAATACTCTGTTAGAAGACCTCATCCTCTTACCACACCTTCTTGAGTTATCCTGAAAGATAAATTGCGACTGCTGACGAGGAGAATCCTGAGCTTTGAATCGTGGAGAGGGTCTCTTACGCCTATCATGCGTGGGTAGCGGCTCTTCAGACCCCTGAGGAGCAGATAAGTCAGCCGTGTCTTCATACATTTGCCCTCCTTCTCTTCTGAGTACGTTCCTTAATATTTCCGCCATCAACCCTATCTGTGCCTTCAATTGGCAGTTCTCTTCTTCTAGCGTCTCTTGATTCGAGCGCAACACTTGCATATCTTCCGTGAACTTCCCCAGCTGGCCTCGAACATCCGTTAATTCTGCTTGAACCTGCTTGACGGCTATCCCCACAAGTTGGCGTATGCGGCCTGGGAGAGAACCATGATTCTCTAGCTGAGCAAAGTCGGCATCCCTATCATTAGCCCGTGCAATCAGAGGCTGCACCATATTTTGCAACTGTTTTTGACTCTCGGCCATGGCTTCCATTACCTGTATGAGCCGCATTATGTTGTCGTGCACCTCTTGCATCTCAGTCGGATCCTGACTCATGACTTCCTTACTGCTGCTTCTTGTTGAATGTCAGGGAATTCTTTGGCCGCTAATCTGGGAAGACCTGATGATACAGGAGATGAGATATAGTTTAATAATTACCTGTAATGTAATATGAATATGAATGCAATGCAATGTGTGTGTCTGTGCATTAGGGAAATTCATTCCCCGATTCTAGTGTGAAGGTGCCAGTGCAATGCCAGTGCTGACAATATAAAGACCGGAGCTGAATCACAGAAAGCCTCATATATTGCAGAGAAAACCAATGGGCCAAGAATACAACGTTACTGAGCATAATAAGAAGGCATGACCTCAACCAACAATCTTGGTGATGGTCAGCACTATGCAAATAAAGCATACAAACTAATACATGAAATGATCAAACACTCCCATAAGTCTGGTACTCCTCTAGCAACTTCTTGGTCTCTGGATGACCTGGTCTGGTAAGCAGCCCTTCAACAAGTTGGTTTCTTTTCTTAAGAACACGTCGCACGTCTCCAACAGTTTCTTCCCATGCCCCTTCTCCGAAGCGATCTTCTAACTTCCGCTTCTGAGACATGGCTTCGTTCTTGCCTTCAATAGCCTTGTTCAACGCCTTCTGGAGACTATACTTGGACATCACTTCTTCTTCGCACTTATCGATGCTGGCCTTCGACTGCTCTTCGAGGTCAGAAATTTGCTGCTTCAACTTATCCTCCCTCTTCTTATTGTTGGTGAGCGTAGCATTCCAAGTCTTATTGCAAGAAGAGATCTCTCGGCGAGCTGCGTCGAGCGCTTTCTTTTTGGATTCGAGCATGTCGTGGGAGCTCCTGAACTCTTGCCCCAGACGTTCGCGCTTCTTCTTCTCCTCAGTCAGCTCAGCCCCTAGTCTGTTTACTAGCTCGATCTACTGTTGGAAAGCATGCACGGCCTTGTTTTTCTCACTGCGTATCTGGGCTAGCTCCTGCTCTAACCCTTCGTTGATCTTCATCAAGGCTTCTTTTTCTTTCACAACTTGCTCGTAGGCCTCCCTAGAAACAGTAGTTGGCTCTGCTACCGGAATAGGAACAAGGGCTGGCGCATCTGGAAATGGCATCCGCAACTGACTTGCTCTCTCTTGAATCCAAACTCTATAAGGTGCATAGGCCTGACAGTCATTTTTCCCTAACAACGGCTTCCCTTTTCGGTTAATACGCGTCCAGGCATGCTGCAGCTTGGCTAATAACTCCCCTTTCAAATCTCCGGTGAAGTACAGAGATTCCTGTACTTCTTCCTCTTTTGGCGGGTTCTTCAGCGCATATCCGAACTGACGGACCAACAGCG
Source organism: Lathyrus sativus (assembly GCA_963859935.3). NCBI lineage: Eukaryota > Viridiplantae > Streptophyta > Magnoliopsida > Fabales > Fabaceae > Lathyrus > Lathyrus sativus. Next base: position 14,250,475 of record OZ012736.1, read on the forward strand.
ACGGGTTGTAGTTGATACACCCTTTTCTTCCAATCAGCGGCACATTAGGGTACCCAGAACAACTAAATATAAGCTCAGATCCCAACAGATCTCTATCAAACCACTCGACGTCTTCGGAAGATAGCCTCATCAGGCGCTCTGACCAGCTAGTTGTGGTTGCACTCTTCACAAAAGATCCCTTCATGGGAAGGTGGCTTTTAAACCACATATCCAGCAATGGTACACAGAAATGAACATTCTTTCCTCTTCCCTTCTCATTCTTGTAATGCAGTGAGTGGTAGAAATCTCCGAGCAAGGTCGGTACAGGATTACCAGCGGCAAACAAGTAGAAGGCATCGAAATCCACAAAATCCGGTACATTGGGAAACAATATTATGCCGTAAATGCACAGAGCCAGCACAGCATTGAAGGCAATCCAGCACCCGTTCTTAGCGTACTCCTGGGCTTTACCAATCAAGAACTGGAGCGAGAAGCCTGGCACTCCACGGGAAACAGTAGTCAACAGTTCAGAAGCATCCACATGCAAAGCTTTTGCCAAGTCTTCCGGCTTGGGCTTAACGTCAGAATGAATGAGTGGAACCTGGTTCTGCACGGGTAGCTCAGTAAACTCCACATACTCCTCAATGGTAGGCCCCATAATGAAATCAGCAAACGTAAAACATCTCAATGCGGGATCATAGAATTGCATCAAAGCGTACAGCCCATCTAGCTCTATCTCCGTGGGTTTGCGCACCAATCTCAATAGTCTTCCATAGCTCATTCTGAAGCTCCTACGAACCTCCTCATCAGCCAGAGAGATCAACCCAAGCAGGGGAACTACATCAGGAGTAGGTAATTTGTAAGCAACTGTCCTTCTTAAGCTGGCCATGACCAATCACTCAGAAATCCGGACACTAGAACTAGGGAAATGCAAATGCACCTGCAGCACAGACACACGTTAGTGGGATGCAATGATGATGAGTATGCAAACAAATGCAATGCAAGTAACATGCAACGGGGACCAACTGCCGTAGCTGAATAGCCTGAACCATATCAAGAAGTCTCAGATAGATTCTCTAGAAGTCCTCAAACCCTGGTCTCAGATAGACCTAACACAAAGCTCTAACAATGGTCTCTGACAGACCTCAGGACAAGAACTCCCACTGGTCTCTGGTAGGCCTCAAATCATATCTCGAACTAGTCTCTGACAGACCTTAGAACTCTCCAAATGGTCTCTGACAGACCTCAAATCATATCTCGAACTGGTCTCTGACAGACCTCAGAACACTCCAAATGGTCTCTGACAGACCTCAGAACTCTCCATAAATACTCAAGATCTCTGATCAAGAAATAACCGGTAGTCTGAAGGTCTAGTTACCTGCATAACCCCAAACCCTCTCACAGGTGGATGTCCTAGTAACTGACAAAGGTATGGCATCCTATGCGGTTGTCGGCGTCACAGACTTTCAGGGTTGATGATACGATTCCCAGAAGGAGTGGCATCATCAAATCCTGAAGAGGCCTCACTTAGCCAACTTCCAAATGATCGGTCCCCAGAGTCGACAATTCAACTAACCAGCAACCCACGCCAACCAAAGGAAGGGGCAGGAGGCCAACCAGAGGAACCTCGTCTGAGTGTAGATTTCACGGGACACCAAGGCAAGCAAAGCAAGCGGGCGCAAACTAATCTCTACTCTAATTCTAGGTGCACTCAAGCCCAGGTTCGGCTTCTCACTCAATATCAGAACACCCGTCACACCCCAATACCGCAATAATAATCAATATATATAATGCTAAAAATAAAGGTCAGAAATATAAATCCATACAAAATCCTCGACGGGAAAACAAGCGTTAGGATTGACTCTCTTAAGGGACGTTGGATCCCAAATGCATAAGAACTATCGCAGTCCTTAGCAGCCAGGGGACGTTGGATCCCCAGCAGAGTCGCCAGCTGTCGCTACTGCGAAAATCGGCGCCGGCTGAACAGAAGAGTCGCCACCGTGCGTTATTTATCCCACGGGAGGGAAAGGAAACGCTCAGAGTAAACCTCGCACAACACGGGAAAGGTATGGTTGTCGCAACCAAAACCTGGATTCGGGAGTCGGTTACGCAAGGGGAAGGTATTAGCACCCCTCACGTCCGTCGTACTCGACGGGATCCACGCTTGTTTTTGGGTATGGATTGTTATTCTATCTACTCTAATGGTCAGGGGGTTAAAAAGAAAATAAAATGAAAATAAAATGACTCGGCAAAGTATCGCACTTTATGCCTACGTATTCCCGTCTGGAACGAGAAATCAGAGTCAACGTAGTTCGCCTACCTATGGGAAAGGAGGGGGAGGTTGCTCGCTAGGATATCGCATCCTATGCCTACGTACTTCCACACCGCATGGAAGATCAGAGCAAACGTAGTTCGGGCCACGTACGACACAAGTCTGTCTTGGTTGATTTTATTCCTTCTGAAAAAGGTTTTTCTGATTAGCAGTCCAAGCAGACAAAAATGACGTCTTGATGAGTTCACCTTCTTTTACGGAAGAAGTGTCTTTTATTGAGTTTGAAATTTTATCGTATTTTTCTGTTTGTTTTGAGAAAGAAGAGTCAGAACTCTGACCTACGGTTGCAAAGGGAATCAAACTAACCTAATGTTATCATGCATGGGTTAAGACCTAGTGTCTATCATGCTCCTCTCCTGCACCGAGAGAAACAGAGATCCTAAGGGAATAGACGGAAACAGAAACAATATCAGATATATACAGTAAAACAGTAAAATGCATGGATGCAACAATACAAGCGAGGCAAGGGAGTCCCACTCAACCTCGAACCTGGAAAACAATAGGCAAAAGTGAATAGGATTCACCTTCAACCCAACAGGGTAGACAGCAAACAATACAGTCCAGAAAACCAATCAATACATCAGAAATGAATAACAGCAGAAAAATAAACAGCCACAGCAGCTCTGCATCAACATCAGTCTTCAAGCTTCAGCAAGCATCAATCTCCATTTCCACAGCCTTCAAGCAAGGTCTTTGATCATCAGTCTTCAGTCTACAGTGGCTTTTCTTCAAGTCCTATCCTCCAAGCTGAGGGATCAATCACAAGAGTGAATTGGGTGTTAAGCAATTGGTTGACTACCAAGGGTGGCAAACCAACTGCTACTAACACATAAGACATTTTCTCTCAAGAGTTCTATCCCTTAGACAGTAGCACCAAGCCTTCCAAAGGAAGGGGGTGAGTGTCTTAGAGAGACTCTGTATCACAGAGAGGAATGGAGGCAGTTAAAACCTTCCATGTTTGAGAATCAAGCTTTCTAATCTAGAGCTCTGCCTAGCTTCTAAACCCTAATCTCCTCAACAGCTGCTAGCAGGAACCTCCTCATCAACTCTGGAAGTTGGTCTTCAGTCTCTGGATCTCCAATGGCTTCATCATCACAAGTCTTCAGCTCTCCCAATCCCCAAGCAATCCCAATACCCACACAGACAAGCAGTAATCCCCAGAGGGCACACCACACCAATCAATCAGATATAGACAGTAATATACCAATAGCAGTAGGGGAATCCTAATATTTTCTAAGGGATATAATAACTACCCATAGTCCCTATAGTCCCACATCTAAAATATTCAATCTCTAAGTCCTAAGGGAAATGAACTAATTCACCTAAGTCATCACTTAAACCCTAATTTTATTCATGTTATTCACACCTAAAATTAATTTCTAAAAATGGGAACTAAATTGTATGCAAGTTGGATGTCTAAACTAAACAACCTAAAAAGAATGGATTAAAAATGTTAAAGCAACTATTAGAACAAAAATCAACAAATTCATGTATCAAACAAAATATTAACAAAATGCTATTTACCAAAAAAATGTATGAAAAATATTAAATCAAAATAAAATGCCAATTTTATTTTTCTATATTTTTCTAGGCAGAATAATGAACCTATAGCAAAAAGAAGGAATTAAAAATCTCAATTTTCCTATTTTTTATGATTTTTTAAAGATGAGAAAACATTAAAGAAATTAAAATAACAAAAATAGGAAATAAAAGGAGAGGGGGGTGAGAACAGCATTTGCGCCCAGTTGTATTCCAGGTGGGCTCATATCAGGGGGTGCATTTAGCAAGTGGGCGCAGGCCCAGGTTATTCAGGATCAAATGGAAAATAAAAAGAAAAAAAGTAACGCGCGGGGGTGCAATATGAGTAATTATCTGGTTATTTTTCACTGGGCCCACGCTAGGGGGGTGCAGATAGCAGTGGGGCCTAAGGCCCAACCAAATCCATTCTATCTCTTCTCTCGCAGGGGGGTGAAAGAGTAAACGCAGGGGCATGTTTCAGTAAAACTAAATTGGGCCTTAGACCCAATCCCTAACCCTAATCCAACTAGCCAATGAACAAAACCTATCTTCCCCTTCTATTTTCTGATCACTGTTCACCTACTGCGAAACCCTAGCCGTTCGTTCCTCTCATCTTCCTCACACAAACCCTCTCTGAAACTCCCCTCTGAATCCTCAAACACATTTTCAATCAATCTCCAAAAACAAACCTTAATCACTATCACGCATGCAATTAACAGAATTCATCAAAACAAGAAACTCTAACCTAGACATATCAAGAATTGCATCTACAGCTTAAACTAACACATACATGCAAGGAAGAAATTAGGAACCTGGAAAGATGAACGACCTGACGCTCGTTGGGGAAATTAATAGTTCGCTGAAGATCCACAATTGGAGCAGATTTCCCGATGAAGATCCAAGAAGCTTTGCTGAAGAACTTGTTGTTGAGGAATACGGATGAGGAGGACGAGTTTCTGGTAATCTTGCTGTAGGTTTGAAGGTTTTCTGGAAATTTTTGGAGGAACGATGAATGTTTGATGACTTTCTGGGATTTCTTTGGAGAATGATGAAGGTTGGTTTCTGGAGAACGATGGAGGTTCGATGATGTTCTGGGAAAATTGCGTTTGAAGCGTTCTGAAGATCTTGGAGAAGTTCTGGGAATCTCGAGTGTCCTCACGATCTGGAAACGGAGGAAGATTGAAGGTGTTGGAAACGTGAAGAACAATGAAGGTTTGAAGAATTTCTGGGTTTTCTGGAGATTTTCTTTGAAGATTGATGGATGAATCTGGGCGAGATGATGCAGTTTCCGACGATGTTGAGTTCTCCGGTGAGGTATAGATGAAGGTGGATGGAGGAAGATCGGAGAAGAACGAAGCGTTTCTGGGGATTCTGGGCAGAAAATCAGTTCCGGCGATGGTTGCGGTGGTCCGGTGACGGTTGGGGCTGCCGGCGGGAGTTGGTTAAGGCGGATGCATGGCCGTCGGTGGCTTCTCAGGCGATGTGTGAGGTGGAGACAAGTGTCTCAGTGGGGATTCTGCATGGAGGACGCGTGGCGTGCGTGGAGAGAGAGAATAGAAAACATGGCAGCTGGTGGGGTCTTCAGAATTGTGTGTTGGGGGGTCCTGAGTGCAACGTGTGGCAGCCCTTTATAGTGACAAGTGTCACTTGCAAACTCTGGACAAAAAACTGACAAAAAGACTGGACTGAAAATTGAAGTGGGCCTCCAAAAAGTCCCCTCTGGGCCCATACGAAAATTAATCAGAACAACTTAAAAACTGAATTAACAAAAATATTAAATCCAATTAACCTAATTAAGACTAATCCTAATTAACTAGTGACTAATCCTAATTAAACTAAATGCAGATTAAACTATCCTAATTGATTCTAACAAATTCAATTAAATTCTAAACAAAAGATTAATCCTAATTAAATCTAAAAACATGATTAAAATCTAATTAACTCTATGTTAATAAACTTCTACTAATTTCTATTTTATCCCTAATAAACTCTACATTATTTATTTAAACTATTAAAATTCTATTATTAATAAAAGAAAAAACTACATTCTTTCTATATTATCTACAAACAATTAAAAACAATTTTAAAATCTATTATATTCTAAAAATGATAAAAACTATTTAAAATCCACAAAAGTCTATTAAACCCCAAAAGAATACAGACAAATGCAAATGACCACCATAAAAGAGCGCGCGAGACCAGATCGAATCGAACAGAGAACCCCGGGCATCAGAATATCCCAAAAATCGCCATGCAAGCTGAAAATCACTGAGGGGCGCACAATTTCCCGAAAAATAAAACCCTGACGATCTGGACTGGATCTGAAATATCTGGTAGATGAAATCCAAGCTGTAACCCTGATATCCTCTGTCTGTGCACAAGTATGAATTTAAACCACGAGTCAGATAGGAGAACCGGTTGGTCAAATTTTAGGGTGCAACAACAGGTAGCGAGCGTTCGCTAAGGACTCGCTAGGCGAGCAAGCCAGCGAGCATGACAGCATTTCATTTTCTTTATGATTCCATCCGATGTTGATTGTTTGGTTTGATTGTGTTCGATCCTTATCGGAATGAATGGTTGTGTACTATGGTGTGATATGTGGTGGGTAGCCGTATGGCGTGAATCCTAGATTGTGGAATCGATTATGAAATGTGGTCTTTTGATAAATATATGCATTGTTTAAATTGATTAAAAGTGCATGATGATTATGATTGAGTTTGTTGTCGTTGGCACGATGTTATTAATAATGCATGAGAACATATTGTGAATATGTGTGCATTGCTTGTAATTGTATGTGAAGAATGCATGAGAAATACGTGTGCATTGCTTGATAATATGGTGACGATGATTTAAAGTATGAACACTTTGATTATGTGAAATATGTTGTGTGTGCAATCATGTTATAATTCTTATGTGATGAATTATTGAGAATGTATGAGATTAAGATGCGAGAACGGTCTTAAGTGCATTTGGTTGTTGATTGCATATGCATCATTTAGTCAAGAGGCAATGCTTGCTAGTTTCGTGGAGACTAGTGACTTTTCCCAAACCTAGAAGAGTGGGTTTGAAAGCTTAGAGGATGGGCTTTTGTTGTTATCGGTCTAGAGGACGGACCCGGTTTAAATGTAAAAACCGAAAAATAATAACAAGTGTTGGTACCACATGGCATGAGTTGCATTGAGTTACATTGAGTCACATGGTATAGAGATAAACGTTATGTGAATGTATGCATATGTGTATGATATGCGAATTGATGAGAATTATGGATGTGTGCATGATAACTATGCTTGGTGATCATTCCATACTTGTTTATATATACATATATTGTGATGCATATGATGATGATAATGAATTGTGGTGGAAAATGCGGAATATGTGTATTCTATGCTTGTGTGTGTGTGTGTGTGTGTGTGTGTGTGTGTGTGTCTATATATATATATATATATATATATATATATATATATATATATATATATATATATATATATATATATATATATATATATATATATATATATATATATATATATATATATATATATATATATATATATATATATATATATATATATATATATATATATATATATATATATATATATATATATATATATATATATATATATATATATATATATATATATATATATATATATATATATATATATATATAATTATATATATATATATATATATATATATATATATATATAATTATATGCATTGATTATTATGATAATATTTCTCACCCTTCTGCTGTTTTATAATGCTTTATGAGGCATTGCAGATTAGGTTTTGCTGGAGGTCTTTTGTGAAGTATAGCTTCATTCTTTTGGTCGGTTAGCTCTGATATGTAGCACCGGGTAGTTAGGATTGTACAGTATTCATTTGGGATACATTTTGTATATGTATCTGTCGACAATGTTTATGTAAACATGAATGATATGGTGAATCAAACTAAATGATATGTATTTATATAATTAGCATGTTTAAAATGATTCAATGTTTAGATTTTCCGCTTTTAATTCTAAATATTGAGGTGTGGGTGTAAGGACTAAGTTCCTCTGTTGAAGCTACCCCACTGTTGCACATCTCTATTGAGAAGGTGTTTTATGTTTTATTTCACGTATTGCGTGACATGCTACTTTTATACCATGTTTTCAATTATACTCTGATGAAATTTTAATATGTGCTTAAATGATTTATTGTTTATTTGGGGGTATATAAGGGAGTGTTATAGAAGTGACCCAATAAGTCTTCTATATTGGGTTGGGTCAACATCAACTTCATCTAAATCTTTCGACAGTTGCATTCTAGGCTCAACTGGAGTTGAAGTTGGGTTGAAATCTTGCATCTCAAATCTCTTGAGTATTTCGCCTGCATATCTTCTTTGGTGCATCATCAAACCTATGCCACTTTTGTAGAATTTGATGCCAAGGAAATATGAGAGATTTCCCAAGTCTGACATTTCAAACTCCTCACTTAGGTCATGTTTGAAATCTTCGATCTCCTTCTTGCAACTTCCTGTTATTAACATGTCATCGACATAGAGACATAGTATAAGAAACTTACTATTGCTTCTCCTTACATATACTCCATGCTCATTCATGCACTTCACAAATTCCTTCTCCCTTATAGAGTTATCTATCTTCTTATTTCAAGCTCTTGGAGCTTGCTTAAGTCCATACAGAGCTTTAGGGAGCCTGTACACCTTTCTTTCTTCATCTTGTTTCATAAACCCAGCTGGTCGTGCAACATAAACTTCTTCATCTAAGGGGTCATTCAAAAATGCACATTTCACATTCATCTGACATGTGTGTCAATTTTTCATGTTTGATAAACCAACAACCAACCTGGTTGTTTCGGTCCTAGCAACGGGTGCAAAAACTTTGTCGAAGTCTATTCCTTCCTTCTAAAGAAATCCTTTCGCCACAAGTCTTGCCTTGTGTCGAGTTACTTCTCCTTTAGGATTTAGCTTCACCTTTCACCCACTTTGAATCCTTCAATGCCTCACTTGCATTGAATGGTTTGATATCTACATAGAAATCATAGTGCACCAGCTCACCTTTTTCATTAACCACATCATCTAATAGAATCACACATCCTTGTAACCTTGCAAGCATGCGTCTTGTTCGTTGAGTTTACTTGGACCTGTTTCACCTTAGACTTCTTCTTGTCAAACTTCTCTTTCGACTTCACTAGCTAGTTCATCACATAAAATTCTCATTGAATCCTTCTTAACATTTTCAGTCAAATCCCATTCCTTAAGCTCATATATGATCACGTCCCTATTGATCACTACTTGCTTGTTCACTGGGTCGAACAACTTGTATCCTCAATCAAATAATATCCTATTAGGATCATTTGACTCGAATTATCATCAAGCTTTCTTCTCAATTAATCTGGCACGTGTCTATATGCTATAAATCAAAACACCTTCAAATGGCTAAGGCTAGGCTTGACACCAGACCAATATGCTTCTGGAATGATTCCTTCTAGCTTCATTGTCAAACTTTTATTCAAGATGTATGTTGTTGTCGACATAGCTTCTCCCCATAATTCTTTGGGCAGATGCTTGACGTTTAATATGCTTCTCACCATATTCACGATGGCTCTATTCTTCCTGTCTACAGTTCCATTCTGCTGTGGAGAGTAGGGTGGCACCACCTCATGCACAATCCCTTCTTTCTCACATAATGCATCGAAATCTTTCGGCACATACTCTCCACCACTATCAATCCTCAAAATCTTTATCTTTCAACCATAGATTGAAATTTGGCAAATACCTCGATCACTTCACTTTTCTTCTTGATCAGGTAAGTCCATAGTTTTTGACTGAAATCATCTATGAACGTGACAAAGTATCTATTACCTCCAATCAAATCCACTTGGGTAGGACCACATACATTAGAGTATATGACTTCGAGAATTGCCTTCAACTTTCTTCTTGCATCCTTGTTGAAACTATTCTTATGTTGTTTCGCCTGAACACATTCTTCACACACTTCGCTTGGAATGTCAATTTCTGGTAATCTTGAAACCATATTTATTCTCTTCAAATCTCTGATGTCTTTGAAATTGAGATGGCCAAGTAGATAATGCCATATCCATCCATCTCTGCTGCCTACAGTTGCAAGGCACATATGCTCCATCACATTAAGTTCAATCTTGAAGGTTCTATTCTGAGACATTAGTACCTTCAAGATTAACCTACCATCTGAGTCGAGAACTCTCATCATCTTGTCTTCAATCGACACCTTGTAGTTCTTTTTGACCAACTACCTTATGCTGAGTAAATTACTCTCCATGCCTGGTATGTACAATACATTGGAAATTATTGACCTCTTCCTATCTTTCCTCATAATCAGAATATCACCAATACCTTGTCATACCCCAAATTTGTCCCACCTTTTTGTTTTCTTATTCCAAGTATTTGCAAAGTTTGATAGTTATTCTTGAGGAAACCATTTGCCCTTTAGCCATGATTCCTAATGTTAGGCCATGAATTCTTGTTTATGCTTGTGATGGTTTGAAACTTTTCTTATAGTCTTTATTTGCCTTTATAATTTTACATTGCAAGTGTGTTAAGTTCAGGTGGACATAAAGGAAGGTTGTGAGTTCCTTCATGATTTATTTTTTGTTGAGAGAATTCAAGGGCAAGATGGTATGAAAGGTTGATCATGCATGGTCTTATGTGGAAGCAAGCATTGTCACTTTTCAAGATTTAGAATGCCACTTTAAAGGTTAAGATGGTATGCAGATTAAGAGGCGTGATTGAAAACCTAAGTCCATTGGTTTCTATCCAAAGGACATTATTGGCATGATGTAAAGGTTTTCATTTTTTATTCAATTCAAGAGAAAATTGCATTTTAAAGGGAAGAAAAGTACAAAGTGTGATACGTAATTAGAGATGCTTCATTTTCATCACTTCTAAGTCCCATGAAGCACAACTTAAGGCAAGTGTACTACCAAATTGGATCCATAATTGGTACAAGGGTGAATTGCAAAGTCAAATTGCCACCAACTTGGAATCATGGGCGACAAATTTTGAAATACATTACAAGACACAAAGTGTTGAAATGAAGGATTGCAAAACTATTTGAACTCGTTAGATAAGTACAAGGAAGAAACACTAAAGTTACACCAAGAATGCAAACGTTCGATTGAAGTCAAATTTCAAAACAAAGCTATTACACTATTGCTTGCATAAGTTACATGAAGTACACGATTTGATCACAAAGGAATTACATAAATGTAGATTGTTTCTTTTTTTAAACTCTTAATGAAGGAACAATCTAATTCTAATTTTGAAAAACATAATCAAATGAAATAATTAAATTGATTTTTTTAAATATTTTTTAAGACTCTTTCTAAAATAAAAATGAAAAAATGCAATAAAATAATACAATATTCACTTTTTTAAAACTTGTTTTAATCGTTCGGACAAAATTAAGGTACTACAGTTAGCAGGACGTTATTCTTTTGCAAAGATGTCAATATTTATGTATTTACCTTTCCACTTAGTGCATTTATTTTTATTCTTGTGCATGATATTCTTTCTTTAACTTCTTTGTGGTCCTCTGATTCACCATATGAGTCGATGGCTTACAAGCTTTGAATGTATTAGTCGTTTTTGCCTTTGTTGTATTCAAAAAATTTCAATGTCTCTAAACTTTTGAATTCGCTTGTTATTCGTTTGTTGGTGGCATCTGGTGTATCTGCTAAACTATATGGTCCCGATCGAGAAATGCAAAGAGATAATTGAGCTTGTCGATATTGGTTCTGATTATAAAGAGTTAGCATCATCCTCCACTGTCACTAGAAACCATCCTCGACCAAAGGTAGGGTTCAACTCCCTTCCCCTAAGTTTGTCCTGGTTTGAGGCGAACATCTCCAGGCTCCACCACCTACATTTTTGGAGTGGCTAGTTTATTAGAAGGAGTGCACCAACTACACTTAAACTGTGTTCACCAAGTGATAAATTTGCCTCGAAAGAGTGATTTACGTCATCGTGCAGAGATGTATAATAATATTTATATTTGAAATTTTTATCATGTTTAGCAAATTATTTATTGAAATTGCACAGAACCTTACATAATACTTATCTTATCAATAGAACTGTAAAAAAAGTGTATTATGTTCCTCTTATATTCTCTCCTCGGATGGTTACATGATTGAGGATTGAGGATATGGAAGTGTTCATCGATCGGCTTCCTTTTGCAAGGAAATGTGTTTTTGATGGTACGAGCATGATCTTCCTCTTCAGATGCCCGACGACTGTGCATGTCTCTTGGTATGTAACTCACGCTTATCTTTGCTTGAGGGGGTGGTTGGGTGACCCATGTCTTTGTGGCTAGCCTACATGTTCATGGTTTTAGAGGTTAGGTGGCCTTTGAGTGAGTGCTCTCGAATGGCTATTATAAACGGCTAGTTGAGTTGTTAATCACTTTCATGTATTTACCTTGGGGTTGACGTTGGTCTCTGATAATTCTTTGAAGTTAATTTAATGGTTTGTTTGAAACGGAGGTTAAAATATACCTTCACGGATTGGGCTAGACTAGCCTCGATCTGGCTTACTCGAAAATCACCATTAAGGAACTTATTAAGCTTTTTTATGTAAGGCGGCTTCTTCAATAAGCCCTTTTCTGGTCGACATGTTTTGATCATATTTTCTCTTTCCTATTGTGATATCTCCAAGTGAATTGGAAAATTCGTGGCATTTAACTTTGCTAAGAAGGATCTACTGAGGAAGTCTTTTACAAGACTCTTACACAAAATTATCAAAAAGTTGAGGCCATTTTTTGCTTGTCCTCTATTTTTCCATTGAAGGTATTAAATTCGTAACTTCACAAGGGCATGTTATTGAACCGTATAAGCTAGTGGATCTCTGCCATCGCATGAGTTCAGATATGATAAACAAACATGTAATCACTCGATTGCATCAAGGCGAAAGTTGTTACATAAATTTTGCCTTATACGTGGGATCTTGTGAGTGTTCCACCAAGACGTTGATTGTGCTAACTAAAGGTAACTCAACTTTCAAGGTTCTATTTATCTTCTCGTGTCCTATGCATCTTAGTGTCATTCGATCCTTATTTTAAGGTTTCGGTATCACTTATTGTTTGGAATAAGTGTTATGATAATGGATATACGCCATATGTCATTGGATTGTGAATCTCATAGATAGAGGTCAATTGAGGTGCAACAAAATTGGAAGATATAACAGAGTTTTTCCTTATGACATTTAAGGTGATTGTCCCCTTCTCTCGGTGGTTTCAATAGAGATTTGACTTTAGGTCGAGGATGATCTATTTAGGGAATTTTGTGGGAATTAGGAGTCAATTTCCATACACGAGATTACTATTTTATTGAGGAACCAGAATTAGTGTTGATCTATGATAGAGGATCATGTATCGGTGGTGCAGATCTCTGATGCGGTGGCACGAGATGGACTTGCAAGGTTAGCACTTTAATACCCAAGTCAGTTCAGAGTCCAAGATGAGTTTAGTGAAAAATAGAGATCATAAAAGTGTACCTTGAATCTCACTTGTGCTGACATTATACGTTGTATTATTCGATTGGGCTTGCATTTGGTTGGGTCTTTTCTTTGGGCATGTGGCAAGCCTTTAACACTTAGTATAAGGCAACTATGTGACAAAAGTTACAGTGCAACCTTTGTTTCTTCTAGATATAGGGTCACAAAATCTAAAACAAATGAAACTCTATTTACGATCTCAAGAAGTGGAAATATCTACGCAATGAATTTAAACAAAATTCCTTCATGTGATGTATGTCTCATAAGTAACGAGGTTGAATCTTGGATATGGCATAAGAGAATAACTCACATCCACAAGGACCACTTAAACATATTTTTCCTCAAGGATCTAGTAGACGTTTGTCTAGACTTACATTTCAAAAAGAACGAGTTATGTGATGTATACAAAAAGTTTAAGCAATTAAGGGTCTCTTTTAAAGAGAAAAAATATTGTTTGCATAGATCCTCTCATACAAATGCTCCATGTGGACCTCTTTGTCCCATCTAGAATTGTAAGTCTTAGTGGAAATGTCTACGCCCTTGTATTTGTTGATGTGAAATTTTGTTCCTCAGGGGACAGATGTTGAACACGATGTCCTAGACAACTGGTTCAATAAGTTAAACTAGAGACGTCACAAAGGCAAGTACTAGATGGTGGAGCAGAAAAGCAGTAAATAAATCGATAGTTGTTTACCCGGTTCGCTGAAACCAGACTTGCTTCTAGGGGGTTGACTCCACAGCCCTATAAAGAAAATTCACTATTAGTAGTTTAGTACAATTAGTATTACAAGCAACAACAAATCATGTGTTATTCAATGCCACTTCCTAACACTACCTAACAACTTTCTATTTAGAGCTCCCCTTAAACATGAGAACCTACTCACTTTCTTCTCAATCACGCAACCCATAATTGGAGATTACAACTCAATAATGAATGTTGAATACTATCACTCAACTTTAGACAAACCAACTATGTCAAGTTACTAAAACATAGTGGTGTGTATATACAGCAATAACAAGGATTCAAAATAAACTCTAGCAATCTAAAATTGCCAATGTCTTGATTGGCTTCCAATGTAGGTTTTGAAGACCTCATATAGCATAATAATTATGGTATTTTCTTCATGAATTTGAGATTTGGTTTGTTGGATATTATATGTTCCATAAATATCTCCAACATGATATGATTTGTTTCAATTTAAATTAAAATTTAAATCTTCATTTAAATCTAAATCAATCTTCTTCTAGATGTTAAACAAATCACTTAATCATGCAGCAATATTGACATGTTGCACAAGGCCCAGATGTCGTACCTCATGTTAGAGCATTGTGTCCAACATATGTTCATTCTGCACCTCCATACTGCTTAATCAATCTAGATAATCTTTAACACTTTGAATACTTCTCCCTGTTATTGTTTTGGAAAATACAGCCAATTCAAAGAGTTGATTCAATAGGAACTACAATCTCCCTCTTTGGAAAATTCTGGCAAAATAAATCTTCAAGATATATCACTTATTCGGACCATAACAAGTAACGATATTCAGAGTATACAATCATCATCAGTCTTCCAAATATCAAATATAAGCTCAGCAACAGAAAATTAGTAGCATTCATCATAAATGCCACAAAAATAATGCTATAGAATTAATTATACATGCATGCAATTGTTGAATTCCAAATATGCTTTAATTTGATCCATTATATTTGGCATTTTTTATCTCATTTGTTATATTGTGTTGGAATTATTCCATGTTTTCATGCTATTCTTAAATTATGTACAAATACATTTGGTTTCTTTGATTTGTGTGTTATTGTGCAAGATTTAGGCATAATCTATCAAAGAAGTAAGACACGATAAATTTGATAAGGAAGTCAAAGAAAATGTGAAGGTTTAGCATGTTCGTTGGGTGAACAGCCAGCGAGGATCAGCAGCAAATGTTCGCTGGGCGAAGTGTCAGCGAAGCCCTAGTGAACCCTCTCACATTAGAGGCAGAAATAAAAGGATTATAAGTTCGTTGGGCGAACTTGAAGCGAATGTTTACTAGGCGAGGTTCCAGCGAACCATCCCAGTTTTGAGGCAATACATAAATGACGCTAAGTTCGTTGTGTGAACTTTTAGCGAAGTAGCTCACAGGGCGAAGAATAGTTCGCTAGGCGAACTCATATAATTCATCAGGGGAGGTTTAACTGTTTAGAGGCACTTCAGGTGCCATAAAATGGAGTTCGTTGGGCGAACTTGGCAGATTCTAGTTGTACTATATAAGTACTTTTCACACTTTTTAGGGATCATAACCTATTTTTCACATAGAAACTTATATTTTCAGCATTTCTTCACCAAAAAGGGAGATTTTGCAAATAGAAGTTGGATTGCATCCGAGTTCGATTCTTCGACGTGGATGCTTATTCATCTTCTCTCTTTACTTGTAAAGTAAGCTACTATGATTATGGATAGCTAATTTCTCTTGTATCAAAGGTAGAGGTAGTCTACCTTAGTTTTATGTATTTCTTTTTATTGGCTTTGTATGTGAACAAGTGATGATTAATATATGATGAATATTTGTGTTATTAATGATCCATTCTTGTTTTGTAAGACTCTAGACATGGATTTTATGGAACTTGACCTAAAATATTCATCTATCGATTTATAGATTGGAGAGATCGGTCTATGGTTGATATTTACTTTGTATTAAACTTAAAGCTTACTATATTAGTTGTTATATGGAAAGTCCGTGTACCGATGAATACGGTATTTCTCACTATGTCATTCTAAAGATAAACGGTGTTAAGAGAATACATGATGATATTAATCCGATCCGACTTCACATGCAAAATTGAAAGAATATGTATAATTTAGGGTAGATGAAAACTACTTTTGATATATTTTGTAAATCAAACACTTTAGAATTATCAACTTTGCTACTAAGAATCGTGACAATTTATGAATCAAAATTTGGAACCTTTTTTCTTAGAACTGTAAACTATTGAAAGGCAAGTATCAAGATATCGGACAATCCATATGGAGACGATAACAAAGAACCCCCTATAACTACAGCTCGAACAACAATCATTCACAATTTAGTCATTCATGGCACTGATTCATCTCATAGTTAGTAGCATATAATCTCATTAACTAATACTCCCTCCATTCTCTTTTAAAAGGAAAAAATTATAAATTTTTTTATTCTCTTTTATAAGCAAATGTTACTACATTTATTATAATATAAAATTATTTTACCTATATTTCCCTCCATTAATTCTTATATTTGTTGTTCCAATGTAGTAAATTGGATACGTACAGTAGGATATACCAAAAGTCATAAAATTATCTATAAAAGAAACTACTCTCTCATGTTATACTCCCTCATTTTCTTTAAGGATACATGCACTATAAAATCTATTTTGATATTAAAAATGGATGCTTTAAAAGAGCTCTTCAATGGTCCTTAATTTGATTTAAGCTTTGATGGTGACCTGAAGGATGAAGGTGCAACAAACATAGACAAGTCTATGCAACATTTTGACATCAATAACCTCCCTAATGAAGTTGTGTACTTAGTGAATGCATGCTCTAAAGATGCAAAGAATTCAAGTGTGTGTGATGGAGTTTTTCAACCATATGAGAGAGTATTTTTCGACCTCAATAAAGATGCTTTAGATCTGAATAAATTTTTCCAGATTAGCGGCTAGTCCTTGGCTTAGAGAATGGAGAGTTGGGAAAAGAGGTTTATGAAATGTTGAGGATTTTGTCTCATGTTAGAGTTTATGATTAAGATTTTGTCTCATGTTCATCATTTTGGTTAGTATTAAGAACAAGTGTTTGTTAAATTAATGTTATTGAAAAACAATTTTGTGTTAATTTAAATTTATTTAGAATACAAATGTTTGAGTTTCCATTATGTTTAAAAAATAATGGCCTCACTATTTAGTGTCTTGATATTTTCCATTCTCTAAGGAAAGTTACTTCATCCATTTTTAGTGTTTTCATATTTTTTTGTTATGAATGATCTCTATGTATTGACGATATATAGAATAGTACAAGTATTATCTTTCTCCCTCCACTGCTCTTGAGTTGCTACCTTGTGTTGGACTATGTTAAGGCTGATTATTTGAATGTTATACATTCAATCCATTTGATTGTGTTTACAATCTTCGTTATTGTCATGCCCTTTAATTTTTAGCTCTCATTAGAGAATAATTTTTTGTGCAACTCCATAACCATTCATACTTTTAGCTCTCTGATGATGTTCTTTATTTTTCTTAAATTTATATTTTTATCATTTGTATGCACCATTTTGTAATCCATTTTTTTATCAAAGGAATTGAGAAAATGAGGTTCATTTTATAACTTTTAATTTGGATAATATTAAAATGCATAACTTTCTCTCCTTTTTATTAGTTTTAATTTTACATCAGTAGTTAGAGAAAGAGTAAAATTGTTCCATAAATATTAAACTATAGCAAGCTAAGACATGACTAAAATAAATACTCTATGAACTAGTATAAGTTGTTAAAGTAATTCAACAACAATAAATTATTACATTAAAATATAGTATCATTTGCCAAAGTAATTCAACAAGTTAATTGACTAAATATTCCCTAATTTAATGAATTAGTTCACCATCACATTTTAGTTCAACATGTAGTCTTCTTTGATGAAACTTTACATCTTTCTTTACATGAGAAACTTTATAATTATTGGATTCTTTGACCTTTATGATTTTAATCATACGCGATTGAAGTGTGAGAAAAATTTTGTTTGAAGCTTTGCTAGAAAAATTGTCATAAGATTTTTGCACGATCTGTATAAGGTCATCAACAGAGTTAGTCACTTCCATTTGTTGCAATGGTTGAATGACATTAAAAAACCCAAATCCAAAACATCCAAGTCAGGAGAATTCAGAGTTTGACAAGTCAAGCGGATGTCAAAACCATCGACGAAATTTTTCATCGTCTATAGAGACATGGGAAGGTGCATTATCTTATTGTATGTAAATTGTTTCCGATGCTTGCTCTCGTGGCCATTTTTATTTAATGGTCGGTAGAAATTTATTAATTAAAAATATTCGGCTAATATCTTTATTGATAGAAGTTATCGGTTTTGTTTCAAGTGTCCCTGATGCTCTATTAACCCTTGATCTACTTTCTTGTACTTTATTAACAAGAGGAAACACACCAATTTTTCCTGAAAGTATCTCGTTACCTTCATTGTCAAATCTAGATCTAGCAACTGCAGTTAAAAACATGACTTTTTCAATGTAATTTTTGTTTTTGCACGTATGATATGGGTCGTCCCCATTTGCTAGAAGGTAAATAGTTCATAGATTTCTTAGATATGTATAACCATTTGTTGTCAATATGCACAATATTATGCATAGACTTAAACTTTGGATAATGAGGAATGAAACTTTCCTCAAGCATAGACAAACTAAATCTAAATCGATCTTTCATATTATCATCTTTCAAGTGTGGTTTTAATGCGCTTGAATATCGATGCAAAACTCCTTTTACATATCTAAACAACGATGTCTTGCAAATGCCCAACGCACGAGATAAAGATAGAAGATTTCTATGCTTAGATAATGAAATATCACGTATTTTATCATAATCAATCTCAACTCTTTTTCAACCATAATTTTTTGTTTTCTTATGACGAGCATCACCCGTTTCACACAAATGTCTCCAAATTCGATAAATAACAACATTAAATACCGAAAAAGAAGAAGCAACCTTTTTAACCGTCCATATTTCAAGTTTTCCATTATAACTTGAATGTAACAATAATTCAGAAATGATTTTTCTTTGATTGTTGTCTAAGAAATGACGTTTATTTTTTCCAGATGAATATGTCTTATCATTGATGTTGCGCTCTAAACAAAATCAAACAAAATCAATTTACTTAAAACATTATATATAAGGAAACGGAAATTTGAATAGCAAAAAAAACATGAATTTTATATAAGGAAATTTTAATGTATAAATAGTGTGAAACTAATCAATAATCTTTAAATAAAAATTAACGTAAAAAATCTAAATAATTTGAGATACCATCAGTATCAAATATTTGATGCTCAATAGAAAGCTCCATAAATTGATTGTTGTTGACCGGTCATATATTCCTCTTTTAAAGAAACAAATCAATAATCTTCATGAAAGCTGTAACATTTTCATTATCAAAAAATTCTAAAGGTGCTCTATTATAATCCATCACCAAGTTGGAGAATAATTCATGGAAGTTGTTATGTTTTCATCATCAAAAAAATTTAGATTTGTTTGGTTATTTTCCATAATCAAACTTAAAGAAGGATTCATGAAAGTTGTACTACTTTCATCATCTGAAAATTCTATAGGAGATTTGTTTAAATCAAGGTTTAGAGGCATGTTTATAATTGAGGAGATGTTGCAGTCATGAACAAATAATAAAAGAGAGGAAAGCAAATTCATTTCAGTTTTCAATTTAAGGAACAAAGAAAGCGGAAAAAACGAAATTTTAAATAAAAAACTGGTAAACTTTTTTTGAAAGAAGGAGGAAAAGAAAAGTTTATGGAACACGTGAATAGAAGATGAAAATATGGTGTTGTAAAAACCATTAATTAATGCCCTAGTTATTATTAGGGTGGCTCATAATTATAAATATATATTTTAAAATAATTACTAAAGGGTAATGTTGTAAATACTTAACTCAGTTTTATAGAAGTAAAAGAATTATTTAACTTTTAATTAGGTTTATTGATATGTGTGAAATGTTTTTTTTTCTTATAAAAGAGAATGAATGGAGTAATTATTAACTTGAAATCGTTCGTATATTTAGTCATGCATAGGGCTGGAAATGAGTCGAGTCGAGTCGAACTCACCTCAGCTCGGCTCGACTCGTTAAGAATTGTTCGAATTCGAGTTCGAGTTCGAGTTCGACACGAACTTTTTTTTAAGCTCAAACTCGACTCGTTATAAGTTCACGAACAGTTCGGTTCGACTCGTTAGGTTCATCTCATTAGGTTCAGCTCACATGGTTCACGAACTTAAAAACTATTTTTTAAAAAAAATATATTTTTTAGTATATTTGACATTTTAAATAAATAAATATTTTTAAAATAAAATATTAAAATAAAATAAAAGTTATCATATTGAAATTTAACTTTATCTTCAAAATCTACTAATTCAAAACCTACACAACTTTCAAGAGATACATTTGAGAGTCTAATTCAAAAACTAATAAATTGAAGATTAAATTTGTCTAAGATTTGAAGTAAATATTTAAACCTAATCTTAAAGACAGTATAATTCTTTTCATATGTAATCGAGTTGACTCATGAACCTAACGAGTCGAACTATGTATAGTTCAAGTTCAGCTCATTTAGTTAACGAACTTAATTTTTCGCTCATACTCAACTCATTTGGTTCATGAACCTAGTTCAACGATTTAATTGTCGAGTCGAATTCCGAACTATCTTCGAGTTGGTTTGGTTCATTGCCAGCCCTAGTCATGCATAACACAAAGAGTTAATAGATAATAACAGGATATGCAGAATATACTAACACAAAAGCTCGCATCATAAGGGTCTGATGCTTCAACATTAGCACATTTGAGTTAACAAAATAAACAGCCTTAATTTCCGTGCCAAATTATACCACATTTGAGTTAACAAAATAAACAGCCTTAATTTCTGTGCCAAATTGATCTTAGGGGAGATAAATGTTTTTTCTATTTTGGCACAACTCCTTAGCATTGATTACTATTTATTCTAACAAATGCATACCCCTTTTTCAGTTGTACTACATCTAATGTTTTAGTTAAAATATTAGAAAGAAATTGTATTACATCACGTCTCACATTACACTCCTTCAACATTTACTTCACCCAGAGTAATTTCTTACAACAACTACTTGTAGTAGTGTATTCATCTTCATTAGAATATAAGGATACACATATATGATCCATGCTGACCTAAGACATTATATTGTTGCTAAGAGGGAAGCATTCATCACTATCATCATCACCAGTATAACTTAACATGAGGTTCGACTTGTTTGTCGCACATACTTCCTTCAGTAGTTGAACCACTTCTTCAAATGTCAAAACTTCTTTTGACAACTATGTCCCTTTTAATATTTTATCGTTCAGCCTTTTTTGAATGTTGAACAGAATGACCAAGACATTTACTTCAGAATTTGACTTTGATAGAATCATTTTAGATTTTTCATAGTAACCAAGAACTATCTGTTCGACCTTCTTCTGAGTTGGTAACTTAGTTAACACTATGATACTCAAGATGTCTGTTACATCTTAGAAAACATATTCCTTATCAATTATATTATCATTCATTATCTTTTCTTGAAATTCAGAAAGATATCCAACATCTTCTATCATGTTAAACTCAAGGTCAAACTGTTTTTGATGAACAATATGTTCCACCATGTTGTCTGATAAGTCAACAACAAACATGAGAGCTTTATCATCATTTTTCGCAATGACTTCCTCTAGCAACTGAACATCCTCTTCAGATATCAAAGCTTCTTTTATAAGCATCCTTTCAAGGGTTATTCTCCTTTGACATAAATACTTTAGTACAATATCCTTATTAAGGAGAGACACGTTACCAATATCATCATCTTTAGTAACCCCCTTCATTTCCTGGTTTAGGCCTATCATGAACATCTTTGTTCATAAGAGCAACATCCTTATCAGGACTGACCAAGTTCTTAACAGCACTATTAATGTTGTTACTAAAATTATTCACCATGATGTTCTGCATTATGCTGGAAAACTATATTTCTTCAACTTCCTTATTTAAGTACCTTTTGAGAAAGTCATTATGCACATCCATTTGATATAGTTTTTACTTTAGAGAAACTTAAAGTCTTGGACTTAATCTGATGGTTCCTAGAAGGGAATGAGAATCATGGATACTCACATATTCATTAGCAAATATCATAGAGTTTCTTAATTTGACAGCACCAACTTGCTCCATATCAAAATTATCTTCAATATGGGCTGACCTACCCGTTGGAGTAATCGATCTATACTCTTTTATCTTTGTAGCACATACCAGAAGAATGCTCTCATTCTTACTTATCATTCCTTCATTCAAAGTTTGGTCATGATTATTCATATCACCATCTTTAGCTCTGGTTGTACCAACTTTAACATCTTCATGAACTTGACCAACAATTTTCTTATGCACTTGAGACTTTGTCAACATGTTGGACAAAATGTATGGCACATCGTCATCACCATTTGGATTGCTTAATCTTGATTCTTGGGAGTCTTCTCCATAAGACATTAGAATGTCATGATGATTTCTCATAGATACAGACCTGAGTGGAACCTTACTCACACTTCCACCAGTAGCTAGATCATATTTATCTAATACATACACCTTGTGACTGGACTTCAACACACCACCTTCTGTTTCACCAAACATCATAACATGTTGTTGTTTATTCACACATCTTGACACATGAGAAGGAATTATGTCATATCCATTGTTTTTCTTTAGCTTCTTCTTCTTAATCATTGTAGGTTGTTCAAAATTAGGAGGACCTTCAGCATGACCATTTGTCTTCCCTATAGTGACCCAATCCTCATGAGATAATTCAGACCATTGAGAAAAATGTTGAAACATCTTGACTGACATCTTTGTTGTTCTTTCTTCTTCATATATAATGAATTTATCAATTCGGAGGTCTTGCAAACCAACAAAGTCTTTCTCGGGTATGACCTTGTTTATAAGAACTTTTTTACCTTTGTTGTTGACAAAATGTTTAGACTTGTTGAGGTTCATATTCCACCTTTGATCACACAGTTGGTTCATATTGGTAGATAAGCCTTTTGTCCATAGAATCTCTTCTTGACCAGGATTAACCAATTTCCCTGAGTCATTGATTCTTCCCTTTGCTTGATTTCACGAGTTATCTTATCTTTAGTCATGTGCCTCGTACTTTCACTATTAAAGTACCAATATTTACTTAAGGAACGTCCGTGTTCTGTGTGAGCTATGAAGCAAGTTGAAGTAGCATTGGATTTCCTCTTCTTCTTAGCATTGACATCCTTGCTTCCTCTGATCTTTAACTTAAATCATTCAAAACAATAAGGCCTTGTATGTCCATATTTACCAAAGTGGTGACATATCATATTTTGTTTCTTGTTGTGATGGGGTGACACATGTTGAGCACGATGTTGTGACATGTGATCCAACCTCAGAACCTCAGTCTTCTCTTCAAGATAGCAACCTTCATTGGGAGAATCTTCTTGTTTTTATCTTTCATGCTTGTCCCAACATTGATTCCCTTCACATCTCTAGAGATGTCACCAAACTTTATTTTTTCATCAAGTAAATTTAAACTATTTATTAAATTACCTTCAGAATGAGACATGTTTTTTAGTCAGGAGTTTAGTGATGAAATCTTTTTCTCTACACTTGTGATGGTTGAGGCAAGCTTTTATGTTTCCTCCTGAAGCACTCCTATGGTTTTCTTATGATTATATACGGTTACACACGCTTCTTCCCATTTGGAGAGTAGGAGCTTGTATGATGTATCAAGATCTTGTTCAATACTAGATTCATCATCAGACTCACATCGGCCATAATAACTTATCCCAATGTTAGTCGTTTCTTCCTCGCTTTCATAATTATACCACGTAGCAAGAAGCCCCTTTTTCTGTTTCTTTATAAATGTGGGGCATTATGCTTTAAAGTGTCCAAAGCCTTCACACTCAAAACACTAAGTACCCTTGTCATCATTGGGTTTGTCTTGACTCCTGCCTATATGGGGACGGATGTCGGACATTTTGTCTTGGACATTTGTCCTCCATTTTCTATTCAAATATTTCAAGAAATTGTTGAACTTTTTACTCAAAAGAGCTATATTATCTGACAAGTTTTCTTCTATATCACCTTAACCTTCTTCAGTATTGGAAACAAAGGTTATCCCTTTGTTTTTCTTTTCTGGCCTTTCATTGATGGACATCTCAAAGGTTTTCAGGGAACCAATGAGTTCATCAAATTTTATCCTACTTAAGTCTTAAGCTTCTTCAAAAGTAGTCATTTTCATATCAAACCTCTTAGGTAATGATCTGAGAACTTTTCTAAAAAGCTTTTCTTCATGCATCTTTTCTCCCAAGGCAAAAGAGGTGTTGGAAATATCACACAACCTGATATGGAATTCACAGATTGTTTCTTCTTAATTCATCCTCGAATTCTCAAACTTAGTGGTAAGTAGTTGCACCTTTGACATGCGAATTTTAGATGTGCCTTCATGCGCAGTTTTGAGAATCTCACAAGCTTTTTTTAGCTTTTGAACATGTATTGATCAATCCGAACATGTTCTTGTCCACATAATTGAAGATATTATTCAAAGCCTTGGAGTTTTCAAGAGCTTCCTCATCTTCAGCATCATTTCATTCAGCTTCTGGTTTTAAGCTTGTAGTTCTATCTTCAGAAGTGATCACTGGATGTTTCCATCCTTTTATCACAACTTTCCCTGCTTTATTTTCCATGATTTGAGAAATATAACCATCATTGCCTTCTAATAATCATAATTAGTGTCATCCAAGACAAGTGGTTTGTTGGTTGATTCTCCATCTTTCATTGTATCCATTTGAGCATAATTTATCTTCCTTAAAGCTCACTCAATAAGCTAGGGTGTCTACTCGGATACCAATTGAAATTTTGTTTCTTAAAGACAGATGTCGGACACTATGTCCTAGACAACTGGTTCGACAAGTTAAACCAGAGACACCGCAAAAGCAAGTCCTAGATGATGGAGCAGAAAAATAGTAAATAACACGATACTTGTTTACCCAGTTCGGTGAAATCGCACCTACGTCAGGGGGGTGAGTCCACAAACCAAGAAAGGAAATTCATTATTAGTACTTTAGTAAAATTAGTCTTACAAGTAACAACAAACCATATGTTGTTCAATTCCTCCTCCTAACATTACCCAATGACTTTCTATTTAGGACTCCCCCTAAACATGAGAACATACTCACTTTCTTCTCAATCACACAACCCATGATTGGAGATTACAACTCAATAATCAATATTGAATACTACCACTCAACTCTATACAAACCAACTATGCCAAATTACAGAAACATATTGGTGTACATACAGCAATAACAATGACTCAAAATAAACATTAGCACTCTAAAATCTTTAATGTATTGCTTAGCTTTCAATGTGGGTTTTGAGCTCCTTATATAGCATAATAATTATGGACTTTTCTTTAAAGATTTGAGATTTAATTTCATCCAGAATTAATGCACAATTTGTTAGATATTATATGTTTCATAAATATATCCAATAAGATATGATTTGTTTCAATTTAAATTCAAATTTAAATCTTCATTTAATTCTAAATCAATCTTCATCCAAGTGTCAAACAAATCACTTAATCATATTGTTAAGCAAATTAGCAATAAAATATGATCCAAGCTTTGGTCAGAAATTCCAAAACGCATCAGTATTGACCTAGTGCACAAGCCTCATATGTTGTCTGTCATGCTGGAGCATTGCGTCCAGCATGTGTTCCTTTCGCACCTCTATGCAGCTTAAGCAAGTTAGATAATTTTGAACACTTTGAATTTTCTCCATGTTATTGTTTTGCAAAATGTAGTCAATCCAAAAGGTCAATCAAATAGGAACTACGGGATGACTACTTTTATCTAAGAAAAAATATACAGTTGCTACCTTTTGAACCCTAACTAAGGTTTATCCAGAACAAAACAAAAATAAAGAGTAATCATTGCACCCATCAAAAGTGATCATGGTGGAAAATTGCAAAATGAGGAATTCGGAAAAATTTGTAACAAGAACAGTATTCGATATACTTTTTCCACTCCACAAACTCTCCAACAAAATGAGATAGTAGAGAGGAAAAATAGATCTCTAAAAGAGCTTGCTAGTTTCACCCTAACTTCTCGTAGCCTTACTCTCATCAACATCATCATTCAACTTCCATTTTCTTTACACTTTTGTTGTTCTTTGAGATTTCTTTCATCTTGAAGTATATGGCATGCAAAGTTTGTTTTGACACCTTTTCTGAATTTCTCTATTTCAACCTCAACTCATGCGCTTTAAAAGATACTTGCATTTCTTCAAACTTCATATTTAATAAATCTTGTGACTCCTCAATTGCCACAACAATGTGATGAAACTTGACAAGAGTTGTCAATACCTTCTCCACTTTCTACAATCCAAAAATCTTTTCTCCACATGCTTTGATCTGATTTATCAAAGTCACCAGCTTTCAAAAGAACACAGGAATAGTTTCATCATCATTCATCTGCAAATTCTCATATTGTTTCTTAAAAGATTGCAGTCTCACTTTCTTTAATTTCTTATCTCCACACACAACTACTTGAGAGTGTTCTGAGCCTCTTTGGTCGTTTCTTGATTGATAATCTTCTCGAAGATATTCAAATTCACACATTAATGGACTAAGAACAAATCTTTCCCAACTTTCTTGTTCATTTCACAATGAGCAACTCTTTGCACCTCAATAGCATTTGCCTCTAGTGTCAAAAAAATCATCATTTCACGATTTCAAACACATCTTGAAATCTAAATATTACTTTCATCTGCACACACCATTAATCATAATTCTCCCTTGAAAAAGGATAGATTGGTTGGGAATTGGTTGAAGGTAGTGCTCCCATTATTGTTGATAGTATTATCTAAAGCTGCATTGATTAAACAGACGGAAATGTATGAATACAAAGAAATTTGCAGACACATCAATTGTGTACAGATAAATGAACTTATATGTGATTCATTTTGAAACCAAATACCAAGAAAGTTTTTCAAAAAATGATAGTATGTACAAAGTTATTGCTATAATTTAATGCATTGGAAATTCCCCAAAAGACAACTTAAACAAAATTGAGAAGCTTATATGTAAAATTAGCCACAACTAGACAACTTCTCTTTTACTTTCATCCTTTGATTTATACAGTACTGAACTTCCACTGGAATCTTCTTCCATCACAGTAAAAACAATACCATCTCACAACACCTCCAACTTCTGGGTCTCAGAAGCTTCCTTGACAAAGTTGAGGCTTGTCTGTATTGGTTTCTTGCAATGCACTACAGAGATAAAGCAAAAACAAGGTTACTGTCTGTAAGTCTTTAGCTCAGATGTGGGTTAAGAAAAATGCAAGAACTGTCTCAATACCTTCTTTCTTATCTTCTTTATTGGATGCAAGGACAGAAGATTTCCACTTCTCATAATCCTGCGTTTCCATCTGTTTCTTTTTTTTATAACATGAACCCTATATACACAACAAAATGGTAACTTCATTATTCACATGAATTGGAAAAGCTAATACAGGAAGAATCCAATTGAACACTATGGTGCACACATTGAAGTCCAAATTATGCAATAGTTATGTGGAATCATTTTATGATTCTCCTATCAAATAGAGAGGCCACTACAATGAACAAAAAGATGCAACAGCACATAAACACCTAGTATAACCTTCAGTGGCAAGTAATTGTCGTCATTAGCATGTTTTAAAATTGGTAATGTTATTGCACTATATATTTGGTCCTTTTTAAAAAATATCAATTAATACACCTTGTAAACTGACCACTTTGAAAAATGTATTGATTAAGCAATAAACCAGCAGAAAAAAAAATGTATCACATGACTGATGCAAATTCAAATAAAAAATGTAAGAAATCAACTTCGGGTTTCCTATCATAACACATGCAGCAACTTAGAAGCAAGCTTTTATGCATTTATTGTTGTTGTGATCAAAATTGCTTTGATATTGTTAACATAGTTTTGCATTGTAAATTGTATATCTCAATTTCTGTTTAAACTACTACCATCAATTAGTAAGGTTGTACCACATCAATGCACAACTAGTATTTGAGAATGAAGAATTGTACAGGACCATTATGCATCAACCAACTTTTAACAAAAAAGTTGGGTCATTTCGAGTGTTATTGATATCTAGTCACAACAATTTCTAGGTTAAAAGCCTTTGTAAATTGCACCAAGCTACATGGTAAAACAATTATCTCTTCATATTCCAATTGAATTTTTCTCAAACCTTGTGTTTCACAACTCAACATTTCCTACAATCACTACACATTAACCTTCTTTAGTTTCCTTAATCAAGTAAATATGTGAATCCATTTCCTTCCCTAGTTTAGCTCCTAAGTCCGTAAATTGAAGGGGATAGATAGCACTTGTAAAAATTAAGCCATTCACAATTGTGGGACTTAATACCAAGCAACAAGGGATGGTCAAGGGTATCAGAAACATAGAACCAAGGGATAACATGAAAATGCAAGATTTAACAGACATTAAATTATCTCTAAGCATTATTCACATATAGTTTTAGACAGTTTCTAATCATAAAGATCCAACATTAAAGTAGAGAAGACATGGTCAAAAATCATGTCCCATTAAAAAAAGTAGTGAGGTAAAAGAACCAATCCAATTCAAGCATAATTGCCAAAATGAGGCCAACAGAAATAATCTTATGTCATGCAAATTTTAAGAGAGGTTAGCCGTGTATACCTCTGCTCCATCATCATCAGACAAATAGCCACCATCCTCAGCTTTTCTTTTGCTAGGCAATACATCAAGCAGATCTGCCAAAAGAGGAACAGCAGAAAAGATTAAGCTTTGAAACAATTAATCTGAATAAAACACACTATGTTAAGAAATATATACCTCTATTGGTCTTAACTTCTTTAGGGTCTTTCTTTTCTTTAGAAACCCCAAAAACATCATGGCACAAGTCTTTCATAGAAGTGGAAACCTGCATATGAAATTCACAATTCATTTAAATTCACTAACAGCACTCACAAACCTAATAAAACCATCACACTAGAGATTCATTGTACATAAAAATTCTTACACTGGAAAATTCTGATTCAGAAGTACCACAAAGTTCAATTAGCTTAATCTTATCAACTTTAAGCTGCAAAGAACAAACATAAATTATATCAATACAATAGCACATTATGATGTGTGTGTGTGTGCAAACCCACTCTTGGAAATATAGAGGTCATTACAAATGTACCTTTTGTTTCTTTGCACTTAAATAAAAAGCAACAGCCATGAACACCGGACGAGTAAAATCCGCACTAGCACGGCGAGCAGCCGGCAAGGAAGCAAGAAACCTATCCTTATAACTACAAGGATATATTTAGCATATCAGCAACACAATAGACCCAAGCAATGTAGTACTTTTTTTCTCAATAGCATTTTATCAAACACATAGCAGACATTACTACAAACATAAAATCAAGAACTTACAGCTTGAGACCATCGCGAACATAAGGTATAATCCTCACACAACCAAATCGAATAGCCAATTCTCTCACATCTAACTTCAACCTAAAACACTAAATTCATCAGTTTCAAAGAAAAATATTAAAGATGTGAAACAGAAAAATGAATTTATAAAAAAGGAAACTAACTTGACGCCGATGCCATTGTGAAGTGAATTGTAAGATCTGATATAAGCTCGCTCAGACATTCCACTGAGTTTCACAGCGGAAGATCGATCAAACAGAACACCAAGCCTTGTCGCCGCGATCTCCATACAGATGATAGCTTTGGCAACCTCGCCCTAAAAAAAACAGTTACAAAATGACAATCAAACGGTTATGGAATGTAACTAACAACAATGCGGTTAGGAAATCGAGCTTACGACGCCGATGATGGAGGAATCAAATTGGACATCGCAGAGACGACGGAGTTCGGCGGTTTTACGGATAAGGATTTTTGAATCGGAGAATCCGAGTTTTTTTGCGATTTCTGAGATATCCATTTTTATTTTTTTTGTTTAGGTTTTTCTGAAACTGAATGGAGGAATGATTATTGTTGAGAAATGGAAGATTATGAAGCGAGATTTGCATGTTAGTGTTTTTTATTTTCTTTTTGTTTTTCGAATATTTCCCGCGCGGTGTTTGCCGGGAAATATTTCATTTGGCGCCCCTCTAGGACAAAAATTGATTTTCCTGATTTGTTTTACATCAATAATGAATAATAACTAAAATAATTAAAACCCCAAATATTTGTATAGGGAGATCAAATTATTTTATCATAGATTTTGTTTTGCATGAAGTTTAAATTTAGTGTTAATTTTATGTCTTTTAACTTTTTTCTATACATCTTATTTTTATTTGTCAACGAATCTCAATTATCATAACATTTGTCTAATTTTATGCAAAATGAGAATAATTTTCCTTATATCTTAAATCAACAAAATAATTTATATTTTGAAAAATACATCTCTTGTCTCAAATTCACACTATAATTTAAATTTTCAATATTTTTTTCATCTCAAATCCAAATGTGGATTTTGTAAAACAAAACTTCCAACTAAAAGAGGATGTGGTTCTCCTTCAATAATGACTTAACATTTCAAAGAATTCAATCGAAAAGGATATATTTCTTGGGAAAAGGTCGGGGAAGCTTCTAAAAACATTGTGACTAAAGAAGAAACTCGTGGCACTAAAAGCTCGATGGCACGAAATTAATTCATTTGTTCAAAAAGTTTGTTGGATGCTATGAACAAGTTGTGGCCATACAGAAAAATGGGAGCTTAAAGAGCAATATTATTTGAGTTACATATAATATTTATTTTCAAGATGAAAGTGAAAAGTTCACATTTGAGAATGCGTAAAGATTATTGAAAGATGAACTCAAATGGTGTGCAGGTTCATCGAAATCCTTTAAAAAACATGAAATTTAACTTTTGGAGTTTATACTTTATCTTCCAATCCACTGACACCAATAAGCAACAAATAGAAGTCACTGTCACCTACATTATTATGTCGTTCAGTTGGTCATACGACAATCAAAATGAAAGAGAAATAAAAGATTGTGAAAATATCGACTTCCAATATCAATTATAATACTTTGAAAGATGAGTTCCAAAAAGTGAATTGATGTTAGAGTTTACACATGTTTATGCGTGTATCGAGGGTGAGAAAGTCGAGATAAAAGAGAAAAAAATCGATGCACATATAAAAATTTGTGAAAATAAAATAAAGATGTCGAAGATCAATGATTTGCAAATATTTACGAATAATGCATCAAATATGAATTCAAGACAATTATGAGCTCGTGATTGTTATATGACATTAATAAAGAAAAACATGTACTTAATTGATATAATTATGTATGTTAAATATTTTTATATTCTTATAATTTTCATGGTTTTTATTATAGAACTAGGAGTATGTGTTTAAATAGTATGTTATTCAAACTAGTCGTTATTTGAATTAGTCGTTGTAAATAGTCTTGTAAATACGCTTAACATGTAGAATAAACTTCACAATTTTTTCCAACTTCTTGTATTCACCCCCAATTTGTTATTATTGTTTGTTCAATATTAAACTTAACTTTAAATAGACCATTTTAATCATTCTCACATTACAATTATGGATTATATGAATGATACGCGGATGAAAAATTGTGAATATTTTCTTTGAAAGCCATTTACAATAAGATGTTGCGTGCTCTAGTAGGCCTAGACGTCGAAGAAAGGACATATGGAGAAATTATGAATATTGACAAAAGTTATTATTCAATTATTATTTTTCAGAAGCTCCAATTTACACATACGAGTTGTTTCTTTAAAGATATTAAATGCATAAACATTTGTTCCTTCACATTGTTGAAGATTTTGGTTTGCTTAATGAATATTTTTAACTGAGTATTTATACAACTTGTATGTTGAGTATTTTAGAGCTACAAAAATGCATTGTTGTTATACATATGTTGTCATATGGAACATCTTATGGTAATGTGGATAACTATTAAAAATTAGTGAAACCAACACATTCAAATGTGTTGATAAATTTAAAAGGGGTGTGGTTTCGTGTTAAAATCACAATAATTATGAAAGCTAAGAGACATTAAACATTTACTATATATGGGAGAGGCATATGACTTTCCATGTATGTAAGAAAGCATTGATTGTATAGACAGTGATTAGAAACACTGTCTCATTGCTTTGAAAGGGCAGTGTGTTTGAGATGATTGTGATAAATCAATTGTTATGCTTGAGGCATTAAGTAAACAAGATGTATGGATTTGACACACACTCTTTGAAATAGTAGGTTCAAATAATTATATTAATGTGTCAAACCAATCCAATATTTTCAACAATGTTCTACAATGGCAAGCTCATGATGTCCATTATAAAATTAATTGTATTAAGTACAACATGGGTTTATATCTATCAAATGTCATTTATCCTGAATGAACCACAGTTGTAAAAAAAACATCTTAATGCCACGAGAAGATAAAAGAAAGTTATTTATCCAACATTCGGAATGTGTGATAAAGGATATTAAACAGACATTTGGAGTTCTCCAATATCAATTTGTGATCATATGTGATTAGAATTGATATTGACATTTAGATACTCTCGAATGTATAATGGATATGTGTATCTTATTGCATAATATGATTGTTGAAGATAGACACGCCACATATGGTAATAAATTTGACTATTTTTATAATCATCTTATAATTGATTTTCGAGAGTTTTTACATAGAAGAATTGGTGTTCATGATTGTTGTAAATGTGCCTTAAAACCTTTGTTGATGAAGAGAAAGAAAATATATTTTGGAGATTGCATTTACCGCAAAAATCAGACAAAAAGTCGAGAAAAAAACGGTCGGTGAATAGTTTTGTTCATACGGTGAATAGTGTTTTTGAGTTTTCGGGTTTTTTTTATTCGTTCCATGGATCCATGTGATTTTGGGCTTTGTTTGTTGGGTATTTGCTATTATAAATATGTATTTCTTATATGCTTAGTGTGTGACAATCTTAGAGTTTACACCAACAAAGGAGACCAAGGGTTTAAAGGCATAGCATAGGATTTTAGCTATTCACGGGGGAAACCTTAGAAAAGCAAAGGTTTAGGTAAATCTTTGGAGTTGTTTAAGGTTCTTGTGAAACACTATTACACCTTGGGTTTGAGTGATTCATATATTGAGAGTTGGAGAGGTTGAGAAACACTTTGGTAGAAAATAAGGTAGTTCTTGGGAACATGAAGGTGTTAGCTCCTAAATTCGACGCCTCAGCTAGAAAGAAGGTATCCAAGACAAAAGGGTGGAGAGTACCTTGAATGCAAGAAAATGGTCGAAAGAAGGAAGAAGCTAAGTCGAAGGACTCACCCAGAGGCCAAGGGTTCGACCGCCTGCCGATAACGAATGGTGCGTCGAAGTATTTGAAATTTGAATGTTAGAGGAAACAGTTTTGCTTGTGGAAAATTGAGGGAGACACGTGTCACCTTATGAATAATGGATCTGTGCATTTGAGACAAGTGGCGGAAGGAGATTATGGTGGAAGTTATTAGAGGTTATTTTTTGTTACTATAAATAGAGTGTCTTAGACATATCCAAAGTGTATTGTAATTTACTATTGTACAAATTACACTTGAAATTACTCCAAGTATCCGAGTGTAGAGAAAGCGAGTATTGTAAGAGAATGTACGTGATGTAAACACACCATCTTTTAAACTTAATGCAATTTACTTGTTTTTTTTTTACTTTAAGTTTTACAAAGTCTTTTATTGCCTTTATTGTCTTTACCCTTTTTACTCCTTACCTTATTCCTTTTCTTCCTACGCAATTCTTTTCTCTTCGTCCTCAATCTAAATTCACCTTTACCAACAAACTTTCTTCTCTTTTATTAGAAGCCTTATTTTACCTTCAAATTAACCCGTAGTCGAATAAATGTTCTTTTAGGATTCTGTTTATCCCAACCCTATTCGAGTGTGGAACTTGGATAAATTCTTAAAACCAAAAATAATTCTCTTAGCACATGTCCTAGGATCAATCTGATCGATCCTGTGAGTCACCAAAGTTAGATTTGGAAGATCAGCGGTTGTTTTTCAATTTTCAAGGGAAACAAAATGGCACGCCCAGTGGGACAGTGCTAGAAAATCTATTTTATAAAACTAAACTTATAAAAAATTCTGCAGTTATACTGGTCCCTTTTCGTGAGAAGGTACACTTTTCTGTTACTGAGAAGTGGTAAAATTACCGCTATAAACGAAGAGACGCGATCAAGACGAAACAGTAAGAACATGGCTACGGATATAAACCAGCCAGATAACTCCAACCAACAAGGAGACGGTTCCATCGAAGGAATAAGAGACGAGGGAGTTCCCCTTCCGATACCGTCGACTGGAGAACAAACGGTGCTTCCTGTTAGGCCAGTGTCGACGCCTTCAGCACTTGGGGTGGGATCGACAGTGATAAGGCCTTATACTCAGCCAGTGTTGGAATACATTGGTCACCAGACGTCGAATCCTCAAATTTTGTTAGGAGGAAGTTCGACGTCCAGGCAGTTTGTGCCTCCTGGTTTTTCACAGTCACCAAGAAACCCCTCATGTGGGATGCCCACTGGTATGATGCAAGGGCTCCAAAGTGCACCCCCTATATTCTCAGATCAAGTGATGGCTTCGCCACTGCAAGGGTCGGGGTCAGGTGTGAACACGAGTTGAAACCCCCAGAGTTTAGGGTATTCGACATAAGGCCCCAATTTGACCAACATCTCAGTTGCATGTTTGAGACAACAGATGGATGAAAGTAACCTACAGATGGTTCAGACTTTGTCATAAACCATAGGTGAAATATTTCAGCCATTAATCCAAAATACAACCCAGACCAATCAACAATTGGCGGTATAATTAACAAGATTGGCTGAATTCATGGGGGTACCTCCCTTAGCCAGAAACCAAGCCGCAGTAGCGAATGCTCCGCGAGATAACCTGGAGAATATGATAGAAGTCGACGTAGGAAACCAAGGAAGGATAGTCCCTCCGGTAGCCGAAGGGCTTAGGGAAGAGCCTTTGCAAAACCAACCCCGTGGCTTGGGAGAAAGAAATCCAGGAGTGGTGGTTGTGAATCGAAACCAAGACGCGGATAATGTAGTCCAGCGTGTTCGTCGAAACAACATAGTCGTAAACAATAATATAACGGCCATGGTCGAGAGAATTATGGCCAGAAATGGGTTAAACACCGGTTTTACTAGGCCAAATTACACTTCACCTATAGTAGACTATATCCTTCAGGCGGAGTTACCTCCTAGGACGAAAGTACCTAAATTCACTAAGTTTTCAGGAGATACGACGAAATTCACCGTCGAACATGTGGCTCGTTACTTAATTGAGGCTGGAGAGATAGCGAACGACGAAAGCCTTAGGATAAAATACTTCTCAAGTTCCCTTACTAAGAACGCCTTCACCTGGTCCACGACGCTTCCCCCTAACACGATATGTAACTGGACCCATTTAGAGCGTTTGTTTCATGAACAGTTCTATATGGGCCAGACTAAAATTAGCTTGAAGGAACTAGCTAGTGTGAAGCGTAAATTCTCTGAACCAATAGAGGAGTACCTTAATAGGTTCCGTTTTCTCAAGGCCAGATGCTTCACGCAGGTCCCTGAACATGAGTTGGTCGAAATGGCCGCTGGTGGTCTCGACTACTCTATTAGGAAAAAGTTAGACACCTAGTACCTAAGGGACATGGCCCAATTAGCCGATCGGGTTCAGCAACTCGAAAGACTCAAAGATGAAAAGGCTAAGTTTAATAAAAATAAAAAGATAGCTTTTGTCGAATTTAATGATAACATTGAAGGTCTGTGTGACGAATCCATGAGTTTCGACGATGGTGAAGTGGATCTTGCTGAACTCAAGCAAGGGCTGTAACACCCCACTTCCCAAATTAAATAAAATATAAACATTATAAATAAACATCAGAGTTTTCCCCAAAATAGTGGGATATCACATCACCAAATTTTTATAAAAATACTTTATTAATTATTCTCAAAAATAATACAGCGGAAAACATTATTCCAACATTCTCGGCCATCCGCCAAATTTCGTAAAATCTTTATTATTATAATTCACAAAAAAAAAGTGATACGTCACAGGATTACAACCAGTTTGACATAAAACAATTAAAACACCCATATCCCGTGTTACGTATCAGAGCATCCTAGACTCGACTGGCACACCACCATCCAAGCTATCTAAGTACCTGGATTATCTGTACTTCCGGAGAAGCACAGACACAACAACAACCAAGGGGTGAGAAAACATGATCAAAAATATATTGGTAATGTAATACATGTAAACAAGGTAGTAAAACACACCAACACACCAATATTCACCCCAACAACTCCATATAACGAACCTACTGTTCAAATTACAATATAACATATTATAATGCAAATATGCAACTCAACACCATGCATGCGGTACCGACTCATTGGTTCATTCAATCGAACCTGGATAGATCACTTACGCTCCTCCTGAGACATGATCTATCCCCCACCATTCTCCACCAAGGAGTACGGATGAATCACTTACGCTCCTCCTGAGACATGATTCATC
This sequence comes from Lathyrus sativus, assembly GCA_963859935.3. Lineage (NCBI taxonomy): Eukaryota > Viridiplantae > Streptophyta > Magnoliopsida > Fabales > Fabaceae > Lathyrus > Lathyrus sativus. The sequence goes on from OZ012736.1 coordinate 14,287,220, forward strand.
CCACCAAAACACCATGATATGCACACACCAATGCATAACTATCATATTTAGGCACACTAAGTGCACACGATCCTCCTGATCATATCATCATACATCAATGCATATATGTGTAGATATATTACACCAACACCATATAAATCAATCAGATAGTAAATAAATTCATACTATAACACCATATATAACCACATCCCAACACCCGGGAACACACGATCCTACTGATCACTACATACATATACGTTAACCAATTGTTCACCAACAATATCAAGGAAAACGAGTACCATCACCAAGTAAACAAGTTCATACTTTATCACCAAGATATAAACACGTCCCACCACTCGGGAATACACGATCCTACTGATCACTACACCATGCTCCGCATGATTCATACACCAACTAATTATCCATTTAAATAATTAGTAACGGAAATCACATACTATCACCGAGTACTCACTCTATAACACTCAATCATCTCCCCTATAATCAACAAAGTCCAAGGGCACTACACTCTTAGCGCACACAGTATAACAGCATAGAAAAACCCCATTCTGCTACGCTCGCTACACCCTCGCTAGGCGAGCTCCCAGCGAATGCTCGCTACCTGTTCGCTTAGCGAACCTCCTCGCGAAGGCAAACAGAACCTACTAGACTCACTCGCTACCTCACTCGCTAGGCGAGCACCTAGCGAACGCTCGCTGCCTTCTCGCTAAGTGAAGTGCTAGCGAGTTGCCTGCGACTTCTCAAGTTCTCACAGTTCAGAATTCTCACTCTTCTCTGATTCAAGCCTATTCTATAACATCCACTTCCTATACTATCCGTATTACGACCAATGCATATTAGGCTTATCAATCTTCCTATAATTCTACTCCAGATCAACATTACGGCACACTACCGACACTTTAGAGTTACTCTGAACCTTACTCAAACCAAACCAACACCAACAGTCAATCAACAATGGCAACATCAAACATCCGTACATCATCATATACATATTATTCCAAAGTCATCACTTAAACAATCTATCGACACATCAAAAAGGTCACACAGAACTTCCCTAAAACCGTAAACCCAACCTATACGCCAAATTAACCAAAAACAACAATTCACCAACACTCAACATATTTCAATCTATCAACATCAACATAACTCAACAATCAATAGCATGTCAATATAAAACTTCATCAACGATACATTCCTACGGGGTTAAGGAATCCCCACTACCCTATACATGTATATACCATTCCCAATCAAGTTTCTCCCCCCTTACCTTGTTAATCGGTTGATCGATGAAATTCTTCCTGGATTTGGTCTCTTGGCCTCCTCTTTTCTTTCCGTTCTTCGTTCCCTTTTTCCTTCGTTCTTCTCACTTCTCTCGTTCTTTCCTCTTCTCTCTTTCTATCGCTCTTTCTCTCTTCCATCTTTCTATCGTGTTATTTTCTCTAATACTTCCCCCATCCCTTCATATTCTATTTTCCTTTTTATTTCCTATCCCAATAATAATAATAACTAATAAAAATAATATAATAATAATAACTAATAAAAATAATATAATAATAATAATAATAATAACTAATAAAAATAACATAATAATAATAATAATAATAATAATAATAATAATAATAATAATAATAATAATAATGTTATTATTATTATTATTATTATTATTATTATTATCACACCAATTTCCCACGATATATGGTAATCCCTTTTCTCTCTATTCCAACTTTTCTAATATCTCCTTGGTACCCCTTCATATTTCCTTCCTCACGGTTTCTATCATGACTTTTCATATTTCCATTCTAACTTCCCAATAACCCTTCCACCTCTTATTTTACTTATTTCAACCACTAATATTCCCAATAATAATTCTAATATAATAATTATAATAATCATTATAATAATAATAATAATAATAATATAATATAATACTATTATAATATTATAGTAATATTCAACATAATAATAATAATAGTAATACACCCAACAATAATTATAATTATAATAATAATAATAATAATGATAATAATAACAATTATATTAATACTAATAATAAAATAATATGAATAATAATAATCTTAATATTAATAATACTAATATAATATTACTAATATTAATAATACTAATCATAATAATACTATTAATAATAATAATAATAATAATATTATTATTATCTCACCAAAATAATAATAATATTAATAATACTGATAAATATAATAATATATAATAATAATACCCCCACCAATATTACTATTATTCATTATATTATCATATTCACACCAAAAATCATAATAATATAATAAATATATTAATAATAATATTATATTCTCCATATTAATAATATTACTACAAATATTAATAATAATCATAAATATAATAATAATAATAATAATAATAATAATAATAATAATAATATTAATACCACCACCAATATTACTATTATTTCTTATATTATTATAAACTCACCAAATTACCACCAATGATCTCCCATCTCAGGGACACCCACCAAACATCATCAAATACACCCTACCAAAGGGCACATCAACATATAATATTTAAAATAATAATAAAATGACTAAATAATTAAAATGGATGTTACAAGGGCCACCTTACTTATGCAAAGTATTAGCTCCCCCGCAAGGAAAGAGTTATGTCGAATCTGAAAAGAATGATAGGTTCCCAAAGAAAACATATACCTTCGACATCACAAAATGTGATGAAATCTTCTATTTGTTAGTTAAGGATGGACAAATGATAGTGCCTTTTGGCGCCAAAATGACGTCCCTATAGCAAAGGAAGAAAAGAGGATTTTGTAAATATCATAACTTCTTGGGTCATAAGACATCTCAATGTTTTATTTTCAGGGACCTCATTCAGAATGCGATCCAAGAGGGACGTCTAAAGTTAGGAGAGAAAGTTAGTGGCCAAATGAAGGTCGACTCAAATCCTCTGCAGACGGCAGACGCAAATTACACAGAGTCACTCGAGGCTAATATGATCGAAGTTGTCAGTGGTTACGACTTCGCAATCGAAGTAACAGAGGTTGTTGGCAATCCCATAGACAAAGCTGTAATGGCGAAAGTTACCATCAGTTTTGGACAGGAGAGCTGTGTCAAAATGGAAGTTAATAGCTGTGACCAAAGGGGTGAAACCAAAGGCCCAAGCAACATGAACAATCTGGGTTGGGAAATAGTGACCAAGGAAACAACTGATGACTTCGTTAAGATCGATGAAGCCACCAAAGGCGTGGAGTTAAGCTCGAAGAAGCTTAACCTGGCCAAAGAAATTGAGATTAACATGGTCCAAATCACTCAACATGAGGAGGTAGCGGATAGTGAGTCAAACTACCAGGAAACACACACAAGGGAAGCCTACCCAGAACAGGAGGAATCCATCGTTTCTTTCCTTCACCGCTGCCAGCAAAAGGGTTCTAGTGTGATGCTCTGTCCCCGATGCAGCGCCATATTTGACAAGAAGGCTGCACAAAAGTTGGAGGGGACACGAAGGTTAAAGCAAGAAAGCGAAAAGCCAAGATTCGACCCTCGAAGAGGCCTCCAGCAGAGATCTGACCCTCGCATAAGGCCTCCGATGAACAAGCCCACTACCTTCAAGCCCAATGCTGAGGCCACTGATGGAAAGTGGACAAAGCCTAATGAGAACAAGCAGCAAGGGCATAAGAGATGGAAAATTTTTGAAGTACAAAGGGGATCTTCGTTAAGCTATCGAAAAGAATTTCAGTCTTCGAAGGCTGCTCATGTATCAGAAAATTACAAAGGGAAAAATCCCATGTCTCGATCCCAATGGAGACGTGAGCAGAGAAGAAGGAAAGCACATAGAGAAGGTGCACATAAAGACCAACCACAGTCCAGCACCAATATTCCCACAAAGCAGCAAGATCGAATAGAGGTTTTTGAGAAGACACATGTAGGAAGAAAGTTGTTTCTAACACGGATTGAAGAACAAATAAAGTCGGTCGACAATGAAATGACCGATAACTTTGATGAAGATTCTGATGATACGTTGGATATTCTGGTCAACGTAGTATCAGTGATGCCCAGGGAGTTCGACAAGGTTCCAGTAGTCGAGAACTCAGACGCCTATACGGACTGGGAAATAATGGCTCATAAGCCGGTATGCTATTATGTAATGAACAACGGTTGCGTCGAGGAGCAAAATGCTTTCTTTGAACAACCAACGGAGGCAATGAAAAACCATCTGAAGCCTCTTTATATTACAGCACAAATAGAGAAGGTCCCAGTCAACAAAATACTGGTGGACTGCGGCGCTACGGTGAACTTGATGCCGCATTTCTTGCTGAACAAAATTGGGGAAAGTGAGACAGACACCAAGCCACACAACATGGTGTTATCAAATTATGAAGGGAAGGTGGGTTCGACTATGGGGGTCATTTAGGTGAATGTCACGGTCGGAACCATCACCCGTCCGACTGTCTTCATGGTGGTAGAGACCACTACCAATTATAATCTATTACTTGGAAGAGAATGGATCCATGGAGTGGGGGCAGTATCATCGTCGATGCATCAGAGGATTGCTATCTGGAGACCAGATGGTATTGTCGAAAACATCGAAGCGGATCAGGGATACTTTAAAGCACATATAAATCAAATTGATAGAGGACAGTTTGACAAACATTTGGCCAATATAGGGACATGTGAACCTGCAGACTTCGACTTTACACCTAATGACGAAGTGTATTGTTCGTTGTATCTGCATCCCGTCGAGGGTTTCCGATGGGACAAGGAAGTTCCAGGCGAAAGGTTACCATACCTTGGCGAACTTCCCGTAGACCCCATTTGCTGGGGAAGTGAGTTCGACGATGATGACTGAAGCCGCAGCGCTTCAAAAGATTTCGGCCTATATGGCCGAGACTAAACTACAAATGGCCTTGGAGGCCGCTAATAACAAAATGGTTGAAGGAGCCAATGAAAAATCCAAACAAGCAGGTCCAGTTGGGTATTTCGACCCTAATATTCAATACGAGGGGCAAAGACTCGACGCCATATACGACGATGAGCCTTTGGGTTTCGAAAAGGATCCTTTGGCCAGCGATGTCAAAATGTTGGCGCAAGATCCACTGGAGGAAGTTGACCTGGGAGATGGAGCAATCAAAAGGCCAACTTATATCAGCGCCAGCCTCGACCCCCAACTTAGGGTCGAAATCATTCAGTTACTACGAGAGTACAGGGATTGTTTTGCTTGGGACTACGACGAAATGTCAGGTCTAAAAAGAGATCTAGTCGAGCATATGCTACCAATTAAGCTTGGCAAAAAACCAGTCAAGAAGAATCCAAGGCGCTTCGCCCCTGAGATCCTCTCAAAAATAAAGGAGGAAATCGAAAGACTCCTCTGATGCAAATTCATCCGTACAACTAGGTATGTCGAATGGCTAGCAAATATTGTGCCAGTCATAAAGAAAAACAGATTGTTAAGGGTCTGTATAGACTTTAGGGATCTGAATTCAGCAACCCCTAAAGATGAGTATTCGATGCCAGTGGCAGAAATGTTAGTTGATTCAGCTGCTGGCCACAAATACCTTAGCATGCTGGATGGATATTCTGGTTACAACCAGATTTTCATTGCTAAGGATGACGCTCCTAAAACAGCATTCTGTTGCCCAGGGGCCTTAGGCACTTACGAATGGGTAGTGATGCCTTTTGGCCTAAAGAATGTCGGGGCAACATACCAGCGGGCGATGAACTCGATTTTTCATGACTACATTGAGTCCTTTATGCAAATTTACATTGATGACATTGTGATAAAATCTGTGTCAGGAAAGGCTCATGTGGAACACCTGCGCAAATCCTTCATGAGAATGAAGAAATTTGGACTCAAGATGAATCCCCTCAAGCGTGCATTCTGTGTGCAAGTAGGAGATTTTTTGGGTTTCGTAGTCCATAAGAAGGGGATAGAAATCAACCAAAACAAAACGAAGGCCATCAGAGAAGCGAAAGCGCTATCCAACAAGAAGGAACTTCAGTCCTTGCTGGGCAAAATAAATTTCCTAAAGAGGTTCATATCGAATCTCAGCGGAAAAACACAAGCCTTTTCGCCATTACTTCGAGCTACTAAGGAGAAGTTCGAATGGACGAAAGATCAACAAGAGGCCTTCGACAGGATCAAAGACTACTTGACTCATCCTCCAGTCCTTGCACCTCCATGTCGAACCAAAAACATGAGATTGTACATATCAGCATCAGACAAAACTCTAGGGAGCATGCTTGCTCAAGAGGATGAGAGTGGCGTTGAAAGGGCCATTTACTACCTTAGTAGAGTTTTAAATGATGCAGAAACTAGGTATAGTGAAATAGAGAAATTATGCTTATGTTTGTATTTCTCATGTATGAAGTTGAAGCAATATATAAAACCAGTTGATATTTACGTGTCTTCACATTTTAATGTTATTAAGCACATGTTGTCAAAACCTATTTTGCATAGTCGAATCGGTAAATGGGCATTAGCATTAACTGAGTGTTCATTGACTTATAGACCGTTGAAAGTGGTAAAAGGGAAAATAGTGGTAGACTTTATTGTTGACCACTCCATAAATGAAAACACCATGAACTTTGTTGAACTAGAGCCTTGGAAGCTATACTTTGATGGGTCTAGTCACAAGAACGGGACAAGCATAGGTCTATTGATCATTTCTCCTGACAAAATTCCAACAAAATTCAATTATAGGGTCGAGGGCCTATGTTCTAATAATGAGGCTGAATACGAAGCTTTGATCGTCGGACTTGAAATTTTGTTAGAATTGGGGGCAACCCGAGTCGAAATAATGGGAGATTCAGAGTTGGTTGTAAAACAGCTAACAAAGGAATATAAATGCGTTAAAGAAAATCCCATCATGTATTTTGATGCGTCCGCAAGTGCACGGAAATATCGAAGTAATATAAAAGATTGTCGAACCCACAGAGACCAATATCAATCTACCGTTATCTACTATTACGGCGTAAAGCTAAGGCTAATGGAATTAGGAAAGCTAAATGCGAATGAAATTAAATGCACAAGAAATAAAGATTTTTGGTTTAAAGAAATGCGGTAAAGGAATATCGGTATGTAACGCTTTAGCTATCGGGAATTCGGCAGGTTACCGGTGCCTTTTTGTCTATTGCAAACACCTTTCAGGAGAACTTACTCGTTTAAAGACCTTCGTCTCACGATGGTTGTTGACTCGGGTCATAATTCTAAGGGCCGAATGTACGTTTTCGCTATCCCATTCGGGGTTAAAACTACTTTTTGTAAACAAATAGATTCTAATTTCTTTTAAAGCGCTTTCGTTGTGTCTAAAATCAATGCCTAGTTTTTACTATCTGGTTCTAGCCTCAGCTGTCGCTTGTTGGTTCGTACCTTAATATAGTTTCCCACTGTCGTGGCGAAACCACCGTAAATAGCTTCTCACTGTCGTGACAAAGGTTTATTTAGAATTTAGATTAAAAACTACGGCCAGAAAGGTTGTTTGTAAAAAGGGAAGGTGCCGGTTACTATCGAATCCTGTCCTACCAATTCGGTTACATACCGATAAAACTAATTTAGCTAGACATGATAATTAATGCAAACATAAATAAACAATGGCAGCAGAATAATATAACATGCATACTGACAGAAATAAAATAATAATTCAATTAATAAAAACCTGTAAATCGTACTGATCTCGAATCCTTGAGTAGTCCTCCACAATGTCGGCAGGATTCTACTTTGGCGAGAATTAAAAGGTACAGGAACAAATAAAGCGATACAAATGAAATAAAAGGAAAAGAAATGGAAAATAATGCAGGAAAGTAAAATTGGCTTCAATGGGAATTTTGGCAGTACTTCGATATCGAAGGTTCCCCCTAAAACTGTGAATCTAAGGCCTATTTATAGGAGATAATTCACTCTTCAACTTCCAGAGATCATGGGTGAGTTATGGAGGGAGTGGGAGTAACTTCCAGTAGTGGGCAGTGAGTGGAGAAAGTGTAGGAAGAAATTAGGTTGAGATTGATCGTGGCTGCTTCTGATTTGAACGTACTGATATTTTGTCTGCGTGACGGTCGTCATGAAATGTGACGGTCGTCATACGCATGACGGTCGTAATGGACCTGTGACGGCTGTCACATCAGAAAAATCCATTTTTTCTGTTTTTCTTCTCTCTTTTCCTTCCATTTCTTCTTCTTTTCTTTCTTTAATCCAAATTCTCCCCAATCTGCAAAACGAAGTAAATTAATCATATAATAGAACATAAATCAAGATAAATTAATAATAGTCACAAATAAATGCATGTAAATCAAGCCAAATAAATGATATGATTTCGCGTTATCAAACACGCCCACACTTAAACCATTGTTTGTCCTCAAGCAATCAGCCAACACGTTAAAAAGAAATAAGCATAGTTTGAAACAAAAACATGATGAGACTCTAATCATACGTGGCTGCTAGGCTAATGTTAGATCAATAGGTACTAAATATCAATACCAAGGATACCATAACGACACAATTTCAAAAACTCCCTACTTATGCAAACCAATCGGAATCATGTCATTATAACTCAACCTATATCTCATGCTCTCTTTCACCCCATTTCATTATAGTGCAATCACATTAAGCCCGTTATCCATACACATTCATGGCAAGTAAACCTGTTAGTGACTGTAATCTCGATGCTATTTCATTTTTTTTTCCTGCAAATATGCTTAAGCATCAATTCAACTTAAAAAGTTTGTACCGTTAGGCTAAGTGCTCGGGTGAGGAGCACCTAACTTAGAAGGAACATGTCTTTTTCTTCATAATTTTTCTTCTTTCTTAATTTCTCATTTTTACACTAGAGATCATACACTTATTTGCATCGGTTTCTTACTTAGTGTGTTTAGGATGGTGTTGACTGCTTAAATAAACTACTTAGGGATTACTACAAGAACCTGGAGCTTTAAGGTTTCGGCATAATGGATACTCAAATTGATTTTGCATATTTAGGGGGTTAAGGGTGTCAGGGCGGTATCAATTTTATCAAAACTTTCCCACGTTTTTCTAACATAGCCTGGACAGCCTATATACTTTCAGAGAATCATGTCATGAATCGAAGCAAAAATTTGTTGGAGGTTAGAATTTTGAAATTTTGAAATATTGAATAACAAGCGAAAACCACGCATAAAGACTCGACAACACATGCAAAGATTTTGACATAATATTAAAAACAGATAAAATTCCTAGAAGCATGAAATAAAATGTAAAACAATAGAGTTCCTCCCCCACACTTAAACCAAACATTGTCCTCAATGTTTTAGTAAAAGAGGGAAAAGGAAAGATAGAACCTGTATGAATGCTACTGCTCTTGCTATCCTTGTCTTTGTTGATCACTTCTACTTCGGCGGCGGGCATTTTGAGATACCTTTGTTTGTTAATTCTCGAACAAGCTCATCATGTTGCTCGCGTCAAGAGGAAGTACTCATCATCAGTGTTCCCACCAGCAGCGACACTCGTAGGAATGTCCGTGGGCATAGCTCATCTTCTCAGATCGTCATCTAGAGAGTTTTCGCTTAGATATAGCTAAAGAGTAACAAGCGATACATTTCTTTATTTTCTGCAAATTTAAACAAACAAATTAAAATAAAGACCTTGTGGGTTGCCTCCCATACAGCGCTTTGTTTAACGTCGATAACTCGACAGCCAAGGAGTGCAAGTACTCATGGTGGCTCTTTCGAGAATGGTTCATCGCTCGAAATTTAAATGGTTTTCGGTTTCCATGGCCACTTATCAAGCCATTTCTCATATTCTTCACCTTTTTTTTTCTTTCTTCTATAGGGTGGTTCATTGTTTTAAACTTGTGGTGGTGGTTCTGAATCTATCCGGCGTATCAGCTTTTCAAATTTGGGTTTAGTTATTCCGTCCACCACCTCAAAAGTTAATCGTACCCTTTTAACAGTAATAATGACCTTAGTTTCACGGTCCTCGAATTTTCTTTTCCTATGAGGGGCCTTAGACAAAGGTGCATTGGTGTGGGTATTTTCCAGTACCTCCACATATGTTTTGGATTGGGAGTCTACCTTGGCTTCCACAACCAATTGTGAGAAAGAATTAGGTGGGGTATATGGAGGAGGAGCAACAATGGGTGCTTCCTTCTCTACCTCTTTGACAACCTCCCTCTCGGGTGGTGTCAGTGGATTTTTCTCAATAATTATGCTTGTCTCACCAAAACTCTCCTCAGACTCATCATCACTTTCCCTAAGATCTTCTATTTGTTCTTCATTACTAGTGGTTACAACATTCACATGGCTCTCAAGGAAGGGTCCTAGAGATGTTTGTGTAAGCAAAGAGGTTTGAGTCTCCAAAGCCTTGCTGTGAGTCGCGAGGGAATCGACTATAATGCTCATCTGCTTAAGGTCTTCATTAATTTGGAGATGTTGTTTTCTAAAGTCTTCATTTTGGAGAGTTTGTGTCTCCACAAAGCGCTCCATCATAGATTCGATCCTAGAGTGAGTAAACGTCCCTTTGAATTCTTCTAGTAATAGTTCAAGGTTGGATGTGTCGAATTCTTGCGTTTCCTCATAGTATTGGGAGTAGTCATCATAGAGGGAATTTGGTCGAGAATGCGTCGTATTGAAATCTTCTAGTAATATTTCAAGGTCAGATTTAAGCGGAGCTTGTGGTTCCTCAAAATACTGGGGGTGGTAGCTATAATAATGAGGATGGTAGTTATAAGGGAAATTTGGGTTATACATAGTAATTGAGATAAGAGTGCCTTAGTCTATACTATGCAACAATGGAATCACAATATTGACTGTTGATCCCCGGCAACGGCGCCAAAAACTTGATGCGTCCGCAAGTGCACGGAAATATTGAAGTAATATAAAAGATTGTCGAACCCACAGAGACCAATGTCAATCTACCGTTATCTATTATTACGGTGTAAAGCTAAGGCTAATGGAATTAGGAAAGCTGAATGCGAATGAAATTAAATGCACAAGAAATAAAGATTTTTGGCTTAAAGAAATGCGGTAAAGGAATATCGGTATGTAACGCTTTAGCTATCGGGAATTCGACAGGTTACCAGTGCCTTTTTGTCTATTGCAAACACCTTTCAGGAGAACTTACTCGTTTAAAGACCTTCGTCTCACGATGGTTGTTGACTCGGGTCATAATTCTAAGGGCCGAATGTACGCTTTCGCTATCCCATTCGGGGTTAAAACTACTTTTTGTAAACAAATAGATTCTAATTTCTTTTAAAGCGCTTTCGCTGTGTCTAAAATCAATGCCTAGTTTTTACTATCTGGTTCTAGCCTCAGCTGTTGCTTGTTGGTTCGTACCTTAATATGGTTTCCCACTGTTGTGGTAAAACCACCGTAAATAGCTTCTCACTGTCGTGACAAAGGTTTATTTAGAATTTAGATTAAAAACTACGGCCATAAAGGTTGTTTGTAAAAAGGGAAGGTGTCGGTTACTTTCGAATCCTGTCCTACCAATTCGGTTACATACCGATAAAACTAATTTAGCTAGACATGATAATTAATGCAAACATAAATAAACAATGGCAGCAGAATAATATAACATGCATACTGACAGAAATAAAATAATAATTCAATTAATAAAAACCTGTAAATCGTACTGATCTCGAATCCTTGAGTAGTCCTCCACAATGTCGGCAGGATTCTACTCTGGCGAGAATTAAAAGGTACAGGAACAAATAAAGCGATACAAATGAAATAAAAGGAAAAGAAATGGAAAATAATGCAGGAAAGTAAAATTGGCTTCAATGGGAATTTTGGCAGTACTTCGATACATCAAAGGTTCCCCCTAAAACAGTGAATCTAAGGCCTATTTATAGGAGATAATTCACTCTTCAACTTCCAGAGATCATGGGTGAATTATGGAGGGAGTGGGAGTAACTTCCAGTAGTGGGCAGTGAGTGGAGAAAGTGTAGGAAGAAATTAGGTTGAGATTGATCGTGGCTGCTTCTGATTTGAACGTACTGATATTTTGTCTGCGTGACGGTCGTCATGAAATGTGATGGTCGTCATACGCATGACGGTCGTAATGGACCTGTGACGACCGTCACATTAGAAAAATCCATTTTTTCTGTTTTTCTTCTCTCTTTTCCTTCCATTTCTTCTTCTTTTCTTTCTTTAATCCAAATTCTCCCCAATCTGCAAAACGAAGTAAATTAATCATATAATAGAACATAAATCAAGATGAATTAATAATAGTCACAAATAAATGCATGTAAATCAAGCCAAATAAACGATATGATTTCGCGTTATCATATTTTGTAATAACTAATAGACTGCTCAAAAAATTTGAATTCTGTACCATTCGACACATACCACGAATACACAATCAGATAGCCAATGACCTGGTGCAAGTTGCCTCAGGATACAGGGTCTCGAAGGAGAACTTACAGGAGGCAATTGAGGCCAGAGGTAAGGTGGTGTCTGTGGGCTTGAGACCATCAGACTTACAAGTCACGAAATTTGGCTACGCCGACGAGGAAACCTTTGAGATTTTTACAGTCGAAGGTTTGACAGACAAACATTAGAGGAAACCTCTGGTCGAATACCTTTAGAACCCTTCATCGACTACAGAGCGAAAGATAAAATATCAAGCACTAAGCTACGTCCTATTGGGGAACGAGTTATTTAAGAAAACTTCTGAGGGAGTTTTACTCAAATGCCTCAGTGAATCTGAAGCATACTTAGCATTGTCCTTAGTCCATGGTGGGACATGCGGAGCGCACCAAGTGGGCCATAAGATGAAATGGTTGTTGTTTCGTCAGAGGATGTACTGGCCTACGATGCTGAAAGATTGCATCGAGTTTGCCAAATGTTGTCAGGAATGCCAAATTCATGCTGGCATACAGCATGTCCCAGCAAGCGAGTTGCATTCCATAGTTAAGGCCATTTAGAGGTTGGGCTTTGGACCTTATAGGAGAGATTCGACCAGCGTCTTCCAAAAACCAGAAATACATTCTGGTAGGGATAAACTACTTTACCAAGTGGACCGAGGCTATACCTCTACCGAAGGTAGACCAAGAAGATGTTATCGAATTCATTCAAAAGTATATCATCTACAGGTTTGGCCTACCAGAGACAATAACGACATATCAAGGGTCAGTATTTATGGGTAGGAAGATGCAAGAGTTTGCTAAAGAAATGGGATTTAAATTCCTTACCTCGACACCTTACTATGCCCAGGCAAATGGCCAGGTCGAAGCGACAAACAAAGTAATAATTTTCATGATAAAGAAACAGATTGGAAGCAATCCTAGGAATTGGCATAAGACATTGGATCAAGTCATATGGGCATGTCGAACATCCCCGGAGGAAGCAACCAACACTTCCCCTTATCGACTTACTTTTGGACATGACGCAGTATTGCCAGTCGAGATACACATACAGTCAATAAGAATTCAAAGACATCATGAAATCCCTCGAGATATTTACTGGGACATGATGCTTAATGAGTTAGTCGACTTAGACAAAGAGAGAATAAAAGCTCTAGAACTCTTGAGAAGACAAAAGAGGAGAGTGGAGAAATCATATAACAAGAAGGTCAAAGCAAAGACTTTCCTGGTTGGAGATTTGGTATGGAGGGTAATCCTGCCTATGGATCGAAAGGTGAGATCCCTAGGTAAATGGTCCCCGAAGTGGGAAGGACCATTCCAGGTATCGAAGGTATTCTTCAATGGGGCATATGAAGTGACAGAGCTGAGTAAGGATGAGAGAGTATTAAAAGTAAATGGCAAATATCTAAAGAAGTATAAGCCTGCACTTCGAGAGGTGAAAATATCAACAGAATAATTGTTAAAGGTGAAGCAAAACCATAAATGGTAATTTAAAAAATGCCAAAATGGCCCAATGTCTTACAAACAAAAGAAATGGCTCATAAAGGCCAGCATAATCTACTCTATTACAAAAACCCAACAAATCAAAAGGGAAGATTCACCTTCATCTTAAGGTAAGTCGACTTTTGAAAGTCGAGACGGCTTTGGCATTGAGCTTTATCTGCCCTTAACTGGGCAACTTCAGATTCTAAATGACGGGCTTCCTCAACATAGGTGACGGTGTGTTCAAGCTCAGCTGTTACGGAGGTATCGTCGAAAGAAGATAATTCAGTGTTCCTTTTCTTAGCCTTCGCTATCTTACTACGGAGCTTTTTAATTTTCCGTTCCCAACAGGCGATGTTCGCCTCGTTAGTCAGAACCTCTTGTTTATTATTTTCCTTGGTTTCTTCCAACTCAGTAATTTTCTCCTCAAAGTCTACAACGACGCTCCAAGTGGCAGCGAATCTCACCCTCAATCTGGGGCAGCAGTCGATAGTCTTTGTAAACTTGGTCGATTAGAGTATTAACCTCTCGAATAACGCTTGCAGCCTCAGGAGTAAGGGATTTAATGTCCACTTTTTGAAGGAGAGCTTTGAGGGGAAGATGGCTGGCAGGGCCCATCTGTAGGAGGGTAAAAAGATCCCCTTTGAAGATTTTTTGCTTGACCTTGTCGAGGGCACTGTCAGTTGGTGGCTTCGAGGTTTGCCCTTCAGAAGTCAAAGTACTGAGCGTACGACTAGAAGAACGACTTCTCCTACTGAACAAGAGCCTGATATATTGTCGAGGGTTAGAAACCTTCAACGCATCCAGTTTGGCGGGAGTCAGTTGAGTTTCTTCTGGGAAAGAGCTTGTTGGAATATCTTTTGGGGTAGAAGGAACGGGAGTCCTTGCTGTTTCAGCAGTTTCAGGTTCTTTGACAGAAGTGTCCACAATTTGTAATTCTTTATCTTTGTTGTCCTTGGTCTTGTCAACATCCTCCTCCATGACATCCCCAATGCTTTTGTTACTAGATTAATGCAATTCAGGCTGGAGCTTAGCCTGACTCTCAATGGCTTGATTACCTTCGACAGCTGTTTCATCCACAGCTACTGTCTCACCCAAAAGGGAGTTGGTCGTATCAGCAGGAGTTCTTTTCTCCTATGAAGCGTCAACCTCATCATCCACTGTAATAGGATCAACCTGAGGATTGTCATCTTCATGATCAGACCCGTCAGTCTGAGACTGCTAGGTAGTGGTCTTTGCAGGAGATGGAGGGGTTGTGAAAGAATCAGGTTTATTAATTTCGCCAAGTGAACTCACACCAGAACCCAAATCAGAAGTGGGATGATAGGTAGGCTCACCTTGGCTATTCAAGGAGTATAGCGGCAGAGGAATCGCGGTGGGATTAGATCTTGAAGTTCCAGCATCATCCTAGAAAAGGTGGACATTAGAGAGAATGAAGACTAAAGAATCAATACAAAGCCCCGAGGAAAGGTGGATGTGTGACATACCTTGACAGTTTCGTCATCGGGACTCGAATTATCACTTTCCATAGGGACAGCCGCTTGAAGCGAAGCATTCCCTACAGGAGCAGGAGTAGGTTCTGGAGGAGGATTGGTAGGTTGAGGTGTGTTGGTCACAACAGGAGCAGTTGGAGCAGTAGGAGCAGGTGGAGCATCAGGAGCATCTACATCATGAATAATCTTTCTTTTTCTTTTCACTTGAAGACTCTCACGAGGAGACTCGTCTTCGTCATCAGAATCAAGAATAACTTGGGGAGAAGCCCTTTTTAATCGCCTTTGAGGAGTAGGTGGTTTTCGACTAGCCTGAAAAAAACATGAAATGGTGAGATTGAGTGAGGAAAACGAGATAGTAAAAGCTGCGGAAGGCTACCTTTTGACCTTCGTCCTTGACCTCAGTCCTAGTTGTTAGGGAAACACGTTTTGGAGCAGCTGAAAAAATAGATGATACTTAAAACAGTTAGCGACAATAAAGCTCAGAAAAGGAAGTCCAAATCAAAGGGGGATGAACCTTCAAGAATGTTGTATTCGATGCGAACATCTTCGATACTGACATGAAGGTGCCCTTTAAACGTATCGAGTGTATGTTTAGTCAGAACCACCCGCTGTGCCTTGGGCCTGGACTGCTGTCGAAGAATTTTTATAGCATCCCCACAAATAAACCAATCTGGAAATGGAGGGGCAAGAGCCACGCCAAAACCAGCGGTTGGTAGTCGAGGGATTTTTGGGGGAAAAAGTTTAAAGGCAACCTTATACCGTTTCTCACGAGGAACAGAAGAGGGAATCTTTAAACTATCCAGTTTTTTGGAAAATTTTTCTTTTAAGGTAACAGCAGCCTCGCGGATGGCTCGACTAACATCATTTGGTCGACAGGCAGTTTCGAAATATTTCTGGAAGGCTTGGATCTCTTTGATATGAGTAGACATACCTTTCTTGACCTTCTCCTGCACATCAATGAAAGCTTGGTCAATCAAGCGAGTAAAGCTAAGAGCATCAAGAAATTCTGAAGCATAATGCTTCGACCACCAGTCATAGAAATTTTGAGAGCAAAAATAAGAGGGTTCAAAGTGAACAGGTGTGAGGTAGGACTTGTGAGCATGGCGTGCCAGTTGCGTCGAACAATCCAGAGGAAACAGCACAGTAAAAGGAAGGATGATGTGTGACTTCTTATCATACAAGCATTTGGGTAAGGTTTGAATTAACCCAAATTGTCTAGAGACCAAGTTAGGCTGGTAGACTAGCAGGCTGGAGTGACCTTTTACGAGGTTTAGTTTGTGGATCAGTAGGAGGGGAATGAGGAATCTCTCCCATATCAGCTTCGACTCCTCCTCGTGTTTCTTTAAAGGGGCGGGGAAGGGTCTAGTAAACCATTCTGGCCCACATTTTCGTTCTGTGCAGAGAGCCATGTTCGCGGTAAACTCATGCCGTTTTGTAAATATATGAACAAAGCTGGACAAGTTGGATTGAAGGGAATGACCTTCCTCGCTAGGAGTAAGTTGAGCCAGGCGAGGCCATTCGACTCCCCTCTCAGCAACTGCAGGTGAATGTTCATCAACTTCACCTTTGTTGGGGAGACTGCGCTCAAACGTGGCATTAAGCCACAACTAAAGAAGCCAGAAGGGGCCCGACAACAACAAGTTTCCATGACTGTCAGGATCTTTCAGTTTACCCGCACCTTCACCTAAAGCTTCATAAAGACTAGCCAGGATCATTTCACTGAGACAAATGCCTCTCTTCAGGTGCAGTTGGTTGGCCAGGACCAGATACTTTCTCGCCACCTGCAAAGATTTGGTGCAAAATACGCAGCGGGATAACCACATGGCCAAGAAGGCTATGTGTTCTTCATCATCAACAGAGGTACTAGTTTTGTTGTGGTAGTGTTGGACAAAAGTTGTATAAGTGTGTTTAGTATTGGCAAAACCAATACTGTCATGACTATCGATCTCGGGATCATAAACGAGGCCATAGGGTTTTAGGCCTACAATGGCAGCTACGTCGAGTAAAGTGGGTGTCATCATCCCACAAGGAAGGTGAAAAGTGTTGTGTGTCCTATCCCAGAAGAATAGGGAGGAGGCCAACATGAGAGGGCAGTACGAAGGGCCTACCTTCGACATCATAATCAGATCGTAAATCCCAGTGTCCTTCCATCCCTGGGCTTTTACCTTCTCTATTTTTGTCAGCTAGTTGAGATAGAGTTCAAAATCTTTGAAATAGGGGGTGGCCCTAAACAATCTGGCCCCATCATGTAGATACCTAAAGTCCATGTCGAAAAGGCTCAGATTATCAGGACCATCAGTGGAAGCTTTGTTGAAGTCTCTTTGCCCTAGGGGTTTAGTGGTTCTGTAACAAGGGAAGAAATCTTTGATGGCGGAGTAGTCGAGACCGGGAGGGGGTAAAGGCCCAGGCATGGTTAAAGGCCTCCCTGCAACATTAACAGAAATGATTACCTGAGATTCATAGATGTGGCGTTTCTCCTCCGTCAGGGGCTCGTGGATGAACTGTTGATTTTTTACCGCCTGAGGGCCGCTCAAACTAGCAAAGGGAGGAAGTATGGATGCAGAAGTTTGTCCCTTAGGTTGCATTTTCTTTTTCTGATGATCAGCCATTGTTGAAAGAAGTAAGAGTTGGTTGGTTGAAAGCAGAGAATTAGAGAAAAAGCAAGGAAAGTTATGGGGAGTAAGAGAAGTTGTAAAAAATGAAAACAACAAAGGGAAATTACTTATGTAGTGAGTGGAAGACTGAAATTTTCCATCATTGAAGGGCTAGAGTTAGTGGGCCACGTGTATGCCTGGATGTGGATGTAGCGGTAAAAATCGTGAGCGTAAGTTATTAATTAACTTAACTAAAAAAAAACAAGAGTCGCCACCGCACTTTTATTTTATCCAAATAAAGGAAAGGAAAAAGAGCAAACAAAACCAAAGAGTTCTAAAATAAGAACACGAGACAGAGATCGGGGTAAGGGGGTTGGTTACGCAATGGGAAGGTGTTAGCACCCAAAACGTCTATAGTACTCTATAGGAGCCCTTTGAAATATTTACGTTTTTTGGTTTGAAAATGGTTTGTTTGAAAAGAGATTGGGGAGATGAGAAGAGAATTATTTTTTAGATTTTTGTGTTTGGAGAGACTTATCGCCTCATGCCTACGTACCCACAAAGTGCAATATGAGATCAAAACCCCGTAGTTCGTGGCACAAATGACAAAAATTTGTTGGTTTTGATTGATTTTAGATGTAAAGACAAGTCGTCATTTCAAGGAGAAAACTGCGACTATCCACCCACGAGTATTAAGACAACATCTGCGTCACATAAAGATGGAGGATTTGCTTGGATTATCAACAAGACTATCACTCAACATCAACGTGGAAAATGTCAAAGTCTTAATAATATGGGGAATAGGAGAATTGCATCTCAACTATAGAAATGAATCATGTCTAAACTTTATGAAAAGTTTTAAAGTGAAAAAGTGCATAAAGGCACAAAAATAGTTGATGAGTTTTTGTATTTTTTATGTCTTTTGAAATTGGTCAAAGCATGATTAACATTGATTGACTTTTATTAAGAAAAAACAAAGTTTAAAAATCACTTGACGAAAGTCAAGGTTTTATTGCGAAAGCGGTTTTGAAGTTTGAAACCAAGAAGGTTTTGAAAGAGGGAGAAAGTTTTGAAAATTTAAGAAGGGGAGGAGATGAAGTGACTATCCTAGAAACCAAAATAAGAGCTAGAGGTAAGAAAGATCTAACCGACTTGTAGCACACTCCATAGCAAGCAAAAAAGAATTCCATCCGATTTAAAGCATAAGCTAATGAGCGAGCCAAATAAAGGCTAAGATCCACAATACTCCAAGCATAGGAATAAAAGTCCTAATTCTAAGTCCAAAGGTCCATGAAGTCCAAGGTCTAAGAGTAGTCCAAGAGCATAACCACAAAGTTAACAACACCAAGTTTTTTAGAGATTTTTTATCCTTTATTAGTGTTTTGAACAAGATATGGTCCAAGTGGACAAAAGAGAAATGACATAAACATAAACAAAGATATGATATGAAATGATAAAATGGAAGCATAAAAGTAAGAAATAAGGAGTAAGAAGAGAATATAAACAAAATTAAACAAGGATATTGTTAGTGAATTAGTAGTTAGTGGTTAGAACATATGATCAATGATGATTAATTCTTGTACTTAGACCAAGGTTAATGAAAACTCATTAGAGGATTGATAGAATCAAAGCCTCCTAACAATGACTTTCATAGGTAGTGGACTTAAGACAATCAACTAATCATACTTGGACTTTCAAACATAAGTTTGAGCCACGAATGATCATTTTCCGATTAAGGGACACTTTAGCGCTATGTTAAGCAATCGTAATCGGGTTTATGTAGAAACCACGACTATCTGAGGCCGGTCAATAATAATGTTAGTGTTAACACATGTTAGAGAAGTGATATGTAAATCACTCTCCTAAAACATGCCACACAAAAAGAAAAGAGGTAGTGATCTCATCATAATCAAGATTTTTCATCAATTAATCAAAGGTAATCTATCACTATTCCAAAGTACGGAGAATCATCTCAATGACTATTCGTCCATAGATTTGAAATAATGAAGATTAAACAACCTTGATAATCAACAATCTATGATCCATAGATTTCATCGATCAAAAATAAAAAGAAGAAGAAAGAGAATTAAAATGAAAAGAAACCTCAATTTGAATCTTAAATCGATTAAATCATCATCAATATCAATCACCTCTCTTGGTGGATAAAATCGACACCCAAAGTCCATTGATATTGATGAGATCTTATCAAAATTTAAGATCCAAAACAAAAGCTATTTTTTTAAAAAAATATTTCAAAAGAAAACAAATATTAGAAAAATACTAAAAGAAAATTGAAGAAAATCTTTTTTATAAAAAAAAGAGAGAGGGAGGTTTATTAAACAAAACATGGGGATGATGATGGTAAAAATCCACACGGTCCAAATCCAAAGAGAAATTAACATAAAAAAAATAAGAAGAGAAAAAAAATAAAAATAAAATACAAATCAGAAAAGAAAAACATCCTCTTCTTCTTTCATCCAACGCGACACTATTCACCATAGCTTCGAATCAAAAATTCAACGGATCGGAACGGCGAATCTCCATTTTGGTGTCATCTCAACCAGAATCACAAGGTGAATCCAAATATACACAGAATTTCAACCAACAGAGCTCATACGAAAAGAGATTCAGAGACGAGAGTTCATCGGCAAAGCTCCAATACCTTCGAAAATGGAGAGTTTAGCTTCAATCTTCTTCTTCTTGCTTTTGTGAATGCGAATCCTGTTGTGGTTGTTGAATGAAGTTGAAGTATAGTGAGATTTTATGTGGAAAGTTGAATTGGGTGAAGCTTGAAGAATGGTTGAGGATGAATTTCGAAGGTGAAATTTGAAGGGGAACTGAGGAGAAAAAATGTCAGAGTGATTTTGGCTTCAAAGCTTGAAAAAATAGAGTGAGGTATGAGTTGTATTTATAGATGAATGAAGATGAAATTTGAGTGAGAATTGGTGAGGGCTGCGTGAAGCTTGCGTTTCATTGATACTTGTCGCGTTTTGGTTTTTTTTTGCGTTTTCATTTGATGCTTTGTGTGAACCGTGCGTGACCCATGTGCATCTTTCACATCATTTTGATTTTTTCATTTTTTAGCTCTTGTGTGACGTGGATTGTTTTTCTTAGCTGGCTCACATGCTACTCATTTTTGCTGCAGCTTGTGAATATGGCTTGGTTTGGGCTTCATCTACACTTAAGTTATCCAACTCAAAATTGCTTGTTGTCAGTAACTTGCTAAACATACCAGAAGACATGACTGCATTTATCAATTGACCAGTCTCATTTTGTATCTTTGAACAAGTTCTTGAGAGCTCAGCATAAGGAATAAGCGAACCTGTTGTCGGGAACGCAAGGTCAGAACATACTAATAAGTCCAGCAACCAATCTTTGAGGGAAGCAGGAATACCATTGAGGTTTTCAGATAAACTTCCTGACCCTAACCTCCTTTATTTCTGAATCCGGAGGAAAAGTTCGAGTATCTTTGTTAAAGCTGTTTTGGAGAATACCAAGGCACTTGGCCTTCCAACCGTCATATTGCTCATTCACATATACCAAGCATTTTATTTTGATTTGTCCCGGCGTGGCAACTGGAGCGGTTTCTTATTTTCTTTCTTTGAGCCTGAAAGTTGTTTTTGAAGCAACTTCTTTATCAGCACAATAGGATCCTGTAGATATTTGTTGGCACTCTTTGGGAGCATCTGCTGTTGGCTAACATGTCCTCACCATGAAACCAACTTTCTGCACAAAATGCCTCTCCAAATAAACTTTGCATAATGTGGACAAATAGGTGCTAGAAGGCGTATCAGCGCATCCATAAAACGCCACACCGAATCATGACTTAGACCGCTAACCCCACATGACAATCTATATTCATCCCTAGCACCCTGAAGATCAAATGGATACCAGTACCCAAACTCGAGCTTCATTCTTTCTAATACGGATGATGAAATATCAGTGGACTTAGGGAGAGGTCCATCACATAAAATATAATCTCAGACATCATCAGTCAGCTGATTCATCTGATTTCAATAAATTGGCAAGTGCCGGTAAAGACTTCATTATTGCACGTGCTCGTATGATATCCCTGTCTTGAAATAATATTGCCAGCAACAAAGCATAACTCCACATGCTGCTATCTTCTTTATAGTCAATTTGACTGCTATTTCTGCAACTTGTTTGTATTTCTCTTCATATTTCTTGCCCAATGATTCTGCCTCACGCTTATCTGCAGATGCCCTTTCAGTAATCTCATTTAGGCGGTTATCACATTTGCTTTTATACAGGACCAATTCCTGCATTTTGTTGCGGTACAACTCAATCTTCTCTTTTGAATCCAATATCATATTCTGCATTTCTTCAGGCTTTTTCTCTGCAGTCTCGATATTCTGCTTACTATTATCTGTGTCATTCGAAAAGGAATCATCCAACATAGATGTTCCAAACTTTTTCTGATCAGGAAAGACAGTGCCATCGGCCCGAGCAGGCGTTCCTTGCACAGGTGGCCTCAAACCAGCTACTGGTGCCACTGGCCGAGCACCTGGGTTTACAGCCCATGCTGCATTTCCATGAGGGATTTTTGGATGCCCCGTCATAGACATCAATGTTTCGTCAAATATAATATTACTTGGAAGAGATTGCGGAAGAGGACGACCTTCCCTATAACGCTCCATCAAATAAAGAGCATAGCAAAACTCCTTCAAAGAGAGTATGCTATCACTATCCTGATCAGATAAGTCCCACACCTTCTTTAAGACATCTATCGGCAATCTCCAACTTAAAAATAGACTGCGTGCCTGCTCCCCAGTGATTTTCCCATCCCTATCGGAGTCAACTTCCATAAACACCTTTGCATACTTTTGCACATCAGAAGGTCTCATTTTTGGCCACAGAGGTTGTGAATTGTTAGAAGTAGTATTTCCGAGTCCAACTGATCTCCCAGATGTTGTAAGTGGAGAAGAAGCTGATGGTGAAATTTGCTAGGCTGTGTTTGGTGAAGACTGTGTCCGCGGAATATGACTATTTGTAAGTGTCATTGAGAACGCACTCTGCAATGAATCAAGTGAACTTTGCCTACTTGCAGGGTTGGCACTACTGGAAACTGGAACAATGGACGATGAGGCAGGTGCACTGCTAACAGGATAATTCTGTCGAATAGGATCTTGTTTCGGTGTAGATGCGGCAGAAGAGAAAAAGTCGTCGTCCAAAGCTGAGTTGGAAGGGTACCCATTTCCAGAAACAACCAATGCTTTAGTGGTAATAGCTGTTGGCTGGGACATTGGTGAGACCGGAGACGGTGATGTTGGCGTTGGTAAGGCAACAGATTGAGTGATTCCTGCAGGCCTAGAAGGAGGCATGGCAGTCCTTCCACTATTCCAATCATTTGAGATGTTAGCATTTGAGACATTGGTACCTGCAAAACCCTGTTGCGGATGAGGGGCTGTACGACTGGGCATTGATTGAGGTGGACGAGGAGTGTTACCAAGCGGCATGAATTGTTGTGGACCAGGGGCACTACCGGCAGGCATGGATTGAGTTGGTCTCATGGTTGGATTCTGCTGGGAAGGAAGATATTGTGGATTTGCAACAGAACCTGGTAATCCCTGTGATTGAGGTGGTCTCATGGCTCAATTAGGTCCGGCTTCAATTTCATTTGCATCAACTTCAGCCTGTTGTGGATCAGTTGAACAATTAGCAACGTCATCCTCTATCTCACGCTTCGTATGACCAATGTTTTCAAGAACATCCTTGCTATCATTTTCAAATTCTGTAAGTAAAACATTCATCCTTCTTTTCATTCAAAAATTTCCTTACGACATGCTGCCGTATATTCCTTCAGGACAGTACTTATCCTATCATCAGCAGACATCATAATAACAAGAAGATCATTTCCAACCCAACATGTTCAAGGAGTTTATAACCATCCATGTCTGGGATATAAACATCACTCAGCACAACATCAGAACAACGTTTCCTCTCCCGCAGAATTTTCAAAGCAACCGCAGCCTCAGAGCATGTTGTGATGCGATAATGGCAGCGAAGAGACTTTCGCTCGATAATTTTCAAGGTGGTGAAGTCATCATCAACGACTAGAACTCTTAAACCGGCCGGAAACTCAGAAACGGCAGAGCCATTGCATTTAGTCCACCATTCTCAACCAATGTTCTAGGAATCATCTTGAAACTTTCAGTGAATTTTGCTATAGCATACTGATCCAATCCTATTTCCTTGAAAGAAAATTCTTTCACCCTCTTAGCTAACTCAGATTCGGTTGCATCAGCTTCAGGCACAATACGGATATCCCTTCAAAAGCACAAAGAAGAACAGATCTAGGTATTATCTCTCCTCCCAAATGCTCCTTCGTGATGAGATTAAGGTCAGGAAGAGAAAAAAAAGTCTAACACTTATATCAGTCCACATTCCAACTGCTGCTAGATGACTCTGATTGGGGTTTTCACCAATGGGATTTATGTCTAGGCACGAGATTTCATACTCCAGTTGGGCATGCTTTACTTCCTGTAATACACCTTCTCCAATTTCAAGATAAACCAAGTGCCCACCGCCTGTAGCCAACAAAATCTGGGTGGCATTGGCAGTAGCTACATTTACTGAAAAGCCTGATGGTGCATTCCATTCATTTAGGAGCTCTCTAGTTGTGGAACTGACAAGTCTTGCAGAGTTCGATGTGACTTGTACAAGTTGATTGTGAACTGCATCATGGAAAAATAATGTCTGTACTTGAGAACAGAATCCCTCAATCTCAGTTTCTTCCAGCTCATCCTCAAGATTCATTGCTAATATTCTTGTTTCACTTATAAAACTTACAACCAGGAAAGTGTCAAAAGGATCATCATTTGAGGATCTTAATGATCACATTCCTTTGATACCTTGAAGTTCTACTGATGCCTGTTCATTGATACCTATTCCATTACGAACAACACGTAGAGAGCCATCCTTGTAAGCTCCAGAACAAATCATAACCTGACCTTGGCCTTGCCTTTCAAGGTCTACCACACAGAAGTCAACAATGGGCCCCAAATTGACATACCTTTCTAAGACTTCCACATAACAACTTTTTGCATCAGGCTGTAAATTTAGCTTTATGAGCTGTGAATCTCCATAGCTTGAACAAATGCATTATCAAGGTATGAAATTGTAGATGCAATGGAAGTCTCACCAGGCAGTCTAAAGCCTTGAAGAAACATCCCGATTGCCTCATCAAACTCCATCTCTTGAAAGTCAAAAGAATCCACATAGGCATGCATTACTTTCAAGGATAATTTTTCCCTTCCTCCAAGATAGTCACCGATCAAAGTCTTGTTTAACCCAGATGCATCTTTAAGAAAAGCAACAATATCCTCAGGTGAGTTACCCACTTTGTTGGCCTTGATGAGAAACTCAATTCCTTTCTTTGGCTTCCTATTAAAAAGTGATATACCTTCCTGAAGTTCTAGTTTATAAGCCCGGCGTTACTCGATAGTAGAAACATCTGACCCCTCATTAGAGTATCTCTTTTTTCTTCGTCTTCTTTTTACCAGCACCACTGCTCATTGCTATCCGGAGATGCTTCTTCTCTGCAAGATTGATCAACACGATGTAAATATACCAGTACACCATGCAATAATCATGGTCAGCATAGAGTTTCAATTCAAATCCCACAGTGAGAAATCGAAAAGCTATCCAATAAGTTTGCTCTTCCAACCACACGAGAATATGTTGGAATATTTTGAAACCTATATTCTCGTTGTTTGAAGTGTTTCCAAACTCCTTTTTGAAAGCTAGCTCCAGCTGTACATGGGTGACACACAAATCTTGTAGCATTTTCCCCAGTTTACGCCTTTGCCATGCGGCATTTGTACAAATAATTTTGAGTAAATTGATCACTGTCTGTTCAAGTTGCACCATAAGCTGATTTTTCTGAAATTCATGATTCTCTGCGACTTCAGGTAATCCAGCAGCTCTAATGATCATAGAAAACATAGGGTATCGACCAAAGAGTTTCCCGTTCTGGACCAGCAGAAGCTGAAGATGAGCTCTTGAAATCAAATCAGGTTGAGATTTCTGGAATTTAACCACAAAGAGCAAGGCAGCCTCCAACGATGGGTCCAATGAGTAGGAACATATAACATCTAGATCATGAAGGAGTTTCACAAAATATTCGAGAGCCTTTTCTAAACAAAATATTTTGATTGCCCGCGGCGGTGTTGAAGCTGATAATCTAGAATTTAAACTAGCATCAAAGCCAATTGGTTGACAACCAGATGCAGTTGTATTTTCTACATTTCGTTCAGACATTTCCGGAGCATTGGCTCTAAGAGAGTCTGAAGATTTTCGAATGTGACCAATCTCTGAAATGCATGATGTTATGTGTTCTCTTGCCAACTTTGAATGAATACCTTAAATTTTCAAGTAACTTGTATTCCAAGCAAACCATATGCATGTTTCTTCCAAACTTAACTTGAATCAAATTCTTGAATAAAACAAATTCCTTAACAATTGATGCCATGGTGAGCCTAAAGATCAATACCCTCAATCATGCTTTAGAATCACTTGGAAATGACACACTTGAATGAACGCTTTGTACTTGCATCCCAAAACAAACATCCACCAATCTTGACTTGCACAGACAAACCTTTGAATCTTCGGTTGAAACTGAATCTCTTTGAGTTTATCTGAATTAATATCGAGGAAAATAAATCCATAGATGAACACAACCTGTACTGATGAATCTTGACCATAATAGTCTGGACCAAACTTCTCATATAACACTGCTTGATAAACCACTGGATTTCAACACCAGACAATTTGACCTTGAACAATCACATTTCCTGAGAAAATAGCCCACTACCACGGGTAATTTATAATTGAAGCAAACTCTTGATAGTTTGACCAAGATGAGGTCAAACTTCCATCTGATTTAGACCTGAATGAATGTCCTTGCCATCAATCTCCTTGCAAAACCCTAAACACACAAAGAAGAGGAAACAAGCAAAATTGCAAAATATTTTTGGTATTTTGGTTAGAGGTTAGTAAACAGAAATAAACATAAAGCAAGTAGAAAACACAAGTGCGCTGAGAGAACCAAAAAGTATGATCTTGTTTGTGTATGCAAATGATGCCAATGAAATGTGGGATCTTAGAGGTAAAAATTAGGGTATTACAGCTGCCCCTATTTAAGATTCTTCTATCCGGAGATATGAAGATTGACATCTTTGTCTCAACTAGATAGAAGAGACTTAAATATAACAATAAACCCAATTTTTGTCCCTAAGAGACCACAAAATGATATGATTATGCTAATGGTATGATATGCAAACACAAGACCTCTGTGGGGAGGAAAATGCCACAGGAGACAAACAAAAGCTCGGGAGAAAAAGAGAGACTCCACAAGGGAAAACAAAAGAGCAAGATCCTATTCCGATAAAGGAAAGGAAACGACTCAACGGGGAAAGAGATACCAACTGCCAGTTACTGGGCGAATATAGTCGATCCAAAGAGAACAGGTAAAATGCTTCTACTGGTTACTGAGTAGAAAATAAGCATAATAAACCAAAGGCGGTGAGAAATATTACCGACTATCGGTCAATAGATAGCACAATAAAGGCAATATACTCAAAAGGTGAAGAAACATTACCAGATACCCAGTACTAGGTATAAAAATTTGGGTAACGAACTCACAAGGAAAGATTACCGACTACCAATTACTGGGTAGAAAAATATGTCGATAACTGACCAAAAAGGATGAGCAAAATACTCAAAAGGGTGAAGAAACATTACCGGATACCCAGTACTAGGTAGAAAATTTTGGGTAATGAACTCACAAGGAAAGATTACCGACTACCGATTACTGGGTAGAAATATATGTCGATAACTGACCAAAAGGAGGAGACAAATGCTACCTACTACCTATCACTAGGCAAAAAATAAAGGCAACAAGCTCGGGAGGAAGGATTATCTTTTACCGGTCAAATGGGTAAAGCATAACCAACCAAAAGGGGTGAGAAATATTACCAGTCAATAGAGGTAACATACTCGAAAGGTGAAGAAACATTACCGGATACCCAGTACTAGGTAGAAAAATTTAGGTAATGAACTCACAAGAAATACCTGCTACCAGTCAATGGGCAGCTCAAATCACACAACAAACTTCTCAAATAAAGAGACAACCATTTGTTGGGGTGAGGTTTATCTTGTTAGAGACATACAAGTTGCTCAAATAAAGAGACTGTCACATGAAGTCATACAAGCAATCACCAAGAGAGTGTTATCAAAACACCATTGGGGAAAATCAAATCTTCATCTTCTGATGGGAATCAATAACAGATTCCTTCCGAGGAAAGTAAATCCTCAAAAATACCTTCTCATCATCCAGGTTTCACAACCCAGGGAAATCCAAAATAACCGCTGCAAGAGACCAAAATTCAATCCAGGAACAAACTGGAGAGAAACGGTCAAACAAGACTCGACCCAATGAGGAAATAACTCAACTGGGGAACAATTCCATCCAGATAAAAGCTGGGGCGGAAAGCTAAACAAACATCTTCTACGAGGCATAAACTCAGTGGGGAATTAGAAAGGATAGGTATTTTCTGCTTAAGGGTCGACACTCTAATGGAGAGAGGACACACGCACTCCGCAGGGATAACAACACCAGGAAAAGGGAAACACCAACAAAAAATGCAGGATGCACAATGCAACAAAAACATGCTATGCTCAACCAAAATGAATGCGCATGCAATGCATATGAGTATGAATATGCTGACAAAACAGACAAAAAGGGCAAACAGAGGGTGAACAAAACATCACAACACCACTGAAATACTCAGCTAATCTCTGCAAGTTAGAGATATCATTGGAGATCATGTTGGGGATAAGTAACAGAAACCCTGCAAGAGATACAGAAGAGCCATCAAAGGAAAATAAATCCTACTACAAGGCTTAAATCTCGTCGAGGAGATAAAGATATCGTTTGGGGAGGAAACCCAAAGATCAATCTTCAAACCTCAATAATTCAACAAGAGGGAACAACAATATGAACTCCGCTTTGAGGAAAAAAACTGTTGGAGAAAACAAAGCAAGACAAATTTTCCAACTCTGCCTGGGGAATAAAAAGTTAACATCATAGCAAAAAGTTAAACTGTGGGGGATTTTAAATCAATACCCAATCACAAGGTGAGAGAAAACCCGACAGGTGACTGCTATGTCAACACTTCTTAGAAGTAAGCAACATTGTTCTCTACTTGTGGAATAATCCAAAGTAAATATGCATAACCTCTGCTAGGAATCATCAAAGACAAATCTCCGCATGGATATTAACATCAAGGAGAGGTGGTCTTCAAATTTCTCAACTGTCCGATCATAACCTGGCTGGATGAAGGAAACATACTCATCTGGAGAAGATTTTGAATCAAGACTTAGCTGGGAAAACCGAACAATATCCACCTAGTTATCCATAGGAACAAAACCCTGCTAAGGGAATATCAGCAAACCCTACTAGAGAAACCTTAACACAACTCTACTGGGGAACTGCCAATAAATTCTACCAGAGGAGCAAGAAATAACTCTGCTGAGGAAAACATTAACAAACTCTACTGAGGAGAATAAGAACCTGATGAGGGTCATATCCTATCTTTCACAACCATTTGTAATAAATGCACATCCTCTTCATGAGATCGGCAAGGATAATTCTCTGGGTACTAACAACCTTGAGAGAAAAACTTGGAATTGTGGGGATAATTAAGAAGTTAACATCATAGCAAAAAGTCAACCTGCAGGGGATTTTAAAGCTCAACACAGGGTGAGAGAAAACCCAACAGTTGACTGTTATATACACACTTCTTAGAAAGGAAATGTGATTCAGATTGGCCATAAGAGAAACAAACCATAACGGAGGAGGTAGGAATCTGCCAGGGATTCCTCATTATGTTTTATCACAGAACATGATGGGATCCAACAATCACATTCACACTTAAATATGCATGATCATAAATAGGTTAGGGAAGGAGAACCATGCTCAAATTGAAGGAATCTGAATCAAGACTTTGCAGGGGGAATCCAAGTTAAAAATGCTTGAACTAGTGCCCAACTGAGAAATGCATCAATAAGACCAAACTTTGCTTGAGAGATTGTCAACAGACTGTATCGAGGAGAACATCAACAAGGACAAACTCTAATTGGGAGAATATCGAGTTCATAATACCTTGAAATAATCTGCCCCAATATCTTCAAACTCTGAGAGATTCGTCGAATCTCGACGTAACTTCCCCAGATTAACTGTAGTCGGCATATTCTTTTACTGATGGAGTATTCGAGCTTTGCCCCTGTGAAAGCATCAACTGGGAAATAGACTTGCTCAAGCTCAACGAAGTCTTCAGGTAACATGCCCATGGATATGATCATTCCTTGAAATGATTTACTAATTACTCATCAGATTTCTAGGCTTCAAAAGATTGAGTTCATCACTAATGCTCATATGTAAGCTTCCATGTTGTCAACAAATGTATGTAAGCAGAAAAATGCTTAATTCTGAGAATGATAATTTTAATGCAATTACATATATTTATCTTGAAGTTTTTTTTACTGAAAACATGTCGCAAAAAACTTGTGAACGAATCACTAGTTAAGATGTGACATTGATTTTTGAATGCACATGCAATACCAACAAAGATCTTTTAGCACAACTCATGGGAGTCAGGAACGCTATCTCGTTAAAGTATGCTTTCAAAATAAACCCTGCTTCAATTAGGTCTTTCGAGGGTTATAGTGTGGTCTGGTTCACGGTTTTCAGAAAAAAGGATATTTAGGCTCAAAGTTTATTTGTACCCACCCATTCTCCGTGATGTTCTTCAGTCCTACATTCAGCTAATTTGACACAACTGTTCATCCCTCAAAGGATTTTGATTGTTGAGGAACTAATAAAAATGATGGTTTAATAGCCAATGAGGCTTTTTAGGGAATAACAGTCACCCCCTTTTTTCTTTTGTAGTCACATAGATTTGTTCAGGATTTTTCATTGTAATCCTTTCTTTTCGCTTTTCACGTTTTTTTTTTTATTTTTGCCTGGACCATTTTTTGGAATTTTTGATGTCCAGCGGGATGCCCTAATTTTTGCCTAAGTCACTTGTTTTCAAGTTGTACGACTTAACGGGCTTTTTATTTTTTCTTTTTTTGTTGTTGAACAAATCATGTGACATTGGCTTATCTGACTTGTTAAAAGGGTTGTGATTGTCTCTTTCCTTTGGAATGAAGGATAACCATCATGGTTGGTCCTTAAATACACACTCTTTTCGGAAATTTGAACACTTGGTCAATTTAACTGAAGACTAACCTGCCCCAGGTTAAAATGTGAGGTTTTTTCCATTTAGAAAGGAAACTCCTACTTCGAGGCTCAAAAGGGTTAACAGGGGATTATCTTTCTTATATCTCCGGTGTTTGGGAATTTGAAACAATGCCTTACATCATCAGCAGGGTCTTATTCAGAAGCATATAACCAGAAATTTTGCGTTTTCACCTCATCATCCTCCCTCCAAGAGTTCAAACAAGAAGTTGGTATTGCAAATGCAGGAAAACAATTTATGAGCGAATGCGAATGGATTTCTTCAAGACAAACATACTCATTGTATTATGATTAGTATTCAAAATCAAACAAGTTTCTACAAGCAAACAAAGCATTAACAAACATGAGAGATTACAAATAAAATTGCAGTAAATGAACTAATGATCTGAGGAGACTATCTCAATCCGAGCTTGAAAGAATATCCTCAACTTTCTTTGGAGAAACAGAAGCAAATGCACGACCGCTACAGGTCACTCTACTAACACTGGCAATATGAATTTCCTTGAGTTTTAGATTTATCAACATAAAGGCGTTCCATTCAAAAATGGGCTTCCTCCTTCGAAAGTCAACACCCCATCGTTAATCATCTCTTGAACCATTTATTGGAAAACCTTGCACTCCTCATTTGGATGCCACATTATCCCATCATGAAACTCAAAACTGATATTTGGATTGTACCAATGAGGATGAGACTTCATGACTCTGGTTTTTCTGGGCGTCACTACCGAGTTTCGAGAAAAATAAGACCATAATTGACTGTAAGTCATTGGGATTGAATCAAATTGGCGAGTCTCTCCTTTTGGTTCATTCAAGACTGGATTTTGCAGAGTCTGAGAAGAATTCTGAATTGCATCAACCTCAACATTCTTTCCCACTTGGTAATCACTAACAAAATTTTCTCCACTAGCTTGGCCATTCGAACCATCTTGGATTTTGAAAAATTCTTTCTCAAAGAGTGGCGGACGAACTTGAGTTTCTTTGAAATGATTCGGAGTTGCAGCATGCATCTCAACTACAGCGACATTACCATGTTCGGGTAGCAGATTGACTTGGACGTTTGTGCCTTTGAGAAACAAAATTCCTTTTTGCACTAGTCTTTGCACTTCATGTTTCAAAGGAAAACAATCTTCAAGACCATGCTCCGGTGCACCCTGATGGAAAGCACAACGAGCCTCTGGTTTATACCACCATGGAATATCTTTTGGAACAGCAGGAGGAGACCTGGTCTTCACAAGATTCTTCTGTATCAAGACAGGAAATAATTCTGCATACGACATCGGAATCGGATTAAATTGCATTTGCTTCTGAACACAACTTTGCTGATCAATCTTTTGTTGTGTCTGTTGTTGCTTACTTTTGTTACGAGATCTTCTACGCTTTCCTTGCGAAATAGCGTCAGCAGCTTGTTCTTTCTTCTTGGAAAAAACATTTCCATACTTCTTAGAACTATTAGAAGAACCACTTTCTTTGGTCAACCATCCTTTCCGGACACCTTCTTCGAGACACATCTCGGTAACATGACTGGAAGCGCTAATGGGAGCCACAGAAATGAGTGTTGAAATGATTTCAGAAATCACAGTCTTTTGTAGTGGAGTCTGAGAAACACGAGGAGAAAGTTGATTATGAGCAACAACCAGAGTTTCAACCAAAGTAGAGATCCTTTCCATACCATCCCTCAAAGTAGCCAATTCCTCGCGAAGCTCGCGATTCTCTTGTTGCAACTGATCCATCTTTAGCTCGAGTATTGTAGTTATGCGACAACTTGTCTGAACAAAGACCAAGAACAGGAAGTAAATAAGACACCCGGGAAAGGCAAGATACAATGCAGAATGATGCTTGATGTGCAAATGCAAATGCAAGTTTTCAAGGAACTATAAAGAAGTTTGCAAACATTACATTAAGATAACACACTGGATATACCAAAAATCTCATTTCATTAATATTGAAAGAATTACAGCTTTGAAGTACAATTTCATCAATCTTACAACACAAGAGAGAAAGAAATCTAGTTCTAAGGAAACGTGTCTGAAAACGACCCAACTCTGAGCTGATACTTCTTGCGAACCCTCTTGATTTATCTTATATAGCTTATCTTCATGGTGTCTTTCTCTTTCACGAGTTGATCCACAATACTCTTCCAAGAACCGGAGGTAGGAAGATGAGCAGATGATGATATGCTAGAGGAAAATAAATCCTCTGGATCCCTTGATCTCTTCATGACACGTCGCTCAAGAAACTCAATGAAGACTTACACACCCATAAGATAGGCATACTCCTCTAAAGTTGACAATAGTTGATAATCTGGGAAAATAAATCAACGATGCAACAGATCGTAGAACTGGACCAAGGTATTAAGAATCCCCTCTTCAACATCAGTCCTCAGAATAATCAATAGTTTCCTAAACAGCATTTGAAATCTACAGGACTAGATACCAAAGATCCAAGCTTTCTCAACTCTTGTAAGTCAAAACTCGTGAAAAGTACTTCTTAGTGTTACTTCTTTCAAAATCCATGATTCTAAAAAAAAATTGTGATATTTGCAAAAAGAAATCTCTGAGTTCCTTAAAAACCAACTGAAACACAATGCTCATGAATGCATGAGTGCAACATGCAACACCCACAAACAAGACATACAAAGCACACAGGTTCAAAGGTTCGGCACGAGCATGAAGCCAAAGGTAAGAACCAACCAACCCATAATGGTATGTACTATGGTTATATCATCACCTGTAGAACAAGGTTCTAAGAAGTTCCCAGAATCATAATTCCATCTTTTGGATATTATCGGCTTAAACGACTACTCGTCGGCCAACAATATTCTCAAGAGAAACTCGTCTGAGTGTGGTATCGTGTAACGACTAATTCAAGTCTACACCTGAACAACCACCGCACCACGTCCTAATAAGGCCAAGATGGGTTAAAGGGTTCTAAGGTCCTCAGCTTCTCAGGCTCCCAGTCGGAAAAAGTAATATCAATTACGACTACTCGTAAGACATCAGTAATTCCAAAGGGGCCTCCACCGAGCATGGGATCTCAAGTCAGCTTAGTAAGGACTACTCCATGTAAGCCAACAAGACTATACCACCCTCCTATCATAAGTGCACTCAAGTCCGGGTATAGGACTTATCTCACCACACAGATTACCAGGCACCAAAACAGAACAATCAATAACAAACAAGTCAAACAAAAAAACAATAAATAAATCAAAGTAGGCGAAACCCACTAGGAACCTAAATGTCCCCAGCAGAGTCGCCACTTTTCTGTAGCGGTAAAAATCGTGGGCGTAAGTTATTAATTAACTTAACTCAAAAAAACAAGAGTCGCCACCGCACTTTTATTTTATCCAAATAAAGGAAAGGAAAAAGAGCGAACAAAACCAAAGAGTTCTAAAATAAGAACACGAGACAGAGATCGGGGTAAGGGGGTTGGTTACGCAATGGGAAGGTGTTAGCACCCGCAAAGGGTAAAAATCGTGGGCGTAAGTTATTAATTAACTTAACTCAAAAAAACAAGAGTCGCCACCGCACTTTTATTTTATCCAAATAAAGGAAAGGAAAAAGAGCGAACAAAACCAAAGAGTTCTAAAATAAGAACACGAGACAGAGATCGGGGTAAGGGGGTTGGTTACGCAATGGGAAGGTGTTAGCACCCAAAACGTATATAGTACTCTATAGGAGCCCTTTGAAATATTTACGTTTTTTGGTTTGAAAATGGTTTGTTTGAAAAGAGATTGGGGAGATGAGAAGAGAATTATTTTTTAGATTTTTGTGTTTGGAGAGACTTATCGCCTCATGCCTACGTACCCACAAAGTGCAATATGGAATCAAAACCCCGTAGTTCGTGGTACAAATGACAAAAATTTGTTGGTTTTGATTGATTTTAGATGTAAAGACAAGTCGTCATTTCAAGGAGAAAGCTGCGACTATCCACCCACGAGTATTAAGACAACATCTGCGTCACATAAAGATGGAGGATTTGCTTGGATTATCAACAAGACTATCACTCAACATCAACGTGGAAAATGTCAAAGTCTTAATAATATGGGGAATAGGAGAATTGCATCTCAACTATAGAAATGAATCATGTCTAAACTTTATGAAAAGTTTTAAAGTGAAAAAGTGCATAAAGGCACAAAAAGAGTTGATGAGTTTTTGTATTTTTTATGTCTTTTGAAATTGGTCAAAGCATGATTAACATTGATTGACTTTTATTAAGAAAAAACAAAGTTTAAAAATCACTTGACGAAAGTCAAGGTTTTATTGCGAAAGCGGTTTTGAAGTTTGAAACCAAGAAGGTTTTGAAAGAGGGAGAAAGTTTTGAAAATTTAAGAAGGGGAGGAGATGAAGTGACTATCCTAGAAACCAAAATAAGAGCTAGAGGTAAGAAAGATCTAACCTACTTGTAGCACACTCCATAGCAAGCAAAAAAGAATTCCATCCGATTTAAAGCATAAGCTAATGAGCGAGCCAAATAAAGGCTAAGATCCACAATACTCCAAGCATAGGAATAAAAGTCCTAATTCTAAGTCCAAAGGTCCATGAAGTCCAAGGTCTAAGAGTAGTCCAAGAGCATAACCACAAAGTTAACAACACCAAGTTTTTTAGAGATTTTTTATCCTTTATTAGTGTTTTGAACAAGATATGGTCCAAGTGGACAAAAGAGAAATGACATAAACATAAACAAAGATATGATATGAAATGATAAAATGGAAGCATAAAAGTAAGAAATAAGGAGTAAGAAGAGAATATAAACAAAATTAAACAAGGATATTGTTAGTGAATTAGTAGTTAGTGGTTAGAACATATGATCAATGATGATTAATTCTTGTACTTAGACCAAGGTTAATGAAAACTCATTAGAGGATTGATAGAATCAAAGCCTCCTAACAATGACTTTCATAGGTAGTGGACTTAAGACAAGCAACTAATCATACTTGGACTTTCAAACATAAGTTTGAGCCACGAATGATCATTTTCCGATTAAGGGATACTTTAACGCTATGTTAAGCAATTGTAATCGGGTTTATGTAGAAACCACGACTATCTGAGGCCGGTCAATAATAATGTTAGTGTTAACACATGTTAGAGAAGTGATATGTAAATCACTCTCCTAAAACATGCCACACAAAAAGAAAAGAGGTAGTGATCTCATCATAATCAAGATTTTTCATCAATTAATCAAAGGTAATCTATCACTATTCCAAAGTACGGAGAATTATCTCAATGATTATTCGTCCATAGATTTGAAATAATGAAGATTAAACAACCTTGATAATCAACAATCTATGATCCATAGATTTCATCGATCAAAAATAAAAAGAAGAAGAAAGAGAATTAAAATGAAAAGAAACCTCAATTTGAATCTTAAATCGATTAAATCATCATCAATATCAATCACCTCTCTTGGTGGATAAAATCGACACCCAAAGTCCATTGATATTGATGAGATCTTATCAAAATTTAAGATCCAAAACAAAAGCTATTTTTTTAAAAAAATATTTCAAAAGAAAACAAATATTAGAAAAATACTAAAAGAAAATTGAAGAAAATCTTTTTTTTTTTAAAAAGAGAGGGAGGTTTATTAAACAAAACATGGGGATGATGATGGTAAAAATCCACACGGTCCAAATCCAAAGAGAAATTAACATAAAAAAAAAATAAGAAGAGAAAAATAAAATAAAAAGAAAATACAAATCAGAAAAGAAAAACATCCTCTTCTTCTTTCATCCAACGCGACACTATTCACCATAGCTTCGAATAAAAAATTCAACGGATCAGAACGGAGAATCTCCATTTTGGTGTCATCTCAACCAGAATCACAAGGTGAATCCAAATATACACAGAATTTCAACCAACAGAGCTCATACGAAAAGAGATTCAGAGACGAGAGTTCATCGGCAAAGCTCCAATACCTTCGAAAATGGAGAGTTTAGCTTCAATCTTCTTCTTCTTGCTTTTGTGAATGCGAATCCTGTTGTAGTTGTTGAATGAAGTTGAAGTATAGTGAGATTTTATGTGGAAAGTTGAATTGGGTGAAGCTTGAAGAATGGTTGAGGATGAATTTCGAAGGTGAAATTTGAAGGGGAACTGAGGAGAAAAAATGTCAGAGTGATTTTGGCTTCAAAGCTTGAAAAAATAGAGTGAGGTATGAGTTGTATTTATAGATGAATGAAGATGAAATTTGAGTGAGAATTGGTGAGGGCTGCGTGAAGCTTGCGTTTCATTGATACTTGTCGCGTTTTGGTTTTTTTTTGCGTTTTCATTTGATGCTTTGTGTGAACCGTGCGTGACCCATGTGCATCTTTCACATCATTTTGATTTTTTCATTTTTTAGCTCTTGTGTGACGTGGATTGTTTTTCTTAGCTGGCTCACATGCTACTCATTTTTGCTACAGCTTGTGAATATGGCTTGGTTTGGGCTTCATCTACACTTAAGTTATCCAACTCAAAATTGGTTGTTGTCAATAACTTGTTAAACATACCAGAAGACATGACTGCATTTATCAATTGACCAGTCTCATTTTGTATCTTTGAACAAGTTCTTGAGAGCTCAGCATAAGGGATAAGCGAACCTGTTGTCGGGAACGCAAGGTCAGAACATACTAATAAGTCCAGCAACCAATCTTTGAGGGAAGCAGGAATACCATTGAGGTTTTCAGATAAACTTCCTGACCCTAACCTCCTTTATTTCTGAATCCGGAGGAAAAGTTCGAGTATCTTTGTTAAAGCTGTTTTGGAGAATACCAAGGCACTTGGCCTTCCAACCGTCATATTGCTCATTCACATATACCAAGCATTTTATTTTGATTTGTCCCGGCGTGGCAACTGGAGCGGATTTCTTATTTTCTTTCTTTGAGCCTGAAAGTTGTTTTTGAAGCAACTTCCTTATCAGCACAATAGGATCCTGTAGATATTTGTTGGCACTCTTTGGGAGCATCTGTTGTTGGCTAACCTGTCCTCACCATGAAACCATCTTTCTGCAAAAAATGCCTCTCCAAATAAACTTTGCATAATGTGGACAGATAGGTGCTAGAAGGCGTATCAGCGCATCCATAAAACACCACACCGAATCATGACTTAGACCGCTAACCCCACATGACAATATATATTCATCCCTAGCACCCTGAAGATCAAATGGATACCAGTACCCAAACTCGAGCTTCATTCTTTCTAATACGGATGATGAAATATCAGTGGACTTAGGGAGAGGTCCATCACATAAAATATAATCTCAGACATCATCAGTCAGCTGATTCATCTGATTTCAATAAATTGGCAAGTGCCGGTAAAGACTTCATTGTTGTACGTGCTCGTATGATATCCCTGTCTTGAAATAGTATTGCCAGCAACAAAGCATAACTCCACATGCTGCTATCTTCTTTATAGTCAATTTGACTGCTATTTCTGCAACTTGTTTGTATTTCTCTTCATATTTCTTGCCCAATGATTCTGCCTCACGCTTATCTGCAGATGCCCTTTCAGTAATCTCATTTAGGTGGTTATCACATCTGCTTTTATACAGGACCAATTCCTGCATTTTGTTGCGGTACAACTCAATCTTCTCTTTTGAATCCAATATCATATTCTGCATTTCTTCAGGCTTTTTCTCTGCAGTCTCGATATTTTGCTTACTATTATCTGTGTCATTCGAAAAGGAATCATCCAATACAGATGTTCCAAACTTTTTCTGATCAGGCAGGACAGTGCCATCAGCCTGAGCAGGCGTTCCTTGCACAGGTGGCCTCAAACCAGCTGCTGGTGCCACTGGCCGAGCACCTGGGTTTACACCCCATGCTGCATTTCCATGAGGGATTTTTGGATGCCCCGTCATAGACATCAATGTTTCGTCAAATATAATATTACTTGGAAGAGATTGCGGAAGAGGACGACCTTCCTTATACCGCTCCATCAAATAAAGAGCATAGCAAAACTCCTTCAAAGAGAGCATGCTATCACTATCCTGATCAGATAAGTCCCACACCTTCTTTAAGACATCTATCGGCAATCTCCAACTTAAAAATAGACTGCGTGCCTGCTCCCCAGTGATTTTCCCATCCCTATCGGAGTCAACTTCCATAAACACCTTTGCATACTTTTGCACATCAGAAGGTCTCATTTTTGGCCACGGAGGTTGTGAATTGTCAGAAGTAGTATTTCCGAGTCCAACTGATCTCCCAGATGTTGTAAGTGGAGAAGAAGCTGATGGTGAAATTTGTTGGGCTGTGTTTGGTGAAGACTGTGTCCGTGGAATATGACTATTTGTAAGTGTCATTGAGAACACACTCTGCAATGAATCAAGTGAACTTTGCCTACTTGCAGGGTTGGCACTACTGGAAACTGGAACAATGGACGATGAGGCAGGTGCACTGCTAACAGGATAATTCTGTCGAATAGGATCTTGTTTCGGTGTAGATGCGGCAGAAGAGAAAAAGTCGTCGTCCAAAGCTGAGTTGGAAGGGTACCCATTTCCAGAAACAACCAATGCTTTAGTGGTAATAGCTGTTGGCTGGGACATTGGTGAGACCGGAGACGGTGATGTTGGCGTTGGTAAGGCAACAAATTGAGTGATTCCTGCAGGCCTAGAAGGAGGCATGGCAGTCCTTCCACTATTCCATTCATTTGAGATGTTAGCATTTGAGACATTGGTACCTGCAAAACCCTGTTGCGGACGAGGGGCTGTACCACTGGGCATTGATTGAGGTGGACGAGGAGTGTTACCAAGCGGCATGAATTATTGTGGACCAGGGGCACTACCGGCAGACATGGATTGAGTTGGTCTCATGGTTGGATTATGCTGGGAAGGAAGATATTGTGGATTTGCAACAGAACCTGGTAATCCCTGTGATTGAGGTGGTCTCATGGCTCAATTAGGTCCGACTTCAATTTCATTTGCATCAACTTCAGCCTGTTGTGGATCAGTTGAACAATTAGCAACGTCATCCTCTATCTCACGCTTCGTATGACCAATGTTTTCAAGAACATCCTTGCTATCATTTTCAAATTCTGTAAGCAAAACATTCATCCTTCTTTTCATTCAAAAATTTCCTTACGACATGCTGCCGTGTATTCCTTCAGGACAGTACTTATCCTATCATCAGCAGACATCATAATAACAAGAAAATCATTTCCAACCCAACATGTTCAAGGAGTTTATAACCATCCATGTCTGGGATATGAACATCACTCAGCACAACATCAGAACAACATTTCCTCTCCCGCAGAATTTTCAAAGCAACCGCAGCCTCAGAGCATGTTGTGATGCGATAATGGCAGCGAAGAGACATTCGCTCGATAATTTTCAAGGTGGTGACGTCATCATCAATGACTAGAACTCTTAAACCGGCCGGAAACTCAAAAACGGCAGAGCCATTGCATTTAGTCCACCATTCTCAACCAATGTTCTAGGAATCATCTTGAAACTTTCAGTGAATTTTGCTATAGCATACTGATCCAATCCTGTTTCCTTGAAAGAAAATTCTTTCACCCTCTTAGCTAACTCAGATTTGGTTGCATCAGCTTCAGGCACAATACGGATATCCCTTCAAAAGCACAAAGAAGAACAAATCTAGGTATTATCTCTCCTCCCAAATGCTCCTTCGTGATGAGATTAAGGTCAGGAAGAGAAAAAAAAGTCTAACACTTATATCAGTCCACATTCCAACTGCTGCTAGATGACTCTGATTGGGGTTTTCACCAATGGGATTTATGTCTAGGCACGAGATTTCATACTCCAGTTGGGCATGCTTTACTTCCTGTAATACACCTTCTCCAATTTCAAGATAAACCAAGTGCCCACCGCCTGTAGCCAACAAAATCTGGGTGGCATTGGCAGTAGCTACATTTACTGAAAAGCCTGATGGTGCATTCCATTCATTCAGGAGCTCTCTAGTTGTGGAACTGACAAGTCTTGCAGAGTTTGATGTGACTTGTACAAGTTGATTGTGAACTGCATCATGGCAAAATAATGTCTGTACTTGAGAACAAAATCCCTCAATCTCAGTTTCTTCCAGCTCATCCTCAAGATTCATTGCTAATATTCTTGTTTCACTTATAAAACTTACAACCAGGAAAGTGTCAAAAGGATCATCATTTGAGGATCTTAATGATCACATTCCTTTGATACTTTGAAGTTTTACTGATGCCTGTTCATTGATACCTATTCCATTACGAACAACACGTAGAGAGCCATCCTTGTAAGCTCCAGAACAAATCACAACCTAACCTTGGCCTTGCCTTTCAAGGTCTACCACACAGAAGTCAACAATGGGCCCCAAATTGACATACCTTTCCAAGACTTCCACATAACAACTTTTTGCATCAGGCTGTAAATTTAGCTTTATGAGCTGTGAATCTCCATAGCTTGAACAAATGCATTATCAAGGTATGAAATTGTAGATGCAATAGAAGTCTCACCAGGCAGTCTAAAGCCTTGAAGAAACATCCTGATTGCCTCATCAAACTCCATCTCTTGAAAGTCAAAAGAATCCACATAGGCATGCATTACTTTCAAGGATAATTTTTCCCTTCCTCCAAGATAGTCACCGATCAAAGTCTTGTTTAACCCAGATGCATCTTTAAGAAAAGCAACAATATCCTCAGGTGAGTTACCCACTTTGTTGGCCTTGATGAGAAACTCAATTCCTTTCTTTGGCTTCCTATTAAAAAGTGATATACCTTCCTGAAGTTCTAGCTTATAAGCCCGGCGTTACTCGATAGTAGAAACATCTGACCCCTCATTAGAGTATCTCTTTTTTCTTCGTCTTCTTCTTACCAGCACCACTACTCATTGCTATCCGGAGATGCTTCTTCTCTGCAAGATTGATCAACACGATGTAAATATACCAGTACACCATGCAATAGTCATGGTCAGCATAAAGTTCCAATTCAAATCCCACAGTGAGAAATCGAAAAGCTATCCAATAAGTTTGCTCTTCCAACCACACGAGAATATGTTGGAATATTTTGAAACCTATATTCTCGTTGTTTGAAGTGTTTCCAAACTCCTTTTTGAAAGCTAGCTCCAGCTGTACATGGGTGACACGCAAATCTTGTAGCATTTTCCCCAGTTTACGCCTTTGCCATGCGGCATTTGTACAGATAATTTTGAGTAAATTGATCACTGTCTGTTCAAGTTGCACCATAAGCTGATTTTTCTGAAATTCATGATTCTCTGCGACTTCAGGTAATCCAGCAGCTCTAATGATCATAGAAAACATAGGGTATCGACCAAAGAGTTTCCCGTTCTGGACCAGCAGAAGCTGAAGATGAGCTCTTGAAATCAAATCAGGTTGAGATTTCTGGAATTTAACCACAAAGAGCAAGGCAGCCTCCAACGATGGGTCCAATGAGTAGGAACATATAACATCTAGATCATGAAGGAGTTTCACAAAATATTCTAGAGCCTTTTCTAAACAAAATATTTTGATTGCCCGCGGCGGTGTTGAAGCTGATAATCTATAATTTAAACTAGCATCAAAGCCAATTGGTTGACAACCAGATGCAGTTGTATTTTCTACATTTCGTTCAGACATTTCCGGAGCATTGGCTCTAAGAGAGTCTGAAGATTTTCGAATGTGACCAATCTCTGAAATGCATGATATTATGTGTTCTCTTGCCAACTTTGAATGAATACCTTAAATTTTCAAGTAACTTGTATTCCAAGCAAACCATATGCATGTTTCTTCCAAACTTAACTTGAATCAAATTCT
The DNA here is from genome assembly GCA_963859935.3 of Lathyrus sativus. Taxonomy (NCBI): domain Eukaryota; kingdom Viridiplantae; phylum Streptophyta; class Magnoliopsida; order Fabales; family Fabaceae; genus Lathyrus; species Lathyrus sativus. Next base: position 14,330,142 of record OZ012736.1, read on the forward strand.
TGAATAAAACAAATTCCTTAACAATTGATGCCATGGTGAGCCTAAAGATCAATACCCTCAATCATGCTTTAGAATCACTTGGAAATGACACACTTGAATGAACGCTTTGTACTTGCATCCCAAAACAAACATCCACCAATCTTGACTTGCACAGACAAACCTTTGAATCTTCGGTTAAATTTGAATCTCTTTGAGTTTATCTGAATTAATATCGAGGAAAATAAATCCATAGATGAACACAACCTGTACTGATGAATCTTGACCATAATAGTCTGGACCAAACTTCTCATATAACACTGCTTGATAAACCACTGGATTTCAACACCAGACAATTTGACCTTGAACAATCACATTTCTGAGAAAATAGCCCACTACCACAGGTAATTTATAATTGAAGCAAACTCTTGATAGTTTGACCAAGATGAGGTCAAACTTCCATCTGATTTAGACTTGAATGAATGTCCTTGCCATCAATCTCCTTGCAAAACCCTAAACACACAAAGAAGAGGAAACAAGCAAAATTGCAAAATATTTTTGGTATTTTGGTTAGAGGTTAGTAAACAGAAATAAACATAAAGCAAGTAGAAAACACAAGTGCGCTGAGAGAACCAAAAAGTATGATCTTGTTTGTGTATGCAAATGATGCCAATGAAATGTGGGATCTTAGGGGTAAAAATTAGGGTATTACAGTGGAATGACAGAGGTAGTAGTTGCAAATCACGTCCCCGAGGATGGTAGGGTGATGATGGCCCACGATTTTTTTGAGTCCTTAGGAAATAGCCATGATGATAATGACGTCATAAAACGTGCATCAAGGCGGCAGAACAGTAGCTTGTGTGTTCATAGCTATCTTTCTTTTTCTCTTTCATTCCCTTTCAACTTCTCAGGCTTACATTGGTGGAAAGAGTATCAGACGACACTCACGAGGGCAAAGCGGCGTCGAAGGTCATACACTGTCAAAAAAGTGCTTTTCCACGGTTGAAGTTGAAAAGACATTTTTGGGGGGCAATTTGTTAGCTCCTAAATTCGACGCCTTAGCTAGAAAGAAGGTATCCAATACAAAAGGGTGGAGAATATCTTGAATGCAAGAAAATGGTCGAAAGAAGGAAGAAGCTAAGTCGAAGGACTCACCAAGAGGCCAAGGGTTCGACCGCCTGCCGATAACGAATGGTGCGTCAAAGTATTTGAAATTTGAATGTTGGAGGGAACGGTTTTACTTGTGGAAAATTGAGGGAGACACGTGTCACCTTATGAATAATGGATCTGTGCATTTGAGACAAGTGGCGAAAGGAGATTATGGTGGAAGTTATTAGAGGTTATTTTTTGTTACTATAAATAGAGTTTCTTAGACATATCCAAAGTGTGTTGTAATTTACTATTGTACAAATTACTCTTGAAATTACTCAAAGTATCCGAGTGTAGAGAAAGCGAGTATTGTAAGAGAATGCACGTGATGTAAACACACCATCTTTTAAACTTAATGCAATTTACTTTTTTTTTTACTTTAAGTTTTACAAAGTCTTTTATTGCCTTTATTGTCTTTACCCTTTTTACTCCTTACCTTATTCCTCTTCTTCCTACGCAATTCTTTTCTCTTCTTCCTCAATCTAAATTCACCTTTACCAACAAACTTTCTTCTCTTTTATTAGAAGCCTTATTTTACCTTCAAATTAACCTGTAGTCGAATAGATGTTCTTTTAGGATTCTGTTTATCCCAACCCTATTCGAGTGTGGAACTTGGATAAATTCTTAAAACCAAAAATAATTCTTTTAGCACATGTCCTAGGATCAATCTGATCGATCCTGTGAGTCACCAAAGTTAGATTTGGAATATCAGTGGTTGTTTTCCGATTTTCAAGGGAAACAGAAGGCGAAGACTATTTTCTTATAACTCATCTGTAATCTCTTGTAACAATTTTTTGAGTATAGTAAATTGGAGAGCTTCTCTCTCCCCTAGAGTAAATCGTTTGATCGAATTGGGTAAACAAACCTTTGATTATTTTTCTTGTTTTATTTTGTTATACTATCTATGTACATATTATTATTGCTGAAAACCATTTATTCTGGTTGCTATTGTTCTTTGCCCTACAAATTGATATTGAATTTTGTCGTAATTCACAACAAGTGGTGCGATGAGCGTGGAGCAAAGAGATATTGTTGACAAGTGAGCACCATGGTTAGTAGATAGCAGATTGATAAATTTTCTAGTAACAACGACTTTGGGTTATGGAAAATTAAGATGTAAACAATTTTAATTCAAGAGAAGTGTATCGATGCTTTGAAGAGTGAAGCATTGATGCCTACAAGGCTTACACAAGTACAGAAGACCGAGATGGTAGATAAGGCCAGGAGTGTCATTATCTCGTATCTCGGGGATAAAGTTCTAAGAGAAGTCGTCAGGGAGCAAACTGTGGTTCCTATGTGGGAAAAACTTGAATCATTGTATATGACAAAGTCTTTGGCTCACATGTTGTATCTGAAACAACAACTTTATTCATTTCGAATGGTGGAGAACAAATCCATAGTTAAGCAGCTCATAGAATTTCACAAGATTATCGATGATCTTGAGAATATTGAAGTGAAGATTGTTGACGAGGACAAGGCTTTACTCCTGTTGAATTTATTACCCAGATCCTTTAAGCACTTTAAGGATGCCCTTCTTTATGGTAAGGAAGGTACTATTACTTTGGATGAAGTCTAGATGGTGGTGAAATCCAAAGAATTTTCAAATTCAAAAGATTTGAAGATTGAATATAGTGGTGAGGCTTAAATGTGTCAAGATAAGGAGATGAGCGTAAAGGGATGTCCAAATCAAAGAGGTCTGACAAGTCGAAGGTAAAATGTTTTAATTGTCAGAAAATTGGTCACTTTAAAAGGGATTGTCCTGAAAGAAAGGTCAATGAAGATTTGTTTCACGTCGTAGTTGCATTGGGTGAGGAAAGTTATGAGGAAGCACTAGTAGTATTGAGTTTGGAAACTGAAGATAGTTGGGTCATTGACTCAGGTTGCTATTATCACATGTGTCCAAGAATAGAATACTTTGAAACTTTGAAGGTGGTGCAAGGTGGAATAGTTCGCCTTGGTAATAATAAGGCATACAAGGTTCATGGTGTCATACCCCAAATTTGTCCTACCCGTGTATAACTTTCATCTGTACATTCTTTTCAGAAAATTCAAAATATGTTGTTTCTGGTTATTATAATGATCGAAGTCCTTAGTCATATAAGCTCTATTGCAAGGTCAAGGTCAAAGTGTTTTTATTCGGATGGTGCATGTTCAGGGTTGCTGGTTAAGGTTGTGTACCAAGTTAAGTCAGTTATGGATGTATTGAATCATTATCAGCTCTTCATGATTAAGGATCATTAGAGATCCAACCGTTTCACGTTCATTTTGTCAAGATTAGCTTAGTGGAATGCGGTGATGGTTTAAGTTCAGTCCAAACGTGCCTCCAGTATTCTAAGATGAGATCTTATTTTCACGGTTCAAATCCATTGTCTCATTCTCCATCATTTTCATCCGATCTTCGAATCCATTTTCACACATATACAAATCCGTTATTCAGTTCAAAATTCATCCACCTCCAATGTCCACTTTTCATAAATAAATCCATTCTATTTTAAACCTCATCCAGTTTTCCTTTTTTTCATGTTTTATATTTCATATTATCATGACCTTTCTTTATCATCTTTTCACATTTAAGAAACCATATTCAAAAAATTGCAAAAAAACAATCACCAAGCCCACGTATTCAATTACCAAATTTAAAGCCCAAGCAGCTTTTATCATTACAAAGGAAAATATCAAAAAATAGAAGTCCAAGTAATAAATAGATTTAATTATTGTTTGTTACAAAATTTCAAGGTCATTACAGCTCATTCAATACAATTGAGTATTCATAAAGTACACCAAAAAGCGTATCAATTCAACCATGGTTTCTTGGCAGCCCCATCCTGCGATGATTCATCAGTCCACTTCTTTGCATTGCACGACATCGACCGAAAATTAATGAAAAAATAACCACCCAAAAACCAAGTTCCTTGCTACACAAAAACGACAACACAGGACACACCAAGACAATACTCACCACGAATTGGTACTCCATAATAGCCCACAGCTACAACCTGCGACAATCCATTGTTTGAAATGGGCACATATCAGATTGGACAGAAGAACTGCAGGCTTTTGTACCGAAATACAGTTGCCCTGTGTTTGAAAACAGACCCCACAAATTATCACAAGAAAATCAACAATCCACTGCCACTTTCACGGCTCGTACCTGCACATAACAAAACCAATACCACGTAGAAAGTTGCAAAAGAAAAAACACATAAAAATTCATACATCCACGCCAGACCATAAAGAAGTGCAACGTTTTTCTGGTATTAGCCAAAATCGTATGCTAACACTGGACATAAAGCTACGACAAAATGGAGGACAGAGGGGCATAGGCACAAAGAAGCCACACCCTGCGCGTAGGACCACAAGGTATCACAAAATCAGACCAACCATAAATCGAAGAAAAAAACCTGGTGTGGGAGGGGAGAAAAAAATTCAAAAAAAAACATCAGCAACTAGCCTTCAACCAAGCCACATGATAAAGACCAGAACAATACTCACGTAGAGGGGGGCACATCTTCAAACCTGTTCTTCTGAAACTCACACACTTCCAGCTTTCCTTATCTTCAACCTTCAAACAACCAAACTTCTCCTCCTTCTAATAACCTCAAACCCTTGTCTTCTCACCCTCACATAATAAATCTGAACCCAAAACATAACAAATTGAATGAAAATAGAAGAAGATAGAGTGTTAACAACCTCACCTTCTTCACTTAAAACCCCATTTTTATCGGACCCCTCAAACCAATCCTTCAACAATAAAACCAAACATATTTGCTTCTCGCCAACAAACCGCGATAAAACCTTTCTTCAGCTTTCCAAACCATTCGAAAATTCCTCAGAACCGAAAGCTATTGCTTCGACATTTAACTCGATTCCTCCTCTGTCATAACAGAACCACCGCTTCCCTCCTTTTCAAACCTCAACAACCCTCTTCTTCTATATTTAACGCCTTCACAAACCCCAACCTCAACCTTCAACTCCAAACGAACCCCATCTTCAACTTTAAGTAATAGCCTTCTCACCCAATCATCAACAATCACTCTTGAAAAACTTCGTTTCCCACTTCGTTTAGAACGACCACACATCTCAAGATCCCAATTTGAACATAAACCAAAAACCCCTTCTTCTGTCAAACCCCAAAACCTTACCCCTTTTTCTTTTTTTTCTTTAATCCTCAAACTTCTCCAATGTCAGCAGCAACAAATTCAAATTCATCGAAACCCCAGACGTGAACAGAGAATAGACATAAGAAGGATAGGATCGAATGAAATCACAAATTAAAACTCATAAACCTGTTCAAACCGTGCGAGTTCGAGAGGGGAGTGAGAGATTGAAGTTGGGTTCATTTTCATCAAGAACTACGCGATTGTCGTGTTTAAAGATTGAGCCATGATTTGTTTTCCTTCAGATCTTTGATAACAAGCTGAAAACCGTATCCGCTTGCATACCGCACCTTGTATCCCCTTTGGTTTTTCTTATTCTTCTTTAACGGTGTTGTCATTATGTTCGAGGAGAGAGAAACATGGTAATGTTGTCTCTGAGTTTGAATGCACTCGTTTTCACCAACATAACTTCTAACCATGTGTTCTTGTGTGTTTGTTCTATGTGGTTTGCTGGTTGTGGGCTGGAAGCCTATTCCGTTTTGGGCCGTTTGGATTTTTGGTGAGATGATGGGCCATTGAGTCCATGTGATTCTCACTTAATCCTTTTTTTTTACTCACACCCTTTAATTTGATTCAACATACTTTTTTTTCTTTTGGTTTTAGATGTTAGTTTTCATATTGTTTAAGGTTTTGTTTTATGATTCTTAAATGAGGATTAAAAATTTCATTTTTTTTATGATTTAGATTCCATTTTTTTTTCCGGTCGATGACGAGATTACCAACTTTTAACCGTCAAATTATTGGCGTGAAACAAAGGATCCGAGACCACTTTCCTCTTTCGATTTTATTTAGATCGATGAAGTCTTTTATTCATAGGCGTCACGTATCGAAGTTGATAACCTTCTCGATTTCAAATCTATGGTGAATGACCATTGGGGTCCTTTTCCGTACTTTGGGATCGTGATAGGCTACCTTCAATTAATCAGCATTATGTTTGCGATTAAGACGAGATCCCATTCCTTCGTGTCCCGATTCGATTCGCTAAACTAACCAATAACTTTAATCTTCGTTAAATATTATTGTGAATATTATTGTTATATTATCTTGACATATTATTATTTTCATATCATACCACAAACTCTTTTCATACTCCTCGATTCGATTCAAATCATTTTCTCAATATTTTTCTCAATTCAAACTCCGAAAGAAGGAGGTTCTTGGAATCTAGCATTCGTTGAATCTTCGAGTGAATAATTCTCGAGGCACGCTCTTGAGTTATTATTCACTCAATCTTTCAACCTTTTTTCAAACTACTTTCAAACATTCTTCTAAGTCGGGTGCTCGTGCGCATTCGCAATCATCGATATTTCGCACACACTTCACAATTCCTCTTGGTCTCGATATTAGGGGCACCCTTAGGGACTAATATCGTTTCTCATCATCCTAGCCCTTGACACGTCGTCAAGTCGATTCTATCTTCTAATCAATTCCTCGACTCGTCGTCGACCCCCCCCCCCCCTTTTTTTTTCTTCAAACCAACTTCCTTTTGCCTCACATTCCACTTTCGACTCAATCTTCTCACAAACGTTTTTTAAACTTATGAAAGAAGGATATTCTTGGAATCTAGCATTCTTTGAATATTCAAATGAGTAACTCTTGAAGCATGCCCTTGAGTTGTTATTAGTTTATTCTTTCGATTTCAAAATATCCAACCCTTTATCATTTAATCTATTCATCCCGACTTCCGAAAGAATTGAGTTCTTGGAACCTCGCATTCCTTGAATTCTTGAGTGACAAGTTCTTGAGGCATGCCCTTGGGTTGCTTGTCAGTCACTCTTTCGTCTCTCAACTCAAAGTCCAAACCAATTCAAACCTTGTCCTTTTCGTGGTTGTTACCACGAACTACGACTGCTCTGATTCTTCATTCTCGTCTGAATGTAAGATACGTAGGCACAAGATTGCGATGATCTTGGCGAGCTACCTTCTATCCATCCTCCCATTTCTCCGTATCCTTTTCGTGGTTGTTACCACGAACTACGGACGCTCTGATTCTTTATTCATTCTTGAATATAAGATATGTAGGCACAAGATTACGATGATCTTGGTGAGCATACTTCTATCTTCCTCCGTTATTTTGTCCATCCCCCATCCTTTTTCCATAGTCGAACTACGACGCTCTGATTTCTCATTCTCGTCCGAATGAGCATACGTAGGCACAAGGGCCCCAATCCTTAGCGAGCACCCTATCCTCTAAATTTCCCCCTTAGCATCTTAAACCTTTTACCCTACCAATTCTACCTTTATCATCGAGAATAAAAACAACCAAACCTAGACAACACTCACCACAAATACCTTAAGAGGTTCCCGTCAAGTACGACGGACGTGAGGGGTGCTAATACCTTCCCCTCATGTAACCGACTCCCGAACTCGGAACATGGTTGCGACAGCCCTGTTCCTATCCTTTTCATTTTAAGAGGTTTTCTCGATATTTTCCTCTCCTGTTTATTCGGGAAGAATAAAGTTCGGTGGCGACTCTGTCGAACCGCATTTCCGCACCTTTCGCGCGAGGGTCGTTTCTCCGAAATGTCTCCGTGATTTTTCGAGGTGAGACACGTGGTATTGGTAGGGTCTGATTTAAAATGTTTAATGATCGTGAACTTCTTATTCACAATGTGAGATATGTTCCAGAACTCAAGCAAAATTTGTTATCTATAAGAATGTTTGATGATCTAGGCTATTATACTAGAGTCGAACATGGAGTGTTTTAAGATTTTGCATGATGAATTGATTATTGTTAAAGGGTCTAAAATATGTGGTCTATATATTTTAGAAAGTTTAAATGTTATTATTCATTCATCATTAATTATTGGAGGCTTTCATGGCAAGAAAGAGCTATGGGAATTGAGTTAAGGTATTATGAATGCCTTGAGAAAGTTTTAGAAGAGTACAGTGAATTTTACAGAAATAAAGGGATAAAAATGCATGTTACCGCTGAGTTGTTATTGAGTTTTTGAGGAAGAGCAGAGGTTAAAACATCTTGCTTGCTTGGTAGAGAATTTCTTTAGAAGAAGAACAATGAAAACCAAGGGAGAAATCTGGGAGAAACTATAACGGAGAAAACTCAGTTTGAGGCGGAGTTTCCTACTATAGATACTAGCAGTAGTGAAGGAATGGTTATAAGGATCTCTGATTATCATTTGACTCATGATAAGGTAAGGAGGATTATTGTAGCATCTCAAATGGACGGTTATGCTAACCTTGGATATTATGTTTTTAACGTGGCTGAAGGACTACAAAATAAAAGAAGAAGAAACCTTCGGGAAGACATTTGAAAATAGGTAGAGTCAAGGGTGGTTGAAAAATCATACTTGTAGGCTTGTTAAATTACCTAGGCATAAAAGGGTAACTGGGAACAATTGGATTTAATTTGTGAGATCAAGATTCAAGTGTTGTTTGAATTTGATCAAAGTTACTGATTAAAGTTTCAACTTGGTAGAGAGCAACAATGTTGTTGATTGTTAAATTGGTATCAACACGGTTTAAAGTCAAGATCAAGATTGTTGTAAATGTTTCTTAAAACCTTTGTTGATGAAGAGAAAGAAAACATATTTTGGAGATTGCATTTACCGTGAAAATTGGACGAAAAGTCGGAGAAAAAAACCAGGTCGGTGAATAGTGTCGTCTGTATGATGAATAGTGTTATCCGTACGGATGATTAGTGATGCCCGTATGGTGAATAGTTTTGTCCGTATGGTGAATAGTATTTTCGAGTTTTTGGGCTTTTTTCGATTCGGTTCATGGACCCATGTGATTTTGGGCTTTGTTTGTTGGATATTTGCTATTATAAATATGTATCTCTTATATGCTTGGTGTGTGACAATCTTAGAGTTTACACCAACAAGGGAGACTATGGGTTTAAAGGTATAACATAGGGGTTCAACTATTCACAAGGAAAACCTTAGAAAAACAAAGGTTTAGGTAAACCTTTGGAGTTGTTTAAGGTTATTGTGAAACACTGTTACACCTTGGATTTGTGTGATTCATATATTGAGAGTTAGAGAGGTTGAGAAACACTTGGGTAGAAAATTGGGTTGTTCTTTGGAACCTGAAGGCAAATGCTACTTTCTTATAACTCATTTGTAATCTCTTGTAATAACTTTCTGAGTATAGTGAATTGAAAAGCTGCTCTTTCCACCAGAGTAGGTCGTTTAATCGAACTGGGTAAACAAGTCTTCAATTTGTTTTCTTGTCTTATTCTGTTATATTATCTGCGTACGGATTATTATTGTTGAAGACTATTTATTTTGGTTGCTATTGTTCTCTGTTTTACAAATTGATATTGAATTTTGTCGTAATTCACAACAGTAATAAATAAATTCACTGACGCCTTTAATAAGACTTGATAGAACATATATGGAAGCATTTTGGTAAGGAAAACAATCACAATTTAAAATTAATTTAGATATATATTTTTCATGTATATTGTGCTTATAGTTTAATTTAACATATGGAATTTTCTTAATGTTGTTATAATGTATTGTATCATTTTCAATATATTTTAAATATATGTTATTTTATTTTTATATATTTATTGTTTTGTTTTAATTAGACAATTTTATAAATTAATGTGTAATAAAAATGTAATGTCTAATAGGATCTATTTTAGGGCTTTTGATTGGTTATATATATATATATATATATATATATATATATATATATATATATATATATATATATATATATATATATATATATATATATATATATATATATATATATATATATATATATATATATATATATATATATATATATATATATATATATATATATATATATATATATATATATATATATATATATATATATATATATATATATAAAAGAAGTTTTGAATGTGGGTGCTCTTAATTCTTTAGTAATTATTTTATCTAAGCAAAAAATAGTTTTATTATTTTTAAGTAAATTAACAGTAGAAAATTCAAATAGTAACCAAAGAAAGGTATAAACCAATAATCTTTCGTAAATCTATTATTTTACAATAGTTATTTCGTATTTACAAAAGTTTTTAGGTTTAATTGCAACTTTGGTCCCCCTATTTTGTCTTTTTTCGAGTTTTGATCCCCCTATTTTAAAAATCATTATTTTGATTCGTTTTGTAAATTTTATTTTGAATTTTAGTCCCCCATTCCATTTAAGTGTCATTTTGCATGACATGGCAAATGAGTTAATGAGGTGGCATATATTATGTGGCATATTTGATATTCCATCTCATTTATAATTATTTTTATTTTAATAATAATAAAAATTATTATATTTATTAAAAATTTATTTATTTATTTTTTTTAAATTAAATTATCATGAGTTAAAAAGATTAGAATAAAAAACATATAATAAAAATGCACAATCTTTGCTTTTATTAATCTACATTCAGATAGATTGACTCTTATATGAAGTCATAAACAACTAATTCCTTTAACTTAAACTAAAGAATGAGAAAATTAGCTAAATGACTCATTATCCAGAAGAAAGCTTCATAGGTTATACAATAAACAGTTAGTTTTGCAGCATCCATTCAACACCCACTATTTTATTATGATTCAACACCAACTAATCTATTTCATTATCAAAATTTCAACTCAATTTCATTCAACACCAACTAAAATTGATGAACAAATTGCAACAACAAGCCTTATGATGACAATTTCAACTTGATCTAACTTAAAGAGCAATAGAAATCAAGAACAACAACCACCAATCAAGGTTTTAAGGAAAAATTGAAATTTCTAACACTCTGTCATGAGCAACACAAACTCTTAAAAATTGTTCTTTCAAGTCTCAACAAGAATAGAATGATAATTTCAATATTTACTAGAGTAGACATTTTGGGTATGGATCGAGGGTATGAAAATGGGTATGGAGTGGATGTAAGAAGATTAATGGGTTTTTGAGAATAATAAACATAATCTGGAAGAAGAAGAGAGACGCTGAAACTCAAATACAATCTGCAAGAAGAAGACGAACGATAGAAAGCTTGGAGAAAATGAAACATAGGGTTCATACTTTTGGGGAAGAAGCAATGGAAGATGAGAAGTCTTTCTTTTTAAAAAAATGAATAAGTTAAAAATAACATTAATCTAAATAAATATGAAATAAAAAAATGAGTAAGAATAAAAAAAAAGGAATAAGTTTAAAAAAACATTAACTTATATTAATGAATTATTTTAAAGATTTTGTTATTATTGAAAAAATTAAAAATTTAATAAATAATGAGTTGGAATAATTAATTATAATTTAACATTGACACATCATTAAAACAAAAGCCACATCATCAAAAATTATTCTCAAATCAGTACAAAGACTAAAATCTAAAACAAAATTTTAAAAAAATGACCAAAATAGTGATTTTTAAAATGAGGGGATCAAAACAAAAAAAAAGACAAAATAGGAGGACCAAAGTTGCAATTAAGCTAAATTTTTTATTTGTAAACTTTTCAAATTTCTAAAGTTTAAGATAATCATTTAGATATCTATTTTTTTCCTCTTTTACTAATATTATATATATGTTTTAATTTGTATATATGAAAGAAAAAAAATATATGAAAAGACAAAAAGAATATAAATTTAAAACTATATATTTTTAAAATTTTATGGTAATCAATGTGGGATGAACACTCTGCGAGGTGATGGATATGTTCCTCGTCCTCGAAGAGCATTTGTAGGGATTTTGTTCTTCATCCTCATTTTCACGGGCAAAAACTCTTCATATATTGAGCCCATAATATGGTCATTTCTGTAAAATCTACGCTAGGAGATGCAAATGACATTCTTAGTTAAGAATAATTGACATCCTGGTCAATTTTATATTATATTCAAGTTAATTATTTGCAGGTTTCATATTATATTGCTTTTACTTTATTTCTATTCTTTATATGCTTTATTTAATGTTTACTGATATTAACACAAACATGAATAATACATGCCTTATTTTTATCGTTTTTAACATGTTAGCTTAAATTACATTTAAAATTTGATATCGAACACGTGAAAACAAGTAATACCTTTACATTAATTTTCAACTAAAAGCAAACTTTTAAGAAACAAGATATTAATTTTCAAATGAGATTTCGAAGTTGTAACACGCACACGCGAAAGCGGGCATTTGATTACATAGTTGAAATCTAGCATCGGACTCATGAAAATGGACGATACCTTTAATTTAATCATTGCGAATAAGAAAATATTTTATCGCTATAATCATAAATCACAACTTTGTGGGTACTAACGGTCGACGAGAATCCCATTCCAGTCTCTCGATATTATAATTAATATAAAACTAGTTTAATTTCCATTGTCACAAACAAACTTATTCACATCACCATAGATAAACATTGTAATAGTAAAAGACAATACTTTTCAATTGGTCTTAATGAGATTCAATATTTTTTATACTAAAACCTACAAAGTCGTCAACTTGCGGCCTTGTCAAATTTTTGCTGCCATTGTCGGGGACCAATAACGTCAATGTCGTACTCCATTATTACATCGTCTAGACTAAGACAATTTTATTTTTGCTTTTAATTATTTCCCCCCTTTTTCGGTTTATTTAAAGGACACTCGTTGAGTTGATAGACAAAATTGAGCGTTTTATACACATTAAATGTTGAATTCATCAGATACATTTAGAAATGGCGAAAGTTGACAACCGCCCACTTAAGGACTTTGTCGTATCATCCCAAGATGAGCCACACTCGAGTATTATTAACCATGCAATCCAGGCTAACAACTCTGAATTAAAACCTTCTCTACTGTAAATTCTACACCATAACCAGTTCTCTGTTAACCCAACGGATGACCCGAATTTGAACATTTTTGTAATTGTGCAATTCACTGACACGTTGAAAAGTAATGGAGTCGATCATGAAGCCATTCAACTATGTCTATTTCCTTTCTTTATAAGAGACGAAGCTCGAGTTTGACTATATTCTCTCTTGTCAAATTCCATAATTCCATATTATGAGTTGAAGAAAGTGTTCATTGTGAGGTATTTCCCCGCCTAGCAAAAATGCTAAATCAAGGAAGCAAATCACCTACTTTATGCATAATGATGGAGAATCGCTTTTCGATGCGTGAGAGCAATACAAGGAAATGATGAGAGCTTTCCTTCACCACAGGCTAGAAAAGTGGTTAATTATTCATACATTCTATAACAGTCTTCTTTATAACATGAGAATCACTATTGATGTTGTTGCAGACAGAGCTCTAATGAATAAACCTTTTGATGATGCATACACTCTGATTGAGAGTATGACCCAAAACCATTATCAATGGGGAAGCAAACATGTTTTCATTGAGAAAACATAATCCACTGGTGGTATGTATGAGGTGAGCAGTTCCAATCACATGAATGCTAAAGTAGATACCATGACTCAAAAGATCAACAACTTGACCATCATCTCTACAACCATTATAGCTATTGTGACTCCCAATAGTGAAATTGGTCGAGTCCTTAGACATATCATTATTGATTATTAGTTATTAGACGAGCCTCCCTCATACCAGGTTAATTATGCACAAGAAAATCCATATTCAAACACATAATCTTGGATGGAGAAATCGCCCAATTTTTATCCTACAAGAACAACAATACTTTGTTTTCACCTAACCCTGCACCCACCACTCCACCTGGTTTCTAAAACCATAAAGAAACCCATGTTGATTCTGTTGCCCCCAAGAAATTTAATTTGGAACTAATGGTGGAAAACTTCGTGTTGTCTCAAACTCAACAGAATAAAGAGTTTGTGAACCAAAATGTTCATACCAATGAGTTGATTAAGCAAAGTTGCCAATAAAGTGGATGTCATGGCCATTCATAAAAAATGTTAGAGACCCATATCTCTCAAGTGGCCTAGTAATAAGGAGCTACTGCTGCCCCAGCTGGAATATTTTCTGGCTAGCCGCAACCTAATCCCAAGAGCCACTCTAATGTTATACCATTGCAAAGCGGAAAAATGTTAGAAGGCCCCGTAGATAAGAGAGTTAGAGACCAAATTGTAGGGAGGAGTGTAGAGAAAAACTATAAAAGAGTAATTAATAAGGACAATGAGAGAGAACCGATATTAGTTGATAATGGACACACATCAAATGCAAAGGAGGTGGTTGATAAGGAAAAATAAAAACCATACATACCCCTACTCATTACAACCTCTTATCACGTTACCTCAAAGACTTGTAAAGTCTAAAACAGAAGGACAATTTAAAATTTTTGTGAAACTTCTAAAAACTTCATATCAATATTCCTTTTTCAGAGGCAATAACTCAAATGCCTTCGTATGTAAGTTCCTAAAGGAGATTTTGACCAACAAGAGGAAGCTTCATGACAATAGTACAATGGTGCTCACTGGTGCGTCACCATTATACAAAATAAGATGTCACATAAATTGAAGGATCTAGGGAGCTTTTCTATTCCTTGTGTTACCGGCAAGTACGTCATAGACAAAGCCTTATGTCACTTATGAGCTAGTGTTAGTTTGATGCCTCTCTCTATTTGTGAAAGGCTGGATTTAGGAGAACTCAAGCCAACAAAGATGTCCTTCTAGCTGGTTGACCAATCAGTTTGGTACTCAGTAGGAATACTGGAAGATGTACCATTAAAAACCATCCAACTTTACATTCCTATTGATTTCATAGTGATGGACATTAAAGAGGACTCTTATATCCCGATCTAGTTGGGTAGACCTTTCTTAGCTATTTCAAGTGCAACTAGAGGAAAGCTTACCTTTAAGGTTGGAGAGGAGAAGATCGAGTTCATATTATCCTAGTTCATGAAAGACCCTATTATATATTACACGTGTTTCTTTGTTGACATAATAGATGAGTGCATTAAGGAGATGTCATTATAAGTACCACCGACTGAAAAGTTGGTTGCTCATCCGACAAAGGAAGTAAAGGAAGACGAGGATGAGATTTATCAAGACTATTTAGACGAAGGTCTAGAAGAATGTCTCGCCCTTACTCCTTATCTAATGCTTGGCCCAGAGTAACCAAAGGTATAACTTAAAGAGCTTCCTAAAAACCTTAGATACGAGTTTTTGGACAATGAATTAAATTGCCCAGTCATAATTAATGCCAACCTAGGTAAAGACGAAACTGAGGAACTTCTTGTTATGCTAAAAAGATATCCTGATGCGTTAGGTTACACTATTAATAACCTCAAGGGATTCAACCCCTCTATGTGCATGCACAAGATTATGCTTGAAAAGGATTCCAAAAGCTATATAGAGCACCAAAGGAGACTAGACCCCAACATGACTGAGGTAGTAAAGAAATAAGTGATGAAACTCTTTAATTCTATGGTTATATATCCAATATTCGATAACAAATGAGTTAGTTTAGTACACGTGGTACCGAAGAAGTGGGTCATGATTGTGGTACAAAATGACAAAGGAGACTCAGTAGCTACACATACAATAACGGGATAGAGGATGCGTATTAACTATAGAAAGTTAAATAAAGCCACTAAGAAGGATCACTTTCCTCTTCTGTTCATATGTTAGATGCGTGAGCGCTCAGTCAAACACTTATACTTTTTCTACATGAAAGGTTATTCAAGAGTCTTTCAAATCCAAATCCACCAAAATGACCAAGAAGATATACTACTTTCATATGCCTCTGTGGTACATTTGTCTACCGACGAATGCCATTTGGGTTGTGTAACGCACATGCCACTTCCCAGAGATGCGTGATGGCGGTCTATGTCAACTTCCTATACAACATCATGGAAGTTCTCACGGATGATTTTTCAGTATGCGGGTCAAGTTTTAAAAACTGTCTTGCCAACTTAAAAAGAGTACTAGAGAAACGTGTGAAGGTCAACCTCATGCTAAATTGGGAGAGATGCCACTTGACGGTGAATGAAGGCATAATCCTCAAATATGTGGTATTGGATATGGAAATTGAGGTTGACAAGACTAAAATATAGGTTACGGAGAATATACAACCACCACAAACCGCAAGAGAAGTTCAGAGCTTTCTCGAACACACGGGTTTCTACTAGAGATCAAAGCAAGTGTTTTCAAAATATCTTAAGGTTTATGATCTTTAGTGATTAGTTGAGTGGATTTATATGTAATTGACATATTCATATCATAGTTTATACCAAATATCACATCCAACAAAGTGTAGAGAAGGACACGCTGTGAGGGAAAAGCATCATATACTAGATATGCGTGTTTCAATGATGTCAAAACTTAGCCGCATGGAAGAATAGATGTTTGACGTTATCACCATGTTGCATGAGCATACCCTATTTCTCATTATTTGTTTGCTTACATAAAATCTCTCGAGTATTGCATATAGAGTTATAAAAATATGTGTCATACAAGTTAAACTTCATTGGTCTATCATAGGTATCATCTAAGAGAATCAAATATATGAATTTATGCATTTTCTGAATTTTCAGGTCTTTGAGTCGACCAAAACTCTGCTCTGGTCGACTCATAATATGTGTCTTAAAAATGCATTTTTCTCGACTTAGGTTTGGTCGACCTACCGGTCGACGCATGCTGTTGGTATTTCCATTTGTCAAAAAATTTAGGCTATGCGTCGACGCATGCCTTGTTCCGGTCGACGCATGGTTGTGTGTTTTGCACAATCTGTTTCCTCGGGTTAGCTCAGGTTGACCCTACACTCTGCATGGGTCGACCGCTCGCTGTTTTATGCATAATTTCTTATTTGTCCATTATTTTTGAAAAGTCACGTTAATTGTCATTAATATTTGGTTCATCATCATTTTTTCGTTTAGTATTAGTTAATTCAATCTTCATCATTAATTAGGTTAATTAACATTTAATTATAGTCAGTTAATGCAGTCATTAAGTCCAAATTCGTAGCCCACTTGTCAGCTAATCAGGCCCAGGTCCACGCCAAGTGTCAGCTATAAAAGCCATGCAACACTCTCTCACTCTTTTTCGGTTGACACATCATCCACTAACATCATGATGCCACTCACTCCCTCTCTCTCTGCATGAGCTCCATGCGCACCACTTTGCATCACACCATCACGCCATCTGTCCTCCACGCGTCCCCTCTCTCTCCCATTCAGGACGCCACGTGCCTCCCACTGCCACCTCACTCCGACCGATATGCAAACTCGCTGGAGACTCACCGGTAAAATCAAACCCGGCCAGATCTCACCCGTAACTGCTCGTCGGAAATCCAACCATCACCGGAATCTTCATCACCTTCGTTCATGTTCATCAGACTTCTCAGATTCATCAAGAATCTTCAAACGACTTCATGTGTTCACCCGTAAATCTCCAGAAATTCATCAGGATCCTATGAAGATTCATCAACCTTCATCGTTGTTCTTGCCAGCTTCTTCAACAACTTTTTCCCCGGTGAGATCAGTTGTCATTGTTGATCTGTTTCCAGAAAACTCAATAACCTTCATCCCGTTCAGAATGTTTTCCAAAATACTCATCGATCCTTCAACCGTTTCCAGATCCATCAATGCAATAATGTATCCTTCTGATCTTCATCAATCTGCAATCATCATTTGTTCATCACTTATTCTCCAGAAACACAAGCGTTTCACCGGAAAACGCATCAGGATTCATCATGTTTTCCAGCCACCAATTCAAGATCTTCAAAAAAATCTTCAACAATCTTCCACCAGAATCTTTAAGAACCTTCGAGTTCATGCAAGTATCCAGATTCTCCAAGAATTCCATCTAGATCAGTGAACTTTCGCCCTTTCCATCAACCTTCATGGAACCTCACAAATGTTTCCCTGGATTTCTTTGAAACTCCACCGTGTTCTTCACAGATTCATCAATATCAGTTCCAGATCTATCGATCGTCTTCAAGTTCATCAAGAATCTCCAGATTCAAGGACATCATCAACATGCATCAACTTCCACTAGATTCTTCTTCGCATGTTTCTTAACCGGTTTGGGTTGTTTGGTTGAACGGAGGAGATTGAAGAATGAAGAGGTTGAGACGAGAGAAGAGATGGAGGTTGAGACGGAGGAAGTTTGAGATTGAGAGTGAGAGACGGTGAGAACGGCGGCGACAAGATTGAGGGAGAAGAAGCTAGGTTTTGCCCAGCTGAATGAGGTAGACGAGGAGGCTTTGATGGTTCGTGGGCCTTGGGGCCCAATTTGCTTCAGTTTCTGGGTCGTACCCCCATTCCCTTTCGCCCCTTTGCTTCTGTTTTGTTTCTGATGATGGGCTAAGCAACGAGCCCAATCTCTTTTCAGGCCTTGCACCTCCATTTCCCTTACGCACCCCTTTCCTGGTTGTTTGTTACGGATGGGCTTAGAGCCCTAAGCTCAACAACAACGGATTTCTGACCGTGCCCCCCTTCATGTTCAACGCACCCCCATTTCCCCTTTTTTCTTGGTTTTTGGTGATGTATTGTGGGCTCAAGCCCAATGCTGTTTTTTTTCCAGGCACACCCATGTTCTGGCTGATGCACCCCTCCCCTTTATTTTTCAATTCTTGCTTGTATTGGATGTTTGGTTGTAATAATTGTAGTTTTATTTTTCTATTTTTCTTTTAGGATTATAGTTTTTTTTTAAGAATATTAGCATATTTTTTTAATATAGATTTTATATTTTAGAATTTATATTCTATTTTTCTTTTAGAATAGTATAGAATTTTAGATAGAATTTATATTCTGTTATTTTTCACACGCAATTTCCTTTTAATATTTCTTTAGAGTATTTTCTATTAGGAATTTAATTTCAATTTTAGGAGTAGCGTATTATTTCCGTTTGGTATTGGATTTCTCTCCTCATTTCTCTCCTACTATCCGATTTTTCTTTGATTTTATTTTTGGCTGGCCGTGTGACACGATTCAATTAGAGAATGATTTGCGATATCATTTCTCTATCTTGTCTTTGACACGGATATCAATACGCTACCTCTTAGAGTTCGATTTCTCGTATAAGTCGAACCATGACGGTCTAAGCGTTACATTGGTTCTGATCTGAGCGTCATCATCAAGGATCCAGAGAGGAGAAGATTGGAATGGAGCTTGCGTACATGTCAAGAGCCAACGGAGCCGCTTCATTCGATAACATCTTTCTTATTCAAGTCTTCATGCAACCGTCGAGTGTTGTGAGCCGTAGTGTTAGATACGTGGGAAATGACAATCGAGCGGTCTCCCCTCGATCGTTTAGAGTGTTTAGTATATGCCCCTTGGATGATATACGACGCACTCGCTCCTACACCTTAGGTTCTTGCGCGTGTGTCCCGAGTTCCTTCCCGTTTAGGCATATTAAGCTTGCTTCCTCTTTGTTCTCGCCCCGCGCAATCGAAAGCCTTTTCTCTCGCATTCAGGCGATTGAGACTCCTCCTCTTGCCTCTGTGCAATCGAGACTTGTTTTCCGCGTGCGTCGAACTACGTTTGATGTGATCTCACGTACCAGACGAGAGTACATAGGCATAGGATGCGATATCCTAGCGAGCTCCCTTCTCCCTTCTCCTTTCTCCCTTCTCCCTTTTTCCCTTTTCCCCTTTTGCTGTAGTCGGATGAACTACAGCTGCTCTGATTTCTCATACCAGACGAGAATATGTAGGCATAGGATGCGATATCCTAGCGAGCACACTAACGACTAACTTCTCTGTTCTATCGCTGCCGTGCGATCGAGACTTTCCCGCTGACGACTAATGTTCCTTTTCTCTTGCCCTAGCGCGATTGAGACTAGACTGTAGTTCTAGATCCCGTAGGTTCCCATACCTTTAAACCAATGACATACTACGTCCATTCTACCGTAAACAGGTGATGCCTAAGTCTCCAACGAGCGAGTAGCATACACCTAACTGCTAGAATGCGTACGCTAGTATCGTCAACCTTTTCTCTCACCCCCGTTTGACCGAGAACACCCTTTGGTTTCCCGTAGTAAGCCCGAACTACGTTTGCTCTGATTTCTCTGACGAGAATACGTAGGCACAAGATGCGACATCTTGGCAAGCAAACTTCCCCCGTAGTTTCCCGAACTACATTGACTCTAACTTTCCCATTGCACAAGGGAATACGTAGGCATAAAGCGCGACGCTCTATCGAGTCAGTTCTTCCCGTTTAGCCCTAGAAGCCGTATATAGATAGTTTTTCATCCTTTAGACAACCCAACAAGCGTGGATCCCATTGATTACGATGGACGTGAGGGGTGCTAATACCTTCCCCTTGCGTAACCGACTCCCGAATCCAGACATGGTTGCGATGACCTTGTCTTATACCCTTTTCGTCAGGTTTTTCCGATCGTTTCCTTTCTCGTTCTGAGGGATAAATAACGAAAGGTGGCGACTCTTCTGTTTTGTCGACACCTTATTTTCGTGGTAGCGATAGCTGGCGACTCTGCTGGGGACTGCGATGGTTCTCTAAGCGAGTCTTGTCTTGGATTCTCTTCTTGGTTGTCTGGGTCATCCCCAGCAGCTGGCGACTCTGCTAGGGACTGCGATGGTTCTCTAAGCAAGTCTTGTCTTGGATTCTCTTCCTGGCTGTCTAGGTCATCCCCAGCAGCTGGCGACTCTGTCGGGGACCTAATGTCTCCTATGCGAGCCAATCGGAGGATCCAACGTCCCTGCGAGAGTCAATCCTAACGCTTGTTTGCTTGTCTTCGGGTGTTTATTTTTGTGTTGTATGTTGTATATTACTGTTGTACTTACATTTCCCGCACTATATTATTATCTGTTGCTATTGTGCTGTTGTGGGAGGGGAGCTCTGATGAGCGATAAGCCAGACCCAGGCTCGAGGATATACCTAGCACTAGAAACAGATTAATGGTGAACCTGTATGTTAGGCATGCACTAGTTCCCACGAAATCCGCGCTCAGACGAGATTCTTTGAGATGATTTCCATTTCCAGCCTAGTGGGCCGTTGAAAGGATTTCAGATCTAAGGATTGTCGACTCTGGAGACCGATCATTTGGGATTCAGCTAAGTAAGGCCACTTCAAGAGATGATGATGCCATACCTTCTGGGTATCGTATTATTGTTTCTTGAAAGTCTGTGACGCTGATGAACACATAGGATGCCGAACCTGTGTCAGTTTAGGTCCATACCCGTGAGTGGGAGGGTTTTTGCAGGAAACTTGACTTCCAGCCTACCCGGTATTTTGGTTTTCTCTCATCAGAGCAAACTTATCCCATCAGCAGCGCAACAGTAATCAGAGCTTTGTGGGGGATATGATCTCGTGTTTGTTGCATCTTGCATTGCATTTGCATAAGCATCTTCGCATCATATTGCATATCATTCTCTAGCTAGCCAGAGCTTTTATCCAACCTTTGTGTTTGCTTCAGAGGGTGATTCTCCGGTGTTTGCTCTGAGCAAGGGTTGATTGTTAGAAGACGACCAAGGGGTTGAAGCAGAATTGAGCAGAATCAAGCAGTAAAGTCAGTTGAAAGTTGTTGGTAGCTATGTCAGAGAGCAACTTCCAGTTTGTTGATACCTTGTCAGGTTTCACTATGACGTCCAATCCTTTGTATGGTTCTATGACTGATGAAGACTTTCCCCAAGTGAACAACCTTACTGCAACTCGACTTGTACAACCTTCTATTGAAGACCGAGATCTACATGAGCAGTTTGTTGTCCGAAGTGAACATTCTCCTTTTGTTGATACCTCCGATTATCAGGGTGTTGTTTTCCCTATGCCAAATTCCCGAAGAGAGATCCTGATAACAAAGAATGAAGACCCATTAGCTCTCGTGTATGCTAAAAGGTTTCGTGCATTGGATGAAAGATTCAAAGCCTTGGAAGTTAAAGATGTTGTTAACCTCAATGCTGCAGACATGTGTCTGGTTTCTGGCCTAGTGTTACCGCCTAAGTTCAGAGTGCCGAGGTTTGAAAAGTACAAAGGGGATAGTTGCCTGAGACAACATTTAGTGATGTTTTGCAGAAGAATGACTTCATTTGTGCACGACGACAAGTTGATGATTCATTGCTTTCAAGATAGTCTGATTGAGGCATCTCTGAGTTGGTATATGCAGTTAGAGAGTAATCAGATCCAATCATGGGTGGATTTAGCCAATGCTTTTCTGAAGCAGTATGACTACAATCTTGATGTAGCTCCTAGTCGCATGTAGTTGCAAGAATTGTCTCAAGGGAATAATGAACCTTTTAGGAAGTATGTTCATAGATGGAGAGAATTTGATGTTAGAGTGCAACCACCGCTTCTAGACTGAGAGTTAACAGGCATGTTCGTAAACTCCCTGCAGAGCCCGTACTTCGAAAGAATGCTTGGAATTGCACCAAATTTCTCTGAATTGGTAAGGGCAGGAGAACGCATTGAGCATGGCGTAAAAATTGGAAGAATTCAGAATGTCTCGAGCGGTCAGGCTAGTGAAACCGAATCTCTCTGTCGATTTCAAACTAAAGAACAAATTATGATCAATGCAGTCATGACAGATGTTGGGTATTCTCAAGACGAATCGGTGAAATCTGTTGGTTCTTCGTCTTCTCATCGGTCAGTATCCTCCGTGTCTCGTTATTCTGGACAGACAACTGTGCCTAGGGTACCACATCGAGAAATTTATGTCGCTCCTCTTGCAAATCCACGAGCCCGTGGCCGAGGTTATCAGAATCAGCGTCAGAATCAGAACTGACCTCGTAACAACTTGGAACGAAGGAATGCTCCTTCTCATCCAGTGCTTGTGCCGTATAGCCAAATTCTGCCACATTTGATTCAGAATTCTATGGTGGAACCTAAATCTCTTAAGCTCGTGCCAGAGCCTTACCCTCCTGGGTACAATCCCCATGCTCAATGTGGATATCATGGTGGATCCCCGGGGCATTCAACTGAAGATTGCAAAGCTTTTCAGGCAAAAGTGCAACAATTGATCGACAAAGGGCGCATTTCCTTTTCAGAAGGAGTTTTGGTTGTGCATGACAATCTATCAGCCGTCTAAGCTTGCAGCTTCAGAGGTTTATTTCCAGAAGCCAGTGGTCCAGACAGGCAGACGTCCTTAGCATTGGCAGTCCTCGGACTTTTTATCATTTGCATTTGTAGTTTCCTTTCTGTTAGTTACTACTTGCTGTTAAACATTGTTTGTTTCGAATGGTAATATTGATAAAGTGACTATGCATTTTTATGAATTAATTATGTCGCAGTCACTCATTTATTACATTGCACTGACACTTGCATTTTATTCACTCCACTTTATCACTATGATTAGCAAAGATTGGAGGGAGGATGACGAAACTAAATACTCATAACCGAGGATCGTATGCTTTCGGATAAAACCCTGCCTATGATGTACATGCATTGTTTCAAATCCCCTAAACACTGGAGATATAAGGAGTTAGTCCCTAGTCAACCACTTCGAGCCGAGAAGTAGGAGCTTCTTTCGGACTTTTAAACCCTTTCATCTTAACCCGGGGCAGGGTAGTTGTCAGTTAGCTTGATCGAGCGTTCAAGCCTTATAGAGGAGTGTCCCCATTCGAGGACCAATCACAGTTTATTCCTCTCAAGAGGTCGTACCTCATCAACCGCAGTGGTTAAACCTCACTGATCAGGAGTGAGACAGTTGCAACCCTTTCGGAGCAATCAAAACATCCAGTGTCACACGACTTATTCCAAGCAAAGAAAAGAAAAAAGAAAGAGCCCGCTAAGTAAAAAGAAAAGAAAAGCTGGAAAGCAAATACTTAGGCAAAAAACCAGGGCATCCCGCTGGACTTCAAAAGAAATCGAAAAGAACTCAAAAGAGTCAGTCCAGGCAAAAATTAGGGAATCAAAAGAATAAAATGAAAGGATCTCAACATAAAAATCCTCAAACAAGGGCAAAGTCGTGTGGATACAGAACCGAAAACGAAAGAGGAGTAACCGTCACTCCGAAAACCTTGTGAGTTCCTTAACCATTGTTCCTAAAATTCCTAGAGGAGGCGAGCGCTCGTGCTAGGTTAACTAAACATTAAGACGGGAGATCATCACGCAAAAGGGGTGGGTACGAATCATAATTTGAGCCTAATATCCTTTGTGTTCACGAACCGTGAACCCGACCATGGTACAACCCTTAAAAGACCTAATTGAGGCAGGGTTTATTCTGAGAGCGCATTACGATAAGGTTGAGTAACCTGACTCCTACATGATTTTCTAATCATATCCTTGTTGTATTTTTCACTGATCAAATCAGCACTACGTTTGAACTCTTTGGTTCATTCGTCACTCACTATCATGACGCGTAAATGGGTGACAACATTTTTCAAAATCTGCATGAACACTGCGTTAAAATTACCATTCGTGAATAAACAATTATAATTGCAGGTCAGTAGTTGATATGAAGGAATTCCAACAGGGAATAGTCAATCATGACTGAATCGTTTAGTAGTCTGGATCAAAATGGTATACTGCGAAGCCCTGTGAATTTGGGGCATTGACTTCCAGTGAGTTTGGGATCAGTTAGTCTGAGGACAAGTCCCAAAGCATCGGTTGATTATGGGACAGTTTGTTCAAGAAGCAGTTGATCAGAAGTGAATCTTCTCGAGACCCAATCAGGGGCAATCATCCAGAACTCCTGTGATTTGAGGACAAATCCCTCTAATGTTCAATCAGGGCAGGTTAAGTCGTTCAACGCTCGTTCAGGGGCAAGCTACTTCAGAAGTATATTGAAACCAACCATGTTGAGAGTTGGTTAGTTAAGGATGAATCCTTCCGTTGTATAGACGCCAGGGCAAGCCATCTCGAGGTCGTCTCATGGAAAGCTACTTTCTGATCTAAGTGAACTTTCCCAAAGAATCGGGTTGGGGCAAGTTAAGTTACACTAGGGCAAGTTGTTCAAGCTGGTTTGATCTCCCCAACAAGAGTTGAGTGTCAGGGAATCGTGTCATTACCCTCATCAAATAACCTAAACCTTCTGAAAAAGCCTTGCTGTCATTGGATTGTTATCCTACAGCCTAAACTTGTTACTTACCGTGTAACCAAAGTCATTTCCAAAGCCCAGTCCTCGTATGGAAAACCGGTAACCAGTTCTCGCCTGGTCCACCTTTCTTAGAATACCAGTTCTCGTCTGGTGCGTGTCAGCTTTTAAACCAGTTCCTGTCTGGTCACCTTTTCCTTGACCCACTGTTTAACCAGTTCTCGTCTGGCTAACGCAGTTTTAAGGCCTAGTTCTCGTCTGGCAAACCAGAAATTAGTTCCCGTCTGATATCCAAAACCTAGAAGTCAGTTCTCGTCTGACAACTTAAACCCTTTTGCCACCAGTTCTCGTCTGGTAGTCTACCCTCGAATGCTAGTTCTCGTCTAGTATTTCCCTTTCAAATCCACTTTTGGTAATAACCAGAAATAAATCCCTATTACCATAAACCTATCCCTAAACTAGAAAAAGCCTAATCATATCTGACACGATAGTTCCCAGTGACTCATGCTATCACATTCCCTGACACGAGGCTCGAATGATCTAGTTCTCCATGATTGGTGTTCTGTATTCCCTTAGGGGATGATGTTGTTAAATCAGGAAATTTTCTTCAGCAAAGATGTGCAGTTAAGATTGACTCTCCTCAGCTGTTTGAGATTGCAGCAAGTTGAGATGGCACTTGTCCTTTATCAGAGTAGGGTCAAGATTATCCTCAGCAGGTCGAGATTGATATCCCTGGCAAAGTGTAGCCATCCCCGACAGATTGGTTGTGCATTCCCAACGGTTTAGGATTGAAGTTTCCCCTGACAAGCGGATTTGGCTTTATTTCCCCAGCAGTGGGACGAGTGCAGTGTTGTATCCCCACAGAGTCGAAGTATTTGGCTCCTTTACCCTCCGAGTCTAGGTCATTGACTCATTCCCTAGTCAGAGGTG
Source organism: Lathyrus sativus (assembly GCA_963859935.3). Lineage (NCBI taxonomy): Eukaryota > Viridiplantae > Streptophyta > Magnoliopsida > Fabales > Fabaceae > Lathyrus > Lathyrus sativus. The sequence goes on from OZ012736.1 coordinate 14,356,150, forward strand.
GATATTGATGAATTTAATCCCCAAGCAGAGGTCGGTGCCGATCCCCTCGCTGAGTAATCTATAGCAGAGGTAGATTATTCCCTAACTGAGTATCCTCGGCAGGTTTGATTTGAATTCTTCCCCAGTGAAGTTATTGCTAGCAGAAGAGTATGTTATATACCTGGTGGGACTTTGGTGTCCTAGGAGGCCGTTCAGGGTCGTTTTCTTCGTTGAAGTAAGATTCAATTTTAGTGGTTGATTGTTATCCCCTGCAGAGTTGTTAATTCCCCAGTAGAGTGGGCTTATTTCCTCCAGCTGAGACGTTTGTTTCCCAAAAGAGTCGTATTCTAGTGTGCTATCTAGGGCGTTTTTCTCAGCAGGATTCTGATTGGATCCCCGGTGGAGTTGGCTTTCTTCTCTCCAGCATTTATTTTGCGGGATCGGTTCCCTTGCATTTTGCATCATGTATAACATCTACCTAAACATGTAGCATTTCCATCTCGTATGGAGCATTACGCCATTCTTAAACATATGCACTTGAAACATAGGCCAGGTGGTTACCGCTCTGTTCTCAGATGGTTTTCAGCAGATGGTTGAATTATGTTGCCCACATGGTATTCAGACCTGGAAGATTTTGGTTGATATTTGTGCCTATATGGTATCCAGACCATGGCAAGTTGAAGAATGGTATCCAGATCATAATACTTTTCGTTAGCCCGCGTGGTATCCAGACCCCGGCTTATGTTTCTCCCCAGCAACGTCGTCGAACCTTAGTTGATGATTTTGTTTCTAGCCCTATATGGTATTCAGACCATGGCAAATTGATATGTTCCCAAAAGCCTGCGAGGTATCCAGACCCGACTTTTTGTTTTCTCCGGCAGTTAGTCATCTTTGCTTGTGTGGTATCCAGACCATGACAGTCACCGATGTGTTTCGTCCGTTGAGTATCCAGACTCAGGTAAAGGCAGTTATGGTATCCAGACCATGTTTAATTCATTTGATGCTTTCTGATATCCAGATCACAATAATTTTTATTATCTTCGGCCGCCATGTGGTACCCAGACCTCGGCACCTAACGATTTTTCTCAGCTCGCGTGCTATCCATACCATAGCTCATATTGTTTCCCAGTAACGTTTGATTTGAACTTGTAGGATATCCAGATCCTGATGAATATATTCCTTTTGCATCGAGCATCCAGGCTCCAGTTATTGAGTATTCAGACTCAGATTATCACCGAGTATCCAAACTTTGGTATATTGCATAGAGCATCCAAGCTCAGAAGTGCATTGAGCATCCATGCTCCGATTACTGAGTGTCCAGACTCAGGTATATCCGCTTTGAGCATCCAGACTCCGATCACCTTGAGCATCCAGGCTCTGATCTCCCTCGAGTGTCCAGACTCTAACAACGTGGATGTTACCTTTCAGCCAAAATGGTATCCAGACCATGGCGCAACTTTTGATGAATGTGTTCATCTTATTATGTGTTACCCAACTGAGTTATTTGGTTAAGTTTCTCTCATTTTCTCCCTGCCAGAGTTGTTTGGTTAAACCTCTCTTTCCCAGTGGAGTATTTTTTGTGATCAGTTCAGCTATCTTCCGGAGATCTTTGTCCCCAATCAGGGTTTGCAGTTCTATTTTTGCGGTTGGCAAATTTCCGGGTTCTTTGGTATTCAACCGTCTTTTACCTTTGAATGTTTGAAAGTTGTTCGCTTTTCAACCCTTCAGGTCCAAGCCGTTTGAATAGGGACAGCTGTTGCACCCCAAAATTTGACCAACCGATTCTCACAATTGGTTTATGTTTTGACTCATTTTACATTCGCATTTGCATATTGCATGTAATGCATTTCCTCAGCCAAATTGATTTTATCGGGATTACGACCCTCTTCTCGCATTTCGGGCGATTTAGGCCAATTCAAGTAAGCGGAGTTTTATTTTGTGGGAGGTTGTGCGCTTCCCGGTGTTTTCAGCCTACGCTGTTATTTTTTAGGATATCTCGATATGTGTACCCTTTTACTGCTTATTTTACTACACTCTCGCATTTTATGTTCGCCGATTTAATTCTTTTAGATTCCATTTCCTGTTTTAGAATAATATAGTTTAATTGGTCCATTTTAGGATATTAGAGTATTTCTTTAGTTTTAATAGAGTTTAAATATTTTAGAATAGTTTAGTTTTATAATACCTTTAATAGATTTTCTAGATTTTAATATTGTTTTTAGATATTATTTTGGATTTTAATAACAATTTTCTTTTGATATTAATTCATTTGTTTTAGAATATAATAAAGTTTAATATAGGTTTTAATATTCTTTTTTAGATTTATTTCTTTTTTAGATTTTATCATCTTAGATTTTAATTGTTTAGGTTTGATTAGGTTTTCTTAATCTAGATTTAATTTGGTTAGGATTTTGGTTAGATTAGATTAATTGATATTAATTGTTTGTTTTGAAGAGTCACGTTTATTGTCATTAATATTTAGTTCAGCATCATTTTTTCGTTTAGTATTAGTTAATTCAATCTTCATCACTAATTAGGTTAATCAACATTTAATTGTAGTCAATTAATGCAGTCATTAAGTCCAAATTTGTGGCCCACTTGTCAGCTAATCAGGCCCAGGTCCACGCCAAGTGTCAGCTATAAAAGCCATGCAGCACTCTCTCTCTCTTTTTCGGTTAACACATCATCCACTAACATCATGATGCCACTCACTCCCTCTCTCTGCATGAGTTCCACGCGTACCACTCTGCATCACACCATCACGCCATTTGTCCTCCATGTGTCCCCTCTCTCTCCCATGCAGAACGCCACGTGCCTCCCACTGCCACCTCACTTCGACCGGCATGCAAACTCGCCGGAGACTCACCGGTAAAATCAAACCCGGCCAGATCTCACCCGTAACTGCTCGTCGGAAATCCAACCATCACCGGAATCTTCGTCACCTTTGTTCATGTTCATCAAACTTCTGAAATTCATCAAGAATCTTCAAACGACTTCATGTGTTCATCCGCAAATCTCCAGAAATTCATCAGGATCCTATGAAGATTCATCAACCTTCATCTTTGTTCTTGCCAGCTTCTTCAACAACTTTTTCCCCGGCGAGATCAGTTGTCATTGTTGATCTGTTTCCAGAAAACTCAATAACCTTCATCCCGTTCAGAATGTTTTCCAAAACACTCATCGATCCTTCAACCGTTTCCAGATCCATCAACGCAATAACGTATCCTTCTGATCTTCATCAATCTGTAATCATCATTCGTTCATCATTTATTCTCCAGAAACACAAGCGTTTCACCGGAAAACACATCAGGATTCATCATGTTTTCCAACCACCAATTCAAGATCTTCAAAAAAAGCTTCAACAATCTTCCACCAGAATCTTCAAGAACCTTCGAGTTCATGCAAGTTTCCAAATTCTCCAAGAATTCCATCTAGATCAGTGAACTTTCGCCCTTTCTATCAACCTTCATGGAACCTCTAAAACGTTTCCCTGGATTTCTTTGAAACTCCACCGTGTTCTTCACAGATTCATCAATATCAGTTCCAGATCTACCGATCGTCTTCAAGTTCATCAAGAATCTCCAGATTCAAGGACATCATCAACATGCATCAACTTCCACTAGATTCTTCTTCGCATGTTTCTTAACCAGTTTGGATTGTTTGGTTGAACGAAGAAGATTGAAAAATGAAGAGGTTGAGACGAAGAGAAGAGATGGAGGTTGAGACGGAGGAAGTTTGAGATTGAGAGTGAGAGATGGTGAGAACGGCGGCGACAAGATTGAGGGAGAAGAAGCTAGGTTTTGCCCAGCTGAATGAGGTAGACGAGGAGGCTTTGATGGTTCGTGGGCCTTGGGGGCCCAATTTGCTTCAGTTTCTGGGTCGTACCCCCATTTCCTTTCGCCCCCTTGCTTCTGTTTTGTTTCTGATGATGGGCTGAGCAACGAGCCCAATCTCTTTTCAGGCCTTGCACCTCCATTTTCCCTTACGCACCCTTTTCCTGGTTGTTTGTTACGGATGGGCTTAGAGCCCTAAGCCCAACAACAACGGATTTCTGACTGTGCCCCCCTTCATGTTCAGCGCACCCCCATTTCCCCTTTTTTCTTGGTTTTTGGTGATGTATTTTGGGCTCAAGCCCAATGTTGTTTTTTTTTCCAGGCACACCCCTGTTCTGGCTGATGCACCCCCTCCCCTTTATTTTTCAATTCTTGCTTGTATTGGATGTTTGGTTGTAATAATTGTAGTTTTATTTTTCTATTTTTCTTTTAGGATTATAGTTTTTTTTATTTAGAATATTAGCATATTTTTTATATAGATTTTATATTTTAGAATTTATATTCTATTTTTCTTTTAGAATAGTATAAAATTTTAGATAGAATTTATATTCTGTTATTTTTCACACTCAATTTCCTTTTAATATTTCTTTAGAGTATTTTCTATTAGGAATTTAATTTCAATTTTAGGAGTAGCGTATTATTTTCGTTTGGTATTGGATCTCTCTCCTCATTTCTCTCCTGCTATCCGATTTTTCTTTGATTTTATTTTTGGATGGCCGTGTGACATGATTCAATTGGAGAATGATTTGCGATATCATTTCTCTATCTTGTCTTTGACACGGATATCAATACGCTACCTCTTAGAGTTCGATTTCTCGTATAAGTAGAACCATGACGGTCTAAGCGTTACATTGGTTCTGATCTGAGCGTCATCATCAAGGATCCAGAGAGGAGAAGATTGGAATGGAGCTTGCGCACATGTCAAGAGCCAACGGAGCCACTTCGTTCGATAACATCTTTCTTATTCAAGTCTTCGTGCAACCGTCGAGTGTTGTGAGCCGTAGCGTTAGATACGTGGGAATTGACAATCGAGCGGTCTCCCATCGATCGTTTAGAGTATTTAGTATATGCCTCTTGGGTGATATACGACGCACTCGCTCCTACGCCTTAGGTTCATGCATGTGTGTCCCGAGTTTCTTCCCGTTTAGGCATATTAAGCCGGCTTCCTCTTTGTTCTTGCCCCGCGCGATCGAAACCCTTTTCTCTCGCATTCAGGCGATTGAGACTCCTCCTCTTGCCCCTGTGCAATCGAGACTTGTTTTCCGCGTGCGTCGAACTACGTTTGCTGTGATCTCACGTACCAGACAAGAGTACGTAGGCATAGGATGCAATATCCTAGTGAGTTCCCTTCTCCCTTCTCCCTTCTCCCTTCTCCCTTCTCCCTTATCCCTTTTTCCCTTTTGCTGTAGTTGGCTGAACTACAGCTGCTCTGATTTCTCGTAGCAGACGAGAATATGTAGGCATAGGATGTGATATCCTAGCGAGCACACTAACGACTAACTTCTCTGTTCTATCGCTGTCGTGCGATCGAGACTTTTCCGCTGACGACTAATGTTCCTTTTCTCTTGCCCTAACGCGATTGAGACCAGACTGTAGTTCTAGATCCCGTAGGTTCCCATACCTTTAAACCAATGACATACTACGTCCGTTCTACCGCAAACAGGTAACACCTAAGTCTCCAACAAGCGAGCAGCATACACCTAACTGCTAGAATGCGTACGCTAGTATCGTCAACCTTTTCTCTCACCCCCGTGTGACCGAGAACACCCTTTGGTTTCCCGTAGTAAGCCCGAACTACGTTCGCTCTGATTTCTCTGACGAGAATACGTAGGCACAAGACGCGACGTCTTGGCGAGCAAACTTCCCCCGTAGTTTCCCGAACTACGTTGACTCTGACTTTCCCATTGCACAAGGGAATACGTAGGCATAGAGCGCGACGCTCTATCGAGTCAGTTCTTCCCGTTTAGCCTTAGAAGCTGTATATAAATAGTTTTTTCATCCTTTAGACAACCCAACAAGCGTGGATCCCATCGATTACGATGGACATGAGGGGTTTTAATACCTTCCCCATGCGTAACCGACTCCCGAACCCAGACATGGTTGCGATGACCTTGTCTTATACCCTTTTCGTCAGGTTTTTCCGATCGTTTCCTTTCCCGTTCTGAGGGATAAATAACGAAAGGTGGCGACTCTTCTGTTTTGCCGGCACCTTATTTTCGCGGTAGCGACAGTAAGATTCTACAACAGGTTAAATTTATATTATAAGGTCTCAATTTTATTGTTAGAATCGAGGGCAGACGTACCCCGAAGCGAGGACGACGGGGGAATTGGCTCAACAAATCCTTGTGCCTTTTGCCTTACTTTTTTACATTGCTTAATATTGTGTGGTTTTAGTGCAAACAATTATATCAAATCTATAACTGTTTTGAGTAAGTGCTAAACTAATTTTGACTCTAGTACAATCATTGATTGTACAAGGAAACTAGAGCAAATTACTCAAAGCAGAACTCACTTGTAGTGCTCTGCACGCCAAGAGTTTGATAAATTGTCTGAACCAAAAGCCTCGTGTGCTGTCCATTTATTGTGGTAATATTTTAAGGCATTGGAACTAGTCATACCACATAGTGAGCCAAATCAAATTGATAGTGTGACTAGCATGGTGATTCTCATTACTCGTTATCCGATTCCATCGGCTAAAACGCATATCCGGTTTTCTAGTAACCATTCGTTATAGACGGTATTTTTTCCATGGCCGCTTCCGCAAATTTAACAAATTTTTAAAAACCAATTTTATTGGTAGCGCCGACTCTTTTTAATCAAGGGATCTATTCAACCCCCCTTCTAGATTTGCGCCATCGTCTAACAACTGGTATCAGGAGCGCCGGTTCACTTCGTGCTTCAAGTATAACTTAGTAGAAAATGGCTAACGAACCTAAAGGGGCCTATAATAGAGCTCATGTTTTTAATGGAGAAAATTATAGTTATTGGAAAGAATGTATGCGGGTGCACATTAATTCCATTTATAGGAAGGTGTGGAATGTTATTATTAATGGTCCAATTGAAATAACTATGACCGATGAGAATAACATGATTGTGCCTAAGCCTAAAGCACAATGGACTGATGATGACGAGAAGAAATATAATTACGATTGGAAAGGCAAAAATATTTTGATCTTCTCATTAGGAGTTGATGAATATTATAGGGTTTCTCATTGTTTAACGACAAAAGCTATGTGGGACTCATTGCAAGTTACCCACGAGGGAACCAATGATGTCAAGCTAGCGAGAATCAATATGTTAATGCAAGAGTTTAATCTCTTTCACATGGAATAAGGGGAAACCATTGCGGACGTGCAAAAGATATTCACTCATCTCATCAATAGATTATACTCACTAGGTAGGCCAGTTGCCAATGATGTTGCTACTAACAAAATTTTGAGATGTCTTAACAGGAAATGGCAACCAAAGGTAACTGCCATCAAAGAAGCCAACGATCTCATAATTTTGGATCTCACAACATTGTTTGGAAAGCTGCAAGAGCACGAGCAAGTGCTTCTAAGCCTAGAGTAATATGAAAAGAAGGAAAATAAGGAGAGAATGAAAAATATTGAAAAGAAGTCTATTGATCTCAAGACTTCTTCCTAAAAGTCACAAACTAAAGAGCATAGTGATTACACTTCGAGTGATGACGAAGATGATGACAAGAGTGAGGATATGGGGCTATTTGTAAAGCGTTACAACCGCTATGTCAAAAAGAACGGTATCCAACACTCCGAGAAAAATCTTGTCAACTTCTGAAAACAATCAAGATACTCTAGAAATGAAGACATTAAAGGAAACAAGAAAAAAGGGTCGTGTTATACTTACGGAAAGACCGGACACTACAAACCGGATTGACCCTTGAACAAAAAGGGCAAAGAAAAGGAAACAAGTAGATCACATAAGAAGCAACCTAAGCCAAGGAGAGCGTATATAGCTTGGGAAAGCGATAGCGAATCCTCCAAGGATGAAAGCTCAAGTGATGAAGACGAATCTGTAAATTGATGGGCTAAAGACGTGTCTACTTATGCGTCTAGCGGTATCTTACTGCAAGTGCACAGCCTATCGAAGTAATATTTAAGATTATCGATCCACAGGGATTCTATTGTTACTTAGTGCTAGATGAACTTCTAGTTTAGCTAAGGCGAATGGTTGTCACGATTGTTGTTGGTTTTTAAGAATATTAAAGGCGGAATTAAATTTAAGCTTTTAATAAATTAATACTAAGGCGGTCGGTATGTAATTATACTAACTTAGGTGGGTCAATCTAACCTAGGCTTATAGAGGTGTTCACTTAATCTATTCGGTAGAGATTACCAGTTTAAATACCCTCAACTCACACTCTCGTGGTCTTATATCAGATCTTATCCCTAAAGCCCTATGCCTGCTCTCGCTAGCCCATAAGTGTTTAGAGGTAATTTTTGGAAGCTAAATAATTCTAATTTATCTTAAAGCGCTCTCGCTGTGTTTAATTTAAATGCCTAACTTTAGCTATCTGGTTAAAATCTCACACTCTCGTGGTCTTGACCCAACCTAATACCCTTTTCTTACTCTCGTAACGAAAAGGTCTATTTCAATTAAAAAGTATCAGCCAGAATGTTAAGTGATTAATTATTTTCAGCCTATGGTTATATTTTACCGGTTAAGTTTGTTATAACTACATACCGCCCTAAGGTGTTTAGCTACTCATCGAGGTTGAACCAGACAGAGAATTAAATAATAACTTACTCATGGCAGAAAAATAAATAGACATTATAATTAAATTAAATTGCAATAAATTGAAAAACCTGATTGACAAATATTTGAGCAGACTCCTTCTTCCACAGACCGGAAAGCTTGGAGTAGGCGGAAATTAAAAATAAACGAATGCTGAAGGTTTAGAAACAAATAAATGTATAACAATTTCCTGATGTTGAAAATTGTTATACGGTTGGTTTGGATACAAATAAAACGAGACAGAAAATAAAATAATGCTGGAATGGAAATGCTGGTTCGTAAGGTAGTTCGGCAGAGCTTCCGCAGGAATTTTGGATAATGAAGTCTGTCCTTAAGTTCACACAGCTTGTACTATTTATAGAGTCTTTAATGGGCTGGATTCTTGGTCCCTTGTTGTATGGGCCTTGCTGAAGTTGTTGAGGAAATGCTGGAACGTGGCAACAAAAATGGGAGAAGTCGTCTTCACGTGCTGCCTTGAAGAGAAATAAGAGGAGAAGTGGTCTTCAGTGGTGCCTTGACGTAGTCTGAGTCAAAACCAAGTTTTATCCTTGTCACGGGCGTGACAAGGTCTTCACGTTCGTAATTTGAGGATTTTAAGTGTCACGGTCGTGACCACTCCCTTACGGTCGTGATGGCCCAAATTGGGGTGTCACGGTCGTGACACCCTTGTAACGACCGTGGCTGCAACAAATTATGCAGTCTTTTTGCAGGCTTCTGCCTTTCTTCATCTCCTTGTGGTCTCTTTTGTTCCTTTTCTCTTAATTCATGATTCGGCTTCACATAACGATGTACCTGCAAAATAGTAAGAAAAACTCGAGAAATCGAGTGTTAAAACGGCGAATACGCGATAAAACGTCAATGAAATCTAGCGATATAATCGATGCGTTTTCTCGTTATCATAACTTCCCCAAACTTAAACCTTTGCTTGTCCTCAAGCAAATAGTTGGTTGAAAATCGGCGGACAAGATTTTATTCACGCATACTCATAACAAACCGCACGGTGGATCGTTTTGTCGGAGAATCCGGTACTTTGATAGAACACTACCGATACACTAATGACATAAGCAACAAGCTATGTCGTCGACTTCCCGTCAAACGAAACAATCGGCAATCACATTACGATTTCACCTAGAGTTTTTCGATCTTATTTCGCCCGGTTTTGTTCTAGCGCAGTCACATTAAGCCCTTTGCCTTAGCACGCACGTAGTGGAGTAGCCGGTTAGCGATTTTGATCCTTTTTTAGCACGGGGTCTGGTACACGAGTGTGGTAACCCTTCATTTTTATCCGATTTGGAGGTTGTGGGGGATCGAGCCGTAGCACGCCCTACCGAGTTCAGAACCAGTACCTCTGAACCAACTCGCAACGGATTCCTTCTCATATTTCTCGTTTCTTATATGCGACCGTGTACTTTGGTGCAAATTTCTTTTCATTTTGCATCGAGATATGAAGGATCATTATTGATTAGGCATCAAACGCTTATATTCATCGGCTCCCCACGTGGTTTGTGTTCAGACGGTGCTGACTGCTAGTATAAACTACTGGGGGTTACTTTTGAACTGAAACTAAAGGTGTACTCGCAATGGTGATCGAGATGGAATTGCTTAAGCAGGGAGTCAAAGATGTCAAGATTGTATTGGTCTTGTTTAATCGTTCTCGGCTTCCTAGTTACGATTCCGTAGGTAAGTCGGGTAATGCGAATAATTAAAGATTTTTCTGGTATAGCTTAATAATCGGGGAAAGCTCGAAATTTAAGAAAATAGCGCAAAGATTTGCTCATTTCATTAATTTGTTAAAAGAAATACAACAAAATTGAAAGTACTGAAATGAAAGGTACCTCTCCCACACTACATCAGACATTGTCCTCAATGTTGTGATATAAATGCGGTACAAATACAGTACAAGACTAAAACGAAAAACAAACATAAAGGTAAACTATGGCTGCTGAGGACCGCGGGCTCGGCCTCTGGTGCGAGAGCGGCGTCTGGAAGGAGTCGCGTCAGGATCAGAACCGGTGCCGGAGGTAGCAGTAATGCTGATGCGGAGCGCTTCTAGCTCGCTGAAAAGTTCTCCAAACCGCTCATTAGTGGCCTCCTGGTTTGCAGCAATAGTGCCGAGTAAAGCGTCATACTGCGCCTTCTGCCTTCGCTCCAGTGCGGCGTTCATTTGGTTCTGCTGATGAATCGCAAGTAGGACCTCCTCAAGTGTGACTGCGGGAGCAGGGGGCTGTCGGGTAGATGTCTCTGGGATATCCTGGACAGGCTCAGCTGCATCCATAGCGTCCTGCATCTCGTCCACTGGAGCGTCTGCCTGATCATCATGAACCGGGACGTGATCGGCAGCAGCAGGTAAAACAAAGAGCCAGTTGGCTCGGTTGGATGGGTCGATGCGGGTGCGGGACGGCAGAGTGATGTGGTGGAAAATGGTGCCATTGACAACAGGGCTATACCTGCCATCCTCTCGCTGCGCGATCAGGTGGGCGGACCTGCAGTAGCTCTTGGTCAGGAATTCGGCGGCTAGGTGAGGCTGATTAACGAGCGCGTCACCAAGCCCCAATTGAATGGCGAGGGCGGTGACAATGCCGCCTATAAAGAACGGGGAGGAGCCTCGCTGTGCAATGGCCTGGATGTGATGAAGCATGAAAGGGGCAGCGTTGATCGGCTCGTCATGAAGAGCACAGTATAAGAACAGAAGCTCCTTGGAGTTGAGCTTGTGGTTGCTTTCTCTAGCGAAGATTGTGTTGCAGATGACCCGGTGAAAATAGCGGATAGCCGGGTTGTGGATGTGTGTAGCGTTGAGGCTCTGGAAGGTGGATGCACGGGTGTTGGTTAGGTCGTGCCATAGAGTGAAAGCTTGTTCACTAAAATTATCGGGCACGCGACGGTGGGCTTCGGTTCCGTGATCGAAGCCTAACAGCTCGGCTATCCTGGTTTGCGGGAGGTTGAACTCTTGGCCATGCAATCTGAATGTTACGATGCCGGTAAGCTGACTCTGAGAACCGGGAGGGGTGATGTAACTGTAAGAGCTTAAGAACTCCAGCGTCAGAAGTTCGAAAGTAGGCTGAGGTTGACGACAGAGATCCCACAGACCGACCTTTTGCAGTAGACTTTGAACGCTGGCCAACATACCGAGTTCTTGCAGACAGTCAGTGGCAATGTAGCGGGTAGGTTGCACACCACGGTTTTGGAAGCGGATGAAACGGTCTCTCTGGTTTACTCCAGCTTCACCTTCTCTAAAAGTGATGGAATCCATAACATGCAAGAGTGAAGAGTGAGGGAAGAAGGATTTTGTGAGGTTTTGTGAGAAAAATTGTAGAATGAGGGAGATAGAGGTTTGGGTTAAATAAGGGAGAGTTTTAATGAAATGGTTGATGATAATGGGGGGTTAATGGGGGTAATGGAGGGGTTACGGCGGTTGTGGAAGGAATGGGTAGTTTTTGGGTAGGTTATGGATGGAGAAGAAGAGGAGACACGATGAGAAACAGTTCTGTTTCTCACGATTCCTGTAATAGAGGTCGTCACGGTCGTGACAGGGGCGTGACGGTCGTGACACGCTAAATGAGCACGTCACGATCGTAAGATAGGTGTGACGACCGTGAGGGCATGTTTTGCTGAATAATTCCCAGAAAAGAACATTTTCTCTCGTTATTCATAAATTAATAATAATTTATTTTATTTAGTAACACTTATATTAAATACACACCATATTGTATATAATTTGCAACACAGTAGTATACGAACTTGCATGAAAAATTGTATACATGAAATAATGCAGGCATAACAGTATATAGAAAAAATATGTAAGTTGCTAAAAATGGAGAAATAATTGAAATTAAAGGTGCATTGCATAAAGGAAAAAAATGAAATTACAAAAACGGAAATTATGGTATGAAATTGTTGCGAAAGATAAATTTAACTAGAAACGAAAATAATGAGAAAAAATTAAACTAAATCACTTATAGCTTTTTCAAAAGCGTTTCTTCAGGTCTTCGATTGCGGAGTCCAAATGATAGAATTGTTCGCAGGCCATGTCAGTCAATCCTATGATGTCCAATCGCATGCTCTTAATGTCTTCTTTGAATAGATTAATGTCAGTTTGGTAGGCATTGAGAGTGTTCATGATGTTTTGTAAGTTGTTAGCATACTCTCCTTGATTCACTCCAGGGGTTTCATGTACTTTGTCAGTTGGGTCAATGTCATGGTAACCAGGAGGTGTCTCAGGGTCAGTTTCAACAGCGGTCATTATATCATCTGTTATCCTGTGAGACTGAGGTGTTTCAGGAGTGGCTGGATAATCAGGTGGGTTTAACTCATAAAGCCAGTTATCCTTATTATGAACACTTACTTTAGCATGATTGGGCAATGTGAACAGGGTTACTACTTCGTTCCGGATTAGGTACTCAAAAGGTGGGCGTCCTAAATTCCTTATGATATGTCTATTGAAGCAGAATTTAAGATTCATTGGGCGGATGGTTCCCAGACGGGTGCACCTGTCCAGTTGGTACCTAAGTCCTATGGCATCAGCAATCATGGTTACAAGACCTCCTACTAATATAGGTAATTCAGGTTCTTCTTGGATGCGGGTGAAGGTTTGCATCATGAAAGGTACACCATTAACAGACTGTCCATTAGTGAAACATGACATAATAAATACTTCATCTTTAGAAACTCCTGTAATGTTTTCTTCTTTTCCAAAGAAGGTGTGGGCAAGGAATTTGTGGAAGTAACGGAGAGCAGGATTATGGATCTCGTCATTATTCATGTTATTTGGTTCAGGGTGGTAGTTTCCGGTTAGAGATCCCCAAAAGAAGTCTAGCTCCACATCCATCAATTCTACCTGTGTGGTAGTGAAAGCGAATGGTCCACTAGGGAATCCTAACAAGTCAGCTAGTTCTTTATGGTTAAAGTCGTATTCTATCCCAAATAGGCGGAAACTGATAAATCCTTTCCTAAATCCAAAACCGCGCTCAGGTAAGTAAAGTAAGGAGCTAAGGAACTCAAGGGTGAGCTCACGGTAAGTCGCAAACTTATGTTGGATCAATGCATTCTCCCATCCGAGTCGGTTGAACAAGTACATGACACTATCATGTATACCTAAGGTTTCCATAGTCCTATCATCTGGGTACAGGGTCAAATCCATCTGCCTCTGTGATAACTCTTCAAACTTCATTCTTTGGTTCCTACCTCTAAATTTGGTTTCCATATAGTTAATTGGTTGGTTAGCCATGGTCAGTGCAAATATGGGGGAAACAAATCAGTGGAAAAGACTTTAGAAAATCTGTAAAGAGTGATTTAAGATAAAAATAAGAAAATGAAATGCATAATGTAATGGCGATAATGGTAATGTAAAATAAAACTGACAAAACAAAACAAAACAAATAGTAAAAACGATAAATAACAATGTGCTAAAAGAAAAGAATAGTTAAAATAAGTAAATAAGTAAATGGGTTGCCTCCCACTAAGCGCTGTTTTTATTGTCAAAAGCCTGACGTAATGCTTTGGTTTAGATTAATCAGGGGAATTAGTGCACAATTCTAAAAGCTTTAGATTATTCGCATAATCTCTATTTTCAACTTTATGATAGTGTTTTAGACGTTGTCCATTTACTATGAATGGTTCACTATTCTTACCCTTAATTTCTATTGCTCCACTTGGGAATACTTTAGTTATATCAAAGGGTCCTGACCATCTAGACTTTAATTTTCCAGGAAAGAGCCTAAGTCTTGAATTAAAGAGGAGTACAACGTCTCCCACACTAAATTCTTTCCTAGATAGGCGTTTATCATGCCATCGCTTGGTTCTTTCTTTATATATCTTAGCATTTTCATATGCATCTAACCTTAATTCTTCTAATTCGTTAATGTCTAGGATTCGCTTTTCTCCTGCAGCATTATAGTTTATATTGAGAGTTCTGATCGCCCAATAAGCTTTGTGTTCTAGTTCTACTGGGAGGTGACAAGATTTTCCATAAACTAGTTGGAAAGGTGTAGTACCTATGGGTGTCTTGTAAGCGGTCCTATAAGCCCATAGAGCTTCATTAAGTTTAGATGACCAATCTTTCCGAGATATGGCGACAGTCTTTTCTAAGATTTGTTTAATCTCTCTGTTTGAGACTTCGACCTGTCCACTTGTTTGTGGGTGATATGGTGTAGCCACACGGTGTCTTACTCCATACTTAGATAGTAATTTGTCAAAGATTTTTGAAATGAAGTGCGAGCCACCGTCACTTATGACGAGTCGAGGCACACCAAATCTGGGAAAGATTATATTTTTGAAAAGCTTTATTACTACTCGCGTATCGTTTGTAGGAGAAGCTATGGCTTCAATCCATTTCGAGACATAATCAACAACTACGAGTATGTAATTATTACCGAAAGATGATGGGAATGGTCCCATGAAATCTATTCCCCAGACGTCGAAGATTTCTACTTCTAAAATTCCCTTTTGGGGCATTTCATCTCTTCTTGAAATATTGCCAGTGCGTTGACACCGGTCGCAATTTATAACAGCGATGTGGACATCCTTCCATAGATTAGGCCATAATAAGCCGGCTTGCAAGATTTTTGCACAAGTCTTGGAAGTGCTTGCATGTCCACCATAAGGAGATGAATGACATTGAGCAATGACATCTTCTATTTCTTCTTCGGGAATACATCGGCGAAAGATTCCATCTGGTCCTCTTTTGAACAATAATGGTTCATCCCAATAGTAATGTTTCAGATTATGAAAGAATTTCTTTTTCTGTTGGTAGGTTAGATCGGGTGGAAGAGCTCCTGCGGCTAGGTAGTTGACAATGTCAGCGTACCATGACAGTCCTACAGTTGTCTGTATTGTTTCCACGGATTCTGGTTCATTTATATCTAACTGCGCTAGGTCGCTTCCTATTTGTGCTATCAGCTGTTCATACGGAAAATCATCGTTAATCGGCACTTGTTCGGGTTTAATCCCTTCTATTCTAGATAAATGGTCCGCTACGACGTTTTCAGTACCTTTTTTATCTTTTATTTCTAGATCAAACTCTTGTAAGAGTAAAATCCATCTTAAGAGTCTTGGTTTAGCATCTTTCTTAGTTAATAGATATCGGATAGCAGCATGGTCTGTGTAAATGATTATTTTCGCTCCAACTAGGTAAGAGCGGAATTTGTCAAGCGCAAAGACAACTGCTAACAGTTCTTTTTCTGTAGTAGCGTAGTTCATCTGGGCAGAATCCAAGGTTCTACTGGCATAGTAAATCGCATGGAGTTTCTTTTCCTTTCTCTGGCCCAGGACTGCGCCTACAGCATAGTCACTCGCATCGCACATGATTTCAAAAGGTAATCTCCAGTCAGGGGGTTGCATGATTGGTGCGGTGATGAGGGCTGTTTTTAGAGTTTCGAATGCTTTAAGACAATCTTCATTGAATATGAACTCAACGTCTTTCATTAATAAACCAGTAAGAGGTTTAGTAATTTTCGAGAAATCTTTGATGAATCGTCGGTAAAAACCGGCGTGTCCCAAAAAGCTTCGTATTTCTCGAACGGTTTTAGGGGGTTGAAGATCTTTTATTACTTCAATCTTAGCCTTATCAACTTCAATTCCTTTGTCTGATATTACATGACCTAATACTATTCCTTCGTTGACCATAAAATGACATTTCTCCCAGTTAAGCACGAGATTTACTTTTACACATCTTTCTAACACCATTTCTAAGTTCGATAAACATCCTTCAAAACTTTGCCCGCATACAGAGAATTCGTCCATGAACACTTCCATGATGTTGTCTATAAAATCTGCGAAGATTGACATCATACATCTTTGAAAGGTTGCAGGAGCGTTGCATAATCCGAAGGGCATTCGCCTGTAAGCGAATGTTCCATAAGGACATGTGAATGTAGTCTTCTCTTGATCATCAGGATGGATAGGGATTTGGAAAAATCCTGAGTAACCATCAAGGTAACAGAAGTAGGAATGCTTGGCTAATCGTTCTAACATTTGATCTATGAAAGGTAGTGGGAAATGATCTTTTCGAGTGGCTTTGTTTAGCTTACGATAATCTATGCACACTCTATATCCCGTCACTACTCTTTGTGATATCGATTCGCCTTGAGCGTTTTTCACGACAGTGATACCTCCTTTCTTTGGCACTACATGTATTGGACTAACCCATTCACTATCAGAGATTGGATATATTATCCCGGCATCTAGTAATTTCTTGACTTCTTCTTTTACTACAGTGCTAAGGGTTGGGTTAATTCTTCTTTGTGATTCTCTGGAGGTTCTGCAATCTTCTTCTAGCAGAATGCGATGCATGCAAACTGAAGGACATATTCCTTTGAGATCAGATATGTTATATCCTAATGCAGTTGGATATTTCTTCAAGACATCTAAAAGTTTCTTTGTTTCTATAGTTCCTAAACTGGAGTTTACTATAACTGGTCTTTTACATTCAACGTCTAAGAATTCGTACCTTAGGTTATTAGGTAAAGTTTTTAATCCTAATGTAGGTTTATCTTTACTTGGCATGGGATCCGGTGTAAGTGCTAAACTTTCGCTTAGACTATCATCCTGATACGGTTTTTGCCAATTATCATCTTCGAAAATCGGAGGGATTTGAATTTTCATTATTTCAGAATAAGTGGTCTCCTTCCGCTCCATTTCTCTTACACATTCGTCAATTACGTCCATTAGATAGCATGTATCCTCTATAGCTGGTGATTGTAAGAATTGTGTTAAAACAAATTCAACTTTCTCTTCACCTACTTCAAAGGTTAGCTTTCCTCTTTTTACGTCTATTATAGCTCCGACGGTAGCTAAGAATGGTCTTCCTAGTATGATAGGTGTAGTGGAGTCTTCAGAGATGTCCATGATTATAAAATCAGTAGGAATGTAGAATTGTCCTATACGTACTGGGACGTTTTCTAGTATGCCTACAGGATATTTAACAGAGCGATCGGCTAGTTGAACAGACATTTTAGTTGGTCTTAGGTCTCCCATGTCTAGCCTTTTGCAAATAGTTAAGGGCATAACACTGATACTGGCTCCTAAATCGCATAGAGCTTTGTCAATGACGAATTTTCCTATTACACAGGGTATAGAGAAACTTCCTGGATCTTTTAGCTTAGGAGGCATGTTATTTTGAATTATGGCGCTACACTCGGCAGTAAGTGTAACTGTTCCGTTATCCTCTATCTTTTTCTTATTGGATAAGATCTCTTTTAAAAACTTAGCATACGAGGGTATTTGGGTAATTGCTTCTGTAAACGGAATAGTAATATTCAACTGTTTCAGAAGTTCGACAAATTTCTTAAATTGACCCGTCGTCTTGGAACTTATTAATCTTTGAGGGTACGGAATTGGTGGTTTATAGGGTGGTGGAGGCACATAAGGTTGTTCTTTCTCCACTACCTCTCGATTTTCATCTTCCTTTTCTTCAGGATCATTCACCACTTCAGTCGGTTTATCCGGTTTTTGGTACATGGCTGGATTGTCAAGTCTTGGATCGGCAGGTCCGTCAAGTTCCTTGCCACTTCTTAATATTACAGCGTTAGCATGTCCTTTCGGGTTAGGTTGAGGTTGTCCAGGGAACACTCCAGCTGGTGCAGCAGTAGGCGCTTGTTGTTGAGCTACTTGTGAAATCTGAGTTTCAAGCATTTTGTTATGTGTAGCTAATGCGTCTACCTTGCTCACTAATTGTTTAATCTGCTCACTAGTGTGAATGTTTTGGTTTAAGAAGTCCTTGTTTGTCTGAGATTGGCTAGCTATAAAGCTCTCCATCATCAATTCAAGGTTCGATTTTCTGGGGATATTAGGAGCAGTCTTTTGATATCCTGGTGATGTAGCTGGTGCTTGGACTGGTGCGTAATAAGCATTGTTATTCTTATAGGAGAAGTTCGGATGATTCTTCCAACCTGGGTTGTATGTGTTTGAGTAAGGGTTTCCTTGAGCATAATTCACTTGATCAGTGGAAGTTCCTGCCAATAGTTGACAATCAGAAACTTCGTGTCCTGGGACTCCACATAACTCACAATTAGGTGTTACTGCAGCCACGGTGGCTGCAGGTGTTATGGCCAAGTTATCGATCTTTTGGCTTAGTTGGTCAAACTTCGCATTGACTTGGTCCATACTACTTACTTCGTACATACCTCCTTTTGTTGGTTTCTCAGTTGTGACTCTCTCGCTTCCCCAAAGATAATGGTTTTGAGCCATACTTTCGATAAGTGCATAGGCATCTCTATATTCTTTGTCCATCAATGCACCACCCGCGGCAGCGTCAATTGTCATTCTTGTATTGTACAAGAGTCCATTATAGAAGGTATGGATGACCATCCAGTCTATTAATCCATGATATGGACAAAGTCTAAGTAGATCCTTATAGCGTTCCCAAGCTTCGAATAATGATTCACTTTCTCTTTGCTTAAATCCGTTGATCTGGGCTCTCAGCATGGCTGTCTTGCTAGGTGGAAAATACCTATTCAAGAAAACTTTCTTAAGTTCTGCCCACGTAGTTACTGAGTTCGAAGGCAGAGATTGAAGCCATTTATTCTTCTGATCTTCATCAATCTGTAATCATCATTCGTTCATCATTTATTCTCCAGAAACACAAGCGTTTCACCGGAAAACACATCAGGATTCATCATGTTTTCCAACCACCAATTCAAGATCTTCAAAAAAAGCTTCAACAATCTTCCACCAGAATCTTCAAGAACCTTCGAGTTCATGCAAGTTTCCAAATTCTCCAAGAATTCCATCTAGATCAGTGAACTTTCTCCCTTTCTATCAACCTTCATGGAACCTCACAAACGTTTCCCTGGATTTCTTTGAAACTCCACCGTGTTCTTCACAGATTCATCAATATCAGTTCCAGATCTACCGATCGTCTTCAAGTTCATCAAGAATCTCCAGATTCAAGGACATCATCAACATGCATCAACTTCCACTAGATTCTTCTTCGCATGTTTCTTAACCGGTTTGGATTGTTTGGTTGAACGAAGAAGATTGAAAAATGAAGAGGTTGAGACGAAGAGAAGAGATGGAGGTTGAGACGGAGGAAGTTTGAGATTGAGAGTGAGAGATGGTGAGAACGGCGGCGACAAGATTGAGGGAGAAGAAGCTAGGTTTTGCCCAGCTGAATGAGGTAGACGAGGAGGCTTTGATGGTTCGTGGGCCTTGGGGCCCAATTTGCTTCAGTTTCTGGGTCGTACCCCCATTTCCTTTCGCCCCCTTGCTTCTGTTTTGTTTCTGATGATGGGCTGAGCAACGAGCCCAATCTCTTTTCAGGCCTTGCACCTCCATTTTCCCTTACGCACCCTTTTCCTGGTTGTTTGTTACGGATGGGCTTAGAGCCCTAAGCCCAACAACAACGGATTTCTGACTGTGCCCCCCTTCATGTTCAGCGCACCCCCATTTCCCCTTTTTTCTTGGTTTTTGGTGATGTATTTTGGGCTCAAGCCCAATGTTGTTTTTTTTTTCAGGCACACCCCTGTTCTGGCTGATGCACCCCCTCCCCTTTATTTTTCAATTCTTGCTTGTATTGGATGTTTGGTTGTAATAATTGTAGTTTTATTTTTCTATTTTTCTTTTAGGATTATAGTTTTTTTTATTTAGAATATTAGCATATTTTTTATATAGATTTTATATTTTAGAATTTATATTCTATTTTTCTTTTAGAATAGTATAAAATTTTAGATAGAATTTATATTCTGTTATTTTTCACACGCAATTTCCTTTTAATATTTCTTTAGAGTATTTTCTATTAGGAATTTAATTTCAATTTTAGGAGTAGCGTATTATTTTCGTTTGGTATTGGATCTCTCTCCTCATTTCTCTCCTGCTATCCGATTTTTCTTTGATTTTATTTTTGGATGGCCGTGTGACATGATTCAATTGGAGAATGATTTGCGATATCATTTCTCTATCTTGTCTTTGACACGGATATCAATACGCTACCTCTTAGAGTTCGATTTCTCGTATAAGTAGAACCATGACGGTCTAAGCGTTACATTGGTTCTGATCTGAGCGTCATCATCAAGGATCCAGAGAGGAGAAGATTGGAATGGAGCTTGCGCACATGTCAAGAGCCAACGGAGCCACTTCGTTCGATAACATCTTTCTTATTCAAGTCTTCGTGCAACCGTCGAGTGTTGTGAGCCGTAGCGTTAGATACGTGGGAATTGACAATCGAGCGGTCTCCCATCGATCGTTTAGAGTATTTAGTATATGCCTCTTGGGTGATATACGACGCACTCGCTCCTACGCCTTAGGTTCATGCATGTGTGTCCCGAGTTTCTTCCCGTTTAGGCATATTAAGCCTGCTTCCTCTTTGTTCTTGCCCCGCGCGATCGAAACCCTTTTCTCTCGCATTCAGGCGATTGAGACTCCTCCTCTTGCCCCTGTGCAATCGAGACTTGTTTTCCGCATGCGTCGAACTACGTTTGCTGTGATCTCACGTACCAGACAACAGTACGTAGGCTTAGGATGCGATATCCTAGCGAGTTCCCTTCTCCCTTCTCCCTTCTCCCTTCTCCCTTATCCCTTTTTCCCTTTTGCTGTAGTTGGCTGAACTACAGCTGCTCTGATTTCTCGTAGCAGACGAGAATATGTAGGCATAGGATGTGATATCCTAGCGAGCACACTAACGACTAACTTCTCTGTTCTATCGCTGTCGTGCGATCGAGACTTTTCCGCTGACGACTAATGTTCCTTTTCTCTTGCCCTAACGCGATTGAGACCAGACTGTAGTTCTAGATCCCGTAGGTTCCCATACCTTTAAACCAATGACATACTACGTCCGTTCTACCGCAAACAGGTAACACCTAAGTCTCCAACAAGCGAGCAGCATACACCTAACTGCTAGAATGCGTACACTAGTATCGTCAACCTTTTCTCTCACCCTCGTGTGACCGAGAACACCCTTTGGTTTCCCGTAGTAAGCCCGAACTACGTTCGCTCTGATTTCTCTGACGAGAATACGTAGGCACAAGACGCGACGTCTTGGCGAGCAAACTTCCCCCGTAGTTTCCCGAACTACGTTGACTCTGACTTTCCCATTGCACAAGGGAATACGTAGGCATAGAGCGCGACGCTCTATCGAGTCAGTTCTTCCCGTTTAGCCTTAGAAGCTGTATATAAATAGTTTTTTCATCCTTTAGACAACCCAACAAGCGTGGATCCCATCGATTACGATGGACATGAGGGGTTTTAATACCTTCCCCATGCGTAACCGACTCCCGAACCCAGACATGGTTGCGATGACCTTGTCTTATACCCTTTTCGTCAGGTTTTTCCGATCGTTTCCTTTCCCGTTCTGAGGGATAAATAACGAAAGGTGGCGACTTTTCTATTTTGCCGGCACCTTATTTTCGCGGTAGCGACAATAAGATTCTACAACAGGTTAAATTTATATTATAAGGTCTCAATTTTATTGTTAGAATCGAGGGCAGACGTACCCCGAAGCGAGGACGACGGGGGAATTGGCTCAACAAATCCTTGTGCCTTTTGCCTTACTTTTTTTACATTGCTTAATATTGTGTGGTTTTAGTGCAAACAATTATATCAAATCTATAACTGTTTTGAGTAAGTGCTAAACTAATTTTGACTCTAGTACAATCATTGATTGTACAAGGAAACTAGAGCAAATTACTCAAAGCAGAACTCACTTGTAGTGCTCTGCACGCCAAGAGTTTGATAAATTGTCTGAACCAAAAGCCTCGTGTGCTGTCCATTTATTGTGGTAATATTTTAAGGCATTGGAACTAGTCATACCACATAATGAGCCAAATCAAATTGATAGTGTGACTAGCATGGTGATTCTCATTACTCGTTATCCGATTCCATCGGCTAAAACGCATATCCGATTTTCTAGTAACCATTCGTTATAGACGGTATTTTTTCCATGGTCGCTTCCGCAAATTTAACAAATTTTTAAAAACCAATTTTATTGGTAGCGCCGACTCTTTTTAATCAAGGGATCTATTCAACCCCCTTTCTAGATTTGCGCCATCGTCTAACAACTGGTATCAGGAGCGCCGGTTCACTTCGTGCTTCAAGTATAACTTAGTAGAAAATGGCTAACGAACCTAAAGGGGCCTATAATAGAGCTCCTGTTTTTAATGGAGAAAATTATAGTTATTGGAAAGACTGTATGCGGGTGCACATTAATTCCATTTATAGGAAGGTGTGGAATGTTATTATTAATGGTCCAATTGAAATAACTATGACCGATGAGAATAACATGATTGTGCCTAAGCCTAAAGCACAATGGACTGATGATGACGAGAAGAAATATAATTACGATTGGAAAGGCAAAAATATTTTGATCTTCTCATTAGGAGTTGATGAATATTATAGGGTTTCTCATTGTTTAACGACAAAAGCTATGTGGGACTCATTGCAAGTTACCCACGAGGGAACCAATGATGTCAAACTAGCGAGAATCAATATGTTAATGCAAGAGTTTAATCTCTTTCACATGGAATAAGGGGAAACCATTGCGGACGTGCAAAAGATATTCACTCATCTCATCAATAGATTATACTCACTAGGTAGGCCAGTTGCCAATGATGTTGCTACTAACAAAATTTTGAGATGTCTTAACAGGAAATGGCAACCAAAGGTAACTGCCATCAAAGAAGCCAACGATCTCATAATTTTGGATCTCACAACATTGTTTGGAAAGCTGCAAGAGCACGAGCAAGTGCTTCTAAGCCTAGAGTAATATGAAAAGAAGGAAAATAAGGAGAGAATGAAAAATATTGAAAAGAAGTCTATTGATCTCAAGACTTCTTCCTAAAAGTCACAAACTAAAGAGCATAGTGATTACACTTCGAGTGATGACGAAGATGATGACAAGAGTGAGGATATGGGGCTATTTGTAAAGCGTTACAACCGCTATGTCAAAAAGAACGGTATCCAACACTCCGAGAAAAATCTTGTCAACTTCTGAAAACAATCAAGATACTCTAGAAATGAAGACATTAAAGGAAACAAGACAAAAGGGTCGTGTTATACTTACGGAAAGACCGGACACTACAAACCGGATTGACCCTTGAACAAAAAGGGCAAAGAAAAGGAAACAAGTAGATCACATAAGAAGCAACCTAAGCCAAGGAGAGCGTATATAGCTTGGGAAAGCGATAGCGAATCCTCCAAGGATGAAAGCTCAAGTGATGAAGACGAATCTGTAAATTGATGGGCTAAAGACGTGTCTACTTATGCGTCTAGCGGTATCTTACTGCAAGTGCACAGCCTATCGAAGTAATATTTAAGATTATCGATCCACAGGGATTCTATTGTTACTTAGTGCTAGATGAACTTCTAGTTTAGCTAAGGCGAATGGTTGTCACGATTGTTGTTGGTTTTTAAGAATATTAAAGGCGGAATTAAATTTAAGCTTTTAATAAATTAATACTAAGGCGGTCGGTATGTAATTATACTAACTTAGGTGGGTCAATCTAACCTAGGCTTATAGAGGTGTTCACTTAATCTATTCGGTAGAGATTACCAGTTTAAATACCCTCAACTCACACTCTCGTGGTCTTATATCAGATCTTATCCCTAAAGCCCTATGCCTGCTCTCGCTAGCCCATAAGTGTTTAGAGGTAATTTTTGGAAGCTAAATAATTCTAATTTATCTTAAAGCGCTCTCGCTGTGTTTAATTTAAATGCCTAACTTTAGCTATCTGGTTAAAATCTCACACTCTCGTGGTCTTGACCCAACCTAATACCCTTTTCTTACTCTCGTAACGAAAAGGTCTATTTCAATTAAAAAGTATCAGCCAGAATGTTAAGTGATTAATTATTTTCAGCCTATGGTTATATTTTACCGGTTAAGTTTGTTATAACTACATACCGCCCTAAGGTGTTTAGCTACTCATCGAGGTTGAACCAGACAGAGAATTAAATAATAACTTACTCATGGCAGAAAAATAAATAGACATTATAATTAAATTAAATTGCAATAAATTGAAAAACCTGATTGACAAATATTTGAGCAGACTCCTTCTTCCACAGACCGGAAAGCTTGGAGTAGGCGGAAATTAAAAATAAACGAATGCTGAAGGTTTAGAAACAAATAAATGTATAACAATTTCCTGATGTTGAAAATTGTTATACGGTTGGTTTGGATACAAATAAAACGAGACAGAAAATAAAATAATGCTGGAATGGAAATGCTGGTTCGTAAGGTAGTTCGGCAGAGCTTCCGCAGGAATTTTGGATAATGAAGTCTGTCCTTAAGTTCACACAGCTTGTACTATTTATAGAGTCTTTAATGGGCTGGATTCTTGGTCCCTTGTTGTATGGGCCTTGCTGAAGTTGTTGAGGAAATGCTGGAACGTGGCAACAAAAATGGGAGAAGTCGTCTTCACGTGCTGCCTTGAAGAGAAATAAGAGGAGAAGTGGTCTTCAGTGGTGCCTTGACGTAGTCTGAGTCAAAACCAAGTTTTATCCTTGTCACGGGCGTGACAAGGTCTTCACGTTCGTAATTTGAGGATTTTAAGTGTCACGGTCGTGACCACTCCCTTACGGTCGTGATGGCCCAAATTGGGGTGTCACGGTCGTGACACCCTTGTAACGACCGTGGCTGCAACAAATTATGCAGTCTTTTTGCAGGCTTCTGCCTTTCTTCATCTCCTTGTGGTCTCTTTTGTTCCTTTTCTCTTAATTCATGATTCGGCTTCACATAACGATGTACCTGCAAAATAGTAAGAAAAACTCGAGAAATCGAGTGTTAAAACGGCGAATACGCGATAAAACGTCAATGAAATCTAGCGATATAATCGATGCGTTTTCTCGTTATCATAAATCTCTGTCTTTCCGCCCATCAAAAGAACAAAAAGAAAAAGGTACGACATGCCAAGTATGAAAATTCCTCTAAAATGTCTCATTTTGAGTTGCAAACTGCTTTTAATACTTTGCATTGTGAAGCAAGAGGAGCCTTTAAAAGGCTTGCCTCAAATAACCAAATCTTTGCTCACCTAGAGTAAAAGATTCGTGATTCCGAAAAGAAACTAGAGGCATTAAAAGCTTCCATAGTGGAAAGCACAAAAGTACGTTGTGAGGATCTAAGAAAAAGAGTTGTTAACTTTGGGTGTGATACTTATTACATTTGGTAAAATGAAGTTAGAAACCTAAATGCCAAACTTAACAAGGCTCTAGAGCCTAAAATTACTTTTGCCATTGATAAATCTAATTTTAGAAAGAGTATGGTTAATAAATATCAAAAATACACATATGTTGTAAAAGATCATGATAGCAAAAGTAATTCAAAAGTTAACTTTTCTTGTTTGTATTGTTGCAAGAAAGGCCACAGCATTGCTAAATGCCTGTCGCTACGCGAAAAATGACACAGAGTCGCCACCGGATTTTATTTATCCCACGGAGGGAAAGGAAAATAGTGATAAAACCTTTGGGAAAAGAGCGTGGTCATCGCAACCAAGTCTTAGGGTTCGGGAGTCGGTTATGCAAGGGGAAGGTATTAGCACCCCCTCGCATCCATCGTACTCGATGGGAACCTCCTAGGTTGTTTGGCGTGAATGGGTGTTTTATTCTAAAAGCTTGCTTGTTTAAAGAAAGAGGGGTTGGTGTTATATTTTAATGCTCGCCAAGGATTGTGGCCCTTGTGCCTACGTATCATCACTTAAAAGAAGTGAAGAATCAGAGCTCCGTAGTTCGGAGGCTTTATGAAATTGTTGTTTGTTGGTTGATTTTATACCTTGAAAAAGGGTTTTTGGATTGATGCCCTAAGGCAAAAATAAATTTGATGAGTTGATGTTATTTTTATGTTTTTTTTTGAATAAAAATGGTTCTTGATTAAGATTATACACAAAAGACTTTGGATAGAAGTGAATGTCTCGAATAACCAAGTCGAGCGCCTTGCATTCAAAACATTCGGAACGAGTGTAGGAGAGTTCCATTCTCATTCCTTCTCCACCACTTTAAAATCCATGGTGTATAGTCCTAATCGTATACTTATTGTGTTTTGGATTTTTTATGAGAAAAGGATCACTTGATGTTGGATCAAGGTTTATTGTTTGTAAAAATGTATTTGAGGTGATACGGACAAGGTTGATGGCGATGCACAAGGCAATCGGCTTACAAGGTTGAAAATGGCTCGATAAAATCGAGAGTTTGTTTTTAAAAAGGTTTTAATAATCAAAGGTCAACAAGGACCATAACAACATTCACATTAAAAACATACAAACAAATGAAGTTAGTTGCATAAAAAAAAATCGAGACATGCCAATAAAAACAAATTTTTTTGGAGGTAAAAATAACGAAACAAACGGTAAAACAGCGGTGTGACACGGGTGGCCGTGTTGTGTGACACGGCCCGTGTCACAAGGTGCATGAAAATAGGAGTTTAGGGTTTTGACAGAGGTGTGACACGGGTGGCCGTGTCGTGTGACACGGCCCGTGTCACAAGGCCTGGGATAAAAACGGTTTTTAGGGCAAACAGAGGTGCAACACGGGTGGTCGTGTGTTGCTACTGCGAAAATCGGCGCCGGCTGAACAGAAGAGTCGCCACCGTGCGTTATTTATCCCATGGGAGGGAAAGGAAACCCTCAGAGTAAACCTCGCACAACACGGGAAAAGGTATGGTCGTCGCAACCAAAACCTGGATTCGGGAGTCGGTTACGCAAGGGGAAGGTATTAGCACCCCTCACGTCCGTCGTACTCGACGGGATCCACGCTTGCTCGGGTTGTCTAAAGGATGCAAAAACAATCTATCTATGGCTACTAAATCTAAACAGAAGGGAATTGACTCGATAGAGCGCCGCACTCTATGCCTACGTATTCTCAAGAGAGAAAGTCAGAGTCAACGTAGTTCGCCTACCTACGGGAAAGGAGGGGAATGTTGCTCGCTAGGATATCGCATCCTATGCCTACGTACTTTCATACTGCATGAAAGATCAGAGCAAACGTAGTTCGGGCCACGTACGACACAAGTCTGTTTTGATTGATTTTATTCCTTCTGAAAAAGTTTTTTTTCTGATTACAGTCCAAGCGGACAAAAATGACGTCTTGATGAGTTCACATTCTTTTACGGAAGAAGTGTCTTTTATTGTGTTTGAAATTTTTATTGTGTTTTTCTGTTTGTTTTGAGAAAGAAGAGACAGAATTCTAACCTACGGTTGCGAAGGGGATCAAACTAACCTAATGTTATCATGCATGGGTTAAGACCTAATGTCTATCATGCTCCTCTCTTGCACAGAGAGAAACAGAGATCCTACGGGATAGACGGCAACAGAAACGATAGCAGATATATACAGTAAAGCAGTAAAATGCATGAATGCAGCAATACAAGCGAGGCAAGGGAGTCCCACTCAACCTCGAACCTAGAAAACAATAGGCAAAAGTGAACAGCATTCACTTTCAACCCAACAGGGTAAACAGCAAACAATACAGTCCAGAAAACCAATCAATACATCAAGAATGAAATACAGCAAAGATAAACAGCCATAGCAGCTCTGCACCACATCTGTCTTCAAATCATCTCCAGACAGCTACAATCTTCAGCAAGCACCAATCTCCATCTCCACAGCCTTCAAGCAAGGTCTTGATCATCAATCTTCCATCTGCAATGGCTTTTCTTCAAGTCCCAACCTCCAAGCTGAGGGGTCAATCACAAGAGTGAATTGGGTGTTAAGCAATTAGTTGACCACCAAGGGTGGCAAACCAACTGCTACTAACACCTAAGAGATTTTCTCTCAAGAGTTCTATCCCTTAGACAGTAGCACCAAGCCTTCCAAAGGAAGGGGGTGAGTGTCTTAGAGAGACTCTGTATCACAGAGAAGAATGGAGGCAGTCAAGGCCTTCCATGTTTGAGAACCAAGTTTACTAATCTAGAGCTCGGCCTAGCTCCTAAACCCTAATCTCCTCAACAGCTGCTAGCAGAAATCTCCTTATCAACTCTGGAAGTTGGTCTTCAAGCTCTGGATCTCCAATGGCTTCATCATCACAAGTCTTCAGCTCTCCCAATCCCCAAGCAATCCCAATACCCACACAGACAAACAATAATCCCCAGAGGGCACACCACACCAATCAATCAAATACTAATAGCAGTAGGGGAATCCTAGTGATTTCTAAGGGATCTAATAACTACCCATAGCCCCTATAGTCCCATATCTAAAATATTCAACCTCTAAGTCCTAAGGGAAATGAACTAATTCACCTAAGTCATCACTTAAACCCTAATTTTATTCATGTTGTTCACACCTAAACTAATCACCTAAAATTAATTTCTAAAAATGTGAACTAAATTGTATGTACAAGCTAATCTTATCTACTAATCAACCTAAAAAAGAATGGGTGAAAAATATTAAAGCAACTATTAGAACAAAAATTAACAAAGTCATGTATGAAATGAAACACCTAAAATAGGCATTTATTTGGAAAATATGGGGAAAATATCAAATAAAAAATAAAATGCAATTTTTATTTTTTATAATTTTCTAGACATCTTGAAGAAATTAATGCAAAAAGAATCATAAAAAAATATGAAGTTTTCATTTTGATATGATTTTTTTTGAAATGAATGCAAAGTGAAAAGAATTTAAAAAAATTGAATTATAAAGAAATAGGGGGAGGGGGTGTTAAAAGCAAACGCGCTCAGTTGCTTTCTATGATGGGCCCAGGAAGGGGGGGTGCGCCTGGGCCCAAATACCATCAGAAAATAAAAAGAAAAAATAACAGAAAATTAAAACGGATGTGGTACGAATAGCAACTCATTCTAGTGTATTATTGCCAATGGGCCTTATGTGGGGTGTGGGTATCAAAGTTCGCTGAGGCCCAGAGTAATTCACTTAATTAAACGCTGCGTTGCAGCTGGGAGGCTTCCCTCCGTTTTCTCATTTGAATCGCAGCCGTTGGATTGGATTAAAGGGTCAACTAAGCAGAATGATCCAACGGCAGATAACCCGTCTTCTCCAAATTCCCATTAGGGTTTTAGCAAAACAGCACCCATGCATGATTCTTCTCCAGCCTCGTGCTCCCTTAATATTCAATGAAAACTAAAAATTCCAAAGCCAAAGACGATCTACTAATCACCAGGAACACAACCATGCGTGTAGTTTTCTTTGAATCATCGTGCATCCTCCAAACAGAAAGCTTCAAGACTAGGGTTCCACCATTTTCTTCTGGTATCAACCTTAATATAACTCAATCCTAATGATCTAAACTTGTTCTATATGCTACCCTAACCAAACTATGCTATATCATGACCATTAAACCTCCATACACGGGTTGTTCTTGGAGATTAAAGAAATGGCACCCTGCCACGAAACCTCATAGAATCTCCTCTAAGTTTCAAAAAATGATCACCTAACCTAGCATGCCACTTCTACACCTAGAAATCTAACAGAAAGTACATAAATAAGGAGGTTTGATGAAGAACACCAACCTGTTAAATGATGATGGTGAGTGATGCTAGAGATGGCTTCAAAGCTTGTAATGGCTTCCAGATGCTCCTCCAATGGTGTGCTTTCTTCTGTTTGCAATGATTGTTGCTCAAACTTCTTGAATCACCTTATCCCCCTTCTTCATGCAACTTGGAGTGAAACTTTGGATCTCATGAACCAGCCACGAATTCCTCTCAATTTTGTTTGCCAATTGCTCTATGATGATGGTAGGTGATGATGATAACAAGAATTATGGTAGTTGATGAGGTTTCAATGGAGTTTGAAAGCAAAATGCAATATGGAGTTATGGAATCAAACTATGTAATGCAAGCACTCTCAATCACCAACCCATGCACAAATGGCTTCATTTCATTATATAGGTGATGATTAACAGAATGAGAAGTTTCTAGATTGCTCTTGGAGGATTCTAGAAAGTTGGGGAAATTTCAAGGAAGTTCTCATTTGATGATATGTTGAATTCTCTTATCTCATGCTTGCACCTTTGTAAAATTGAGTTAAAATCTCCTTCCATGAGATATTGGGAGTGTATGTGAGCTTTCATGCCTTTATTTTTGCTTTATATTGAACTTCTCATAGGTATCTCATTATGCAAGTAACAAAATAACAAAGCAAGTCCAAAAATTAACCCTTAACTCAAAAAAGTGGCTGAACCAATGTCTCTAAAAGGATGTTGGGAATCAATTTGGTATATTGGATGACCCATATTGGATTTGTAGATCTCTCAAATCATTTTTTTATTTCAACTTTTTCAACTTATATGCCTTTTTTAGGTCATTTTTCACCAACTTTGGTCAAGTCTCCTTCCATGCATTTACAAACTTCCATGACTTCTTTTCTAGACTTAAAATGGCATTTTGAGCAACTTTGATGTTGTGAAGTTTTTCATTTGAAGCTTCCTTGTATGAGTTTTGGGCATAGGCTAAGAATGACCTGTAATCACCAGATGACCAAAATACCCTTTGCTTGCCAAGACCATAAGTAGAGTTCCACAAATCATATGAAGGCATACTATACCATTATAGAAAGCTAAGACAATGAGGAACAATTCTTATGTTGTCCAGAAATTCATTTGAAATCTCCTTGAGGGGTAAAAATAGCTTGGAAGTCAAGTCACTTTCACAGACAAAAGTTCAGATACCTCAGATGACCTGTAACTTGCAAGGACCATAACTTGAGTTCCATAAATCTCCTTAATGTCTTCCACCACTCAAATTAAAGGTCTTGAGATCCTCTACAAGTTACATGTTGGCCAAGGATTCATTTGAAGTTTGAATTTTGACTTATCTTGCTTGGAAATTTGACCTAAACTAGGGGATTTTACACAGAAACCCTAATTTAGAAACTCCTCTTCTCCTTGATTTCTCTTGATTTATTCTTGGCATATCACCATACCTTCTTCTACATGTCAAATGATGAACCCCACATCTCTCCAATATCCCTTAATGCCTTCCAATCAGTCAATTGACCTAGAGTTGACCCAGGGTTGACCCAGATGAAACCCTAGTTGACTGTCTTCATCCACAACTCTTGTGATCATATCAAGGACTTGCCTCCTTCTCCAAATAAATTTCTAAGTCTTCCATGATGTCCATATACTCTCCATGCTCAGCCCACAGCTCATAATTTACTTTGTTGATCCTCAGATACCCTCAGTTAGGAGATAGATTCAATGCTTGATCCACTGACTTCTCAAACTTTCAAATTCTTTTCTGATGACTTGAATGAGATTGAATTAGAATAATAACCTCTTGATAGGCCTCTAGAGATGAGAATAATGCTTGGTCCCCTGTTGGATGACTTGCTATGCTTATGCTATGCAGATGGTTAGGCTATATACATGACTCTATATGCAAATGCTAATAATATTGAAACATAGACCAAATGAATAAGGTTGAGCAAATTTTAGGGTGCAACAGCTGCCCCTATTCAAGCGACTTGGACCCGATTGGGTGAAGAGCCCGGAGCCTTCAGACATTCGCGGTACGAGGCGGTTGAATACTAAGGACCCAAAAATTTGCCAACCGCGGAAATAAACTGCGCTCCTGCTTGGGGAACGACACTCATCAGCTGAATCTGACTGTTACGGCAACCCACTGATCTCGTAGCGACCGTGCTGGGGGTGACTCTCCTTTTCATCAGGAATAAATTGTCCACGTTAGGAGTAAACTCTTGACCACGTTAGGAATAACCTCACATTTCCACGTTAGGAATAACACCGTCCACGTTAGGAATACACTTGTTTCCCCGTAAGGAATAACCGTTCCACGTTAGGAATAACACCGTCCACGTTAGGACTCATCTTTCCATGTAAGGAATACCCATCTTTTCCACGTAAGGAAACCAACTTGATCTAAATCTGCCCACGTCAGGACTAAACTTTTCCATGTCAGGAATAATCTCTTTCTTTCCACGTCAGGAATCAATCTTGATATGTCCGCGTAAGGACTCAATCTTTCCGCGTAAGGAATAAACTCGTCTTTCCACGTAAGGAATCCGATCTCTTTCCACGTTAGGAATACACTTCTTTCCACGTAAGGAATCCATCTTGATATGTCCGCGTAAGGACTCAATCTTTCCACGTAAGGAATACAAACTTTTTCCACGTAAGGAGCACGCTTCCTTCCACGTAAGGAAACCACTTTTCTTCCACGTAAGGAATCAACTTCTTTCCACGTAAGAATCACATTTTTCCACGTAAGGAATAGCTTCTTTGATCTGTCCGCGTAAGGACTCCAATCTTTCCACGTAAGGAATCAATCTTTTTTTTTCCACGTAAGGAAACCAACTTCTTTCCACGTGAGGAATCAACTTGATCTGTCCACGTAAGGACTCCACTCTTTCCACGTAAGGAATCTCATCTTGATATGTCCGCGTAAGGACTCAATCTTTCCACGTAAGGAATGTCCGCGTCAGGACTCAATCTTTCCATGTAAGGAATAAACTTCTTTCTGCTTTGTCAAACTCTTCCACGTAAGGAATACGTCTTCTTTTGCTTTGTCCACGTAAGGACTCCATCTTTCCACGTAAGGAATCACAAACTTTCCACGTTAGGAACCCCGATCTTTCCACGTAAGGAATACAACTTGATATGTCCGCGTAAGGACTCAATCTTTCCACGTAAGGAATCACCTCCTTTCC
Organism: Lathyrus sativus; assembly: GCA_963859935.3. Lineage (NCBI taxonomy): Eukaryota > Viridiplantae > Streptophyta > Magnoliopsida > Fabales > Fabaceae > Lathyrus > Lathyrus sativus. The sequence goes on from OZ012736.1 coordinate 14,389,247, forward strand.
ACGTAAGGAAACCACTTCTTTTCCCCGTTAGGAATCTCATCTTTCCACGTTAGGAATAAACTCGTCTTTCCACGTAAGGAATCTCCATCTTTCCACGTAAGGAATCTCCAACTCTTTCCATGTAAGGAAACTATTTTTCTTCCACGTAAGGAATACATCCACGTTAGGACCCATCTTTCCATGTAAGGAATAACTTGTCCGCGTTAGGACTACATCGTCCACGTTAGGACCCACCTTTCCACGTTAGGAATAACTCTCTTCTTGATTCGTCCACGTAAGGACTCCAATCTTTCCACGTAAGGAATAAACTTGCTCTTCCACGTAAGGAACTGAAACCTCTTTTTCCACGTAAGGAATAAACTCGTCCCCGTCAGGACCCATGTTTCGTCTTGATTTGTCCACGTCAGGACTCAGGCATCTTCGACCCGCTGGGGAAATAAAACTTGTCCACGTCAGGACTCACATCTCCTCTGCTGAGAAAATAAAACTTGTCCATGTCAGGACTCACTTCTTCATTGGTCCCAACCCACAAACTTCTTAGCACTGACGTGACAGCGACTTTGAGGCGGACTCTACTGGGGATATCTGGAAACCAAACTACCGGATGCCTGTTCTGATGACCGGAGGCAACTTCTGAAATTCTGATTCATGAAACCCCTTGATGACAAATAACTCTGCTTGGGAATAAAGAGAAACTTATCCTGGTAACTCTGTGGGGAATACTGCCGAACTGACATTATCATTGGATGTCTCATGCCGAGATCTTGATTTTTTGGTAATTCATTTGAGCAAGAGCTTTCTCCACCTGCTGGGGTACAGAAACCTCTTCAGCAAAATAAATGCTGAAGATAATGCCAACCCCGCTGGGGATAGCCAGGTGCTACAGAATTGGTCCAGCAAAATAAATGCTGGAAAAGTGAAATCAAACCTGCTGGGAAATCGGGAACTTAACCAAAACCTCATTGAATATAACCCTGCTGGGGAATAGCAGATGCGCCAAGTATGATTGGACTTCGGCTGGAGAGTGAACTGATATTACACAGTATTCCTGACAAAATAAATGCCAGGACACACAGCCAACTCTGCGGGGATGGTCTTAATCCTCGAGTTCTACTGAGAGGAAAGAAAACACTTATTGAAAAAAGAGAACTCCGCTTCGGGGATACTAGCATGCCCCAGTCTGTGTTTTTGCACAGCTTGCCCCTGAATCTGCAACGATTTTGGAATGGACCCTACAGTCTTTGTATCCTGATAACCAGACATGGACTGCTTCTACATTTCAGACCTCGAAGGGGTGCTCTGTCAAAAGTAGCTCTCGTGCTCTTAGGGCGACCTATCTTGGTAATGCCCTTGATCGACTAATTCGTGGAACAATGCCCATAACTATGAGAGATTTGCCGAATCTTGACCTGACTGCCCCAGATTTACTGATTCTAGGATGACTGACTCTGCCTGAATTAATCGATATAGCTTGCCCCAGTTCACGAAACATTTGGGCATTCTGCATTTTATCCCGATCAGACCTTCCACTGTAGGAATCTTTCCTGTCGACATGCGCTTACTCGCAAGTAACACAAGTTGTTCTTCCTAAAAGATATATTAAACACAATGCATATAACAGTTTCAAAATCCAAGTCTGTTCACTGAAAAATTTTTGTGACATGTAATGGATCAATTATCAAAATGTCCATATGAAAGCTGGTAAGAGGAACCCTTTTAGGAGTCAGAATCGACAAGATCTTTACTGACGTATGCTCTTGACCAAAACCTGTTTCAATTAGGACTTTTTCGGGTTGTAACGTGGTCAGGTTCACGGTTAACAAGGAAAGATATAGGCTCAAAATTTATTTCGACCCACCCATTCTTCGTGATGTTCTCCAATCCTATGTTCAGCTAATCTGACTTCAGCGTTCACCTATTAGAGGTGGAATGATAGGAGTGATGGTTCAGGATACCACACATTCTTGTTTTTGAGTGACAGTCATTTGCTTTTCGTCCTTGGGTACCTAGAGTCACACGACTTTGTCATTTTCGAGGATTTTTCCTTCGACAATCCTTTTCGTCTTTCGTTTTTTTTTCATTCCCTAACTTTTGCCTGGACTGAGTATCTTTTGAGATTCTTTCGATTTTCCAGTCCAGCGGGATGCCCCTGTTTTTTGCCTAAGTCATTTGTTTTCAAGTTTTGACTTAGCGGGCTTTTGATTCTTTTTGCTTTTCGTTTCTCTTTTTTTTTTTAACAAGTCGAGTGACACTGGTTTGTCTGACCTTTTGTGGAATAATGTGACTGTTTCACTCTTTGTCGGCAAGGTTTAACCATTGTGGTTCTTTAGGCACGACCTATACAAGTGTGATTTATCCTCAAACGGCCACTCCTTTCGTAATTCGAACGTTTGGTCAAACTAGTTGATACCTACCCTGCCCCGGGTTAAGATTTAGGGTTTTTTTTTAATTTTAAAAAAGGAACTCCTACTACTGGCTCAAAAGGGGTTATCAAGGGATTATCTTCCTTATATCTCCTGTGTTTATGTATTGAAACAATGCATGTATTTCATCAACAAGTTTTTTATCCAAAAGCATACAATCAGAATATTATTCGTCATCTGTTTTCGTCATCCTCCTCGGATTCCTGCTACAACAAGCATTAAGCATTAAAGAAACACAAAGAGTGAACACGACTGGATTAATTCAAAACATGCATATTCATTTCGTTTATTAATATCAATTGAAAAAACAACAAGTTTTAAGAGCGAAAATTGCAATTACACAGAAAAGAAACTACAAATGCGACGACATGAACAAGATAACATGAAAAATGTCGGTGTCTCAGAACTGGACTTTCTGCACTTTGACTTATTGGCGAGTCAACCATCCCCAGAAGCTATCATCAGGGGTAGTCTACTGCTGTCTCGATCTTCTCTCAACGGCCCGATCAAATCTGGGAAACTTTTCCATCATCCCGGCTTTCGCTCGTCTATGGCCTTGCACCACCTTGGGGACCCTATCAGAGAAGTTAATAACCCTGCTGTCGATTAAATCTTGGACGTTATGCTTGAACGCGTGGCAACCTTCAATATCATGTCCGGGAGCCCCGGAGTGGAATTCACAGTGCCTACTTGCATCATAGCCATCCGGCAGAGTGCCTGTTATTGGCGCCAAAGTTCTTTTCTCCACCAAGTTCAATCTTAGTAGTGTCTGTAACAAATCTGCGTACGTTGAGGGAGGCTTTTCGAACACCCTCCTGGGCTTCTTTCCCCGAATTCTTGGGTACTGGCATCTTGTATGCTGTTGGCTTTGCTCGGACGATTCCTTAGGCTCACCCGTTATCATCCTTAAATTCAACCCTGGCATCGGCAACTGTTGTGGACATGGGGACTTAGCTTCCAGTGGCTCTGGGATATATCTCGATTCGTCTGCAACCTCTGGAGGGGAAATGGGAATATCAGTCCCGGAAACTTTTATGCCCCCTGGTACAAACTCAATTATTTTCTCATCCAGCAAATCTTGGATCTTATGCTTAAAAGCTTTGCAATTTGCAATGTTATGCCCCGGTACTCCGGAATGTAAGGCACAATGGGCGTTCAGGTCATAGTCTGGTGGCGGCTGCCCTGTTAATGGAACCAAAAAGCGAGGCTCAACCAGTTGAATTTGGAACAAGAGTTGCACCAGCTGATCATAATCCACAGGGATCTCATCAAATACTCTGTTAGAAGACCTCATCCTCTTACCACACCTTCTTGAGTTATCCTGAAAGATCAATTGCGACTGCTGACGAAGAGAATCCTGAGCTTCGAATCGTGGAGAGGGTCTCTTACGCCTATCATGCGCGGGTAATGGTTCTTCAGACCCCTGAGGAGCAGATAAGCCAGTCGCGTCTTCAGACATTTGCCCTCCTTCTCTCCTGAGTACGTTCCTTAATACTTCAGCCATCAACCCCATCTGTGCCTTCAATCGGCAATTCTCTTCTTCTAGCGTCTCTTGATTCGAGCGCAACACTTGCATATCTTTCGTGAACTGCCCCAGCTGGCCTCGAGCAGCCGTTAATTCTGCTTGAACCTGCTTGATGGCTATCCCTACTAGTTGGCGTATGCGGCCTGGGAGAAAACCTTGATTCTCTATCTGAGCAAAATCGGCAGCTCTATCATTAGCCCGTGCAATCAGAGGCTGCACCATATTCTGCAACTGTTTCTGACTCTCGGCCATGGCTTCCATTACCTGTATGAGCCGCATTATGTTGTCGTGCACCTCTTGCATCTCAGTCGGATCCTGACTCATGACTCCCTTGCTGCTGCTTCTGGTTGAACGCCAGGGAATTCTTCAGTCGATAATCCTGGAGAACCTGGAAGATGCAGGAGATGAGATACAGTTTGATAATTACCTGTAATGCAATATGAATATGAATGCAATGCAACGTATGTGTCTGTGCATTAGGGAAATTCATTCCCCGATTCTAGTGTGAAGGTGCCGGTGCAGTGACAATGTTACCAATACAAAGATCGGAGCTGAATCACAAAAAGCCTCATATATTGCAGAGACAACCGATAGGCCCAGAATACAATATTACTGAGAGTATAATAAGAAGGCATGACCTCAACCAACAATCCTGGTGATGATCAGCACTGTGCAAATAAAGCATACAAGTTAATACAAGAGATGATCAAGTACTCCCATAAGCTTGATACTCTTCTATCAACTTCTTGGTCTCCGGATGACCTGGTCGAGTAAGCAGCCCTTCAACAAGTTGGTTTCTTTTCTTAAGAACACGTCGCACGTCTTCAGTAGTTTCTTCCCATGCCCCTTCTCCGAAGCGATCTTCTAGCTTACGCTTCTGAGGCACAACTTCATCTCTGCCTTTGATGGCCTTGTTCAGTGCATTCTGGAGACTATACCGGGTCATCACTTCTTCTTCACACTTCTTGATGCTGGACTTCAACTGCTCTTCGAGGTCGGAAATTTGCTGCTTCAATTTATCCTCCCTCCTCTTATTGTTGGTGAGCGTAGCATTCCAAGTCTTATTGCAGGAAGAGATCTCCCGGTGTGCTGCGTCGAGCGCCTTCTTTTTGGATTCCAGCATGTCATGGGAGCTTCTGAACTCTTGCCCCAGACGTTCGCGCTTCTTCCTCTCCTCAGTCAACTCAGCCCCTAGTCTGTTCATTAGCTCAATCTGCTGTTGGAAAGCATGCACGGCCTTGTTTTTCTCACTGCGTATCTGAGCTAACTCCTACTCTAACCCTTCGTTGATCTTCATCAAGGCTTCTTTTTCTTTCACAACTTGTTCGTAGGCTTCCCGAGAAATAGTAGTTGGTTCTGCTACCGGAATAGGAACAAGGGCCGGTGCATCTGGAAATGGCATCCGCAACTGACTTGCTCTCTCCTGGATCCAAACTCTGTATGGTGCATAAGCCTGACAGTCATTCTTCCCTAACAACGGCTTCCCTTTTCGTTTAATATGCGTCCAGGCATGCTGCAGCTTGGCCAGTAACTCCCCCTTCAAATCACCGGTGAAGTACAGAGATTCCTGTACTTCCTCCTCTGCGGGTGGGTTCTTCAGCGCATATCCGAACTGACGGACCAACAACGATGGGTTGTAGTTGATACACCCTTTTCTTCCTATCAGCGGGACATTAGGGTACCCAGAACAACTGAATATAAGCTCGGATCCCAGCAGATCTCTATCAAACCATTCAACGTCTTCGGAAGATAGCCTCATCAGGTGCTCTGACCAGCTAGCTGCGGTTGCACTCTCCACAAAAGATCCCTTCATGGGAAGGTGGCTCTTAAACCACATACCCAACAACGGTACACAGAAGTGAACATTCTTCCCTCTTCCCTTCTCATTCTTGTAATGCAGTGAGTGGTAGAAATCTCCGAGCAAGGTAGGTACAGGATTACCAGCGGCAAACAAGTAGAAGGCGTCGAAGTCCACAAAATCCGGTACATTGGGAAACAAAACTATGCCATAAATGCACAGAGCCAGCACAGCATTGAAGGCAACCCAGCACCCGCTCTTAGCGTACTCCTGGGCTTTACCAATCAAGAACTGGAGTGAGAAGCCTGGAACTCCACGAGAAACAGTAGTCAACAATTCAGAAGCATCCATGTGCAAAGCTTTGGCCAAGTCCTCTAGCTTGGGCTTAGCGCCAGAATGAATGAATGGAACCTGGTTCTGCACGGGTAGCTCAGTAAACCCCACATACTCTTCAATGGTAGGCCCCAGAATAAAGTCAGCAAACGTAAAACATCTTAATGCGGGGTCATAAAACTGCATCAAGGTGTACATCCTGTTCATCTCATCAGCAGTGGGCTTGCAGACTAATCTCAGTAATCTCCCATAACTCATTCTGAAGCTTCTCCTAACCTCCTCATCAGCAAGAGATATCAGACCAAGCAAAGGGGTAATATCAGGTGTAGGCAGCTTATACGCAACGGTTTTCCTCAAACCAGCCATAATCAATACTCAGGAGTCTGGGCACTAGAATCGGAGTATATGTAAATGCACCTGCAGCACAGACACACGTTAATGGGATGCAATGATAATGGGTATGCAAACAATGCAATGCAAATAACATGCAACAGGGACCAAATGCCGTAGCTGAATAGCCGGAACCATCAAGAGGTCTCAAATAGACTCTTTTAGAAGTCCTCAACCCTGGTCTCAGATAGACCTAAAACAAAGCTCCAACAACGGTCTCTGACAGACCTCAAACCATAACTCCAACTGGTCTCTGGTAGACCTCAAATCATATCTCCAACTGGTCTCTGACAGACCTCAGAACTCTCCAACTGGTCTCTGACAGACCTCAGAACTCTCCATAAATACTCAAGATCTCTGATCAAGAAATAACCGGTATCTGAAGGTCTAGTTACCTGCATATCCCCAAACCCTCTCACAGGTGGATGTCCTAGTAACTGACAAAGGTATGGCATCCTATGCGATCGTCGGCGTCACAGACTTTCAGGGTTGATGATACGATTCCCAGAAGGAGTGGCATCATCAAATCCTGAAGAGGCCTCACTTAGCCAACTTCCAAATGATCGGTCCCCAGAGTCGACAATTCAACTAACCAGCAACCCACGCCAACCAAAGGAAGGGGCAGGAGGCCAACCAGAGGAACCTCGTCTGAGTGTAGATTTCGCGGGACACCAAGGCAAGCAAAGCAAGCGGGCGCCAACTAATCTCTACTCTAGTTCTAGGTGCACTCAAGCCCAGGTCCGGCTTATCTCTCAATATCAGAACACCCGTCGCACCCCAATATAGCAATAATAATCAATATATATAATGCTGAAAATAAAGGTCAGAAATATAAATCCATACAAAATCCTCGACGGGAAAACAAGCGTTAGGATTGACTCTCTTAAGGGACGTTGGATCCCAAATGCATAAGGAACTATCACAGTCCTTAGCAGCCAGGGGACGTTGGATCCCCAGCAGAGTCGCCAGCTGTCGCTACTGCGAAAATCGGCGCCGGCTGAATAGAAGAGTCGCCACCGTGCGTTATTTATCCCACGGGAGGGAAAGGAAACGCTCAGAGTAAACCTCGCACAACACGGGAAAAGGTATGGTCGTCGCAACCAAAACCTGGATTCGGGAGTCGGTTACGCAAGGGGAAGGTATTAGCACCCCTCACGTCCGTCGTACTCGACGGGATCCACGCTTGCTCGGGTTGTCTAAAGGATGCAAAAACAATCTATCTATGGCTGCTAAATCTAAACAGAAGGGAATTGACTCGATAGAGCGTCGCACTCTATGCCTACGTATTCTCAAGAGAGAAAGTCAGAGTCAACGTAGTTCGCCTACCTACGGGAAAGGAGGGGAAGGTTGCTCGCTAGGATATCGCATCCTATGCCTACGTACTTTCATACTGCATGAAAGATCAGAGCAAACGTAGTTCGGGCCACGTACGACACAAGTCTGTTTTGATTGATTTTATTCCTTCTGAAAAAGGTTTTTTTTTCTGATTACAGTCCAAGCGGACAAAAATGACGTCTTGATGAGTTCACATTCTTTTACGGAAGAAGTGTCTTTTATTGTGTTTGAAATTTTTATTGTGTTTTTCTGTTTGTTTTGAGAAAGAAGAGACAGAATTCTAACCTACGGTTGCGAAGGGGATCAAACTAACATAATGTTATCATGCATGGGTTAAGACCTAATGTCTATCATGCTCCTCTCTTGCACAGAGAGAAACAGAGATCCTACGGGATAGACGACAACAGAAACGATAGCAGATATATACAGTAAAGCAGTAAAATGCATGAATGCAGTAATACAAGCGAGGCAAGGGAGTCCCACTCAACCTCGAACCTAGAAAACAATAGGCAAAAGTGAACAGCATTCACTTTCAACCCAACAGGGTAAACAGCAAACAATACAGTCCAGAAAACCAATTAATACATCAAGAATGAAATACAGCAAAGATAAACAGCCATAGCAGCTCTGCACCACATCTGTCTTCAAATCATCTCCAGACAGCTACAATCTTCAGCAAGCACCAATCTCCATCTCCACAGCCTTCAAGCAAGGTCTTGATCATCAATCTTCCATCTGCAATGGCTTTTCTTCAAGTCCCAACCTCCAAGCTGAGGGGTCAATCACAAGAGTGAATTGGGTGTTAAGCAATTAGTTGACCACCAAGGGTGGCAAACCAACTGCTACTAACACCTAAGAGATTTTCTCTCAAGAGTTCTATCCCTTAGACAGTAGCACCAAGCCTTCCAAAGGAAGGGGGTGAGTGTCTTAGAGAGACTCTGTATCACAGAGAAGAATAGAGGCAGTCAAGGCCTTCCATGTTTGAGAACCAAGTTTACTAATCTAGAGCTCTGCCTAGCTCCTAAACCCTAATCTCCTCAACAGCTGCTAGCAGAAATCTCCTCATCAACTCTGGAAGTTGGTCTTCAAGCTCTGAATCTCCAATGGCTTCATCATCACAAGTCTTCAGCTCTCCCAATCCCCAAGTAATCCCAATACCCACACAGACAAACAATAATCCCCAGAGGGCACACCACACCAATCAATCAAATACTAATAGCAGTAGGGGAATCCTAGTGATTTCTAAGGGATCTAATAACTACCCATAGCCCCTATAGTCCCATATCTAAAATATTCAACCTCTAAGTCCTAAGGGAAATGAACTAATTTACCTAAGTCATCACTTAAACCCTAATTTTATTCATGTTGTTCACACCTAAACTAATCACCTAAAATTAATTTCTAAAAATGTGAACTAAATTGTATGTACAAGCTAATCTTATCTAATAATCAACCTAAAAAAGAATGGGTGAAAAATATTAAAGCAACTATTAGAACAAAAATTAACAAAGTCATGTATGAAATGAAACACCTAAAATAGGCATTTATTTGGAAAATATGGGGAAAATATCAAATAAAAAATAAAATGCAATTTTTATTTTTTATAATTTTCTAGACATCTTGAAGAAATTAATGCAAAAAGAATCATAAAAAAATATGAAGTTTTCATTTTGATATGATTTTTTTTGAAATGAATGCAAAGTGAAAAGAATTTAAAAAAATTGAATTATAAAGAAATAGGGGGAGGGGGTGTTAAAAGCAAACGCGTTCAGTTGCTTTCTATGATGGGCCCATGAAGGGGGGTGCGCCTGGGCCCAAATACCATCAGAAAATAAAAAGAAAAAATAACAGAAAATTAAAACGGATGCGGTACGAATAGCAACTCATTCTAGTGTATTATTGCCAATGGGCCTTATGTGGGGTGTGGGTATCAAAGTTCGCTGAGGCCCAGAGTTATTCACTTAATTAAACGCTGCGTTGCAGCTGGGAGGCTTCCCTCCGTTTTCTCATTTGAATCGCAGCCGTTGGATTGGATTAAAGGGTCAACTAAGCAGGATGATCCAACGGCAGATAACCCGTCTTCTCCAAATTCCCATTAGGGTTTCAGCAAAACAGCACCCATGCATGATTCTTCTCCAGCCTCGTGCTCCCTTAATATTCAATGAAAACTAAAAATTCCAAAGCCAAAGACGATCTACTAATCACCAGGAACACAGCCATGCGTGTAGTTTTCTTTGAATCATCGTGCATCCTCCAAACAGAAAGCTTCAAGACTAGGGTTCCACCATTTTCTTCTGGTATCAACCTTAATATAACTCAATCCTAATGATCTAAACTTGTTCTATATGCTACCCTAACCAAACTATGCTATATCATGACCATTAAACCTCCATACACGGGTTGTTCTTGGAGATTAAAGAAATGGCACCCTGCCACGAAACCTCATAGAATCTCCTCTAAGTTTCAGAAAATGATCACCTAACCTAGCATGCCACTTCTACACCTAGAAATCTAACAGAAAGTACATAAATAAGGAGGTTTGATGAAGAACACCAACCTGTTAAATGATGATGGTGAGTGATGCTAGAGATGGCTTCAAAGCTTGTAATGGCTTCCAGATGCTCCTCCAATGGTGTGCTTTCTTCTGTTTGCAATGATTGTTGCTCAAACTTCTTGAATCACCTTATCCCCCTTCTTCATGCAACTTGGAGTGAAACTTTGGATCTCATGAACCAGCCACGAATTCCTCTCAATTTTGTTTGCCAATTGCTCTATGATGATGGTAGGTGATGATGATAACAAGAATTATGGTAGTTGATGAGGTTTCAATGGAGTTTGAAAGCAAAATGCAATATGGAGTTATGGAATCAAACTATGTAATGCAAGCACTCTCAATCACCAACCCATGCACAAATGGCTTCATTTCATTATATAGGTGATGATTAACAGAATGAGAAGTTTCTAGATTGCTCTTGGAAGATTCTAGAAAGTTGGGGAAATTTCAAGGAAGTTCTCATTTGATGATATGTTGAATTCTCTTATCTCATGCTTGCACCTTTGTAAACTTGAGTTAAAATCTCCTTCCATGAGATATTGGGAGTGTATGTGAGCTTTCATGCCTTTATTTTTGCTTTATATTGAACTTCTCATGGGTATCTCATTATGCAAGTAACAAAATAACAAAGCAAGTCCAAAAATTAACCCTTAACTCAAAAAAGTGGCTGAACCAATGTCTCTAAAAGGATGTTGGGAATCAATTTGGTATATTGGATGACCCATATTGGATTTGTAGATCTCTCAAACCATTTTTTTATTTCAACTTTTTCAACTTATATGCCTTTTTTAGGTCATTTTTCACCAACTTTGGTCAAGTCTCCTTCCATGCATTTCCAAACTTCCATGACTTCTTTTCTAGACTTAAAATGGCATTTTGAGCAACTTTGATGTTGTGAAGTTTTTCATTTGAAGCTTCCTTGTATGAGTTTTGGGCATAGGCTAAGAATGACCTGTAATCACCAGATGACCAAAATACCCTTTGCTTGCCAAGACCATAAGTAGAGTTCCACAAATCATATGAAGGCATACTATACCATTCTAGAAAGATAAGACAATGAGGAACAATTCTTATGTTGTCCAGAAATTCATTTGAAATCTCCTTGAGGGGTAAAAATAGCTTGGAAGTCAAGTCACTTTCACAGACAAAAGTTCAGATACCTCAGATGACCTGTAACTTGCAAGGACCATAACTTGAGTTCCATAAATCTCCTTAATGTCTTCCACCACTCAAATTAAAGGTCTTGAGATCCTCTACAAGTTACATGTTGGCCAAGGATTCATTTGAAGTTTGCATTTTGACTTATCTTGCTTGGAAATTTGACCTAAACTAGGGGATTTTACACAGAAACCCTAATTTAGAAACTCCTCTTCTCCTTGATTTCTCTTGATTTATTCTTGGCATATCACCATACCTTCTTCTACATGTCAAATGATGAACCCCACATCTCTCGAATAGCCCTTAATGCCTTCCAATCAGTCAATTGACCTAGAGTTGACCCAGGGTTGACCCAGATGAAACCCTAGTTGACTGTCTTCATCCACAACTCTTGTGATCATATCAAGGACTTGCCTCCTTCTCCAAATTACTTTCTAAGTCTTCCATGATGTCCATATACTCTCCATGCTCAGCCCACAACTCATAATTTACTTTGTTGATCCTCAGATACCCTCAGTTAGGAGATAGATTCAATGCTTGATCCACTGACTTCTCAAACTTTCAAATTCTTTTCTGATGACTTGAATGAGATTGAATTAGAATAATAACCTCTTGATAGGCCTCTAGAGATGAGAATAATGCTTGGTACCCTGTTGGATGACTTGCTATGCTTATGCTATGCAGATGGTTAGGCTATATACATGACTCTATATGCAAATGCTAATAATATTGAAACATAGACCAAATGAATAAGGTTGAGCAAATTTTAGGGTGCAACACCGTGTCGTGTGACACGGCCCGTGTTGTGAAGCCTGGGGATTTTTCACATGGAAAACCTCAAACAGAGGTGTAACACGGGTGGCCGTGTCGTGTAACACGGCCCGTGTTGTGAGACCTGGGTATTTTTCATTGAAAAGGCCATCCAGAAGTGTGACACGGGCGGCCGTGTCGTGTGACACGGGCGGCCGTGTCGTGTGACACGGCCCGTGTTGTGCTTCCAGAACCAAAACCCTAATTTTTTTGTGTTTTCGTTTCGTTTTTACGGTTCTTAAGAATGGTTTCTTGGTCCCTTATGGGACCTTACATGATATATACAGTTCAACAACTCATAAAAGAGTACGCAAAATGAATATAATAGCAAAGAAATAAGGAGAGAAGAGTTTGAGGAAATGGATACCCAAGAGTTTCTTCTTCTTGCAAGTCCTCCTTGGTCTTGGTTGAATGTCCTTCACTCCTCTTCACTCTATGTTGTAAAGGTTCTACTCTTTAGTGGTTCTCTTGGTTCTATCTCACTCTTTTTTTTTTTTGGTTTCCAAAGCTCTCTATTTTTCTGGTTTTTTGCAATGTGTGTGATGTGTAGTGTTGTGAATGAATTCTGAATGAATGAAGAGTCCCCTTTTTGTTTACAGCCCCCCTCCTCTTATCTCAGCTCCTCTAGGGTTTTCACTTCTTCCCACACTTCAGATTTTTCATGGGGCAATGTTTCTTACCACCTTTCCTTATGTCACTCTCTTTCTTTCCATTTTCATGCAAGGTGCTATGCTGCATTTTCTGCACTACTTTCCTATGCTATTTTTCTGCAGCACCTTGTGCCTTGCACCCATTTTGTTGGCTTGTGCTTGGACAGCTCCTCTTGGTCAATGCTATCAATTCTTGACAGCATTTTGAATATTCTGATGTGTAGAAACATTGTCACATGTTATGCCTTTGGTCTTGTGACATGTAGATTTTGTGACATGAGGAAATTTGTCACTTTTGCATGGGACTATTTTGCTTATGATTAACATGCATAATCTTGGTCTTAAAACAATCCAATGTTGATTTAATCCTTACATATTTCTTAGATGTTTGTAAGCATAAAGTGGACTTGGTGTGGCATGAATTTGATTAGAAGCTTGAATGAGGATTAGAAATAAATTCTAATCATTACTTAGAGTTGGATATATTGTAACAAATGACATTCTTGTAATATCACAAAGTTTCTCTTGGTAATATTCTTGCCTCTAATCTTGAATGATGGATTTCCCTAGAACCATCATGCTTGAAATGGATGAAGTCTTGAATTATGGACTTGCATATCCTAACATTTTGTCAAGTAACTTCTCTTTGAAGAAATCTACAAGAATAGACTTTCCAATTTTGATCAAACTTTAGATGATGAACCTTTTCTTCCATGTAGTCCAAGATAGACAAGTTATCTCATTTAAAAATGGAAAATGACAAGTCGACCCAATCTGTACCCACATGCCCGATATGCAATAAAATGATGTATGATATGGTGAATGTAAGGTATAAAGGCTAAAGGCGAAAATGAGGGTGTGACAATGCCGTTTTAGGAGATTTTTGGTTCCTAAAGGTGTTTATCAATGGTTGCCTAAATGCAACCATTTTTTCACTCACAACTTAGGACCCAATAAGCCATTGGGTACCTACTCTTGTTAATTGTTTTTCATAGGTACAACTTCTTGAGATCACCGAGAGAAGATGGGTTTTTGATAGTGGCTGCTCAAGACACATGACAGGAGACATATCTCTCTTCATTGACTTCATGGCAAAGAAGAAGGGATATGTAACATATGGATACAACAACCATGGTGCAATACTTGGAAAAGGTAGTGTAGGTAATCCCTCTTCCACTACTATCTCTGATGTATTGCTTGTCGATGGCCTTAAACATAATCTTATTAGCATTAGCCAATTGTGTGACAAAGGATACAAAGTATCATTTTCAAAAGATTTTTGCCAAGTTGCGCATAATGATAAAATGAAGGATATGTTTAATGGTCTAAGAGTAAACAATGTCTATATGCTGGATTTGGATGAAGTATCTTTGACAGGTGATAAATGTCTCATGACAATGAGTGAGGACTCATGGTTATGGCATAGACGTTTAGCACATGTCAACTTTGACTTGCTAAACAAGGTATCTTCAAAAGATCTTGTCATAGGTCTGCCAAAAATTAAGTTTACCAGGGATCACCTATGTGATGCTTGCCAAATGGGAAAGCAAACGAGGATCTCTTTTAAATCTAAAAATATCGTTTCAACTACGAGACCTCTTGAGCTTCTCCATATGGATTTATTTGGGCCATCTAGAATTAAAAACCTAAGTGGTAACTATTACGGTTTTGTAATAGTTGATGACTTTTCTAGATTTTGTTGGACTATCTTCTTGGCTAGCAAGAGCGATACATTCGCAGCCTTTCAAAAATTTGCTAAGCTTTCTCAAAATAAATTAAACACAAACATCATATTAATTAGGAGTGATCATGGAGGTGAGTTTGGGAACTATTTGTTTGAGGAATATTGCGGTAAACACGGAATTAATCACAACTTCTCCGCTCCACGTACCCCTCAACAAAACGGGGTTGAGGAGTGCAAAAATCATATTTTGGAAGAGATAGGGAGAACCATGATCAATGAAAGTGCATTACCTAAATATTTATGGGACGACGCCATAAGTATGACATGTTTTGTATTAAATAGGGTGCTCATTTGCCCTATTCTAAACAAAACACCGTATGAACTTTTAAAAGGGCGCAAGCCAAATGTGTCTCACCTACATGTCTTCGGTTGTAAGTGTTTTGTGTTGAATAGTGGAAAAGAAAGCTTAGGTAAATTTGATTCCAAGGCCAACAAAGGTATTTTCCTCGGATACTCTCAGTTAAGTAAGGCCTATAGAATATACAATAAGAGATTACTTACTGTCGAAGAGTCCGTACACGTCACATTTGATGAATCTTATCTGAGAAATGTTGGAAAATGTAATTTTGTTCATGGTGCAGGTGTATCTTTGGAAGACATACTCAAAAGTGTTGAGCCGGGACTTGATCAACCCGACCTAGCCAAGATTGAGGAGGAAAAAGATGACCGACATGAAGAAACTGAGGTGGTTCATCCGTTTGAAAAAGATGATCTTCCTCCAGCTTGGAAGTCTTCCAAAGACCATTCTATTGACAATATCCTCGGTGATATATCAAAGGGGGTGACGACTCGGTCTAAGATAAGTAATTTCTGTTATCATTTCACTTTCGTTTCTCAGATAGAACCTAAAAACCCAAAAGAAGCCTTACTCAATGAACATTGGTTCTTATCTATGCAAGAGGAACTAAATCAGTTCAAAAGAAATGAGGGTTGGGACCTTGTCCCCCCTCCATGAGGTCATCGAGTAATTGGCACCCGATGGGTGTTTAGGAACAAATTGGACGAAAACAGGGTAATAACCCGAAACAAGGCGCGTTTAGTCGCGCAAGGGTATAACCAAGAGGAAGGCATCGACTATGAGGAGACTTATGTGTCGGTTTCCCAACTCGAGGCTATACGCCTTTTACTTGCATTCGCTTGTGGGAAAAAATTTAAGCTATTTCAAATGGATGTAAAAAGCACATTTCTTAACGGCTATATTAATGAAGAAGTTTATGTTGCTCAACCTCCGGGTTTTGAATCTCATGAATATCTTGATCACGTATACAAGTTAAAACGTGCCTTGTACGGTGTTTATGTTGCTCAACCGCCGTAATATGTTTGGTGTTCCCCATTTTAGGTAAGTATTAATCAAAGTCCTTTGATTTGAAAGGTAGTACATTTTAAAGGTTGAAATAATTATGATTAATCCTTTAAAATAATGGATTTAATTTTTCTCATCTCGATAAAATATTTTCACTAACCAAAAGGACGAGTTTATAAGTGGTTTATAGAAAGCGGTTGCAAATAAGGCTGAACAGGAGTGTAGCACAAAAGCCCATAACCAATCATGCTGAAAATGGGCAATTCAATCAATTGGTACAATGATCCAGTTGATTGAATCATCTCAAAAATTGGAAATTCAAATGGTTGAGCACACCTTAATGACTAGATGGATGAGACATAAATGAAACAACTACTTGCAATGACTAACTCACAAAATTAAAAGTTGCCAATCGATTGACACAATCTTCCAATCAATTGGACATCAATTATAAATAGAGGTAACTTTCTAACTCTTCTCATTTCAACATACTCTCTCTTGTGCATCACATTACAAACATTTTATAACTCTCAATCTTCCCTCATATCTTCATTGGCTTCAAGTGAGGATTGTGATGATGATGAGATGAACTAATTGTTTCTTACTTGCTTATGTTGCTTACTTTCCTTGCAAACTCCCTTTGTATGTGTTTTCCCTTAATTAAATAAATGATGTATTTTCCATTCCAAGATGTTTAATAGACTGTGTTTGCATATTTATTCATAATGTGTGTTTACCCGCCCTTTTTATTTCGAAAATAGGGGAGAAGTATACTCTCAGGGGGAGTAGAGTATACTACTTAATTAGTTGAGAGGGAGTTTAATTACTCGAAACAAACATTTGTTACTTCTTTTTCCACATTTTTAGAGATGCGTTGTCATTATAAAAAAAAGGAGAATGTGGAACCTTATTTTTCAAGTTATGGAACATGCTTTTGATGATGAAAACTATTAAAGATGAACATGCCTTTGATAATGACAACAAGTATTTGATGACAACCAAAGAGCGGTTAAAGATGAATCCAAATCATTAGGCATCACATCTTTAGAGAAATAAGGAAACAAATCTTGTGCAGATCATGGTGAGGCGCAATAGCTTCTGACGCATGATGTACCAACATGTGTGGTACATTTGGCACCACATATCTACATCTTAATTATTATAAATGAACCAACTTGTTTTGAGCGCACAAAGATCATATGTCTCAGCAGCATGTCATAACATCTTGCATAACATGTTGACTATAAAAATGTGCCAATCACATAACATGTAACAAAAATATCCCCCTTTGGCCAATTTTAAGAAAATACTAACATGAAATGTGTGCAACAAGATGACTAAAACAACTTTCATGATCAGAGAGCGGCGAAAAACAAAATCTTCCTGCATGCATGTTAGACCATAAACATCAGACAAACATAAGAAAAAAATTAAGTATCAAAAATCTTGCATTCAATACGAGTTACACATTCTCCCCCTATTTTCCTCAAAATGGGCAAGGGTCATAAATAGCAAACCAAAACATCCCTGAAGGCATATTAGGTACGTATTTGCGTCTAGGGTTGGGGAAACATTTTCAGCATTAACATCTTAATTTTTGACGATTCACTTGTTGTTTTATAAACATGATCAATATGAGGTTTGGGTTTAGGGTTACCTGGAATGTTGAATGAAACTAACATCTCAATCGGCATAACATCCAAAACTACCTTTGTTGGGTGGTTAGTACTATTCGATCCTTCTTCATCAACCTCATTTTTATAGAAACTTTGTCTCATTCATTAGCGCTTTTCCCAGTTAGATCAATCATGGAGAGATGAATCTTAGATGAATGATCACTTGTTTTCTTAGCCTTTTTCTTTTAGATATATTTTGGTGCTTCCACGTTGGGAGGACTTCCCCCTTCATCTTATCATTGTGCATATTATATACAAGTTTGGATTCCACAATAGGTTTCTTGCCTTGTTAATTTCTTATCCTTTCAAAGGTGTTAGTTCCTTGTCCAGTTCCAACCATGGGGATGAAATTTCAGAAGAGAATGTGATACGGTGGTTTGAGGGTCAGAGAGCAGCGCATGGAAAAGAGAGACTCAAAAAGGGTAAAAATATTTCAATGACATGCGAAATGCGTAATGAAAATAAGTGAAATATTTTGAATAACCAAGTAATAAATCTCATGTCATCTCAGCATTGATTTCTATATATGTTAGAACACAGGTTGGTGTTTAATATATCTCTATGTTTTGATGATAACACTAATGAAATTTTGTATTAAGAAAATATATACTCTAATTTTGTTCAAGTGTTTTTGTTTCAAATATTAAATTAAATATTCTTATGGAAGCAAAAATGCATCTGAACATTACTCTACGCAAAACTCTGAAGCATCAGAAGCAAGTGATCAGAAGACTCTGAGCGCTGCCAGAAGAGACTCTGAAGCAGAAGCTGCAGAAGACTCTGAAACGTAGTTGAAGAATTTGTATGAAGAGTTTCAAGCATTGTTTCAAGAAGACTTTGAAAGTACTTTTCACTGCAAGTACAAAGGCTCTGTTATTCAAACTCTACTCTGATTGATATTCACGTTGAAGCATATTTGGCTGCAAAACTCTGATAACATCAAGACTCTGATGTTAATAACTTTGAGACAAAAGCTTGTTGAAGAAGATATTATTCAAAGATATATCCGTTGACATATTCCAAATGACTCTTTCCTTATTCATGTATGGCACAGGAAATCAGACAAAAGGGGTTTGTCTGAACATTCCTCTTCTGGGAAAGCTAAAGTAAATAGAAGACAAAAATGCTACAGTTATTCTGCTACGCACAGTCTTCAAGCATTGAACTTTCTGCTCTATAAAAGGATGTCTTCAACAACATTTCAAAGTTGACGAATTGACGAATTATTGAGAAATCAAATTGAAAACTACTCTCAAGCTCTTATACATATATTTCATAAGCTGAATAGTTTTTATTCGTTCTTAATCTAAGTGTAAAAATCACAGTTGTGATATAGCTTTTTAGAAGCATCTTAAACACTTGTTAGTTTACATTTATTTGTAAAAGGTTCCTTAAGAAGACCAAGTTGTGGTCAAGATTTCTTGAGAAGACTAAGACAGTTGTTCTTAGTGGTTGACACTGTAATCTGTTTGAATATAGTGGATTAAGTCCTTGTTGAGAAAGGCAAATCACCTTGGTAGGGTGGACTGGATTAGTTGAGTTCAACGAACCAGGATAAAAATACTGTGTTGTTTTTATTGCCATAATTATTTCAAAACCCTTATTCAACCCCCCTTCTAAGTGTTTTTCTCACCTTCAGTTGGTATCAGAGCTCCGATTCTGTTAGTGCTCTCACTTAACCGTGACAGAAAAGATCCAGTTGAGAAAAAACCCTTATATCTTGTTCTTTATTCATCATGGCTGCTGAAGCTTTTACTTCAACTTCATACAACAACATATATGATGATAAAGACAGAATCAACACCAAACCTCCCATGTTTGATGGTGAGAAGTTTGACTACTGGAAAGATAGAATTGAAAGTTTCTTTCTAGGATATGATGCTGACCTTTGAGATTTAGTCATTGATGGTTATGTTCACCCCACTGATGAGGATGGCAAAAAGATTGACAGAAAGTCAATGACTGAAGCTCAGAAGAAAGAATTCAGGAATCATCATAAAGCAAGAACCATCCTGTTAAATGCAATATCTCATACAGAGTATGAGAAAATAATAAACAGAGATACTGCATTTGATATGTTTGAATCTTTGAAGATGACTCATGAAGGGAACTCCCAAGTAAAGGATACCAAGGCTCTGGCGCTCATCCAGAAGTATGCAGCCTTCAAAATGGAGGAGTCTGAATCTATAGAAACTATGTTCTCAAGATTTTAGATCCTAACTGTTGGTTTGAAGGTTCTGGACAAAGGCTACTCTAATTCTGACCATGTCAAGAAGATCATCAGAAGTCTGCCAACAAGATGGAGACCCATGGTGACAGCTCTAGCTCGCGAAGGATCTGAATAAGATCATTCTATAGGAATTGATCAGTTCCTTAAGAAGTCACAAGATTGAGTTGGAGGAAAGCGAGCCTCAGAAAAAAGGTAAGTTAGTTGCTTTAAAATCTAACAAATCTGCCAAAGCTTTGCAGGTTATAGAAGAAAGTTCTGAAGAAGAAGATGAATTGTCCCTGCTGTCCAGAAGGATCAACAAACTCTGGAAGCATAAACAGAAGAAGTTCATAAACTTCAAGAAACCAGATCAACGTAAAGAGTCTTCTGGACACAAAAGATCTGGAAAGAAAGAGGTGGTTTACTATATATGCAAGGAACCTGGGCACTATAAGAATGAATGCCCAAAACTTCTAAAGGAGAAGCCAAGAAGGAAGTATGATAATAAAAAGAAAGTTCTGATGGCAACCTGGGATGATTCAGATGCATCTGAATCTTCATCAGAGTCAGACGAAGAATGTGCAAATATGACACTTATGGCTGACATGGAAGACCATGCAGAAACATCTGGATCAAAATCAGAATTAGATTCTAATGAGGTATTTTCTTAACTCACTAGAGAAGAACTTTCTGAAAGTTTATCAGAAATTCTGGAAAACTACAGCAAAATCAAACTCAAATACAAGAAGCTTCAAAGTTGTCTTGCATTTGAGAATGATCAGCTGAGGTCTGAGGTTGCTGAGCTTAAAGCAGAAAATCTTAAAATAAAAAATGATTTAGAAAATGCTCAAAAATCTGACTCAGAACCTATATCATGCTCTAAAAATATTTTAGAAGAGTATGACTATAGCTTTCAGAAGTTTCTGGCTAGAGGCCTAGATAGAAGCAAGATGGCTTCAATGATCTATGGCGTAAGCAGAAACAACAGAAAGGGTATTGGATATGAATCACCTTCTGGAAAGGATTTAAATCCAAAACCTGCTGATAAAATGATCATAAAGTATTCTCCTCTATATACTCATTTCAAATTTGGTCATTTAAATGATATTAAACACACACGTTCTGATCTGAACAAACCCGTGTTTAATAAATCAAAACCTTAGAAGAACAAGGATTCTTATAAGGGAAAGAAATTCAGAAAGAATTTCAAACCTACTAACCCCAAAGGACCCAAGAAAATATGGGTACCTAAGGACAAAATTATTTTTGTTGCAGACATCCTTAGCAGCAAAGTTGAAACACCAGTCCTGGTACCTGGACTCTGGCTGCTCGCGTCATATGACGGGAAGAAGGTTTATGTTCCAAAGACTGGAGCTTAGATCTGGAGGTGATGTGAAGTTTGGAGGGAACCAGAAGGGCAAGATAATTGGCTCTGGAACTATAGGTAATGGTAACCTCCCTTCCATTTCTAATGTTTTACTTGTTGAAGGATTAACACATAATCTATTGTCCATAAGTCAATTAAGTGACAATGGTTATGACATAATCTTCAATAAAAAATGTTGTAAAGCTGTCAGTCAAAAGGACGACTCAATCCTCTTTAATGGAAAAAGGAAGAACAAAATTTATAAAATCAATCTTTCAGAACTTAAGGTTCAGAATGTAAAATGCCTTATGTCTGTTAACAGAGAGCAATGGGTCTGGCACAGAAGATTGGGACATATTAGTATGAGACGTATATCTCAGATTAATAAACTCAATCTGGTCAGAGGACTTCCTCAGTTGAAGTTCATCTCAAATGCTTTTTGTGAAGCATGTCAGAAAGGAAAATTTTCAAAATCTTCTTTCAAAACAAAAATTGTTGTTTCAACCTTAAGACCATTAGAGCTGCTTCATATTGATCTGTTTGGACCAGTGAAAATTGCATCCATCAGAGGAAAGAAGTATGGATTAGTCATTGTTGATGACTACAACAGATGGATATGGGTAAAATTCCTGAAACACAAGGACGAGTCTCGTTCTGAATTTATTGACTTCTGCAAACAAGTCCAGAACGAAAAAGATTTTAAAATTGTTAAAGTCAGAAGTGATCATGGTGGTGAATTTGAAAACAAATATTTTGAAAAATATTTTAAAGAAAATGGCATTGCACATGATTTCTCCTGCCCTAGAACTTTTTAATAGAATGGAGTTATAGAAAGGAAAAATAGAACATTGCAAGAAATGGCTAGAACCATGATCAACGAGACTAATCTGGAAAAACATTTTTGGGCAGAAGCAGTGAATACAACTTGTTATATTCAGAACATAGTGTCTGTTAGACCTCTTCTAGAGAAGACTACCTGTGAATTATGGAGGAATAGAAAGCCCAACATTTCTTATTTCCATCCTTTTGGATGTGTATATTTTATGTTGAATACTAAAGAGAATCTGAACAAGTTTGATTCTAAAGCACAAAAGTGTTTCATGCTTGGGTATTTTGAACGCTCTAAAGGCTACAGAGTATACAATACTGAGACACAGATTGTTGAGGAATCAATTCATGTTAGATTTTATGATAAGCTTGGCAATTAAAAGCCAAAGTAGCTTGAAAATTCTGCAGATAGAGAAGTCATTCTCACAGACTCTGAAGACTCAGAGGCAGAAAAGGCTCAAGTAAAAGAACCAGAAGCAACGCCAGATGCAACTCCATTGGCTGCTCAGATGAACAATTTGAATATTTCTGAAGAACCAAATGTTAAAGGATCATCCATAATCAAAGCCTCTCACCCAGAGGATATGATAATTGGAAAGAAGGATGACCCTATCAGAACAAGGTCTTTTCTCAAATCATCTGGAACGTCACTTTTTGGGTTTGTGTCTATCATTGAACCAACTTCTGTTGATGAGGGTATGAACAATAATGATTGGATACTTGCTATGCAAGAAGAGTTAAATCAATTCACCAGAAATGACGCATGGGATCTGGTTCCAAGACCAAAAGGATTCAATATTATTGGAACTAAATGAGTCTTTAGAAACAAACTGAATGAGCAAGGAGAAGTTGTATGAAACAAAGCAAGGCTAGTTGCTCAAGGATATAGTCAACAAGAAGGAATTGACTACATAGAGACTTATGCTCCTGTGGCCAGGTTAGAGTCTATACGCCTACTCATTTCTTTTGCTGCACAAAATAACATAACTCTATATCAGATGGATGTTAAGAGTGCCTTCTTAAATGGTATTATAGAAGAGGAAGTTTATGTTCATAAACCTCCTGGCTTTGAAAATGATAAGTTTCCAGAACATGTTTTTAAACTTAAGAAATCACTCTATGGTTTAAAACAAGCTCCTAAAGCTTGGTATGAGAGATTAAGTAATTTTCTTCTGGAAAAGAATTTTATCAGAGGCAAAGTGGATACAACTCTTTTCTGTAAATCATTTAAGAAAGACTTGTTAATTTGTCAAATTTACGTAGATGATATTATATTTGGATCTACCAATATTACGCTTGGAAAGGAGTTTGCTCTATCTATGCAGCCTGAATTTAAGATGAGCATGATGGGAGAACTCAGATTCTTTCTGGGAATTCAAGTTAATCAAACTCCAGAATGCACCTACATACATCAGACTAAGTATGTGAAGGAGCTTCTGAAGAAGTTTAATATGACTGAAAGCAAGTTGGCTAAAACTCTAATGCATCCTACAAGCACTCTTGGAAAAGAAGAGGTAAGTAAGAAGGTAAATCAAAAGCTTTATAGAGGTATGATTGGATCTCTTATGTATTTGACTGCTTCTAGACCTGATATTCTATTCAATGTTTGTCTATGTGCCAGATTCCAATCAGATCCTAGAGAATCTCACTTAACAGGTGTTAAGAGGATTCTAAGATATCTGAAAGGTATTAATAATGTGGGTTTGTGTTACAGAAAATCTGATGATTATAAATTAGTTGGATTCTGTGATGCTGACTATACTGGAGACAGAGTAGAATGTAAGAGTACTTATGGAAGCTTCCAGTTTCTGGGAAGTCATCTGATCTCTTGGTTCAGCAAGAAGCAACATACAATTGTGCTTTCAACAACAGAAGCATAATACATTGCTGCTGTTGGTTGTAGCACTCAGATGCTCTGGATGAAGAGTCAACTAGAAAATTATCAGATTTATGAGAGTAACATTTCAATCTTCTGTGATAATACTTCTGCTATATGCTTGTCCAAAAATCCTATTTTACACTCTAAGGCAAAGCATATAGAGATAAAACATCATTTATCCAGAGACTATGTTCAGAAGGGAATCATAAGTTTAAACTTTGTTGATACAGACCATCAATGGGCTGATATCTTTACAAAACCCCTTGCTGAAGATAGATTTAGATTTATTCTGAAAAATATAAGTATGGATTTCTGTCCAGAATAAAATGTTTATCAGAAGAAAATTTCCTCAGATGGAAAATGTTTTAACTTTGAAGTATTACATCTATTTATTTATTGTTTAATATTTTATTTATTGTGTGAAAATCTGAACTAACAAACCTCAGAGGATCTGAACGTTGGCTAACGTTTTGTTTCTCAAAGAAGCTTTAGAAGCACATGCAAGCAAACACGTGTAACTCTGAATCTGAAAAGGTGGAGTGCACATTACTGAAATGATGTTTAAGGTACTGTTTTGAATATTGAGTTTCTCGTTTTCCCCCTAAATTGTCAGAATAATTAATTGCTTGAAATGATTATATTCTTTTTATTAAATGCTAAGTGTAAACGTGCTGATCGCGTGACTCTATATGTGCCCTAATTTCTTCTATAAATACCACAACACTTCACTTCTCACACTTTTCACTCTCTCACACTCTTGTATGCCTTTCTATATGTTTCACTGCTTTCATTTCTTTCCTAAACCCAAAACCATTCGTAACCCTAAACCCCTCTCAAGAACAACAATGGTTATTTCTTCATCAACTTCTACTCAGTTTCAATCAACCATGGCTGCTGTTTCATCGTCTAACATGGGTGTTGTTGCTTTCAAAGAACC
This sequence comes from Lathyrus sativus, assembly GCA_963859935.3. Classification (NCBI taxonomy): domain Eukaryota; kingdom Viridiplantae; phylum Streptophyta; class Magnoliopsida; order Fabales; family Fabaceae; genus Lathyrus; species Lathyrus sativus. The sequence goes on from OZ012736.1 coordinate 14,414,165, forward strand.
AGTAGAACCCTCCTCACACCAGTTGACAAACTTGAAGTTTTGTGTGAATCTATTGTGAACTTTGAATCAATTGCTGAAAATGGGTTTGATCTTCGTCCCATTGTTGATGCTCAAAGTTGGACAAAGTTCTTTAATAGGCTGATGGGACCAGTTTATCCATGTTTGGTGAAGGAATTTTGGATCCATGCTATCACATACCCTAAGTTCATTGTTTCATCAGTTCCAGGGAAGGAAATAATCATAATTGAGGATTTGATCGGAAGCTCATAGGTTATGAAGAAACTAATGGTGTTACAAATATGCCAGCTGGGCGTGTTGACATGACATAGGTTTACAGTGAAGTTTGCTCATCTGGAGAAGCTTCTAACAAAGTGAAAGATCTGAAGCCAAACTATATGATCTGGGCTAAGATCTTTATAGGATGCATCCATCACAGGAAGTCTTCAAACTCTCCTGATTATGTAAATACTAATCAGATGTACTTCATGTGCTGTCTGAGTTAGAGCACAAAAGTGGATATGCCTTATCTACTTTTCAATCATCTATGGACTCATGTGAAACAATCAAGGGAAGAAGTCAGAACTAAACATCAGAAGATGAGGAATTAGATTCCAATGGGAAGACTCATTTCAGACATTCTAACTGAGAATGGTCTGGTTGGACATATGATAGAAGTTGGACTGCAGGAAGAGTTAGCTTCTATGGTAGGAAAACCTTTGAATGAGAAAAGTTTTCAAAGGATGAAGGTTGTAGAAGAACTCACTTCTGCACCAAAACAGATAAACTCTAAAGAGGTCGGCAAAAGAAGGATACTAGTGGATGATTTTCCTCTGTTCTACCCTAATGAACCAAGGGAAATTATTCTGAAGTATATAGCAACGTGTCTGGCAGATGGAACTCCTCTACCAGGACATCTGATTCAGAAAGCAGGCGAACCTGAACCAGATTTTTATGGAGATAGACACAAGAAGAAGAGGAAAGTTTCTGAAGAAGGATCTTCAAAACCAAAGAGGAAAGCTTCTGGAGAAGCAGCTTCTGTTAAACCTAAGAGGGTCAAGAAGCAAAAAGGTAATCCTCCTGAGGCAAGTTTAGATTCTATCTTAGAAACTGTCAAAGAGGTACTAACATCTGATCCCCCTGTCTGTGAACCCATACCTTCACCCTCACCTTCTCCTCCTCATGAACCTGAAATCATCCCTTATGAACTAGAAACATCTGAACCTGTTCCTCCTACTCCTAAACCAAAACAACCTTCTGCACCTCAACCACACCCATCTGACAAACAACCCTCTGAAATTCCCCCACCAAAAACACAAACTTCTGAATCTCAACCAGAACAACATCAAACTTCTGAATCATTTATACCTGATTCTGATGTTCTTGATGTACAACCCCTGAAAATTTTGTTTGACGTCTCTTCCACATCTTGTCATTCTTCTGCATCATCTGATTCGACTGAATCTGATTTACCCCCAGAAGTAAACTCACCCCCTCACTCTGTGGCTATGAACCAAGATCATCTAATTTTGTTTCTTTTGCTTCATTAAAACCTTTTCCATCTGATAATCTTCCCTCTGGACTCAAACTTAAAAACTTTTATCCAAAACGTCAGGCTATCACTGAATCATCTGGCTAAACATCTTTTTCATCTTATCCTCGTCCTCTTTTCATCATTCCTTCCTTTTCCATACCATCCTCATCTGAAACCACCAAAACACCATCTCTAGAAAACTTTCTGAAACCAAAACCTAGAATGGATGTTAGTACGTTATTTGATGGCTTCAAAAAGGAACTGAACATGTGGATATCTTCTGTAAAGAAGGAATGCTTGTTTAGTGTGAATCTAGATGCTTCTAAAGCCACTTGGAACATATTTATCTCGATATTTAACTCTATAGCTTTAAATCTTTGCACCATTTGCTATGATGATGCAAAGGTGAAATTTGCTGAAGTTATCAGACAGACTCTTCTAAACATGAGTAGATCTCCAGTTCTTCCTCTGGATAATGCACCTGCTGAAGAACCTTTATCTGAAGATACTCCTCCAGAAGCGGCTGTTGTTGAAGAAACTCTTGTGCCTAATCAATCAGCTCTGATGATTCTGGAACAAACATCTAATTCTGTGATTCAAGAAAATGCATCTGCATCTGCTATGGTCATTGATAGTGCTCCAGCTCCTGCATCTGCATCTGCTCCTGCTTCTTCTGAAATCAAGACAGAAAATCCAGATTTAGAAGAAGGTTTGCTCAACTAGAAGCCAGCAACAAAGAGATCAGAACATGGATGGTCAAGCAAGAACAAACCACATATGAGATTAAAACTTGGATGACTAGACAAGAGGAATCTACTTCTGAGATTACACACCTTCTGAAGATGATTGTCTCTCGCCAACCTTAGTTGTTTTTCTATTATGTTTGTGCACCTGTTTGCTGTTTTTGTTGTTGATGTTGTTTTGTTGTTTATCTGAATGTTTTCTGGATTTTATTTATCAATGAAGTTGGTTGTTTCCTTATCTGTTTTCATGTTATTTTTCTCTGTTCTTCTTTTCTGTCTTAAATTTTTTTCTTTTTGATTATGAAAAAAAGGGGGAGAAAAAGAAATTCTGATTGTTCAAAAATAAACAGTTACTAAAATGGAATTCAGACATAATAAATTATAACTAACATTTGAATTTTAGTCTTTCAGAACTATAACATATCATCTGACAAAATTCATTAAAGTTACCCTGAGAATCCCCAAACCAGACTTTAATTCAAACCAGGTTTTGATTACCAGGCTCTGATTCTGGAAAGTAAATCAAGCTCTGATTCTGGAAAGTAAATCAAGATCTGATTCTGGAAAGTATATTCTAACTAGGATTCTAACCAAACTCTTAATTTAAAAAGTATACTCATGCAAAAAGGGAAGTATTTTCTTCTATTAAAGTATTCATTTCAGGGGGAGATTCTTTATCTCAGGGGAAGTTATATATTTATCCTTTTATTGAACAAAATTTCCTATGTTTTTGTCATCATAAAAAAGGGGGAGATTGTTAGAACACAAATTGATGTTTAATATATCTCTATGTTTTGATGATAACACTAATGAAATTTTGTATTAAGAAAATATATACTCTAATTTTGTTCAAGTGTTTTTGTTTCAGATATTAAATCAAATATTCTTATGGAAGCAAAAATGCATCTGAACATTACTCTACGCAAAGCTCTGAATCATCAGAAGCAAGTGATCAGAAGACTCTGAGCACTGCCAGAAGAGACTCTGAAGCAGAAGCTGCAGAAGACTCTGAAGCAGAAGCTGCAAAAGATTTTGAAATGTAGTTGAAGAATTTGTATGAAGAGTTTCAAGCATTATTTCAAGAAGACTCTGAAAGTACTTTTCACTGTAAGTACAGAGGCTCTTCTATTCAAACTATGCTCTAATTGATATTCACGCTGAAGCACATTTGGCTGCAAAACTCTGATAACATCAAGACTCTGATGTTGATAACTTTGAGACAGAAGCTTGTTGAAGAAGATATTATTCAAAGATATATCTGTTGGCATGTTCCAAACAACTCTTTCCTTATTCATGTATGGCACAGGAAATCAGACAAAAGGGATTTGTCTGAACATTCCTCTTCTGGGAAAGCTAAAGTCAATAGAAGACAAAAAGGCTATAGCTATTCTGCTACGCCCAGTCTTCAAGCATTGTACTTTTTGCTCTACAAAAGGATGTCTTCAACAACATTTCAAAGTTGACGAATTGACGAATTATTGAGAAATCAAATTGAAAACTACTCTCAAGCTCTCATACATATATTTCATAAGCTGAATAGTTTTTATTCGTTCTTAATCTAAGTGTAAAAATCACAGTTGTGATATAGGTTTTTAAAAGCATCTTAAACACTTGTTAGTTTACATTTATTTGTAAAAGGTTCCTTAAGAAGACCAAGTTGTGGTCAGGATTTCTTGAGAAGACTAAGACAATTGTTCTTAGTGGTTGACACTTTAATCTGTTTGAATATAGTGGATTAAATCCTTGTTGAGAAAGGCAAATCACCTTGGTATGATGGACTGGATTAGTTGAGTTCAACGAACCAGGATAAAAATACTGTGTTGTTTTTATTGCCATAATTATTTCAAAACCCTTATTCAACCCCCCTTCTAAGTGTTTTTCTCACCTTCAAGATATTCTCTATAATACATAAACCAATGGCATTTCTCAACTTTTCAAATTGTGAAGCATCCAAAAATTTAGTAAATATATCTGCTAATTGATTTTCAGTTGCAACACGATCAAGATATATAACTTTGTCTTCAACTAGTTCTCTAATGAAATGATGACACATGTCTATATGCTTAGCGCGACTGTGTTAAACAAGATTCTTGGAAAATTTCATAACATCTTGTTTGACATTATATTCTTCCAGCAATTGTTTCATCCACAGTAATTGTGTGCAGTTTCTACATGTAGCAATATATTCAGCTTATGTAGTGGATAAGGACACACAATATTGCTTCTTGCTGAACCATGAAATTAATTTATTTACTAGGAAAAAACATCCACTAGATGTGCTCTTTCTGTCCTTAACATTTATAGCCCAATCAACATCACAATATCCAACCATAATGGAATTAGTGTCATGAGAGTACAAAATGTCGTAATCACTTGTACCATTATGTACTTGATGAGTCTTTTAACTTGAGTGAGATGTACGACTTTTGGCTTGACTTAATAATGAACACAAACTCCTACTAAGAATGTGATATATGGGCGACTTACTATGAAGTACAAAAGATTGTCAATCATGCTTCTATAAAGACTTTGATCCACATATGTTCCTTGATCATATTTAGTCAACTTGATGTGAGTTGCAGTTGGTGTGTGCTTGTGTTTTACGCTTTCAACCCCAAATTTATTAACTATGTTTTTGGCATATTTACTCTGGGACACAAATATTCCTTATATTATTTGTTTGACTTGGAATCAGAGAAAGTAAGTGAGTTAACCTACCAGGCTCATTTCGAATTCAGATTGAATTTGTTAAACAAAGTGGCCCACCATCTTTCTTGACATTCCACCAAAGACAATGTCATCCATATAAATATGGGAAATCATCAATTTCCCTTCTTCTTTCTTGACAAAGAGAGTCTTCTTAACATATCCTACGTTGTACCCATTTATAGTGAGGAATTTAGTGAGTCTTTCATACCAAGATCTTGTAGCATGTTTCAACACATAAAGTTTTCTTCAGCTTATATACATGGTTTGATGTGTTTAGATCAATGAATCAGTTGGGCTATTCAACATAAACTTCTTCAACCCATTTAAAAAGACATTTTTGACATCCATTTGATATAGATTGAATTTCAGAAGACATGAAATTACCAACATAAGTCTAATAGATTCAAGACGTGCCACACGAGAAAATGTCTCATCAAAATCAATACTTTCTCTTATTTTTCCTTATGGCTGTTACATCGTCTTATAGTAAAACTGACCCAAATGATCTCAAGGTTTTGAATGATTTCAGAAAAGGTTTGAAGAATTCAGAGCTTCTCAAATGGCTTCAAAATGGAGATGATCCATGTGGTCCACCTCAATAAAGTTATGTGTTTTATAGTAATGGTAGAGTTACTTAGATTCAAGCTAAGAATCTTGGTCTTAAATATTCTTTACCTTAGAATTTCAACCACCTTTCAGAGCTTCAAAATTTAGGTTTACAAAGAAATAATTTATCTAGAATGTTACCTAGTTTTAGTGGATTATCCAAATTACAATTTTCTTATCTGAATTACAATAAATTCCATAAATCCTGATAGATTTCTTTAAAGGACTCGACAATTTTCAGGTTTTTTCTATGGAAGTAAACCCTTTGAATTCTTCTAATGGTTGGTCATTTTCTTTGGGATTGAAAAATCCAATTTAGTTTGTGAATCATGCTCTGGTGAATTGTAATGTTGTTGGTCCTTTACCAAATTTTCTAGGCACATCGTCTTCTTTATCGAATTTGAGGCTTTCAGGAAACATAATTTCAGAAAACTATATAACTGGTAAGATTCCTAGTATTTTACTAAATTGAAATCTTTGAGGCTGTTGGATTTAAGTGATAACAATTTGGAATCTCCATTAACAAATTTGTACGAGGACATGAATGTTATTATTGATGATAACCCTCTTTTTATGTTGTTGTTCTCCTCTATAAGTAGTTCATAATTAACATTACTTTCTTTTGGTGATGAGTTATAAGTCATTGTATTTTCCTCTGAACAAGATTTGAGGTATGAAGGAAACACACTTTGCTCACACTCTTTCCTACTACTGATTTTAACCAACATGTGCTTGCAACCCTTTTGAAAGTTCTCATGCTGAAATTCCCATCTTTTAGATGGTATTTTCCTCAACCTCTGATAAAACAATTAATTGGTGAAAGATTACATGAATACAACATGATTCGCTGTAACAACCAAGATTCATTTTATTTTTAATTTAAGTGTACTCCCACTAATGTTAATGCATCATGAGATATTGATAAATGCTGAAATCATTGTTGTAAGAATGATATGCACTTAAATGATATATACTTGTCCATTCAAGTATACTTGCATGTATGTATATGTTGTGATGGCTATGGGTGTAAGCATAAACTAATTAAACCGACAATTCAAACCAAATAAAACCAAAATAAAACTGATTGTTTTTGGTTCGGTTCTAAAACTGAACCAAACCAATGAAAACCAATATGGCTCAGTTTGATTCTCGGTTTTAGTTTTTAGGAATCGTCAAACCAATAAATTGAACCAATAGATATGATTACACTCTAAATTTGTTATTCTATCTAACATTACGCTTAAGGGTGGAAAAATAGGTCGTCTGCCCTACTCTGTCCTGCCTTAATCCCCCCAAAAAAGTGGACGGAGCGGGCTTGCCCTGCAAGTGAAACGAACTTTAAAATTTAGCCTGCCCGCCAAGGTCGCGGGTTGGCGGCGGCAGGCTTGCCTACTTATTTCTTTTTTTCTTTATTTTCTATTTTTTAAATAGATTAATAGACTTAATTTTATATTTTAATTAGATTTTTAAATTATTTTTTAGAACAATTTTTTATAAAGCATTTTTTAAACAAATTATACTTGAAAAAATATTGCATATATTCACAAATAAATGTATAAAATATAATTATCAACAAGTGTTCCAAAACTATAGTTCAAGTATTAACATTCAACCAACCAAAATAAATATTTTGAATGCTTGATAATTACATTAGCGGACTGGCGGACCAACCCGCCCCATTTTCGGCGGGCTTAAGGCGAGACGGGCTGAGTGGGCAGGTGGTCACAAAATCCTAACCCGCCATTTTTTGACGGGTGGGCGGGTCGGCCCGCCGACGCACGACCTATTCTACCACCCCTAATTAAGCATAAATTTTGTATTGCTCTAACCATTCTCCATCTTTGTTTACAGTTTCATCCTTTTAGCAAAACACACATTTAGAACCAAACTCTAAAACATCGAAAGTAGAAAGCATAAGTCACAAAAACTTGCTTTCACTGAAGTACTGCTCTCTGATAAGCAATTTTTGTATCGTTTTTATTAGTACTTTTTATTCGTAATTTCGTCATGTTTTGTTTACTTTCTTCAATTTTTTCTATGTTTTATGCGTTGGTACAATGTTTATGTCATTTTCAGGTCTTTATAATCATACCAGAAGGAAAGAAAATCAAATTGGGTGAAAAACAAAGAAAAACACGAGAACCGAACCTCCCTAGTACAAAAAACCAGGGGGCTGTTACGGGTACTCGTAATGTGCACTACGGACCATAACAGCATGAAGACAAGGAGGCCTTTTCTGATGCACGCAGGCCAAAATCCTACAGCCTGTTACAGATGCCCATAATGCACATAATGGCCCGTAATAGGCAGGCGTATCTTCACTCTTTTGTTTCCTTTCTCGGCTCGATTTGTTACTGCTTGGGATTTTTGACACATCATTGATCATATGGATATTGTATTAATAGGGCATTGACTGAATATTATTTCCTGTTTTGTTTTGAATGCTATAAAACTCATAGGTAGTGAGATTTTTAGGCATCAATTTTTTATTGTACTATTCTATTTTCTTTGCAATTTTACTGCTCACTGTAAAAGTCTTTACTTTGAGAGCATTGGATCAGAATTTTAATCAAGAATTCCCTTTTTCATTTATTCAGGTTCTTTATTTATCGTTCTTATCAATTAGGTTTTCATTTGCAATAGTTGTTTTGATTGGATCATTCCTCATCATGAGTGAGTAGTTCCCTAGGGATTAGGGGTCAGGAGACCGAACTCATGACTATCTATATGGTTGTTTTTATGCCTTACAAGGATTCAAAACACTTTATTTTTAAAATCTGAGTTTTCCAATTAACTTTTGTTACGAAAGTAAAAGAGTTCTTTAGTATTGATTATGATCCAAAAGGACTTGTATCAATACCCGATAACAGATTTTTGAACAATGTAATTCGATGATGCAAAAAACATTGCGAATTATTTCATTGTGATAGACTGTGCAGTAATAATGAGTTTTCAATAAATAACTTTGAATAAGCGAAAGCTGACAAATTATTTATTGAAATTAAGGTAGCACGCTGGCGAAAGCAGGTGTTGCTTATAAATTCTATTTTTCTATAATCCGCGCAAGAATCCTTGTAATACGATCAGTTTGACCATATAAAGATGTTAGATTAAGGGATTATGACCCTAATCCCGTTTGTCTTGATTAATTTCCTAGTTTTTCTTATTTAAGCTGTTTTTTTTAAAAGTGCTTTTTTAAATAAGTTGTTTTGACTTAAGTGTTTTTTCACTTAAGTTTGTTTATTTCCAACCATTTGATTTCTCTAGCTTTACATTGATGAAATAGAAACTAGTAATTAACCATTGGTCCTTGTGGATACAATAACTTTTTACTACTCTGACACGTGTCGTACGCTTGCGGCCTGTCAAGTTTTTGGCGCCATTGTCAGGGATCAATAGCGTTAATATTGGATTTTTATTTGATCGCCGTAGAGACTAGGGTTTTATTTTTCTATTTATGCGAAGAATGTGTTCTGCTGATAATTCATTTGAACTCGTTGATGAGATCAAGTGTTTCTTACATGAATGACGTCGAGCTCAAAGACAACCTGCGATGGCTGCCCCTGTTGATACCAAAGCTTTGAAGGATTACGCGATTTCCATAGATGAGGAACCGTACTGTAGCATTGTACACCCGCCTATTGAGGCAAACAATTTTGAACTTAAACCGTCGTTGATAGGTATGGTTCAGCAAAACCATTTTCTGGATTACCTTTGGAAAATTCAAACCTTCACCTATCGATGCCTGTTGACAATTACGGTACAGTGAAAGCAAATGGCATTGGATTCAATCTCTACCTGCCAACTCTATTACTTCTTGGCCTCAGTTGAAAGTCGCCTTTCTTGCGCGATACTTTCCGCCAATTAAGACCACTCAAGTAAGGAATGAGATTAACAACTTTAAGCGAGAGGATGGGGAGTCTTTGTTTGATACTTGGGAACGTTTCAAAGATTTGTTAATACTTTTCCCTTTTCATGGGCTTGAACAATGGATGATTATCTATATCTTTTATAACGGTCTCCTACACTCCACTAGGTTGACCCTTGACGCGGACTCGGGTGGAGCCTTCATGAAAAATCTTAAGGACGTAACATATAACCTTATTGAGGAGATGGCCAAAAACCATCATTCTCGGGGTAGCGTGCGACAAGTCGTCGTTAAAGCCACCCAATAAATCCAGGGGGATGTATAAGGTTAATGCCTTTTATCACGTGAATGCTAAGGTTGATGATCTTTATAAGAAAATTGACGAGTTAAGCATAACTCCTGTTACCCCTACCCCTATTGCTTCTGTACCCCCCGCTTCACTCAATTGTGAGTTTTGTAGAGTGAACGGGCATACTGGTAGTGATTGCCAAATGATTCTCGCCGGATGATCTATGCAAGAGAATGTGAACTTTCAGCAAAATCAAAGGAATAATACCTATTATAATACCTACAACCCTGAGTGGCAAAATCACCCAAATTTCTCCTATAAGACCAATCAACCCCAACAAGCTGTTGGACCACTTGGCTTCCAAAATGTTGCGCCAACTTCCCAAAACAAGTTTAATGTTGAGTTGATGATGGAAAACTTTGTGGCATCTCAAACTCACCTAAAAGAAGATTTCAAAAATCAAAACTTACAAATCAATGAAACTCTTAGGCAGCTAAACACTAAGATTAATGGTATAACTACACACTTTTAGGCAGCTAAACACTAAGATGCTTGAGACCTAAATCTTCCAGGTTGCTCAACAACAAGCATCCATATCAGTCCCTCCAAGAGCCTTCCCGGGGAAACCCGAACAAACTCCTAGGGGACATTTAAATGCTATAACCATCCTAAGTGATGAAAAATTAGACGATTTAAAAGAGAAGGAAATAAAGGTTGAGGAATATGTTAAGTTGAGAGTGAATGAAATTCAGAAGGACCAAACAACGCCACCTGAAAAGAATGTTGTTAGAGAAGAGGATTCACTACCCCATCCCTCTTTTGAGGTCCAAATTCTGCCTTGAAACGGAAAAACAGGGGTTAGGAAGAAAACCCGTCTAAGGAAATTCGCGGAGCTATTGAAAAAGCTATATGACAATATCCCTATTCCCGAGACCCTATCTCAAGTTTACTCCTTTGAAGAAATCATAAAGAGGGAACTTTCCAAGAAAGGGAAATTGAAAAATCATGGGACAATAAAACTTACTGCCAAATATAGTGCCTTTATCCAACACAGGACGCTCCCTAAGTCAGGAGACCCCAAAGACTTCTCAATCCCTTGTGAGATAAGAACCTTGAACTGTCCTAATGCCTCATGTGACCTTGGTGCTAGTGTTATCATGATACCTCTAGCTATCCATAAGAGGTTGAATTTAAGAGAGCTAAAACCCTGTAGCATTCGCCTACAACTTGCTGACGGGATGGTGAAACCCGTGATAGGAATTTTAGAAGATGTTCCCATTAAAGTCAGGAATTTATATATACCACTAAATTTGTGGTCATGGATATGGAAGAGAACCGTACAATACCCGTTATCCTAGGGAGACCCTTCATGGCTACGGACATAACGATTATCTATGTTGAGCAAGGAGTGCTGGCCATTGAGGTAGGAGAATATACGTTAGGGTTCTATTTTCCTAACGACCAACAACTTTTTGATGCCCAAAACCAAAATCTTAGCCTCGCGAGAGAGATGACCATTAGGGAAGAATCTAAGGAGAAAGACAGAGATGAAGTAGGTTCGATTCAGAAACCTCTGAAAAGGAAGAAAAAGAATGGGTGTTTATCTTTGATGAAGGTGTTTGGTTGGGACCCTAAGCTAGTAAGAGGAAGTGTTAGGGATCATGTTCTAAAAGAACCGTCTTGAATGGTAACACTCAAGAACCGTCGAGCCATGCGACGTTAAACAAAGCGCTTGGTGGAAGGCAACCCACCAGTTTTTGAGCTAATATATTTTTCTTTCTCTGTTTTTGTAGATAAATAGGTAAAAAGCTGAGAAACTAAAAGAGTTGAGAAAAATCAGTGCAGAAAATCAAACCCGGAAAAATTGACCAAAAACAAAAAAAATCCAATAGAAAAACCAGGGAGCTGTTATGGTCGGCTGTAACAGGCATTACAACCCGTAACAGCCCCCAATCAGGCCCTTCATATAAAACCCCATGGTACATTATGGCCGACCGTAACAAGCATTACGATCCGTAATGTACCCCAGACCCCCCACACCTTTTCCATACAAAAACCTGCAATGCAGTACGGCCGCCCGTAATGCGTTGCAGCGAAAAAATATCTATTTTTTTTTTTTAATTCTCAATCCTTCAACCACCCTCCCACTTTTCTCTCTCCTATAATTAATCTCATTAATCCACAATAAACTCCTATTATCTATTCACTTTTCACCCATCTTCTTCCTCTCTCTCTCTCTCTCTCTCTCTCTCTCTCTCTCTCTCTCTCTCTCTCTCAAAAACTCATAAAACTTCCATTAAAACTCCAACAAAACTCACACCTTTACCCCTTTCTACCACCCAAAACTACATACTTCTTTCACAAAACCTTCACAACTTCATACCTTCATCACCTTTCTGGGTTCTTTTTCGCAAAAATCTCAAAGAAAAATCTTCGGATTTCTCACTCTCTCACAAATTAAAATGGCTCCCAACAGAAACACCAAGGGGAAGGAAGTTGCTGAGTCCTCCAGGCCTAAGAAAAGGGGAAGAATTTGTGATGCAAACCCTAATGGCATCATCTTCACATACGACAAACAAGTGGAGAGATACACGGTCTTCATTAAATGGAGAGTTACTCCGTCAAGGTATCTTTGCGAACAAACTCTCACTACTATTGGTTTGAAATCTGAAATTGATAGACTGTTGAGTAATATAGGGTTGTTAGAATTTACGCGGAAGGATGCTCCCACCTATGAGTGTATCACACTCGAATTTTTGAGCACCCTAAATTTCAAACTTGAAGAAAATGGCAAGATGGTGTGAGGGTTTATTTTGGAACCCTGTATTTCTGACTCATGAACCAAGACCTCGAGCTAAGTGTCGAAGATCTGGGAGAAATTCTCCGGCTTTCTGTCGATGGATCCGGAGATGTCCCTCAAGAATTTGATTTTACTAGTTTTTTGTTTGCTATTACTGGGCACAATGACTATGCTGCCGCTTATGCCAAGGCCTTTAGGATTCAGGATCCTGTTTTTAGGTACTTGCAAAAGGCCTTGGCTTACACTTTATTTGACCGGGGTGATAATACTGATGTTGCTTCCCCAACGGGAACTCTTTCTCATGTTTTCCATGGTTAACAATGACCTTCTCAATGTCGTCGCCTTTGCGGCTTATCATTTAGGTCGTATTGCGAGAGCCTCCACTGGTGATATTTCAGTAGGAGGCATGATTACTGTAATAGCAGAACACTTTGGCCTTATCTTTCGCACTGAGGCCGATAACATGGTTGCGGGAAAATAAAAAATAAATATGGAATCCCTTATCCACCAAGGTATGATTCACCGAGAGGGTAACACCTACTTGATAATGATGGGCAGCGTGGCCATCTTTGACCTTCCAAACCTAAGAAAATCACGGGTTATTGTAAAAAAGAACTGGTTGTACACTGCGGTCACTGGCTCTCCAAATAATTCATCTGGAAAAGACGACGACCTTATTTTTTTCTAATGTTAATGCAAGTACAACAATGGAAGATGCTACCACCATGCCCCCCGTCCTACCTACACCGAAGTGGGAACTTTAAGATAGAGTCAAGATATGTGAGATTGGGTCCCAAATGAGATTCAGGACATGAGAGGCGAGCAGATCCGCCAAGGCGTAATTCTTGATGATGTGCAACATATGATGTAATAGTTGATGTTGCTATTTCCTCCACCCCCTAGTGAGACCCTTTGTGAGTCCTCCTCCCTCTCTTTTGCTTAAGCATTAAGGACACTATTTGACTTAAGTATGGGTGGGGGGGGGGGGGGGGGGGGGTCTTTACTTGCTTTTAGTTTTTATTTCTTGTTTAAGTTATTTGCTTCTATTTTCCCTTCAATAAAACCAAACCACAGTCGAACTTCACCCCGAATTAGGACCGTACATTTTTTTCATTTCATTTGAATGCTTTTGTTACAAGGAGTGTTGAGAAAGTACATAGAGCTTGAGGGAAGAAAGGCTAGGACTAGGGACTTTGAGAAAATTAAAAAACTTAAGTATGACTCAAACACCCTAGGTCTCCCAGAGTAAGGACACTTGTCAAACATGTAGATTTGTGCCATAGTGCTCAGATTAAAAAAATATCCCCTAATTTATTTACTTTGACAACCATGCATGATTAAAAGACTTGCATGAATAAGGATTGATTGAGAAATAAATATTAAGGCACCGAAAAAAAAAAGAATAATAACAATGAAGACAACTAGTCCTTTTAAGTTGGGTAACCTTCACTCGGTTACTTAGTCTAATGGAGGTTGAGTCTCAATTGTCATCCCATAGTGGACAAATAAACGCCAATATGCATAAAAAGAAAAAGAAAAAAAAATATAACAAAAAGGTGCATAGAGAAAAATTTTTTTGATCAATCTCGTGCATGTGATGGAATAATAACTGTGAATGCCTTAATATGATTGTCCGAACAAAAGAGAGAGAAAAATTGAAAAAGACTTAAGCTCAAAGCATAGTTGGAGAGGTGGCCGAAAGGGGGATTTAGGTCCGTGGTTTTGCTGCGGTTTGTGTTCTTGCAATACTTTCATTAACAGATGATTACCAAAGGAACTAAGACCAGGCGATCAGAATGAAAGCTCACGTATGAGTACCGACACGCTTTATTTTCATAAACTCTTCATTTTAATTACACTAATTGGTTCAAAAAAGTGTTATGCGAGCTCTGTTGCTCGAGGACAATCAACAATCTAAGTTCGGGGGAGTTTGATAAGCGGCTTTCGTATCGTTTATATTAGTAATTTTTATTCGCAATTTCTTCATGTTTTGTTTACTTTTCTTCATTTTTTCTACGTTTTATGCCTCGGTACAATGTTTTTGTAATTTTCAGGTATTTATAATCATACCAGAAGGAAAGGAGACCAAATCAGGTGAAAAACGAAGAAAAATGCGAGAACCGAACCTCTCTAGTACAAAAAACCAGAGGGCGGTTACGAGTGCCCGTAATATGCATTACGATCCGTAACAACATGAAGATAAAGAGGCCTCTTCTGATGTGCGCATGCCAAAATCCCAGGGACTATTACGGGTGCCCGTAATGCGCATTACGACACGTAACAGGCAGGCGTATTTTCACTCTTTTGTTTCCTTTCTCGGTTCGATTTGTTACCGTTTGAGATTTCCGACACATCGCTAATCAAATGGATATTGTATTAATAGGACATTGACTGAATATTATTTCATGTTTTGTTTTGAATGCTATAAAACACATAGGTAGTGATAGTTTTAGGCATCGAGTTTTTATCGTACTATTCTATTTTCTTTGCAATTTTACTGCTTATTGTAAAAGTTTCCGCCTTGAGAGCATTGGATCTGAATTTTAATCAAGATTAATCAGATTCTTTATTTATCGTTTATTTTATCGTTCTTATCAATTATGTTTTCATCTGTAATAGTTGTTTTGATTGGATCATTCCTTATCATGAGTGAGTAGTTCCCTAGGGATTAGGGGTCATGAGACCAACCGAACTCATAACTATCTGTATGGTTGTTCTTATGTATTGCAAGGATTCGAAACGTTTCATTTTAAAAATCTGAGTTTTCCAATTAACTTTTGTTACGAAAGTAAAAGAGTTCTTAGGTATTGATAATGACCCAAAAGGACTTGTATCAATATCCGATAACAGATTTTTTAACAACTTAATTCGATGATGCAAAAGTACTCAGATGACGTTGAGAATATTTCATCGTAATAGATCGCACAGTAATAACGAGTAATAAGCGAAATCTGACTAATTATTTATCTAAACTAAGGTAACACGCTGGCGAAAGCAGGCGTTGCCTATAAATTCTATTTTCCTATAATCCACGCTAGAATTCTTGTGATACGATTGGTTTGACCATATAGAGATGTTAAAGTAAGGGGTTATGACCCTAAATCCTATTTGTCCTGATTAATTTCCAAGTTTTTCTTATTTAAGTT
Organism: Lathyrus sativus; assembly: GCA_963859935.3. Lineage (NCBI taxonomy): Eukaryota > Viridiplantae > Streptophyta > Magnoliopsida > Fabales > Fabaceae > Lathyrus > Lathyrus sativus. The sequence continues at coordinate 14,429,857 of OZ012736.1, forward strand.
GCTCTAAAAAAAGTGATTTTTAAATAAGTTGTTTTGACTTAAGTGTTTTTTCACTTATATTTGTTTATTTCCAACCATTCGATTGCTTTAGCTTTACATTGATAAAATAGAAACCGATAATTAACCATCGGTCCTTGTGGATACGATAACTTTTTACTACTCTGACACGTGTCGTACGCTTGCGGCCTGTCACTCTCGCTGCCCGCCATAACTATTGCTTTCTCTATTGTCGTTCTGATATCTCATGGTTGCCTTATGTGTTCAAGTTCTCTTCGTTAATTTTCATATTTCTTTCTATCTTTTTTGTTTGTTCTTCTTCTTCAACAAAATTCCTTCTAGTCTTGTTGCAAAATAATTTTTATGTGTGTTTGAGGTGTGAAACATGTTAATTGGTGTGCGTTTTGTTGTGTTTTATTTGTTAAGCTTTCAAATCCCTTTCCAGCCTTTTGATGCCAGGTGTCAAATTTTATATTTGATAGTGAATTTATTTCATTTTTTCGTATGAATTAAGAAAAACTTATAATTTATTTGAAAAAATAGAGCATAAAATAAAAATTACATGAAATATATTATTTTAAAAAATAATATCATAAAATACCAAAAATCACGATATTGGAGAATATACTAATAAATATAATATTTGAAAAAAAAACATTGTAAATCGATCAACTGAACCAAACCAAATCGAACCATACTAGTTAGTTTGGTTCGGTTCCATTTTTGAAAAATGTTAAAACCGAACAAAACTAAATCGATTGAGATATCGTTGGTTCAAATCATTTTTTGACCAAAAATAAGTTAAAACCAAACTGATTGCACCTAAGGGCGACAAAGGGGTATGCCCGTCCCACAAAAGCCCGTAAAAAACAGGGTGGGGCGGGACAAAATTCTAGGTCCACCTGGCAAAAAAGTGAGGGCGGGGCGGAGAAAGTCCATGGACACTGCATCTTTTAAGCCTAAAAACACAAAAGTTTATGTAAATGCTCATGCCTCTAAAAGTCTGCGAAAAAAATAGATCGGAACGAAACAAATACATTAAAGGGTGAGAGGCTAAACCCTTGACATATCCCATACTAAAGTGCGGACAAAACATATCTGCCCAATAGACTAAATCCGTTTTATCACCCCTAATTACACTCCTAATGACTAAGTGGTAAGGATGAAGCTCTATTGTCTAACCGTTTTTTTCATAGCCCTATCATTAAAAATTAATTTTAAATTAATAAAATAAAACAACTTAAAAAATATTAAAGTCCTGATTTTTAAACTAGGAAGACATGTAAAATAAAAATAGACAGATCAAAATAAAATAAAAAAAATAAAAAATTGGAGAACAAATTACAATTAAACCTAATTTTATATAACAACAAAAATTAAAAGCGCGAACAAAAAATTAGCGTAGGAGCGACAATGGTCACTGCTACGACAGTCATGAGATGCTCTCCCGGCAACGCATTCTTCAGAGCTCTCAAACCCATTTCCCGAAATTCACTTTCACTCTTTTCATCTTCAACGCCGATCACCAAAGGTCCTTCGTTTCACTCCTTCCCAATTAATGTCTTATATCAATTTTTGTGATTACGATGATGATGTTGAAGTGAAATGTGTAGGTGGATCAAGCTACTCTCATGGTGGTCGGAGAGCATATGATGCATTGCTGTTGGATGCTGGAGGTACCCTCTTGCAGTTGACCAATCCTGTTGCCGATACTTATGCCGCTATTGGATCCAAATATGGTTACTTTCTTTACTTATTGATCTCCAAATTAGCTGCAGATGCTATACAATCGGTTGTTTTGTTTGTCTGTCAACAAAGTGTTTGTTGAATTGTATGAACCAAACTCTTTATCGTTGTTTACGAAGCAAAGCAAAAAAATTAATCTGTGAGCCAATTTTTTAGATTTCAAAAGCACAAGATGCGTGAAGTTAAGAACTAAAGAAAAAGGCTACATCGGTGTTTTAGATTTTGGATTTTCTTTTTTGGAAGAAAAACACGGAGTCAATATGAATGAAGTTTAGTTTTAGAAGTAAGATATGTGTCTCGTTAAAAAAAAGTAAAGAATGTGTATCAAAGTAGTGTTTACTTTTTTTTCTATGTTGAACGGCTGTTTGATGAAGGAGGTTTGTGATAACTTTTATAATAGAGGGCTGTGAGTTACATTTGCACTGAATTTAGGAGAGGTTAGAGTAATTTCTCTCTTATTTAAATTAATGTTAGTTTTCTTCAATTAGAATACTGAGCATAAAAATGTGAGAAGGAGTGCTATGCTATAAGCAATAAGCTCAAGTAGAATTTGAGAAAAATGCTTCAAGCCCGTGAGTGAATGACTGTTACTAAACAACTCTACTTTGGTCATACAATTTTGTATACTTTATAAATTATCTGCCATAAACTAGCAGTTTAGCCTTAACAAATAGAGCCTAATACATGATAAGAACAACAGAATGTTCTTTTGTTAATAAAATGTTTATTGTTATTCTCTCAAATACGTTAGAATTCAAAATAAGATACGAGAAAAGTTATACAAAAGATCTGCTTATCATTTGTATGCTTAAGGTGAGAGGCTCTAGCTTGTAAACACATTTTTAGATTATATTATATACAATGTGTGACTCTTAACTTACGTAGGCATTAATAAGAGTTGTTATACTGCCACGTCGCTTTATTGTTAGCATTTTCCTTCTATTATGCATTTTGGGTACCGGGTAGTTATATTCATTGGTTATGTTATGTCTATGTTCAGGTTTGACTGTGAATCCAACTGAGATAAAACAAGGATTTAAGAGAGCATTTACTGCTCAATGGCCTGAAAAACTACGTTACCAGGTCTATGCTCTACCATCAATGAATTTTCGTGTAATTTCTGCACGATTGGCGTCATTTTAAACCTGTTTTCTTCTGTTGTCTTTATTCTATATAACATTGTTTCATCATCACTTTTTTTCATTGAGCTATTAAGAGTAATGAACCTGTAGAGATGGTGTATGGAAAATGTTTTTAATGATATTAACAGTTCCTATTAGCTTGCTGTTTTCTGCTAGGGAAAATTATAGGAAAATATTGAAAGTTTATGGTAAGTTGTAGTGATTTTGTACAGGAAGTGTTGTACTAGAAAAGATTAATATGCTAGCAGGATCATAGTAGTTTCTACCTGAAAAATTTATGCTTTTACAGTTTCAGTAGAACCACTTCAAAGGAACTCTTTTTTTTTTCCTTTCTCGCTGATATTCACAACAGGGTGATGGGAGGCCATTTTGGAAATTTGTAGTTTCTGAAGCCACTGGTTGTGGAGACGAAGACTTTTTTGAAGAAGTTTATGAGGTAACCTTTCTCGGCTGATCTAATTGTCATGCCCTCATTTCCAATCTATGAAGATGCAATTGGCCGTAGCTAATTTATCTGTAAAATGTTTTAATCTTTTGAAAAACTATCTATTCCTATTAAAAATGATTTGAAGAAAGTTGCAATTTCTCTTTGCTTTTCATCAGCTCCTTTGAAACATAACTAAAATATGATCTACTGGTTTTGAAATTGTAGTTTCCTATCTTGTTGATTCCAGAATGTTCATGTTGTTAATGCTAGTTGTCATTACTTTGCAAGGAAAAGTAAATTAACTGTGTTTTAAGAATTGCTGACATTTATTATCAAACTTAAAATGAGGCACTTGTTTTTTTAAAAGCAAAGGTTTGTGGTAAAGTTGTTAGGAGTGGAATGATTTGTTGGCAGCAGGAATCAAACCTGGACCTTTGTCATGAGACACCTATGTCTGAACTTCAATTATTGTTTCTCTCAGTACTATGCAAAAGGCGATGCATGGCATCTTCCAAATGGGGCTTTTGAAACAATGACTCTTCTCAAGGATGCTGGAGGTCAAAAAAATTTAATATTTAATTTTACTAAGCTATTTACATTGTTAAACCTGTAAATTTTCTACTGTTAAGTCCTTGCTACATTCTTTGAAGATATTCCTTGCTAACGTGACACAGTTAAGATGGCTGTTGTATCCAATTTTGACTCCCGCTTAAGGAAGCTATTGAAGGATCTTAATGTTTTACATCTGTGAGCATCAGCCATTCCTTGAATTTGACTATAAAAACTATATTTTACTTTTTGATATTTTATTGGCATCTCTGGTGAGGTGTTCATCTAAGACGGTTTGTTGAAAAACACTTACTTTGCAGAAATCTTATAAAGTCTGATGACTGTATCTTATACATGGTTTCTAATGTTTCATTTATGGTTTTTATGTCAGATTTGATGCTGTCATTATATCATCAGAGGTTGGATATGAAAAACCAGACCCAAGAATATTTCAAGCTGCTCTAGGTATGTGATTATTAGTTAATGCTGCACAAACTTCATTTGCCAAAAATATGTTAAATAGTATACTTTCTGTTTCTTAACAAAATTATACCCGAGTTCAAATACTAGCTGGGACAATCTTTGGCAAGACTTTATTGAACTCAAGGTTGAACTCCAGATTACCAAATGTTTGCTGTTGTGCCGTTGCTAACCTTAATTGTGGTAGCAATGCTTTAGTTATTTGAGTTTCATTGCCAATGTTTTCCTTCCAGATCAAGTAAATGTAGAGGCTGGCAAAGCCTTACACATTGGAGATGATGTAAAAGCAGATAAACTGGGGGCCAATGCAGTAGGGATAGATTGCTGGTGAGAGCTTTTTCTTATATGAAATGATAATTACTGTTTTTTACATCTTCTTTACTGTTCTAAATTGATATGTGAAAACAGGTTATTGGGTATTGATGTGAAGACATTTTCTGAGATACAAACCCGCATCCTCAATCCAGGGGCCTAATTTTACTCATGGCTGTCAATAGGCAAAACAGTGTCAGATTTTTTGTGTGCTGATAATTGTAATGTTGAGCTGACAACTGAAAGCAATAACCAGGAGTCTATGTTAGCTTCAATATTTCACCATCACACTTTGTAAATATTTTTGACAAATTTTGTTATCCATGCCTAAGACATGCACATCGGGTGATATATAGGAAAAAAATGTTTATAATTATTTATCTTTATTAATATTTATGAAAGTTTATGATATTTTTTTTTCCGTTTAGATTTATGCTATAGATTGGGAATAACTAATATTAATTCAATATCAACAATTCTAGTTGGACTGGACAATTTTTTTGGGGGCATCATTGAGTTCTTGAAAACAGTCTAACAATCGAGAAATGTAAGATCAGAGTAGGTAATATCCAAAACTAAAACATCACCAACGATCACATAATTAACAAAAAGCAGGGCAAGAGTACATTGTCAAGAATTATAAGGTAGCACACCACTATAAGGATAGAATCAGACTCTGAATCATATTTAAAATCAGCCAATACAAAAGTAAGACATTACTTTAAATTAAATTAAATAAAAATAAAACTAATCAGTCATTGGTATAAGGTGTTCCAACATGCACTCCAGCTCCTTCAGATGTCCCTCTAAAACATCTATTTCTTTCTGTTGGTTATTCTCAACAAGCAACTTTGTGGCCACAGTAATTGCATTGTTGATCTTCTCATTTTCTTTAGTGGAGAGCTTTAGACTAACATCCTTTTTTTTTAAAGCATTCTTCATTCGGTAAACTGCTAAGTCCAATTTATTCATCCTTAAAAAATTCTTATTTTTCACATGGTATCTCTCACTTTGAATACGTTAAAAACTGTGTAGACCTCTGAAATGTGAATGGTGTAGTCCTGACATATGCTAGAACATGCTGCGATCGCGTGGGAGTAAGGTAAGTGAAATGTCTAAAATTTTCCACAATCACACCAATGATTCCTCAGGTCAACGCTGAAAGTACCCGTTGGACGACCATCGTTCTGATTAATTTTTTCCTGCACCATGAAACAAAATCTTTCGCGATCGAATTGCATGACATTATGTGTGTTAGCCTTGGCTACCTCATCAGCCATTCCCTTGTTGCAACCATCTGTGAAAACTTTGCCGGTAGCTAGCATTTTGGTCCATTTGTATCCTCGTTTATCAAAGAGGGAACCCATGCGATAGTATGTAGACTGGAATAATGCATTGATTGGAAGGTTTCAGGTTTCCTTTAGTACAAAGTTCATGGCCTCTGCCAAGTTAGATGTCATATGTCCCCAACGTTGCCCTCCGTCAAATGCTCTAACCCACTTCTCCCTAGGTATGTTGTCTATCCAATGTGAGGCCTCAATATCTGTTCTTTGGATTTCTCAGCGATAGTAGTTAAATGTAGTCTCCGTCAATGCGTAACCTGTAATAGAAATGTTATGAAAAATATAGTAAAAGTATGATAAAATAGTTCAGATAACTGAAATGTATTTTGTTACCCATGTTAATAAGTTTTTTTTTTGCGTAATTCCTTATCCTTAATCTCGCGCATGAAGTTCTGCCTAATGTGTCTAATGCAGTAGACATGTGAAGATGGTGGATGTTGCCATCCGTTTTCGGGATTTTTATATGCACTCTTTATCGATTCATGTCTATCCGAGATTAGGCACAAATTAGGTTGTGGTGTCACGTGTAACCTCAGGTTCCTTAGGAAAAAGCTCAAAGCTTCCTTTGTTTCACCTTCGACCAATGCGAAAGCTATTGGGAAAATGTTTGCGTTTCCATCATGTGCCACCGCCATCAACATAGTTCCTCTGTACTTGCCATACAAACATGTTTCGTCTACTTGCACAATGAGCTTACCGTAGGCGAAGCCACATATACACGGTCGAAATGTCCAAAATAGACGTTGGAAGATTCGTTTTCCAGAGATTTGAGAATCATCATTTGAAATTGCAGGTAGGGTTTGCAAATCTATAATGGTTCCAGGAAGATAGGTTTTCATTACCAATATCCACTGTGGCAGGTCGTTGTAAGATGTTTTCCAATTTCCGTAGAGCGACTCTATGGCCTTACACTTAGTGATCCATGCTTGTAAGATATTATGTACCTGTATTTTCAAGAATATGGGCAATGATCACCTTCACCTTAAGTGAAACGTCTCGGTTGACAAACTCTCTAATGCTGTGGCTAATCATTTCTGAACTGAGCTTCCTATGGTCTTGTGCCATAGACGTGGTAGTGCATGTGTGAGGCCCATACAACTTACTAATCACCTATTTTGAGTTCCTTTTTTCAAGGAAGCTCTGCATTTGAAATTACAATCTTGTTTCTTTCATTTAATTACGTATCGTTCATTGTTAGATTGGTAAACCCAATAGTCAACACTGTGTGTTATATGCCAATGTTGCAGAGCAAAAACGCAAGCTTCCTTGTTTTCAAACATCATCCCAATCTCTATTTCGTCACCTATATGGTTTGGTATGACACCTCCAAACACAAAGGTTGTTTCATCGTTTACATATATTCTGCATATGTGCAGGTGAGTTGTACAAGCTTATTGGTTCAGCGTGAATCGCCTGCATAGATGCGACTATTATATCTTCGTCGTCCTCGTCATTGCTGTTACCAAAAATATCTTGCATCCTGACCTCTTGAAGATCATCGTCGCTTGCTTCCCCAACCTCTTCATTTGGTATGAAAGATTCTTTGTTTTATGTTGGTTCGTCGTCAGATGTATACTGGTGTGATTGTGTCTCTTGCGTCAGAAATGTTATGACATTGTCCAATAGACAAACATACAACTCAATTGTGGGTAACTGACCAAACATCATGTGACACTGAAACATTGCTTCCACGTTGTTGCACCCTAAAATTTGACCAACCGATTTTCCTATCTGACTCATGGTTTAATTTCATATTCACAGCTCAGATGTATGATTTTTGTACACAAGCAGGGGATATCAGAGTTTACAGCCTGATTTTTGTCTATCAGATATGGCAGACCCAGTCCAGATTATCGGGGTTTTATTTTCGGGAAATTGTGCGCTCCTCGGTGATTTTTCAGTAATTTTGGGGATATTCTGATGCCCGGGGATCTCCGTTCGATTCGATCTGGTCTCGTGCGCTCTTTTACGGGGGTCGTTTGCATTCATCTGCATTTTCAGGGTTTATAGATTTTTCTGGAATTTAAATAGGGTTTTTTGAATATTTTAATGGTTTAATTCTCTTTTTAGGATTTTATAAGAATTTTTAAATCAATTTTAGAATTTTCTATAGATTTTAAATAGGTTTAATTGTTTTTAGATAATGTAGAAAATAATATAGTTTTTCTTTTTAATAATAGATTTTAATAGATATTAAGTGATATTAGGATTTTAATAGAGAATTAGTAGAATTTTGAAGTTAATTAGATCTTAATTGTTTTTAGATTTAATTAGGATAATTAGACTTTTAATCATTTTTAGAGTTTAATTAGATATTAATTGTTTTTTAGGATAATATAGAAATTAGAGCATTAATCTCTTTTTTAATTAGATTTTAATTGATTTTCAGATTTAATTAGGATAATATGAGTTTTAATCATTTTTAGAGTTGATTAGGATTAATCATTGGTTAATTAGATTAATTGGTGTTAATTAGATATAGTGAGGATTAACTGTTTTTTTTAATCTAGTTTTTTTTACAGTTTTTTTTTATTCAGTTCGTTGGGCCCAATTGGGGAGGCCCAGTATGGCTTTCTTTTTTTTGTCCAGAAAAATGGTCCAAAAAGTCCACATTCGTCCAGCAGACTCCAGAAACTTCTGGAAAGTGCCAGCAAACTTCAGAGTAATAAATAAAGCTGACACGTGTTGCGCAGCAGGAGGTCCCACACGTTTCACTGAAATCGCGCCACCCACTCAGAACGGCCCCACTTTCCACTATCTCTCCCTCTCTCTCCACGCCACCACACGTGGCAGGCATGCACACACTCCCTCCACCATAGCCCCCACGTGTCCACACCGTAACCATCATCGGAAGATTCCCACCGGCCGCCGTGCATGTACTCCGGCCGCCACTAACCGTCGCCGGCGAACTCAAACTCTCCAGATTCATCTTCAACCTTTTCATCCCCGATCCTCCTCCTCTTCCCAACATCTAACCCTCATCACCAGAAACCACCGTCGTTTCCAGATTCCGGCCACAAACTCCAGAAACGCCATCAACCTTCATACCTTCATCCAAGATTTTTCCAGAAATCAACCTTCATCAATCATCCACCTCCAACCAAAATTTCCAGAACACTAAACCTTCAAACCTTCATACAACAATTTTTTCCAGAAACTCAATCTTCATCGTCCTCGAGACTTTTTTCCAGAATCCTTCGTTCACCAACATCAATCTTCATCGTCCTCAAGCAACTTTTCCAGAAATCATCTCAGACGATCAATCCTCAAGCAATATCTCCAAAAATCATCCTAAGGCGTTCATCCTTCTTAAGCAAATTTCCAGAAGCTTCGAACCGCGTCCAATCTTCAAGCAAATTTTCCCAGAACGTCATCTTCAAGAGCCATCCCTCAAGTTCATCTTCGCTCCATCTTCGTACGCGACTGAGATCCCGTTCGCTCAAATATCTCCAGGTATGCTTGCCAAAACTCCTTGCATGTTCTTCTTCAGATTAGATCGTGCCTTCAACGATTAGGGTTTTAGTTGATTAATTGATTTAGTGAGTAATTGAGTTAGATCTTGAGTAGTGATTTCGTGTGAGGGATTGAGGTGTTTGGGTGAGGATTTGCTTAGTTTAGGGTTTGTTTGATTGGGTTGCAGAGAAGAGAGAGCGTGAGGGAGAGGATGAAGACGAGAGAGAGCGGCTAGGGTTATGTTGATGAACAGTACCAGAGTGTTTTGGGAAGAAGGTAGTTTTGACTAGAGTAACTGGATTAGGGTTCATTCAGATTGGGGTTGGGTTGGGCTAAGCCCAAAAGCGTGTTTCTGAACGCACACCCCCCAATTGCTCAATTCCACCCCCCTGGCCGTGTGAAATCTGGATGATGGATATGGGCCTTAGGCCTTATTTACTATCAACACCCCCTGGGCGTAAGCCCATTGAGATAACAACTAAGAAACTGCTAGCGCTGCACCCCCCCTGCGCTCAGTTCTGTTTTCTTGTTTTTTTTTTCTGGATAATAACCTGGGCCCTGCGCCCTTTGCTTCTGGCACCCCCCATCAGGGCCCAATTGTGGATAAATAACCTGAATGCTTGCTGTTTAGACCCCCCATGTCATCTTCTTTTGCTTTGATTTCTTTTATATTTTCATACATGTAAATAAATCATAATAAATGTAAATAATGGTTTTTTTTCAATAATTCTTTTTTCATCCATTTCATGAAATTGTTAAGAAAATTAAATAAAAATAAAAAAGTCATTTTATTTTTATTTCCTATTTTTGTGCATATTTTCCAATTAATTGATTTTGTTTAATATCTTCAATGCATGCATATCATTAGAAAATTCATAAAAAATGGTAGATTTAGTCAAATAATTCCGTTCTTTTTTCTGTAGACTCGTGATTCAGTGTAGAATTTTATAGTGCAGAAAACATTGGCTTAATCATGCATTTTCATTTTAATTGCATTTTTTCATTATTATTGATGTTGAATAATTGGTCTGTAGATATGTCTGTTTTGTTGATTTTAGTTTCTTTCATCTGGTGTTGAATTTTGTTCTGATTTTTTAGTATGCTGTCCTAGAGCCATGTAGGTTTCCCAGTAGATTTTTGATAGATTTTTGTAGAGTATTCTGATAGGATTTGTCTGAGCCTGAAAATAGGAGAAGTCTTGATGACTTCTGACTTTGAAGTTCAACTGCGGTTGAACTTCAGAGATAGTCTCCTGTGGTTTCTTGGCTTGTGGGTTCTTCTTGAAGGTGGGAGCTGATGGAGGTCTTGTTGGAGCTTGCAAGGATGCATTGGATTGAGGCTTAGTCTAGGAGCTTGTTGTCTGTTTGTGAGGTTCGAGATCCTGGAGTTTGAAGGGAGTTTATGGTACTTTCCTGAGGAAGGCACTATGAATGACTTTCATCCTTCCTTCTCGCCTCTTTCGTAAGTATCCAATGATGTCGGAGCCGACTTGTGAGTTTAATTTCTCCTGAGGAGGGATGTAAACTGATCACATGTTGTTGAGCCACATGGGATACGATTCCTAAGTGGAAGCCCCCTAGTACATTCCTGAGGAAGGTCCTATGGGTCTATTCACTTAGTTCCACTAGTTTATCTAGGTCTTCTCAAGTATCCAGTGATGTTGGAGCCAACTTGTGAGTTTAATTCCTCCTGAGGAGGAATGTAAACTGATCACAGTTGTTGAGCCACGTAGGATACGATTCCTAAGTGTCAGCCTCCTAGTACTTTCCTGAGGAAGGTCCTATGAGTCTGCCCACTTAGTTCCCTTAGTGCATATAGGTTCTTTCCCAAGTATCCCGTGACGCCGGAGCCTTCATGTGAGTTTAATTTCTCCTGAGGAGGAATGTAAACTGATCACAGTTGTCGAGCCGCATAGGATATGACTCCTGAGTAGTAACCTCCTGGTACTTTCCTGAGGAAGGCACCATGGGCTTGTCTGCTTAGCTTCCTTTCTCTGGTAAGCTTATTCTGAAGCTTGGAGACTGGGATTGATTCCTCTTGCTTAGGTTTTGATTAGAGTTGTTGCTTAGATCCCTGCTTAGGGTATTGTATAGAGTTCTGTTTAGAGATAGATTAGGAGTTGTCTCAGGTTTGTTAGAGGCCCTGCTCAGGGTTAGTCTCTTTGTGTTGTTTGACTTGTGTGATATTGTGTTGCATTAGACTTAGGTATTCATATAGTTCTGAATAAGTGCATCCTAGAAGTAGACTGTGTGTGCATAAGAAGTTGAGGTGGTCCTCCTTCTGCTTGTTTGTTATTGCGTGGCTTTGCTTGTTGGTATTTGGTAGAGCTGAGCTCCCTTGCCTTTGTGGTTTGCGGCCTCTGTGCCTTGTTTGTTTAGTTGTTGCATTCATGCATATTTTCAGTATTCATTTACGTTGCAGTTTCTTGTTTGTGGTTTAATCCTGTTGCCATGATCCCTTAGGAGCTCTGACTTCTCCGCTGCGGAGTTGTTATGATAGACATTAGGACTGTCAACCAGGTGTGATAGCAGTAGGTAGATTCCCTTGTTTCTCAGATATAGTTCTAGGGTTTCCCTTTCCTTTCTGTAGGAGCTTTTGAGTAGCTTGATCCGTAGTTAGCTGAACTACAGCTGCTCTGATTCTTCGTTCCAGACGAAGATATGTAGGCATAGGATGCGATATCCTAGCGAGCACACTAACGACTAACCTTTGTTCTCTCGCGGCTGTGCGATCGAGACTTTCCCGCTAACGACTAATTGTTTCCCTTTCTCTTGCCCGAGCGCACTTGAGACCAGATCGTAGTTGTAGGTTCCCGAGCCTTTAGGACCAGTTTGTTTTCTCACTGCTGTGTGAGAACCCCTGTTTACCCGTAGTTAGCCGAACTACGTTTGCTCTGATCTTTCATTTCAGATGAAAGTACGTAGGCACAGGACGCGATGTCCTGGCGAGCAACCTTTCCCCCGTTTAGACGTAGGAAGTCGAACTACGTTGACTCTGACTTTCCCATTGCACGAGGGAATACGTAGGCCCAGAACACCGTATGTTCTGTCGAGTCCTGTCCTTTTATTTTCTTTTCAGACCAACCAGTAGCGTAGATAGATAATACACCCTTTTACCTATAAACACCAAGCGTGGATCCCATCGAGTACGATGGACGTGAGGGGTGCTAATACCTTCCCCTTGCGTAACCGACTCCCGAATCCAGGTTTTGGTTGCGATGACCATACCTTTTCCCGTCTTTGCGAGGTTTACTTCGAGCGTTTCCTTTCCCGCTCCGAGGGATAAATAACGCACGGTGGCGACTCTCCTGTCAAGCCGGCGCCGATTTTCGCAGTAGCGACAGCTGGCGACTCTGCTGGGGACTTATAGCATCTGGGGACTTTTCCCATCCCTTATGCTGGGACCGTTTCCCATCCCCTACGCGAGTCAATCCTAGCGCTTGGGTGTTTATTGGTTGGGTGTTGTGCATATTGTGTTTTACTTTTCTGCACTTTACTTTTCTGTACCTTTACCTTTCGCATTTATTTTCCAGCATTATATTATCATGATTATTGCTGTGGGCAAAGGGAGGTTACTGTGAGTGAAAAGCCGGACCTGGGCTTGAGTACACACCTAGATATAGTTGTGGAGAAGTAGTAGACGAACCTGTCTGCTGAGCAGGCACAGTTCCCTACGAAAATCTGCGCTCAGACGAGAATCTTGCAGAGGTGCTCCTTTCCGGTCCTGAGGATCTGAGGGGAGTCCAGACGTGAGGATTGTCGACTCTGGGGACCGATCAATTGGAAGTCAGCTAAGTGAGGCCTCTTCATGACTTGATGATGCCACTCCTTCTGGGAATCGTATCGTCACTCATGAAAGTCTGTGACGCTGACAACCGCATAGGATGCCGTACCTTTGTCCGTGGATTAGGTTTATCCTACCTGTGAGGGGGACTGGGTTATTGCAGGAAAACTGGCCTTCAGAAACCATGATTCAGTATCTTTATCAGATGGTGTTCTTGATTCATCTCCAGGTGTGTTGTCTGGGTCAGATGGGTTTCTTATCTGAGGTTGAGGTTATTATCAGATGGTATTCTCGTCAGATACAGAGGTTCAGATGGTTTTCTTACCAGGGGATTGATATTTTGAGTATCAGATGATAGTTAGTGGCATGAGGTTCTGATGACCGTGATGGTTTTCTGTTCTTGATCACAGAGATATTCCTCTTCAGGCTACAGCATAGCCCCTGTGTTCGCAGATTGCATTATTTATCATATTGCATCATTGCATTACCATCTGCATTCAACTAACGTGTGTGTATTGCAGGTACATATTTTCCCTTCCAGTTCTGGTGTTCGTTCCTAGCAAGACATGGAAAACCTGAAGAGAGTATTGCCCTATAAGTTTCCGTCGCCGAATATCAGTCTATTGTTAGAATTGATGGCTATTGCTAAGAAGAGAGGAATGGGTGACTTCAGAAAGAAATATGGGAGGATTCTGACCTATGTTTATCAGCCATCTGTCTACGAGACCAGCGGCATCTATACTCTGTTACAGTTCTACGACGCGGAGCTCAGGTGTTTTGTATTTCCCGACTTCGTTTTGGCTCCTACCCTGGAGGAGTACTCTGCACTTCTGGATATACCGATCCGTGATCAGATGCCTTTTTATCGTACGGACGCTGAACCTAAGCTGGCTGAGCTTTCTACCATCCTGTGCTTGAAAGAGTCTGAGCTGTCTGGGAAGATGATCAGAAGAGGAGACGTATGGGGGTTTCCGTTGGATGTCTTAGTGGATAAGGCTCGAGAATATGCCCAGAAGGGTAGCTGGGGTGTTTTTGACGTCATTCTTGCTGTATGTGTGTATGGCATCGTGTTATTCCCGAACATTCCTGATTTTGTTGATTCAGATGCCTTCTATATTTTGGCTGCGAAGAATCCAGTTCCTACTTTGCTGGGAGATATCCACCATTCAACCCATTACCAGAATGAAAAGCGGCGAGGAAGGAATGTGTCTTGCTGTGTACCTCTCCTATGCAGGTGGTTCACCAGTCATTTGCCTAAGTCAGGCCCCTTTGTCACCTCTATCAATTCGCTAGGATGGCCAGAGCGCTTAATGGGATTAACTGCTGAAGACGTGGTATGGACCAATAAAGAAGTATTTGGAGCTGAAGTCATACTCAAAGGCGAAGGATTCCCGAATGTTCCGTTAATAGGAAGGAAAGGTTGTGTCAACTATAACCCTTCCTTATTGATCAAGCAATTTGGGTACATACCTCAAGGAGCGCCAAAGCCCGAGGAGATACAGGAATCTCTGTATCTCACCGGGGCAATAGGGAAAGAGATGCTGACTAAACTTGAGAAAGCCTGGAAAAACTTGCACAAGAGAGGGAAGCTTTCAGGTAACAGAGGGGATACTCGAGGTCCTAGCCCATATGAAGAATGGATTCGTGAGCGAGCTGTGAAGTTCCTTATGCCGTATCCAGCAGTTCAGCCATTGCATCCTCCTCCGGTAGAGGAGCCTACCACTGTGGACATTCAGGTTTACAAGCAGCTGATGGCGGAGAAAGAAGAGCTAGCCAGGGCTAAAGAGGCTTTAGAGCAGGAGAATGCCCAGCTTCGGCATGAAAAGATTGAAACAGGATATATCTCTAAGCAACAGGCTGAAACTCTGAAACATCTGAAGGCTACGCTATTGGAATTGACTGAAACCAAGAAGCGACTAGAGTTAGATGTAGACTCAGTTAGTAGTGTGTTGGCCACCAAGAAGCAAGAGCTAGAAAGGGCCTACACAAAGCTAGCCAAGTTCAGAGAACACTGGGATCTCACTATGACCAAGCGCAAGGAGCGAGAAGAAGGGCTGAAGACACAGATTGCTCAGTTAGAAGAACAGGTCAAAGTGAAGAACGAAGAGCTTGAAGAGGAAGCCTGTCGCCGATACGAAGCCGAGCGCAAGTTGACAGATGCCATGAAGAATTTGGAAGATTTCCAGCATAGAGCAGATGCCAAGAGACCCAAACCTGGGGGCGGTGCCAATGATAAGGCTTGGGAAGACTTTGTCAGAGACATCCAGGGGACGGTCAGGAAGAGGGATCGACTGATAGAAGGTTTGATTTATCAACCAGATCATGCAGAGACAAAGAAGATGGTCGAGGACTTCCGCAACCGTACCCGTATTTGATTTCTCTTGTATTCTGTATGTTGAGATCACCACCAGGCATGTTGGCTGGGATCCTCCCTATCATATCAGCTGTATGGAGCATAGTTATGTAACTTCTGGACAAGACTGTTATTCTAATCAATATATGAGGGATTTTCCAAATATTGTCTTTATGGTTTATCTCGTCTTGCTACCACTGACACTGGAATTGGAGGGAAAATATCTCCAATGCACACATGCACGTTAGCATTTTTGTATTTCTGTTTGCATAAATCATATTGCATAGCATTTCTTTAGCAGGTCAGAGCACTTATCCAGCCTTTGTTTTCACCAGAAAGTGATTCTCGGGGAATTGTTTGAGGCAAGAGTGGAGTGTTGAAGACGACCAAGGGGCTGAAGCAGATTTGAGCAGAATCAAGCAGCGTAATCAGTTACCGGTAGTTGGTGGCTATGTCTGAAGGCAATCTCCAGTCTCCTAATACCCAGGGAGGGTTTACTATGGCGCCCAACCATCAGTATGATTTTATGGAGGACTTCCCGCAAGCGAACAATCTAACTGCAGACCAAGTTGTGCAGCCAACTGTTGAGAACCGAGATCGGCATGAGCAGTTTCTTGCCCGAAATGAACATTATCCTCCTGTTAACAATCAATGTGTTGCTTTCCCTGTGATGAATTACCGAGGAGATAATCTAATGACCGGGTTAGTAGATCCAAGAGCTCTTGACTATGGTAGAAGAGTCCGAGTGTTGGAAGAGCAAATGAAAGCCTTGGAAGCGAAAGATGCCGTTAACCTGGATGCTGTAGCCATGTGTTTGGTTCCTGACCTGGTGTTGCCGTACAAGTTCAAAATGCCGGAATTTGAAAAATACACGGGAGATAGCTGTCCGAAGTTGCATTTGATGATGTTCTGTCGAAGGATGACTTCGTTTGTGCGAAATGACAAATTAATGATCCATTGCTTCCAGTATAGCCTGACTGGGGCATCCCTGAGATGGTATATGCAATTGGAAAGTAATCAGATTCGATCTTGGGTGGATTTAGCCAGAGCTTTCATGAAGCAGTACGATTACAACTTGGATTTGACTCCTAGTCTCGTAGATCTGCAAGAATTGTATCAGGCGGAAAATGAATCATTCAGAGCGTATTTGCGAAGATGGAAAGAATTGTCTGCTAGTGTTCAACCACCGCTTCCGGAAAGAGAACTGGTTGACATCTTCCTGGGTACTCTGAAAGGCCATTATTTTGACAAATTGTTCAGTTGCACAAGCTTTGTGGGCCTGATGAGGCTGGGAGAGATTGTTGAGAGAGGACTCAGGAGTGGAAAGTTTCGAGGTGTTCCTTATGTCCCAGTTAATAAGATTGAGTCAGTTGTCAGTTCTCAAGAAGAATGGGAAGGAGATGACGTCACCTCAGAATCTCTAGCATCTCAGGATCAGTTTTCAGACACTTCAAGTCAACGGTCATCCTATCGTCGATCGCGTCGGCATGCTCCACGAAGCCCAAGGAAGCCTGAAAGGCAGTTTACTCAGCTACCGGTGTCATACGGTCAGTTGTTGCCAGATTTGGTCAGAAGCGGATTGATAGTGCCGAAAGAGACTAAGCCGGTAATTCCACCTTATCCTCCGGGTTTTGATGCCAGTGCCCGCTGTGAGTACCACGCTGGGGCACAGGGGCATTCAACGAATGATTGTAAAGTGCTTAGAAGTCAGATTCAGGATCTGTTAGACTCTAGCCGTATTTGCATCACTCCTCAAGGTTGTGTTCAGATTAATGATTTTCCGTCTTCTAGTTGTGTGGGTTCGTCAGTTAATGTCATGGAAGACTCCACAGGAAGTGTGTGCTCTGAAGATTGCCAATCAGAAAGTTCGGTTGTATGGGAGAAATTTCTAGAGGTTTTCGCGTCGGATGCCGCATCTGTTTTCTCTGCTTAATCCGTTTAGCTTTTTGTGCATCAGTATTTGTCGACCACCACCAGGATTGTTGGCTGGGGTCGTTATAGTCATACTCATTTGTGCTTACCTGCTGATTTTGTTGGTTGTACATTTATGGGAGATGTTCGTCTGTTTGCTTATAGCTTGGGTTTCTCTTTATCTCGTTATGAATGTGTGTTTGCTTTCTGCGCTGCATTATCATTTAACAGGTATATCAGAACCGTGCGTCTTATTTCCTCATCGTCTCAGTTTGTTGCAGGAACTCCTTCAGAGATATGGAACAGAATCAGGTTGAATTGATCGAAGTCCAAAGCCAGCTGGGGCAGATGATGAGAGACATGCAAGAGATGCGTTCAGAGCAGAAGATTCTCAAAGAGGAGAACAGTCAGCTGAAGACCCAAGTGAGCTTGATCATGGAGGTAGTCAAGAATGTGCTTAGGAAAGAAGACGATCAGCTATTTGAAGCCGCAATGAAGAAGCTCGCGCCACCTGTGCATGTGGAACCTGAGCAGCAGCAACAGAAGATGCATCCGGCTCAACAGAGGATCCAGGAAGGGAAGCCAAAGAGAATGTTTGAGGCACCACCTATGGCCTATGCTGAGCTCTTGCAGATCTTATTGAGGTTTAATCTGGTTGAGAAGAGAACGTTGACACCACCAACAAAAGCGTTTCCTCAGGGATACGATGCCAATAAGCAATGTGATTTTCATTCCGGGGCATTCGGACATGACATCGAGGGATGTCATGCTTTCAAACACAACATTCAAGACCTGATTGACTCGCACGATATTGAATTCACGCCGGGCGGCGTAGCTGTGCATATTGCTCCTGTCTCAGTCGATGCTAAGATGACAGATGTTTCCAAAGCTGCAGTGGGTCAGAAGCGTATCCTGGACTCCATGGTGTCAGAATCTCCAGGCCCACAATTGTTGCCTATTCCTGGGGCAGATCTGAGAAAGCAAATGGCTAAGCATAAGGAGAGCGTTAATCAGTACATCGAAGATCAAGAAGCCGATGTTGCATTTGATACGAATGGTGCTCAAGGGTCAACCCGATACCGGCAGCAGCAGCCTCAGCAACAGAATAATCGGGGGTATAAAAGAGGTCAGAATCAAGGTCCTTTGGCAAGCCGTCATTTGGAAACTCCTCCTATACCGTACGCACAGCTTCTGCAGACATTGCTTCAGCTCCAATTGGTTCGTAAAAGAACATTGGCTCCCTTAACGGGACCACCACCACCGGGGTATGATGCTGACGCTACTTGCGAGTTCCATACCGGGGCACCAGGCCATACGGTTGAGAACTGCAAAGCATTTAAGCACAAAGTGCAGGATCTGCTTGATAGTGCAGCAATCAGCTTTGGACCGGGAGGTCCCCAAATCATCTGAATGAAAGAGGAAGAGCTCTATAGTTTGGTTGAGTCGATTGAAAGCAGATCAAGACAGCATTGGGTTGCCTCTAATAAAGATAGCTGGTTCGGCAGCAGGGCAGATGTGAAAGCCAGTTCTCAGAAGCTAGCATATTTTCTTTGTTTTAGCTTGTCATTTCTTTACATTTGTAGGTGCTTTCCTGTTTGAATTTGTAAACTTGTTTGTAAAACTCGTTGTTTTCATTTCAATTGGTGATAATGAAATAAATATGCATGGTTTTGATTAAATCCACTCGTGTTCACTAACTGTTTTTTACAAATGTCCAACGCTTGGTTAAGAAGAATTTAGGGAGGATGACGAAAATGACCGACATGCAACTACCGATATTGTATGCTTTTGAAATAAAACTTGCTGATGATGTACAGGCATTGTTTCAAATCCTTAAACACCGGAGATATAAGGAAGATAATCCCTTGTCAACCCCTTTGAGCCTTGTAGTAGGAGTTTTCTTTCTGAAAACGAAAAACCCTCAATCTTAACCTGGGGCAGGGTAGGTGTTAGCTAATTTGACCGAGCGTCCAAATTGCAAAAGGAGTGTCCGTTCGAGGATCAATCACACCCCTAGAGGTCGTGCCTAAAAGACCACAATGGTTCAATCAAGAGTGGGACAACCACATCATTTCCCAAAGAGTCAGACAACCAGTGTCACACGACTTGTTCAAAAGAAAAATGAAAAAGAATCAAAAGCCCGCTAAGTCAAGAAAACTTCAAAACAAATGACTTAGGCAAAAATGAGGGCATCCCGCTGGACTTAAAAAAAAATCAAAAGAAACTCAAAAGGAGTCAGTCCAGGCAAAAGTTAGGGATATGAAAAGAAAAAGATGAAAAGGATCAAAAGAAAAATCCTCGACGGAAATACGAGTCGTGTGACCTCAAGTGTCAAAGACGAAAAAGTGAGTGGCTGTCACTCCAAAATCCAAAAGTTTCTCGAACTATCACTCCTATCTTTCAACCTCTGAGAGGTGAGCGCTAAGGTCAAATTAGCTGAACGTAGGATGGGAGAACATCAAGGAGAACGGGTGGGTTAAAGTAAACTTTGAGCCTTTATCCTTTCTTTCAAAACCGTGAACCTGACCACGTTACAACCTTCAAAAGTCCTAATTGAAGCAGGTTGTTTCGAAAGCATACTCCGGTAAATGTCGCGTCGATTCTGACTCCTAAAAAGGTTCCTCTTACCATGTTGATGCTGACAAATGTTTTGTGCATCATATGCCATAAACTGTTTTTCCTTTTCCCAGTGAACAGATTGGATGTCAAAGCTGTCATATGTGTTGCATTAATACATCTTTTATGCATAACAACTTTGTTTTACTTGCAAGTAAGCGCTTAACAGCAGAAAAGCTTCCTACAATAGAAAGTATGGTCAAGATAGAATGCAGAATGCCCGAACGTTCCGAGAGCAGGGGCAAGCCATTATTGTGATCCCTAGTCATATCAGCTTTTCGAAGTCAGTTGTTCTGGGGCAATCAGGTTGAGATTTGGTGAATACGTCGTAGTCAGGAGGTACTGCTTTGGATCAACTAATCAGGGGCAAGGTCATTGCAGTCAGGGGCAGACCATCTTAAGCATTCAAAAGTTTGTGCGAGGAGCATTCAAGGTGAAGTATCTCAGAAGATCAGAACGCTGAGGCACGTTATATCAGACCATCGGGGCTCAGATTTGCAGATTTCCTTTCAAGGACTATCCCCACAGAGGTCCCGTAGGCTGAGGCATATCAGAAGCGAAAGGATTGTTGTTCTC
Source organism: Lathyrus sativus (assembly GCA_963859935.3). NCBI lineage: Eukaryota > Viridiplantae > Streptophyta > Magnoliopsida > Fabales > Fabaceae > Lathyrus > Lathyrus sativus. Next base: position 14,450,545 of record OZ012736.1, read on the forward strand.
CGTATCAGCAAGGCCATTCAGGGTTATTCGAGCAGATGCAGTCGATTTTCGAGAGCGAGATGAATGCGGGAAGTCGTGTTACTATCCCTTGACTCTTCACTGAAAGGTTGAGTATTCAGGAAGAATGTTTCCCAGCGTCAGTCGTACCTGACCCAGCAAGATAGCTTAAGAGCTCAAATCCCTGTTTGCGGTTACTATGAGGCCCATCCGTGTTGGCACATCGATTTCCAGATCCGAGCTTCGTCAGTACGCGGGAAGACTCCCTCCATTTTCTACAGCAAAGTCCAATTTGTCATTAGCGTGGATAAGCTATTCCCAGAGGAGTCTAATCATATTCAGCACGTCTGCTATTTTACAACGGAGTTATATTCCCCAGCAGGGTATTACTTCGTCGGGGTGTTCGGTTAAGTCCTCAATATCCCCAGCATGGTTGATTTCACTCTCCCAGCATTTATTTTGCTAGGACGATTCAGTGATATCCGGGTTTATCCCCAGCGAAGTTGGCCTCGCCTTCAGCATTTATTTTGCTGAAATGGTTCTGTACCCAGCTCTCTCCAACAGCTCGAGCATTCGCATATTGCATGCATCATCATATTTGCATCATACTTGCATATCATTGTCAAAATGCGTAGCATTTCCATCCAGGATGGAGCATTACGCTGTAGAAAGATTAAAGCATATGCATGTGCATACGAAGCATAAGTCAGGTTTTCTATCAGCCTCATATGGCGCGTGGATTACTCTGTGATCAGTTCAGAGACGTTTATCCAGCAACAGTATTCAGACGATTCAGCGGATTATTTGTATCTCAGATCATACAGCGATTATGCTTTGATCAGTCAGTCATCTGATGTTGACAAGCTTTTCTTCCCGTCAATTCATATTGACGATGTGTTCCTCCAATGAATGGATTTCTCCGACGTCCTGAGTACGAATGTGGTTTTCTTTCCGTCTATCCATAGACGATGTGAAGTTGCGGGTGGTCACAGTAGGGCTGCCAGGAGGGGTTTCCCCAGGATATGCTTTCCTTACCGTCTATCAGTAGACGATGTGAAGTTTTGGGTTGATTTTCAATGGAGCTCAAAATAGAGCTGTTCTAATAAGTAGCTTTCCTTTCCGTCTGTCAGCAGACGATGTGAAGTTTCGAGCTATTGTTCAGCGGGTTTCTTATTGCCAGATCATACATATGATGAGGTGTTTCCCCAGCGAGTCTTCTCCGGCTATCCTTAGTTGTTGAGGGGTTTCAAAATGATTTTGAATATCGGTTCTCTTTCTGGTTATTGGATGAGATGACGTTTAAGAGGGACTTTTCTGACCATCAATCCCTATTGATGACGAGGCTCTTCGAAGAATGTTCAGTTTGCGTGATCGTTGATTCTTATTGACGACATGATTCTTTAAAAGGTGGTTTTCTTCCCGTTAGTCCATACTGACGATGTGGCCCCTTCAAGGATATTGATCTTTCCATCAATTCCCGTAGACAGAAGGATTCTGAAATTCAAAGGATGATGTTGAATCGCGTTATGGTGTCTTTCCGTCTACCCTTAGACGATGTGAATAATGATTTGTTCATCAATCAGGATGATACCGTCTACCCTTAGACGATGAGAATATTGATTCGTTCATCAATCAGGATGATTCCGTCTACCCTTAGACGATGTGAATAATGATTTGTTCATCAATCAGGATGATACCGTCTACCCTTAGACGATGAGAATATTGATTCGTTCATCAATCAGGATGATACCGTCTACCCTTAGACGATGAGAATATTGATTCGTTCATCAATCAGGATGATTCCGTCTACCCTTAGACGATGTGAATATTGATTTGTTCATCAATCAGGATGATTCCGTCTACCCTTAGACGATGTGAATAATGATTTGTTCATCGATCAGGATGATTCCGTCTACCCTTAGACGATGTGAATATTGATTTGTTCATCAATCAGGATGATTCCGTCTACCCTTAGACGATGTGAATAATGATTTGTTCATCGATCAGGATGATTCCGTCTACCCTTAGACGATGTGAATATTGATTTGTTCATCAATCAGGATGATTCCGTCTACCCTTAGACGATGTGAATAATGATTTGTTCATCGATCAGGATGATGCCGTCTACCCTTAGACGATGAGAATATTGATTTGTTCATCAATCAGGATGATGCCGTCTACCCTTAGACGATGTGAATAATGATTTGTTCATCAATCAGGATGATGCCGTCTACTCTTAGACGATGTGAATAATGATTTGTTCATCAATCAGGATGATGCCGTCTACCCTTAGACGATGTGAGTTTGGAGATTATGATGTCTTTCCGTCTATCATTAGACGAGGTGAGTATTCAATCAAGGTGTCTTCCCGTCCATCTTTGGACGATGTGAGTATATTTCTCTTCCTGCCTATCAGTAGGCAATGTGAAAAAATCAGGTATGTTGTTGCAACCCTCAGGGTTTGTTACATGGGGTATCACAAGTAACGGGTATTCAATCAGGAGTTCTTTATCAGATGATTAATCAGTTTGGTGCCGCAATGACCGGGCTCGGTTTTCTGGACTTTATTCTCCAAGCAGCTTACAGTATATGCTCGCGGTTGGCAAATTTTCGGGTTTTATTTGTATTCAACCGTCTCGTACCTCCGAATGTTTGAAGGCTGAGCGCTCTTCAAACCCTTCAGGTCCAAGTCGCTTGAATAGGGGCAGCTGTTGCACCCTAAAATTTGACCAACCGATTTTCCTATCTGACTCATGGTTTAATTTCATATTCACAGCTCAGATGTATGATTTTTGTACACAAGCAGGGGATATCAGAGTTTACAGCCTGATTTTTGTCTATCAGATATGGCAGACCCAGTCCAGATTATCGGGGTTTTATTTTCGGGAAATTGTGCGCTCCTCGGTGATTTTTCAGTAATTTTGGGGATATTCTGATGCCCGGGGATCTCCGTTCGATTCGATCTGGTCTCGTGCGCTCTTTTACGGGGGTCGTTTGCATTCATCTGCATTTTCAGGGTTTATAGATTTTTCTGGAATTTAAATAGGGTTTTTTGAATATTTTAATGGTTTAATTCTCTTTTTAGGATTTTATAAGAATTTTTAAATCAATTTTAGAATTTTCTATAGATTTTAAATAGGTTTAATTGTTTTTAGATAATGTAGAAAATAATATAGTTTTTCTTTTTAATAATAGATTTTAATAGATATTAAGTGATATTAGGATTTTAATAGAGAATTAGTAGAATTTTGAAGTTAATTAGATCTTAATTGTTTTTAGATTTAATTAGGATAATTAGACTTTTAATCATTTTTAGAGTTTAATTAGATATTAATTGTTTTTTAGGATAATATAGAAATTAGAGCATTAATCTCTTTTTTAATTAGATTTTAATTGATTTTCAGATTTAATTAGGATAATATGAGTTTTAATCATTTTTAGAGTTGATTAGGATTAATCATTGGTTAATTAGATTAATTGGTGTTAATTAGATATAGTGAGGATTAACTGTTTTTTTTAATCTAGTTTTTTTTACAGTTTTTTTTTATTCAGTTCGTTGGGCCCAATTGGGGAGGCCCAGTATGGCTTTCTTTTTTTTGTCCAGAAAAATGGTCCAAAAAGTCCACATTCGTCCAGCAGACTCCAGAAACTTCTGGAAAGTGCCAGCAAACTTCAGAGTAATAAATAAAGCTGACACGTGTTGCGCAGCAGGAGGTCCCACACGTTTCACTGAAATCGCGCCACCCACTCAGAACGGCCCCACTTTCCACTATCTCTCCCTCTCTCTCCACGCCACCACACGTGGCAGGCATGCACACACTCCCTCCACCATAGCCCCCACGTGTCCACACCGTAACCATCATCGGAAGATTCCCACCGGCCGCCGTGCATGTACTCCGGCCGCCACTAACCGTCGCCGGCGAACTCAAACTCTCCAGATTCATCTTCAACCTTTTCATCCCCGATCCTCCTCCTCTTCCCAACATCTAACCCTCATCACCAGAAACCACCGTCGTTTCCAGATTCCGGCCACAAACTCCAGAAACGCCATCAACCTTCATACCTTCATCCAAGATTTTTCCAGAAATCAACCTTCATCAATCATCCACCTCCAACCAAAATTTCCAGAACACTAAACCTTCAAACCTTCATACAACAATTTTTTCCAGAAACTCAATCTTCATCGTCCTCGAGACTTTTTTCCAGAATCCTTCGTTCACCAACATCAATCTTCATCGTCCTCAAGCAACTTTTCCAGAAATCATCTCAGACGATCAATCCTCAAGCAATATCTCCAAAAATCATCCTAAGGCGTTCATCCTTCTTAAGCAAATTTCCAGAAGCTTCGAACCGCGTCCAATCTTCAAGCAAATTTTCCCAGAACGTCATCTTCAAGAGCCATCCCTCAAGTTCATCTTCGCTCCATCTTCGTACGCGACTGAGATCCCGTTCGCTCAAATATCTCCAGGTATGCTTGCCAAAACTCCTTGCATGTTCTTCTTCAGATTAGATCGTGCCTTCAACGATTAGGGTTTTAGTTGATTAATTGATTTAGTGAGTAATTGAGTTAGATCTTGAGTAGTGATTTCGTGTGAGGGATTGAGGTGTTTGGGTGAGGATTTGCTTAGTTTAGGGTTTGTTTGATTGGGTTGCAGAGAAGAGAGAGCGTGAGGGAGAGGATGAAGACGAGAGAGAGCGGCTAGGGTTATGTTGATGAACAGTACCAGAGTGTTTTGGGAAGAAGGTAGTTTTGACTAGAGTAACTGGATTAGGGTTCATTCAGATTGGGGTTGGGTTGGGCTAAGCCCAAAAGCGTGTTTCTGAACGCACACCCCCCAATTGCTCAATTCCACCCCCCTGGCCGTGTGAAATCTGGATGATGGATATGGGCCTTAGGCCTTATTTACTATCAACACCCCCTGGGCGTAAGCCCATTGAGATAACAACTAAGAAACTGCTAGCGCTGCACCCCCCCTGCGCTCAGTTCTGTTTTCTTGTTTTTTTTTTCTGGATAATAACCTGGGCCCTGCGCCCTTTGCTTCTGGCACCCCCCATCAGGGCCCAATTGTGGATAAATAACCTGAATGCTTGCTGTTTAGACCCCCCATGTCATCTTCTTTTGCTTTGATTTCTTTTATATTTTCATACATGTAAATAAATCATAATAAATGTAAATAATGGTTTTTTTTCAATAATTCTTTTTTCATCCATTTCATGAAATTGTTAAGAAAATTAAATAAAAATAAAAAAGTCATTTTATTTTTATTTCCTATTTTTGTGCATATTTTCCAATTAATTGATTTTGTTTAATATCTTCAATGCATGCATATCATTAGAAAATTCATAAAAAATGGTAGATTTAGTCAAATAATTCCGTTCTTTTTTCTGTAGACTCGTGATTCAGTGTAGAATTTTATAGTGCAGAAAACATTGGCTTAATCATGCATTTTCATTTTAATTGCATTTTTTCATTATTATTGATGTTGAATAATTGGTCTGTAGATATGTCTGTTTTGTTGATTTTAGTTTCTTTCATCTGGTGTTGAATTTTGTTCTGATTTTTTAGTATGCTGTCCTAGAGCCATGTAGGTTTCCCAGTAGATTTTTGATAGATTTTTGTAGAGTATTCTGATAGGATTTGTCTGAGCCTGAAAATAGGAGAAGTCTTGATGACTTCTGACTTTGAAGTTCAACTGCGGTTGAACTTCAGAGATAGTCTCCTGTGGTTTCTTGGCTTGTGGGTTCTTCTTGAAGGTGGGAGCTGATGGAGGTCTTGTTGGAGCTTGCAAGGATGCATTGGATTGAGGCTTAGTCTAGGAGCTTGTTGTCTGTTTGTGAGGTTCGAGATCCTGGAGTTTGAAGGGAGTTTATGGTACTTTCCTGAGGAAGGCACTATGAATGACTTTCATCCTTCCTTCTCGCCTCTTTCGTAAGTATCCAATGATGTCGGAGCCGACTTGTGAGTTTAATTTCTCCTGAGGAGGGATGTAAACTGATCACATGTTGTTGAGCCACATGGGATACGATTCCTAAGTGGAAGCCCCCTAGTACTTTCCTGAGGAAGGTCCTATGGGTCTATTCACTTAGTTCCACTAGTTTATCTAGGTCTTCTCAAGTATCCAGTGATGTTGGAGCCAACTTGTGAGTTTAATTCCTCCTGAGGAGGAATGTAAACTGATCACAGTTGTTGAGCCACGTAGGATATGATTCCTAAGTGTCAGCCTCCTAGTACTTTCCTGAGGAAGGTCCTATGAGTCTGCCCACTTAGTTCCCTTAGTGCATATAGGTTCTTTCCCAAGTATCCCGTGACGCCGGAGCCTTCATGTGAGTTTAATTTCTCCTGAGGAGGAATGTAAACTGATCACAGTTGTCGAGCCGCATAGGATATGACTCCTGAGTAGTAACCTCCTGGTACTTTCCTGAGGAAGGCACCATGGGCTTGTCTGCTTAGCTTCCTTTCTCTGGTAAGCTTATTCTGAAGCTTGGAGACTGGGATTGATTCCTCTTGCTTAGGTTTTGATTAGAGTTGTTGCTTAGATCCCTGCTTAGGGTATTGTATAGAGTTCTGTTTAGAGATAGATTAGGAGTTGTCTCAGGTTTGTTAGAGGCCCTGCTCAGGGTTAGTCTCTTTGTGTTGTTTGACTTGTGTGATATTGTGTTGCATTAGACTTAGGTATTCATATAGTTCTGAATAAGTGCATCCTAGAAGTAGACTGTGTGTGCATAAGAAGTTGAGGTGGTCCTCCTTCTGCTTGTTTGTTATTGCGTGGCTTTGCTTGTTGGTATTTGGTAGAGCTGAGCTCCCTTGCCTTTGTGGTTTGCGGCCTCTGTGCCTTGTTTGTTTAGTTGTTGCATTCATGCATATTTTCAGTATTCATTTACGTTGCAGTTTCTTGTTTGTGGTTTAATCCTGTTGCCATGATCCCTTAGGAGCTCTGACTTCTCCGCTGCGGAGTTGTTATGATAGACATTAGGACTGTCAACCAGGTGTGATAGCAGTAGGTAGATTCCCTTGTTTCTCAGATATAGTTCTAGGGTTTCCCTTTCCTTTCTGTAGGAGCTTTTGAGTAGCTTGATCCGTAGTTAGCTGAACTACAGCTGCTCTGATTCTTCGTTCCAGACGAAGATATGTAGGCATAGGATGCGATATCCTAGCGAGCACACTAACGACTAACCTTTGTTCTCTCGCGGCTGTGCGATCGAGACTTTCCCGCTAACGACTAATTGTTTCCCTTTCTCTTGCCCGAGCGCACTTGAGACCAGATCGTAGTTGTAGGTTCCCGAGCCTTTAGGACCAGTTTGTTTTCTCACTGCTGTGTGAGAACCCCTGTTTACCCGTAGTTAGCCGAACTACGTTTGCTCTGATCTTTCATTTCAGATGAAAGTACGTAGGCACAGGACGCGATGTCCTGGCGAGCAACCTTTCCCCCGTTTAGACGTAGGAAGTCGAACTACGTTGACTCTGACTTTCCCATTGCACGAGGGAATACGTAGGCCCAGAACACCGTATGTTCTGTCGAGTCCTGTCCTTTTATTTTCTTTTCAGACCAACCAGTAGCGTAGATAGATAATACACCCTTTTACCTATAAACACCAAGCGTGGATCCCATCGAGTACGATGGACGTGAGGGGTGCTAATACCTTCCCCTTGCGTAACCGACTCCCGAATCCAGGTTTTGGTTGCGATGACCATACCTTTTCCCGTCTTTGCGAGGTTTACTTCGAGCGTTTCCTTTCCCGCTCCGAGGGATAAATAACGCACGGTGGCGACTCTCCTGTCAAGCCGGCGCCGATTTTCGCAGTAGCGACACACGTCTTTGTTGTTCCTGATCGGCGTCATTACGTAAAAAATTGTACCATCCTCTTCATTAAGTAATGGATGACGATAAATAATCTCCTCAACGCATCGTTCTAATTTTTTTCCATTCTATCTTTGAAATGAAAAAAATCAGAATTGACATGAATTTTGAATGCGTAAGTATCTGTGTTGCCGAAGGAGAATCCAACAGTACTATTTGTCGAAACAATACCATTAAAGTGGCAGGTAACTATTATATTTCTTTGAGCCATATTTGATGTGAAAACTCTATGATTTTGTTAATGGAATGTGGAGTGATGATACAAACAATATATAATACACACATATAATGCAAAGAAAAGAAAGCTAGTGTGAGCTCGTCCACTCAAACGACGAGCATGGTCCTCCTTAGTAGTTGCTCGCCCAACTAAATGGCGAGCATGCTCTTGTCACGCAGCAACTCGTCCACCCAAGTGGCGAGTACATGAAGGTTGCAGAAAAATGTTCTCCATGCAAGGTACATTGTGTAAGACCTACGTAGTAGCCTTGCATGCATTCCATACAATTAACCATTACCAATGTCATGCAGAACTCAGTGTAATGTCACTTCTATTTGTCACATTTACACTTCAAACATTTTTACTTCATCTATAAATTCATTTTTACTTCAAACATTTTTCTACAAACATTTTTACTTCTGTCATAAAACACTATAGCAACAACACACACTCAAGCATTTCTCCAAATTTTTTTACACTCTATCAAAATGTCTTTGTTGTGAATAGGCGATGAACATCGTGGAACACAATTAAACATTCAAGCTAGTGTAAATTTTCCTATACTATTTTATGTAATAATTTTATAATTTTTGTGTTCAATATTATTTCATTTCTTTTCAGACTAAGGCAAGGTTTTGAGTGCATTCTCATGCTCCCATTCAAGCAAGTGCGAGAATAATCCCATATATAGAAATAGCAAATTTTGCTAATATCGCAAAAATAAATAGTCTCAAAATTGACTCCAGCCTAGTTGTAGCTCTGTTAGAGAAATGGAGATCAGAAACACACATGTTTCATTTCCCAACAGGTGAATGCACGATAACGTTGGAGTATGTGAATATGTTACTTGATCTCCGAGTTGATGGAAAGCTATCAACGGTCCTACCGAAGTAACAAATGATTTTTACATGGAGAACTTAGGGGTGAAACCTACCGAAGCGGAAAAAAACAGGGGTTCTGTTAGGATTACGTGGCTAGAGAATTTATACAAGTTTTAAAAAATAACTTTGCCCCAACTCAAGAACATACTATTTTACAAGCTAAAATTTATATTTTACTTGTAATTGTTACTATTTTGTTTTTCGACAAGAGTCAAAATCTTTTGCATTCTTTTTGGATTTCTTTCATAGGGGGTCTAGAAAAATGCAACACCTTTAGTTGGGGTTCTGCATGTCTTACAGAACTGTACAGAGAAATGTGCAAGGCCGCAGTCAAAGATGTCAGGAGCATGAATGATTTTGTTTTTCTACTCGCTTCTTGGACATTCATGCGCATTTGTTTGCTCCTGTACATTGCAATCTTCATATCCATACACTCAAAGGTATTAATAAATTAAACACACACACACACACACACACACACACACACACACACACACACACACACACACACACACACACACACACACACACACACACACACACACACACACACACACACACACACACACACACACACACACACACACACACATATATATATATATATATATATATATTGGTGTTTTAGATTTTTTATTGTGCTTTTTTGGAAGAAAAATACGGAGTCAATATGAATGAATTTTAGTTTTAAAAGTTTCAGAAGGAAGATATGTGTCTCGTTAAAAAAAAAAGTAAAGAATGTGTATCAAAGTAGTGTTTACTTTTTTTCAATGTTGAACGACTGTTTGATGAAGGAGGTTTGTGATAACTTTTACAATAGAGGGTTGTGAGTTACATTTGCACTGAATTTAGGAGAGGTTAGAGTAATTTCTCTCTTATTTAAATTAATGTTAGTTTTCTTCCGATAGAATACTGTGAAGACAAATGAAACTTATGAAATGGCGGAGAGGATGTTAATCTCAGAACTTCTCTTTGTATTTCAAATGTCTTAATTTGATGTGTTTACATTCTGTTTTTATATAGAGATTACAAGATAGAGAATATTAAATGCTATGACAATTAACGCTAGTGGGTCCCTAGGAATTATTTGGCTGCCCAAGAGCATCTGACTTTTGCACTACCTCATACTGATTTGAATTTAACTAACAAAACTCCCCCTTAAATTCAAATGTTCCTTCGATCCATCATACCCAACATCTTCTTTCCTCTGTCGAACAGCTCTTTCGATAGTGGTTTTGTGAGGATATCTGCTGCTTGATCTTTGCTTGCAACATGCTTCAGTTCGACGCTTCCTTCCTTCACATGTTCTCGGATGAAATGAAATCTGACATCAATATATTTGCTTCTTTCGTGGTTCACTGGGTTCTTTGCTAGTTCGATCGCTGATTTGTTATCCACTCGAATTATTGTTGCATCTTCTTGTTTCGACTCCATTTTGCCCAACAGTCTTCTTAGCCAAATTGCATGACACATACACCATGATGCTGTGACATATTCTGCTTCACACGTCGAAAGAGTCACAATTGGTTGCTTCCTCGAAAGCCAAGTGAAAGCAGTATTTCCCATAAAGAAAACATATCCTGAGGTACTCTTTCGATCATCAACGTCTCCACACCAATCACTGTCAGAATATCCAGATAGCTTGTAGTCTTCTCCTTTCGAATAAAACATTCCAAGTGACACAGTTCCTTGGACGTATCGAAGTATTCTCTTCAAAGCTTTCCAATGCGTATAAACTGGCTCTTCCATAAATCGACTCACTATTCCCACACTTAGTGAAAGATCAGGTCTTGTGCATGTGAGGTAACAAAGGCTTCCAACCAGGCTTCGAAATTTGTTTGCTTCGACACGCTCTCCCCCATCAAATTTCGAAAGCTTTGCTTCAGGCTCCATTGGTGTTGAAATTAGATTGCAGCTATCCATGTTGAATCTCTTTAGGATGTCTTTGGCATACTTCTCATGAGAGACAAAGATACCATCATCTTCTTGTCGAACCTCCAGACCAAGAAAGTACTTCATCAGACCTAAGTCTGTCATCTCAAATTCCTGTGTCATTGCACCTTTAAACTCTTCTATGAATCGATCATTGTTGCCCAAGAAAATCAGATCATCAACATAGAGGGAAACTAATAGCATTTTCTCTTTATCTTTCTTCACATACACAACATGTTCATAGGGACACTGCTGAAAACCATTCTCCTTGAAGTATGTATCGATTCTGGTGTTCCACGCTCTCGGCGCTTGCTTCAGCCCATAAAGTGCTTTCTTCAACTTTAGCACTTTTCCTTCGCTTTCGACCTTCATGTACCCAGGTGGTTGTTCGACATATACTTCTTCTTCGAGCACACCATTCAGAAATGCTGACTTGACATCCATCTAATATATTGGACATTCGAATTGAGCTGCATGAGATATGAGTAATCGAATCGTTTCCATCCTTGCAACATGCGCAAATACTTCATCATAATCGATCCCTGCTTTCTGCTTATAGCCTTTCGCTACCAGTCTTGCTTTGTATCTTTCGATTTCACCTTCAACATTCATCTTCTTCTTAAACACCCATTTTACTCCAATGGTTTGACTTCCTTTGGGTAACTCTGCCAGTTCCCAAGTATTGTTTCTTTCGATGGCTTTGATTTCTTCATTCATGGATTTCTTCCAGTTCCGATCTCTCACTGCTTCTTCGAAACTGACATCTTCAGTGTCTGCCAGCAAGCATACAAGATGTACTTCCTCTGTGTTTTCATACAGGTCTTTTAGGCTTCACAATCTGGGTTGAGAGGGCTCACTTTCATCATCAGAGTTTTCAAGTTCTGTCGAAGTGCTTAATGGTAAAGCAGTTGGTGATTCTTCGGTTTCGACAACTACCTCTTTCGAATTGTTCCGGTCCCATCTGCTTGCTTCGTTCACACGAACATCTCTGGTTACTATCACCTTCTTGTTTATTGGGTCGAAGAGTCTATAGCCTTTCGTTTTTTCATCATACCCGATGAGTATGTACTTCTATCTTTTGTCTTCCAGCTTCGTTCTCTTCTGATCTGGCACATGTGCATAAGCCACATTTCCAAATACTTTAAAATGAGATACTGTTGGCTTCTGTCCATTCCAAGCTTCTTGAGGTGTTAAGTCTCCTAGCTTCGAATGTGGACATCTGTTCTGAACATAAATTGCACATTGCACAGCTTCTGCCCAAAATTCCTTCGACATGTTCTTACTCTTAAGCATTAATCGAACCATGTCAAGGACTGTTCGATTCTTCCTTTCAGCTACTCCATTTTGTTGAGGTGAGTACGCTGCAGTCATAAATCTCCTTATGCCTTGTTCTTCGCAGTACTTCATGAAGGATGTCGAAGTATACTCTCCACCTCTGTCTGATCGAAGGGTTTTGATGCTTCTGTCAATTGCTTTCTCCACCTTCACCTTAAATTTCTTAAACGTTTCGAATGCCTCTGATTTTTCTTTCAGAAAGTACACCCAAGTCTTCCTTGAATAGTCATCAATGAAAGAAATGAAGTACTTCTTGCCACTGAAAGATTCCGGAGTGATTGGACCACATATGTCAGTGTGAATCAGTTCCAAAATGTGTTTAGCCTGATACTCTGCCTTCTTTTGAAATGATGTTCTTGTTTGTTTACCAAACACACAGTCTTCACAAAATTTTCCATCGAACTCGACATCTGGCAGTCCATGCACCATATTCTTCTTCGCCAATCTTCTTAGCCCATCTTGATGCAAATGACCAAAACGCAAGTGCCACAGAGATGCTTGGTCTTCGACATTAACATGCAAGCATTTTTCTCGAATGTTTTTCAGATTCAGCTTATACATTCGATTCTTTCCCATCTCGACTAGAGCAACTAGATGTCCTGTCTTATCTTTCAACTGTAGGTTTCGATCTTCCATGAGTATCGAATACCCCTTCTCTGTAAGTTGTCCCAAACTCAGAATGTTTTGCTTTGAGATTTGGTACATAGTACACCCCTTCGATTGATCCTACTACGTTATTCTTCTGCAAGAAACATATTGTTCCTTTTCCTTCGACATTTACCTTCGAGGCATCTCCAAATGAAACATGTCCATCTTCCACACTCTTCATTTCTTTGAATAAGTGTTTGTGACCACACATGTGATTTCTTGCACCTGAGTCAAGGTACCACAGTATGTCACACTCTGCATCTTCCTCCTTCTGAGCCATCAACAAGACTCCTTCATTCGATTCTGATTCTAAGGCAAAATTCGTTGTTTCTTCAACTCTTCTTCTCGATCGACAGTCTCTTGCAAGATGTCCCATCTTTCCACAGTTGTGGCAACTGTAGGAGTTACAGTCCTTCGCGTAATGTCCCTGTTTGTTACACTTGTAGCATTCGACATTGTTGTAATTCGACCCGCCACCTCTTTGACCTCGTCCTCTACCGCGCCAGTTTTGTTGACTTGACTGTCCTCTGTCGAAGTTATTGTTTTGATAGCTTCGACCACCATCCCGTCCTCCATGGCCACGTCCTCTCCCACGCCAATTTTGAGAGAAGAGTGCCTTTCCTTCTTTGTTAGATTCTGCTTCCTCAACTGCCTCCTCTTTCTTCTTTTATTTTTGTTGCTCATGGGCTTCGAGTGACCCAGCAACTTCTTCAACAGTGATTGTCGAAAGGTCCTTCGCTTCTTCTATGGCACACACAATATTTTCGAATTTGTCTGTTAAAGATCTCAGTATCTTTTCTACAATTCGAGCATCTGTCATTACTTCTCCATTTTGATTTAGCTGGTTTGCAACAATCTGCACACGCGTAATATAGTCAGACATGGACTCTGTCTCCTTCATTTTCATCCTCTCCATTTCTCCTCGAAGAGTTTGCAAACGAACTTGCTTAACTCTGTCAGCTCCTTTGAACGCTTTCTCTAGCGTATCCCATGCTTCTTTCGATGTCGTCGAACCAACAATCTTTTCGAAGGTTGATTCGTCCACTGCTCTAAACAACATGTATAATGTTGTTTTGTCTTTCGACCGCGTCTCTTTCAACGCCTTGTTCTGGGCAGCTGTAAACCCAGTTATGTTTGCTGGTTCTTCAAGCTCATCGCTTGTCACTTCCCATACATCCAATGAACCCAGAAGCGCCTTCATCTGGATGCTCCAATTCTCATAATTGGATTTTGATAGCCGTGGCAGTGGCATTTGACTCGTCAGGCTCGCCATGAGCTCTGATACCAAATTGAAGACAAATGAAACTTATGAAATGGCGGAGAGGATGTTAATCTCAGAACTTCTCTTTGTATTTCAAATGTCTTAATTTGATGTGTTTACATTTTGTTTTTATATAGAGATTACAAGATAGAGAATATTAAATGCTATGACAATTAACGCCAGTAGGTCCCTAGGAATTATTTGGCTGCCCAAAAGCATCTGACTTTTGCGCTCCCTCATACTGATTTGAATTTAACTAACATACTGATTTGAATTTAACTAACATACTGAGCATAAAAATGTGAGAAGGAGTGTTATGCAATAAGCTATAAGCTCAAGTAGCATTTGAAAAAAATGATATAAGCCCTTGAGTGAATGACTGTTTCTAAACTACTCTACTATAAGAATTTGTATTTTATAAATCATCTGCTATAAACTAGCAGTTTGGCCTTAATAAATACAGCCTAATACATGATAACAACAATATAATGTTCTTTTGTTAATAGAATGATTATTTTTACGAGAAAAGTTATATAAATGAGCTGCTTATCATTTGTATGGGTGAGAGGCTCTAGCTTGTAAACACATTTTTAGATTATATTATATACAATGTGTGACTCTTAACTTGCATAGACATTAATAAGAGTTGTTATACCGCCACGTCGCTTTATTGTTAGCATTTTCCATCTATTATGCATTTTAGGTACTGGGTATATGTACTCATTATTTTTCTATTTTTATTTTTTTAAATTTTGATTATTTTATTTTAAAATCCGAAATTTTAATTCTTATATATATATATATATATATATATTTTTTTTTTTTTGAATTTTAGTCTACTTATTTTAAAATTCAAAATTTTAATCCTTCTAAACCAAAATTAAAATAATAAAACCAGTTGAAAATGGAGGTGGTTTTGGTGGGGGATCTTATGGTTCCGTTGCTCGGATCTCCTCCGATAATCTGTTTCATCATTTTGCTACAAAAGTAAAAAAAGACATGTTGGTTTTAAGACGTGTTAAGACTTTTTTCTTCTGTGATTTCTTGTCAATTTCAAAGAGGTAAAACAATTATCAGAGATACTTATTTTCTTTCTTTCACTTTTTTTCCAATAAAATAAATAGAGATAAAATCTTTTTTTTTCTCAATTTTTGTTTGCATTTTTTTAATTTCTGTTTCAATATTACTTTTTGAGGAAATTAGAATTTTTAATCAATGTGAAATTTGAGTTTTTTTTTTAATACATCTCTTCATTTTTAATGCTATTGAGTTTGATGCGTGGATGTAAACGGTGGGTGATCCGAATTATTGATATATGAGATATGATTTGTGGTCTAAATCGATAGACTCGTGATATTATAATAGAATTAGAGTTTGATCTAATCTAATCCTATAAAATCTGTTGATAAAGTGAGAATGTCATTTTATATAAATCTTTTGTATTTTTAATCAATTTGAGACTTAAATTTATTTTAATATTTTAATACGTTTTTGAGTTTCTTTAATAAATCAATTTTTTCATATAACTTTTGAGAGAAAGACAAACGATTTGGATTTTATCTTCAAATCATTTATGAATTCTTTCTAAGTTAAAAAAAAATCATTCATAGATTTTTGAAGCAGCTTTAATTTGTGAAATATTTTTACAGATTCTGAGTAAGTAATTGAGTTTGGTGTTGATTGTTGTAGTAGCTTGGACATCCATAAATTTATGTTTAATTTTTTAAACTATTTTGTAATTTATATTTGTAGTATTTATATTTATATTTAATTAAACTCTTATTAGTGTTTAAAACTTATAAATTTATTATTTTTTGGGTAATGTTAACTTGTGCTCTTGGGGCACATGTTAAGAACTAAATTAAGAAATATCATCTTGAAAATTGTGTACAAATTTAAATTAAAGTATAAAAATAATTTTTAAATTGTTTTTTCTAATATAAATTTACTAAAAATAGTTTTCTTAACATGTACTTCAAAGACACAAGTTAACATTACCCTTATTCTTTATTGATGTTTTATAATATAGTCTTATTTAATCATTATATATAAAAAAATTAAAGGGTATTCATAGCTATGTCAACTAGATAAGAAATGTAAAGAGAATGCTTTCTCATTTCCTACTTTATGGACTCTTATATTAAGAAATTACTTCTTTAAAAATACATCTGACAGTTGAATTTTCAATGGAGTAGTTGCACAAACTTTTATAAAAATGAGTACTTCTTTTATAAATGATTAACTTTAATTTTCAAAATTTCATGCCAACGTCTCCACCTAACGTGGGACCCATTTTACTCCCCCATATTTACTTTTGATTCTCTCTTATCCCCTCAAATCCTTCCCAAAATTTATCTTCAATTACAACCACAGATCCAACATCTCATCCACTTCCCCCACCACATTAATGCACCTACCCACTTTTAATCCGCCTCATAAATTTGTGATTATCTCTCTCTCTTAAAATAAAAATATCTGAGAATCACTTTTCTCAAGTCTTGCTTATAAGTATTTAGTAGTAAACTTGTAAAGAAGAGAAGGAGTTAGTAACCACCCTAAATTTTCTTGGCAATACTCGTTGATCGTCATATAATGTTGTCTCATGGAGGAGCAAAAGCCAATAACCTCGAGGTTATTTTCCTTCCTATTTTTATTACAAGTCACACCATCCCAATGATCGACATGGCAAGGATATTTGCCATGCATGGTGTAAACATCACCATATTCACCACAGCAGGGAACACCGGAATTTTTCAGAAATGCATCGAGCGTGACATCAGCCATGGTCGATGCATAAAAATGCAGATCTTGGAATTCCCAGCCAAACAAGTCGGGCTTCCGGTAGGATTAGAAACCGTCAACGCTAATACTCCTTATGAGACAGCCATAAAAATCCTTGAGGGGTGTCAACTTCTACGACCACAAATAGAGAATTACTTGTTTGACAAGTTATTTGAAGTTGATTGCATAGTTAGTGACATGTTTTACACTTGGAGCGTCGAAACAGCAGCCAAGTTAGGCGTTCCAAGATTTGTATTCTGTCCTTCAAGTATTTTTTCTCGTTGTGCAGAGCTCTCGTTTATGCAACATACAGCTCACACCGAAGGGAAGTCTGAATATGAAAAAGTCATGATCGTAGGGTTGCCCCATAAGTTGGAGATAGCTAGAATGCAATTAGCAGATTGGTTAGCAAAGCCAACTGAGTTTAGATCCATAATGAAGGTAATCACTTTTATTAATTCAAATTTTAATTCATAATTAAGTACTAAGATGTTGTGCTAATTACCGATGATTTGTTATGAAGGTGGTCGATGATTCAACTAAAAGTAGCTATGGTGCAGTATTCAATAGCTTTTATGATTTGGAGGGTGCTTATGAGGAGCATTACAAGACTGTGTTTGGGACAAAGTGTTGGAGCTTAGGACCGGTTTCATTTTGGGCAAACCAAGATCTATCTGATAAGGCAGAAAGAGGAGACGAAAAAGTAGAAGAAGGAGATGTTTTGCTTCAATGGCTTAACTCAAAGAAAGAGAATTCTGTTATCTATGTGAGTTTTGGTAGCATAAATAAGTTTCTAACATCTCAACTTATTGAAATTGCCCACGCACTTGAAGCTTCAACACATGATTTCGTTTGGGTGGTTGGTAAAAATAGTGATGTTGGAGGCAGTGAAGGGGAAGAAGGTTTTATGAAAGAGTTTGAGAAGAGAGTGAAAGAAAGCAATCAAGGGTATTTGATATGGGGATGGGCCCCACAATTGTTGATACTTGAAAACAAAGCCATTGGAGGCATTGTGACTCATTGTGGTTGGAACACAACAATGGAAAGCATTAATGTTGGGTTGCCAATGGTGACTTGGCCTTTGTTTGCGGAACAATTTTTTCATGAGAAACTACTGGTTGAAGTATTGGGGGTTGGGGTATCAGTTGGAGTTAGAAAATGGAGAGAATGGGATGACATGGGGAATGATGTTGTGAAAAGGGAAGATATTGGAAAGGCTGTTGGTTTGGTGATGGGAAATGGAAAAGAAGCTAATGAGATGAGATCAAGAGCCAAAGCTTTGAGTGAGGATTCAAAGAAAGCTATACTTGTTGGTGGGTCTTCTCATACCAATTTGATGCAAATCATTGAAGAGCTTGAGTCTCTTAAACTTCAAAGGCTTAATGGTGGCATGTGAAGGAAATGATCACCCTTTTCCCTTCTTTCTATTTCTCTAAATAATAATCACATTTTGAAGAAAAGAATGTGAAATGTTGTTATAATGTCTTTTAACTAGATTAATTGAACGAACGATTTCTTGTTGTTTCTAATTTATTGCATAGATTTATAACAAGAAAAATATTACTTTAATAGAGAGTAGACTGAAAAAGACGAGTTTGGTGAATCACTTTCACACACATGTATCTTCTGCGAATCTCAAGCTTATTTTCCAAAATATGTAAACAATGATTTATTTTAAAATTGTTGAATTTTGACTCCAATTTCGAATCTTCTCTTATGTTATATTATTCTCTATCATCTTTTTATTTTAAACTCAATCTCATAAATTCAAAATCATAAACTGCTTCAATGTTAACTGATTTTTGTTTATCTCATTTTCTGTTAAAATCAATCTATTAGTTGAATATTGTTTCACAGACCCAATTGGAATGTAGAAATATAGAGAGCTAGTTTGTTAGTTTTTAGTGCTGAGCTCCATAGTGAGAAAGTTTAAAATCAATCTATTACTTGAATATTTTTAGAAAGATTTTTTATTTTATTTTCAATTATGCGCGGACATTTGAGAATAAATGATAATATGTTTTTTTATTCAACGTGATTTATTTTGTTCAAGAGTGGATATGCTATAGATTTGTTTGTGAAAATCTAATAGACCAGCTTACCAAATTGGTTAAGAGAGAAAATATATTATCATCACATGGACTTGTATTAAATGTTTTGTTGATTATGAAACATGGGTTTCTTGATTATGTTCAATTATGTTATATGTTATTTTCTATCATTCTTTAAGAGATAAATTTGTGTTTTTCTTTCGTGAAATTTATCACGTTCTTAGTGATGAAGAATTACAAACATTTGAGAAAGTGTGTGAATGAAAGAAAGAGAATCTCAAATTTACGAAAAGTTTGAGTTGAAATTCACGGATAGTATTAGAGCGGATAGTATTAGAAAAAAAAAGATATGAGCTATGGATAGTTTAGATAAGATTGACGTGTGGTATTGACTAATTATTAATGAATTTTCTTTTACTAGGCTCTACTTTCCAATCGTACATGATAATTGCACCGAATGAGTTGAACATTTATTGTGTCTTTTATTTATTACTTTATTCAATCATTCATCTATTATCTTAGACTATACTGTCTCACATATTAAATCAACATTATGTGCGACATATTGTCTATGATTAAACAAAATTTTATTTGACATGTGAGCATAACACCCTATTTTGTTTGGGTGTTTTCTAGTGTGACTAACCTTTTCTATTTAAGATGGAAAATATATAAAAAAAAGAGGATTTGTTAACCGTCCACTAATTCTTGATGGAACAAATTATGACTACTTAATGAATCACATGATTTCTTTTCACAAGTCCACGAACAACAAGACCTGTAAGTTTGTTACCAATGGATGAACACCTCCTACTATCAAAGCTGGCGATGGTTCTAAATATTTGAAACATGAAAAGGATTGTGAACCTGCTGAAGATGAAGTTATCAATGGAAATTTTTGTGCTCTTAATGTTATTTACAATGGAGTTTATAAGAACAGTTTCAAGATTCTTTACACTTGTATTAGTGCTAAAGAGGTATGGAAAACTCTTTAAGTGGATTATGAGAGAACTTTCAAAGTTCGGATGCCAAGGCTTCAACTCATCATTACCAAATTTAAAAACATGAAGATGTTTGAGGAGGAAACTATTGTTGAGTTTAATCTGTTAGACATGTGACTTCATACACAATAGAGGGTGAATTTTAGGGGTTTGAAAAAACTTTGGTTTAAAACAAAATCATTTGTAAAAAAAGAGATTGAAAAAATTTGGATTAAATACGCAGCAAAAAACCAAAGGAAAGAAAAATACTGGAAAGTAAAAGAGTTAAGGAAAGTGAAATAACATTAGAGAATTATATATATATTCGGCTAAGAAGATCTACTCATGTCCCCAAGAATTGTTCTTGAGAGTATCCAGTAGACCTGAGAGTTTATAGAAGGTTGTGCCCACGATCCCCCTTATATAAGGAAATGAAGTTTTCATGTTAACTTCTAAATAAACAACGAACATGGCTTAAAGTGGTTAGTCTTCAAACCAAACAGAGATTTTGCACAGGCTGATCTCGAACCAAGATAGATTTTTCAGTTGGTTATCCTTCGAACCAAACTGGGGTTTTACACACAATAACCACAAGTCGAGCTGAGATTTTTACATAGATGATCTCGAACCTACTTAGTTTTTAACCAATCTAACCTCATAAACCAACAAAGATTTTAATCGGGCTGATCTCAAACCTACTGAGCTTTTACACCAGGCTAAACTATAAAACCAAGAGATATTTTAATCAGAATAATCTCGAATCGATAGAGCTTTTAATTGAGCCGAGTTTAAGAATCGTTGTAGATATTTTCATTGGCTAGTCTTCACGAACCAAAGGAAAACTTTTTCTTCAATAGCGGAGCCCACAAACCGAATGGAAACTTCATAAGACAATTCTCAAACACAAACAAGAGCTTTTAATTGATTTAGCTCACAACCAAAAACATCAACGTCCTATGGAATAATTATTTACACAAGAGAAATATACACTTAGTAAATTTATAATTTTCCCTCACCAAGAACAAATATCCTCACTTAGACGCAATAACACTCTTAAAGCACTATGACTAAAACATATGAGGAAATATGAGAGATTTAGATAGATTATGAGAGAAATGAAAAGTAAATATTTTTCACGTTTTTTGGATATGAAAAAGTGATTGGAAAACTCTCTATTTACAAACCAAGGTGTGGTATAAATTTGAAAATAATCCATGGGCCTATTCAATGTCCTAATGGTTTAGGCTAGTCAATTAGGCAACCTAAATAATCGATTGCTAAGACCACAAATGAAAGATTTTGATATAAAGTTATTACCAATCATTAAGATATTGTACCAATCAATTTTAGACTCAACCAAACATGATCTATTCAACTAGGCATGTAGTATAATCGACTAGGCAGTTAGAAAAATTCCATGAACCAATCAAACATTATCCTAATCATCTAGCTAGGCCTAACAAACATTTTGTTGGTGATTTAATAAAAAATATGGGCTTCTAAAGAGTTTTAAGTGACTTCAAGAACAATATGGGGGTGATTTGTGGTATTTATAATTTACAATTAATTTAATGGTTTTGTTACTTAAACAACAAAATGTGGTAGTATTCATTAAGATCAGAGTAAAATGAGAAGCATAATGTAAAGCAATAAAGTAAATTAAAAAAATAAAGAGATAAAGGGTTTAGAAATATTGCCTTAGTGATTCATCCAAGTTCGGCCGAACGTTACTCCTGTCTCCAAGAGACCTGAAGGAATTTAAGAGGGGTTTAAAAAAATAATTTTAGCGGAACAATCTCGATGAACGAATATTGATAAAACCTTTAATCAAAAATCAAATACAAAATAATGATTATGAATCACTTTTTGAAGCGTGCTTTAACTTTAATCACAAACGTGTAAAATATTATCGTCTCTACAAAATCCACGCTATTACAAAGTTGAACGTGGTGTTAGCTTTTTCTTTTTCTAAGACTGATAGCCATTAGAATTGCAAGGGAAAAATCTTCTCTATTTAGAGAGCTAATAAAATCTTAATGCTCTTATTTTGGTCTTTTTAAAAATAAGCTCAATCATATTTAATTAAACACTTTAATTAAATAAAATATTATTTATATTTAATTAAAATATTTTAATAAAATAAAATAAAATATTAATTAAACTAAATCATATTTAATTTAATTAACTATCAATACTCATTTGTTTAACTAAATTATATTTAATCAAAAACATTATATATGTGTTATCATATCAAATTAATTTAAATACTATTAACACATAATTAAGTTAAATCTTATTTAATTTAATAATTCATTCCACTATCAATACTCTAGGCGTGTGACCCCTTAGTTTCTCGTAACGTTGACAATAATATTACATAACTTGTTTAACATTATAAATAATGAGTGGTATCTAGCAACACATAACTACTACCCAAGTGACGAGAACAAATATGCTCAACGTCTCATATTGACTTATTTGAGAATGACCATGTATTTTACAGTCATACTCGATCAAAAGGACCCACATATATTACTCATGTATAGGTAGGAATGATGAATCTCATCTAGGTCACTCATGTCTCTTAGCATGATTTGTGGAGTACCCATCAACCATTTTTATAGTCATCATGTTACAGACAATGTTTGACTGACAATAAAATACTCAACTCCACATCTAGGATTCATAGTTATTTCAGATCGAAAGATGGTATACACCATTATCATTATGAGAATAACTTATGACACTTACATAATAAACTAAGTAGTATTATCATGATGAGTCAATCCAATATAAATATTACTCCTAATATTTATACATATGTGAAGACTTGATATCTCATAACCATGACCCGTGAGATACGATCATTAGTCTACTAACATAATAGTTTATATGAATCACTGTTGTCATATATGATAGTAAAGCTTAACTACATATACTTTAAAAATAACGTCTTTATGTTTAATAAGACCTCACAATTAAGTCACACTTAATATGCCATCAAACAAACTATTTGTTATAAGAACCATATTGTAAGCATGTCTAAATTTGTTAAGACTGACATGTTGGGAAGCAAACCAAGATGTCTCCCAAGATGGTGGAACGTCTTTCCACTACTCACATTATTGAGTTTCTTTATATGAATCTTATGGGTTTCATGAAAGTTTAAAGTTTTGGAGTAAAGAGATATGTTTTTGTCTGAGTTGATGACTATTCGAGATATACACCTATTTTGAGTTAATTCATGAGAAGTATGACACCTTCGTTGTTTTTGAGACTCTTTGACATTCGAAGCAACCATGGTAAAGAATTTGATAACTCAAATTTCTCATCCTATCACACTGTTGAAAATATTTCTCGTGAGTTCTCTTCCCCTATCACACCTCAATAGAGCGAGATTTTTGAGAGGAAGAACCCTACCTTATAAGAAATGGCGCAGGCTATGATTCACGCCAAACACCTAGCATATCACTTTTGGGCTAAAGTAATAAATACTACCAGCATATTTACAATAAAGTAATAATTCACCTGAGTACCACTGTTAAAGTTTTGCTAAATATAATATACACCACCCCAATCTCCTGACTATACCACATTTAATGTAGATGTTGAGTGGATTGGTTATTATTCTGGCATTTACGAGGTGGTTGATTTTGCAATTGTGGTGATCACTCCATATGATATTAATGATGGATACATGCAGTGGTAGTATTATAGAGTATCTTATCTTTGTTTGATACCCCCTTCGAAGGAGTCATACAGATACCAACGATAGTTGGCTCACTACAACACCATATCCAACAAGTAAATATTGATGAGGACAACCCTTAATTAAGGTATATATTTCGAACATTACACTTAACTTAGGGTTGACCACTAAATTAATTTTTGTTTATTATTATCTATTATTATGAGCGTTAGATTATATATTATAGAAAGGTCATAAACAAAATAATTATTTAACTTATAGACTATTTGGCAATGTTAATTTTTAAATTTATAGTTTATGATTCATAGCTTATAAATTTATATATTTAAAAATCATTATTTTGATAATTATTATTTTCACGAATTTGAGTTTATATTTTTTTTAAGATTAAATACATTTTTTGTCCTTTATCTTATATTTACGATTCAGTTTGATCCTTTAACTTAAGAAAAACATTTTAATCCCTAATCTTTTTAAAACATATCAAGTTAGTCTTTTATGTTTAAATGCCAGTAACAACATTGATTTTCACTTATGTGGCAAATGACGTGTAACACTTGGCTTTTATGACTAATTTAGTGACCGTAAAAATCAATCGCTAAAAAAAATTTCTAGATTTTTTAAAATATTCTTCATCTTCTTTAAAATCAAGTACATCAAATATGTGATTAATTTTTTTCTTTCAATCTTCAATTACATAATATTTTTGGTTGTTCAACAATGCATAATTAATTTTTTTATGATTTTAGATCCCAATCTTTGATTTTAGATCTTTTAGTAATTAAATGATCTTTTATTTAAGGCAACATATTACTGATTTGTCGGCTACCCTTTTCCTCTCATCTAGGGATGTAAATGGATATTCGTAGGGACTGGTACTATGATATCCATATCCGCCTCACATCCATGCGGATATCCGTTAAGCGGGTAATCCACGGGTTTTATGATATCCACGGATATTTACAGATATCCATGAATAATATTCTTTTTATAAAAAATTTTTTTTGAAAAAAATATTTTTAACTTCTTTTAAAGACACAAAAAGTTATTATCACATAACATCAATATAATTCGCTCATAACTTAACAATAAAATTTCATAGCATTAACTTTCGTTTTATTCACCAAAACATAATTAGATCCAAACATAACATTCATACATTTCATGTTTAACCAAACAAATAAAAGATATTGTGATTGTGAGTTATGATGGAAGAGCGGACGATAGAGGAGTAGGAAGGGAGACACTGGTTTGGCAGAGGAACGACGACACTAGTTGGTTGGACTATGAAATTGTTGAAGTGAGATATGAAGTAATGAAGAGTTTAAATATGAAATGACTAATCGAAATTGAATGAAATGTGAAATGTTTTCTTCAAAGAAAATTTCAAAAAGAAAGAAATATAAGAAGACTAATTTTTTTAGAAGATGAAAAGTTCAGGTATAACAAATTAATAATATTTAAATTATTTTCATAATTTTTTTAACGGATATGAATATCCGCGGACACATATATCATTAAACTCGTACCCATATTCATTAACAAACTAATATTTAAATATCTATTTATTTTATTCGTGGATATCCATTAAACTATCCGTCTCATATCTGTGACAGATTTTATTCGCGAATATCCGCAGGTACAGTTTTTTTGTCATCCCTACTCTCATCTTCTTGTTTTATTTTAGTTACCATAATGTAATAATGCATTTTATTATAATAAAGGGAAAGAAAAAAAATACAGATTTAAACAACTAAATAATATGAACACAAAAAATAGGAAACTAACTTTAATCACTTTTCTTCTTGTGATCTATGGTAAACTTTTTCATGACATCTTCTTTCCATCTCCTACTACGCATTTCCTTTTTGTCTTCATTCTACCAAAGCATGAACAAACCGCTTGGCAGCAACTTAAACAAAAACCCAAGTTGAAGAAACATGAACAACAAACCATGACGAGTCCTTTTCTGGAAACTAAAACAATCTTTATGACCTAGATAAAAAATGATGATTTTCCACATTAATGTCACATATCCTTAATGATTGACTTTCACTCATATAATTTGGGAAAATGATTAACGTGGTCCAATTTTTTAGAGTTAAATGACCTAAATGGTTTTTTTTTAAAAGTTAAAAGAACTTAATTAAATCTTAAGTCAAAGATAAAAGACGAAAAAAAATATAGTCTTTTTTTAATAAAGATAATTTATTGAATAAAAAAGAAAAAATAAAAAGGATGAGGTTACATAAAATCTAACCCATAAAAAAGTTAGCAAAAATAATAGTTGGACATGTTCAACCTATTTTTCAAAAAACTTTCAAAAGTACAAATAAAAAGTGAATCTCTTCAAGTGTCATAATCAACAAAAAAAATTGAAATTGACTAATCTATTTGCAAATACATTTTACTATCTAAAAATGTGAGATATTTTGAATCAAAAGGACTGTATAGTGTGTAAAATATTCTTCCATTTAATTAAAAGTTGCCAAAGGACAATATTCAAATTATAAAATCCCCGACATTGAGTTAGTTTAAAGCCAAAGATTTTTTCAATTCTTTCTGTTAGCATATTAGATAGCAAGAATGATTTCATGCAATTCATCTTGAAATGAGGTGCAAACTCCAATCTGATCTAAGAAAACTCTCAAGAATGTTCATAATGTATCCTTAAATATGACACCACAATTTGATATTATAGGATTTCCTCTTGAAGTTTCATCCGTGTTGCACTTAATTCAATTATGACTAGGAAAATACTAATTAACCTATATAATTTTAGGTGCGGAAGGAGGTCGACATTTGATGTCAAAACATTTTATAATTGTAAACTCGTGAATTGAAGAGTACATGCGGCCCTTGAAGGAACTAGATGTCATATAGACCAATTGTTTAACATGAATAATGTCTCTATCAAAGTCAATGTTACCATTTCGAAATCTGATATCATTTCTGTTGTGAATCGGATACCTTTAAACAAAGTATAAATGGTTTCTTAATAATCAAGAAACTCACAAGGGTTAGGGTTAACAAAGAAGACAAGTTAAAATAACAAGGAACAACAAGGATTGGTTATTAAACTGCTATTCTTTCCTTTCTCTTAGAACAAGATTACAAGTATACAAGAATAACAAAATAACCTCTCTCCCTTGAAATTAGGATATTATCTTCCTATTTTTCCTTATACCAAGATTGAGAAACTAGCATCCTATTTATAATAAAATAGCACACTAACCTAATGGGCTTTTTAACAATTACCCATTACAAGCCAACTTAAGGTACAAGTTAACTTAAACAATTGGGCTTACAAGCAAGGCCTAATTCAACATGCTAACAACCCTAGCAATATTGACTAATGCATGTTAGAACAAACTTCGACTACAACACACACT
Source organism: Lathyrus sativus (assembly GCA_963859935.3). Classification (NCBI taxonomy): domain Eukaryota; kingdom Viridiplantae; phylum Streptophyta; class Magnoliopsida; order Fabales; family Fabaceae; genus Lathyrus; species Lathyrus sativus. Next base: position 14,477,588 of record OZ012736.1, read on the forward strand.
ACTTGCGAATAGACTTCGACAATACTAGAGTTCGATCCAACATCTCACAAATCTCCACCTTGGATCTAACTCTATAACATGAAAAAACTAGCTTTCTTCATGCAGCTTTATTAACTGCATACAGTGGAAAAACTTGCAACTGGGCAACGTCTTGGTGATCATATCAGCAGCATTATGATCTGTCGAAACCTTCAGCACTTGGACTTCTCCACGCTCGATTACCCCTCTGATGAAATGCAGCCTCACATCAATGTGCTTGGTTTGCTCATGATAGGCTGAATTCTTCGACAGGTGTATTGCACTTTGACTATCACATTTAACAGTGATAACTCGACCTTGAAGTTTTACCTCCTTTGCAAAACCTTCAAGCCACAATGCTTCCTTCACAACTTCATTTAGGGCAATATACTCCGCTTCAGTGGTTGATAAGGCAACAACCTTCTGAAGTGTTGCTTTCCAACTGACTGCTGTCCCAAACATAGTGAACACATATCCAGAGATAGATTTTCTGGAATCCATACAACCTGCATAATCAGAGTCGACATATCCATCGATTGTTGCTTTACTATCTTTATCCAAGGCTCCACCATAAATTAGGACTCTATTCAGAAACCCATTTATGTACCTTAAAATCCACTTCAATGCTTGTCAGTGAGCCTTTCCAGGATTCACCATGTGCCTGCTTACAAAACTTACTGCATAGCTATGTCGGGTCTAGTACAGACCATAACATACATCCAAGAACCTACTATATTAGCATATGGAATTCTATTCATATAAGTTCTTTCAACATCAGTGCTAGGACACTGATCTATACTCAGCTTGAATTGAGGGTTTGTCGGAGTCACAACAGGCTTTGAATTCGACATACCAAACTTTACGAGAACCTTCTGTAGGTATGCCTCTTGAGATAAGCATAATTTCGACTGCTTTCTATCTCTCCGGATGTCAATCCCAAGAATCTTGGACGCAGCTCCCAGATCCTTCATGTCGAACTCTTTATTGAGTTCAGCCTTCACCCTCATTACCTCTTCGACATTGTTGCTTGCTATTAGAATATCATCCACATAGAGCAACAAAATAACAAATGAATTACCCGGTCGAAATCTGAAGTAAACACAGTGGTCGAACTGACTTCTGATGAAACTTATGTGTGCCATGAACTTGTCGAATCTCTTATTCCACTGTCGAGGAGATTGTTTCAGTCCATATAAAGATCTATTCAATTTACACACATAATCTTCCTTCCCCCTTTCGACATACCCTTCAGGTTGCCCCATCAGAATTGTTTCATCTAGATCACCATACAAGAACGCAATCTTCACATCCATCTGTTCCAGTTCAAGGTCGAACTGGGCCACCATGGCAAGCAACATTCGAATGGATCTGTGCTTCACAACAGGAGAGAACACATCATTAAAGTCGATACCTTCTTTTTGAGTGAACCCCCTAGCAACCAATCTTGCCTTGTATCTCTTCGACGTCACTCCTTCGATTCCTTCCTTAACTTTGAAAATCCATTTACAGCTGACTAACCTGGCTCCAGCAGGTTTCTTGATCAGTTCCCAGGTGTTGTTATCATGAAGAGATTTCATCTCATCATCCATGGCCTTCAGCCATTCAGTCTTCTTTCGACTCCTCATAACTTCCTTATAGTCTCTAGGTTCTTCATCTAGAACCTCACTAGCAGAGATTAAGGCGTAAGCTATAAGATCTGCATACCCAAGTCTCTGAGGTGGCTTGACAACTCTCCTTGACCTGTCTCTTGCTAGCAGGTAATCATTATCACTCTCCTCACCTTCGACAACATCTTCTGCGTCTTCTTCGACTTCATCTGGGGTACGCAATTCAGCATCAACACGCTCCACCTCAACAGGAATTTCTCCCTGTTCTAGCTCTTCGTCAGCATCATTAGTTTTCTTAAAAGCCATCTCTGCTTCATTGAAAACTACATCTCGACTGGTGATACACCTCTTGTGACCTGGCTCTAGACACCATAGCCTATAAGCTTTGACTCCTTCAGGGTATCCCATGAACATGCATTTCAGAGCTCTAGGTTCGACCTTGTCTTGCCTAATATGAGCATAGGCCACACAACCAAATACTCTCAGTTTTTCGAGACTAGGTGGATGTTCCGACCAAACTTCTTCAGGTGTCTTCATTCCTAAGGCAGTCGAGGGACATCTATTTATCAGGTAAGCTGCTGTCGAAACAACTTCCGCCCAAAACACCTTCTTCAATCCAGCACTAACCAACATGCATCTGACCCTTTTAAGGATTGTTCGATTGAATCTCTCAGCTAAGCTATTTTGTTGAGGAGTACCTGCTACATTCTTATGCCTTGCAATCCCAGACTCAACACAGTAACTGTTGAACGCTTCGTTGCAGAATTCAAGGCCATTGTCGGTTCTCAACCTCTTAACCTTTCTTCTAGTTTGAGTTTCGACCAGAATCTTCCAACTTTTGAAATTCTCAAAAGTTTCATCCTTCGTATTCTGAATGAATACTCATAGCTTTCTGGAATAGTCATCAACGATGGATATAAAATACCTTGCACCTGAGTGTGAGGGATTCCTTGCAGGCCCCCAAAGATCAGCTTGAATGTAATCCAGGAATCCATGTGTTCTTTGCTTGCCTTTGTTAAACTTCGCCCTACAGGATTTACCAAATACACAAGATTCACAAAATTACAACTTTTCGACTTTGTCACCTCCTAGTAGGTTCTGCTTCCCCAATTCGACCAGGCCTCTTTCGCTGACATGGCCCAATCTCATGTGCCATAATTCTGTCTTCGACATAGATTTCGTGGATGCAACATTTGTCGAACCACTTACAACCTCAGCCTCAAGGGTATACAAGCCTTGTTTCTTCATGCCTCTCAAGACTTCCTTCGACCCCTTCATGACTCTTAGGATATTTTTCTCTCCTTGAAAAATGTATCCTTTTCTGTCGAATTCACCAAGAAAAATCAAATTTCTCTTCAAGTCAGGTACGTACCTGACTTCAGTCAATAACCTTATTGACTCATCATGGAGCTTGAATCTCACAGATCCAATACCTGGAATTTTGCAAGATTTGTTGTTTCCCAGCAGCACATATCCACCATCTTGATCACATAGCTCCTCGAACAAATCTCTGTTTGGAGTCATGTGCCAAGTGCAACCTGAATCTATAATCCACTCTTTCCTCGAGTCGCCACTTGAAACCACAAGAACATCAGATGAGTCGAAGTCATCTTGAACAATGGCTGCATTGCCATTACCTCCATGATCTTTCAGGCGTTCAGGGCACACCTTTCTTATGTGACCCTCCTTCTTATAGTGATAACATCGAATACTAGATGTTTCGCCACTATAAGACTTCTGTTGACTTTTACCTTTCTTCTTGTCGAACTTACCATCCTTTCGCAAGAATTTTCCCTTAACGGCCAAACCTTCGCCCACCGTCGAAGGTTTATGCTCCTTTTGTTCGTTCAAGTCCTTAGAATACAAGGCTGATTGAACTTCTTCAAAGGTCAGGGACTCCCTTCTATACAAGAGAGTTTCTTTGAAGTGAGCATGTGTTCTGGGCAAAGCACACAACAACAACAGTGCTTGATCTTCATCATCGATCTTCACATCAATATTTTCAAGATCAAGAATCAGCTTGTTGAACATATCCAACTGCTCAGCCAACACTTTGTCTTCACTCATCTTGAATGAATATAAAGCTTGCTTCAGGTAGAGTCGATTCACCAGAGATTTGGTCATGTACAAACTTTCAAGTTTCACCCATAATCCCGATGCTGTAGTCTCCTTTGATACCTATCGAAGAACCTTATCACCAAGGCTCAACAATATTGCGCTGTGGGCTTTCTCGATCATGCCCGTCTTTTCTTTTGCCGTTAACGCAGCGTCCATGGCTGCCTCACCCTTCAACGCTTCCAAACAATCCTGCTGAACCAATAGAGCTTTCATCTTCAAGCGCCACAGACCGAAGTCGTTCACTCCGGTGAACTTTTCAATCTCATACTTTGTTGAAGGCATCTTCTCCACGCTCACCGCACCAATTTGTTGTGAATTAGATACCTTTAAACAAAGTATAAACGGTTTCTTAATAATCAAGAAACTCACAAGGGTTAGGGTTAACAAAGAAGACAAGGTAAAATAACAAGGAACAACAAGGATTGGCTATTAAACTGCTATTCTTTCCTTTCTCTTAGAACAAGATTACAAGTATACAAGAATAACAAAATAACCTCTCTCCCTTGAAATTAGGATTTTATCTTCCTATTTTTCCTTATACCAAGATTGAGAAATTAGCATCCTATTTATAATAAAATAGCACACTAACCTAATGGGCTTTTTAACAATTACCCATTACAAGCCAACTTAGGGTACAAGCTAACTTAAACAATTGGGCTTACAAGCAAGGCCCAATTCAACATGCTAACAACCCTAGCAATATTGACTAATGCATGTTAGAACAAACTTCGACTACAACACACATTACTTGCAAACAGACTTCGACAATACTAGAGTTCGATCCAACATCTCATAATTTCTTGTGTGTCATGTTTTTTAAAGAATGATTATGATGAAAGTGATGATCAGATTCTGGATTTGAGAGCTCCGACTTCTACCCGCAAGTTTGAATATGGTTTTGTAACTAGTTCGATTAATATTCATGCTAAACAGTCGCTCAATCCAATGCCACAAAAGTAAATTGTACTTGTATCCATAAATAAGTGGTACGTAATTTTCACATCATGATTGCAAAGAGAGCTCCTCAAAAACATATGCATTCCTCTTTTAATTAAGAGGTCTTATGTTGAAATAACATTATAGATTAGTTTCCAAGTCACTAATGACGTAAGGATGCCAAATAAATTTTATCCAAGAAGGCTTAATGTGACCCCTCTTGATACAATTGTAGGCATCTTTAAAAGATAGATCACTACTTATAGATCCTGTTCAAATTAGTTTATCAGCAAAAATATCATTAATTGACAAGTTAATCTTCAAAATGTCTTCAATAATTTAAAGAATCGAAATGGATAGGCCATGAGGAATATTCCAATTGATGTTTTGGAAAATTGGATTGACCTTAGCAATTTGTATAAATTGAATATCTATTGATAATAATTGGTGTAAATCTTTAATTTTGCATCCCAATCAATTCTCAATCCATAAATCAATGTTCGTCTCATTACAAACTTGTCATGTATTATGTTCCTCCAGAAAGAAAAAAAGAATGATTGTTTTTTTTATTATGCATGAAGTATCTAGTAATAAGCATAGAAGACCATTGATTATTGATAGTCAGCAACTTCCAACAAAAAGATAAACAACTAGCTTAGTTTATTGTCTTAATATCTCTCAGGCTAATACCTCCTTTAGACGAAGGTGAGCAATTAACCTTCCAATATGTAGTAATTAACTTTCTACTGTCTATGCTACTTGTCTACACAATTTCTAATGCAAGAATCTAGCTTATTCAAGAGATTGATTGGTCATTCATAAATCTTAAAATTATATAGAAGCATGTCGTGTATGATTGAATAAACCAATTGAACCCTGTTCGTCACTGAAAGAAGGTGTCTCTTCCAAGTAGCTATCTTGGTCAATACTCTATCTACTATGAATTGAATATGATGAGTTATATGTTTGCCTTTGAATATAGGAACTCCAAGATAGTTAAATGGTGTTTGTCCCACAGTAAATTCATCCATATTTGTAATGTGCCTCAACCTAGATCCAAAAGTACATTTATCATAAAACTTGCATCTAATTAGACTGGTGTGTTGAGCAGAATTGTGATCATATTCTTGAAGGAGATAGTTAATAACTTGAGCATTTTTTCTATAAAAAAAATAGAACTATAAATGATTATCTTACCAACTAATATGTATGTCAAATTACTATAATCCACCAACATAAATTATTGTCTATTAAGTGTTGCTTTAACAATGCAAAAGAATAAGGAAGATAAAGAATCTTCTGACATCACTCCTGAAGAAAGCAAGAGAAAAATCCTACTGTGATATATTATTTTGTTTGATAAAATATAATAGATAGTAGGTAATAAGCTAACTTATAGCTAGGGCTGGAAATGAGTCGAGCCGAGTCGAACTCACCTCAGCTCGACTCGACTCGTTAAGAATTGTTCGAGTTCGAGTTCGACACGAACTTTTTTTTAAGCTCAAACTCGACTCATTATAAGTTCACGAACAGTTCGGTTCAACTCGTTAGGTTCATCTCATTAGGTTCAACTCACATGATTCACGGACTTAAAAACTATTTTTTTTAAATATATATATATATATATATATATATATATATATATATATATATATATATATATATATATATATATATATATATATATATATATATATATATATATATATATATATATATATATATATATATATATTATATTTGACATTTTAAATAAATATATTTTTTTAAAATAAAATAAAAGTTATCCTATTGAAATTTAACTTTATCTTCGAAATCTACTAATTCAAAACCTACACAACTTTCAAGAGATACATTTGAGAGTCTAATTCAAAAACTACTAAATTGAAGATTAAATTTGTCTAAGATTTGGAGTAAATATTTAAATCTAATCTCAAAGACAGTATAATTCTTCTCATATGTAATCGAGTTGACTCATGAACCTAACGAGTCGAACTATGTATAATTCAAGTTCAGCTCATTTAGTTAACGAACTTAATTTTTCGCTCATACTCAACTCATTTGATTCATGAACCTAGTTCAACGATTTAATTGTCGAATCAAATTCCGAACTATTTTCGAGTTAGTTCGGTTCATTGTCAGCCCTACTTATAGCAATTAAGTTTTAGTTGATATCTTATAAACGAGTTGATGCGTAATAACAAATAAACTAACTAAATTGAGATTACAGTGTTTAGTAACATTAGTGATTATATTAATTTATCAATAATATAATGATATAAATAAGATATATTTAACTATTTATTTGTTTAGGACAACAAGAGTAAAATTGAAAGAAAACATTATGAACTATAAGCTTTAAGATATAACTACTTAAATTAACTTATAAAAAAAAATATAAATCAGTAAAAATAAACTAAATGGAAAAGAGATTTATTGGATTGTTTAGATATTTTACCATAGAATAAAATATGATTCTCATTCCAACCAAATTAGGAAAAAAAATATATTATAGTAAGTAATTAAATTAAATGAATAGATATCTTTATTCTACTCCATCCGATTTAAATCAATCCAAAAGATTAATATATATATATATATATATATATATATATATATATATATATATATATATTAAGTAATTAAATTAAATTAAATGAATAGATATCATTATTCTACTCCATCCGATTTAAATCAATCCAAAAGATTAGAAGAAAAAAAATTATAGTAAGTAATTAAATTAAATGAAATAGATATCAATATTCTACTCCATCCGATTTTAATCAATCCAAAAGATGAAATTTTATTTTTTCCCATAACACTCCGATCCATTTCAATCGATTATCCTAAACCACATCCGATTTTAATCAATCCAAAAGATGAAATTTTATTTTTTTCCATAACACTCCGATCCATTTCAATCGATTATCCTAAACCAAACCGTTGAGTGAAATATATATATATATATATATATATATATATATATATATATATATATATATATATATATATATATATATATATATATATATATATATATATATATATATATATATATATATATATATATATATATATATATCTTATTATTGTGGGATCTATTCTTAAAATAGTAAAACTTACATGAATTTCAACCAATAATGTGAGCATTATGAAAAGAAAAGTATTAGCGTGAGACTTGGCAGCACTCCACAAACAAGATTATAGAAGGAACCAACTTTTATTTGAATATAATAAGATTATCAATGACACAGACGATCATTTGGCAACAACTTTGTCACTTGTCATGAAAATGTTAAAACTTCCAAACATTAACTTCCTACATTAACTAGAAACAAGTGTAGTGGAAGCAGACATTAATCTGATAGGTGAAGTGAAAAAAGCATTGCCCAACTGGAACGGCAAATTGGTATACAATAAGAATCAAAGGATCAGTTAAAACGTCATTTCTCACCTAGTTTACCAATTCTATGCAAGATACTTATATAGTTTTCTGTCACTATTATCTCTCTCCAAAAATTCCCGCTCAATAAGAGACTCAATCCGTTTCTTCACATCAGTTAGATTTGGAAGGAATCGCGACTGTAACAGCTTTGTGACCTCAGCTATAAGATTGTTATGATCAAGTTGCTTCCTAGCTTTCATAATCCTTACTATTGCCGAGTCAATTTGCAACTTCCGGTCCTCTTGTACTTTTTGTCGAGTTTCCAGATTCTCTGGTTCCGATTCCTTTGTTGCAACTACAGTTCCTATTTTTACCTTATACAGTTTGCTACTGAAGTTGTCATTAAAAAAGAATGCATCATCCTCACTGACATCTTTAGTCATAGGCTCCTTCCTAAGGACATTTCTTCCCTTGACCAAAGCCAGAGATTGCAGACACCTCTTCAAATCTGAAGCTGGAATCTCAGTTGCCTGCTCAATTTCCCTATAGCTTAGTCTATCAGCATCGTTAAACAGCATGAGAACACACATTTGATAGGTGGAGACATTTAACTCATGTCTCTGCCCTTTCCCAAAAGTAGCTTTTAAGTCTGCTGTGCCCATATTAGCTTGCCATGTCAATCTCCTGCCATTACGAATGCCGAGGTAATATGACTGAAATTTCTCACAAAGTTCCAATATTTCCACCGGAAGGTTACATGCCACACTAGAAATAGATGGCCAAGACCCTGTTGTTAGAACCTGCACAGTAAGTGTAGGACCATCACCTAACTCAGGGTGGCGAGCATAAAACCCCAGCATTGTGTCTAAAGACGTTTTCATGTCAGTGAACATGCCCTCCAATTTTGCAGTAAATTGGAATCCACATTCTGTCTTGAGCTTAACTATGAAACTTCTCTCGGTATCATTAGAAACTGTTTTTCCAGACAAAAGTCGTTTTGCCAGATGCTGTTTGTAATACTTCTCAAACATATCTTTTTCGTCCAAGTAACGGAATAGGATCATCACTTTGTCAAGAGTAACCTCTATATCACCCTCGCTAACTCCCTTTAGACCCTTTCGAAACTTATCATCTACAAATAGTGAAATGAACTCTGGAGAACGGGGGTTCAAGTTAATGAAAAATTTAAACGATAAATTCAAAGCATCTTGGAACAACTTGTCATTACTAAACGCCAAAACTATAATCTTGTCGTATTTATCTTTCACATCCAAGAGCCTCTGCACAAATTCAACAGGATCCTTCAACCTTTCTGGATCAGTAACAAACTGTTTACCGGACTCTTTCACGTGGGAAGTCATCACTTCAATTATATTCGAGAGACCATCGTTAACACGACGAAACAAGTTATACATTCTTCCCAAATCTTCATATTTATCATCACAGAGCATGTTAACTAAGCCAGAGTTCTCCATGTGGATTAAACTAAGCATGTGATTTTCAATCATCTCCTTCTCCACCACATTAGTAATCTTCTTTTCAGTCTTAGGGTCCAAGTAATGTCTCACTCTATCTATTTCCTCGTCCAGGCCCCTCTCAGCTTTCTTGAGATAATCCCCACAATCACAACACTCAATAAATTTCTGGGATTCAACCCTGTAGAAATCAGCTGAAGCTTGCAGAAAATTAGTTTCAAATTCTTGTCTATAAACAGGACCCAAATTCATTAGCATCATTGTTATATTCCTAATCAGTCCTCTATTAACAACAACCCCAGCACGCTCACTGTATACTAAATCCAAAAGAACATTCAACAGTCGAGTCCTTATCTGGTTTGAATAAATAACATTTTCTCTCCACAGGTTCAGGCCAAGTTCATAAACTCTGGCCTTCCGGGTGCATGCGATATAAGTCCTATCCATGTACATCAGAATGTCTCTAACCATTTCTAATGCCTTATTATGATCAATCCATTTTCTGTTTAGTTCTTCCAGAAAGGAAGTTCCTTGAGTTGCTTCAACAGATCTGGCTATCTCTTTGAGATGAAAAGTCATGGTGGCAACCAACCCAGAGTACAGCTTCTCACCAAATTTGTGAAGAACCATATTGTAAGCATTCCTAAACCCACAAAATAAAGACAATAAAATATTAGATGATAAAATACCCAAAATAAAGAGGATAAAGTACAATATCCATTTGATGTGCACGTGTCAATAGGAACCCTAAAGTTTGAGTTGGTTAGTTAGCTAAACTAGTTTGAGCTAGGGTTGAAGAAGGAGATGGAAGAGTTAAAGGACACAGGTATAAAACCGGGTAAAGGAGAAAAATACTAACACAACACCTAATTACCAACACTTGCCTATCTAAAAAACACCTAAAGTTCTCCTTTTTCTGCTATTGCGGCTACATCAGCTAGCATAAACTGGAATAGCGGACGTATTACCCTAATAGCAAAACTAGGATAATGTGGTGGTTTTCTTAGTGAAATCCTCTATGCTATAGAGCCGCTATCCCCACTATTTGACAACACTAGGTAATATCAGGTAGACATTATTTGTTTACATGACCACATTTACAATTGAAATGTTTATAAGGGGAAAAAAGCATTCCTTACTTGAAATAAATGCTCTCTTTCCAAATAAGATTTCAATTTGGGTCCTTAGCATCAACGTATTTAATATGTAATAAAGAGTCCATTGTTGGGAACTCAAACCTAGGTTATAACCAAGTCACTTGTAATTAATACATTAAATAATGAGGTTATTCAGATGTTAGAAGCATAAAACATTACATGAATCTAATAGATCCCTATACACGTATTTAATACGTAAAAAAGTGTCCATTGCTGGGAAACTCAAACCAAGGTTATAACCTGGTGACTTGTAATTAATACGTGAAATGATGAGATTATTCAGATGCTAGAAGGATAAAACATTACATGAATCTAACAGATCCCTATTTCCTGTTTTGAAGCCTACAGCCTTCGCACAAGGATGGCTTGCTACAAAAGGAATCACTCCAAGCAAGAAAATGGGTGCTTTACATAGTCAAAAATTAACCTTAACATATTATATGTATCGTTAACACTTGATGGCTGGTTTTCAAAAAGATTTAAACCAAGCACGGCATCATATCATAACAACTACATATCCAACACAAAATCTCAGCTTAGCACAGTTCAGCTGAGTGAAGAATACGAAACAAATGAGGACACTCTTGACTAATACAAAAATGTATTGCACTAGTCCAGCAATTAACAAATGCAACATCATAATTCCTGATCCCCAAAAACAATTATATCACTCACCATCGAAGACTCAATAAGCATACCACTAACAATGCCCCTTATAATTCACCCAATCCAGCCCTTAAAAGAAAAAGAGAAAAACGTAGCTTTTGGATATAGAGCTTAATTAAACAGTTAGTCAATAAGCATTCTATCATACAAGAGTTTACATAGAACCTATTTCTTTAATCAAATACCAAACTAGCACAAATTCTACATACTCTGAGAGCAGCTTATGACAATTAGTGAACATTTTATATGAAAAAATGACAATAAGTAAACCAATTTCGTTAATCAAAGATGAAATTAGGGTAAAATCATAATAATCTGAAAGCAGCTTATGGCAATATAAGTGATACTCTTATGTTTTTTTAAATGATAATAAGCGAACCTATTTCTTTAATCAAACGTTCGGGTAAACTTTACATAATCTGAAAGCAGCTTATGACAATAAGTGATTTTTTTTTTCAAAAAATAACAAGTGATGTGGAGGAACTAATCAAACTGTTTTTGTAAGTTCGTCCAAATATTTACGCAAGTAAGTACTTAAGCCATAACATAAGCAAATAAGCTCTTCCAAACATTAGAAAACCCTAAGAATGATAGGATTTGCTTTCATATACACCAATTCAATCATTTCATAAACTCCTAAAGACATTCAACAACAACTACAATACAACTACATACCTTAAAAAACAAGCTAAATAATTGCACAATTATGATCAAAATCAATCATCAATTCATCATAACAACAATAACAGAAAAACAAAGTTTTCTAAGAATCAACAACAGTAAAGAAAAAATCATGAGAAAAAGAACCTGTAAAGCTCTTCAAAACTGAGACTACTAGCATTCTTATTATATATCTCATGAATTGCATGTTCCAGAATCTTCCAAGTGTGCTCAGCATATCTCGGATCCATGATAACTCTGTGCTTGAACGCCTCAATCTGAAAATTCCTCTTCCTCTGGTTACTCATCTAACCTAGATTTCAAAAACCTTCCAATTGAACAGAAATGGTAGCAAGAATTCAGTGAAAAATGGTTCGGAAAATGAATGATCGAGTGGGAAATTTATTGAGATTGGATTGGAAGTTGTGCGAGCAAGAATGAGAAAGTGCGAAACGTTACTTCGTTTTTTGTTTTTGGTTTAACGTTTTGCAGTTGAATGAAGTTCAGCGGGGTTTTATGCTGTGAAATTTTCGGTTTCGTTCAACGGATACAGAGGTAGAAATAGGAAATGGAAATTTTTTAAAAATTTTATGGTATGATATTATTATTTAAATACCTTAATAGAATTTAATTAAAAAATGTATATGGTCAAATATGAAAATATTAATATAATTATATTAAAAAAATATAAAAGGTAAAAAGAAAAAAGAAAAAAAAAAAGAACAACAACTATTCTAGAAGGAGGAAACATACAAAGAATCACTTCAATTGAAAAACAAACCCATAATTCATGGCATGGAATATTCTTCTGGAAATTTATCAATAGAGACTTCTTCTTTGCCTTGCTTAGTACACTTGGAAAGGAATCTACTATATTTTAAAATATCAACAAAATTTAAAGGTGATTGTCATTTCATCAAATTTATTTTCTATCTAAACTTCCATAAGGTTGTTTGGATTATTTTTCAAGTTACCTAAAATGAGATCGTATTCATATTACTATGAATGTTTAAATGATTATATTTGATTTTTTTTCTTTAAATTCACAATTAATAGAATTGATTTTGAGAAGGAAAAGAAAAAGAACAATTATAATTATGTAGAAACAAGATTTTATTTAAACTTCTAATTGTTCAAAGATTTTTGACACATCAAAGTGTTCAAAAGTTAATAAATGTAACTACTAGTATTATCTAAAGAAAGTAGGGGTTTTCACGATCAATAATGAGCTTGAGCTACCTAGAGTTTTTACTCACGTATGGAGTCACTAAATTCTTGCTAGAAACAATAACATAATTATGCAACTTTTAATAACTGTTCAACCACGATTTAAATGGTAGCAAAAAAGAAAATTCCCATTATGAATCTTTTATTTATTCCTTAAATGAGACCTAATGAAACACATTAACAAGAGATTTTATTCTACCACTCCTATGTATTGACTTGGCACATCACATCAGAGTTGTTTATACAGTTATATTCTTACTAAAAAGTTTCGGATTTTTCAAACTACATGCAGTTATTGGAGTTTTCATTGTAGTATTGAATTTTTTTGTAATTTTTCCATTTGTTTGAAGAAATTTTGGATTTTTTTTTTCAAAATATCAAATATTTATGAAATTGCTGGTAAAAAATCATAAAAATTGCGGATGAAATATCGACTTTTTGAAAATTTTGGTGCATATATATAAGTTTTTTTAAAAAAATCTGGTAATCTATAATACATACCGATTTTTTTTATTTTTAAATTCGGATCATATCAAATTTTTCAAAAATTTGATAGACAATGGTGACTTTTAGAAAAGAAAACTATAATTTTTTTGACATTTTTAACAAATTATACTCGATAAAATATATAGATATGTACAAAAAGTGCTACAACATAAAAACAAAATAAATTATGTTGACTTCCTAACTTCTTCTTCCCAATGTCTAATATACTCCACATATATTGATTTCCATGCTCTCGTACCTTCACTATAGTTTTGTCTCCATCGGTTTGTGATGAGAGGCAACGAACATTTGGATTTTCAATTTTACATGAATCCAATGATTGTTGTCAACAAAGTCAACTGCAATAATTTTGTGTCTACTCGAAGTTATGCATTGAGCTATCACTTATGGGAAAAATGTGATGTTAAGGTTCCTAGAAAATAAGACCAGTATGATATTGTACCGAGAATTAATAGGATAATCCATATAAGGAATCGTCATCCACTTCTCACGACCTTGCACACCTAAGTTAGCCACCCGCGACGTACTCCTAATTACCGACACTGTGTCATAGAAGACATTGGAATACATTTGATAATGTTGATAAACTTCGATATCTAACTGCATCTGAAGCAAATGCCAAGACTCTTTGCCCCATAAAAGTAAAGCTGCAATAGCACGAAAGCCACAATTTTCATCTTTAGCCACATCAATAATGTCATAAATATACTAATGTAAGAAAACAGGAAACTAAGACAAGTAAAGATGTTTTTAAGACTAGCTACACGATTGACTCTCAATTGATTTTGTACATGATCTCTTTGTAGTCTGACTTCCCTGCAAGCCCTCAACATACTCTCACTACGAAGGATCACGATGTACATCACTCTCTTGACCCTTTTTACTCTTCATATTTCCCCTCTTTAGCTTGTATTTCAGTGGTGGTGGACACATGAAAGTTGTGGATGAATATGTTAGTTGTCAGGCTTTTTTCTTTATTACCCTCCGACCTACAATTACCCATTATCTTCTTTATTAACCTCATGCTCTTCAATGTATAATTTTTTCTAAAATACATGAATCGATTCTAACAAAAATGGCTTACCTTGTATTTAAAGATCAGCAAGTTCACACGCACAAGGTAACTCATGTGTCTTTCTAATGATACAATCATGTGCATCTTTGTCACAACCAACGAATTTTACCCTTTTCAACTCCTTTCCAACGTGTTGTATATACTGTCTTGAAACGAAGCCATGCAATATAGAGTAAAATAGAGTGTTATACTGATGTTCAATGTTGACAATACTTTTTGAAATGATATTTCAATTTTAACATGATGTTTACTGTAACACCCCAATTTTTAGTAATTATTTATTTAATTAAATTAATTGATTAATTGGGTGATTTTGTGTCTAATTGAATTAAATTGATTTATGTGATTTATTTGAATTAATTGATTTACTTGACATATTTGAATTAGTTGATTTATTGAATTTATATGAAATATTTGATTTATATAAATTATATAATTTTTTGAGTTATTTGGATTAATTGATTTATTAGACATATTTAAAATAATTGATTTAATTTGATTATTTAATTTATTTGATATATTATATTTGATAAAATAATATAGAATTGTTAGACTAATTTATCTATTAGGCCTAATTGGGGGTGTGAATAGAAATGGGTTAGTAAGCCCATTAAAAATTATTAGGTTTTGAGAAATTGTGAGAGTTTTATAAAAACAAGAGAAATGAGATAGAAGAGAAATAGAAAGTTAGTAAAAAGGCAAGAGAGAAAGAGGAGTGGAGAAGAAGAGGAGAACCAAGAGAGTTCAAGAAATTCAAAAAATCAAGGTAAGGGTAGTTTTTTTTTTACTCATTTATTGGGATTGTTTGATAATGATTAATGGGTAGAAATAAAATCTCAATTTTTCTATGAAATTGGAAATTATTAAGTTTTAATATTAAACTTTGAAATAGGTCAATTTTATTATATTTTGGAATTAATATTGGTATAGTATAGAAACTCATTCAATATTGGAATAATCCGTTTGAATTTGATTGATATATATTGTAGTTCCTATAGCAAATCATGATTTTTCTTTTTTTTTCTTTTCCACCCAGTACTGTAGCGATACAAAGAATAATAAAAATGGAAGAGAATACTTCTAGTCATGTCTTGTAATATATATATATATATATATATATATATATATATATATATATATATATATATATATATATATATATATATATATATATATATATATATATATATATATATATATATAACTGCAGAGCATTAATTGACAGTAGACAATGAAACTTGAAATGTTTCCTGCTACTATGCCTTGTAGCTAAACCATCCTTAAGTGTTTTGCTAGTCAAAGCCGTTCTAAAGTACATGCTTAAGTGAGTGATACTTCATGTATTCCATTACTGTAGCAACACAAAACAAGTGGGTAATGAATGTGAACCTGTAGTGAAAGGGTTTTAGTTAGAATTGAAACCTTATTAAATTATTGAATGTTTATTAATATGAAACTTTATTAAATATTAGAACTTATTTAAATGGTGAATATTTATTTAAAATATTAAATACTTATTAAATATTAAAATATTGAAGATTTATTGAATATTTAATATTTATTTAAAATATTGAATTATTTATATAATATTGAATTGTTTATTGAATAATGACTATTTGTTGAGTATTAAATTTTTAATTATTGATGATGATTAATTATTTTATATTTATTTAGTAATGTGTGTTTTGTGAATTGATGTTGAATTGTATTGATACTTGTGGATTACTTGCTAATTGTGGTGATTAGGTTTGAAGTAAAAATGCCATGATTTTTGAAAATGTGTTTGTATGTGCAAATGAGTGGTAATTCAAGTGTGATGAATTATTGAAGATATGTTTGAACATTAAGATTAGGGAATGATCTTAAGAGTATATGATTGTTGTATTTAGTGACTTGTCCCAAACCTAGAGCGGAGTTTGAAAGCTTAGGGAATGGGTTTTTGTGTGTTATTGGTCTAGGGAACGAATCCGGTTTAAATGTAAAAACCGAAAAATAATAACAAGTGTTGATACCACATGGCATGAGTTGCATTGAGTCTCATTGTGTATATGTTGGTGATATGGGATTATGTGTATTTATGTAATTTGTTGAATTGGTGAAATTGTGGATTGTGTGTATATACTTGTGAATAGTATGGTTACTTGAGTGATACTTTGTTGATGAAACTTTGAAGTATGAGAATAATTGTAATTATGTTTGTATGCCTTAAATTAATTATTATCTTATAATTTCAATAATTATGTGAATTCTCACCCTTCTGTTGGAATGATGTTTTATACGACATCGCTCAGGTACCGAGGAGTAGAGTTACTTCTAGCGCGAGGTAGCCGTTGGAGTAGCTTGAGTTGTGTCTTTATTTATGTTTGGTTGAGTCGTGCTCTGATCATGTAACACTGGGATCGTTTCGATTTATGTTTGAGAGATACATTATGTACTCTACTTTAAATTTATTTGAATTTATTTGGAGTATTGACTTTTATGCATAAGTATTGATTATGAATGAGATGAGTATGAGACTTTCGTTATATTTATTATGATTGAAGTAAATCCGTTGCTACATGCCAATGTAAAAGTGTATGAAAAACATGAAGTTATTTAAGTGTTATTGAGTATGACAGGTGCTTGTGTGATGTTTTGAAAAATTATGTGACACCCTTTTGTGAGATACATGATAATTACTCTGATTGATTTATATTTATTCTGCGGGATTTAGAATGGTGTTACATTTACAACATCTCAACTTCTACATAAATCTCCCCTGCTAGATGTTAACATGTTTTTTAGTCTCTTGTGAGCAAACCCAACCCTAAAAACCATAAATACAAACAAAGATATCATCATTTCATAATTAGTAATGTATCCATATTCAAAGTCACATCGATGTACTTGTTTGTTGTCATGTTCCCTAAATGAGTAATTGTATTAATCCAAGTAGTAACAAATTTTTCTTTATAGGGTGTCAACCAAATTTCGTACACATACTGAACAAATAAAGAAATGTTAGCACGTACAACCTCAAAATGATTCAGGTGTACCAAAAACTCATACTCCCTATTCAAATTTATGATGTTGTTCCATAGATCCATAACATGCTCAAGCCTATGTGGTTTGTCATACTCCTTACACTGCATGCTAACATTTATTTTGAAATATGGAACATACACAACAGATGAGTTGAGTTTGGGAATATAACATCCACATCATTCATCAACACCATTTCATGACCTGTCACTAAAACCTTCGGTAGCAACTTCTCGGAAATGAACAACTCTTTCAGTTTCTCTAATGCACTTGTGAAGTTTTCCTCCCTTTCATGTTTCATATAGGAAAATCCAACCGAAAGCGTCAACTTCGTGGATGTAATACCAACAATCTCAAGTAGTGGTAGCCGGTACCTGTTTATATTGTATGTACAATAAATAATCAACAACTTCCAACCCATAATCAAATAAATGAAAATATAGGCAATTGGAGCATGCACTACATGCTTGTTTTGTATGTAGGATAAAAAAAATTAACACCAAATAAAACATGTTCAACAACTTCACTAAATTAGGATGCATCTAAAAGATTTCAACAACAACATTTGAATCCTCTCTGTTTCTGGTCTAGTACATGTATTTCTCTTCATTAATAAGACTCAGAAGATGTTACATTCCAGTTAACGGACATATCCTACTCATCTTATATGTATATCTTGTCTTATACACTTGGGTAATGCTCGTCAGGTTTTCTAGATCTCTATCTTTCAAAGCAACAATTATGTATTTGGGAGCCATATTATATTTCGCCATGTCTTTCACAATCTTTCTTTCATAATCTTTTAAATGACCTAATAAGATTGTGAAACTCTCACATAATCGTAACCTTCCAACCGTTACCACTTGACACAGATCTCAACATAAATGGACATTTAACTTGCATATTATAACTACCATCAAAAGAATTCTTAGAAGAATTCTTCTTGTAATTTTCTCATATCTCTCTCTCTCTCTCTCTCTCTCTCTCTCTCTCTCTCTCTCTCTCTCTCTCTCTCTCTCTCTCTCTCTCTCTCAATCCATAATCAATTTATCTCTCATTCCTTTGATCTCATTTGCGATATCAGAATGAATAATAACAATAATAATATCATGTTGTTTACGAACAGACTGTGCTCATGCTAACACGCACTACGCCAGAAATGAGTTTTAGCAGCGCTTCTTAAAAAAGCGCTGCTAAAGGGTGGGTAAAAAAAAAGAAAAAAAATTCCTACCTAAGACAACGCTTTTGAAAAAGCGCTGCTAAAGGGGGGCCCTAAGAAAGCGCTTTTTAAAAAGCGCTGTTAAAGGGGGGGCCTAAGAAAGCGCTTTTAAAAAGCGCTGCTAAAGGGGGACCTAAGAAAGCGCTTTTAAAAAGCGCTGCTAAAGGGGTCCCCTTTAGCAACGCTTTTTCTATAAAGCGCTGCTATATGGCATTGCTAAGGCACCCTAAGAAAGCGCTTTTAAAAGCGCTGCTAAAGGCCTTTAAAAGCGCTGCTAAAGGGGGACTTAAGAAAGCGCTTTTAAAAAGCGCTGCTAAAGGGGCCCTTTAGCAGCGCTTTTTCTATAAAGCGCTGCTATATGGCATTGCTAAGGCACCCTAAGAAAGCGCTTTTAAAAGCGCTGCTAAAGGCCTTTAAAAGCGCTGCTATAGGTATTAGTATTATAATTTTAAAATACCCTCCAGAATTTTAAGAGAAACAGAACAGTCGCGTACATTTCTTTTCTTCTTTCTTTCTCCTCTGGCGAACGAACTTGCCCTATTCAAACTTTCTGTTGCCGTCATCCGCCGTCCGACCGTCGCCCTCCGTCCGTTCATCGTCCGTTTTCGAGTGCATCCGTCCGTCTGCATTGCATTTCCACCATTGTTAAGGTATGTGAAGTTTTACTATGATTTTCTTGTTTTTTTTTCTTTTCACCATTGTTGGTATTTGAAGACATTAAAGGTTTTGAAGGTTTTTGTTAATACTGTTATCTAAATATTGATGGTTTTTCTTTTCACCTTTGTTGGTATTTGATGTTTTTTCTAAATATTTGATGGTTTTTGAGTTGTTGACTAAATAGGTATTCATAGTAAAATTATTAATGTTGTTTGATGGTTTCGTTGCATAAAATTATTAATGTTGTTGACTAAATATTGATGGTTTCTGAGTTATTGAGTTATTGAAGGTTTAGTGAAGGTTTTTAGTGTTGTCTTGTATTGAAGGTTTGAGGACATGCAAGTAAATTTGAGTTCAAGTATGATACGTATACTATTGTTTTTGTTGTTGTGTAGATATGTTACGTTTGAGGACATGCAAGTAAATTTTAGTGTTGATACGTATACTGTTGTTGAGTTATTGTTTTTGTTGTTGAGTTCAAGTATGATACGTATATTGTTGTTTTGTATTGAAGGTTTGAGGACATGCAAGTAAATTTTAGTGTTGTTGTTGTGTAGAAATGACTTATTGAAGGTTTAGTGAAGGTTTTATATGTTGATATGTTATTATGTTATTATGATGGATTTCTCAATGTTTATATGATATATATGTTATTATGGTTTTATATGTTTAGTTAGGATTTCTCAATGTTTAGTAAGGGTGTCATTTTGGTTTAAGGATTATCTAGTAATTTTAATATGATTTGTTTTGGTGGATTATCTAGTATTTTTAATATGATTTGTCTTGGTTAATTATTAATATGATTTTAATAAAATTTATATTTTGTCTGCTATAGGGGTTACCTGTGAAGAGAAAAGCTGTGATCGTTTCCAAGCATCCTATTGCGTAGCATTCTTAGAAGTTAGTGATTTCCTTACAGGTATTCTCTGTTTTGTTTAACTTTTATAGTTTAGTGTAGATTACTCAATTAGTATGAATAAAAAATGGATGTCTGGTAATCGATTGTCAAAAGAGTACGAGAATGGGGTATCGAAGTTCGTTAAGTTTGTCGTTGAACACGCCAAAGACCCCAGTAGGATCACATGTCCTTGCTTAGGATGCTGTTATGGGCGTCGAGTTGACGCCGTTCAGTTGGAATCTCATTTAATGAGACATGGAATTGATCGAAGTTACACATGTTGGACATTACATGGTGAGATAAGTAACGAGAATGTTGAACCCTGGAATAATACGACATGTGCTTCAAAGGACAATGGCAGAGATACATATGATTGTGATCGAGTCGAAGAGATTGCAGAAGCACTTGAAGAAGATATTCAAGATTGTCCCAAGATGTTTGAGAGGTTGGTAAGCGATGCAGAGAAACCGTTGTATAAAGGTTGCACTACTTTCACAAGATTGTCCGCGGTATTAAAGTTGTACAATTTAAAGGCAGGTAATGGATGGTCGGATAAAAGTTTCACAGAGTTGTTAGCCCTACTTCAAGAGATGCTTCCGGAGGATAATTTTCTTCCCAATCGAACGTATGAAGCTAAAAAAATGTTATGCTCTATTGGCATGAGCTATGATAAGATACATGCTTGTCCAAATGATTGCATTTTGTTTCGAAATGAATATGCATCATTAAACGAGTGTCCTAAATGCGGTGTATCTCGGTATAAGAAAAAATTGTCACCAGCAAAAGTATTATGGTATTTTCCTAAAATTCCTAGATTCAGACGCATGTTTCGTAGTGAAACAGATGCAAAACACCTGACTTGGCATGCAGATGATAGAATTGTAGATGGGAAGTATCGACATCCGGCAGATTCACCACAGTGGATGAAAATTGATAATGATTATCCTGATTTTGGAGAAGAAGCTAGAAACCTTCGCTTGGCATTATCGACTGATGGAATGAATCCGCATGGTCTGCAGAGTATCTCACATTCTACCTGGCCTATAATTATTATGATTTATAACCTACCTCCATGGCTATGTATGAAGCGTAAGTACATGATGTTATCTATGTTAATTTCTGGCCCTAAACAACCAGGGAATGACATAGACGTATACCTGACACCTCTAATCGAAGACTTAAAGAGTTTGTGGGAGAACGGTGTGGAGGTTTATGATGGATATAGGAAAGAAAGTTTCAATTTGAGGGCGATGTTGTTTGGCACAATTAATGATTTCCCAGCATACGGAAATCTATCGGGGTATAGCATTAAAGGTCAATGTGCGTGTCCTATCTGTGAAGAAAACACAGATTGGACGCGGTTGGAATTTGGTCAGAAGAATGTCTTTCTTGGTCATCGTAGATTCTTAAATTCTAGTCATCACTACCGTGGGTGGAGAAAAGCATTCAATGGAGATTCAGAACAACGTAAAGCTCCACCTACATTGAACGGCAAACAAATTTTTGAAAAGGTGAAAGATGTGAGTACTAAGTTTGGCAAGCCTTTTGCTCATACGCTTGTCACGCGTGGGTGAAAGAAGAGGTCAATTTTGTTTGAGTTGCCGTATTGGAAGTCGTTGTATGTAAGACATTTTCTTGATGTTATGCATATTGAAAAAAAATGTATTTGAAAGTGTTATTGGTACGTTACTCAATATACAAGAAAAGTCTAAGGATGGCCTTAAAGCAAGAAAGGACTTGGTAGCAATGGGAATAAGGAATGAATTAGGACCCTTGAAGAAAGGAAACCGCACATATCTACCACCTGCTGCTTATACTCTATCTAGAAAGGAGAAAAAGATACTGTGTAAGTTTCTGAGTGAAGTTAAAGTTCCAGAAGGATACTCTTCAGATATTAGAAGACTTGTTTCTATGAAAGACCTCAAGTTAAAAAGTTTAAAGACACATGACTGCCATGTTATAATGGAACACTTTCTACCAATAGGTATACGTTCTATTTTGCCAGAAAAAGTGAGAGGCGCAATAACTAAATAGTGTTTTTTCTTTAGGTCAATCTGTAGTAAGGTGATAGATCCTGCGATCTTACCAACATTGCAAAGAGAAATAGTTATTACTTTGTGCGAGCTTGAAATGTATTTTCCTCCATCATTTTTTGACATAATGGTACATCTAGTTGTTCATCTTGTGAAAGAGACACAACTGTGTGGACCTGCCTATATGAGATGGATGTACCCTGTTGAACGTTATATGAAAATATTGAAAGGGTATGTGAAAAACCGAAGTCGACCAGAGGGATGTATTGTTGAACGATACATTGTTGAAGAAGCTATTGAGTTTTGTACTGAATATTTGTCCAACGTTCAATCCATTGGCCTCCCAAAATCTCATGTTGTTGAAAAAATAGATGGTAAACAGTTAATTGGAAATAAAGTTGTGACAGTTTCAAGGGATGAACGGGAGCAAGTGCATTTGTATGTTCTGCACAATGACATTGAGGTTGAGCCGTATGTTGAAATGCACAAGGACGTTCTCCGAGGTTTAAATCTGAATAGAAATGAAAATTGGATAGTACGTGAGCACAATCGAAGTTTTATAACATGGTTCAAGGAGCATAGTTTTTCAAAGTTTTATTCTGATTCCGCTTCAATAACATAAAGGTTGAGATGTTTAGCATATGGTCCAAGTTTGCATGTGTTTTCTTATAGCACATACGCAATTAATGGATACACATTTTATACCAAGGAACAAGATGATAAAAGTACAATGCAAAATAGTGGTGTCATCGTGCTTGCCGAAGCAATGCATATTTCCTCGTATTATGGGGTTATCGAGCGCATTTGGGTGTTTGATTATGAGAAGTTTTAGATTCCTATCTTCGGATGCAAGTGGGTTGAAAATAATAGTGGCATACAAATGGATAAATCAGGTTTTTTGAAAGTGGATCTTAATAAGGTGGGGTACAAAGATGAGCCTTTTATTCTAGCCACACAAGCTAAACAAGTGTTCTATGTCACTGATCCGACAAGTACGAAATGGTCTATAGTTCTTTTTTCCAACAAAGTAATCGATGATAACATTGGAGAAAAGGGGGATGTTTATGTTGAGAATGAATCTTATATTATAGATGATCCAGATGAGAATATTAGAGCAGACGAATCATATATTAGAAATGATCATAACGAGGGAATTTGGATCAATCCATCTGTCCGTGTTGTTAAGAGACAAGTAAACCCCGTTACAACGAAAAAAAGAAAGAGATGTTAAAGGTACTTGTAACATGTTTTTCTTATTTACACATGTCTTATTTATACCATGTTTTTCTTATTTCTTATTTATACCATGTTTTTCTTATTTACACATTTCTTATGTATATATTTGTTATTTACATATTTGCATGTCATTCATTTGATACTTTGGTTTTTCTGAATTACAGGTATATATATTATGGCCAGCAACGAGGAAACATCACATGATGGAAAACAAACAACAAAAGACGTGGAAGGCGATATTAAAAGAGGCATAACAATTATGAAAAAAATCATCCGTGCGAGAGATAAAGGAGTAAAGTATGATGTCCATTGGAATGAAAGAGATCAGTTAGTTGAGCCTAACGCTGCGTTGCTAACAAGTTACATCGGAGCACTTGTACGTTCGCAAGTTCCGATTACTTGCGATAATTGGAGAATTGTTTCATTACAACCGGCTAAAGATAAGATTTGGACCGAGATTCAAGTATAATATTGGAATTGTTTAATTATTGTTGACATTTACGTCTTTAAATTAAATATACTAACATGTTATATGTATGTGTGTTTGTTTGCAGAGATCTTTCAATATTGAAGATCGTAGGAGAAAATATTGTATTCAATTGGCCGGAAAACGCTTGAGGAGATTTAGAGCGTTTTTAACAAACAAGTTTCTAAAAGATTCTGAAGGAAACTTTGTTGACTCAGAGCGTCCGATGAAGTACGCGAATTTGATTTCGGAGGAAGAATGGGAGACGTTTGTTGCAAAGCGAAGATCAAAAGAATTTGAAGTAAGTACAACTTATCATGAACTATGTATAGTATATATACTTCTTCCATGTATATGAGTTCTGATAAACTTGTTTTTTCAGGTTGTTAGTGGCGTAAATCGTCAACGGGCATCAAATCCCGCATATCCATACAGAAAGGGCCGGTTGGGATATGCACGATTAGAACAAAAAATAGTAAGTACATATAAATGCTTTAATATGATATATTTACAAAAAATAGTAAGTATATATAATAGGATACAATGCTTTATTATCCGTCTTAATACGTAGTTGGAAGAGCAGAAGAGTGATGCGACATCTCTTCCGGACCATGTTGTATGGAAGGCTGCCCGTGTGGGACGAGATGGAGTCGTTCAGGAAGAAGTTCAACAAGTCTTTGAACAATGTGTAAGTACAACGTTATCTTTGTCAGTAACTGATCAAAAGTGTGTAATATATTTATATATGTTTTTATCTATATTTCAGGAGACTCTGTCCCAGACCATAACTCCCGCCGAGGACAATGATTGCAGGAGCTTACTGAGTCGGGTGCTGAATATTCCTGAGTATTCTGGGCGTGTGAGGGGTAAGGGATTTGGTGTCACTCCATCCAAACTGTATAAGCAGCCAAAGAAAAAAAATCCAACCAATAAAGAAGTGATGGAGACTTTGGAGGAATTGAAAGCGCAAATCCGTGAATTACAGAAGGATAAGGAGAGATACATGGCGGAAAGACGCGCTCCAGAGGGTAGAGCTACTAGTGACAAAGATAGTACCGGTTGTCCGTAGAAGCTTCCAGAGGTAATTGTATATATTACATTGAAATTAATTTAGCACACTTTACTTAATTGACACATTAACTGATCATTATTTGTTTAGGGCATTTCACTTTGCCGGCTATATTTATCGTCACCTACTCATCGAATGGTTGGCAAGGGAAAGGTGCATAACTTTCTGGGAGACTTACTTCACCATAAACCGCTCCCTTCTGGATTTTTGAAAGTATCTATTGATATTGCATTAGAGGGGAGTGCGTTGTTGCCTATACCAGATGATATTTTAGGCGCAACAGTGGTGGGAGACGCAATAGGATCGTATGTGGCATGACCGGCAAATCTGATTTGCATAGATGATGAGGTAGGTTGAACCTTTTAATACTCAAATGTTTTATGATTCATACATGAAAGTTATTCTTACATCTACATTTTTTTATTTACATGATGATCTTAGACTCCTACAAAATCCAAATCAAAAGATGATAGAATTATTATGCGGGATACCGATTCAGCTGCATCAAAGAAACAGGTACTACTACAATTACATGACTATCTTGTTATACATTAATTACTGAACTTATATATGACTTTTAGGTTCATGATCAGCAGTCGCAACAAGTCAGCAAGGGTAAGATGCCTGAAACTTTCAAGGTTCCCAGAAAAGCAATTGTTCCTCGATTTAGGATGTGCCTTGAAACATATGTCGGAACATCAGATGTGCCTGAGGGTGGCGTCCGTCAAATACACATGGAGGCAGGTATTTTCGGTTTTGAATATCCCGAAACAATTGCTAAGGAGGATTTTGATCAGGTTTTCAACCATTCTGAACTGGGCGGCGGTGTTATGCATTCATACATCAGGTACTTCGATCCATTTTAATTAAATAATTGAACATTTTAAAATTTTCTCGTTTAACTTAATATTCTAATGTTGATTATGTTTTTTTAGGTTCTTGTATGACAAGTTATTGGTCCCGAATGAATTGACTTCAGTATTCGCATTCTTATCTGCTAGCTGTGTCAACTCACGTATAATAGACTAGTCACCAGATACAGTCAAAGAGTACATAGTGCAGAGATTTATGCGCGCGACTACGGAGAAGTTGTTCTTGTTGCCATATAACACTGGCCATGGGTTAGATTTTATTCTAAATTCATTTATTATAATTGTTCGATTTTTCCCTTTCTCTATATATAACATTTTCGTCTAAATTGTTGTCTTATTTTATAGTGGACATTGGTTGTTGATCGCAATTAATCCGACGAAAGAAATAGTGTATTATATAGATTCATTGGATGGCGATACAACAAAATATGAAAATCTGAGGAACTTTGTTGATACGTAAGTGATGAGATATACTGTTGTCTTTAATTATATATCTTTATTTATTATGTGACATTGTTCTAAATATGCGTTTATATTATGTTAGAGTTATACAAATACTCAGAGCACAAAGAGATGCAACGGTGCCAAAAAGTAAGGCTAACAACATCAACTAGATCAGAGTGGAGGTATATTCTCACATGTTTCTACTTGATAAAACTATTTAAACTATATATCCGGATAAATATTTGTTTATTTTTTCCATTTACAGTGTCCTCGGCAGCGCAATGGTATTGACTATGGATATTTTGTATTGCGCTTTATGAGGGAAATTATTCTTTCTAGTCAACTTGAGATTCCAGTCATGGTATGGATCAATTCATTATATAAGTTATATGATTCATTTTGATAATTATCCGATACTTCATCTGAGAAATTAGTTTTAAACTTAAATCTTATTCGATCTGTTATATTATGTAGTATTATGATGAATTCAAGTGCGCTACTTACACGAAAGCAAAATTGGAAGAAATTAAAGAGGAATGGTGTCAATTTATTCTTGGGTTGAGAATTGTATAGAGTTATCGGATTGGAAGACTTGTAATTATATTTGAATTGAATGTATTTGTGTTGTTGTAATTTTGAGGATCGAATTTTGTTGTAACATATTTAAACAGGTTTATGTGTATATTAAAATGTTTATGAACAAAGTCATGAGTTACAATGTATCCAAAGTTTTGAATTGTACATATAAGGCCAAAGTTTGAATTGTATATTTAAGGCCAAAGTTTGAATTGTATTTATAAGGCCAAAGTGTTGAAATAAAGGCCTGAATTATAAGCAGGTTTGTGTAATATAAGCAGGTTGTTGGTAAAATATACAAAACAGGGTGAATATTTATATAAAAAAAAATTTAAAATCTGGGACATTAGACAACGCTTTTACATAAAAGCGCTGCTAAAGGTCACAAATATTACGCTACAAAAGCGCTACTATAGGTTTGGAAGGGGGGGGGGGGGAGGGTCTAAGACAGCGCTTGTAAAAAGCGCTGCTAAAGGGTGGGCTATGGCAGCGCTTTTGCAAAAGCGCTGCTAAAGGAGGGGGGGGGTCTAAGACAACGCTTTTTGAAAGCGCTGCTAAAGGGGGGATGGTTGGGGGAATTATGCAGCGCTTACAAAAGCGCTGTTAAAGGGCTAAAAAAGCGCTGCTAAAGGTGCTGCTGAAGGGAGCTTTTAGCAGCGCTTTTTCATTGAAAAAAAGCGCTGCCTTTACCTTTAGCAGCGCCACTTTTGGCAGCGCTTTAAAGCGCTGCTAAAGGCCAAAAAAAGCGCTGCTAAAGGTCTTTTTAGCATAGTGACGTCAGCTCGGGAGGAAAATATATGTCATTTACAACATATACAAAATAAATTTTCAATGTCAGAGATATCGTAAGCATACTAATTTTTGAACCAGTTAAAAATTAAACATGTACGTAAAACATGCAACGTCAGTTGTGAAAAACCGTGTAAAACCAGTGGAGTGCACAAATGAAACATTCTAAACTATCAAATTTTTTAATATCTGTGAAATATCTTGTATGCTAGATTTTTTCATAAGTTCAGAACTTCTAAATGTTTTTCGAATATTCCAAAATATTCGATAGCAATATACCAAAATTTTTAAATATCCGATAAATACTAATTAAATTCTCAAAATTTCTAAATTAGAAAAAAAAAACAGTAAAACCACAACAAATACCAGATTTTTCAAAAAACAATCAATAAAAATTCATCCCATTCTTTTAAAATTCAAGTAAAATTGGATACATTTCATTTTTTCCGAAAATTTTAATATTGAATATTCCTAATTAACCATCGAATTTTCAGTTTTTTTAATCAATTTTATAGAGGGGAGTTTTTTAACATAATGTAATTTTATAAAAGATAAATAATACAAAAAATAATTTTATTATTATATAAATATGTGGAGGTGAAGCGTGTGGGTGTCAGCATAAAATCTCCATTAACCAATATGAAGCCCAATCTTTTATTTTTCATGTTGGTCCATTACATAAGAGCATACTCAAAGAAGAGGTATTCATGTGTTACACATTATTACTTAAATATATATTATAAGGCAAATTTATGTCCCGTATATTTAGATAATTAGATTGCTTATTTTTAATACATCATAGATAAGGGTAAATTTAATATTCTTTTTATTCTCGAGGTTAACCTCGATATTTATTTTGACCTATATTTAGATAATAAGGTCTCTTTCTTTCTCGTTTCATTATTTTTTTTATCATCATCTTTACCACCTCAAGAATTCTTTCTCCTCTTTTTCTTCCCTCTAAAATTTAATTTCTCAAATCACTCCTATCTCAAAATCAAACGATTTATTTATTCTTACATGAATTTCAACAATATTTCCGAATTATCTTTGAACTCGTTAAAAATTAAGTATGTAACAATTTTTTGTGATCAAGAATTGTCAATTTATTATCAACTTGAGAAATCTAGAAGTCTATTATAATAATAAAAAAATGATTAATATAATTTTATTCTATAGTCAAATTTAAAAATATTAATATAATTATATTAAAGATATAAATGGTAAAATTAATTAAAATATACAAAATATATAAAAGTAAAAGGACAAAAGAAAAAATAGAAAAATAATAGTGTGTTTTAAATAAAATAAATAAATCAAATAGCAACATTCATGTATTAAAAAACAGCAACATTCACGTAATTTAAAAAAATAAAATAATAACAACTACTATATTAGAAGCAGGAAACATACAATGAATCGTCCAAATAGATATAAAAATACGTTTTCCGAAGAAATTTATAAATATAAATACTCTTTTCAAATAGTTACATTTTTTTTGTGGCAATAATAGATATTGGTTATTTATTTATTATTTATAAACAAATTCAAGCAAATAAAAAAATTAAACACGATGGTTATAAAAAAAAATTAAACGTGATTTAAATATTTAATAAGAGAAATAATATTTAAAAAGTATTTTTATATATTATTTAAGTTATCTAAAAGGAATTCATATTCATATCACAATGGATTTTAAATGATTATATTTGACATTTTTTTCTTCAAATTTACAATTAAATAGTATATTATGATATAGTTATAGGTGCCTATATTTAGATTAATTAGATTAATTAGTGGATAGAATAAAAGTATAATTAGCGTGAGAATTCTTATTAAATAAGAGTTATTAGAGACTTTAAGATTATTTTGAAAATTAGAGATAGTTCATAGGATGAAGTGAAAAGTTTTGTGTATGTTGTTTCTCTGTGTTAGAGACTAGATTTCCTTAATATCATGGTGTTGATGTATTTATAGTTTCTCAGGAGTCTTGAATGGAGTGAGACAAGTCTCTCTTGAATGGAGTGAGTCAAGTCTCCTTAGAATATAGAAACCTCTACAGGAGTGGGTGGTTGATACCCAAAAATTTAGAGGATGTAGTTAAGCCTCATGACTTCCTATATACTGATTATTGACTCGATACACACTCCACCCATAATCTCACATTATAGATGGAGAAATGGAGAGTTAGACGATGCATCAGACAAGGGAGGATCAAAATTGATAAAAGGCGCTCATACTAATATAAGGGTAACTCGAGAAGGACAAAGCGTGCACCTTATATCCTCGCCTCAAGGTCTTCCTCAATTAATCCATTACATAGTCCCTCAACCACGAGGACCCGTAGGGGCTAAAATGCTTTAACCTTTCACTTTCGAGCCTTCTAGAGGATCCCGGTAGACGTGTTTACCCCTACCCTTAGGCGAGGGTTGGTCGCCACTCTTCTAACAAGGTTCACTTGAGTCATTCAGCACGAGACTTTGTTGAGTCCTTCTAACGAGACTTTGTTGAGTCTCTCGGCTAAGACTTTGTTGAGACCCTCTAACGAGACTCCATTGAGTCCCTCAGGTGAGACTTTGTTGAGTCCCTTTGATGAGACTTCATTGAGTCCCTCAGGCGACACTTTGTTGAATGTCTCTGACGAAACTTTGTCGAGTCCCTCACATGAGACTTTATTGAGTTCATTTGACGATACTTCGTTGAGTCTCTCACACGAGACTTTATTGACTCTCTCTATCAAAAATTTGTTGACTCCCTCTGACAATTCTTCATCGATTCCCTAAGGCGAGACTTTGTTGAGCCCCTCTAAAAATACTTTATTGAATCCCTCATAATAGACTTTGTT
Source organism: Lathyrus sativus (assembly GCA_963859935.3). Classification (NCBI taxonomy): domain Eukaryota; kingdom Viridiplantae; phylum Streptophyta; class Magnoliopsida; order Fabales; family Fabaceae; genus Lathyrus; species Lathyrus sativus. The sequence goes on from OZ012736.1 coordinate 14,508,544, forward strand.
GATTCATGGTGACAGTCGTTATTGTCGTACCTCGAAAAATACGATCCTCGCGATGGACGCGGAAAAAACGTTCGAACAGAGTCGCCACCGAACTTTATTCATTCCAAGGAAGAAATAGGAAAATATCGATAAAACCTTTGAAGAGATAAGAACCTGGTCATCGCAACCAAATTCTAGGTTCGGGAGTCGGTTATGCACGACTTTGGTTCAAACTGAACAGATCTCAAAGTCATTCAAAATATTATCAATTACCTATATACATAAATGTTTGAAGTTTCATATTTTTGTGATTATGAAAGTTGTTGTTGATGAAACTTATGTGGTGGCTCAAAAGCGAGGAGTCGATGTTGAGTTGTACAAGAAGAGATGATGTAGTGTAAGGTGTGTTGGAGGTGCTGTTGAAGAAAAGTGTCGAGTGAAAAGTAGAGGTAGTGATATTGTTGGTTTGGAAGCTGGGTTTTCCGGTGGCGGTAGATTTTTGAGAAGAAGAAGAGAAGAGGGAGGCGGCTGGAAGAAGAAGAAGGGTTTTGGTGATGGAAGAATGGAAACGGCGGCGGCTGTGAGGGTTGGGATTGGAGAAGAAAGGTGAGTGTGGCGGCTAAGGTTAGTTACCAAGGAAGGGGATGATCTAGAGTGTTTTTGGGGCGGCTAAAAATTCAGATTGGGAGATGAACAGTGCAAATCCCATTTTATAACCAATTTCCCAACCCTAATCCTCTTATCCACCAGTGTTTCTCTTTTTTCTTTTTTTTTATTCTTTTATTTTTAATTTTCTGTTTTCTAATAATTAATAAATCTTATTTCTAATTTAATTATAATCTAATTTTCTAATTCTAATCAATTAATTCTAATTCTAATCCTACCTAAATCAAATTTTATCCTAATTAATTCAAATTGTATCCTAATAATTTAATTTAAATTCTAATTCCTAACTCTATTTCTAAATTCTAATTAACTAATATTTCTAATTCTAATCCTTAATTCTAAATCTAATTCTAATTATATTTTAATTAAAATTCTAATTTCTAAATTCTAATCTTATTTCTAATCCTAAATTCTAATCTCAAATTCTATTTCTAAAATCTAATCTAAATTCTAATTCTATTTTTTTCTAAATTAAAATTCTAATATAATTTCTAGCTTAAATTCTAAATTCTAATTAAGTTATAATTTAATTTTCTAAATCTATTCTAATTTAAAATCCTAATTTAAATTCTAATCTAAATCTAATTTAAGTTCTATTCTAATTAATTAATTCAAATTCCTAATTAAAATTCTAATCAAAAATCTAAATTCTAGTCTTATCTTATTTCTAACTAAAAAAAAACTAATCTTGTTTCTAATTAAAATTTCTAAATTCTAAATTCTAAATTCTAAATATATTATATTAACATATTATAAAAAGTGAAATTATAAAACAAAAATAATGATAAATATATAAAAAATGCCACTGTCACGCTCTTATTGGGGTAAAATAAAAAGAAATTTGAAAATTTACCATTTGTCAAATAAATATGCTAAATAATAAAGATTAATTATTCTCGACCTTTTGACGAAAATATAAAAATAACTCGGATGTAAATGAACAAAATCGAGCGACAAAGGTGCTTTAAAAAATTAATTATTTTCGCTGAAAAATATATTACGCTGTACAAGCGAGGTAAATAAAAAAATTAAGTCGGGAGAATGAAAAATTTGAAATAGGTAGGACAAATTAGGAGTATCATGCTGAAAAGACCCATGTTGGTTTGTGGGGTCAGTCGGTAATCCTGAAAGCAATATGGGGCGTTACAACAGCTATTATGTGATTTTTATTAGAAAAATCAGATGAAAGCATTGAAATAATGAGTAAAAGTCATGTGAAAGTGTGAAGAATGGAGCAAAAACTACTAAGACTAGAAAACATGGGACTTAGAAATATATTGGAGAAAAAGAGAAGAAAAAGCAGCTCTAGCCCCTAAAATTCATGCACGCAATGAAGACCATTGTAGCAAGATGCATGTGTCATCGTGGCGCAATGAAAGCCATCAGGACATGATGTTGCGCCACTATGACACGCATAAATCGCTATAAATAAAATTTTTTGTGTACTTTTTAAGGATTCCAGATTTTGATAAAGAAAGTGATGGCTTGGGATACCAAAGTGATAATTTTGAGAGTTTTGGAAGCCATTAAAACCTTTATCTTCCTTGGTTTTCATGTTCTCTCCATGCAAACTTATGGTATTTGTTATATTCATTATAACTAGCTATATTCCTTAGATTAAGTCTCTTTAAACAAATTTTCTTGTACTTATTGGATCATATGACTGTTGGATGTTAGTCGAATTATTTTATGTTATTGTTATTATTTACTTGTCCTTGTGATCATTACTTTTTTATGTATTGACGAATGCATGAATCGATATCAAATGAGTAGGGATTTCTGACTGTTAGTCTACTGATCAAATCTAGGGCATGTATTCAATTTTGTAATTAACTAGGGATAGGTAATTAGAAGTTGTGGTTTTTGAATTAACGAACTTAGAACGTCTAATTATGTTTAGAGTGATTAAGTAAGCAATATATGTGTACTCGCTACTTTATCAAATTAGTTCTTGAAATCCATTTGTAAAATGCTAACACAACCTAACAAAGTTTTATCAAACTATAAGGTGATCAAATTCATAATTAAATATTTGAAAATAAGAACTTGTTTGGATGGGCTTATTTGAGCTTATCTACTGCCATGACTTTTGTGACATTGTTTGAGAGACTAAATCAAAACAACTTGTGATATTTTTCATAAATGTTTTTGAACTTATTTTTATAAATTATTCAAGATAGATGATGAAAAAAAACTTATAACACATACAAAAATAATTTAAGTTTATTTTATCTTTTATTAAAAAATAACTATAGTGGGCTTATTTGTAAGCGCTTATTTCGATAAGCACTTGTATCATAAGCTGCAAATAGGTTATTTATCCAAATAGTCCCTAAATTGCAAGAGCTAAACATAACACAAAATTACATTTATTAACATTCAAAAGACTATTATTCCATATAATTTCTTACTATCCAACAAGTACTATTGATATCATGTTAAGCAAAGTAAATACACAAAATTGAGATCCTAAGTTACCCATTTCTAAACAAGGAGAATGAAAATGATAAACTAATAGATCACTTAAATCACTTGAAATCATAAAAATATAAGTGATATTTGGTGTCATGCCCCTCTGCGCCGGTGATGAGAGTCTATCATATTATAGAATTTTTTTTAGAATCTTTGTAGTAGTTTTTGGTATGTTATTGCATGATTTGAAGATGAATTTAGCAATACTTGAGACGTCGCAAAAAGATGACATAAGAGTAAATAAAAGAAGATTGTTGAAGTAAAGAAAAAATTGGCTATGATTAATTCATGGTGTGATCAAAAGGAATCGTGGCATGATTTGGTGTTCAATCACGTGTTACAAGGTGGATAAATGAAGGGATTGCAACACGATTGGAAGGGACCATGGAGAAATTTGGCACATTTGAAACCTAGTATAAAAGCAAAGAGTTAGTTCTGATAGAGGGTTATTAATTTTATGGTTCTACAAGTGGCCGGTTAAGTTAAAGAGGAAAATTTTGGATGTTTCTACACGATTTTAGCTCATATTTCATATGTAATTCATGAATAACTTCTGAAACCCATTGAATACGATTACTTACACAATGAGTAGCTAAATTGTTAGTGATTAGGCACTTAGATGAATTTATTTGAGCTATTTGAATCATGTAATTGTTGAGTACTATTTAATGAAATTGCAATACTAGTAATATTCCATTAAATTTGTAAAAGGCTTTAATTATAAATTTAACTAAATATTAAAGTAGACGGGAAAGCCTGCCGCCTGTAACACCCTTTCTATCCCACAAATATAATGACAAATCAATCATATTTATCAGAGTAAAATATTGAACGCAACAAAATCATCTTAAAAGGGCGCACATTTCTCAATAATTTAAATATAGTCAATGCTCCGTAAACAACGGGTTTTCCCAAAATTACTTAAAATATTACTCAAAAGGCAGCGGAACTCAAAAAGGAAAAAATCCAAAGTTTTCCTTGCGTAGTAACTTAATCAAAATAACAATAATCAATAAAACATGATTCAACTCAAAAGACCTCAACCCGATGTTACACTATCAGAGCAAGACCCTCTAAGTCAACCACAATGGCCAACGACCCAAAAACTTCAAAAAGTCCTCGATGACATCCACGGCTAAACCTAGTCATCTGTCGTTACCCACGTGGAGGCAACATTCAAACAGGAAGGGTGAGTAAAACGATTCATAATAATCAATATATGAATCAATATATAAAACAACGTCATTTTCATATTCAACATCATCATAATCATCAAGGAACATCAAAGGCCACAACATTATAAATTACACCAAACTGTCACATAAATGCAAATGCAACAAGACTCATGCATGTGGTACCAATCAACAAAATTTGATGGACACTGGGCCATCAACCCTCCATAGATCCACAACAGTATGATCGATTCTACACGAGAACCGGAGCACAACAGAATACCTCACATCCACATAATGGGACCGAAGCCACAATAATCAAGGTTCTAGACTGAAGTCCGGAATGCATATGAATGCATGATGCACACATATAATCCTCATAATAAACTCATTAGGTGCATCATCATTCATCATAGAATCATCAAAACTCATGAAATCAACATCATAACTCATCATCATTACTCATAGGAATCATCATATAATCATGTATTTATCTCATAAGAATTATAGTCATACTCATGGTAGTTTATCAAAGAAATCACAACATCAAAACATCAAGACATCACTGCACAAGATCAGAATTCGCGAAACTCTGCTACGTTCACTAGCAAGTTCGCTGTGCGAGTTTGGGGCGAATGTTCACCGTGCGAAGGATTCTTCGCTATGCGAACTCGCGATTACAGCAAATCACTATTATGTATCAGTAATAAAACCAACCCAAAAGTCCCTACGATTTCCTTCCCTAATGCCCCAAAAACATCCCTAAATCATTCCTAAGGTATTACGACGATAAAGGCACAAAATCTACGACTTATTAAGCCAATCTCGTATCATATTTACACCTCCAATTCCCATAAATCCTTACAAATACCCCACAGTCATTAAAGTTCTCACAATCACTTACCCTATACGGTTAAACAACCTCAACAACAGATTTGGCTACGAAGGCCTACTTTTCCTTACCCTCAAATCAGCCTCAAAACTATCAGAACATCAGTTCAAATCCCTTAAACTCATTGAACTCATCACCAGAAAGGAAACAATAATCCAATACTAAAAAATTCCTAAAACTTTAAATCGGCTTTAAATAAATTGAATCACATATTGAAAACAATGAAGGCAATACTCCCCATACCTTAATTGCTGACTCTAAGCCTTTCTCCTTGATTCTTGGAAACCTCACAAAGCCTTGCCTCAATCCTCTTCCTCATAGCTCTAACCTCTATTTCTTCCCTTTTCACGGTCTAACAAGAATGAATCCTAATTCTCACAAAATTCATTTTTGTTAAACCTAACTTTAGGCCTTAAAACTGGGCTTTCAACTTCACCCTCACTAACTCCTCCTCAAATGTCCACTTTGCCCTTAATTCACTTATATTTATTTAAATTAATAATAATACTAATATATTCATATTATATACTATTATTTAAACAAATAACTCAAAATTCATAATTCCCAATATTCACACCAACCACCAAAAATCACCAAAAATGCGAATATTCATATTTAAATAAATTAAATAAATATTCCAAGAATTTTGGGTGCTATAACTCTTCCCCACTTAAAAGAATTTTTGTAACGCCCCATATTGCTTTCAGGATTACTGACTGACCCCACAAACCAACACGAGTCTTTTCAGCATGCTTTTTCCTCACTCACATGCTTTCCGGGAAACTTCCCAGAAGGTCACCCAGAAGGTCACCCATCCCAGAATTGCTCCAAGTCAAGCACGCTTAACTGTGGAGTTCTTATGAACGGGCTACCGAAAAGAAGATGCATCTTGTTGGTATAGGTAGTACCAATTAATCCTTATAAGCCTTCATTCAACCATGCAGTCCCATACCTGCATAGCCTCAGGATCCCTCTCATTCGGATGTGAATTCGGTTTTCCCCTAGAAGCTGCTAGGAGTGTCCCATTGTCATACCTCATGACACCGACAACCACTCCCTCGCCCACGGGTGTTACATGTAACCACCATCCTCTTTCACCTCAGGTGTTACATGCCCACCAGCTTCCGCTTGGTTCGTCCCCGAACCACATCGTACTGGAAGAGGTATGGCTCTGATACCATTTGTAACGCCCCATATTGCTTTCAGGATTAATGACTGACCCCACAAACCAACACGAGTCTTTTCAGCATGCTTTTTCCTCACTCACATGCTTTCCGGGAAACTTCCCAGAAGGTCACCCATCCCAGAATTGCTCCAAGTCAAGCACGCTTAACTGTGAAGTTCTTATGAACGGGCTACCGAAAAGAAGATGCATCTTGTTGGTATAGGTAGTACCAATTAATCCTTATAAGCCTTCATTCAACCATGCAGTCCCATACCTGCATAGCCTCAGGATCCCTCTCATTCGGATGTGAATTCGGTTTTCCCCTAGAAGCTGCTAGGAGTGTCCCATTGTCATGCCTCATGACACCGACAACCACTCCCTCGCCCACGGGTGTTACATGTAACCACCATCCTCTTTCACCTCAGGTGTTACAATTTTCACCCTCGAAAATTACCTCAAGGAAACAGAGTCGGATACGACTCCCTCATCTGATCCTCACGCTCCCAAGTCATACTCCCTCCAGCTGGTCCTCCCCAAACTACCTTTACCAAGGAAATCTCTTTATCTTACAGTTGCTTCACTTCTATTTCATCAATCCGAAATGGAAATGCCTCAATAGTCAAATTATCTCTCACTTGTACATCATCCATCTGAATCACAAGTGACGGATCTGGAATGTACTTCCTCAACTGAGACACATGAAACACATCATGCAAATTCACAAGCGACGACGGTAAATTAATCCGATATGCTACTTTTCCTGCCCTCTGCGAAATATGATATGAACCAACAAAATGCGGCGTGAGCTTTCTGGACTTCAAAGCTCGGCCAACACCAGTTACTAGTGTAACTCTCAAAAACACGTGATCTCCTTCATGGAACTCAAATGCTTTCCTTCTCTTATCATGGTAACTCTTCTGACGACTCTGCGATGCTTTCATTTTTTCTTGGATCATCTTGATCTTTTCAACTGTCTCTTGCACAATCTCAGGTCCGAGTATAACACTCTCGCTTGATTCATACCAACATAAAGAAGTTCTATATCTCCTACCATACAATGCCTCATATAGTGCCATTCCGATACTAGAATGGTAACTATTATTGTAGGTAAACTCAATCAACGGAAAACGACTATCCCATGATCCACCTTGATCCAATATACAAGCTCTTAACAAATCCTCTAAAGACTGGATAGTTCTCTCTGTCTGTCCATCCGTCTGTGGATGATAAGCAGAACTCAACCTCAGCTTAGTACCTAAAGTTGTCTGCAAGCTCTCCCAGAACCTCGATGTAAATCTCGGATCTCTATCAGACACAATACTTGAAGGAATACCATGCAGTTTCACAATCTCATCAATATACAATTCGGCCAGCTTCTGTAACGAATAATTGATCCTCATCGGTATAAAATGAGCCGATTTGGTTAATCTATCAACAATCACCCGAATTGAATCATATCCCTTCAAAGTCTTTGCAGACCTATCACAAAATCCATAGAAATGCTATCCCATTTCCACTCTAAAATATTCAACGGTTGCATCAAACCCAACGGTCTTTGATGTTTAATCTTCGACTTCTGACAAGTCAAACAAGCATACACAAACTCTGCAATTTCTTTCTTCATCCCTGGCCATCAAAACAATTTCTTCAAGTCTTGATACATCTTTGTGGCACCTGGATGAATACTTAACCCACTTCTGTGACCTTCCTCAAGAATACTCTTCTTAATTTCTGGCACATCTGGAACACACACTCTATGTTTGAACCTCAGCACACCATTCTCATCGACCCAAAAATCACCCCCGTTACCTTGGTTGATTAACGTGAGATGATCCACTAAACTCAAATCAGATTTTTGACCTTCTCTGATTTCTTGGAGAATACCACTAGTCAACTTCAGCATACCCAACTTCACACTGTTAGGAGTCTCTTCACACACTAGACTCATATCTCTGAATTCAATCAGCCCTAACTTTCGAATCATAAGCATCGACATATGCAAGGACTTCCTACTTAATGCATCAGCTACAACATTAGCCTTACCAAGGTGGTAACTCAATTCAAAATCATAATCCTTCAGAAGTTCAAGCCATCTCCTCTGCGTCATATTCAACTCTTTCTGATCAAACAAATACTTCAGGCTCTTGTGATCACTGAACACTTTGAATCTGGACCTAAAAAGATAATGTCTCTGAACTTTCGACACAAATACCACCGTGGCCAACTCTAAGTCATGCATAGGATACTTCCTTTCATGAACCTTCAGTTGTCTGGAAGCATAAGCAACAACCTGACCATTTTGCATCAGTACGCCACCAAGACCCATTTTCGATGCATCACAATACACTACAAAAGACTTGTTAGAACACATATTGGTTCTTAATAATATCTATGTTTTGATGATAACTATTAGGAAATTTTGTATTTAAGAATTATATACTCTAAAATTTGCTTGAGAGTTTTTACTGCAGATAGTAAAGAAACTAATACTCCAGAAGCAAATCTGAGTTGAATGCAAGAAATTAACTAGACTCTGAAGCGCCAGAAGCACTCATTAGAAGATTCTGATTTCTGCCAACAGAAGATTCTGAGCGTAGCCTCCAGAAGATTCTGAAGCAAAAGCTCCAGAAGAATCTGAAGCAGAAGCTCCAGAAGAATCTGAAGTAGTAGCTCCAGAAGAATCTGAAGCAAGTCAGAAGCATCTGAAGCAAAGAAGAATTTTGTATGAAGAGTTTTTTCAAAGCATAGATTCTACAGAAGTTTCTGAAAGTACTAAAGCTGCCAGTACTGATGTTTTGTTCCAAATATGCTCTGATATTTAACACGCTGAAAACACACCTGCTGCTGAAGACTCTGATCCAGCAAGCTCTGATCACCATCAGAAGACTCTGACCCAATTAGACTCTGATGAACTTGCTGAAAACTGAAGAAGAAATATTCAAAGATTATATTCGTTGGAGTAAATCAAACGTCTCTTTCCTTATTTATGCTAGACACAAGAACACAGACAAAAAGGATTTTTCTGTGCTTTCTTCTTCTAGGAAAGGTCACTTGATGTGAAGACAAAAAGGCTCAGACCTTTTTGTGACACTCTTCTCAACGTGCAGCTCCCTTGGATCAGCTGCCTATAAAAGCAAGTCTCCACCAAATTCTTCAGTTAGACATTTTGCTGAAAAGAAATTAAAACATTCAAGCTCTCATACTTTCATATTCATTCTTAGAATTAATTTCATTGTACTTAAACTTAAGAGAAATATCACTGTTGTGATTAAAGCTTTTTAGAAGCATTCTTACTCTTGTATTAGATTTACTTTGATTGTAAAAGATTTCCTTAAGAGGATTCAGGTGGAATCAGTAGCTCTTGAGAAGACTAAGAACAATTGTTCTTAGGTGTTACTATTGTAATCTGTTTGATTAAATAGTGGATTAAATCCTTGTTTGAGAAAGGCAAATCACTCTAGGAAGGGTGGACTGGAGTAGTTGAGTTCAACGAACCAGGATAAAAATACTTGTGTTTTTATTCTAAGTTTTATTCTTTCATACTTATTCAACCCCCCTTCTAAGTATTATCTCACCTTCAGTTGGCATCAGAGCTCCGGTTCTGTGTGTGCTACCACTTAACAGTGTCAGTAAAGATCCAGAGAGAAATACTTTGATATATATTTAGTTGTTACAATGGCTGATAATATAATATCCAATGTTAACAATAAATATGAAGAAAGGGACAGAATCAGCACCAAACCCCCTATGTTTGATGGGGAGAAATTTGATTACTGGAAAGACAGAACTGAAAGTTTTTTTCTTGGATATGATGCTGATTTATGGGATATAGTCATAGATGGATATGTTCATCCCACAGATGGGAATGGCAAGAAGATAGATAGAAAATCTATGACAGATGCTCAGAAGAAAGATTTTAGAAATCATCACAAGGCCAGAACAATATTATTGAATGCAATTTCTCATACTGAGTATGAAAAAATTACAAACAGGGAAACTGCTTTTGATATGTTTGAATCCTTAAAGATGACTCATGAGGGAAACTCTCAAGTCAAGGAAACAAAAGCTCTGGCTCTGATCCAGAAGTATGAGGCCTTCAAGATGGAAGACTCTGAATCTGTTGAAGCTATGTTCTCCAGATTTCAGATCCTCACAGCTGGGCTAAAGGTTCTAGACAAGGGATACTCCACATCAGATCATGTAAAGAAAATCATCAGAAGTCTACCTACCAGATGGAGACCAATGGTGACTGCCTTGAAGATGGCTAAAGATCTAAACAAGATCTCTTTGGAAGAACTCATCAGCTCACTAAGGAGCCATGAAATTGAGCTTGAGGAAGATGAACCTCAAAAGAAAGAAAAAGGTAAATCTGTTACTTTAAAATCTAATAAATCTGCTAAAGCTTTGCAGGTTATTGAAGAAAGCTCTGAAGAATCTTCTTCTTCTGAAGAAGAAGAATTATCCATGCTGTCCAAAAGGATCAACAGACTCTGGAAGCACAAGGGAAAGAAGTTCAACAACTTCAGAAGATCTGATCATAGAAAGGAATCTTCTGGGCACAGAAGATCTGGCAAGAAAGAAGTTGTATGCTATGAGTGCAAAGAACCTGGGCATTACAAGAATGATTGCCCCAAACTTCAAAAAGAAAAACCCAAGAAGAAGTTTAACAAAAAGAAGAAGGTTCTAATGGCAACATGGGATGACTCAGATGAATCTGAATCATCTTCTGAATCAGAAGAAGAATGTGCTAATGTTGCACTGATGGCCAGCACAGAAGATCAGGAGGAAGGAACCTCAGGATATGAATCAGATTCTGAATCTGATGATGATGCTGAAGAGGTAATGGCTAAACTTACTAAAGAAGAACTTATAAAAGTTTTATCAGAAGTTCTTAAAAGTTATAACAATATCAAACTCAAATACAAGAAGCTAAAAATCAATCTTGAATCTGAGATTGATCTTCTAAAGACAGAACTTGTTGAGCAAAAAGAAATTAATCTGAAAATAAAAAATGACTTTGAAATAACTCAACAAAAATCTGAATCTGAGACTAAGTCATGTGAAAACATTTTAGAAAAATATGACTCCAGCTTTCAGAGATTCCTTACTAAGAGCATAGACAGAAGCAAGATGGCTTCTATGATCTATGGTGTTAGTGGGAACAACAGAAGATGTATTGGATATGAATCTTCATCTGGAAGTAATCCAAAATCTGTTGACAAACTTTTCATCAAGAAGACACCTCTGTATTCTCAATTTAAATTTGGTCACTTAAATGACATTAAACACACAAGCTATGAAAAGAATACTTATGTGTTTAAACCCAAGGCAAGTCAGAATAAACATTATGTTGAAAAACAAAAGTTTAGACAAACCTACAAACCAACTAACCCCAAAAGGACCCAAGAAGATCTGGGTACCTAAAAATAAAATAATTTCTGTTGCAGATGTTCTTAGCAGCAAGGTCAGGACACCAATCATGGTACCTGGACTCTGGATGCTCACGACACATGACAAGAGAAAAGTCTATGTTCCAAAGCCTGGAACTTAGATCTGGAGGTGATGTGAAGTTTGGAGGGAACCAGAAGGGCAAGATCATTGGATCTGGCACCATTGGAAATGGTAAACTTCCCTCTATTACTAATGTTTTACTTGTTGAAGGGTTAAAGCATAACTTATTGTCCATAAGTCAATTAAGTGACAATGGTTATGATATTACCTTTAATAAAAAATGTTGTAAAGCTATTAGTCAAAAGGATGGCTCTATCCTATTTAGTGGTAAGAGGAAAAACAACATTTATAAAATAAATCTTTCAGAACTTAAAGTTCAAAATGTTAAATGCCTCTTGTCTGTTAATGAAGAGCAATGGGTCTGGCACAAAAGATTGAGCCATATTAATATGAGACGTATATCTCAGATTAATAAACTTAATCTTGTCAGAGGACTCCCTAATCTGAAGTTCACTTCAGATGCTCTTTGTGAAGCATGCCAAAAAGGGAAGTTTTCAAAATATCCTTTAAATAAAAAAATGTTGTTTCTACTTCCAAACCACTAGAATTACTTCATATTGATCTGTTTGGACCAGTGAAAACTGCATCCATCAGAGGCAAGAAGTATGGATTAGTCATTGTTGATGACTATAGTAGATGGACATGGGTAAAGTTCTTAAAACACAAGGATGAGTCACACTCTGTGTTCTTTGACTTCTGCAAGCAAGTCCAGAATGAAAAGGATTTCAAAATTATAAAAGTCAGAAGTGATCATGGTGGTGAATTTGAAAATAAATATTTTGAAAAATATTTTTCTGAAAATGGCATTGCTCATGATTTTTCTTGTCCTAGAACTCCACAACAAAATGGGGTTGTAGAGAGGAAAAACAGAACTCTGCAAGAAATGGCCAGAACCATGATCAATGAGACAAATCTAGAAAAACAGTTTTGGGCAGAAGCAATCAACACAGCCTGTTACATTCAGAACAGAGTGTCTGTGAGACCTCTTCTGAAAAAGACTCCTTATGAACTGTGGAAGAACAGAAAGCCCAACATTTCATATTTTCATCCTTTTGGATGTATTTGCTATATGTTAAATACTAAGGAAAATCTGAACAAGTTTGATTCCAAAGCACAGAAGTGTTTCATGCTTGGATATTCTGAACGCTCTAAAGGCTACAGAGTATACAACACTGAGACACAGATTATGGAAGAATCCATTCATGTCAGATTTGATGATAAGCTTGGCTCTGAAAAGCCAAAGCAGCTTGAAAACTCTGCAGATAGAGAAGTAGTCTTCATAGACTCTGACGTCCCAGAAGCAGACAAAATTCAAGTAAAGGAACCAGAAGCAACACCAGATGCTATTCCTTTAACTTCTCAGATGAACAATCTAAACATTTCTGAAGAATCAACTATTAGAGAATCATCATCCATAATTAAAGCTTCTCATCCAGAGAATGTCATTATTGGAAAGAAAGATGATCCCATCAGAACAAGATCCTTTCTAAGATCATCTGAAGCATCACTTTTTGGATTGGTGTCAGAAATTGAACCATCTTCTGTAGATGAAGCTCTGCAAGAAAATGATTGGATTATTGCCATGCAAGAAGAGCTAAATCAATTCTCCAGAAATGATGTATGGTATCTAGTTCAAAGACCACAAGGATTCAATATAATTGGTACAAAATGGGTCTTCAGAAATAAACTGAATGAGAAAGGAGAAGTTGAAAGAAATAAGGCAAGGCTGGTTGCTCAAGGGTACAGTCAACAAGAAGGTATTGATTACACTGAAACTTATGCTCCAGTGGCAAGGTTAGAATCTATACGCCTTCTTATTTCATTTGCTGCACAAAATAACATCACTCTGTATCAGATGGATGTTAAAAGTGCCTTTCTTAATGGTATTATAGAAGAAGAAGTTTATGTCCACCAACCTCCTGGTTTTGAAAATGAAAAATTTCCAGATCATGTTTTCAAACTAAAGAAATCTCTATATGGTTTAAAACAAGCTCCCAGAGCTTGGTATGAGAGATTGAGCAATTTTCTTCTGGAGAAAAATTTCATCAGAGGCAAAGTGGATATAATACTCTTTTGTAAATCAATTAAGAAAGATCTTCTAATTTGTCAAATTTATGTGGATGATATTATTTTTGGATCAACAAATATTATGCTTGGAAAGGAGTTTGCTACATGTATGCAGGCAGAATTTGAAATGAGCATGATGGGAGAACTCAGATTCTTTCTAGGAATCCAAGTCAATCAAACTCCAGAGTGCACTTACATACATCAGACCAAATATGTTAAAGAACTTCTGAAGAAATTTAACATGGCTGATAGTAAGCTGGCAAAGACTCCCATGCATCCTACTAGCTCACTTGGCAAGGAAGAGGTAAGTAAGAAAGTAGACCAGAAGCTCTACAGAGGTATGATTGGTTCTCTTCTTTATCTAACTGCTTCTAGACCTGACATATTGTTCAGTGTATGCTTGTGTGCTAGATTCCAATCAGATCCTAGAGAGTCACACTTGACAACTATCAAGAGGATTCTAAGGTATCTGAAAGGTACTTCTAATGTGGGTTTGTGTTACAGAAAATCTGATGATTTCAAATTAGTTGGATTCTGTGATGCTGACTACGCTGGAGACAGAATGGAAAGAAAAAGTACTTCTGGAAGTTGTCAATTTCTAGGAAGAAATCTAATCTCCTGGTACAGCAAGAAGCAACCCACAATTGCACTTTCAACCACAGAGGCAGAATATATTGCTGCTGCTGGATGTAGCACGCAGATGCTCTGGATGAAAAGTCAACTAGAAGATTATCAAATTTTTGAAAGTAACATTTCTATCTTTTGTGATAATACTTCTGCTATATGTTTGTCTAAGAACCCCATTTTACATTCTAAGGCAAAACATATAGAAATTAAGCATCATTTCATCAGAGACTATGTTCAGAAGGGAATTATAAATTTAGCCTTTGTTGATACAGATCATCAATGGGCAGATATTTTTACAAAACCCCTTGTTGAAGATAGATTCAAATTTATTCTGAAAAATATTGGTATGGATTTTTGTCCAGAATGATATTTGTCAGAAGCAAATTTTTACAGATGCAAAAATGCCTAAAGCTCTGAAGTATTTTTTTCTGATTGCTTACTTATTCTGCTTAATATTTTTTTGTGAAACTCTGAACTAACAATCCTTAGAAGATCTGAACGTTGGTTAACGTTTCATCTCTCAAGAGAATTTAGAACACATGCAAGCAAACACGTGTCACACCAAATCTACAAAGGTGGCGTGTACATTACTGAAGAGACGTTTGAGGTGAAGTTTGAATAGTGAAAATCTTGATTTTCCCCCCAATTTGTCAGAAGCAATAAATGTTTGAAATGATTATTATTCTTTTCATTTAATGCTTGTTCAAACGTGCTAAAAATTCTGACTGTTGGTTTGCCTAATTGTTTTAGTATAAATACTTGACCTATCTTCACTTTCACACTTTTCACAATCTCAGAAAATTTTATGCATTTTCATCTTCTCTTTGCTTTGCATAAAAACCCTAAACCTAAGCGTGTGACAAAGCAATCTTCAATGGAAACTTCATCATCAACAGCTGCTCAATTCCAATCTTCAATGGCTGCAGTTACTTCTGCAAACATGGGTGTTGCTTCTTACTCTCCTCCTAAAAGAACTCTATTGACCCCTGTTGAAAAGTTGGAGGTTTTGTGTGAATCCATGGTAGAATTTGATTCACTTGCAGAAAATGGCTTTGAATTTCGCTCTATCATTGGTGCTCAAGGATGGGTAAAGTACTTTGATAGACTCTTTTGGACCAGTTTACCCCCTCCTTGTGAAAGAGTTCTGGATCCATGCATCAGTTTACCCTAAATTCATCCTATCTTCTGTACTGGGAAAAGAAATCATTATAAAGATCTGATCAGAAAGCTAATTGGATATGAAGAAACATATGATGTTTCCCACTTGCCAGCTGGGCGTGTGGATATGGATGAAGTGTATGAAGAAGTGATGAGTGTTGGTCAAGCTTCTAACAAATTCAAGGATCTGAAGCCTGACTACAAGATCTGGGCTAAGATCTTCATGGGATGCATCCATCATAGGAAGTCAACAAACTCTCCAGACTATGTCAATAATGAACAACTCTATTTCATGTATTGCCTCAGTCAGAGCACCAAGGTAGATCTTCCATATATTCTCTTTATGCATCTGTGGAACCATATAAATGCCTCTAGAGAGTATGTGAAAGAAAAAGGACAGAAGATCAGAACCTGGATCCCTTTTGGAAGGTTGATCTCAGATCTTCTAACTGAGAATGGATTGGTCTCTACTCTGTACGCTGCTGGAGTTACAGAGGAATTGGAATTCATAATGGGAAAGCCTATGAATGCCAAAAGTCTTCAGAGACTTAAAATAGTGGATGAACTCACAACAGCTCCCAAGAAGCTGAATGTGTCTGAACTGAGTAAGCAGAGGATTCCTGTAGATGATTTTCCATTATTCTTTGCTGAAGAACCAAGGCACATTGTTGTGATGTACATTGATGAGTGTAAGAAGGAAGGAAAGCCTGTTCCTGCAAACATTATTCAGCTAGCAAGACAACCTCTACCTGATGCAGAAGAAGAAGAAGAAGAAGCACAACTCCAAAGAAAGAGGACTCAGCCAGCAGTAGAAGCTGCACCTGTCCAGAAGAAGGTCAAAATTGCTGAGAAGCCACAGAAGCTCTTGAAGAGGAAAGATTCTGGAGACACTTCTTCTGTACCAGCCAAGAGAATCAAGATAAAAGGTACTAAATCTTCTGTATCTTCTGCAAGTAATGTTGTTTTAAATGATTCAAATATTAAGTCTGTTCCTAAACCACCCTCTACACAAACCACTTCTGTTACTGCTCCTAGTTCTAAATCACCACAAAAACAAACATCTGTTCCAACACCAACAACAACACAAACAATTCCAACACCAAAAGTCTCTGTACCATAATCATCTCAACCAAAAATCCAAATCAAACATTTTGTTCCACAAAAACAATCTTCATAGAAACAACCATCAGAACAACAACCTACAGAACAACAACAACAACCTTCTGTACAACAAAAACCCTCTGCACACTCTAAACAAAAGCCATCTGAACCACAACAGCACCCACAAGAAAAACAACCTGAAAAACCACAAGAATCTCAACCAGAAAAAGCCTCTGAAAATCAACCACCTTCAGATAATCCACTATCAAAATCATCTGAACCCACTGCATCTGAACCTACAAAAATGACATATGTTCCAGTCACATCTGAACCAATCACTATCACATCTGTTTCACCCATCTCAGAACAACCCTAAAAACCTTCAAAACCCTCTGAAATTCCTTCAGAACCAACAAACACCTCTGAACCCCACATTCCTGAAACAGAAGTTCTTGATGTCACACCCTTAAAAACTGTGTTTCAAGTATCTTCTACTTCCTGCACACTAACCACCTTTTCAAACTCCTCAGAATCAGACATCCACCCAGACTTTCTAGTCTCTCCATATCACAGAGCCTCTGAGGTAAACCAACCAGAACCCATTATACCTTCTAAAGCTCCCATTCCAGATCCTATTCCCACACCTGCACCATCATCTGAAATACTGATTCCAAGTACCAACCCAAGAACATCTATTTCTTGTGCCCAAGTTTCATCTCTATTTCATAATCTGGCTTATGGTTTCAAACTCAAAGACTTTTATGACAGAGTTGAACCATCTGACCCTATCACCCCTCTGAAACCAAAACTCACAATGACCCTTCCATCTGTGATTCTTGACTATATAAAATCCAAGTCAGATGTAGATTCATTAGCAACTATATCATGCTCTGCTAAAACTGATAAAGCTGTTGCTTCAGTGATCACACTAAAATTCATCGTATTTCTGACTCCGATTTCGCATGCATTCTTAGCTTTTATTGTTGTTTTGCTTTGTTATTTCTTTGTTTTCTTATGTTTTCAGGTTTTTATAATAATCGGAGCTTGAATCGGGAAAAGGAGCGAAAAAGGAGTGAAAACGGACGAAAACCTAGAAATTCAGCATTTTGCACTTGCGGCACCCACCGTGGCGGGCGCCATGGGGTTAGCCATGACGTGGCCACGTCTCAAGACCACTCCTCAACCTCCAAGACCCACGATCCCCACTCCATCATCCCCTGTAGGGACCATGGCGGGCGCCATGACCTTGTGGCGGGCGCCACAAGGCAAAATTTCATAACCTCCACTTTTTAGTGGAGGGGCGTCCCGGTCATTTCATGCTTTCAGTTTTTACTATAAATAGGACCTTAGATTTTCGTTTTTCTTCATCCAGAATTAGAATTCTCTAGGCATATATCAGTTATAAAGCAGTTGCCATTCCACATCGGGGTGCCTCTGCAATCGAGTAATCAAGTCTGTAATCTGTCTGTGGTTCGAGTTTTGGAGCACTCTGGAGGAAGTTAATCCTGCCGCCATTTTAATTCCAGTTAGTATTTTATTTTCCCGCATTGCTTTACTTTTATTTCCCGCACTCGCACATTTACTTTGTTTATTTCCCGCACTCGCACATTTACTTTGTTTATTTCCCGCACTCGCACATTTACTTTGTTTATTTCCCGCACTCGCACATTTACTTTGTTTATTTCCCGCACTCGCACATTTACTTTGTTTACTTCCCGCACTCGCTTTAAATTACTTATATGAAAAACTATAAAAAGAATATTTACTTTATCATGTCTAACTAATCCCATAAAGGTTAGAATGTAAGGATCGTAATTAAACCAGTAATCAGTATAATTGTTCGTGGAAACACCTAAGGGCTATTTTATCTTTCAATTCAAGTAATTGTTTTTAACTATTTCAAAAACAGCCAAAAGCGCTTTGTATAGTTCATTAGGAGTTTTTAGATTAAAAAGAAAAGAGATTTTAAAACGATTTTCGGACGCGTTATGAGATTTAGAGTCTGGTTCATAAGAACCTCTTTTTGCTAAGAAGTCCAGGTTAAAATACTTTTCAACTTTGTTAAGAAACTATATTTCTTAAAAATAGGTTTACTACTCTAACGCAGTACGCACCTTTTTATCCGTGACAATAGGAGGGGTTGATTAGAGAGTACAACTCGGTTCTGAATACACGAAAGCGACAGTTCCTGTTAAATTAGTTCTTTTCAAAGGAGAAAACATTGCCCATAAGTAGTTCCATTAACAAGTACTGGATTATCATTGATTACGTGAATTACATTCGAGCCTGTCTTTTATTTATTATTTAAAATTATAATTTTATTTACCATTGCACCCTTACTAAAACCCTTAAAAATAGTTGCCTTAGATAAACACCATAACAACAGGTACGATAGATTGACACTTGGTCTCTGTGGATTCGATAATCTTTTATATTACTTTGACGTGATTCGTACACTTGCGAAAAACCACGCATCAAGTTTTTGGCGCCGTTGCCGGGGACCAATATCGTCAAATTTCATTACCCTGTAGTTATACCGTTTAGACTAAGGTTGTTACCCACCGGTCAATGCGAAAGACTCGCAGTGCCGGAAGTTTAGTAGACCCTCTAGCTGAACCTGAACGTTACGCTCGCGCACGTTTATTTTTCCATAGGAATAGGAGAGCTATGGCCGAAGATCAAAATCGAAGACCTCTTAAGGACTTCGCCCAACCATCAAACGAGGAACCTAGTTCCAGTATAGTAAACCCCGCTATCCCAGCCAATAATTTTGAACTTAAGCCATCCCTGCTGCAATTAGTGCAACAGAGACAATTCGCAGGTCTCGCTACTGATAACCCAAACCAACATTTAAAAAACTTTCTTCAATTAGCAGACACCTTTAAAACCAATGGAGCTTCTCCTGAGGCAATACGCTTAAGATTATTTCCCTTTTCCCTCAGAGATAAAGCTCTATCATGGTTAGATTCCCTTCCACCCAATTCAATAACAACTTGGGATGACCTTAGAAAAGTTTTCCTTGCTAGATATTTTCCCCCAAGTAAGACCGCTCTTCTTCGAAACCTAATAACTAGATTTACCCAACACCAAGGAGAGTCGTTGTTCGAAGCCTGGGAGAGATATAAAGAACTATTAAGAGCATGCCCACACCATGGCCTAGAGAATTGGCTAATCATCCAAACCTTCTATAATGGACTTCTTTATAACACTAAAATGACCATCGACGCTGCCGCTGGTGGCGCACTGATGAACAAACCTTACCCTGAAGCTAGTGCCCTTATCGAGGATATGGCCCAAAACCATCAATCATGGGGAGTAGAACGAGCGACAGTGGAAAAGAAGGAAGCCCAAGGAGGAATACATGAGCTAAGCTCTATAGACATGATGCAGGCTAAAATGGACGCGTTGGCCCTTAGAGTCGAACATATGTGTACAACTCCGAATACTGTTGCCGCAGTTTCGCCGAATTGTGAGATATGTGGAACGCAAGGACACCAATCCGCCGAATGCAATCTGTTGAATGAAACCAACACTGAGCAAGTGAACTATACCCAAGGGAACCCATTTTCAAACACATATAACCCTGGATGGAGGAATCACCCAAACTTCTCCTACAAAAATAATAACCCTATCCAAAATACCGCACCTCCGAGACAACAAGGTTACCAAGCCCCTATAACAAATCAACCTATGCAACCTGTACCACCTAGCCCGAGCTTTGAGGAAGTTGTAAAAGATTTTATCGTTGCTCAAAAACAACAAAACAAAGAGTTCATGAACCATAACGTCCATGTTAACGAACTAATTACCAAGTTAGGAACCAAGGTTGATCAAATTATTACTCATAATAAGATGCTTGAAACCCAGATCTCTCAGGTAGCGTTAAACCAAGCCCCACAGACTACACCTGGAGGACAGTTCCCTGGACAACCTCAACAAAAACCGAAAGGGCAAGCTAATGCCATTACTCTACGAAGTGGAACCGCTTATAAGGAACCTTTAAACCCTAGATTAAGTGAGCCCGAAACTTCTGAGAGGAATGAGGAAAAGGAACCAGAGAAGCCTGAAACCCCGGAAAGTCAAGAAAAAGGAGAAGAACCTAAAAATAAAACCTATGTACCGCCACCGCCATACAAACCACCAATACCTTACCCTCAAAGATTAAAGAAAACCCAAATCGATAATCAATATCAAAAATTCGTTAAGGTTATAGAAAAACTTCACGTAGAAATCCCCTTTACAGAAGCCATCACCCAAATACCTTCTTATGCTAAGTTTCTCAAAGACATACTTACAAATAAACGTAGACTCGAAGATCCGAAACCCGTGGAATGTAATTCTATTTCCGAAAATAGGTTAGCAAAGAAAGATAAAGATCCCGTAAATTTTTCCATTCCTTGTGTTTTGGGGAATCATGTCATCGAAAAAGCTTTTCTAGACTTAGGAGCTAGTGTGAGCTTAATGCCTTTAGCAGTTTGTGAGAGATTAAACTTAGGAGAATTACAACCTACTAAGATGTCACTTCAATTAGCCGATAGATCCGTTAAATACCCTATAGGCATACTTGAAGACGTCCCTGTTAGGATAGGTCAGCTGTTTATACCTACTGATTTTGTTGTCATGGACATTAAAGAAGATGACGACATACCAATCCTCCTAGGTAGACCGTTCTTATCGACTGCTGGAGCCGTAATAGATGTTAAAAAGGGAAAACTAACTTTTGAGGTAGGTGGCCAGAAGATAGAATTTATATTGTCAAAATTTCTTATGGCACCTGTGATAGGAGATTCTTGTTATGCCTTAGATATCATCGAAGAATGTATTAGGGAATTAGAACAAGAAGAAGAAACTGAATCTATAAAATTGCCATCAACCCTTATTTTGGAAGATGACAATTATAAAACACCCTACATTGATGATAACCTTCACGAATGTTTATCTCTTACCCCAGATCCTATGCCTTGCCCTATAAAACCGACCGTAAAACTTAAGGAACTGCCTAAAAACCTGAGATATGAATTTCTTGATGAAGATATGAACCGTCCAGTTATAGTCAGTGCTACCTTAAACCAAGAAGAAACCGATCAATTATTAGAAGTTTTACGTAGGTACCCCTCAGCCTTAGGATATAAGATCTCTGATCTAAAAGGAATAAGCCCATCCGTATGCATGCATCGGATTTTGCTTGAAGAAGATTCAAAACCTTCTAGAGAACACCAACGTAGAATAAATCCTATAATGAGTACTGTAGTTAAGACTGAAGTTCTTAAGTTACTAGAGGCAGGTATAATATATCAGGTCTCGGACAGTAAATGGGTGAGTCCTGTGCATGTAGTACCTAAAAAGGGAGGCATCACAGTCGTGCAAAACGAGAAGGGCGAACCTGTAGCAAAAAGAACTGATGGAGGTTGGCGTATGTGCATAGATTATAGAAAATTAAATAAAGCAACTAGGAAGGACCATTTCCCATTACCATTCATAGACCAAATGTTGGAGCGCCTAGCCAGACACTCTTACTTTTGTTATTTAGATGGATATTCAGGATTCTTCCAAATACCTATTCACCCCGAAGATCAAGAAAAAACTACCTTTACATGCCCAGTTGGAACCTTTGCCTATAGAAGAATGCCTTTTGGACTTTGTAATGCTCCTGCAACTTTCCAACGCTGCATGATGTCTATCTTTGCTGATTATTTGGATGGAATCATGGAAGTATTTATGGACGATTTCTCAGTTTGTGGGTCAGATTTCAAAAATTGTCTTGTCAACCTTGAGAAAATCCTGGAGAGATGTGTGGAGGTAAACCTTGTGCTAAATTGGGAAAAATGTCATTTCATGGTCACCGAAGGGATTGTTTTAGGACATATAATTTCCGAAAAAGGTATAGAGGTAGATAAAGCAAAAATAGAAGTCATAGAGAATCTAAAACCGCCGAAGACTATCAGGGAGATAAGAAGTTTTCTTGGACATGCCGGATTTTACCGACGTTTTATCAAGGATTTCTCCAAAATAACAAAGCCCTTAACTGGTCTTTTAATGAAAGATGCTGAGTTCATCTTCGATGAAAAATGTACTGAAGCATTTAATCTTCTGAAGCAAGCTCTGATTTCAGCACCTATAATGAAACCCCCTGATTGGTCGGAACCGTTTGAGATAATGTGTGACGCCAGTGATTATGCTGTTGGAGCCGTTCTAGGTCAGAGAAAAGATAAGAAGTTACATGTGATTTATTATGCCAGTAGAACCCTAGACGCTGCACAGCTCAACTACGCAACAACCGAAAAAGAGCTCCTAGCTGTAGTTTTTGCAATAGACAAATTTAGATCTTATCTAGTAGGAGCCAAGATTATAGTTTACACCGACCATGCTGCCATTCGTTACTTACTAAGCAAAAAGGATGCCAAGCCTAGGTTACTTCGATGGATTCTATTATTACAAGAGTTTGATTTGGATATCCGTGACAAGAAAGGCACTGATAATGTGGTAGCTGATCACCTATCTAGGCTAGAATACCTGAAACCTGATCCAGTACCCATAAATGACGATTTTGCCTACGATAGACTGATAGCCCAACTAGAAACCATTGAAGATGATAACCCAGACCCTCATGAGCAATTTCATAAATCCTTAGCTATAAGCAATGTACCTTGGTATGCAGATTTTGTTAATTACCTAGCCGCTGACATCATACCCCCTGATCTAAACTACCACCAGAAGAAGAAGTTCTATAGTGATGTGAGAAACTTCTATTGGGACGATCCATTTCTTTTCAAGAGAGGTAAAGATGGCATTTTCCGCCGTTGTGTTCCAGAAGAAGAGGTAAATAATATAATTGAGCATTGTCACTCTGCACCCTATGGTGGACATGCAAGCACATCTAAGACCTACGCCAAGATTCTTCAAGCTGGCCTATTCTGGCCTACTATGTGGCGTGATGTCCATGCTTTCATTGTCAAGTGTGACAGATGCCAACGCACAGGAAATATTTCAAGACGTAATGAAATGTCGTTAAGAAATATCCAAGAAGTAGAACTCTTCGACGTATGGGGTATGGACTTTATGGGACCGTTCCCACCATCTTTTGGAAATCAGTACATATTAGTAGCTGTTGACTACGTGTCTAAATGGATTGAAGCTATCGCCGCACCCACAAACGACACCAGAGTAGTCATCAAATTATTCAAGAATTATATATTTCCCAGGTTTGGAACACCCCGTTTAGTCATAAGTGATGGAGGATCACACTTCATATCGAGAATATTTGATAAACTTTTAAGCAAGTATGGAGTTAAGCATAGAGTAGCAACACCATACCACCCACAGACCAATGGACAAGTGGAAGTATCTAATAGGGAGATAAAACAAATCCTCGAGAAGACTGTCTCTATATCTAGAAAAGATTGGTCGCAGAAACTTCAAGAAGCATTATGGGCCTATAGAACCGCTTTCAAAACTCCTATAGGAACAACCCCTTATCAACTGGTCTATGGAAAATCATGTCACTTACCATTTGAGTTGGAGCATAAGGCCTATTGGGCCATCAAAACTTTGAATTTGGATTACTTGACAGCTGGTGAGAAACGTATCCTTGATATCCACAAATTAGAAGAGCTCAGACAATCTGCCTACGAAAATGCCATCATATACAAAGAAAGAACAAAAGCTTGGCATGACAAAAGAATCATAAGAAGAGACTTCAAAATAGGCGATCCTGTTCTCCTGTTCGATTCTAGGTTACGACTATTTCCAGGTAAACTCCGTTCGAGATGGACTGGCCCTTTCGAAGTATCTAAGATCCTGAGATCCGGTGCTATTGAAATCAAGAACCAAACATGTAAACCGTTCATAGTCAATGGACAGAGGTTGAAGCCCTACGAAGGAGGTGACATTCCAACAACATACACCTGTCATACTCTGAGTGATCCACCATATCCTTCCAATGATGTTTAAATATCGGTCGTCGAGCTAATGACGTTAAACAAGCGCTGCATGGGAGGCAACCCATGGTTTTTCTTATTTTTGTACTTTTTATTTTTACTTTATTTTAATTTGTTTATTTTATTATTATGTCAGGACTCACGATTGAATGTTTTATGTGCTGTCAGGACTTGTTTGCTAACCTTGTACAGAATGCAGAACCCTGATGACATGCACGTGGCCTTTAGAGATGATGCACAGAGAGAGCGTTACTATGTTCACATGAGACGCCCTATGGCTCCTACCAGGTACCCTGACCATGACTGCATGGATGCCTTGGGGATAGAGCCAAACGTCAGATTTTTATGCCATCAACTCCAGTGGGACCAGTTTGACGACAGGAACAACACTTATAGGAACTTGACTCTTGAGTTCCTCAGCTCGTTCATCATGACCCTTGGGCTGGACCCGATGGACTCGCTGTTTTCAGGTTGTTCGGGATTGACTACTCATTCTCTCACAAAGAGTTTGGTGATTTACTAGGTTTCCAGACTACTCCTGATGCTATTCCAGAGACTCCGATGGGGTATTTTATGAGCAGAGAAGTGGAAAAGTTTTGGACTAAAATATCAGGCGGAGGGAGCCAAGATCCTTCTACCCAGTTTTCTCAGGTAATCCACAACCCTGCATTGAGGTACTTCCAGATGATTCTAGCACATTCTTTCCTAGGTTTTCCAGATACAGAGACACTGCTAAGTGAAGAGGAGATCTTCCTACTGTTTTGTGCGACTCAGTCTCGCCCTGTTGCTTGTGGCAACTTTCTACTGAAGGGCCTTGCTAGTGTTGCCAGATCATCAGTAGGAATCATCCATGTCGGTGGGATTGTTACACAGATTGCTACTGCATTGGGTTTGTCTCGCAAGCTATTGCACCTCAGGACCTTCTGCTGCTACA
This sequence comes from Lathyrus sativus, assembly GCA_963859935.3. Classification (NCBI taxonomy): domain Eukaryota; kingdom Viridiplantae; phylum Streptophyta; class Magnoliopsida; order Fabales; family Fabaceae; genus Lathyrus; species Lathyrus sativus. The sequence continues at coordinate 14,534,225 of OZ012736.1, forward strand.
CCACCCTGGATATTGATTTTTGTCTTGATAGAGGACTGATGAGGAGGGCTTCTTTTGAGCCCAACATGTTTAGATTGCTGATCGACGGTGAAGCGATACACTACTTTACATTACCAGATCCGCTGATGACCAGTGTCCATGATCCTGCCAATTGGAGTTATGCTCTAGAGGGTTATGGAGAGACTGTCGAAGAGCCGAAATCGCCTCCCGCCGCTGAGTACACTCCTACACCTCTTACTCCCCGAATCACTGTTATGTCTAACAATATGTCTCTGCAGCCACCTGACCTACAAACACAGATTTATGAGCTCCGCAAGGTGACTGCCCTGCTCAAGCAGGAAGTGGCAGACTTAGAGTTACAGATGCAGGTTTCTGATCTCACTCATGCCTCAGAGACCGATGCTCTACATCAGGCGATTGAAGAGCTTCGGAGGGAGATAGCTGAGATTCGTGGATCAAGCCAGGATAAGAAACCTACCACATGACTCATTCTACACTGACAACACTACCCTAGTATTTAATTTCCTTTTATTTATCGCATTTCCAGACATATTTTACTTTATTGCAGCTTTTATATTTTCATGCACTTTGAATTCCTTATATATATACATATTATGCACTAATTTTTCTTTTTCTTTTTTGATTTTTAAGTATTTTATTTTTGTCGTGCAAAGAAAAAAAAATATATAAGACAAAAATATGCAAGCCTCAAGCCTTGAAAAGAAGAAGAAAACGCTATTCAGACCCCCCCCCCCCGAAGACCAAGGTGCAAGGAAGGCCCAAAAGGAGGATCCAAAACCACAAGGCCCAGGAATTGGCCTTGTGGCGGGCGCCATAGGCCCTGTGGCGGGCGCCACACCGTACCATCAACAAATACGGGATTCAATCCCCATTTCCACCATTTTCATCCCTTTCTTCACCAAAAACCCATTTTTCCAACCTTCCAAATCCTCCTTGAACCCCATTAAAGCTCCCCCATTTCCAAAATACCCTCCATCCATAAAACATATCCAACATCCATTTCCATTTTCATCCATCAAAAACCAAAAAAATCAAAACTTTATCATTCCCCTCATAAACCACTTTTCTACTATTTTCACTACCTAAGGAGCTTTTCAACAATGGAGTTCAACGGATTTCTTCTTCGTGATGGAAGACCGGGCGAGAGGCAACGGAAAATTATTCAGAGGCTTCAAAGTCGAGAAATTCTCTCGACTAGGTACGTCGACGATAACTGTCTGTATGCTTTGGGTATTTATCATAGTGTTTTTAATTTATTAGAATTTCTAGGCTTGCATAATATTTTCATTAATCAGGAACCTACCTATGAGAGGCTGACAACTGAGTTTTTGAGTTCTTTGATATACACTGTCAGTCCTAACACTGCTAGCACTGTCGGTACTGTTATTTTTAGACTGTTTGGAATTGAATATGAATTCAGTACCAATGAGCTAGCAGATTTGTTAGGAATCCCTCATAGGGAAGGTTCGATTTGTGAGGCACCTTTGGATGCTGAATGGTCGGCCGAGGTATTTACCTTCTGGCTAAGGCTTTCAAGTACTTCAATTAATTCTTTTGAAGGGATACTTGCGTCGACCATTCACAACCCGGCCATAAGAGTTTTTAGACTTCTTTTGGCATGTACTATTTTTGGCCGGGAAAGTCCAAACAAGGTAAATGCTCGTGAACTCCTATTTTTGCAAGGATGCCTCACTAGAACCCACATCAATCCGGTCCCGTTTATGCTTGCCCACATGACTTTATTTACTAATAAAACAGGACCGATTGTTTTTGGAGGGCTTGTTACGTCTATTGCTCGGGCTCTTGGCCTGAATGATGAGATAGCTACACTTGAACCACTACCTCCTCGCACAATTAATTTAAAATTTCTGAAAGACATGAAATTGTGCCGAACAAGGAGAGAAGGTGGTTATGAGTTGATGGTTCATGGGGTAGCTATCCCATCTGTTGCTCTACCATGCAGTAGACGTACTGATGTACGTGATGAAAGGAACTGGACCTATGATCTTAATGCTCCACGTGTTTTGGGTCCACTTCCTCCTAATATTCCCGATGGGGAGGCACATGACACTGATGATGAGTATGATCGGAGAGAGCAGTCTCCCATCCCTCACATGTCCCCCCATCGTCCTTCACAGTCACACACTGCACCATCTTCCTCTAACCCTGTTGCAGGTACTGCTCCTGGATTCTTTGTCACCGAGGAGATGTGGCGTGATATGACAGCTAGAGAAGAAAGGCGTGATGGCCTTCTCTCTACTATTTCACAGCAGCTGACGGACAACATGAGCTTCATGCAACAATCGCGATTGGTTTCAGATCGTGCTTATAGCAACGTTTGCCGTACCTTGAACGATATTTCATTAGAGCAGAACCGTCAGAGAGAGTTCAACAGCCGACACTACCAGCTTGTAGAGGCTACTCAGGGTTCCATTTTGGGTAACCTTCGAGAGGTCCGGAGTGCTCAGGCTGCTTTATCAGCACGACTCGACCGGAGGGACCAGCATCGTAGTAGATCCCGTCGTTCCAGACCATCACATCAGGACGGCGAAGGCACCAGTGCCCCTCCTCAGTAGTCTTTTCCAGGTTACCCCCTTATCTTATTTCGAAACATTGGGGACAATGTTCGATTTAAGTGTGGGAGGGGATTTTATTGCTTTCCGTTATTTCCCTTTTTAGTTAATTTCCTTTCAGTTATTTCCCTTTTCAGTAATTTATTTTTCTTAGATAATGCATGAGTCTGACGAGTCACCAGTATAGTGTCTTTTTAGTTCATCTTCATTTTTTCCCATTTCCTTAGCCTTACCAGAAAATTTTTAAAAAGAAAACAATGTTGTTTCACATGTTTTTTGGGCTTTGAGACAGGTTTAGATTAGGATGTGGTGACTTAGGTCAACTTTTTGAAACATCAGAACCATTTTAGCACCATAGACCTCTTGAATATAGGAATCACTCCTAAACCCCACCACCATGGCCTTTACTATCATTCAAAAAATTGTCCTAAGTAGTTTATTTTAGCAGTCAGCTCCGGCCTAAGCATACTCTACGTAGGGGGCCGATGAATATAAGTGAATGATCCAGTGCTAATAAAAAAAAAAAAAAAAAAAAAGAAAAAAAGGCAAACTCTGGTATAGGTGACCCTCACAAAGTCATTTAAACCGAAAAAAAGAGAAGAAAAAAAAATTTTGCCACAAAAAGAAAAAAAAAAAAAAAAAAAATTGCAAGTCACCTATTGTTAGTTGGTTCAGAGGTATCTGGCACTGAACTTGGTAGGGCGGATTACGATCCGATCCCCCGCAGCTACATTTAGGCGAAATAAAAACAGGTTTACACATGCTTATGTGCCAGAAACCTTATGTTATGGATCAGAATCACTAACCGGTCACTCTACTATGAAGCATGTACGGACAACGGGCTTAATGTGATTGCGCCTGAATGAAAAGGACACAAAAAGATGAGAAGATAGGCCTAGGTATCGTGGGATGACATGGAGTGGTTAATATAGGATCGAAGTTTGTGTTTGTGTTACTATGGTACCCTTGGTTCACTTAGTTAGTATCTGTCACTGCATCCTGACTTGAACTTAGAATCCCTTTAGCCCAAAGACAAGTGTTGACACCATATTTTCTTAAGCTTTAATGTTTGCTTGAGGACAAGCAAAGGTTTAAGTGTGGGAGAATTTGATCACACTAAAATTCACCGTATTTCTGACTCCGATTTCGCATGCATTCTTAGCTTTTATTGTTGTTTTGCTTTGTTATTTCTTTGTTTTCTTATGTTTTCAGGTTTTTATAATAATCGGAGCTTGAATCGGGAAAAGGAGCGAAAAAGGAGTGAAAACGGACGAAAACCTAGAAATTCAGCATTTTGCACTTGCGGCACCCACCGTGGCGGGCGCCATGGGGTTAGCCATGACGTGGCCACGTCTCAAGACCACTCCTCAACCTCCAAGACCCACGATCCCCACTCCATCATCCCCTGTAGGGACCATGGCGGGCGCCATGACCTTGTGGCGGGCGCCACAAGGCAAAATTTCATAACCTCCACTTTTTAGTGGAGGGGCGTCCCGGTCATTTCATGCTTTCAGTTTTTACTATAAATAGGACCTTAGATTTTCGTTTTTCTTCATCCAGAATTAGAATTCTCTAGGCATATATCAGTTATAAAGCAGTTGCCATTCCACATCGGGGTGCCTCTGCAATCGAGTAATCAAGTCTGTAATCTGTCTGTGGTTCGAGTTTTGGAGCACTCTGGAGGAAGTTAATCCTGCCGCCATTTTAATTCCAGTTAGTATTTTATTTTCCCGCATTGCTTTACTTTTATTTCCCGCACTCGCACATTTACTTTGTTTATTTCCCGCACTCGCACATTTACTTTGTTTATTTCCCGCACTCGCACATTTACTTTGTTTATTTCCCGCACTCGCACATTTACTTTGTTTACTTCCCGCACTCGCTTTAAATTACTTATATGAAAAACTATAAAAAGAATATTTACTTTATCATGTCTAACTAATCCCATAAAGGTTAGAATGTAAGGATCGTAATTAAACCAGTAATCAGTATAATTGTTCGTGGAAACACCTAAGGGCTATTTTATCTTTCAATTCAAGTAATTGTTTTTAACTATTTCAAAAACAGCCAAAAGCGCTTTGTATAGTTCATTAGGAGTTTTTAGATTAAAAAGAAAAGAGATTTTAAAACGATTTTCGGACGCGTTATGAGATTTAGAGTCTGGTTCATAAGAACCTCTTTTTGCTAAGAAGTCCAGGTTAAAATACTTTTCAACTTTGTTAAGAAACTATATTTCTTAAAAATAGGTTTACTACTCTAACGCAGTACGCACCTTTTTATCCGTGACAATAGGAGGGGTTGATTAGAGAGTACAACTCGGTTCTGAATACGCGAAAGCGACAGTTCCTGTTAAATTAGTTCTTTTCAAAGGAGAAAACATTGCCCATAAGTAGTTCCATTAACAAGTACTGAATTATCATTGATTACGTGAATTACATTCGAGCCTGTCTTTTATTTATTATTTAAAATTATAATTTTATTTACCATTGCACCCTTACTAAAACCCTTAAAAATAGTTGCCTTAGATAAACACCATAACAACAGGTACGATAGATTGACACTTGGTCTCTGTGGATTCGATAATCTTTTATATTACTTTGACGTGATTCGTACACTTGCGAAAAACCACGCATCATTCAGCTATACCAATTTCCTCTGATAACAATGTTGCTTCTGATGAACCCCCCAAATCTGCCTTCCAAACCTACTCAAATGAACCTTTTGATGTAGTTACCCTTCACACCAGAGCAAAACCTACTCATCTATTAAATGCCTTAAACAGATCAAAAGAAAAAGCTCCTGTAATTCCCTTCATTCCATATTATCCTCCTCCTCTGATCTCTATTCAGAAATCTCTTTTTCCACCAACTCCCCAACCAAAACCAATAACTCTGGAAACTCTGTTACATCCTAAGCCCAGACTTAATGTTAATCCTTTATTTCAATCATTTTTGCAAGAAATACAGTTGTATTTAGGTACTGTACAGAAGAAATGCTCAGCGACAATGGATGCCAAAGAATCTGATATCATCTGAAATGGATTCATCAACAGATTCAACTCTGTGGCCTCAAATCTGAAGAACATTTGTTCTGATGATGCGAAGCTTAGATTTGCTGAAGCTGCAAGAACTCTATTCTGGACAGTCAAGAAATCTGAACCTCTGCTCCTTACAGATGCTCCTCCCTCATCAGTAGACACTACTGAAGTTGCATCTGAAGAAAATCAATTGGCCATGACTCTGGTAGATCCTCCTTCTAGCTCTAATGCTCCAAACTCTACAGAACCCATGGAAATTGACTCTGTTCAAGCTCCAGAACCTGATCATACTTCTTCATCTGAGTTAAAGAAAGAACATCCAGATTTTGAAGATAAGACTGCTGCTCTGGAAGCTGGTCAATCTGAGATCAAGTCCTGGATGGCAAAACAGGATAAGAAGTCTGAGGACATGACAGAATGGATGTCTAAGCAGGATCAAAAGAATGAAACAATGGCTAAGTGGATGTCCAAGCAAGAGCAGTCCTCCTCTGAGATTACAGATCTATTGAAGATGCTTTTGTCCAAACACTCTTAGATTTTCATTTTTTTCATTCTGCTGTTTTTGCATCTGATGTTTGCCTTTGTACTGTATTGTTTATATCTTCTGATGCATGTACTCTTGATCTGATCTTATTGAATGTATCAAAATTTTTCTCCATTTGAATTATCTCATTTACTGTTTCCTTTTATTTTTCTTTTTAAAGTTTTTACTTTTTGCTTATGACAAAAAAGGGGGAGAAAATATATATCTGAACTGTTTAATATAACTTCACCAGAATGAAACTTCAGACATATTTATTCTATCTAACATTTAATCTGACTATTTCAGAACTTTTGATAAGTACACTCTATAAAAGAAACTCTGAGTCTCTCAGATCATTTGACTATTATCAAACTCTGAATCTTAAATCTGCAAGACATTCTGATTTCAAATGTTAAAAGAACAAACAAGATCTAACTCTGAAGATTACTCAAGACAAAAGGGAAGTTTCTATTCCTTTTCTGTATTTAACTCAGGGGGAGATTCAACATCTCAGGGGGAGTTATAATTTTAATATTTTCAATTAAACAAAATTTCTGATGTTTTTGTCATCATCAAAAAGGGGGAGATTGTTAGAACACAGATTGGTTCTTAATAATATCTCTATGTTTTGATGATAACTATTAGGAAATTTTGTATTTAAGAATTATATACTCTAAAATTTGCTTGAGAGTTTTTACTGCAGATAGTAAAGAAACTAATACTCCAGAAGCAAATTTAAATTGAATGCAAGAAATCAACTAGACTCTAAAGCGCCAGAAGCACTCATTAGAAGATTCTGATTGCTGCCAACAGAAGATTCTGAGCGTAGCCTCCAGAAGATTCTGAAGCAGAAGCTCCAGAAGAATCTGAAGCAGAAGCTCCAGAAGAATCTGACCTTCAACCCCCCTTCTAAGTATTATCTCACCTTCAAGACTCACTCGGATTTGGCAAGATTAACACTGGAGCACTTGTCCACTTTTTCTTGAGTTCTACAAAACTCCTTTCACATGCAACATCCCACACATAAGCTTGACCCTTTCGAGTCAACTGAGTCAATGGTAGTGCCAACTTTGAAAAGCCTTATATAAACCTACGATAATAACCATCCAACCCAAGGAAACTTCGAATCTCAGTAGCAGACTTCGGAGTGTCCCACTGCAACACATCATCAACATTTGACGGATCAACAAAAATTACTCCACCAGAAATCACATGGCCAAGGAAACTCACTTCCTTCAACCAAAACTCACACTTAGACAACTTGGCATAAAGCTTCTTGTCCCTCAAAACCTGCAATACAACTCTTAGATGTTGCGCATGCTCTTCCTCAGACTTCGAATATATCAAGATATCATCGATGAATACTACCACAAATTAATCCAAATAAGGATGAAAAATCCTATTCATATACTCCATGAATACACCAGGTGCATTAGATACACCAAACGACATCACCGTATATTCATAATCACCATACCTTATCATGAATGCTGTTTTTGTAATATTATCAGGCTTCACACGGATCTGATGATAACCTGACCTCAAATCTATCTTGTTGAACACACAAGCACCCATCAATTGATCCATCATATCGTCAACCCTCAGAAGTGG